>CM062917.1:39847500-42247500 GCA_031878705.1 Tapirus indicus | reverse complement strand
CTAAAAAAATGAGAAAAGAGAGGCCAGCCTGGTGGTGTAGTGGTCAAGTTTGCATGCTCTGCTTTGGCGGCCTGGGATTCGCAGGTCCATATTCTGAGCGCAGATCTACGCACTGCTAATCAAGCCATGCTGTGGCGATGTCCCACATTCAAAATAGAGGAAGATGGGCACAGACGTTAGCTGAGAGCTAATCTTCCTCAGCTAAACCAGGAAGATTGGCGACAGAGGTTACCTCAGGGCCAATCTTCCTCACCAAAAAACATAAAAAGAAATGAGAAAATCAATGAGATGTTTGCAATGTTTTCCTTTAAATTAAGAGGATATCTTTTTTCTTTTCGCTGTGATAGTGAGTTAAATGAAAATAATTCATTTAAATGCCTCATGTTCAGATATCAACACGTCAACGGTAAGTAAAATAGACAGAAGAAACATCCATAACCAATAAGAGCAATTGTAGAAAGTAAAAGAAATTCAACTCAAAATGGACTACCAGTTTTCTATCAGTAAGATGATAAATAAGTGAATTTAGCTTCATGAGTAATTTGATACATTAAGAAAATGATGCATAAATAGATGTCTTCATTACTACACATCCCCGAGATGCAACAACTATTGATCAACATGAGTATGCAACTAGAATCTTCTATGAGTCTATGGAACTTAAAATAAGCATTATTTTACTAAAATGAAAGCATTTTTAGGAGCTTTCAGCATTTTGTTATTTTTACTTGATTACAAATTTTTCCATGTAAACACAAACATTTTTAAACTACATTGATACTTAAAAAAACTAAAATTAATATGAATGCAAATTATATTGACATAGTCTCTGAAATCAAACCAAAATATTGAGTTTTTCATGTGGAAAAATTGGAGTTTACATGTTTTCATGAAGCTTAGCTATGTGGGAAAAATAACTGTATACAATTTCTGGTTACTTTTACCTTTAACAATATTTGATCTTTGTAACTCACAATGAACATCCATCTGTAAATAAAAATTTCTCATAAAAAATAACTTCAGACAAAATGATTATTAGTATTTAAATGAAGGAAGCATAACCTGTCATTTAAACTAACAGTAAAATAAAAATACATGTCAAATATGAAAAACTGCTCATTTAAACCTTGGGCAGATGTATTCGAAATTACCAAAATGCTCGCTTTCTCAGCTTTAGACTGAACGCGCTGTTTCCTGACTTGTACTCAAGTGTGCTACACCAGCTAACCAATCAATTTAAATTGACATTTTGTTAGAACAGGAGTATTTGGGGAATAAAAGATGAACACCTTTTCATCCTTACTCGTAAATCAATTCTATTCTGTGCACAAAACATAGAAAATCCTTCAGCTCAAGTTATTAAAATACAATCCTGACAAAATAGCTGCATTTTTCTTCTCTTGCCCCATGTAAAGTGTTCACAAAAAAGTGCACAAAAAGTACAAAGTGCACAAAACACACTAAGAATGTTATTGTGAACATACATACGTACATAGTAATGGCTGCGAAAATGCCATTTTACTACAAAAGAACATGTAATTTTTTAAAGGACGTTCTTTGTTTTATAAAGAGAGAAGGTGGATGACTTGTAGGAAATTTAGAATGGGTACACATATATGTTTACATGAGCTTATTTTAGTCAGTTATGAATCCAATGTGTCCTTGTGTAAACAAAATCCAGAAAATCTAATATGTTGAGGGAGGGGAGCACTGATGTGGTTTTCATTTATCTTGACAGTGGTGGTCGTGCTCAGCAGAAGGTTAATGTATGCTGGATCTTGACAAGCTGTTTGTGTCTTGACCTTATTATTGTAAGTTTTGAAACAACTCAGTGATTCATTCAGAGCATGCCATTGTTTACTGAATGACATTCTTGGGCTTCAAAAGCTTTAACTGTCTGTAGATAACCTCCCCGGTTGGATGTTCTAGCAGGATCGTGTGGTGGTTTTAAAATATGTCCACATGTTCTTTGATATTATTCTCCTTCAAAAGGTGGAACCCAATTTCCCTCCCCTCAAATGTGGGTAGTACTAAGTGACTCTGTTTTAACCAACAGAATGTAATAGAAGTGATGGTGTGTGATGTCTGAGATTCAGATATTAAAGGCATCATCACTTCCTTCTTACTCCTGCTATTTGATTTCTTTACCAGGGGGACATAGCTTCCATGTCTTGAGGACACCCAGGCAGACCTATGACAGGTCCTGTGGGCTGCAGCACAACCATATGAGTGAGCCACCTCGGAAACTGAAAATCCCGAACCCTAGAAGATAACACAGTTACTACCTTGACTAAAACCTCATGAGAGACCCAGATAGAGAACCACCCAGATGGGCTGCTTCTGGATTCTGGACTCTCAGAAACTACTGAAGATAATCTATGTTTGTTATTTTAAGTTTTGGGGTAATTTGTTACACAGAAAATTATTTATGACTGTATTCAATCAACAATTAGGGATAACAACATGAATCCTTTCTTAACTACAGAAGTCTAATTGAAATAAGAATTCTTATTTCTTCCCGGATAATAAAAGGATCATAAATTACAATTAACTCCAGTTAACTCCTTCTTAAATTATTTGGAATTTTTGCTGTGTATTTTGAGTCTACATACTTCTAAATCTCACAAGGTGTTATTATTGTTCTTGCTGTTGTTGAATTGTTGGCGGATTCACACAATGTATGTGAAGTCTCTTTCCTTTTTTTCCCCTTGAAAATGCCTTTACTTCACCTGTATTCTGGAAAGATATTTATGACAGCTACAGAATTCACATGTGGCAATCGTTTGCTTTCTGCACTTCAAGATATCATTTCATTTTCTTTTGTTCTCCTCCCCCCCACCCAAATCCATTATCATTCTAATTTTAGTTCCTTTGCAAGTAATAACTTTGTTTTTTGCCGTAAAATTGTTCTCTCTGGTTTTGCTCTCAAGTAGTTTTACTATGATATGTTTAAGAATAGCTTTCTTTGCTTTATCCTATTTAGGTTCTTATGCTTCTTTAATTTTAGGCATTTTCTCATCAAACGTTACTGCGGCCTCACTCACACTCTTTCCCCCTTTCCGTACTTAAGTCTATATTTTATCTGACTTATCTTCCAGATAATTAATTGTCTTTTCAGCTACCTTATCTAAGTCATCCATTGTATTTTTTACTTCAATTATAATATTTTCTGCAAGTCAAAAATTTTTATTTTACTTTTCTTAAAGTGTATTTGATTACTTTTTATGTAAGCAAATTTATCAATTTTTAGAGTAAGCAGTGTTTCTATTTTCAAAAAAACTTATTTACACTGTCAGAAAGACATTCACCAATATTTTTAGTTCAATTTTGTAGTTTTGTTTTTGACATCTAATTCCCTAACCTATCTGGAATGTGTTTGGCTTGTATAGGATGTGAAGTAGAGGCTCACTGTGCTATTTCACTGATCATTTAGTCTACACCATTTCAGAAAAATTCAGTATCAATTATCATGGACCCTGATATCTTATAGACAAAATTCCCACTCCTTATTTCTCTCCTTCAAAGGGCTTTTTCCTGTTCTAGGCTCTTTCTAAGTTCTAAAATTGCTTTAAAACTATAGATCAATTTAGAGAGAATTTTAATCTTTACACTATTAAATTCTCCTTTCCACGAACATGGTGTATATCTCCGTTTATTCAGGTCTTCTCCGATGTTTTTGCAATTTATTTCCATGTTTTGTCTGTGTAAAATAAATGTGAAATAAACATTATGTTTCTCATTGTAAAATAAATAGATGTAGCTACATCTGCGTCTAATATTTCTTCATTCTCTTTTGAAGAATTATCTTTTACTCCTCAGAAATTTTCTTATTTTGAGTCTGGAACATCATATTCCTCACTAGATATTGGCAACCAGCAGCAGTGTAAAGAAATGGCTAAACAATGCTCTTGTCTACCTCAGTCCAGATGAGCTCAAGGAGTAGGGTGGGGATTCACTCTTTGGGGAAATAAAAAGCCTCATGCACTAGAAAGGCAGTTTTTTACTGTTTTGGTTTTTGCTGTGTATGTGTTGTTGTTTTTTAAACTCTACTAAGCAATTCATCACTCAGGTCAGGATATCTGCTTCAGCATCGGGGGGAAAAGCAGCACTGGATGCCGCTTTGCTTAAACTGTAGTGTCAGCCTGAGTTTAGAGGGGGAGAGGTGGACAACTGCTTCCCCAAAGGGAGATAAATTTTTACCTGTTTCTTTCCCATGAACCTTCACAAAAGCAAAGCTTGTGTGCTTTCCTCCTATTAACCCTGTGAACCCAAGGGGGGCCTTTGCAGAAAATGTCCACAGTAAAGAGCAGGAGATTAACGTCCAAGAATGATCGGTTTGCACTGTGATCATTAATGCAGTCGATCATTTTTTCATGCATGTGGGTCATTGTTTTAGGTCTTTTGTTTGTTTATTTGTAAACATTAGAGAACCATTTAGAATTTCCTCAGTTTGTGAGGGATTTGTTGCAAGGTTACAGGTTAGCATGGATTTTAATGATAGGATTAAACATCAAGGAAATTGAAAATCTTTTGGATAAAATTAGATTTTGAATCAAGAGAGTAACTTGCAGGACCTAGGTAATTTTTGGCAATTATTGTGATGTTTGTCTCTCTTAATTTGTGTTTTCCACCATTGCCTCTGGTAGACACATCTCATCATACCCGAGTTATTACTTTTGCATATCTTGTTTTAATCTGCAATTGTTTCTTTCTCAATAAATTTAAACATATCGTATACTTATTAAGAATTTGTACTTCCTCTTATATAAACTGTGTTGTAACCTTTGCCAATTTTTCTATTCATCGCTTTCAACAAATGTTTTAATATTTTCTACCAAACTATAACAAAGTAGTTCCTTGCATCCCTTTTGAAGATGTGAATTTAGTGTTTTTACTCTTCTTCCTTTAGTCTGTGGTGGAAGGCATTAGCTATCATTTTCTGAACTGTAAATGTTCCTCATTTATTTGTCCTTTTCATTCATTTTGTTCCCATTGCCTTTCATTTACCTATACATTTTTAAGCATCTACAAAATACTTTTTAGGAATACTCTATTAAAAATTTGAGATTAAAGAAAAGCAAAATTTAGTCCCTGTCGTAAAAACTTTGCACTCTGGTAGTGGGGGCCACTCATCCAAAAATATAATTGCAATTAACAATTATGGTTGCTTTATTTCCACAGGGCAGTTTTTTTTTTTTTTTAATTATCAACTTTTTCTTTATCAAGATCTTTAATTTTTTTTTTTTTTTTTTGGTGAGGAAGACCAGCCCTGAGCTAACATCTGTTGCTAATCCTCCTCTCTTTGCTGAGGAAGACTGGCCCTGGGCTAACATCCGTGCCCATCTTCCTCTACTTTACATGGGACGCCGCCACGGCGTGGCTGACAGTGCGTCGGCGGGCGACCGGGATCCGAACCGGCGAACCCCGGGCTGCCAAGCGCAGACAAAACCGCTACGCCACCGGGCGGCCCAAGATCTTTAATTTAAACAGCTTGCTGGTGATTTGGAGAAACTATCTCATATTTAATAAACAGTAAGTTCTTGGTTATATATTTCGTGACAGTATTTCTTTATTACCCTTATAAATTACAAGAAACTTCACTGAGATTAGCATTTTAGAAATTTTCTCGTCAAAATTCTCAGCTGAGATCCATTTGATTTTGGTCCTGTTGTGAGAATCTCTTCTCCTTGCTTTAATGCTTTTCAAAATGTTTTACATAGGGATATCTTTACATTAATTTTTTTTAACTATCCAATGCATTCTGAAATTCCAGATTTGCTTTTGTATGTCTTGTTTTGTTTTATGGCTGTCACTTACTTTCCTTATGTCTAAAATATGTTTCTTTGATTTTGCTTTTGATCATTGCCTTATTCTAATGATCTCTTTTTTCTTTACTGGAACACTGATCCTTCACCTGGAATCATGCACACTGGTTCCGTGTGAATTACCTTCTATCTGTTACTCTGTCTCTGTTTTTGATCTGATTTAATTTCCCAAGCATTCTAGAAGTTTTCTTAATTTTTTTCCTTACACATTAAATTTGATTACCTTCACTGTTTGTCTCTATTTTATATATGCAATGAAAATTTTATGCCCACAGCAATTTTGGCTTTGTTGCATTATCTTCTTATCTCTGATCTTTGCCTTTCCATGGTGGCATTATAATTAATAAAGATAATCACCTTCTTGAAGTTTTTGTAAAAATGAATATGTCATTTTCTAAAAATTGTCTGTTTATAGGACAGCATTCCTCCTACAAGCTTCTTGTCATCCAGTTTTGTTTCAGTAATAGAATTCAGATTGCTGTTTGCATTTAATTTTACCCATTGCATATGGACCACAAGAGTGTGACCCACATTTAATACTATCCATGTGTTCCAGGTAATGAAACATCCTTGCTTCTTCCCTGATGATACTCTATTATAGAATTCTCTTTTTAATAATCATCCCCAATGATTATTCTATGATTCTGAAATCTAGAGGTTAATGTTGAAAACAGTCTATGTTCAAGTCTAACCTACCCTCTGAAGGTACTGTTCCCAATTCCTATAGTTTATTCTTCCTTCCATTCGAATTTGAAACTCCTCACATGTTTTATTTTACCTCTGTTAATGCTATTTCTTATTCAAGTTCTAAGCAAAAATTCACAGCTTTCAAAAAGCAAACTGATGCTCTAATGAGATATTCTTTATCTTTTTTTTTGCACTACTTTTTATCAGTTTATGCCTCTATTTTACTTCCTTAACTTATCTTATGTCTTAACAACACCAAAGTTATCTTGGTTGCTGTAACATCTTTGCAAAATAGTCAAATAGTGATGGGAACATATTAGACACTAAAAACATACTTATTGAATAAGAGGATGAATGAGCTTCCTCCATAAAATGCTTGATTGTGATAGCCTATGCTGAGCTTCTATGGTTTGAAAGCATATAAAATGCACTCAGGCAAATTAAATATATTTTTTAAGATGCTCATAGAAAGCATGTTAGCTTCACTTAAAAAGCAAAGATACAAAATTTCGTAAATCCTTGTTTTAAAACTTTGATAGTTGTACATATATTAACTGTCTAATGATTTTCCCACTCTAAAATACATGCATTAATGGACTTCCCAGCTCTCTTATTTATTCATTTTTTTCAGTTGAGTTGGAGAACACTCATTTTAACTCTAGTGAATCTTGAATACATATATTATCTCATGAATTATCAGTTAGAAAATTATGAAATTAAGGCATTTTCTTTGTCTTTTCCTTCTCAAGTTTCAAGTTATTTTTGGCATGTTGACAAGAAGAGCTTTCTTTAAAAAAATCCAAAATAATAAACACGGATTATTATTAATTATAACTAAGCTTCTTCGGTCTCTTTGCCTGCTTTGTTTGCTATCATAAGCTGAATACAATCTTACCCACTTTTATTTTTTTGACACTTTGTCATTTGAAGCATATTTCAAAATATAAATATTCCTCTTGTCCTGGAAAAGTTGTCCAGTAAATACGACTGTTTTGACCTTTTCAATATTCTCCATTTTGACTGGTTGTCTGTTCCAGTCACAGGTTCCTGGGGTGGTAAACAGGGAAAGTTGAGGATGGCAAGCGAATCAAATTACAGAATACTAAAAAGGTCATAGTAGGACGGTTTCAATTTCTCAAAACATAAGAGATAGGGGAAAAAAAGATTTATAATGTTTAAAAAATGAGTAAATGTGCTCTTATGCATGTTTTTAACAAATAACTAGTAAAAGCCAATGATAAATTTCCTTTTGTTTATCCCAATTTTTAAATTATTTTTGGACTACACCGGGAAAGTCAGTAAGCATACTCTTACTGTAAATTTAATGTAATTAATTCTATTTTCCTTATAACTAACAATATGTCAAATCCTCTTAAGCGGGAAACCTTTATTGTATTAGTGCAGATACTATTTAACAAATGACAACTGTGTAATAGTGTGAATTTCCTTCTCTCCTTTCCATCCAGAAAATGGCTCAAAATATTGAATAATAGGCCCAGATGGAAGATGAACTTTACTTAGTTTATTCTGCCTCACTGAAATTTCCCACAGTTGGGTTTATTTTCCCCCTTGCTGCATGAGATTCAGAGGGCTGATCTTTTCATTGTGCTGTTTCTTTCATTGATGGATAGCTTCTCAAATGTTAAATACACTTAAACAAAAATCAGTTATACACATCAATCACAGATGAAGCTTTTTCAAAACTCACGTAGGGATTTTGGCTGAATGTTTCAGTAATGTGATTTTAAAGCATTATACATGTGTAAATCTGTGTTGTAAGTAGTCACCCAGAGATGAAAACTCTGCTCTTCAGGAGTAGCAAGTAATAACTCCTTTCCTCAAGGAGTAAAAAGAACTTGCAAAAATATACTCCATATTTAAATATAGGTTCACCTTTTTTTCTTACCCCAAACATTAAAGCCAGATGAGTTTAGAAATTCACTTTTATTTTCATTTGGATTTTAGGAAAGTTATATGGTACAAATAGTTGTAGGACTTGTAGTAGTCACTTCCCTGAGTTGACCTCTGTGATTATGTAATAGATGAACACTCCTGGATTGGGAATATCCGACTGAGGGGTAGCTTAAATAAACTTTCACACCTAATATCCCATCGTCTATGTCAAATGCTCAAAGTGCATCACAAATATAACAATAGTTATTTGCACATGTGGCTTATAATATTTGGGAATCAATCTATCAGAAGTTACAGAAGCAGGACTCAAGTTAGTTTAAGTAAAAAGATTAAGTTATTAAAATGATGTTAGTGTGGCTTGAGGAATGGAAGGACAGTAATGAGTCTGGGGCTTAGGAAAACCTAGAACTAAGAGAGTGAATATCAGAATTAACTCTCATTCTAGGGTTGTGGCTCATCTTTGCATATCCTTTTTTAATTTCTTTTTTTCTCTCTAATTACACACAGGCATTTTTTTTTTCTTTTGTGGTCAACATGATTGGATATATTTTTTAAAAAAGTTTATGCCCACAAAGACTCAGTTTCAAATCCAGTTTTATTGCATAATGTCCTGAAGTAGATCCCTAAGTCTAGGCCATCTGGCCATGCTGTGGGATAAATTGATGGTCTTATCCAGATAGAGTACTCACTCGGGATGACTACGTCACCAATGATGGACAAGTGGAACAAGGTCACAAAGTAACATGAGTACACGCACTAAAGTGAGTTTACAGAGGAAGATGTGGGTTACATATTGGCATAAATAAACACTATATTACTTTGTTCTGTACATTTTCTACTCTTCCTCTAGACTATTTGTGTTAAGAAGTTATCTTTTCTATCTTTATATCACCATTATCTATGAATGTCCAGCACATATTAGGTAGTAGAAATGCATTTATTGCATAAATAATAAAATTTTAAATATCCCTGACAGCACGTTGTAATTATCTGCAAATGTCAGGAACTTACAAAATCTGTTTATTTCCACTCGAGTCAATCTACTCAATGTTTTCTTTAATATAAAGAAATAAAATCAGCTCTTTAATAGATGCTATCAATTGCTAACCTGGCATTTAGTTTCTTATTCCTTTTAAAAGAACCCCGATTTTGTTCAATTGGTCACTCTTTCCCCAGAGAGCTTATAAATCACAGGAAGCTAAACTCAGCCTCCAGTCTGGAGGTGGGTCCTGATCAGTCTACACAATCACACTTGTCTGTAATTAATGTCAAAACAGGCCAAGTTGTATCAGGATACAGAACAGAGTATTCCAGAGATAAACGATACTAGTTAAAAGTAAGTACATGTCTATATTGGCACCAGTCCAGACGGGCCATGTAGCCTTCTTGGGAGCATGAAAGCAATGAGACTGAGGTGATGCTGGCATGATAAACAAGGTGAAATGTAAACTCACTGAGAAACAGACAGGGCCCAGATTTACGTAGCTGGTACTTGCCATTCTTTTAATGTCCTGCTATAGGAAATCACGTTTCCATTTTTCTCCAAGTCTTTTTGAAAAAGCTTTTTTATTCTTCATGGCTGAAGGCAAGCAAGAGGATACATCATCCCTAAATGTATCTTTGCCTTTAAGTTATTTAGAAAATAACATGGCCCCTGAATACTTCAGTGTCTTAAAATACATATATTAGGGCCGGCCCGGTGGCGCAGCGGTTTAGTCCACGCTTGGCAGCCCGGGCAGCCCGGGGTTCGCCGGTTCGGATCCCGGGCGCCCGCCGACACACTGCCTGTCAGCCACGCCGTGGCGGCGTCCCATATAAAGTGGAGGAAGATGGGCACGATGTTAGCCCAGGGCCAGTCTTCCTCAGCAAAAAGGGGAAGATTGGCGACGGATGTTAGCTCAGGGCTGGTCTTCCCCACAAAAAAAAAAAAAAAAATACATATATTAGACTCTAATGTTATTTATTCTGCTTAGCTTAATTCACAGATGAATTATTTGCCTTACCAAATCAGCTTTCAAAGTGTGTTGTGTATTAATAGTGTAAAAAAAATTGAAGACATATTAATCTACTTTTTTCAACCATGAAACTTTGCCTACCCAAACTGTAAATGATCCTCATTTTTCAATATAACCAATTAGGATTCATTTAATTAGTCTTTGATTCGGATAACTGTATGTATTTCAAAGTAATTGAATAGAGTTTACAGAGCATCTGTTCTCCCTAATCATTTCACCTTAATTGTCCACTCCTTTTTAGAAAAGTATGCATCTTCTAGGCATTTTTCCTTTTTCAGGCACAAGTATCACAAGTGCATTTTATGACTTTTGTTTCTAAAAGTTTCTACAGAGAAATGGACTGTTAAGGATGTTTTTATTTAATAAAAGCGTGAAATAGTTAATAACAGAAGAGGAAAATTGTAAATTTAATTCAGAATTGTCATTAAAATGGGCTTTGTACACTTCCACTTATTGGTAGGCTAGAAGTGGGAACCAAAGATTGTTTAGCACAGTCTTTTCCAAATCATCTTAAAATACGCAGCAATGAAAACCTTTATCTTAAAAGATATCTTTACACTCTAGGAGTGGAAGCAAAAGTTAACCAGTGATTATTTTAGGCGAAACAGAGGAACATTACAGGGCAATTTTAAAGGCTGTACAACATTGCAGAGCAGAATGGAAAGCTGTAAAAAAAAAAGCATTAATTGATATGGTGAGGAGAACAAAGGCAGACAGAGAGTAATTGCCCAAGTTGGAGGGCGGCCAGGATCTTGAGGTATCTGTGCCCGTGTGGGCAGACCTCAAAGATCTCAGGTGAACCAGGCAACATTTTACCCCCTCACAATATAAAACATCTATAATTAAAAAAGACTGATGACTGTATTCTAAAATGTTGCCTTAATTCAAGTATAAAGGAAATAATAACAATATAATATTTTTTCCAAAGGAGGAACAATTTGCCTGAATCTTATAAGTAACAAGAGAATCATTTTTAAAAGCGTTTAAACAGTGTACCTAATCATGGGCAACATTTGCTAAATTTAGGCCTTCAAAAATTACCGAATATATTAGATAATCCAATGTGAACTTTTATTTTTATGTTTTAAATTGACTGAAATAAAATCATATCATTATGTGTCAAGTTTTAGGCAGCCACTTCAATTCTTTACTCTCCTAAGATATGACCTAGACATTCACACTTCATTTTTTTCCTAATGAAATACTTCCTTAAAATATTATTTAAATGGATTATCATTTTACTTTATTTTGTACTAGAGTGCATTTTCTAGACAAAAATATTTATATTTTCAAGTTAAAGATGACCCAACACTTTGTAGTTATTGTGCAACACATTATCCATACTCAACTAGGTGGCAGAAAAAAATAAAATAGGAACTAATGAAATAGCACTGATCTCATCTCTCCTTTGGAGCAATGGGCTTTTAACCTTGCCCTTCACAAATAAGCTGATCACAATATTTGTCAGACAAGAATGTTGTCCCCAAGTTATTTTTTCCACTCAAATATCCATCAAAATCCAATTGTGTTAGGTTGGCTGAAAAGATATGCTGAGTTGCTCCTTCAGAACAAGAGTTAAGTGTTCAGAAGAGAAAACAATATAATAGAGTGCATATATGCTTGCCAAATGTAGACGAGTAATAATGTAAAATTTGATACAGTGTCAGTTTTATCATATTTGGAATGCCTGTTATATGGCTTATTATAAGAAAATGCTGAGCTTTTCTTTCTTAATTCCAAGTATTTAGCAATCTGGTTCTATTATCAAGGAGAAAATTAATTTATGGAAAACAAATAAGCTTGGAATAAACATAATTAATTTTTTCCCAGTAAGTCAAGACTTATTTTGATTCTGATTCAGGTATAGCCACCTTTTGAACTCCTCATTTCTTGAAACTGTTTCATATCCAAAATCAAGAAGTTTGAGTCTCCTTTTTCTGACAAGAATCTCTGACCTTCTCAGACTTTATACTGCCTTACTCTATTGCATATGTTCTACATCATTATATTTAATATCTTTTTCTTCTATCTCTTTTAAACTTTTAAAAATCTTTCATTACTTTAATTTATTTTATTCAATACTCTACTGTTAGATTACTCTTCCTAGTGAAAAATCTATGTTCATCCCACTTTCTGTTTGTTTTTGTTGTTTGATTTTTTTTGTGTGGAAATATATTTGACACATTACATTCTGTAATTTTAGGTATACAACATGTTGATTTGATACATTTATATATTGTAGTATGATTGCCATTGTAGCAATAGTTAGCACCTCTGTCATGTCACATAATTATCAGTTCTTTTTTTGTGATTGGAATAATTAAGATCTTGTCTCTGTTTTGCTTTTTAATTTCAGCTTATTTGCCTGAAAAGCTTAGTTAAAATGAAGATGACTGATTGGAATGTATATAAGAGTTAATGGGATGCTGAAGTCAATGCTTATTAGATGAAAACTGTGCTGAGAGAGCTGCATATAGACGTGTCTATTTCACTGATGGCTTTCAAATAGTGAGCGTGGTCCTCGGCACATAATAAACACTCAATAAGTATTCACTCATTAAATGAAGGCATGAACAAAGTGACTGAGTGAATGAAGACTTATAAACATGTAAGTGTCTGGATATTTTCAAGGAGTGATTACTGATTTTTCTTTTCTACAGTTCTTTCTGGCAGTACATTTTTTGGATATTTTAGTGTAGCATAATAGCTGCAACTTTGAATAAAGGTCACATTGAAACTCCTTCCAATGACATTTTATTTCACAAAGAAGAAGAAAAGAAAGAATTTCATTATAAATGTAATCTCCATAGATTAAAATTTGTTACATGAATATTAAAATTATGTCACAGTGACATTTAGCACATGGATATGGTTGGAATTATGAAGGGATTTATTTTCTAAATTTAAAAATACTTTTTTTCCTGGCTACGTGTCTACATCCTAATACCTGAATTTCCTCTTCTCTAGAATATACATTGATGTTTCCAAAATTTTACATGCATTTTTTGGATCTATATTAAACAGGCAAGTTGACTTCCCATCCTAATGGCATTTTTTTAAGAATGCATGCCATGCCCACAGCCCACATCATGTATGTTGCTACCTGAACCTTCTCTGATGGCCATAGTTTACTAAATAGGGTTAGTTATGTGACTAAAAGGTAGCCAATCTTAGACTGACCATCAACCCGTAGATTGGTACAGCATAATAGCTCCATCCAAGATAACTTTCTTATGTTAGTGAGTAGACAACTAGTCTCATGATTTCTTCATCACGACAGAATATGTTATTTTATGATAGCTAATCAGCCCAACATCTCAGTGCTATAAAATAATAGTAGACAGTTTCTTGCTCATGGTACATATCCATTGTGGTTGACTACAGATTTGCTCCATGTTCTCTTCAGTTTGGGAGACAGATTGATAGGAAAGCTTCTATTTGAACATCACCAGTCTCTTGGCAGAGAGAAATAAGACACGTTGAAGTCTTCTAATTTAAGCAGCATCTGCTTGGAAGTGATACACTACACTTCTACTCACATTAGTTTGGCCAAACTAGTGGTATGGCATAGCTGTGGTCAAGAGAGCAGGAATGTGCAAATTTCCCATTGAGAAGCCCATAGAAAGAATATGGCAGCTTGTGACAGTGAATATTTAGAATGATAATACAATCAATCACACTGTCTTGTGGGGAGTTCAAACTAGAGTGAGTCAATGGCAGCAGAAGGCTCAGAAGCAGAAATAGACAACAGCTAAGCCACTTATAATGGCAGTGCACTAAAGGAGGCAGCAAGGAGTGCCCGGGCCAAAAAGATACCCCACATCTGGAGCCAGAGAACTGTCTGTTCTCTCTCGCTATAGATAAGTGGGAAACACTGGCTCTGTTCTCATTGAAGTTGTACTCTTTGAATTATGGCCTCTACTTTATATTATCACTTCAGTTATTAAAATGAACCTCTCTTACTTACTGTACTTTCCGTGTCCACTTCTTCCAACATGAAAGAGTCTATCTAACAAGAAAACATTAGATAGGTTTGTTATTTCCTTTTTGCTCCATTTTATTTATTTTTTATTTTATATATTTTTGCTGAGGAAGATTCACTCTGAGCTGACATCCACTGCCAAACTTCCTCTTTTTGTATGTGAGCCACCGCCACAGCATGGCCACTGACAGAGGAGTGGTGTAGGTCCATGCTGGGAACCAAACCAAGGCCACTGAAGTGAGCATACTGAACTTAACTACTAGGCCACCAGGGCTAGCTCCCTCCCTTTTATTGTTTTCATTTATTTATTTTTTGGTGAGGAAGATTGGCCCTGAGCGAACATCTGTTACCAGTCTTCCTCTTTTTGCTTGAGTAAGACTCTCCTGAGCTTGCATCTGTGCCAATCTTCCCCCACCTTGTATGTGGGATGCTGCCCCAAGCATGGCTTGATGAGCAGTATGTAGATCCATGCCCGTGATCTGAACCTGGCAACCCCCGGTTGCTGAAGCAGAGTGAGCAGACATAACCACTATGCCACCAGGCTGGCCCCAATTTTTTAAAAATAATTCTCAATTAATTGGAAGGAACTCTAATTATTTTGATCATTTATATGAATTTGATGTAAAATTTTTTTAGGATGTATGTCTAATTTATAAATTTTAATTAACTAAAGAAAAATTCAAACTAAATTAAGCTGTTTGGTGAGAGAAGACAAAGAAAAGGTATAACTACTCAAGGATTAGGTTGGACCAAATCAATTTAGGAGGCTAGAATACGAAACCCGGTTATCCACAAGTTTCCAGTTGTGAGTGTTATAGGCATGATGTTAATCTAAAACTAGAGTGAAGGATTTGTGTGTATGTAGGGAAGGAAGGGTTGGCTTATTTTAATAACAAATAGAACGCCTTCTATACCTTTAGGTATATTACAAATTGTAATAGCCAAAATAAACTTAGAAAACAAGAAAATTTTTATTTCTATTATTTTATTTGTTGCTACTTTCCTCTTCACAGCACATTGGCTTTGAAACAAAATCTCAGCATCTGTCTTTATTTTCTACTCTTGGTGTCATTTCCAACTTTATAGTACTTGTAATATATTACAGTATTCTAATATTGGTGGAATATTCACTAGTCACAGTTCTATAAATTATACATATAAAAAAACAGAATGATGGGGCCAGCCCAGTGGCATAGTGGTTGGGTTTGCATGCTCTGCTTCAGTTGCCTGGAGTTCGCCGGTTCGGATCCTGCCCATGGACCTGCACACTGCTCGTCAAGCCATGCTGTGGTGGTGTCCCACGTACAAAATAGAGGAATATTGGCAAAGGTGTTAGCTCAGGGACAATCTTCCTCACCAAAAACAAACCCAGAATCATGATGAATAAGACCCAGAAGTTTATCCAAATAGTGACATGGATGTTTATTTTAATTAAAAGTTCAGTAAATTTTTGATATGATAATTTATATGTCTATATGTATAGAGTTATACAATTATCTAAAATAAAGTTATGCTATATGATGCAATGGAATTATACTGAAATAATCTCATATTTTTCCAAGGCAGAGTAGAACCAGCCCCCCCCCCCACAAAAAATGTGGTGTTAATAATAAAATGGCCAGTATTAGTCTAGGGCTTTACAATGGGTTCATTTGGGAGATATGGCCTCAGATTTTCTTTTTTTCTTTTCATTCACTCATTCATTGTCATTCAACAAGTATTTCTGCAGGCATGGCATTATGCCAGGCACATTGAGCATGAAAGTGACTAAGAGCATGTGTCTGCCCTGAGAGTAGGCCTAGTTCACTAGAGAAATATTCACAACACCATGACCTGTCATAGAGAGTTATACCAGATACTATGGTACATACTACGTTACCAACTGCCATTTGTTATTTCTGTGTCTTTGGCCTGGCTCCTTTAATCAAACAAGAGCACATTGAATGGAACTCTATGACAATGGAAATAAATTGTTTTATAAACAATTTTATTGTTCTGGTGTTCCTAAAATCACTCAGAAAATATTTCCCACTGTTGGTGCCATGAAATCAGTAAGTTTAAAATGTTAACTGTAAACAGAGACGATGAGGGAAACTTGAAAGTTTGAGGTGGATCGGAGAGAGGAAAATATACAAGATGGAGAGCAAAAAGAATGAGAGAGTTATGTTTGCTGATGTCTTTTTGGCCTCATGCACAGGAAGGACAGAAGGAAAGAAAAGGAAAAAAATTTGAAAAAAGTGGCCACTAGTGGAGCACATGTTAAGGGACAAAGGTCACTGTGGGCCTCTGATGCCTGAGACATAGTGGTGGGAGGGCCCACCAAAGGCCATGTTTGCAGTCACCAGATCCTGGCAGGGAATCTTTTGTGAACTTTCAGAACAACAGTGAAATTTATCCTGGAGACAAAATGGAAAAGAAAGAAAGACCGTGGAGAAAGTGTGTTGATTAAAGAGCCGGAAAAGTCTAATGTATTTCTTTCATTTTATTTAGAAATGAAATGATGACTTTAAACAAGAATGTGTTCATTTAAAAAAATACTCTGAGGAAGTAACAATTAAAAACTAAAGTGACAGAGGTGTAACAGAGTGACAAAAAAGTGGGAGTTAAAATATTTTAATTTAAGGATTGTATCTGCATTGTCATTGGTATTATGGACAAAATTAAGAAATCATTTACGTATTTACATGGAGGGTAGTTAATAAACATTAATAAAAATTTAGGTAAGCATGGATAATAGCGGCCTCTACAATAAGGACATTGAATATTTAAGAAAGTTAGACTATCAATAGTAATATGCAAATGCAAAATTAAAAGGAGTGTATGGAGGGGCCGGCCTTGTGGCCTAGTGGTTAAGTTCAGCACGTTCTGCTTTAGCAGCCTGGGTTTGGTTCCTAGGCACAGACCTACACCACTTGACAGCAGCCATGCTGTGGTGATGACCCACATATAAAATAGAGGAAGATTGGCACAGATGTTAGCTCAGGACGAATTTTCCTCACCAAACAAATAATAATAATAATAATATAATTTTAAAAAAGGAGAGTATGGACCACTAGGGAAAAACAAAACAATGTTTGGAGTGAGACAGACAGTCAGAAACCCCACTCCATCTCTTACTCACTATTTGATACTGAGAAAACTATTTAAACTCAGTAAGGATCTTCGAACTCCTATTGTTTTTTGGTGGGGATAATGATGTCACTTTAATGATTAAATAAAATAATGTATGGAAAGTTCCAAGAGCACTAATTTTCACAGAATTGACTATATCAGAAGTACTATGGATGACCTCACAGATTAAGCACATCACAGCTCCATTATTCATAATACACTAAATTATAGCAGCCTCACCAGTTATTATTATTTTCTGAACAGCCATGAGAACATAGAGTGCAAAGGAAGAAAAAAACTGTGTAACATCTGTTAAAATCAAAATTAGTCCATCTCTTAAACTCTGAAAGGTTTGTAAGAAACAAAGGTAAAGTAAAAGAGAATGAATAAAGCAAGCAATAATTAAAGTATCAGCATAAAATAGCAGGAAAGAAGGAAAAATTACAAAGCATGAAAGCATTCTAATGTTTTAAAATATAAAAATATATATTTCAATAATTTTGAGATTTGTATTTGAAAATGGATTATTATTATTTTGAAGAGCAAAATACAATATGCATGAGTGTTTGTAATCACAAAAACAAATGAATATCTATGTGAATGGGAAGTAGCTTTTATCAAAAACTTCATATATATATATACAGACATGTATACACACACACATATAATAAACAGCTTTTTTAAGGTAATCAGTTTGCATCCAACTTATCATTCCTCTCCTCATCCTCATTGTGTTTACGCTATGCCAGGCACTGTTCCTGGGATGGTACATGGATTCTCTTATTTTAATCTCCATTTTAGTGATGAAGCTTCTGAGACCAACAAAAGTTCACATATCTTGTGTGTGGTTAAACTAGTATAAAAACTGAGATGCACCTGTCTACATTAAAAAACAAACAGGCTATGTATGGAAATAAGATGGAGAATTTCCAAAGGCAAGAAAGTCAAACACCTACGTCAAAATACCAGAGAGCAGTGGGACATGATCTAAGGGCTATAACTAAAAATTTTCAGTGGAAAAATTGAAAACTAAGCCTTTAAATAGTAAAATAGTTTTTCCATGATGTAAAAGCATTGAATGGAGTGTGTAGGCAGGAAAAAGAGAGACTAAAAATGAGATGAAAATTATGAAAATCAAGAAACAACAGAAATATGAATAAAGAACATCTAGTTGAGGTGATGGGATATGAGAAGAATAAATAAAACAAGAATAAAGACTTCTAGATACATATTCTAGGGTTCAAAGAGAGAAACAAAACAAGAGAGTTCTTATAATATTAAAATGAACAGATTACCATGTTTTCTGAACAAGAACATGTAGATAATAAAGAATTCTTTACAGAGCAAGAATCGAGAGAGAGAGATTAATAACAGAAAAACAATTGAAGGAAGAAGTAGTAACTGATTTTATAGCAGATAGTAATGCACCAAATATGAGCCGCATGATCAAAATATTGAAAATGAGACATTCTTTTGGATACCATGATCTTATTGCTGAAATCTTCCAATTGTGTCCAGTTTGCCAGATTTGCCTGCATTTGTAATTTTGTATGAGAATAAGATTATATGGAAAATACAGTGAAACAAGGACTTTAATATTATAAACAATGATTACAAGTGTTTGTAGTGCTGTTTTCATTCCAAAGAAACTATTCTAAGGACATGAAAGAAATCCAAACATCTGATTTGCTAGATACTTTCCCTGCTAATCTGAGGGAACTCTGGTATTTGTTATCCATTTCTTCTTAAGATAATTTATTTCACTGCTTTTTTTGACAGTATAGTCTTCTATATTTAGTTCAGTTATTAAGTTATTTTGCAGAATTAAATACATTAATTCTGAAATATTGATAGAAGTTAAAACACTATGAATATTAGGAGGAAAGGAGCAAAGGTAGAGATATCAAGAGGCTGAGGTAGGAGAGAGGGTTAATTTCAGCCCAGTATAGTCTATTCCCTCCCAATCCCTGGTGGAAATTGATGTTAGCCCATAAATGAGAGTCAGCATTTATAACACACATTTTTCAATGCCAGATCTACTAGTAATGACAAAAGAGTCCTATGTGCCTATTTCCATATAGTGTTTCTGGGATCATCTTCAAAATAAACTACTTGTACTCAATCCCTTCTGAGGGGACCCAATCAAGCTTTATATAGGTTAAAAAAAAAGGTGGGATATATTTGCCAATCTTTGCTATGTAGTTTTATTTATTTAACTTCAAAATATTTTTGTATTCCTTTTTTATTTGTTTAATTTTGCTGTCTATTCTGCCAGTGGTTATAATGGGCATAAACTAAACAACACTTGCAAATTATAGCATATAACTTAAAATGATATAATCATTACAGTTATCACTGTAGTAAGCTGTATTCAACTGAGTAACAAATCAGCTGGGTGACGGGTTCATCGAGATTATTGCTGATGACTTCTAACGGCAAACACACAAGCAATCTTTGTCTTCCATGTACTTCTCTTCTATGAGAAAATAATTATTTTATTTATATGCTAAAAAAATAAGCATCAAAACTAATGCTGTAGTACATTTTAAAAACAAGAACTTAATGGAACACCATCTTGACTCCCTGTGTTGGGAAACATTATCCATAATGAATGAGCCTGCAAGGAAAATGATGAATAGAATGGATTTGAGTCAAGAAACAGTTCGTAATGTATTAGCTGTGTGACTCTGGACAATTCTTAACTTGAGCTTCTCAACTGTAAAAGAATCTCAATAATAGTTTGTGTTTTGCCAGGTTATTAGGAAATATAAATGAAATAATATATAAAGTACTTAATAAATAAATAAATATCTGCTCTAGTGAACTTTAAATAAATAGCTATAGCTATGCTGCTATTCTAATCATTATTAATTTTGATATCATTATTAATAAAGTGTACATTAGAAATCAGGAAAAGAAGTTTAATTGCCTCATTTTTATGGAATATAAAAAGTGGAAGCCAAAGAGAAGTTTTAGATTCCTAAGCAAATGAAAATCTGAGAACTGCATTTATTCAAAAGTCCAGGCATTGTGCAAAGCACATGATGTACACAGAGGAATTCAGTATATTTCCCTGTGCAAAGCAATGCACATCCTTTTGGGAAGGTAGGGCATATCCACTCTCTGTGTTACAATTTTATGTGATATATGCTGTTGAAAATTAGAAGTATATTTTGGCATATGTGTATCCATAAAAATGATGCCAGTTTAGTTGTCTTACAATCTTATTGTTGAATTTAAAATTCAATCACTTATCCACATTCAAATGTCTCCCATTATTTATAAGTTCTCAAAGGTCACTACCTACAATTGCATAATAATAGGTGCTTTATGCCATAATTATTGCTATATACATAAAATCTGTAAGTTTAATAAGTAAGAACTAGGAGACTGTCACCATAATGTTCCTCAGCTAAGGCACTAAAACACTGTCAGTGACTCTCAAACATCTTTAATTGTGACCCACAATTATTTGTAAAATCCGCACATCATTCCCCCTTAAGAACCAAGGGAAGGGCTTTCTAAATAGTGTAGTGATCTTAGAGCAATGCCCTAGAGTTGGGCAACCTGGGTTCAACTTGTTGTTGACTTATTAGTACAACTATTTTCTTGACCTTGGTCATGTTATTTAACTCTTCTGAGCTTTGGTCTTCTTATTTATATAACAGGAATAATAATAGTACTTACTTTTAAAAGTTGTTATGATGATTTTATGCATATTTATATCTACACACATGGATGTATATGTACATGTTATATATATATTTAGAGAGAGAGAGATGTTGGGGAGGTGAGGGCACTGACTTAATAGAGCTATTTTTATTTGATATTTAGATCAGTTCTTAGCTTTCTTACAAGGATTATATCAACTGATTCAGTTACTGCTCTAGAGATTATGAATAACTTTTTTTTTTATGTTTAGCCATGTATTCAGTCAGGAACTCTGGAGCCCATGGACACTTCATTGTGAGAAATAAAATATTTAAAAATATTCATTAAGGAGGATATCCAATACATTTATAATGGAAAGTCAGTGATACGGTATGTGTGGATGAATGTATTTTATTTTCTAGTATACCAAATTTAAAATAAGTCCCTTCATGTGGGGCTAGGACATTGACTTCTAAAACCAAACATTATTACACTACATTTTGGTGCAATTCATCAGAGCTTGGAGACTTGAACTCATTTTAACAAGTTAGGTGCTCTCTTGCTGAAAAGAGTGCATAATTGAATCACTCAACTTCCAAAAATACTGAAAATATTTTCATTGAATTTTATTGGGGTATGAAATGCTCTTCCTGATGACCCTTTGTAGAAACCACATCTTATCATTTTTATGTGCATCATTCTTCCACAACAGAACATGCCAAGCACTCTTCCCGTTGCCTGTCAAATCGTTCCCCAGTTATTTTACTGAATTTAATTCCGGAAGTTACAGCTCAATGTATGTCTATAAATGTTTCTTAATAAACAACTACCAATTTCACACAAAGGAGTCTGTGGGGGTAGAAGAAACATGTCAAGTAAAATAAGTTATTAGAATGTTGCTCAGTAATATGTCAAAATAACATGCTCAACTCAGTCTATGTGTGTTTTCTCCAAGAATGTGTGTGAAGATGCACATATGTGTCTGTCCACTTTCCCTGGTAAGACAGTGCTGACAAAGATTTGGAAATGAAAACAACCATCAGAATCAAATGACTCTGTATTAGAACTATAAATGGCTTCTCATGCTTTGGGCATTGAAATTGCTTGTTATCCAAAACTGTGTCATTTAAAAGATATTTTATTTAGACTAACTCTAAGAACAGCAACAATTGGATCATTTCTGTGACAGAGTAAACTCTAAAACCCAAGATGTCAGTTCTCCCACCTCAGCTCTAGGAATGGATTATATGAGAGCAGAAATGTTTATGATTCTATATACCACCAGAATATCTCTGAAAATAGGAATAGTGCAATTAAAACAGATCTCTCGGGCTTCTGATCGTTTGGATGAAATACCCTTTGGGTCTCTGGCTTTAGTCATCTTATTGAACAATTCAAATGACAAATTATTTTTATCTCAATTGAAAGTGTAGTCTTTATAAAAAAGACCCACTCCTCTGGGTGTAATTTGATGCTTTACTTCAACGCAACAACATAAATACAACTTCAAAAGACAATGACTAAAGCTGACAAATATTTTCTACATTGTCACATGCAATCACCTAGTTTCTCACACTGATTTTTATTTTCCTGTGGACAGTGCCAACAGATGTTAATGTGCTATAAATGAACATGTCAATTTTCTCATACCCAAGATGACAAGTGTTAAAGAATTCAGCTTAAGAGGGACATGCTATCTGACCATTACCTGTCTTCCTCTTTTATATCAAGTTATTGTGTTGCCCATCCAGTGTCTGGCATCCTGTCAGAGGGTAGCATATGGCACATAATCCAAAAGTCAGAAATACTATTTTATCCATACCAGCTCTGAAACAACACTTCCTGTCCTGCTTTTGAATGAAGATTAGCAGACCAATGAACCTCTTCTGCTCGAGGGCACAGGGGAAGGAGGCAGGGGACATCTGTTCCAGGTGCTGAGTTCTTGTCTATTTTGATTTATCAGAAGAATTCTTTCTTTGCTGCTTTAGTACTTTATTATTACTTTGCAGGAAACTTTTTAGAAATGAGGCATAAGTGAAGTTGTTAAAATATCACCTTTGTATTGTACATCACATCTTAATTCACAGCATGTATTTAAGTTGGTTTTAGCAAATTGCATGTGCTGTATACCTGGATGACTCTTATCAAGTGGCATCACGAGGTGACCATCCCATTGAATTGTTTTCTGTGGTAACTGGTACAAGAGTTGAACTACATTGTCATGACTGATCTTAAGAAAATAATCAGTATTCAAATGCATATTCCAATGTCAGAACATTCTTATTATTTCTGTGTATATTAACTCAAGGCACTTTGAAAACCATTTGACCATGAGACAACATGGATACCATCCCAGGTTGATATGGTGCTACACATTGCAGAGTGTTAACAAATAATACAATTGATTTTTTCCCATGGACGTTGGTGTTTATGGAATACCATTGTTTATCACAAGATGCATAGACGTTTCTGTACTGTTGTTTTGATCTTAGGGTATTATAAACACTAACATCTTTGAATCTATGAATACATTGTATTTTTAATAGAATCTCTTCTGAGTTATTTCTGATGCATACAGTAAAATTTACCTGACAAAATGTGAACAGTTTTAGCTTTTGTGACAGTGTATGTGATTGCTGTCTGGAAAGAGGAAACCAAATCAGTAAGTCTTGGCAATGTTGCTTTTTATCACTTTCATTTACGTTAGCTACTTTAATGCATTCCTAAATTGTGCTGAAGAGTTTTTCTAATTGAATTTCTATACATGTTATTAGCTCTATACATTTATCTACTTTAAAATCTGTAATTTCTGACATAATATCTGGCCATTTCCTGCTCTTTCCTCCCCTATGAAATATTTGTGTAAACTCTTATATTTGCTTAACTCCTTTTCTTTTAGAAAACAGAATTTACTCAGATTGTACTAGTTTGTGGGCACAAATAGGAACATATTAAATCAATTAATAATACAGTATACTGTTTTGTTGCATCTAAATGGATAATAAATGATGTCATTTGGTCCACTACAAACTGTAGTATGTCTACACAATGGAATAATACTTAATGATTTTAAATAATGAGTTATCAAGCCACAAGAAGACCTGAATGGATCTTGAATGCATATTGCTAAGTGAATGAAGCCACATACTATATGATTCCAATTATATGATTTTTCTGTAAAAGGCAAAACTATAGAGATAGTAAAAAAGATCAGTGGATGAAGGGAATTCAGAGGAAGTAGAAAAAGGGAGGTTTAAAATTAAATGACAATGTCTTCACTAGACTAATATCACTATTTAATAACTAGTGACAAAGTGCTTATAAAATAGCATTTCTGAAAAGATGATTATTATTTGCCCTAACTTCGTCAGCATCCCCTTGCATTGAAACAGGGTTTACAAAAATCAGAAATCTTGAATAATTTTCATAAGAATTTACAACAGTGTTATGCCAGCCAGAAATAATGTTTTACATATAGCTGGATTTGAGTGAAATTTAAAAAATAAATAAATAAATAGAGCAAAGTATAATTACTTAGGACGGTTAACTTATCTACAGTTACTTAGAGAATGAAAAAGGCATTACTGAATCAGCAGAAGATATCATGAAAAAAATACAAAAGAGGAAGCAGGACTATTATTAAAGGAAAAATTGCTCCATGAGCCAAAAAGCAGGTGTGAGAATGGGTAGGGTTGCGATAAGGAGAGATTCAGTAAATTGTAACAATAATCAGAATAATATAATTTGAGTAAGTAGAGCCAGTGATTTCTTCATAATGCACTGGAGAAGAGTTGAAACTATAAAACCTTTAGCAGAAAACATTGGAGTAAATTTTCATGACCTTGGATTAGAAATAGTTTCTTAGATATGACACAAAAAAGCACAATTGTCAAAGGCAAGTAAAGAGATAAATTGGGCTTCACCAAGATAAAAAATCTTTTGAACTTCAAAGGACACTATCAAGAAAGTGAAAAGACAACCCACAGAATGAAAGAGAATATTTGCAAATCATATATCATATAAAGGACTTGAATCCAAAATATATAAAGGACTTTTAAATGCTCAACAATAAAAAGGCAAACAGCCCAATGACAACAACAAAAATGGACAAAGCATCTGAATCAACATTTCTCCAAAGATACACAAATGGCCAATAATCACGTGAAAAGATGCTCAACAACATTAGTCACTAGGGAAATTCAAGTAATCAAAAATACAATGAGATACCCACTAGGATGGAAAAAGTAAGAGAAAATGACAGTAGCAAGTGTTGACAAGGATATAGACAAACTGGAACCCTCACTCATGCTGGTGGGAATGTACAATGGTGTAGCTACTTTGGAAAACAATTTGGTAGTGGCTCTAATAGTTAAACATGGAATTATCACATGACCCAGCAATTCCACTTGTGATGTATACACAAAAGAATTGAAATCATGTCCACACAAAAACTTACGAATGAATGTTCATGGCATTATTATTTTAATACTAGCCAAATGTGGAACAACCATAATTTTCATCAACTGAAGAAGGGATAAATAAGAGGTGGCATATCACAAAATGGAATATCATTTAGTCATAAAAAGAAATTGAGTACTGAAATATGCTGCAACATGGATGAACCTTGAAAACATGCTAAGTGAAAGAAGCCAGTTGCAAAAGGTTATATATCTTATCATTCCATTTATATGAAATTGCCAGAGTAGGCAAATCCATAGAGGCAGAAAGTAGTTTATTGGTTACCAGGGACTAGGAGGAGAAGAAATTTGGAGTGACTGAAAATAGGTTTGGGGTTTCCTTTTGGGGAGATGAAAATATTCTAAAATTAGATGATGGTGATGGTTGCTCACCTCTGTGAATATACCACTGGATCGTACATTTAAAAAAGAGTGAATTTTATGGTATGCGAATTATACCTCAATAAATTTGTTAGATAAAAATGATGCACTTAAGAAAGAGTAGTTTTGTATTTTTATATTCCTTATCAAAAGTAAAATTTTAATTGTGCTTTGACTAAATTCAAAGAAATTCATTATAATGTATTGTGAGAAATTTTTAACACACAGTGTCTTGTCAATTCAATTCTCGACTCTTCAAGGCTGAGGATAATTTGTGTCCACTCATGTTCCACTTAACATGAATCCCTGCTGATTTGTGTAAAATAAAGTAGCCAGAAGACTCTTAGATCTGAGGAGAAAGTGTTTTAATCCAATTTCCAGAAGGGAAGACATGGGTCATTCTGATTCTCAGACTGAATAACCATCAAATCTGGCGTACCATGCTATATGCTCACATTGGAGCTGTGGACTCTGGTAACAGTGCAGCTAGAACTTAGTAAGCATGAAAGAAGGATTATTTCTGATGGAATATTTGTGACACTCAGCTGCTCTAATCAGCCTTACAGCACTAATTTCTTAGACTGAACAGTGAGAAAATCTCCCACGTACCAGATTCTGTGCAAATTTTCTAGTCAAATGTGATCTATATCTGCATGTCTAACTAATTTATAACGTGTATTTTTTGTGTGTGTGTGAGGAAGACCAGCCCTGAGCTAACATCTGTTGCCAATCCTCCCCTTTTTGCTGAGGAAGACTGGCCCTGGGCTAACATCCGTGCCCATCTTCCTCCACTTTATATGGGACACCGCCACGGCATGGCCGACAGGCAGTGCGTCCGTGGGCGCCCGGGATCCGAACTCGTGAACCCCGGGCTGCCAGGCGCGAACTAAACCGCTGCGCCACCGGGCGGCCCCCTATAACATGTGTTAAATTTAGAACTGTCAGAAAAATAAGGATTTTAAGTGATCTCTAATCTGAGCCCGTTAATTATAAGAAATCCGAACCAGGGGCCGGTTCCATGGCCTAGTGGTTAAGTTCAGCGCATTCTGCTTCAATGGCCTGGGTTCAGTTCCTGGGGATGGACGTATACCATTCGTTGGCAGCCATGCTGTGGCGGCAGCCCACATATAAAAAAGAGGAAGATTGGCACAGATGTTAGCTCAGAGCAAATCTTCCTCAGCAAAACTAAAAAATAAAGAAATCAGAAACAAAATCATGAAGTGATTTGCCCACAGTTTAAATCTATTTAGCAGAGATGTCAGGGAGGGTCTTGGGTCTCTGAGTTTCTCTCCTCCCCACATTACCCCAAAGCAGTGTCCTTTTCAGGGACTTTCCCACACTCCTGCCTAATTTCTCTTAAGCAAATAAATTTGATACAAATTACACACACATGTATACATATAGAGAGAGAAAAGCATTTAAGAGCCATCTATGAAGATGTTTCTCATACATGGTGTATATTACAACATTTAATCTACAAAACAATAATAAAGTATATTTTACAAATGAGAAAAAGGATACTCAAAGTGACCAGGTATTTTACAAATAAGAAAACTGATCCTCAAAGGTGTTACCCAATGTTATTAAAGTCACACAGGTTTTAGCTTTCCAAGAGCTAGAAGCTGCACCCCATCATTCAAGCTATACCCCATCATTCAAGCTGTATAGTCCGAGTTGCACTTATCATCCTCTACTAGTTGTGGGGCCTAGAACATTCCATGTCTACAGCAATTTAATAGAAGTATGAAAAGGCATTGTCTTGTTTGAAGAAGATGTTAGTTACAATTAAGAACAAGCTCCAAGGCATAAGCAGTTCCCATATGACTATCGTAGAATCAAGTTGGCTCCATTATGAGAAAGGAAGTCATGCACAACTTAACCTTACAAAATTGAGTGTTCCAGGTTGATTGACTCCAAAACACCAAAAATAATAATAGAAAAATTTTGTCACAGTAGGTACTTGTTTATGAAAATGTCACTGTATGTACTATATTGCTTTTGCATAATTGTTGCATTTCAGATTTGTTCACTGAACAAGCTAATTCAACAGACAAGTTGTCATTAAATTTCACTGGTGGGAGGCATATAAGATTTGCAGGCTTTTAATAGTTCAAACATTTCATCAGCCATCATTTAGAAAACTTTACTGCACGTATTAGTCATTTACAATATAAGAGCAATGTCAGTACAATTATTTTGAAATCTGTTTCTTAACCCTTCATTCCTAAGTAAAAGTTTAGAGAAGGAATTTAATAGTATTTCAGCTGTGTTCTTTTATTATTACTATAATGTGTGTTCTATAATATAATTCTAGTAGGCATTCAATAAATATTGAGCCAAGATCATTCTAATACTACATATTTAATAATTTCACATTGGGGAGTAAAATAATATACTATGATATTTGGCACACACACGAAAAAGAATTTCAAATCAAAGCAGAATAAAGAACATAGTATAAAGTACTATGTTTTGATTTTATCTTTCAATTTCTTAAAATGCACAATAAAATGTATATGATCACCATATAATATTTTCAAAATGTAAATTTATCTTTTATTTAACACTGTAATTTATAATAAAATACATTCTTTTCAACTCATGTATTTCTTAGAAATAATTAGCAATCATTGCCCTCATTTAGAGAGTATTGAAAAACCATCTAAATATGTAATCAGCAAGTCTATGATGTAATATTTTTGAATTAATAGTTTCCAAGTATATATTCTATACATGAGTTCTTTAAAATGTTATTAATTAATTATCATTCCCTTTAAAAATACTTCATCAGAAAAAAAAATCATATTTCAGGAGCTAATCTTAGAATATGGCAACCTGACTGCTGTTCACTTTCCCTCCAACTTCCAAATCTAAATTGTGTCTGAGCCAAGCAGCTCTGGTGAGCATAAGCTGACCAGGTAAGAGTTAGGTCACAGGTTGTTTGGGCCCTGGAGAGAGGACCGAGATGCAGCGTCCTTCTTCACGGGCTGGCCAGTCCCCAGGAGGTCTACACTGGAGCTCAGGGAACAGACCGCAGCACTGACCTTGGAGTGAGCTAATCACTCAGCTCTGTGGATCTGGCAAAGACAGTGCCGACTGATTTAGTCAGTGACAAAGGGAGGGCTAAACTGGATACTACTATGGAAGCTAGGTGAATGCAAAATCCATTGAGGAAAACAACAATTCTTTTCTCCAGATAGCCTCCCCTTGCAACATAATTCCAAGGTCCGGAGTCCCTTGCCTTTCAGGAATCACATAATTCCTGTCGTTAAGAATTTAGTCAATGGATTTGAGTCTCAAATCAGCAAACAGAGCAAAATAGCAGCCAACTTAAATGTCTCCAGCAACGAGAGACCGAAAAAGGATAAGTCCAAGAATTAGAACATGAGCCCCTTGTACTGGATTGTCTCTTGTCAACTTGGCCCAACCACCACTCCTTCTAAGACGTCCTCTGTATTTCACAGAGGAAGCTTAGGGCTATGTTTTTCTGAGTCCTTTTCTCTGTTTGGTTTTGAGTTAAGAGTTTTCTCCATGAGAGGAACTTGAGCGAGATTGTGAGAGAGGAAAGGAAGGAGAATTCATTATTTTGGAAAAAGTTGCAGCCATGACATTCACAGCACCTTCTTGGTAAGCACTTGATCATCATCCACTTCACTGTCACAGATGTAGAGCCCTCTGGGGAACTCACTCAGCGCTCTTGAGAATGGCTGACGTTTCCTGATGCCCTTTTGCAAACCAGTTGGGTATTTCAGGCTGCGTTCCTAAATGTTTGCTTCCCTAACCTTCCTGCTACAGATTCTCTGATCTTTTGTATCTTCCCTGAATCTTCATTTATCCAGTTTCCAATATTCAAGTAAACTCTCATTCCTATATTCTACCTTTATTCCCAAAATACATAGAGTGGCTCTGCTTTCCAGATGGAACCCAAACTGTTACACCTAGTGAAATAAAAGATCCAAGTACAACATCACTATATATAGAGAGATATATAACATTACTATATATATATATAAAACATCACTATATATATACATATATATATTTCTGGTCATGTCTGACGAGAAGTAGACCCCTCGAGTGGGGCAGTAATAAGGTTTTCTAGCAGATTGATGTGCTTATGCATCAGCTTCACAGTATGCATTATGAAGTTTTAAAATGATTTTGTAAAAAAATATTTAGTAGATGACTTAAGGGAGAGGAAAAGTATTGTTGAGATCCAAAATGACCCGAAAACCAAGTTCAAGAGGTATCACAAAGAAAACAGTAAAAAATATTGAAATATAATAATTATAAAAGAGAAAAAGAGAGACTTGGAGGATATTTACATGTAGAGCTAACAGTTCAAAGAATGGGAAGGATTAAACACTCACAGAAATGTTGCCTGGGCTTTGAAGAGGACTTCAGATCAAAAGGTCACATCAAAATCCTGTTGAACTGGAAAAAGAAGTGCACATCTAGGGGCCGCCCGGTGGCGCAGCAGTTAAGTTCGCGCTTGGCAGCCCAGGGTTCGCGAGTTCGGATCCCAGGTGCCCGCTGACGCACTGCCTGTCAGCCATTCCGTGGTGGCGTCCCATATAAACTGGAGGAAGATGGGCACAGATGTTAGCTCAGGGCCAGTCTTCCTCAGCAAAAAGGGGAGGATTGGCAACAGATGTTAGCTCAGGGCTGGTCTTCCCCACAAAAAAAAAAAAAAAAAAAAGAAGTGCACATCTAGGCATATACTGATGAAAGTATTGAACTCTAAGGATAAAGAAGAAAAATTTTTACTCTCTTCCCTGCAGAAAGAACAAGAGAAAAAAATCATCTATTCTTTGAACATCTCTGCCACACTGCTACTTACTGGTGTACCACTATTGTACAGTTTTCTCAAAAATTCTGACTCCAGAGAATCTTTGACCTGACTAAGAGGTCATTGGCTTGTCATAGACAAAGTAATCCTTCTTCCTCAGCATTCCTAGCCCTGAACTAGACTGAAGAAGAAGCCATAATAATTTGAAACTTAAAGATGCTCTGTATATCCAAGTACCAGAACCAAGAGTAAACCCTTTCTCTAGATTAAGCCTTATTATTTGATTTATTTAAAAATAAATAATGAGATGGAAATTTTAGGATATCACATTCCTAGAAACCAAAAGTTCTCCTATTGTCTCTTTATTCTCTACTTTAAAAAAAAAAAGATGTTTCTATTTATTTATCTTAAAAGGTGTGTGTATTTATTTATTTATGACATTCACTGTGATCATGCTGTTTTTATCCCTCTGCTTGCGAAATTTCAGTCCCTTTCGTGTCTGACCAGAAGTAGACCCCAAGTAGGGCAGTAATATGGCTTTACCAGCAGATTCATCTGCTTAAAGGCAGGGGTGAAAAGATAGTGTTTACATAGTCTTATTACCTGTCTTAAGACAGAGGAAAAAGGCAAGAAATATATTGACATTGTTCTTTTCTTTCCTCCTCCAAAATTTCATACAGATTCTTCTCAGTCAGCCTAGGCCCCCAGGTAAAGTCAATGTAGAGAAAAAGATGAGGGCAACCCCCAACGGATGCGTACACCAGTAAGGAATAAACTGTTTGCCTTTCCAAACAAATTCAGTGCTCAGGCCAATAAAATGAAATATTCATTCAATCCATACGGATTATCTTTATTTCTGGAGTTTCCTCCTATTTTATTACTTATTTTACCCACTGGTGAGACTATGTGCATTTATTTCACATTTACAAGCCAAGAATTACTCTTCTTGCTAAAATCTTCTGTTGAAATATTTGGGAGATCCATGCCATTCATAGTGACGTGGGACCAGGTAAATGATGGCAGTATCTCAAAATTTGAATGTATCAGATTATTACAAATGTAAAGGACTATTAAACTGTTGGAAGGAGTTCATTAGGATTATTCCAACAAATTTTTAGGACTATTAAAACATGTTCAATCTCTAGTAAAAATTCGAGTTATTTGTTTAAACATTGTTTAAAAATAATTGTCTTTAATTTGCTCTAAACTTTTCATAAATAGTCACTGCTGTCACCTGGTCCAAGGGTCTGTTATAATGATCTCTCTTAGATGTATCAGTGGCAATCCATGTTCTAGCTGTACAGCCCTAAGTTTGGGAATTTAATTGGACCAGACTGGATTAATCTCAGAGACTGTGTATCCTACCTAATGACTATATTCACGTCTGATTGCCCCGTACTGTAGACAGCAGGACACTGGATAGCACAGAAGGCAATTATTGGGCCAACACTTACCCACACTTACCAGCCACACTTTTCATCCAAAACTTTCTGGCTTTGAGATGAGAATATTTGCAACACCTAGGAGAATGCTAAAGAAATCTCTTCCATATGTTCTGGCTGTTGTGACTTCAAACTGTATTTTTAAATAAGAAAGTTTTATTTGAATTACTTTTTACCCATCAATCCATAATTGCCATGGATGTTTATCAATACATTTTGCATGCATACCACAGAATGGTATATTATTTTTATTGCTAAGATTCATTTAAAATTAATTGTTTCAAACCAGGAAATACTGTATTGAAATACTTTAAATTATGATTCATCTTCTAGGGTCCGCGTATAACTATGTAGTCTTATGAGATATTCCATAATTTATTGAGAACAGAATTAATTTGAATTGGATTATTGTTTAACCCATTGTGTTCATCTAGAGGGGCTATATCAAAGAATTATTAAGTTAAATACTTATCTTTTATTAAATTAAAGACATCTTGGAAACTGGGTTGTCTTGCAGAATATGTTGCTTGGCTTCCTATATGGGAGAATTTACCAAAAGCCCAAGTTTTGTAAACAAAGAAAATGTATTATTTTTAACCAAAGGCACCTGTCCACAAAAATATAAGTAAATAAACATATATACGTAAATACATATATATACACATACATGCATATATAAAATCAGGCAAACATGCATTTTAGCTGTGATATTCTAAAAGAATTCAGATTCTCAATAGAAATCATCACTGCTGGTAATGGTACGGCATGCAAAACCAATTTACAGATTAGAACCAATAAAATGAGTTGATAGGCTGCTGTGTGATAACATAAGGAAGGAATATACAATCACTGGCTTTAGGGACTCGGTAAGTGATTTGGATTGTTGTTTTCTTTTTTGGATAGTGAGGAGAAGGGATAGTTTTATAGTCTTTGCAAAATAGAAAGATAGCTCTCAACTGACCCCTCGTTCTTTATTCATTGCTATGTCTAAACATGCTTCAACTTTTCCTCCAAATTCTGTGAAATTAAGAATAAGCCATTCTCATAAATTCAAGCATGAGAAGATACTGGAATTTGCTACCACCATTATTTGTGGGTTGTGGGTACAAGTGTGCTTTAGAGAGACGTGCCATTCAAAATAGAAGTCTGGAGGAACAATAATGACTCTGATTATTTTTTCTCCCTTTTCCTCTTTGGAATGAGTACCAGGGTCCTTGCTCTAGTTACAAAAAGTCATCAGCCTTGTATGAGCACATCATGGACATCTACTCATCAACATTGTAAGTGTTCTGGCATCTACAGATAATTTTTTGTTTTCCTCTGATGCTTCCCCGAAGGCTTTTGCAATTAGCTACAGGCCAGTGGACTTCATCTTCAGCAAAGATGGAATGTCTCACAGCCTGATGGGAAGGGACTGTGCCAGGTGATTTTGGCTACAGGCTTCTGATGGCAACACTTCAACAACTTTGAGGTCATATGAGTGGACTGAGGCAAGATATACAGAACTCTAGTCTAGAAGCAGACAGATTCAGGAGAATGCTTTCCTAAGATTGAGTGGCATAAAAATCAGTTACACAGGACTGAATAAACTCATGAGGGATGATTGTGGGTTTTTTTTGGAATATTGTTGATGTTTAATATTGTATTATCTGAATACATAAGGAAGCTGTTTCTCTTTACTTTAAAGCTATCTATAACTCATAACAATTTAGTTGACCATATTGACCAATGGGGGTGAAAGTTCAGATTCTCTATCAGCCTCCATTGACCCATATAAGGGGAGGGTTTTCATTACTACTGGACTAGTGTGGGAGTTCAGGCTCTCCAGAAGGCCTACTTTGATACAGTCCTGGCTGGAAAGGGAAGGGGCACCTGCTCACTGCTTTCGAGTAGGCCTTTACTGACACCATCTCAGCAGGGGGGAGTGGGTGCCTCTTCACCCCCGGGTGGGGGTGGAAGTCCAGACTCTCTACTTGGTCTCCACTGACATGCTGTTGGGGGCTTGGTACTGTCCAGCAGGGAAGAATGTGCCAGGCAAAGATTGGAAATCTAGGCTCCCCACTGGGCCCAGCTGGTGGGGAGCGTGGTAGGGCCACATTTCTTTCTGTGGTGTTTGCCTGGAGTAGAGTAGTTATTGTCTAAAAGTTTTCTGTTTTGCCAGACCACCCTTCTCCAGGTCCTTTGGTCAGAAGGGTCAGGATTTTCTTGTGGCTTTTTGTGTCTGCATCTATTGGTGTTTCCAGGTTACTGATTTCTCCAGAACCCAGTGTAGAATACATGAAGCAAAATATATATACAAAAAAAAAAAAAAAAAAACCAGAGATGACATCTTTGTGTTTTTCTTTGGGTCCTGAGGTCCTTAGCCAGCCTGCCTTCTTTTCTCCACTTTTCAGAGTCCTCTTATGTTCATTTTATTATATAATATCCAGAGATTTTAGCTTTATTTAATAGAAGAAATAGGGAAAAGTATGTCTACTTCATATTTCCATATGTAGAATTCAGCATTTTCCTCAATTTCTTCTTGAACATTTCTGTCTTCAAAGTCCCACTAATCACATCAGCTGATTATCATTCCCCGCCCAACAGCATGCTCTTTGTCCTACTTATTCCCTAAACCCTCTCCTCTGTCTTCTTAGCTCTTGATATTGAACTTTTCTATCAGTAGCGTCTCTATCTCTTTTTATACAAATTAGTTTAACTCTTCCAGGTTCCTTCTCACTTTCTCCTTCAATCAACAATAGAATACATTACATCAATTACTAACCTAATAATACAAATCTGATAATCAACCCACAGAGTGCTTTTCAGAAGACAAAGGAAAAACAATGCTGAAGTCTTACCCTTTAAAATGTTTACCTGTTGGGCCTCATTTATTTAATCAGTTAAAAAATATGAAAAGTACAAGAGGCACTTTTTAGAAATTATCTTATTTAAACCCTCCAACAAGCTTGAAGTAGTATCATCAATATAAATTATTTGCATTTATGCATCTGTTTATTTTGTTTGTACGAAATACAAATTTGTTCATAATTTTGTCCATATGGGTCCTTAGGAATAGTTCCAGAGCTAAACTGTGTCATGGTATTTAGATTGAAATAGACCACAAAAAATTCTCATAAATTTGCCCTAACTTAGACATTTTGTACACTTTGTAACTTTTCATTTAAGCCCTCAGAAAAGTGCCAGCTCTGTGCATGTGTGTGTGTATGTAATTACTGATTGAAATATATTAGCTGAACATTACCAATAAATGATTAGACTTCATTTTCCATTAAATTTTTTCTTTAATGTATCATAATCAAATTTAATTGTATAGAACAGAATTAGGTATTGTTTGCAATTATTTTTCATTGTATAAACTTTTGTTGAAGTGTGTGAATTTGTTATATATTACCAAAATTCAGATTTAGATATTGAAACCAATTTATGTTACTAGACGTAATTCTTAGGTGAGTAGTAGGCCTATTTCACTTCAAAAATCCTGGTCTTCTATTTTTGGCGGGGAGCGAGCTATTATTTAAACAACTTTGTATCAGGCAATAACGTCATTAGTGACTAAATCATTTTGTTTGCTCCTGGGATGTGGATGACTTCACTGAATGCTAGATTATTAAAATTGTATACTCAAGGGTTAATATTATTTTCAAATATGCTTAACTATATCATATAGTGAAGTAGCTTATGCTGCTTGAATAATTATATTCATCTAAGGCAGAAAAATATCAGCCATATTTAAAATAATATGCAAAAATTTTATTAGAGCAAGGTACTAATGAGGACTTGATTAGTTCTATTGTTAGAAATGCCCTCTATGGTTCCATATGGAGAATTAGCACTAAGTTAGTGCCAGAGGGGAAAAAAAATGAATACGATTTTTGTCTAGGCCCTGCCCTAGACGAACTTTCAATCCAATATTTCTTGAAACATTTCAACCTATAAAAATTAAACAGTGGGTAAAGCTCTGTTTGAGGCTTCTCACAAATACATTTTATTTAAATCCTTTGTATATGTTTTTGAATGATTTTTAAGCTACTACACTGTTAATCTCCGTGTATAGAGAAAGCAATTCAATTATTGACTAAAAATAAGCATGGCTTTTACTCGTACTTCAAATTTAACTTATATATTACCCTTTCAGAGGATTTTTCCTAAAAACGGTAAATAAAGTAGGTGGAATATCTATTTGAATCTCTTTCATAGAGCTTTATTTTTCTTTCATAGAACCCTATGAAATTAGCAAATATATATATATATATGTTTTTTTGCATGGATCAATTTTTATTTTTATAATATATTCCCCACGGGACCATAGGACCTTTCAATACAGATGCTGTGCCTAACTTCTTTACAGTTCTATTCCCAGAGCCAAAACAAGACATGACACCTAGCATTAGGGGTTAAGTAGATAGATTGTAATACCAAAAACAGAGAAAAAAAATTTTCTTTCATTTAAATTTTAAGCAGATTGAATTGTTTTAACGTTTTAATTTACCTGCCAGCATGATTCTGTGAAAAAGTCTATAAAATTTGGGGGGGAAATGAGATATAATAATGGAACATATCTACAAAGATAAGAAAGCAATGGCAATTTTTATGGATAGCCTAAAGCTTCCATTGGATAATTTCTTTTATCTTGATTAAGTATTTTTTATTTGAAGGCATAAAGTTGAAAAGGCAAAAACGCAAATATGTTTTCTAATAGCAATCTAAAGATAGTAATGTTTTATGCCAGAGGTGCTCAATCTATTGCTTCTTATGTTGACCTATTTCTCCTCTTTGGTTAAAATAGTCCCTTCCAAACTTTAATAAATATTTTATTAAAGCAGTTAAATGTTGCAAAAAGAGGAAAAAAAATATTATTGAGTTACTGAAAGTTTTATAAAATAATATCTGCACATAAGTTTTAAGTCAAAATACCAACTATTATAATTTTAGATTAACTTTTAAAAATAAGATTTGTATTCTACATTGAAGTCAGGTTCCACGGTTCGTTCAGTAAACTGCGTCCAGATTCTGTTCCTACTTTTGTCTGCTAAAGACTGAGCTTAGCTCGAGTCACAATGCTGGATAAATGTCTATCTCATTGTACATTATCGACAAGTGGTTTAGTTGCAAATCAGATTCACAGGAATCATAGATCTTACTAAACTTTGCAATAATTCAAAAGATACAAGCAATCACTTGGGTCAGGAGAAACATTCTTTTCTTAGGGAAGTCAGAGACCAGTAAATACAGTTCTTAAAAATGCAAAAAAAATTTTCTCCCAGATTCAGACATATTTTACTTTCGAGTTTAAGAGATGCATTTCTTTGTGAATAATATATGCAGAGACATTGCTTACACAGAGGGAGCTCTTTTGATTTAACATTCCTGTTATATAATTATTAATTACACAACTTACTTAACTAGTCTCCATTCTCCAGCCAACCATAAATTCCAGACTTATTCACAAATAAATTTTCTAATCATATCTGTATATCCAGCAAAAAGCACTGTGTAGGTAGGAGCTCTGATGTTTTCCCATTGGTAAATAATATTAGCACTTCCACCAGGGAGGTTTGGTGGGGAATTAGCATTTTTATAAGATTTATTTGAGTCCCTCTGATTGTCAAGTCCCAGATACAGAGCAAATGGTTTACAGGACTGCTACTCTTTCCTTCCCACGAAGAAAAAGACAGGCAAACACCTGAGGCCAGGTCTTTATTTTTTTCTTCTAATTTCTTGCAACAGCCAATATAAAAAGTGTGGCTAAGAATTGCCTACTTTTCTGGGGTGCTCCATGAAACTGCACTTTCCTGTTCTTGAAAATGTACAAATACTAATTTCAACCTTGTTTTATCTTAAAAGGGAGGTTAAGACTTTCTCCATAATACCAAAACAATGTGTTGAATATTAGCCCATGTAAATGAAAATCTGTTCTGCCTAAATAAAGATAAATAACCAGATTTTATTGAACTGCTTAATTCGAGTGATTTTAAAATTATATATCTATATATCAATATATATTTATATAATGCTATACTATATGTATACTATATAATACTATGCTATACTATTATACTATATTATATCTATCTTAAATGCCTTCACTGGTGTATCTTTGAGGAAAATATAAACGTTAAGTATTTTATGGAATCAGAATCAAGCTGGTGGGAGTTGGAGTGTTCCTATAGGACTTCAGAAATAAGGAAATACTTCCTTAGCCTCATTTTACTCGTGTCAACACCATTCAAAATCTTTCACGTGAAAACCAAGATGCCAATCCTACCATCTCTCTCTGTGCTGTTATTATAAACAGATAAATGGTGTATAACAAATTATCATTGTCTGTTCCTGTTCTTTCCTTCGGTTTGCAAGGGCTTCTTTCATGTAATCACTCACTTCTCAGTGCATGTTCAGGTTCAATAAGAGGAGTTAATACAACACTGTCATCTTGATCTAATATCAAATAACTTTCATGGCATTTGTTTGCTTTTTTTATTTTAAAGAAAAAAACATGTAATCCCTACTTCTTGTATATGCATTATTTCTAGTGTACCAGCAACTCATGTAAAAAGCAGCCCTGGGGGATTGACTTCAGAGATGATTGTTTCCTCCTTGTGATGGTTTTTGTGATAGACTGTGTCAATCTAAACAGCAAGCGACTTTTCGGAGTACGTTTTCAAGGCTGCCCTTGAAGGATGCTTGTGTCAGAAGGTTTCAAGACAAGACAGTTTTAGGACAGGACAGCTTTAGGAGGTTTTAGTTAGGTAGGTAGGTAGTTATTTATTTAATTTTTTTTTTTTTTTTTAATCCCAGAATAACTGCTGGCTAGGGATTTGAGCAAAAAAAAAAAATTACTAGAAGAAATTGGCTTGGACAAGAAGAATTTTTCATATAATTTTTCTACTTTGAAAAATGAAAGTTAGTCACTTGGAAATAACCTTCTTTTTTTTTTTTTTTTTTTTTTTTTTTTGGTGAGGAAGACCAGCCCTAAGCTAATATCCGTTGCCAATCCTCCTCTTTTTGCTGAGGAAGACTGGCCCTGGGCTAACATCCGTGCCCATCTTCCTCTACTTTATATGGGACGCCGCCACAGCATCACTGACAAGCAGTGCGTCCGCGGGTGCCCGGGATCCGGGCTTGCGAACCTCCAGCTGCCAAGCACGAACTAAATCGCTGCACCACCCGGCTGGCCCCAGAAATAACCTTCTTTAACCTTAAAATTAACTTCCCAGCCTACATTTTTATCGAGAATGGAATTACTGAAATCAAAGTATGCCAGTAATTCTATTTGTTGGGAATTACATTCTTGGAATTGAGGTGTAACAATAATTCCCTATTCCCGTAAATAATATGATCAAGTAAGGAAAAAATACAAAGACCAGGGAAATCAGGGGCCTCATAGATACAAAACAATAGCCTGGTACACTTTGTCTTTTTCTAGGGTTTTCTTCTTTAATTACCATATAATTCATATGATGTATATTTGCAATTGCTACTCAAATGCCAACTTGAGTATGAAAACATCCATTCACACATGTAAGCTAATAATTATGAGAAAATTGCTGCACTTATCCCATACACAAATACTGCATGAGTTTATACTTTAAGTTTACAGTAGATAGGTCATTGTATTTATTATTTTAACTGGCTATTCATTTTTGGATGAACGCAGGCTTTATTGGAAATTGACATTGCTCATTTAATTCAACTAGTTTTATATTGTCAAATGAATAGTAGATTCTGATTATGCCCGACATGTTTATATACATTATCTTAATCTTCTGTGGTAGTTTTAAAATGTGTATAAAAATTCTTTGACATTTCTCACAGTGAGTGGTGAGGTCTACGTCATCTCCCCTTGACATTGGACTGGATTTTGTGACTTTTTCTAAAAATATAGTATGGTATAACTGAACCTATGTGACTTCTGAGATTGATCATAAAAGGTGATGCAGCTTTCATCTTGCTTACTGTAATACAAATTTATTTATTTATTTTTTTGCTGAGGAAGATTCACCCTGAGCTAAAATCTATTGCCAATCTTCCTCTTTTTGCTAAGGAAGCTTCACTCTGAGTTAACATCGGTTGCCAATCTTCCTGTATTTTGTATGTGAGCTGCCATCACAACATGGACACTGGTAGACGAGTGGGGTAGGTCTGTGCCTGGGACCACTGAACCCAGGCTGCCAAAGCAGAGCGTGCAGAACTTAACTGCTAGGCCACCGGGGCCGGCCCTGTAATACTGCTTCTTGAAGTCTTCGGCCAGCAGGTAAGCACCCCCATTGCCCTGAGGCCACCATGTTGTGAGGAAACCCAAAAGAGTCCAATAGGACAGACTAGAATAAAGTCCCCAAGACTAAATAAGAGTGGGAGAGAGAGAAAGATGCTTGCAAGCTTGCAGCTGATCTGGTTCCCTTCAGTTCCCTACCTAGTCACCATTTTATTGCAGAGTGACTCTTAACCATAATACCCTAGTGCAATGGACTGAATGTTTATGTCTCCCCTAAATTCATATGTTGAAATTCTAACCCTCACAGTGATGATATTAGGAGGTGGGGCCTTTGGAGTGATTAGGTCATGAGGGCAGAGCCCTCATGAATGGGATTAGTGCCCATATGAAGGAGACCCCAGAAAGATCCCTTATCCCTTCTGCCATGTGAGGTTATAGAGAAAAAGCAGCCGTGTAGGAAGTGTGATCTCATCAGACACCTAATCAGCCAGTGCCTTGAGGTTGGGCTTCCAGCCTCCAGAACTGTAAGAAATAAATTTCTGCTTTTTTAAGCCTCCCAGTCTATGGTATTTCTGTTATAGCAGGCCAAACGGACTAAGACACCTAGTAAGGCTCTTTCTAAATTCCTGACCCACAAAAGCTATTAGAGATATAAAGTGATTTTCTTTTGTTTTAAGCTATTAAATTTGGGGGTGATTATTCAGCTTTAGAAAATTGGAAGATCCTTCCAATGTACTTGAGAAAGACATTAGTTATATCAGAAAACTAGGCTAAAATAGGTTTATTTGTTACAATAATTGCTCATTGAATCTATTAAATTAGTAACTATTAATTACATACAGTGTGTCAAGCACTATTAATAGTCAAGGATAGAGCAGTGAATAAAAAGACAAATTTTCTGCATCATGAAACATACCATCTAGTAGAGAGTGATCTTCCCAAAGCAAAAGGATAGGGTAAACCATTTTCGTTAAGTTGCCAATAGTAACTCATATCAAGATGACATATTGATTTATAGGAGATTTCAAGAGCCCTTCAAGTATTGAAAGCATAAATAATAATATCAAAATTTATGTAAAGAGCCCAAAATTAAAGTCCACAAACTCTAACTCCTATAAGTGTACTACTTTAAATTCTCCATGGGAGTAATTTTTCTTTATTCCCCATATTTTTAAATTTACAAAGAAATATTGTTTGGACCATCAATATTTCACTTGCATTTTTTCAAAGCCAGGAGCTGTCTCCCTTATATTATCAAATGCATTTTCAAAATTTAAGTACAATAAATTTTTTATATTTTGTTTAGTCTTGAACAGAAAATGAAATTATCTATGGTACCACATGTGCTGTTCTTGGCTGCTCAGGTATTAGCAAATCAAGAGGCAGTGATTATTAATTAAGTGCAAAGGAGATGACAACAGCTCAAATGGAACACTGACAATCCTCTTAATACTCACCCAACCTACGTGCATTAGTCTAGAAAAAGAGTATGTACTTATCTCGGACTTAAATCACACACAAAAAAATTCAAAACTACGTTAAAGAGAATAATTACATGCACAACACTTGAGTTGCTGAAGAACTTTCCTCCTCTCATTCAGAAAATTGTTGCCAATTACCACTTTTGCTTTTACATTCTCTCCAGTCATTAAACTTTGTGAAGCTGCAACTGACAGTTAAAACAGATTTCAGTAGCATTAGCCTCAATTTCAGGAGATTAAATACTGAGGATCAGAGAGTGGAATATTCTGATTAGGTATATTTACCAGACTCTTTCAGAAGATGGAATGTAGGAACTTAAAAACTAGAGACTAAAATATGTGTTTACTTTTAGATGTTATAGTGCCTAAATAGTAAATCATGTTTCTAAAGTGAAATTGCTTATACTGCTGCCTAAATGAAAAAAACTTTCTTGATTATTTCTGTTTTCAAATGAAAAATTAACTCTGGTGATTGAATATCTACTAAACGAATAAGATTGGATGATGCCTTTCAGTAGGTCATGGCCCAGTAGGGGGTACACGTACACTTATAAGTATCTATAATGGAAGGACTCCAATAGCCAGAAATGATGAGACAAGTGGCAAGAAAATGACTACTAAGACATAGTACTGGTATATTCACAGAATATCAAGTACTCTGTAGGTTATAATATTGGGCAAAGGGTTATTCTCATGGAATATGTGGTTAGAAAAGTGTGCAAGGTAGAATTGATTTACAGTTGGACTGGTGAAGCTCTATCTTTACCACTGGGGTTGGATGTCTGTTTATTTCACTCTTGGCCAAGTAAAGGGCTGTAGGCCTTATGATGTCCTATTTACAGTCCAAAACTACCAGGGTTAATTTGTAGTCTGAAGGGTCTCCCCACCTATCTCTGTTCTCTCTCCTCTTTGTGCTTCACAGACATTTCCTCCAATAAATATCTTACATGTCTTATTCCTTGTTGATATCTGTTTCCTGGAGGACTTGAGGTCACACACACACACACACACGCATGCTCACACACACATACACAGACACACACACACACACTCTTGTGATAGAACTGTATGATAGATAAAATGGAAACATTTGTACCTGGTACCTTCATATTTTTCAAATAAAAGAAAACTTCCCAAATACCAGAGAATATTTGGACTTTAAAGCCATTAGATATCTTCCCAGTAGACTTTTTGTAATTCAGTAAAAGGTAAATTTCAGCATAAATCTGAACAAATCTTAACCCATTTTGAATTACGTCACACCCATTTATTAATAAGTATGTACAAGATATTGGATCAGGCTCTAGAGATAAAACAAACAATAAACAAGAATGGTCAAAACTTGTCCTCAGATAATATAATCTAATGGAGGATGCAAATAAGAAAAGAATATTATAATCCTAGAAAAATGCGCTAAGTTAGGAAAAGTACTAGGTATTATGGAAACACCTAGGAAAGACATTCAACCTATGGAAAGTCTGGGATAGCTTTCTTATAAAGATGACAAATTCCTGGAAGAGGGAAAAGCAATCTATGAAAGCCCAGAGTCCAAAGAGAATTTAGTGATTTCAAAGGTCTGAAAAAATATGTAGCTTATTTGGAATAAAAAGTATACTTTAATATTAACAAAAGTTGAAGCTTGAGAAATAAGCAGCTTGGCCCCATATTCCAGCATTTCATACGGTGTGGAAAGGACTAATGAAGACAAGGAGAAGCCATTTAAGGGTATTAAGCAGATGATGTGTTTAGACTTTGTTTTTACTCACTCTTGCTGTAATGGGAAAATGAATTGAGAACACAGCTTGGGGAAATATGGGTATTGAATATTCTGAAAAAAGATTCTGTTGGGAAACTAATAAACATGCTGGAAAATATATAATAAACATATTTGAAATGCATAGCTTAGCAAGAACCATGAATTAATATGCAAAAATCTTAAATATCCAAAATAACAAAAGCAAGTTTAAAAAATCCAGTTATCTGATGCTTACAAGAGACACAAAAATAATAAAATAAAATAAATCAAAGAGATTTATTAAAAGAATATTAAGAAATTTGGTATACCTATATTAATCCCAGAAATAAATGGAATTTAAGAATATATTAACAGGGGAAAAAACCATACAATTTATCAGGGAGATAAAATTAAATTTGTATACTTTGATTAAAATTGTCTTGATATATATACAAAGCAAAAATGGACTTAAATACAAGAAGAAAGTAATAAATCCAGAAGGACTGCAAGATAATTTAACATTTCAAGTCCAGTAATTAACAGATCAAGGAAATGAAAGTGTTAAGTATTCAAAAAATTTATCTGCATAATTAACTAACTTGAAGTAATAAACAACTTGTGTATATACGAAAGCCTGCATCCAGTACTAATGGGGTCCACATTCTTTTAAAGCACATGGGTAACATGAATAATTTGATAATGTATTAGGTTGCAAATAAAATTTCAAAAAGTAAAATGTATGATACGGACACTGTTCTTTGTTCTTAATGCAATTTAGAATCAGATAGTTAAAATGTTAATTTAGAGGGTGAGTGAAAATTAGAAAATACACTTCTAAATATTTTAAGGGTCAAAGAAAAATTAATAAACATACACAACTGAACAAAATTGAACATACTACTATATATCAAAAATGGCATACATCTTAAGCAATATTTAAAAAGAAATGAATTAAACTTATGTTTATTCGAAAATCAGAACAGCTGATAATGAGCTAAGCATCCCATGTAAGAATTTAGAAAATGAACAAATAATAAACCAAAAAGGTAAAAATAATTGAATTATAAATATAGTATTAAATATGTAAAAACAAAAGACATAACTGAGAGGAATAATAGAGCAACAAATTGACTCTGAAAAAATATACCCACAGCTTGGGTAAGACTGATGAAGAGAAAAGAAAACGGTTTGCAAAAGGGGATATTAGTCTAGATATAACAGAGAGTAAAACTAACAAAAGAATATAATGAGTAACTTTATGATAAAATGTTTGAAAATTTGTATAAAAAAGCACTTATCTGGAATTGTATCCTGTCCAAACTGCCTCAAGAGTAAACAGAAATTCTCATTGTCATTAAAAAATTGATTTAGTTGTAAAAAACGATGCCACCATATAACTACCAGTCTGAGAAAGTTTTATGGCTTAGATTTTTTCAAACACTAAAATGGAAAGTTTATAACAAACTTTCTGTTTGTATAAGATTGATTTGTACAATATGGATTTATTGTATGATACCCTTTGTATGAAGTTTTAGAAGATAAAAAACTTGTCTGAGACAAATCAGTGATTATCGGAGGCTGAATGTTGAGGGAGTAATTAGCTGGCAAGGAGCATGAATGAACTTTTAGATTGATGGAGGTTTCCATATCATAATTATGGTGGCCTTTACATGCTTATATACATTTGTCAAAAACCATCTAACTGCACATATGAAATTGTTGAATTTTTTGTGTGTAAATCATACCTCAAAAAGCCTGATTTTTAAAAATCTTAATTTCAAGGAGTGACAGTATTATCTGACTCATTACAGTATGGTTGAAAATTTCCCTATTTCATTTAATTATTAAATGCTTTAAAACCTTTATTAATACTAAAATTTTTTAGAGAATCTTATAAAATTGAAAGCCAAATGAATAAATATGCAGGTATGTAAAATTGTTAAAATTTAAAATAATAGAGATAATATATAACAATACTGGAAACTCCAAAAGCTATTAGTAAAGATTAAAAAGTTGCTAACTGGGGGCCGGCCCAGTGGCATAGTGGTTAAGTTCGTGCACTCCTCTTCGGCGGCCTGGGATTTGCAGGTTCAGATCCCGGGCACAGACTTATACACTGCTTATCAAACCATGCTGCGGCAGGCATCCCCCATAAAATAGAGGAAGATGGGCACAGATGTTACCTCAGGGCCAATCTCTTCCTCAGCAAAAAAAAAAAAAAAAAAAAAAAAAGTTGCTAATTGGATGAATTTTGAATAAAGGATGTATAAATGTCCATGGGAATCACAGGTCAATGAATTTTAAATTAAAGAGATTTATTTATGAAAGAAAACACGTTTCTAATAAAATTAAAATATATAAACTCACGTCTCAGCTATCTATATTAATGCAGAAGAAAATAGCTTTCATTCATTCAATAATTGAATAATTATTCTTCAGAAACAAATGGCATCTTATTGACTCTGTGGTCAATACCAGCTGCTTCTCCACATGGTCAGTTATACTGAAATGCTGTAAATGAAATTTAAATAAAAATGGAAGTGGGTCTGTACTTCTTTTTTACAAATAATCTACAAAGATAATGAGCAACTCCCAGTGAATTCAGATATACTTTTATGATACTCACTAACCACTCATGATTTATTGACAATGCAGTTACTTCCTTAGCATTTTTTAAGCTAATCTATTGTCAAAATTTCTCTGTCAGAGAGTTCTACAAATTATACTGCTTATTTTAATGGTCTCTATCTGCCAAAATTAAGTTGAAAATCAAGAATATATGAATTACATTACATATTTGCATTGAGCACTTTTGAGCACTCATGTGAAGAAGCTGCCCCAAATCTATAATCTCGAGGAGTTTAAATTCTAGTTAGAATAGAAAAATAAAATAAATAAACAAATCCAGATATTGATAAGGGCTCCCAAGAGCATAAAGTAGGTAATGTGGTAGATCAGGACTTCTAAAACTCTCTGTAAGTTTGGGGTTTCCTCCAATCCATTGTGGACCAATATTTTTATACAATACAAATGTTACAGCATTATCTAGTTGCTATAAAATTTGCTCAGCACATATTCTCACTTTCTGTCCTTTTATTCTTGACTTGCTCCTAGGTGGGGGACTTCTCCTCAAATATCACAGAGAAGACAATTGAGGAAGGACTCTTTCTTTTGGGGTAATTAAGGAAAACAACCCTGAGGAGATACATTAAAGTAAGGACTTGAATGATGAAAGGGGACAGGCGTGAAATATCTGTAGACAAACATCCCAAATGTCAGAAACTTCAAGTGAAGCCAATGGTTTGTTGACATATTTAGGGTACGTGCAAAAGTGAGAGGTCAGTAAAGCCACAGCATAGAGAATAAAATGTCAAGAGGAATCGAAATTTAAAGTTAGGAAAGGGCTAGTTCTCGGAAAGGCTTAAGAGCCAAATTTGGCAGTTTAGATTTTATTTTAAACCAGCATTTTATCATCTCCAGGATTCATAATAATCTACAAGGAAATGAAGAAAGGTTACATATAGTCTTTATTAAAAAAAAGTTTAGAATCTCATAGTATTCTTGAAAGAGCTTGTGATTGGAGTGAAACAGATTAAAATCTGGCTCTGCCAATTACTTTTGATGAAAAGGTAAGCAAATAATATAATTTATATGAATCTTAGTTTCTAAATCTGTAAAATAGAAATAATCATTATTATTTTCTCACAGGTGATTGTGTAATTAAAAGATATATGATATATTGGGGCTGGGCCGGTGGCATAGCGGTTAAGTTCGTGCACTCCGCTTCTGCGGCCCGGGGTTCACAGGTTCGGATCCCAGGCGTGGACTCACTCACTGCTCGTCAGCCATGCTGTGGCGGCATCCCATATAAAGGAAAGGAAGATGGGCACAGATGTTAGCCCAGGGCCAGTCTTCCTCAGCAAAAAAGAGGAGGATTGACAACGGATGTTAGCTCAGGGCTGGTCTTCCTTACACACACACACACACACACACACACACACAAAATAAATAAATTAATTAAATAAAAGATGTATGATATATTAAAGACATCTAGATGCCTGGCATATAGAACATTCTCAATATTAAGAATAATTGCTCCTCTTCTTTTCATGTATATCATGTCCCTAATATAAAAGGAAATCATGTAGTCTAAATAATTCTCATTATAAACTGCTTTGTTTAGGGTTAATAACTGAGTTAGTGGTTTAGAAGGTCAATTTATGAAAGTTTTATAGTACATATTCATTCAGCAAGTACTTATTAAGGGCTCCGTGGTTCTCAAAGCACTGACTATACATAAAATCTAATAGGACAAATATAAATACAATAAATCAAGAAAAAAATAAAATAATTTCAAAAAATAAGTGGTCATAAGAAAATTAATCTGGATGATGTGATAGAGCATGCCCTGAAAGGGACAGTTGGGAGCTACTTAAATTTGAGTCACTACTGAGGAGGTGACAGATAAGTTAGGAGCTGCATGATAGCTTTGGCCTGGCATTGTCATCAGAGTTTAGGGGTCCAGACATTGAGAAGTTTGGACAAATATTCAAGGTAAGCAGATGAGATCTGAATGACGTAGAGTGTTGCTATGTGATGAACATGGTTAGAAGGAGGTCTGTGTGGCAGAGATGAGAAAAAGGCAGAATGAATGAAGCTGAGTAAAGGGAGTTAAAAATAAGGAATAAACCACCATTAAAGAATGACTAAATTTTGGACAAGGAAAGGAAATCAGTTTAAAAAAGAAATTATGATTTATCCAAAAAAAAAGAAACCTTTGTAAAGTTCTCAGAGACTAGGTTAGGAATTTGGTGGTAAAGTTTGAAAAGTGTATATGTACGTAAATCTGTATCTATGTGCATAGATATAGATCATAAATTTATGACATATGATTGGAATATATATACAGATACATGATTAATGCTATTGAGAAGGAAATAACACCGGCTATAGACTATTTTTTAAAATTTATACATAACTAAATAAACTTATTTTATAGAATCAAAACCACCTTCTACTTATCTTTTCTCTTTCCCAAATACACTCAGATAGGGAAAGTGATTAAAATTCTTTTCTCTAGAAAATCAGTTACAGATCGAATTTACTTTCAAAGCGTCTGGTTTTACATCTTCACAAAGGAAATGCTATGAGTTCCATAGATGCAATGCCTTAATACAGACTGAGATGAATGCATCTTGCATTTTAGTTTTGTTGGAAAGTTATATTAACTCCGAGTGACTGACCACTCACGTAGCCTTCTAATAGACATATTCCAGCTCATGTATAGCCACCTCTTGTCATACCTTTTCTAGCCATGGTTAACTAGAGCAGGAATGAAGAGCTGATGTAGAAGCAGCAAATCATAGGCTGGCAATGACTATTCCCTGAGCCCTAGTAGAAAATGATGCACTGAAAGAAACAGATCTGAAGGGTATAGTTGAGTCATACACAAGGTAGAGACGTGGAATGAAAATCACATACCCTTATCTACTGCAATTTCTGCTCTTCCTGTAGCCCATTTCTACGTCCAATCCTACTTGTCTCATTCAATTATGTCTTTTCACTCTTCCAGATTCTGGGTTTTCTAACTTTCTAGGATTCTTGCAAATATATACACTAAAAATAAATGATTCAATAGTTGACATAGTTGAGAATATGGTCTTTGCAAATGAAGAAATTAAACCAAAACGATTCTCCAAAGGACTCACACTGCATATATAGTAAGGGAAGTGGCTGTAGTCAGGCCTGGTGATTGTAAAGGGCATAGATCTCAAGAAGATGTGTTAAAAAAAAATCAAAACAAAACTCTCTAAATAATACCCTGTCCTCTAACCACTGCTTGTCCAGTTCCTTTTAACTCTTTCAATCAGTGATTTTTCTAAGTTTTCACCCTCAGCTAATTTCCTCACATTGTCACATTGTCCTGTCAATCATTATGGAGCAAGGACACTATGGAAAAATACAAGGTGGTGAGGAATATCTGTGGAATAGATGCAAAGTGTTTAAATGGACAAAAAGACATTATTCTCTTTGCTACACTTGGCTAAGTTTTCTGACCAATTATTTTATGAAGGGGAAATTAAAGGCCTTTTAAATCAGAGCATCACATATGACATAGTTCCCTTTTTAAGAACATGGATTGAGTTCTTATAAACTAAACATTTCATCTTTATTAAATACTGAGTAAAATGACCATCTCAGATATTGTTTTAGATCAGCATTTCTCCAAGCACACTTGGCAGAACTTATTCAGAGGGATGTAATTAGTACTGTGTAAAAAAGACAGCTTGTTAAGAAATTTTGGGAATTGCTGGGTCCTCTAAATTGCTGAAGTGCACTATAAATCTCTAAAAGGGGTAATATCCCAAAATGATTTGACCCAGAAATTCTTTTTCCCCTTAGTATTTCTAGAAACAAGTATTCTATGTGTCACTCTTTTAATGTGTCTATTATGATGGCTATCTACTCAAATTTTTTTCCTGAATATTTTAATCAATTTCTGTTGCACAGAGTGGGTCAAATAGAGAAAGTGACATTTATTACAAGAATGCTGCTTTAAAAGAACTCATTTCTGTCTGGATGCATGAGCAATATTTTCAAGTAAAATCAATATATCTGTTAACAATATACATATTTTACTATAAAATGGTATATATATATCAATTAATGCTCTTAAGTTTCCCTAAATTTCTATTTAAGATTATAAACTTATGTATTTATGTATACATATGGGCAAATGTACATATTTTTAAAAATACATGTTTTGAAGTTATTTTTCATCTTTTGCTTTCTATTTTAATTTTTTAAATTTTTCCCAGATTTTTTGACATCCACTTGACATATATCATGTAAGTTTAAGATGCACAAAGTGATGATTTGATACATGTATATATTGTGAAATGATCACCATAATAAGGTTAGTTAATACATCCATCACCTCACATTATTCCCTTTTTTTCTGTGAGAACATTTAAGACAAACTCTCTTAATAACTTTCAAGATTTTCTCAATCCATTCATCCCTCAGTGGACACAAGTTGTTTCTATGTCTCGGCTATTTTAGATAATCTTGCAATGAACATAGGGATACAGATATCTCTTGCAGGTAGTGATTTTATTTCCTTTGAATGTATACCCAGAAGCGGGAGTGTTGGATCACATGATAGTTCTATTTTTACTTTTTCAATGAACCTCCATACTGTTTTTCATGGTAGCTGAACCCATTTACGTTCCCACCCACAGTGCACCATCGTTCCCTTTTCTCCACACCCTCGCCAACACTTTTTGTCTCTTGTCTTTTGGAAAATAGCCATTCTAGGTGTGAAATGATATCTCACTGTAGTTTTTATTTCCGTTTCCCTGATGATTCGTGATATTGAGCACCTTTTAATGTGCTCTTGGTCATTTGTATGTCTTCTTTGGAAAAAACGTCTATTCAGGTCCTCTGTCCATCTTTTAATCAGATTATTTGTTTTTCCCTGAGTTATATGAGTTCCTTATATATTTTGGATATTAATGTTTTCTCTAGAATTTTTTGTCTGTGTTTTCTTCTAGGATTTTTGTTGTTTCAGATCTTACATTTAAGTCTTTAATTCATTTCAACTTAATTTTTGCAAGGTATATGTTAGGGGTCCAATTTAATTTTTCTGCATGGGGATATCCAGTTCTCCCAATACCATTTATTGAAGAAACTATCCTTTCTTCATTGAGTATTCTTGGCTACCTTGTCAATTATTAGTTGACCATAAATGTATGGGTTTCTTTTCACTCATTCTATTCCACTGGTCTATGTGTCTCATACTGTTTTGTTTATTATACAGTCCCATACTGTTTTGTTTACTATAACTTTGTAATATATTTTGAAATCAGGAAGTGTGATGCTTCCAGCTTTGTTCTTCTCAGAATTACTTTGGCTGGTTGGGGTCTTTTGTGGTTACATATGAATTTTAGGATTTTTTTTTTATTTCCATGAAAAATGCCATTGGCATTTTGATAGGGATTACCCTGAATATATAGATGGTTTGGGGTTGTATGGACATTTTTAACAATATTAATTCTTCTGATCCATGAATACAGGCTATCTTTTCATCTCTTTGTTTTCTTCAATTTCTTCCATCAATGCCTTATACTTTTCAGTGTAGAGATCTTCCACTTCCTTGGTTAAATTTATGCCAAAGTATTTTATTGTTTTGACGCTATTGTAAATGGAATTGTTTTCTTTATTTCTTTTTCAGATAGCTCATTGTTAGTGTATAGAAATGGTACTAATTTTTGCGTATTGATTTTGTATCCTGCAACTTTACTAAATTCGTTTATTCTAGCAGTTTTTTGATGGAATCTTTAGAGTTTTTATGTATAAAATCATGTCATCTACAAACAGACAATTTTACTTCTTTTCTGATTTGAAGGCCTTTTATTTCTTTATCTTGCCTGATTGCTCTAGCTAGGACTTCTAGTACTATGTTGAATAGGAGTGGTGAGAATGGGCATTCAAGTCTTGTTTATTTAGGGGAAAAGTTTTCAACATTTTACCCTTGAGTATGATGCTAGCTGTGGGCTTGACATAAATGGCTTTTATTATGTAGAGGTATATTCCTTCCATATCAAATTTGTTATGAGTTTCTGTCATGAAAGAATTTGTCAATGATTTTTCTGCATCTATTGGGATGGTCATGTGATTTTTACTTTTCATTCAATTAATGTGGTGTACCACATTTATTGATTTGCATATGTTGAACCATCTTTGGATTCCAAGGATAAATTCCACTTGATTATATATAGTGTCTGATCCTTTTAATGTGCTTTTGAACTTGGTTTGCTAATATTTTGTTGAGAATGTTGCAGCTATATTCTTTGGTCAGTAGTTTTCTTTTCTTGAAGTGTTCTTATCTGGCTTTGATATCAGGGTAATATTGGCCTCATAAAATGAGTTTGGGAGTGTTCCCTCCTCTTCAATTTTTTGAATAGTTTGAGAAGAATTGACATTGATTCTTCTGTAAATGTTTGGTAGAATTCACCAGTGAAACCATCTGGTCCCCAGCTTTTCTGTGTTGGGAGGTTTTTGATTCCTGATTCAGTCTCCCTACCAGTATTTGATCTGTTCAGATTTTCTATTTCTTCATGATTCAGTCTTGGTAGGTTTTATGTTTCTAGGAATTTATTCATTTTTTCTATATCATCCAATTTGTTGGCATATAATTGTTCATAGTCTCTTATGATCCTTTGTATTTCTGGTATCAGTTATGATGTCTCCTCTTCCATTTCTGATTTTATTTATTTGAATTCTCTTTCTTTTTTTCTTAGTCTAGCTAAAGTCTTATTTTAATTTATTTTTCAAAAAACTAGCTTTTAGTTTTGTTGATCTTTTCGATTGTTTTTCTGGTCTCTTATTTTATTTATTTATGCTCTGATCTTTGTTATTTCCTCCCTTCTGCTGATTTTGGACTTTGTTATTCTTTTTCTAGTTCCTTGAAGTGTAAAGGTAATTTGAGATCTTTCTCTTTTTCTTAATGTGGTTATTTATAACTGTAAATTTCCCTCTTAGAACTTCTTGCATCCCTTAAGTTTGGTATGTTGTGTTTCCATTTTCATTTGTTTCAAGACATTTTTGAATTTCCCTTTTCATTTCTTCTTTGACCCAATGGTTGTTCAGGCATACGTTTTTTAATTTCTACATATTTGTGAATATTCCACTTTTCTTCTTGTTATTGATTTCTAGTTTCATACCACCACGATTATAAAAGATATTTAGTGTTATTTCAATCTACTTACATTTTCTACGGCTTTTTTTGTGACCTAACATGTGATCTATGCCAGAGATTGTTTTGCGAGAACTTGAAAAGAATGTGCCTTCTGCTAGTATTTAATGGAATGTTCTGTATATGCCTGTTAGATCCATTTGGCCTAAAGTGTAGTTGAATCCATTGCTTCTTTATTTATTTCTTGTCTGGATGATCTATGCATTGTTAAAAGTCAGGTATTGAATCTCCTACTATTATTGTATTGTTGTCTATTTCTCCCTTTAGATCTCTTAGTATTTGCTTAATATATTTAGGTGCTCTCATGTTGGGTGCTTATATATTTATAATTGTTATACCCTCTTGATCAGTTGAAACTTTTATTAGTATATAATGACCTTCTTTGCCTCTTTTATAGTTTTTGACTTAAAGTCTATTTTGTCTGATATAGGTATAACTTCCTCTGCTCTCTTTTGGTTTCCTTCACATGGAGTGTCTGTTTCTATCCCTTCACTTTCAGTCTATGTGTGTCCTTGAAGCTAAAGTGACTCTTTTGTAAGTAGCATAGAGTTGTGTCTTATTTTTTTTTTAATCTACTCGGACACTCTACAGCTTTTGATTGGAGAATAATCCATTTACATTTAAAGTCATTATTGACAGGTAAGGACTTATTAGTGCCATCGTAATTGTTTTCTGGGTGTTTTGTTAGGTGCCTTGCTCCTTTTGTCCTCTCTGGCTTTATTCCTTTATGAATTGATGATTTTCTAAGGTGGTATGCTTTGCTTCCTTTCTCTTTCTCTTTTGTTTATCTACATTCTTTTCTTTGTTTTCCTCTGACTGGATAATTTCCAATGACTTGTCTTCTACATCACAGGTTCTTTATTCTTCTTGATCCAGTCTGCTATTGGTACTCTTTATTGCATTTTTTTATTGCAATCATTCTATTTTCAGCCCCAGAATTTCTGTTTGGTTCTTTTTTATTTCTAATCTCTCTGTTAAACTTCTCATGTTTTTTGTGTATTGTTTTCCTTATTTCATCAAATTGTCTTTCTGTGTTTTCTTGTAGTTCACTGAGCTTCCTTAAAACACTATTTTGAATTCTTTGTCATATAAATCACAGATCTCCATTTCTTTGATGTCTCTTACTGAAAAATTATTGTGTTCCTTTGGTGGTGTCATTTTTCTCATGCTTTTATGTTTACTGAAGGCTTGCATTGTTGTCTTTGCATTTAAGGAGGCCATCACCTCCTCCTCCAGTCTTTACTGATTTGGTTCAAGAGAGAAATACCTTCCGTCAGCCTTGCTATAGATACTGAAGCTTTATCAGACCTTTTTTATGGATATGCCTCCTCTATACTTCTTATTCCATCTTAGGTGGGAATTCTTAAGAGTTTGTGCCTTCTCACATGGACAGAGAAAACTGGTTGGTGGTTACCAGAGGGAAGGGGGTGGTGGGTGGGCACAAGGGGTGAAGGGGTGCATTCATACAGTGATGGACAAATAATAATGTACAACTAAAATTTCACATGTTATAAACTATTAAGACATCAATAAAAATAAAAAAAATTAATTAAGTAAGTAAAAAAGAGTTTGTGCCTTCTCTAGATCCTGCAAAGCTGGTTTGGGGCTGACAGCCTCCTGTTTGTTTGCTTTCCCATGGGCAGTGTTGAGTGCTCAAATTTGTGTACTTTCCCACAATATTTCAGAGTCAGGCCAGCTTTCTGCACATGCTCACTAACCTTCTGCAAAGGCTTGCTCTTGCTGCCATTGGAGGTGCACACAGTGAGATGGGCACAGGGTGGGGGAGTACGTAGGTGAGGCACATGAGCATTGGGGCTGCCCATGGATCATTTGAGGGGAACCAAACACAGGGCATCCCCAGTGGCTTGTGGAGTCTATGAGGTAGTTAGTGGGATCCATGACCTTTTAATGCCCTGGCTGCTGTTCTACCAGCTGCTTCCCACCCCCTAGTCATGCTCCACACCTCAATATCCTGGTTGGAATGAGAAAAAAGTAGGTTTCTTTGGCACCATCTCACACAGCTGGGGAAGATGAGCATTCCCTCACCTGCTCTCATTTTCTGCCAAGGGAGAAATCAGAGGCCAAGAAGTTCTCTCTTGGCATTGAGCTGTGCCATCTTGAGGGAAAAGTGATGCAGGTAAAATGAAACTCTTTCTCTTACCCTCTTCAATGCATCCAATCTCAGATTGTTTTTGTTCCAACGGTGTCCTGGAACTTCTCTGTTGGACTCCAGGACTTCCCCAAAGGCACTCTCATAGTTGACTGATTGCCAAAATTGGTGTTCTTTGGGGGAAAATGGTAGAAAATTCCTATTTCTTCATTTTGATGATTTTCCTCTTTTCGTTAGTCCAAATATTCATTTTTGTCAGACAATACAATCAACGTGGATAAAATTTTCTGACTCAGAACCATCAGTATCTTAGCAACCACTCAGTGAAAGACTCTTTTTGATATCCATTGAGATGTACATCAATAGCTTGAAGTTTCTTAAAATAAAGAACAGATAATGTATGACAAATGTTATTAAAACCTATTTTACAGTGTAATGATTAATCTATAAGACAAGCAAATCTTTTGTCATAAAGGGATGCTATCTCTCAAGTTGATTTATTTCTCATCCAGTGCTGCTTCATTTCTGATTGAGCCAAATCTGAACACTTTTGAAAAACATTTGGGATTTCTCCTGTAGCCTTTAAAATTGCCTATCCTTGTTGCACTTTAAAAGTATGAAACTTGAAGACTCAATCTGAGAGTCTACATCTTTTAGAATTTGCCTAACGATATTAAGCAACTAGTTTAACACTGGATTAGAAATAGTTTATTGGATAGAATGTTCAAACAAAAGTGATCAAAGCAAGGAGGAAGAAATCACTCATCTTCACCCAGTTTCCTGAAAGATAAAGAGAATTATTAAGCATTTTTACAAAAGAGACAAAATGTGACTATGGAGTCTCAAACATCAGAAAAAGAGGAGGGAAGTGAGAAAAAAAATCTAAGATATAGCACCTTAATTTTGCTATGATGCTTACTAGAATTTCACTGCCAACTGCTGAATGATAAGGTTGTTTTCAATTTGGGTAGAGGGAGGCACTGGCTCACTGAAGCTGGTACATTTGTTCCACTTTGCATATTTTCGGAATGTTTTAGGGAACATAAAAATGGTTCTTCATATCATAATATTGCCAATTCTGAGAGAGCACTTGTTCCTCTAGTACTGTTGCTTTGACTTGTAATTGAATAGTTATCACCTCCATCTACTCATTACCAGTTATCACCTTTGAATATACAATACCCCGATGATTATTTTAAAGAGAGAAAAACAATGGTAGAACAATATGATCAAATGACTATTGTCCTCTAATATCTATTCTTCCCTTTTTCCTTGAGTTCTATATGGGCTTAACAGGATTTTATTTCCAAATTTTCTTGCAGCTAAATATGGCCATGTGACGAAATTCCAGCCAGTGAGATACAAGCAGAATTTCCTTTGGGAGTGTCTAGAGTATCTGTAATGAGAGATGATTTGTTTGCACAATTTGTTCCTCTTCTAAGTCATTTCCCTCATCTTGATGCAAATGCTACCACCTTGAGTGATGACAATACGGGCCACACTCTAGAGCTGGAGGATTCCAGATTGTGAAGAACTGAGTGGGACCATGCTGCCAAACCAGTCCTGCATGTTGACCTCTGGGCTTTTGGATTAGTGGAAATAAACTTCAAAATTGCTTATGCCACCATTATTTTGATTGAATATAAGTCTGATAAAGATTTTATTGACTAGAATTAGAACTCTTCATTTTAGAATCTATAAATGTAGGCTTAGTGGAAGCGTTTATGATAATGGTAGCAATGGCTCAGATTATGAAGGCTGAGTTGCTTATTATTCCTGTCATGCCAAAGAAAAACTTCTAACCAAGTGTTCTCCATTACAATTTGGAAGCCAGACCATTTGCTGACCCATGGAAAATAGTATTCCTACCATTTCAGAAAATGTTACTGCTCTCAACAAAATGCTTTGAAAGATGAGCTCAAGTCAGAGCTATCCAGGCCACAAGCAGGGTAGAAAGGGGATTAAATATGTTATGCGAAGCACTTTCTGCCTTAGCCAGGAATGGAAACTGACAGGGAGACCCATAATTTGCAGCCTTGAAGGATTGAAAAGGCCAACTGCTTTTGTACATAAAACTCGACCGGTTAAGAAAGCTTCAAAATGGCAGACTTAACAAGAAATACTATTAATCTCCTTCCCCACATAGATTGCAAGTCTAATGGCATATTTGTGTCAAGGGTGTTGTTTTCCCCTTCTATGACATTATTTCAGATAGTGTCAAGATAATAAGCACTAATTGAGAGGATTGAGGATGGATAAACTTCTTTACGTTAAACACCAGGGACTTCGGGGTTACAAACTAGGTTTAAACAAGATATTCTGCTAAGGGAACGTGAATATGAAATTGACTAGAAATAAATAAATAAGCAGCTTACAGAGTTGTTGAATAGATTATATTGCTACAGAAAACAAAAGACAGACTGACTGCAAAAGTCAGTAAATTTTCTACCCAAGAGTAATCTCAGGACTCACACAGCTGTACCAACAGAGGGTGGGCTCCTAAATCTGTGCAGTCCCCAAGAAGGACATATTTTCTGATGCCCACCATAGACATGGGTATGAAGAATAAAGAATAATGAAGAACCACTCTGAGGACATAGAAGGTGCTCAGAAGACAACGAAGAAGGGGATTCTTCCCAGACAGTACAATCAGGGCTGCCAGATGTGCTAATAAAGGAATTTATACCTCTGTCAGAGGAAGGAGTGTTAATTATCCCTGTCTAATGGAATGGAATTTGATTATTGCTGTGACCTAGCAATGGCTGTATGTTTTTACTGTGGTTTCCTGCCTGTATTTCACCTTGTGTATGTACACCTGGTGGAGAAGATGGCACCACACAATGAGGGATACTGGACTTTGGACTGGCTACAGAAGCTGGAGGAGATTTTAGGGTTTTTCACTTTGGGGAAGAAGGTGAAATTTTCTCTGTGGGAAAAATAGAAAACATGGATATTTAGGAGGCCAAAGATGAAGACAGGAGGAGTGACTAATATCTGAGGGTCAGATATTAGTCTCTTTTTTTTCAGTAATAGAATTTACAACTGGACACATCTCTCAAGCTCCCTTTTAGTTAGGCGTGGTTATATAACTAAGTTCTACTGAATAGGATGTAAGCAGATGGGCTTTCATGCCCTTAAGAGGCAGGTGGGGTGTGTCCTTTGCTTTCCCCTCCCTCCCCGTTTCTCCTTCCTTCTGGCTGGAAGGCAGATGCACTATACGGGCCTGAAGGATCCTCCTTGGAACACAGAATGATCTTGAGATGTCGGCTGCATGCACATCAATATGAGACACATGGACCCATGACATTATAGCCCAGCATATCTGCCATGGACCACCTACATTCAATATTTTGCACAAGAGAGAAGTAAACTTTTAACTATTTAAAACATTGCTATTTTGGATTTCCAATCACTCGTAGCCAAATGTAACACAATAACTACTTTAATTCAAAATTTAACAAATATAAATGAAACATGACTCAGTTAGGACTATTTACCTCTTCAAGTAACAGAAAACCCAAGTAACAGTATATTAATTATAAAAAATAGCTTGTTTTTTTTTTCATGGAACAAGTCCTAGTAGGAGACTAGGTTTAGACTCAGCTAGACCAGCATCCCAGCAAGGACCTACACTCTCTCTTTATTTCTGCTCCTTTATCCTTAGTGTGTTGGCATTTTTTAACTTATTTTTGCACTTGATGACTACAGGAAGGCTACCTCAGTTCCAGATCTCATAATTCTTTTAAGGCAGAAAGGAGGAGGAAAAGACATTAGTTTTGTTTGGTCCTTTATCAGGAAAGCAGCATACCATCAAGCTTTCCATGAAATTTTGTAGTGGGGCCATCATCATGGGAGCGACAGAAAGTAGGAAATGTCTGGAGCTCTGGTTTCCACACAGGGGGGAATTGAGGGAGAAGGGCTTGACAATTTTTGCTCCCACCATGTGCCGGTTTATTTCCAATATACTAGTCCTCCAACTAAAAGAGGACTGTGATGCATGTACTTTGGACTTTGCTCAGATTTATTTCATAACCTCTTATAAGTAAATTAACTGATTTAAAGAAATAACATACTCAAAATATGTCTTATATGTAAAGTTAATTAAATGAACAAAAATAAAAATATTGAGTGTATGAGAACATCATATTTCATAATTCAAAGGTAAATCATCACAGCAGTATAAAAGAACCCAAATTAAGTAGCACTATATTGTAATGGACCAGTTCATTTATGCAGAACAAAAGTAGAAATTATATAAAAGTGTATGTAATAGTCACATCAATTATATTACCAATATTGTGTTACCAATGTTGCTAATGTAATTATGGACAGATGACTCTTGGGTAGTTTTTAAACTTTAACAACATGGTTTTGCTTTACTCTGAGAGGAGATGTTAGTAATTTCATGTTAAAAAATATGAAAGCCTTTTCAGTGACAATCATGTGTTTTTCCAAAAGACTGTTTTCTAAGGAAATATTTTCCATTCAAGCTGTTCATGGAATGTTAGAAAATTCACTCTTTATTTTATTATCCTTAGGAGATCAAAGACGTGTCATGTTTCAGTTTAGATTGGATACATTCTGCGTCGGTTTAGTAGCAAGAGACATTTCTTGGTATAACAAAAATTTGTGAAAACTTAAAACATTTTGTGTCCATATTTATTGACACATTACACTTGTTTTATTATATAAATTTGAAAATAAAAACCTTTAGTAAGCATATAATTTTGATGGCAGTTGCCTACTGAGAGCAATGTTGGTGGTAAGGATATCTTGGCGTAATCGTAGACAAGCCATAGAAAATATGGGCTCTGGTAGTTAAGATGAATAGAATAGAGAAATAACTAGTGTGCAAACATGTGGTTCATAATTTCCTGTCAGATGTCTCCTCTTATTTTTTTCTCTGTATGATTGTGTTTATAATGCGGGTGTGCATATGCGTATGTCCAGGTATCAGCTTCTATCACAAGCGATGCCTCAGAATTTTACTCTACTTTCCAGTCTTCGTTGTTGGAGCAGGAAAATAAAATCCTGGCTGGAAAAAAATGGTGAGTGTTCCTTCCCAGTTTTTTTTCCTGTAGTAGCTCAAGAGAGAAGCCACAGATTTTGCTCACACTGAAAAGGATGCCCAATTTAGATATTCATAAAATGTTATTTTATTATCCTTCCTGACAAACTTCTAAATATCACTCTATAAATAAAATAATTCTATGACTGCAATGGTTAGAAAGAGCCAGAGAGAGGTTTTTTTCTTTGCTTCTCTATTTTCATCTGGTAATATTAGTCAAAGGTATCAAAATGACAAGTATTCATTCTTTCCCTCCCATAGCTTTGACACCATGAAACTAAAAGGATCCAGACAGGAAATGGGAGATTCGTTTAGCTGAACTGGCTTACTCTTGTGGTACAATTAAATATTGAAGTTGTTGAATAGAGATTTTGCATTTCCATTGGTACAGTGTTCCTCAGAGGGCAGGCAGAGTCTGAAATGAGGAGGGAAAGGCAAAGGAAGAGAAAAACTGCTCACATAAATGTTTTTCACTTGCAGTTCTGCTTTGTCCCAGGAGATCTAAAATGATCATCAAATGACCCAATTTTCCAAAAAAAACCTTGGATAAATGTGACAACGACATGAAATACCACCAAAGGACAGAATTTTGCAGTTGCAGATATTTTTACTTAAATGAGGAATAAATACATAGGAACAATTTCTATAATTCTCTGATGATTAGACTGAAGAAATGCTGAAATGTCACACTATCCTGCAATAACCCATTGGCCATTTCTCTCCCCAGTCTCACCTTTAAGAATTACCATAACAATTTAAGGAATTTAGAAGTAAATAGGGTATCTCCCCTGCCCAGCTGACACCAGTAGTGCTTTGAAAGGATTTCGTAGTTATTGAAAGAGATTGAGCTGGTTTTTGCTTGATCATCAGAATATTAGTAGGAGATGGCTAGCACCATCTAGCTGCACACATATATGCTGACATTAACTTTGAGCTCTTGGGCCAATGTAGGCACTCAAATAACATCCAAAGAGAATTGGGACCATCTTAGCATTAACATAGGAGCAGTCCCATGAAATTAAATGTAAATATATATATTGTTAGCTTGAATTATAGCATGGAAGTTTTGTTGTTGTTTTTGAATTTTCTAAAGTCTTAAGTGAGCATGGGCAAAATATCAACTGTATAGTTTGCCTCAAGCTGAGCAATAACTTCTTTTGTTATAAATGCAATTTTTCTTCCATGAACTATTGTTCATGACTATATGCCCACAAATCCAAATGCTCTATAATCTTGAAATTTTCCTGGTTACAGTCAATGCATTTTTCTTAAGCTAATATTTCCAGAATACCTCCTAAATCTTTACAAACTGTTAGCATATTTTATGTTTTAACGTTGTATAAGTTCTAGTTGCTTTAGAAAAAATAAAAGATTTTTGCACTTCTCCTGTGTAACTAGAAGAATAAGGTACTAAAAAAAATATGGCAGGTTAATTCCTTTGAATCAGCCATTTAAAGACAATTTGCCCTAAATTTCAATTTTATACAATGTTATATTTGCTACTCTTCCAATATTGAAACATTTGTTTTCCTTATAAGCATAATGGGGATATCAGAGTGAAATGGAAATACAGAAAAAAAACAGATATACAGACTGTTCCTCTTGGGTGAAATGAAATGTAACACAGATATCCAGTGGCTGTTTTTATTCGTGACACAGGAATGCACTAAGCTAGTAGTTCACGTGAAAAGACATGGTTCAAGAAATGAGTGTATTTCACTAGGATAAATAGCCTACCTCTGAGTGAATAGAAAATCCCACAACAGAAACTTGGCAAGAATTTGCTGGTGATGAGTTGGTTCATTTGAGAAAGAGAGTTAGCATTGTTTCTTTTCCAGGAGATGAATGATTAAAAATACTCCCTACACCATGTGCTCTATGGTGCTCTTGACCTTCATCCCATCCATGTTCGCAGGTGTTCCTTCAGTTTTACAGGGATAAACACTGTCTTTCATGTCTCCATGAGGTGTAATTTTAGTGGCATGCATTGTGGATGAGTGCAGTCACTTCTCTTGCCATTACAGCTAAATTTTCAACAAGAGGCTCCAAAAATCTCATCCATAAAGGTTGGATATATATCAGGGGAACTGGAAGAGATGCCAGCATTTGTATATACTGTGCATTATGGATACGGGGCTGTAACCTGATATTTGCATTCAAGTGGACTTAGAGAATTTAAATTTGATGGGATATGTTAAAACTATATCCAATTTCTTACCATAAGTTTAAAAATAAAGAATGGGAAAAATAGAATTATTTTATTTGAACGACAGCAATATCTTTGGTTCACATACCATTAGAATCTGAATTACAGTTATAAGCTCACGTGTTGATACACTAAAAAGATATAAGCCAGTGTATTCCCTATTGTGGTTGTACCATGAAAGAGGTAGAAGAGAAAAGAGAGAGCAGATTGTCAAGAAAAAACACAGCATGACAACTGTACCATTGCTGCTGGAACAAGAGAAAGAAAAGCTGTTTCCCCATGAACTGTGAATTTGCCTCTAATGCTGACCAGCAAGTAATAGGGAAGATAAATTGCAGATAGAGTAAATCCAAATCTATTGGTTTGTCTTTGTTATTTATCTATCTATCTATCTATCTATCTGCCAATATCTATCTACATATCTATCTTCTATCTATGTATCTATTATCTGTCTATCTGCCTATATCTGTCTACGTATCTATCATCTATCTATCTATGTATCTATCATCTGTCTGTCTATCTACCTACCTACCTATGTATCTATCTGTCTCAAGAAAGCTCTTGTATTGCAAAATACTGGTTAATGTTAGGAAGGTTACACGGGTTTACAGAAGCTAATATATACACTTGTCTGAGTTGTAACTTTCACAATTGTTCTTCCATATCTAACTTTGGTAATTCTGGGTCTTAATTCCAGTCGGTGTTACTGAATCATTTGATTAGTTTGGGGAATTGAAGGAGAGTGATACTGTGATAACATGAATATACATGGGCTTCTGTGATACTGTAATCAAGGACTTAAAAGCACATGAAATAAAAAAAATAAACAGCACTAGTAAAGCAACTATATAAAGTGTAAAGAAATTCAGTTAGTGGGGTCCAAACAAAAAGGCTAGGAGAAGATTTTAAGCCAAACTTTGAAAAATAGCACTTTATTTTTTATCACTGCATCTTTTGAAGGTATCTAGACTCTGTTTTTGATACAATACTCCAGTGTTTAGGGGTTATTTTACTTTTAGTTGGTTGGTGCTCTAGTGATACCCACAGTGGGTACTTCCTGGAACTGCATAATTTGGACTCACTTTTAGCATTGTTGGGCCAAAAGGGCCAAATCAAAAAAATTAATGGACATCTAAATTCAAATTTAAGTAAAGCATGATATGAAATTTAGAAAGGAAGGAGTAAATTTAATTACCAACATTGGTTTATGACATATAAAAAAAAAGAAAAACTTCTATTTTATCAGGAAAAAGGACTGAACCTTCCATTTTATCCTCATTCTTTCTTCTTTTGTTCAATGTGCATCTTTGGTATCCAGAGAATAGCTGATTCTACATCTGGAGCCAACAAAGAAAATAATAAATATATTGAACCTGAGATGTGTTCTTCAGAGAAAGCAAAAATGCATTCAGATATTACTTGAAATTACTGAAAAGGACAAATAGGCCAGCCTGGAGAAAGCTCTGCTAGTGGACAAATATAGATGATTTGTCCATCAAAAAGGGAAGCAACAATTACAGTCGATAAGAATATGTGGAGTCTTTTGAAAAATTCATGAAAATATAAAGGTGCAAAAAATGTACTATGTGAAAAATTATAATAAAAAGTAATTGGCGTGCATACGTAAATTTCCTGATTGACACAAATTATATGAATCCTAAACTGAAATTTTAAAAATGTAAGTGGTTTATAGTTGTGGGCTCTTGTTTTCTAAAAGGAGATAAAATAAGTGAAAAGGTTTGTGTAAAATGTTAAAGAGGGGTGATTAGTTTTTTTGGCATTTCCCTGTTTCCTTAGTATCAAACTACTTTGGAATCTTCTACTTTGTTACTCAGCCTGCCAGACTTTGGAAATCTCATCTGTGTTAATGTTAGACAGTGCTTTGGACTGTCACTTGGGCCTCCATCACGATTTCTGGGCCCCAGTTCTGGAACAAAAGGACTGTGCTTGAGAGGAATATTTTATAAGGTATGATCTGCCTCTGAGTGCAGTTATCAGGAGTATGTAACTGTATTTGAAGGCAAAGGAAAATTTTCTAAAATTTCTGTTGGGAAGTAGGGAAGAGGCCCTGAGAAACACTTCAGGTTTCACTCAAACATGGACCAAGTAAAATGCACCGTGGAAGACTTTCAGTCTGCAAGGTAAATTAGAGTGTCACACAGTGGAGGAAGCACTGTGGTTATGGCATGAAGGGAAGTCATGTGAAACTTTGGTGTTTATTGCAAGAGCAGTGAAAAATTGTGAGTAGCCATGTGTAGAAATTGCAGTATTTGGTAAAAATGACAATACTTAGACTAAAAAGACAATGAAATTTGTCAAAATTGAAATATTGAAATGCTCTTACTCCTGGATGCAGCACTAGGGTCCATGTTGGAGGATACCACACTTTAGAAGTGAAGGGGAGGAAGACCATCCTCTACCCACTCTGGGTGCTTTCTGGCTGGGCTACAGATTAAATTGAGATGAGACCGAATAGTAGGAGAAAAATCAAACAAATCTTTATAACATGTATACATGGGAGAGACCAAGGAAACCTGAGTTTCTTGACAAAATGGTGGAGGTTCTCCTCTTAAATAGAAAGACAATGGAGGATGTTGGGGGTGAGTCAGTTGTGGGAGATTACCAGAAAAGCACAGTAAGGTTATTATGCATCCTCACCTTCCACATTGATAAGTTTCTAGAGATGAGGTTATCCTCCCTTCTTCCAGGTACAGAGAGGGAGATACCTTTACAAATGGAGATTTTCCTTACAAATGTAAATGTTTCATAAACAGAACTTTGATGAGAATGGGCTTAGCAAGGACCCTCCCAGTCTATCAATATCTATGGTGATGTTATCTATGGTGATGGCCTGTCCTGGGGACAAGCCTTCTATCTTAAATCCTTTTAGGCAGTTAGTGGGGGTGTGGGGGGATCACAGTTTCTTTCAGAGAAAATAATCAATATAAAGAGGCCTACTTTGAGGTGGCCAATTCTGATCCCCCACAGAAGAGAAATTGATGCTGTGAAAAGTTTAGGTAATGGTAGCTTAATAAGGAGAAATATTATGAAAGTGGTGGCAGAGCCTAGAAAATAGAGTCTGCCTCAAGTTTACTGGCTAATGCTGTGACATGCAGTCCCAGGGGAGTGAAGCACAGAAGGAAAGAAAGGAAACAAGGTGTTCTAATGCCTTGCTGACCACAATTTCTCAAGGAAATTTAGATAGTGGATAAGTAATCTATCATGTGGAGATCTCAGTAGAAGCTACATGGAATCCCTCTGTCTCAGGAAAGACCACTGGGGGAGGGAATCACAGGGTGGCCAAATCCAACCCCATGAAGTGGTAACCCCCACTATGTAGGGATTGTATTACCCTTCTCCTCAACCCAACTGCCTGGGAATTCAGAGCCTCTGGAATCCAGTCCGGTTAGACACTGCTCGAATTGCTGAGAACCTTGCCTGGGAGGCATGATGGAAAACTTGCTACATCCCAGGCTGCACACCTGGGGAGTCTGAGACAGTCTTTGTGCTAGGAGTTGAAGCAAGAGGGGCAGCACTTATGGCGTTGTTACCATAGAAAACACGGGTCCCTTCAAGTCTCAAAGCAAGGAAAATGGCTGTGGTCTAAAAGGCAGAAGTGACTAGGCAGATCTGGGGTGGTGTTGAGGTCAATTCCAATAAATGGAGAATCACTGTCCTATGTCAGTATAATTTGTAATAAGTAAAACAAAGGAAGAAAAAGCAAATGAAATACTAAATGAAGAAATAGTAAATGTGGTACTTTTAGGGAGATACAAACATTTAGAAAGAGACATGTCAAATGCTAGGTGTGTATTCTTGATTAAAGGAGAATTCTATTATATAGTAAAAGAGAAATGAAACATTTACTTTGAAAAATAAATGAAATTATGTAGTGTGTGAAGATTCAGAATTGTGTCTCCTACCCCAAAATGTGTCTCTTTGGTTTGATTCTTTTTAAGGACAAAAACTCTGAAAGAAACTTTTACCTTCCCCCTAACTAGGGGGAATTTAAGATAGAAGGCCTTTCTCCAGGACAAGCCCTCCATAGGTAACTGAGTATAACAGACTGGCAGGATCCTCACTAAGCCCATTCTTATCAAAGTTCTCTCTCTGAGGTCACATTGTCTATAAATGGCCCAGCAAACATTTGTTTATCAAACATTTCCTTTTCCATTTCCCCTTTAAAGTCCAGAACCACTATCCCCAATATCTTCCTTTGACTTTAGCTGAAGATGTTATTTCAGGTGGTGGTTTCAGCCAGTTTGGGAAGTTACTCAGTTTTCCTGGGTTTCTTCCACCTATACATGTTTTAAACTTTGTTTGATTTTCTCCTGTTTTTCTGTCTCATGTCAACTTAATTCTTAAGGTGGCCAGAAGGACCTAGAGGGTGGAGGAATTGTCTTCCTCTCCTACAGTAGTAAAGGTAAGAGAATCCAATCTCACTGTGAATCTCTTATAGGAGCATAAGCCCCGAAGAGACCGGAGTTATGATAACCATGTAAATGTAAGGGAGCTTTTATCCTTTTGAATTAAGGGAGTAAATTCAAGAAAAATTGCACAGGTCAACCACACGTTAAGGATAAAAACCAAGCCAAACTGTGGAATGATTTGGACTCTTATTGATCACAAAAAGGTAAATAGAAGAAGCAGAAAGCATCTAATTGATAGATTTAAGATCTCTAACTTAAAGACTGAAGTTGGGTGAACACCACTCCCTGTGGTGCTGGCAATAGAACCTTCAGCTAATAGCATTATCATGAGAAAAATCTCACGTAAATAAAATAAACAAACAGCAATTAGCAGCTCTTTAGCTCAACCTTGGAGGAAGATTTGAGAAGGAACTTGCTTTGGGTTGTGCAACTGGCAAAGAACGGATTTATGCTGGGGATGAATTTGAGTTGTATAGTATAAAAGAGCAGCTGAACAAACTTCAGGAGACTGCTGGTTTTTACCCAGTCATGGTGAGGTCAGTGTGTGGCAAATCATACAGTTTGCCATGTTACGTTGTCCATACTTCCCATTGGCTTTGCCACCAAAAGGAACAATGTATTGGAAAAAAGAAGCCAATTTCATTTGTCCTGGAATCAGATCAGTCATTGCAAACTGCAATTACACATTCTCCCAGAGCATTGGGTCTGCCTAACACAGGAGTTTAGATTGACATCCTTCTACTACCATCAGAATGTCTCAGAGTTTCTTTTCCAATCTTGTTTATATCCTCTCACTATCAAAAATGTAACCCTTATGACCTCATAAAACTATTTTCCTCTAAACAAAAGGAAATGCCCAAAAGAATAAAACCTCATTGAGCTGCTATTAGAAGAGCAGGAGGCAGAGTTATGATGACCATGTGCATAGAAGGGAGTTCTTTTCCTTGTGGAACCATATTATTGTACAATGCCCAGATTCATACCATATCAGTACAGAGATTTTCACAGTTTCATAAATGCTAGTTTTAATGCCTGTTCACTTATTGGGTATTTCCAGCTTCCCATTAAAGCATTCTGCCTCAATAAAAATGGGTAAATCCCTGTTTAAAATTAATTCTGGTCAAAATCAGGTCATAGAAATCCATTCTGAAATATTAATAATAAGCAGTGAAATACTATTTCCATCTGAGATTTTGAGCAGAACCAAGGCAAGAAATGGCTGAGTGAGGACATAGGGATGGAAGTTATGTCAGTAAACAGCTTCCAAATACGATGTACTGAATTCTCAATCCATCTTCAAGGAAACAAAATAAATGACCTGAGCAGAATCACGATATGCTTCTTATTGGCTTTAGCCCAAATACTTGCGCTAATAACATTTCTCATAGCCTTCAGGTTCACATAGAACTAACATATTTTATGAACCTGTAAAATTATCAAAAGAACACTTCTCGGTAATATTACAGGCCCTTAAATTTCACAAATTAAGTCAACAATGTAGTTGTGGAATTTCTTATAAGGATTTCTTAAGAGAGTTATGTTATAAAAATGGAATGTGGTAGAGATGAATCACTTCAGTGGGTTCTCTTAACTGCACAAATACGTAATAACTTAATAAAGGCCTCAGATTAAGAGACAATGTATCTTATTTTTCTCTCTCCTTACTGTCTCCATTCATTTACTTCCCTCATACTTTTCAATCCGCTCCAAACTGGTTTCTACCCACACACTCTATACACTTCGATTGCAATATTTTTATCTTAGATATTGTTTAGTCCAATACAGCTTTTTAGTTTTTATCTTGCTTGGCACTTTAGCAATTTTTGACAGTGGTGGGCATTTCTTCTTTCTTGAACCATTTTCTTTCCCTGGCTTCCATAATGTTTTACTATCCTGATTTTCTTCCTATCTGTAGCAATGATCATTCTTAGTCAGCTTTTATGGCACCAGATGAACAGGCCAGGAAGAGACTGTATTCAAGGCTATTTCAATATGAGAGAGAGGCCAGAACTCAGTGTGAACTCAACTCTTCTGAAACAAAAGGTGGGAGGGAGGGTTTTTTAGAGCTGAGGTGAATGGGAGATCATAGGCCATCCATGTTTGCTAATTGGCTTTACCCAAAGAAAAAGTAAACATTCTAGTGTCTTCATGAGGGGAGGTATTTTACAACTGGTAACTAAGTGCTCTCCAGAATTAGACTCCTACCCTCCCATAGCAACTGGGAGATGGAGCTACTATCTCCCTTGATGATCACATTTCAAGGGGGTGGCTCCCAGATCCTTGAGAAAGACAATTCTGATTGTAAAAGTGACAGAGGCTTTTTAAAAGATTTATATCTCGAAGGGGCAGACAAAGAATTGACAATTATAAGTTTTCTAAATGCTCTAAGGAAAGGGAGGTCAGGGGCCTAGAGGTAGGAAGAAGTCTGTCTAAAATTTGGTCAAGCTGAGGGAAATGTTAAGGTCAGCTCTCTTTTTCAGACATTTGAATTTGGAGTTTTGTTTTTCAGTGTTGTTTTTTTTTTTTTTCTTTTAAATTTCTTCCATATGTATTCTTGTCCACTTTCATGGCTTCATCATCTGTATTCTAATAATGACCAAATCTGAATTTCTAGCCCAGCACTACCTTTTGTACTTTCAACCGCCTAAATCCTCTTTCCACTTTAATGTTCTGCAGCCCCTTTAGCATGCCCTAAATCCAATCCTAGACTCAACACATGCACTTATGCCCAGTTACTCAAATAAAAATACAATTCCATTAATTCTCTCCCCCAAATATCTCTCAAAAATAGGTTTTGTTCCAGTTTACACACTGGATCAATCAATCCACTGTGGTCACATGCCTTCCTGCCACATTACCTTTCCCAGGTCTCTGTACTTTCACTGCTTCGTTCCAGTTCCTTTTCTTCACTGCGCCCAATGTGAGATTTTAAAAAGACAAAAATATTTTTACATCCCTCCTCTGCTTAAAACTCTTCAAGTGCATCCTTTGAGGGGAAGTTCAAAATGTTTGACAAGATTCATGTGTTCCTCTACAGAACAGCCTCAGACTATGTTTCTAGACTTAACACTCACTGTCTGTGCTCCAATATGGTGGTCTTTTTCTAGTCCTTTTACGATATCATGCTTTCTTACTCGATGGTTTTCTCTACCTTGTTTCCTCTTTCCTCTACAAATCTTTTAGCTAACTCTTATGCTTTCTTCAAATCTCAGGTTAAACGCTACTTTTTCCAAAAAGGGTTTTCTGTCTATCAGACTGTATTTAGTTTCCCTTGTACGTGCTTTTATCCCACTCTGTACTTCCTTTATGGCCGCAGTCATCACAGGTCATCAAATTCTTTGTTCCTATAACCAGAACCTCCATGAGAGGTTCTGACTTTGGCTTAGATCTTGCAGTAATCATGGCACCTAGAGCAGAGGCCAGCATTTGACAAATATGGAATATATTCAATGAACCACACATAAAACTAGTAACTTCTAACACAAATGCCCATTATACATCAGCATATCTAACTTGCCGACTACGCATCCTTCAAAATAACTGAAAATTACAGGCAAACTAATCTCTAGAGTGGCTTTGGATGTTACACTAAAGTAGCTTTTTCAGATGAGAGCATGTAAAGGGCATATTTTGCCAAAGCAAGAACTATCTTGAAAGAGTAATATATATGCAATATAATATATTGGGCTTGAGGAAATGTCACAGCGATCACATCACCTGATCAATTTTCCCGATATCTCATATCATTATTTAGTTCACATAGTACGTCACACCTGAAAGGTTAAGGACAAAAAGTCTGTAGATGTTGCCAAATTTACAACAGTCTTTATAAATATTCATGAACCTACAGCATTTCCTCAAGATATCCTTTGACAAACTTTCCCGGAGAATTGAGACTGTCAAGAATTCAAAGATCACATGATTGATGGTTTTAGTGACATAAATGTGCAGTATGATTTTGAGGGAGAGGTTCTTCTCATCACTAGAAGTTGCTGGGAGTCTTTGGGAGCGTGTATGTTCATACTAATAGTGATTAAAACTAAGGATCCCATCAGATCACTTTACCATAGGAAGTTCTCACCAACTTACACGGAGTGTGATCTGAGAAACTAGGACTGAAAAGAGAGATGCAGAATTATTGAAACTGAATCTATTCACACAAAACTTAAAAAATAAAAAAGCCTGACCATTTATTCACACCTTGTGTTCTGAAAACAATTATACACACCTGGTAGATTATGTCGCTAGGGTTTATGTCAAATGAAAGGAGACTAATGAGATGAGACTGTAGATGCACTGTGAAAAAAAAACCCTTAAGCAATACTTTCAACTCACTGTATTTAATCACATCTTTACTCTTCTGGAGAACGAGGAGATAGAGGAATGCCTTTAAAAAATACTGGCAAGATTAATTGGATAATTATTACCTATCAGAAATTATAAATGATAGGGTTCAATGCAGAAGATAGGATGTGAAAGCATTCTCATATGCTCCAAGTAATTACATTTGATTTATTTTTTTTTGAAAAGTATTTCACAGCATTCAATAAAAGCCTTAAAATGTTCAGAGCCCATTACTTTGTCATTTCATATTTAGTAACGTATTCTAATGAAACAATTGGACTTATAGAAAATGCTTAGATAGCATTCTTGTAATAATCAAAAATTGGAAATATCCCAAATATCCAATGATAGGAGAAGGGTTATATAAATTATTAGTATATTAATATGTCTCAATACGTAAGTAATTAGAGAGAATACTTATAAAGAGTTTTTAAGAACAAGGACTTGCTTAGGCAAGGGAAAGAAAAAACAGACTTCCAAATTATATTCAAAATTTTACAAATTCTGTATATATACAGTATGATATCAATGATTTTAATATATGCATAGAAAATGGAATAAAAAACTAAACTTATGAGAATTTAGACTTTAATATTTCACTTATATAGTCAGAAAGATCTCATGTCAGTATTCTTTTAAACAGGCTTTACATTTTAGAGCAGTTTTTAGTTCAAAGTAAAACTGAGCAAAAAGCACAGGGAGTTCTCATATACCCGCTGACTTCACATATGCACAGTCTCCCACACTGTCAACAGCCTGATGAACCCACATTGACACATCATTATCATCCAAAGTCTATAGTTTACATTAGGATTCACTCTTGGCTTTGTCTATTCTATGAGTTTTGACAAATGTATAATGACATGTATCCTCTGTTATAGTATTGTACAGAATAATTTCACTGTCCTAAAATTCTTCTGTACTCTGCCTATTCATCCCTCACTCCTCCCTTACCCCTGGGAACCACTGATTATTTTACTGTCTCCATAATTTTGCCTTTTCCAGAATGTCATATAGTCTAGAGTGTCATATAGTTGGAGTCATACAACATTTAGCCTTTTCAGATTAACTTTTTTCACTTAGTAACATGCATCAAATATTCCTCCATGTCTTTTCATGGCTTGATGGCTCATTTCTCTTTAGGACTGAATAATATTCCATTGTCTGGATATACATGAGTACTCATGGCTGACACAGGCTGGCTTCAGTATTGAAATTCAGAATTATTACATGGAATGCACATTAGTTACTCCTGCAGAAAACATAGTGGGAGTGTAAGCTGATGCTAAGGACATCTACTGGGTTATGGTACACTTTATGGTTACAGCCCTTTCTTAAGAAAGAAGTATTCTGCAGGGAATACCCACATTTTATATAAAATGTGTTCTACTGAAATGTGCAAAAATCAAAATAAAAACACAAACGTGTCATGTATTATAACCAGAGTGTTCAACATATATTAAAATTTCTAATCATTTTTCATGAAAACATTTCTGTTTATGGGCCCAAAAACTACGAGGAAAAGCATTTTCACAGGTGACTGGAGCATGGAGGCAATGGCCACAGAACCTTACCACCTGTTCCCAGTGCCAGCACCTGGGGAATTTGATCCTGATATTTCCTCCTCCGGGAGCTCCTCCCTCTGCACCAACCCCAAGGCAGTGGTTGGATTCAATCAAAATAATTGAACCTATACATTTGGCTGCACGTGTTTTTTCAAAAATAAATGTTGTTGTTTTGTTTTGTTTTTCCCTAGTGACCACAGACCACAGCATTAGAAGGCAGAACCCTACTTTGCACATTATCTCAATTCCCATTCCCACAGGGGGATGGGTCAACTGTGAGATTCCTGACCTGAGAGACAAGTTCCAAGGCCTCCAGTGCCTAACAGCTTGAGTTCTCTGTAGGACAGCTCAGAATCCTGGGGTGGGAGAGGAGGAGGGGGATGCTAATGACAGGGTATGCTGGGCCACAAAGTTTCAGAATTACCGCTAGCATTCGTCTGTTAGGAGACTTTGTTTAAGCTCCGTTAATACAAATTCTAACAAGTTGACCACTTACAAAATCCCAAATGCCCACGTGAATTTGTTCCCACAACCCCTTAACATTCCTTCAGTATAAACCTTTAATTGAGAAAGTGAAATGAGGGGCCCGTCAGGTGGCACAGCGGTTTAGTCCGCGCTTGGCAGCCCAGGGTTCGTGGGTTCGGATCCCGGGCGCCCGCCAACGCACTGCTCGTCAGCCATGCCGTGGCGGCGTCCCATATAAAGTGGAGGAAGATGGGCACGGATGTTAGCCCAGGGCCAGTCTTCCTCAGCAAAAAGAAGAGGATTGGCAGCAGATGTTAGCTCAGGGCTGGTCTTCCTCATTAAAAAAAAAAAAAAATTGAAATGAAAATGAAATATAAGTATTATGGTAACCCTTTCTCAGAACTTTGACCTGAACCAGGCTTATGCTTAGATAAATGTAGCAGTAGTCAAGATGGTTAAGCTAAGTAATTTCATCTAAGCTGAACCTGGGCTCTGAGAGTAGATGGTTTTAGGGACCACCCTAGGAATCTCTAAGGTAAACAGCCTCTTTGGTGTTCGAATAAAATTGTTCACCTGATTTAATCAGCTGGAGCTTCCTTCAAAAAAATATATACAAATGACAGTTGTAACCACTTTGGGCAATGGGAAATTTTCAAATATGCAGTTGTAGAGCCTTGAAGGAACTGAACTTCACACATTTACCACAGGGATACCTACATAGCCTTAGGAACAAAGAACTGAATTCACTTCCATGCCACATGGGTTCCAGTGTCCCAGAAGCAAGCAGTGTCACCACATAATAACTCAAAATAATCTTTAAATTGGCGTGTAGGGAAGAGAGAATTCACTAATGTAAAAGGAAGTTTAGAAAGGTGTGTGTTTTAATCTTTATTATGTAGGAACTTCAAAGCCAATTTTGCAAATTCAAACTTGTCTGATCACATTTGGAGGTTTAGGGAGGTGACCCTCCAGGGATTAAATTTGCAAGATGATTTAGGGGGACAACAAGAAAGAAAAGAATCAAAAGTATTTGGGCTGTTGCCTATACCCTAACTTCCACAGGGCTAAGATCCATGTGCCATCTCTTTAAACTCTCAATTTGTACAACCATTAGAGAATACACTCTTCTAAGGCAAGATAGGAGAAGTGCTCAAGAAATTTAATATTATCACAGAAATAATGTTTAGAGTGGGAGTGTAGAGGGAAATCTGGCTCAGACTATCCTCTGTCCCTGTCTCCTCTGTGCTAGCACCTTGGAGAGCATGGACTAGAAGAAAGCAATCGTGAAGGTCTTACATCACAAAGCACTGCAAGCATCTTAGAGGTCATGGCATACAGGTTTGTAACCTAGAAAAACAATTCAATACAGTTAGGATGAAGCAGAATCCCCTTAACACCAATGGGAAACACCACAGCAAAGTACAAACCAAGCCATGCACACGTGACAACTTGGAACTGTCCTTGTGAAGGCTTTCCCTGCCCCATTTTCAGTTGGCCAAGACTCCATAGATGAAGATGGCAGGGGCTAAACCAAGGGTTACTACTTGTACAAGAATTCTTCAGAGAACTCAGGAACTCACCATATTTATAGTTACAGTTTTATTATAAAGGATACAAATTAGGACCAGTCAAAAGAAGAGATGCATAGGGTGAGATCTGGGTGGGTCCTAAATACAAAGCTTCTGAGTCCTTAGGAAACGTCACCCTCCTGGCACATCAATATATGATTACCAACCAGGAAGCTCACCCATGCCCAGATGTCCACAGTTTTTATTAGGATTTTATTACATAAGCATGATCAATTGAATCAGTGGCCATGTGATTGAACTCAATCTATAGCCACTCTCCCCAGAGGTCACGAGGTCGGGCTGGTATCACATGGCTCAAAACACTCTAATCCCAGCACTCTAATCCCATCCTGAAACTATCCACTGGTTTGTCATGAGTAACCTTGTTAGTATAAACTCAGGCACGATCCAAGGGGCCTTCTATGAATAACAAAGACACTTACATCACTCGGGATATTTCAAGGAACCAGGATCAAAGACAGCTAAGTTCTTTATTATACAACTCATTTAACTCATTTAATTCTCTTAACAATCTTTTGAGGTATGAACAATTATTTTCACAATTTTACAGGAGGGACGGTAATTAAGTAACTTGCCCAAAGTTCACACAACTACTGAAGAGACAGAGAATCTGACTGAAAAAAAAAGAATTCCTATACCCTAATTCTATCTTTTAAACTCCATCTTTCTAAGAAATGTTGGTTACACCTTGAAAAGAATTAACTTACTGTTAAATTTTAAAAAAATTTTTTATCATTGTCTTTTTTTCTGTGTATAGTTTTATAGGTTGATGTCATCTTTCAATTTGATACTTCAAACAGTATCAGTTTGATACTAGGCAAATCATCTTTTCCCATCATGCAACAGCCAGCTCTATATCTAAGGAGAAACTACAAAAGTTTACAGAAAAAATTCACAAACTTAAAAAAACCTGGGCTGCCAATGAAAGTGTTATCAATATCCCAATATTTACTAGAAAGTACTTTGTGCTAAGTGTTGTAAACTATAAAAAATAACAGGATTCCTTCCCTCATGGGGCTTAGAATCTCATTGAGAAAATCAGGCTAACAGCACATGATACAATTAGGGAACAATTAACCATTTAACTATTTTGTACTGACTAAATAAAAAGCACAGTGGGAGCAGAGGGAAAGGAGATAACCTGTACAATTTCTCTGCTACTGGCAATCTTACAAGTAACTTGGGACGGCTGAGGTTATGAAAAGCAGATAGTATTCAACTGCAGACCTTGTCAGGAATTGAAAGGAGGTGGTAAATGGTTGACTAGAGATTGGTAGAGCACCATTACTTCAAATAAAATGTGGCTTTACGAGAGGCAGGGAGAAGAAGTGCTTTTGTTTGATGTCTCCTTTGTTTCACACCTCCATCTGCTCTGACCCCTCACATCTCCAAAGGTCTTTTATTCTTCTCTGTGCATCCTGATCTTTTCCTAAATTCTCTCTGATGAGACAGTTTTGCCCACTCCCACAAGACTCTTTATCTTGGCTGGTGTTGCATTTGCAGGTAGTACTATCAAGCAATCTGGCAAGTGTTGGCATCTATAATGGCAATTTCTCTCCATGTCACCCACTGTAGAGAGTGATCCCCTTTGACCTCCACCTTCTCCCATCTCTGACATCAGGAAGGAGGCTGTTTGGAGGGAGAGGTGAGAATTGATGGGAAAGTGACTTGTAAATTATTCTTTATAGGAATCTATCTTGATTCTCATCAACTATCTAGTGGAATTATTTAAACTGAATGTGAGTTATTTGAAGTCCCCCAAGTATTAAAATTAATGTAGCAAAGCAGTAGTTTAAGCAGTGAACACTTATGCTTATAATCTATATATTTACATAACACAGCTGAAAGATAAAACAAAGTATCTCGTAAGTATGCCTAACTAACAAAATCTTGTATGTTATATTAGTATAATTATGGGCATCCTAGTAATTTCCTACCTGGGATATTTACATAGAGAATGTAAAGATGAATTTTATGCTAATACTCATAATAATTTTGAAGATTCTGAACTAGTGATTTGAAGTTGGTTTTATCATAGTTTTTTATACTTTATAAATGTTCACATATGATTCTAAAAACTGATATTTTCTCTATAATTTTCACATCTATGTTTTTTTTAAGGAGATTTTCTCTCAATTTACCCAACAGATTGCTTCAGCTGTTTCCTGTTTTTTATACTGTTGAATGGATTTCTGTTTACTGCTTGTATTCTTGACTAATTCTTTGCATTTTGCTTTTTGACAGGACTACAGGGAATCTATTCTCTAGTGCATTCATAGAAGGAGAAAAACCAAAACATATAGAGACTAAGATTATTAGTGGAGAAGAGCACAGTAGGTTATACTCTTTTGAAATAGATGTTCTGGTAGCTAGTTATTTTATATTATTGCCAGATTTAATGTACATAAAATACATTTACAATAAAAATGGAAGACTAGTAAAAAGTGATTTTCTTTGAATGACAGAGACAGAAGCTTTTCAATAACATAAGAGCACTTGAAAACATTATCAGACTTTCCCAACATATCCAAAAATTTACTTAAAATTTAAGTGAATTGTTCTACTTAATATCAAAAGTCCTTCTCTGAAGGTATTGCCAAAGGAAAAAAAAAGTTATGATATTTCAGATAGAATACTTTAAATAGCAGGAAGAGCTACTGTATTTATAAATTGTTATTTCCATTCAGATAATTATTTGAGCAACTTGTACTAGCACTTAACAATGTGTTACTACCTTAATGGTACAAAGCAACAGATTGTAATTTTGTGAGGTTTGCATTGATAAATCTATCATTTGTCAGTGGTTAGCAACTAATTTTCAGACATTCCTAATGCAAAGCATATCCCATTAAGTTTAAAAATTCATTAACATTTCTATGTGCCAGATGGCACAATATAAGAAATGTTTGAAGTACACAGCAATTAAAACTCTTAGACATATAATAGCCTGGCTGGCAATTTGTGATATATATTGGATGTTAGAGCACCACAAAATATTGCCTACATAATACCCATCTGTGAATATATTGAATTTCTAAGAACATAAGTAAATAGATCAGGCTTGACACAATTCAAATTCTGATTCCTAAAGACTACAGAATCTTTTATTTAATTCTCCAAAGTTACAAGGCACAACTGCATTTCAAACTGATTGGAAAAGCTCAGTAAGATGTAGACACCAAGTATTTAAAAATTTATCTTCAGACACCAACTGGATAATTTGCCTTAGAATAGAAAAACCACTGAAAAAAAAAAAAAAAGATGCTCTTGCAAATATCCTGTTAAGAGCAAGTATAGTTTTGAATTAGGAAAGCAATCACAAAAAAGCTAAATTTCAAATTTAATATTGTATTTTATAGGCTAGATTTTAAATCTGAACTGTAATTCATTTGAGTCTACACTGATTATATTCACCGAAATAAATATACTGTTTACACATGGCAATTCACAGATTACCTCAATTATCTAGTTAAGAAATACTGCTCATCTAAGACTTATTTGAATGATTTGAGAATGCATTTTTCACCCCATGCATAATTCAGCCCCCTTTGCATTATTAGCTAAAATATAGTTTGCCTTTTATTTCTATATTACCAGGTGAAAATGTCCCCCTAAATTCAAAATATGTTCAATCGCCTTAAATCTTCTGCTTTGCTTGAAAAAAGTGTTAAATAGATGTTAAAAATCTATGTTTTAGGTGGAGCCAATCTGATTTTGAAAGTTTCTTCACCTCTAACAAGAAATAATTTAACAAAAAGATAAAACAATTTAACTGTCCACTTATATTTAAGATCTACTTGACTTGGCATTCATTTTTAAATTTTACTTCTATGCATACCTATTTTAATTTTATTTCTAATGAAATAAATGAAGCTTAGGAAGGTTATATGATTTCCTCAAGGCCACAGAGCTAGTAACTTAAAAAACTAAAATTTAAAGCCTATTCTAATTCCCAAGAAGTGCTTTTTGTAAAAATAGTCCCTAGAGTCATATTATCCGATCTGGAAGCCCAGATGACAGCTGTGAGCAGTATTATTTTGGGTAAGATACTGGGCAGAAATTTCTAGAACTACGATTCTGTTTAAGTCTATACTTAATAAAGATGTGGCAACTATCATGAATTTATATTAAAAGGAAACTTATTAGGTTTTTAAAAGATGAATAGACACTAAGGATATCATAGTCTGGTTGGAAAACAGAACACTCACATAAAAGTGGCTTTAAATATGTCAAATCATAAGCATATGCTCATATATATCTATATACGCACAAGACAGAGAGTGATATAAATACTATTTCAAATGGCTCTGAAGAAGTAATTGAAAATCGGTGAGAACACAGCCTTACAGCTTGAAAAATTATTAAAATTTAGTGAATTAGAAAATAAAATTTCTGGATTATTTTCCTAGATCATAATTTTCTCAGAACTTAGGCCATTTGTGAAATTAAAAAAAAAATCCACTACAGTCATGCATCACTTAACGGGGAGATGTTCTGAGAAATGCGTCATTAAGCGATTTTGTCATTGTACCAATATAAGTACATCATAGAGTGTACTTACACAAACCTAGAAGGTATAGTCTGCTACACACATAAGCTATATGGTGTAGCCTATTGCTCCTAGGCTACAGCATGTTACTGTACTGAATACTGTAGGCAATTGTAACACAATGGTAAGTATTTGTGTATCTAAACATATCTAAACATAGAAAAGGTACAGCAAGCATATGGTATAAAAGATAGAAAACAATGCACCTGTACAGGGCACTTACCGTGAATGGAGCTTGCAGGATTGGAAGTTGCTCCAGATGAACCAGTGAGTGAGGGGTGAAGGTGAAGCCCTCAGACTTGACTGTATTTGACTGTAGACTTTATAAACACTGTACTCTTAGGCTACACTAAATTTATTTTAAAATATTTTTCTTTCTTCAATAATAAATTAACCTTAACTTACATTAACTTTATTACTTTATAAACTTTTTAATTTTTTTAACTTTTTGACTCATTTGTAATAACACTTAGCTTAAAACACAAACATTTTATAGCTGTACAAAAATATTTTCTTTATATCCTTTTTTGTATCTATGAGCTTTTTTCTATTTAAAAATTTTTTTAATTTTTAAAATTTCTTGTTAAAAACTAAGACACAAATACATACATGAGCCTAGGCCTACACAGAGTCCAAATCATCAATATCACTGTCTTCCACGTCCACATCTTGTCCCACTGGAAGGCCTTCAGGGGCAATAACATGCATAGACCTGTCATCTCCTATGATAACAATGCCTTCTTCTGGAATACCTTGTGAAGGACATGCCTGAGGCTCTTTTTGAGGAGGTTTCGCTCTTTTCAGAAATATGTCCATGGCGGTTTATTTGGTTTGTTTCTTTTTTTCATCATGGATTTGCTTGTAAGCAGACAATGCACCATGAACATTCTTTTCTATTAATGGAAACCTTTCAACATTCACGTCCGTCTTTTCAAACGTTTTTAAGGAACATGTTGAGGTCTGAAAAAGCTTCTGCTAAATCCTTCACTGTGAATTTTCTCAGGAGTTCTTTTTCTTCTCCTGCAGTTACCTTTTCTCTCACCTCTTCTTCAGCTGTGTGTTCTTGTTCCACTTCCAACAACTCCTCATTAGTCAGTTCCTCAGGAACCACCTCTAGGAGCTCCTCAATGCCATCCTCCTCCACACCAAGGTTCGAGTTTTTTGACATCTTGGCCACAGCCTTGTTGATTTTTGCAACCTCCTCATCCTTGGCAAATCCTCTGAAGTTATGGATGACCCTCTTGGGTGTCTTCTTCCAGATGCCATTCATACACTCCTTGGTGACATCACCCCAAGCCCAAGCAAGGTTCTTGATGCAGTCTTAGATGTTGTAATCCTTCCAGAATTGCATCAGTGTCTTCCTTAGTTGCAGCAATAGCCTGGGCAAAGGTCCTCATCAGCTAGTAGGTCTTAAAACCTGCTATAACTCCTTGATCCTTTGGTTGGATCAAAAAGGTGATGTTTGGAGGGAGAAACACTGCTTTGACACTGGAATGAAAATCAATAAAGGAAGATGTTCAGGAGTGTTATCAACAGTAAGCAATATCTTTTTTTTTTTTGGTGAGGAAGACCAGCCCTGAGCTAACATCTGTTGCTAATCCTCCTCTTTTTGCTGAGGAAGACTGGCCCTGGGCTAACATCTGTGCCCATCTTCCTCCACTTTATATGGGACGCCGCCACGGCATGGCTGACAGGCAGCGCGTCGGCGGGCGCCCGGGATCCGAACCAGCGAACCCCGGGCTGCCAAGCGCGGACTAAACCGCTGCGCCACCAGGCCGGCCCCAACAGTAAGCAATATCTTTAAAGGTATGTTATTCTCTAAACAGCACTTCTTCATTTTGCTGGCATAGCAATTCAGGACGGCATCTTGGAAGAGGAGCTGGACCATCCTTGACTTCTTATTGCTCCTGTAGTCACTGGCAGTGCATTTACTGACATGCTTGAAGGCCCTGGGGTTCCCACTGTGCCAGACCACAAAGGGTTTCAATCTGCAACATCGTCCCCAAAGAAGACTGTTATCCTGTCCTTAAAAGCCTTGAAACTGGACATTGACTTGGCCTCCATACAGATGAAAGTCCCTTCAGGCATCCATTTCAAGAGTAGGGAGCATTCATCCATATTGCATATTTGCTCTGGCAAGTAATTTTCTTTCACAATCAGCTTATCTAGAGTTTCCAAACATTCTTCAGCTGCCTTTACGTTAGCACTGTCAGACTTTCCACTCACTTTCCCATTATGTAATGAATAACTCATCTTGAATCATTTAAACCACCCAGAGCTAACAGTAAATTCAACATCATAGTTGGGTCCAGTCTTTTCTTTCAACATCGCAAACAACCTTTTTGCTTTGGCCATAATTGTCATGGTGCTGAGAGGGATACAATTCCATGTCTGTTCTTCAATCCAGGTTATTAGAAGTTTCTCCATGTCTGATACAGGCCCTTTTCAAATTTTTCTTGGTCTCACTGCCTTCAATGAAGCAGATCCTTTAACAGCTTCTGTCACTTTCTTCTTATTCTTCAAAATCATAGCTATGGTGGAATGGGACATCCTGACTGTCGAGCAATAACCATCACTGATTTTCCACCTTCATGGTCATTAATCACTTTTAATGTTTTTTCCAAGCCAATCACTTGACATCGTCTCTTACTGACAACATTAGCAATGGATTTTGTATACTTAGGGGCCATGATGAATGAACAAAACAACACAAGATTAAATCAAGCACAAGAGGAAATGATGCAATCAAGAGATAGGGTAACCACAAAATGTATGAGATTGCTGCTGGTGTAACATGGAATACTATTTTCCAGCAAACTTCTTTTTTTATAAGTAAGAAGAGTACACTCTAAAATAATGATAAAAAGTATAGTATAGTAAATACATAAACCTAAACAGTCATTTATTATTATCAACCATTATGTACTGTTCATAATCATATTTGCTATACTTTCATATGACTAGAAGTGCAGTAGGTTAGTTTACACTAGCATCACCGCAAACACATGAGTAATGTGTAGCACTATGATGTTATGACAGCTATGACATCACTAAGTGATAGGGATTTTTCAGCTCCATTACAGTCTTATGGGAGAACTGTCATATGTATACGCAGTCCGTCATTGACCAAAATGTCATTCTGCAGCATATGACTGTATACTAAAAACTAGTGCAATTTAAGTATTGCTTACTTCACTATCTGATTATGATAAAAACATATAATATTATAGGTAGTATTAAACTAAGAAAACTTATGAATATGATGCAGTATGTAAACGCTTGTTTCATGCAGTGGCTTAGCTAGACTATATTTGGAAAAATTCTCAATAGCGTGTTATAAGCCTTGTCCTTTCAAATATCCTAAATTCATCGTCTAATCTTATCCCATTCATATCTAATGCAAAATTAACCCCAATCTATACTATTTTACAAATTTAGAAAAATGGATAATAAAGCATTAGGTTGTAACTCAGACTGTCTAAATACTGGTCACATCTTACAGAAACCATTTTGGTAAGGTGTATAAGGTCTATGTGAGACTATCATAAAATCTCAATTTGGAATATCATCAAATCATAGAAAGTTTGATAGACTCAATTTTTGTTTAATCTCATGATTGATTTTGAGACAAAGAAATGAAAATCAGTAATAAATAAAAACTTCAGATACATTTTGATTCAATAGAAATCTTCTATCTAATAAGTCACATCCAGTTCATAAACTTGATGAAAATTTTTCATGTAATTATTTCATGAAATATTGCCCAGCTTAGATATTATCCTTTCCCAGGATTTCCTGGGAATAACTAAAAGCATACTTAATTTTTTTTAAATAAATAAACAAAACATAACCAACCAATCAAATAGACAAACAAAAAGCTTGCATTTCAAGGAAGTGTCATTATGGTTATAAAATATCCCATAAAAATAAATACAAAACTATTCTGTTCTCCTTTGTTGCTCCTCTAAGAGGTATTATATTGATTTATCATGGACCTACAATACATTCGAATAGTAACTGAAATATGTTGTACTGAATTTTCTTAACAATAACAATAAAAAAACTCACAGAGGGGCTGGCCCAGTGATGTAGCAGTTAAGTTCGCAAGCTTGGCTTCAGCGGCCTGGGGTTTGCAGGTTCGGATCTCTGGTGTGGACCAACGCACTGCTTATCAAGCCATGCTGTGGCAGTGTCCCAGATAAAGTAGAGGAAGATGGGCATGGATGTTAGCCCAGGGCCAGTCTTCCTCAGCGAAAAGGGGAGGATTGGCAATGGATGTTAGCTCAGGGCCAATCTTCCTCACACACAAACACACACAAAACTCACAGATATCTCTGGAAATTGCACCTCTTATAGTCAATATGATGAACTTTACAGAGGCAAAAACTTCATGAACTTGTTATGTTTAACACTGAAGAATGACAGATGATATTTTAATATTTAATCATAAATTCTGAAAAATAAAGGTGAATAAACAAACTTATTTTTGTTAAATTATAGAGTTAAAATACCTAGGAAATCTTAACTGAAATAATTAAAGAGCTTTTCACATAATAACTAATCAAGCAAAAATATTAGATATACAAACAATTTCAATCTAAAACATATCTAAAACTTTTAAGAACCCTTAGTAGTTATATTTATCCCTGTGTGAATTAAAATAATAATAATAATAATAATAATGTTTAGAGGCAGATTGTATTTTCCAAGCTGTCCTCAACAGTATTTTCCAATGCATATGCTCTTCCAGAAACTTGCGATCCCCATCAAGAGGAAACTTGCCTCCTCTTGTATATAGGTGGCTTTGTGACGGTGTTTTTGTAGAGTGAACCCACAGCCTCAAATTGTCATCTTCGACTGGCCCTTCACTTTCTAGTTACAGCTGTCATCCTTCTCTTTCCATCACCTCACTTTCCATTTTCAGGTTGATGCTGACGACCCAGAAGAAGGTGTACTGCCGTTAAGTGGCTTCCCCCTACAGTACTGCATGTTGCCTTAGAATCATCCATGTCGAACACGTACTGAACTGCATCAGCCATCATCTCCACTTTGGTTTTGTGTCAGGTGAGTGCATGCTCAATCGTGCAACATTCATTGTGCGATGTAATACAGTGTGGAGTTTATCTTACAAGCAAATATAGTGTCTCTGTATTTTACTTCAATCCCATATTAATTCGTTGAGTATAAAGTGATCACTAAAATTTTTCAATTAAATTGGCTTAATGTAATGCATATAGTTTTGCGATTTAGTGCAGAATTTCAGTACAAGGAATGTAGATTGAGACACCTAAACAACTTTTCACAAATATAGATGCCAAAATCAAAATCCAGACCTCTTGTGGCCGGCCTGGTGGCATAGCAGTTAAGTCCACACCCTCTGCTTCCGTGGCCCAGGGTTTTGCAGGTTGGGATCCCAGGTGCGGTCTGATGCTCGCTTGTCAAGCCATGCTGTGGTGGCGTCCCATATAAAGTAGAGGAAGATGGGCACGGATGTTAGCCCAGGGCCAGTTTTCCTCACACACACACACACACACACACACACACACACACACACACACAAAAAAAATCCAGACCTCCTGAATCATGATATCTGGAGGTGGGTCCTGGGCACTGGTCAGCTTAAATAGTCTTTTCAAATGTTATTGTCGATGCTTATCCTGGTTAAGAATTATCTTTTGGTGTTATCAATGTATCTGGGGATTTGGAAAAACCATAAATCATATTTCTCTTGAATGTCATGGGTCTCACATAGAGGAATTAGTACAGAAGAACATTGCATAGAGTATATATATATATATATATATATATATATAAAACTTTGGAAAGGAAGCTGTGAGTTTTTAAAAAATAATCTATTTAATTGAAATCTACATAATATAAAATTAATTAAATTAAAGTGAGCAATTCAGTGGCATTATTGCATTCACAATGTTATGCAACCACCACCTTGTTTTCTCTTAATCACCTCTTCACTGACTATAATTTGTCTTCATTTCATTCAAAAAAATTCTGTCTTCTTGACTCTTTCATTCTTTCATCTTTCTGATTCACCAGATGTACCTGTCCAACACTTCTGTGTCTAGCTTTGCGTCCAGTCACTGTGGAATGCACCGTGTGTGATACATGGATATGGGCAGGGCTGAAGTGAAGAACTGAAAAGACATCTTTGTGAAGCAGATTTAGGAACACACATAATTTTGTTTACAGAAGGAAAAGAGCAAGCTTATAGGCATCTTACAGGAGGACTCTCTGACATAGAGGAGGCCTTTGTTTTACCTTCTTTCTCTTTACCACAGGCAGATCACAAAATATGTGCCAGAACTCTGCTTGGAGGGCTCCTTGGAGAGATTCTCGTGGGGGTCTCTGTCAAATCCCTATAGCCTATCATTCAACACTTTGCATTCTTAAATGTTTTATCTCACCATAGGAAATTCGAGATCAGTTAGGAGAGCCTACTCAGTTGTGGACAGCGAGAGATGTCTCCTACTTATTCAATCAGACTTCAAGAAGAAAAGGTAGTTTGTTAAAGTGAAAACAACCTTGGGCTAAGAGGGAGAGTATTCCATGCTCTGGCCTGACCTCTGGCTTCACTAACCATGTGAGTGATTGGTTTATCCTTCCTGGATTTCTTTTTCTTCATCTGCAAAATGGGGAAAAAAATGTATTTCATGGTTGCTGTAGTGATCATGTGTGAACATTCATGATTCTATTTCCAAAAAAGATACAGCCCTTCACTGTTTGAAGTTGGTTTAAGTATTTGATGTTGTAGCACCTGGTGGTGGGAAAGTTGGTTTACACTGGAACACGCCTCATAGAAATTTCCCTGATGACACAGCAGAAGCAGATTTGAAGGTCCCTGAGAAGTTCTCAGATATTTTTTAATAGACTTAAAAAAAATTTGGCAGTTTTTGGTTTACAGAAAAATAAAGCAGAACTTACAGAGAGTTGCCATATACCACCTCAACCCCTGCTCTGGTTTCCCAGAAACCAAGCTGTCTTCCAAAGTGGCTGTACCATTTTGCATTCCTACCAGAAATTAATGAGAGTTCCTGTTTCTCCACTTCCTTGATAGCATTTTGTGTTGTCATTTGCGGTGGGGGGGATGGGAGGGAGGATTTTAGCCAATCAAATAGGTATGAAGTGATATCTCACTGTTGTTTTCTCAATTTCTCCTTGGCTATATGATAAGCCTCACACTGACTTGAGCTCCAATTATTATTTCCTTGAGATTTTACAATGTTGAGTTTATCTTGTTTCCTAGGAATAAATTTCCCAAGGACATTTTTAGTTCTTTGAACAGATTCTTATTGTTTCTTGGTAAAATTGATTTTGAGTATGCTAACACCTGTCTTGTCTGTCTATATGCTCATCCAGGGTCTTGTTTGTCTATAAAAGTAAACATCTGTAGAGAGAGGGCAGGCAGGGGAATGGTAAGTCCATCCTTGACCTGGCTTCTGGAATGAAAGAGTTTAAAAGGTTAATTCTCAAACCCCTGCCCTTTTGACAAACTTTGTTATGCTTTACCAATTCAAACCTTATAAAGGGAAATTTCTGCTTTAACCCTAGATGCAGACCAGATTTGCCATCTCATTCAAAACAAAGAAAAAAACAAACATATGAAGCAATGGTTTCAAAACACTTCATCAGGCAATGCTCCCTGAGAAATGAGACATAAATGGCGTGAGCCCTATGATTGTGCCAGCTTACTGCCTTGAGAGAATTTCCTGGAAGGGAACAGGGAGGGAAAATCTAGATAAAACTCAGTGGATCACCTAAGGAGATGGATCTGAGAATCCAGAAAGCAAAGCAACTAGAGTTCGCAGAGCAGAATATAAGAATGGAAACTGCTGCATAGAGAGAGAACTCCAGAGATCTTCAAAGGCTTCGTCATAAGTGTTCCACTGAGTTCAGATCAGTGCACAAGTACGAGGTCACTACTCATGGCCAAGGAAAGAACAACTCACAGAATTAGAGGTAACGGCAGCTGGCAGTGACACAAGGCTGGGAAGACTGCCTGTTACCAACAGATGGATGGAAAAATCTTATGATTCATAATGCTTTGAGCATAATAACAGAGAAGAGTCTTGCCTCAGTAGTGGGAAGTAATTATCCTTAGATCATGTATTCTCAACAGGGGCAATATCACCTCCAAGAGGTTAAAAATTGGTTCTTGAGAGGCAAGAAAATCTTAGATAGTAGTATGTTTTATATACCTCTAGAAGGCTACAATGTATAAATGGAAATACTGTATATTTGTGTCATTAAAATTCCATAAGGGGATAGTGATTTGGAAAAAAATATCTAAAAAGGCTTCTTAGAGGATAATGAAAAATATTTAAGAAATGTTGCCTTTAGGCTGACCTCTGCTCTGGTCTCATCTAACAAATCTTAAAAGAAAAACTAGAAAGAGTTAAACTGTTTTAAGTGACTTAACTGCATTCCACAATAAAGCTTTAGAATATTTACAGGAATACAAAAACATCTACCATCCAACAAGAAAAAATGATTACCAGGAAAGCAAAGTAGTCGGAAAATTAAAAGCTTCTGCTCTTTGAAAGACATTAAGAGAAAGAAAAGACAAGCCAGTGACTAGGAAAAAAATATTTGCAAATCATATCTCAGATAAAGAACTTACATCCGGAATGCATAAAGAACTCTAACTGATTTTAAGAAAACTCATACCCCAGTAAAAAAATGGGCAAATTATTTGAATGCAGAGCTACATATATGATAGATAGATAGATAGATAGATAGATAGATAGATAGATAGATAGATAGATAGATAGATAGATGATAGATAGATAGATAGATAGATAGATAGATAGATAGATAGATGATAGATAGATAGATGATAGATAGATAGATAGATTAGATGGATAGATACAAGGTTGGAAAATAAGCTAAGAACATGAAAGGATGTCAATATCATCATTAATTTTTAGGGAATTACAAATTAAAATGACAATAAAAGACCAATATATACTTTTTAGAAGGGCTGGAAATTAAAAGACTAACTATGTCAGGTTTAGGGAAGATGAGGGACCAGGAGCTCTCATACGGTGCTGGTAGGAATGAAAAATGATAAACCAATTTGGAAGCCAACCTGAGTTTATAAATATTAAACACATACCTACTATATGCTCTAGCCTTTCAGTCTAAGACGTTTACCCAATAGAAGTGAAAGCACGTGTCCATAAAAAGACCTGTGCATAAGATTGCCAGGCCTCCTGTGTATAAAAGCATGTCTTGTATTGAATGATTTTGGTTTGCATCCTATATTGACATTGTCAGGATACTCTAAATATCCTGCATTCAGATTTTTTTTGATAAATTACATAAATGCAGCAGTTAAGGGTATTTTTTTCCACCACAGTAATTGATATTTAAGTCGCTTAAATGACAAAACTACTTCAATTTATTTTTAGTTTGTAAGTTCATAAACTTTTCAGTAATTCAGTTCTGTTTATGATCAGTTATAAGTTAGGAATTATGGGTAACAGATGCATTCATGTGTCCATGAGATCATCAAACTCAACTTTTTTCAATCTTGCAATACTTGCTATTTTCTATATTTCTATTTGTATACGTTTGAATGCCAGAGGGCCAAAACACAAATATAAATTTCATGGGGAATGTTCTGAACATTTATAAAGGAGAGAAAAATTTCTTTTGAAGCTCTCTGTGTATTTGCAATTTGTCACTCAATCTCAGAAGTCATGGAAAGTCATATACTAATAGCTAAGCATATGATTTCCTCAACTGGTACCAAACAAAGTGATTTAAATAATAATTTTGGTTAAGAGAAATTCACATGAAGATAAAATAATCACAACAAAAGATGTAATGGCTTTCCAAACTGTATAGCATCATCAATCTTTTAGCTCAAATGCTTGTTTGAATATACTTCTACCAGAAGAATTTTATGACTCCAAGAAGGCAGGCAAATTTTCAAAGGCCTAGACAAAAACACTGCAATAATGAGTGGTTCCTACTCCTTGCTTTTACGACATAAGCATGGATGCAAATAATTAGACTGGAGAAAAAAATACTGATTTTGCAATACATTTGTCAGGACAAAGACTTGCTTATAAGTCTATTGCAAATAAAGTGTCTCTCAGATAAGACTTCAGAAGCTATGCAAATTTTTGCAGAGACTTTCTTATTAAGTTTAGAATTAATGAGAAAAATCATATTGTTTATGGTTGAGATGATATAAATACAAATTTTTGTGGATGCTTGCACGAAGGTACAAACAATGTTTGCTCAAAGTTGAAGCAAGGCATGGATGATTCTCTTGGAGGTGTTAGATGTCCTATCCATATTCTCCACAATGCTTCTTAAACAGCATCTCATGTCCTTTCTACTGACAGTGAAGTAATTGTCATGAAATATTACTCTTACTTCATTTATAACTGTTTGAACTGAGCAGTTAAATTATATTTGTGATTTTCTTGGTATTCTATATTGTTGAATTCTCGTGCATTCAGAACTCCACTGGCTCTCTTTAACAAATGCAGTTGAGAGAGTCCTCAGTTTATTTGAAGTACTGAAATCATGCTTAATTCCTAAGGTCTCCCCAAATTCTTGTTGACTTTTTAAATAATCCATTGAGTAAAGCCTGTTAATTTCTTATACATAGTTTTCAACATCTCTTTAGCAATAGGATTAAGCAAATTGAAAGAAAAGCAATGTGTGCTGTTGAAGTACTCCGTTGCTTAAAAGAAATTGTTGAATATGTTTAATAAAGAATTGACCAAAAAATTATTCTTTTAAGTGTCAAGGCAGTCTTTAAAAGAGACAACATTACTAATAAAGGGGAAAGGACTTCCAACTTTAAGTGAATAATTGTTATGACATTTGCCATGGCTATCATTGAAATAGATTTCATCCCTTGAAGAATTTGATTCTTTTACATGGATATTGCTAAATAATCTTCCAGCATGGAAACAAATGGAGTCATCACATGTGGTGTTGAAGAGAAGGGAATAAAAACCGGTAGCAGTGCTCTTTCTTGTCAGTAGGAAATGTTTTAAAAAATCTTGATCAAGAGAAGCAACAGAATCTTGAAGAAGGACACACAGGTTATGTCATGAACAATGACATTATGTGCAAGAATGATATTGTATGATTTATACAAATCAAATTTGAAGATTGAGTCTCACAGTTGTTAACTTTATGTCAGAATATTCAGTATACCAGCTCATAATGCTAATGTTTAATGAGTTTTCTCATTATAAGTATTCAATGGGCAAAAAATCAAAATAAGTTGGATGTAACCACTTACAATGTAAATGGAACACAGACTATCACTGCAAGGTTTTATATGCAGATTCGGCAAAAAAAAATTTTTTTTAAGGAGAATGAAGTCTTTAGAGAAATAAAATTAAAAGAAATATGTAGTTTAATTATAATTTATTTCAATTAAACAAGGAATAATTTTTAGTATAAGTGCCATATTTTTTATGTCTTTGTACACATGCATCAACAAGTAGAAATAATTCAAATTTAACTGGGTGCCTTGTGTTTTTATTTACTAAATATGGTAACTTTACTTGAACATGAATGTTCATAATAGCTTTATTTTTAATAGCAAACCTGTAAGCAATCTAAACATTTATTGCATTAATCTTCTCATGCTGCCATAACAAGATACCACAAACAGGATGGCTTAAGCAACAGAAATTTATTTCTCATGGTTCTAGAGGCTGGGAAGTGCAAGATCAAGGTGCCAGCCAGTTTGGTTCCTGGGGAGAGTTCCCTTCCTGGCTTGCAGATGGCTGCCTTCTTGTTGCATCTTCACATGGTCTTTTCTTTGTGCTGGAGAGGGAGAGAGTTCTAGTCTCTTCTCATAAGGCCACTGATCCTACTGGATCAGGGCCCCACCCTTTCAACCTCATTTAACCTTAATTACTTCATTAGAGGCCCCATCTCCAAATACAGTCACACTGGGGATTAGGTCTTCTACATGAATCTGAGAGGAACACAAATATTCAGTTCGTAACATCCATCAACAGATAAATGGATAAACAAACTGTGGTATATCTACACAACACAATGCTATTCAGAAGAAAAGGAACTAGTGATACATGCTATAATGGGAATGACTCTCAAAATAATTACACTGGTAAAAGAAGTTAGACAAAAAAATGCATACTGCATTATTCCAATTATATGAAAGTCTAGAAAGTGCAGCTAATCTGTAGTGATACCAGTAGATTAGTGGTTGCCTGAGAATGAAGGAGGAGGATGTGGAAGTGTGGAATGCAGGCATTATAAAAGAGCATGAGGAAAATTTTGAAGTTGGTGGATATGTCCATTACCTTGATTGTAGAGTTTATTTATTGATGTATATTTGTTATACAGCAATAAAACTGTTTAAAAAATCTTATAAGGGTCACTGTCAATCCTGGAGAACCACTATACATGTTGCTGCCTGGGGTCTGGCCTCAAATTGGGCAAGATTATCTTTTACCGAGTTCCAGAGATATGAGTCTGCATAAGCACTACCCTTTGTACCTGGTAGTTCTTCTGGAGTTTTCTTAGTCAAAACTGCACTGCAGCAAAACACCTGCTGCCTTGATGGTTTTTTGCCATAAAGTTAAATCATGGGATTCTTTCTAAGTGGTACAATTTCCCCAGGAACAATTTGGATTTGGAATAGTTACTTTGGAGTAATTTTTGAATATAAACAAGATAGTTTGTTTGAGAGATGCTTTAGAACAAAAAGGGAAGAGAAAATCAGACTATACAATTGTCTGCATACTTTCATCAGCGTGAGAAGGCTTCCAAATGCAAATTGAGCTCAAACATTGCCACACTGAACAATTCTTTATCGAACACCAGTGAAAATTGTGAAAACTTAAAACTGCTTCATCAATCCACCTAAATCGTGTTTCCTTCCTTGTTTTATCTGTCCTTTTTTCTCCTCTTTCTCCCTCTGAGCCAGTTACCACCTCAGTGCGCCCTAAGAATAGAACTGCCACATGGAGAACATATTGGTTGTTGTATAAACTTAGATCCCTGTGCCGTTGTTAAAGATTTCCTAAACACCAGGACCTAAGGAAACTGTGTTACTTAGGATTTCAGACTTGTTCTGCTCTCAGACCCTCTAAACTCTATTGATCTCTACCAATCAAAATATCTTTTGGTGGGCCAAGGTGACACAGCATTTAGGTTGAGAAAAGTTAACTGTCACAGCCCTGGATATGTTTATGGCCTTGATGGGGGGGTGATGATTTCATGGGTGTTTACTTATGCCCAGACTCATCTAGTTGTATACATGAAATACTTACAGCTTTTTATATGTTAATCATACCTCAATAAAGTGGCTTAAGAAATAAATAAAAGCTAATGAATCTTTAAGGAACAATAAAAAATTAAAGTTAAAAAAATTAAAGCATTTATTTTTTTAATTTAAACATTAACATATTATGCCTATTTAATATACACATGTAGAAGACTATATGTGTATGTGTATTATTTATAATACATTTAATTTGTATAAACACATTCATCCAACAAATGGAGAACAAATGTGGTATACTGTTAAAAGAATATACAACTAGAATTCAAAACATCTGACTTTTAACTGACTTGCAGGCCTTGCTATCATGATCAAAAAGTTTTAACATCTCAGTATTAATATTTGTCTTCTCTTAAAAATTTGATGAGAAAATAATAACTAATACTATCGTGATTTCCTAAAGTTGTTTCTAAATTATGCTGAATATGAAAACATGTCAACTTTTCAATAGCACATTATATAATCCTATACAAATGAAGGAAATTATTATTATTATTTTAAGTGCACTGTAAACAAGTAGCACTTAAGCAGCTTTCACTTAAGCATTAATTATGATTATAACTATTCTTGAAAAATGAATAATGTATCTGTGTGTCTTCCTTTTTGCAGTTTTCTCCTGTACTTTTTCTTCTTTTAAATGTAATTTTGGCTTAAAGCTATCTTATTTTCTATTTCTACAGGCTGAAACCTTAAGACTCAGTCTGAAACAATGGCTGCTTTTTCTTAGCTCACCTTTTGTATCTACACTGAGAATTCATTTCTGGACTTCTCAAGCATTTTTTTCCCTTCCAGATTTTTCTCTCTTTCCCTTTACTGGTCCCTAGTGATTTCTCCAGGTCTTGCTTAGGTCATCTCCTGGTGTCTAATCTTGCGAGTCACTTCAAGAACTACAAATTTGTGTGGATTCCTTTTGTCTGGATTCCTTTCAGTCACAGGAAGTCTTATGCTTTTCAGTTTCTTTCTTCTCCCTGTGTATTCAGTCCTGACCCCTTCCATTGAATCTTAGCCCATAGTGAGCTCTTCATTGTCTGAATTCTAGTACCCTTAAAATCAGTGCCTCACTCTTTAGTTCTTAATTGGTCTTCACTTCTTTTCTCCAGGCCTTGTGGGTGAAGGCACCATCTTATATTTTGGTCCCCCTTTCAGATCCTTAACAGAGTTTTGGATATCGAGTTCGCAGAAATACTAGGTGGTTGTTGATTGTTTGAACTAACTTGTAACTTATAATTCTACATATATTCCTAGCAGTTACTTATAACTATTTGATGATAAGGAGTATTAATTTACAGATGCATATGTGATTTAATATAGATGCAAACTTACTAAAAATTAAGTAGGAATAAAGAAAGTGTCAGCTACGTTATAAAGAAACGAGCTCTATCCTGCTGGTTTATGCAGGAGTGAAATGCTATCTGATAAGAATACTGACTATTCAATAGCTGGACAAAGCTGGAGCAATAGAGGGCAATCAAACGGGCTGTAAAACTCCCATTTCTAAGAACATATAGACTAAATTAGCTATGAACCACTACTTAAACTTTATGTTTTAAATTACTTATTATTCTCCCTATAAAGATTTCAAGTTCCCTTTGATCACTAAACCCAGTCCTCCTCCTTGTCCCATTACCTCCAAATTTACATGTCTAGTGTACTCTTCAAAATGTTACAGATTTCATATGCAACGTTTTATGACATTGGAATTTACTTTCAATTGAAACTGGCAATTATTGGTACATGGCCAATAGGATATATAAAAACTAAGCTCCAGAATTAAATTTAAATTTTTGTATTTGTTAATAGCAAATGTTGTGAAGATTTAAATATATGATTTAAAGAGAATCTAAGGCAAATGTGAACTTGACACATATTTTATTAATGTGCAAAAATATATTTACTACACAGGTGAAAATACTACCGATACATTTTAATTTACATTTACTTTTAGGTCTGTATATATATAAATAATAACCATTTATTTAGTTATGAGTTTTTGCCAGGTTCTTACAACAACTGCACTAGTTGGGTTCTATAATTATACCAATCTTACAGATGAGAAGACCGAGGCACAGAAAGTTTTAACAACTTCATTAATGTTGCATGGCTAGTAAACAGAAGATTCAGGTCTTCAGAACCCAGACAGCATGACCCTACAATTGATGTTTAACCACTACCTTGTATCATCTCCTACACATAGTAAATGCCAACACTTTTACATTGTCACTAGTTGTCAGGCTCTGTTTGAGTTTAGAACGAGACAGAGAGATACCGCAATCCTTTGAGAGATCTTAGTATTACCCCTAGGGTGCATATGAAGAAGCTGAGACACAGAGATTAAGTAAATTGCCCAGGTTTGTGCAGATAGAATGTGATAAATTTGAAAGTTAAATCAGGACTATCCTCTAGAGTTCATGCTCTTAGCCACTACAATACAGGGTCTCGTGTCACGAGCAGACAAAAAATATCTGTCAGATGAATTAACATCGCTGTGTTCATATTTTCATATTTATATTGTTTCCCTGTAATGAGTTTCTTATTGGTCAGTCTTTTTATTTTAGTATGTTAGCTAATTATTTTATTTCTTTTAGAATAATACAAAAGTAATAATACTGAGGATGATGAAGAAAAGTCGATTGACTGAATGTTGACAATATTTTCTGAAAAGACATGCTTTTCTATCATTTAGGTGTGAGGTATTGTAATATTTCCTATTTGCTCAAGGAGAATCAAATATTTCTATTTTGGGGACTCTAGGAATATCATCTGGGCATCAATTTCAGTGACAGTTTTGGATCAAATCCCTATCATTTATTACCTCAATAGACAGTCTTTGTGATGCTCCAAGGTAAGCCATTTACAAAAGTATAGTTATGCAAAAGCTGTGGATTCTAACCTGCACTTTGTTACTGATTTGCTGGGTCAAACTGAAGTGATTTTGGATTTTGCTAAGATATGGTTTTTATTTTCAATTGTCTAATATACAAGAGAAAAAAGGAAGGAAGAAAGGAAGGAGGAAAGAAGGATGGAAGGAAGGAAAGGAAAGAAGGAAAGAAGGAAGGAAGGAAAAGATACTTAAATAGAAAGAAAAGGAACTTACATCTTCTTGAAGTTAAATGTTAGATACATACACTCTTTCCCAAATAATAATAATACATGTTAACATGGTGAATATGAAAATAATCTAACGTTTCTAGACTCTTGAGATCACAGCAAAATAGAGGAGTCAGTCTAGATAATGATTTAGGGCTCAAACTCTGAACCAGAGTGCTTAGTTCAAATCCCAGTTGTTCTGCTGGTAACTACACATCCCTGGGTAACTTATTTTACCTCTCTCTGCCTCTGTTTTCATACCTATAAGATAAGGATAATTATGACAATTTTATGAATTGAATTAAAATACTAAAAAATATCATTTATAGCTATATCTGACCTATAGTGTGCATAATATAAGCATTTGCTATAAATTATTCAGATTTTAAAAGTTTTTATGTGATTATATGAAGCACTATTTGCTCAATGATTTTTATTTCAGCTAGTTCAAAAAATTCTCTTTCATATATAAATTTCTTGGGAGGGCCAATTTATGATGATTCCTGAACTAACAATAATTTAATACATTTTTAAAAAGCCTTTATCGATATGCTTTGGTAATCTATATCCCTCCTGAAGCAAAATGTTATTTCTAAATTTTATTTTGTTGAAATGTTCATGGTGGCTATGTCATAATAAAAGACACAAAATATGAAAATAAAAACATACAAACAAGGGCAGGCCTGATGGCATAGTGGTTAAGTTTGCGTGCTCTGCTTGGGCAGCCCGGGGTTCACAGGTTTGGATCCCGGGCATGGACTTGTGCACAATTAATCAAACCATGCTGTGGCAGGCATCCCACATATAAAGTAGAGGAAGATGGGCACAGGTGTTAGCCCAGGGCCAATCTTCCTCAGCAAAAAGAGGAGGATTGGCAACAGATGTTAGCTCAGGGCTAGCTCAAGGCTAATTTTCCTCACAAAAAAAAAAAAAAAAACCCATACAAACAAAATAACAACAGGGTCCTTAAACTGAGATATCTATCCCATTTTATACACATGTTAGTTACAAGCATAGCATTTCAATTTTCCATCAGTAATATATCTCTTTCATAGAATTTGTAGAAAGGTTTTTTTTATTGCTTTTATAAATCCACTAACATAGCATTATCATTATGCTAAAATCTTAAGGATGTTTTAAAATCTGATTTTAATTTATTTGACAGAGACAAAGATTGAACACATATTTTTTAAAAATGAATGTAATCAATCTCTCTTTTATCTAACTTGTACCCACCTCTCTTGGCTTGCAGACATAATGACCAGAGCATTGGAAATCTGATCACATCAGACGTCCTACTGAAGATCATGCTATATTGCACATTTTATAATATAGACATTTTGTTCAATTTATGGATGTACTTCCCATCCCACCTCTGATTCAAAACACATGGAAGAATCAAGGTGTCATGATAGAAATGGCAGCCACCTTCCTCCAGTAGTTCCTTTATGCCCTGAAAACTAAAGCAATGATAAAAAATTTCTCACCAGTTCACTGCATTGACTTTATAACCATTATTTACATAATTAACACATACACACCAGATTAGAAGAAGAGAATATAAAATCAGGGGAAAAAGATTTTTCTGAAATTATGTTACTTATGACGGTAAAATCTTTTGGCAGTTTATTGAAAGCTTGGTAAATTTTTGTACCAGTTTAAAACTTCAAAACAGTTACAGTGGAATAGATCATTCAGTTGTTTATATCCTAAACTAAATGCAGTTAGTGAGAAAGAGTTCCAAAAAATAAGGAAACGTTTTATGAGAGTTAGAAATTTTTGTAAAAAAAAAATTTCACAGCACATACAGAAAACATCTGCTTCTGCTTCGTGAAATACGAGGTAGAATTGAGAAGCATGCCTCATTCATATGTATATTCATTTATTCACCACCTTCTCCACTCTATTCTCTGCCATTAAGCTCTGCAATTAGCAGAGGGATTCCACCCTCACCACTTAGTATCATGTGAACTTAAGCTATTTATTTAATTTATCAGGACTTCATGCTAGTGTAAAGATTAAATGAAGTAATGAACATATAATAATGAGCACAGAATCTGGTATATAGTACACTTCAATATGTGTTTTCCTCTTTTATTATCATTTAGTGCATTTTGCTGGCTGATAGATGATGTGAATAAGGACCTTGACCTCAAACAGATGAGAATATTATGGAGTAAAAGGAAAATGCATAAATAATAGTAACATAATGAAGAAAGTAAAAAGAAGAGAATCAGAGAAATGTATAACTTAACAACTTAGAGGAAATAGAATGCTCGTGGTGTATATAGTTTTGACTTCTACTCTGTGTTTTTTTCACCTAAATTATTTTTATCCCCTTCCTCAGGTGAATAGCTAGACACAACCAAAACCTCTTCAGATCTCATGCAGTTCTCTATATTTTTTTGGTTAGTGAAATATAATCTCATCAGTCATTTCATTCAACTCCATCAGAGTTGACATATTGAAAACTTCCAAGCAAAAACTTCCTATACTGTGTGTTAATGATTGGAAATAGTTTCAGTGTTAGTTGACAAATTTTTGACCATTGTAACATATAACCAAAGGCTTTTTAGTAACACGTCCATGGCCAAAATATTAACAGCAGAAAATCAGAACATAAATTTGTTAACTATTTCAAAGTTCTCAACAAATAGCTTTATAGATGTGATTTAAGGAGTCTATATTTCTCAATTTGGATTTCTTAGATTCAAATCCCAGCTTCACAACTTACTAGCTCTCAGAACATTGGACATGTCAATAATTCTTTGCCTGAATATTTACATCTTTAAAATGGACAGAAAATTAATATCAGCCTCACAGATTTGTCGTGAGGATTTAATAAAACATTTTATGGAAAGGACTTGGAGATGTTCTTGGCACATACTTTTAGATCAAGAAATTTCAGCTATTATTGTCATAATCATCATTATAACTATTATCGATTAAATATCTGTTTTTGCTACAGTGAGTAATTGGCATATCCCTTCACTAAAAAATTTGACACCACCACAAAATCCTGGATTGGCAGAGGTTTTTCACTCAGAAAAGTAAGCTGTTAATTGATATTTGATTTTTCTTATAACTTAATTTTCTACTTGTGTTTTTAGATTGAAAGTACCCAATTTTGAAAAAAGCTGCTGCTTATGAATCTCCATGTGTACTTCTTGACTGGGGTATCTGTTTTATCTTGGCATCCTACACAGTTATCCTATCTTTGCTAAAATACAGGCAAGCAGATTCTTTCCATTGGTCCATCCTAAACTAAAGTCAATTAACCATGAGACCTCTTTCTCTTTCCATAAAGATTCTACATTCTCTTATCCAGCCTTGCAATTTGTTAAACCTGCTTGCCAAACTAATTTCCCACATTTTGCATTTGTGTGTGTGTGTGTGTGTGTGTGTGTGTGTGAGGAAGACTAGCCCTGAGCTGACACCCATTACCAATCCTCCTCTTTTTTGCTGAGGGAGACTGGTCCCAGGCTAATATCCATTCCCATCTTCCTCTACTTTATATGGGACGCCGCCACAGCATGGCTTAACAAGCGTTGCATCTGTCCGCGCCTGGGATCCAAACCTGCGAACCCCGGGCTGCGGAAGCAGAGCGCGTGAACTTAACTGCTACACCACTGGGCAGGCCCCATATTTTGCATTTTATACCTACCTACAGTTAAGTTTCAAACATACTTCACCTGGATAAAACTTATGCACACACACAGCAGATTTTTTGGGTTTTTTGATTACAGACATAAAGATAATTTTATGATTACTGTTAATGCAAATAACCAATAATCAATCTATAGATTGAGCCCCATAAGAAAAGACAAATTAACAGGAGAAAAACAGACAAGTTTAATAACATGTATACCTTCTGTATACATGGGAGATATCCAGGAAAACTGAGTAACTGAAAATAGCACAAGTCACCACCTTAAATACCATCTTCTGCTAGAGACAAAAGAAAGATGTTTCGGGGAGGGGAAAGGGAGGCCAGTTATGGGAGGTTACCAGGAAAAGCAGAGTAAACTAGGATAAGGTGGTTATACAGATTTAAGTCAATGCCCTATCCGTTGATAACAATTTCTAGAGTTTTGGTCATCTTCCTCTTCCTGTTACATAGAGAGAGACACCCTTACAAATGGAGATTTTCCTTATAAGTGTAAATATCTCTTACAAGAGACTTTTGTAACTTCACTTTGTTTTCAAACCTTCCCCTGACTCCATTGTTTTGGAAAAAAAAAAAAACAGCTGAAAATAATCTTCATGCCAAAGAGGTATATTTTGGGGTGGCGTATTCTACTCCTTTTCACAACTTTCAAGGAAAAGGCCTCAATTTTACAGGAGGGTTATTCTGCAGAATAGTTTCAATTTTCTACTTTTATTCGGAGATAAGAATCATGATAATATTATGCAGCATGTGAGTGTCATGGCCTATCTCATTTGCAAACTCCCCTCATCATCTTTCCCATATTCATTACAGAATAAAAGGCAATATGATAATGGGTGGAATTGGGCACGACATTTATTCAAATCTTCTTGAGGTTGTAAAAAATAGCTAGGTAGAAAAACTTTATTTGTTCTTCCTAATGGATTCTCTGCATTTGTGGTGGATCATTTTGATTAATGTATAAAGTTCCAGTTAAACTTATAAAAAAATCTTTAAAACATTTGGCAGAATGATGATTTACAGTGATCAAATTTCTAATCATAGAAGAAACACAGTGTTTTTATTATATACTGTTACACAATCTGTGCTATTACATCCAGTGCAATGATATAGAGCACACTTCAGCAGCCTGGGTTTATCTGCTTCGATGCAAGATTTCACACATGACAGATTGCAAATTATTATTGTGCAGTTCTATCATATCATCAGCTACCATTATCGCATAGTAACCACATACAGCTATATTTTAAATGGACTTCAGAAAACAAAACAAAGCAAAGCAAAAATCCCCATTGAAGCAGTTTTAAACTAAAAGACCACTACTTTTAATCTTTAAGTGATTTATTTTAGAAAATCTTGGCTTTATAGTCGTCTATATTCTAAATATTGTTATAATCCCAAATACATAGAAAAATTAAAATCCTTGGCTAAATATCTTTACTGGATGGGGAACTGGGTGCAAGTACCATCCATATAAAATTCTAAGCTGTTCAAATCAAGACAAGGGCTCACTTAAATCCCCAATGTGTTATTCTTGGTGTCCAATAAGAGTTTTTTTGTTTTTTTTTTTTTTTTTGTGGGGAAGACCAGCCCTGAGCTAACATCTGTTGCCAATCCTCCCCTTTTTGCTGAGGAAGACTGGCCCTGGGCTAACATCCGTGCCCATCTTCCTCCACTTTATATGGGACGCCACCACGGCATGGCTAACAGGCAGTGCGTCTGCGGGCGCCCGGGATCCGAACTCGCGAACCCCGGGCTGCCAAGCACGGACTAAACCGCTGCGCCACCGGGCGACCCCCAATAAGAGTTTTTATTCACATGGATTAAATTTCTTTCACTGAAAATGAATTCACTGACAAGTATGCTCTGGGGAAATGGAGAATACCAGTTTGCTTTTTACATCAGCTCACTTCCAAGCCAGGTGTATAAAAGCACTGACAAAGAAAAAGCAATGTGATTTGTTGGTAACAGCTTTGCTCTTCAAAGAGTTTGTGAGTGAACTCATTGGAAAAGACAAGTTTGTTCAAGCTTCGTCAATCATCTTTCAATGATGCCTACCGCCCCCTGCTGACTCATCATAGAAATAGATCATTGCTTTCCTTTGGAAATTTACACAAATTCCTTTCAGTAATTGAGAAGAATAATGAGATAGATATAGTCATTAAGTCTGATATTGTACACCCATTTCCCCTCCCCTAACTATGTATAAAAATATTATTTCCATATCTAAATTCTGAAACGCTCCTATTTAACTTGCCTTTTGTGTATTCTCAATTGATTTTCTAATATCCTCCTTTTGACCCAATAGACCAGCTTATGTTACAAATCCAAAGTTAATGAAAACATAATTAGAGAAGACCACTTGAAGTGTGAAGAGCTTAATGTTTTAGGGCAATTGAACAAGATTTATTCAGTAAGTCAGAAATATGTTTTCACTGAAAGTGGGTGTTTCATGGTGTTTCACTTTTGACAGCCTCTAGTACATTATCCCTTGTAGCACAAAGTTTATAAATATATGCAGTAGATGTGTGTGCATCACACATTTTCACATGACTAATGAGAAAGCCAAATTATGCGTGTATTAATAATCATAAAATAATTTATCTCATATTTTAAAATATTGCACAATAAATCAATTAGATCACTTCTTTTTGATCATTTATGCCATTTGCTAGTAATTTGAGCAGACTGATTAAAAAAAGCTTGCTTTTTATTATTTAAATAAGGATTAATGGAAATTTTGTTTCTTCAACACTGATTAATCTGTAAAATGGAATTTATTTCAGCTACACTAAAGAATTGCTATAAAAAAAGAAAATGTTATCCAATTTCAGCCCACAAGTCTAAGTTACAGGAAACAGAGTGTTCTAACAAATTACTAGTGACACTTTCAACCACTAGGGCCCAGGAGGAATCCACACTCAAAGCGATATTCCAATAAGGCCTTCTAGGGACCCAGTCACCATTTTTAAGTTGAGACTAGAACCATTCATTTTCTCTTCATCCTGAATTACCAAACACAAGAACTGTGCTTCATTAAGTGAAAATAATACTTGTAGTCGACAGTGACCTTTGAAATCATCTGTAGTTACAATATGTCGACACAAAATAACCAATGACCATTCTATAGATAAGAGAAATAAGGTGAGTTTTACTTAATCCAGAGTGAGGATTACAACCCAGGAAAGCCTTAGAAAGCGTTCTAGAGAAGCATGATTTTTAGTACAGTCTTATATCTTCTTAGAACAAAGAACATACATTAAACACACCCAGGATACATTTTCATCAAAATTTCAGAGGTATTCAGTTGCAAATTGAATCAACCTGACCCTGATGTCAGGAAAGGGACTAATACAGGCATCACCAATAAGGCATTACCAATAGGACATAGGAGGGGAAGTATGAATTCTTATCTCAAGAGAGTACGTTCTTTCCTTTAACGGTTAAGCAGACCTACATGTATGTTTGATAGGCCATAAGTCAGGCTTTCTAGTTCAAGCTGAATCAGTTTTGAATCTGAATAGTTACCCCATATACCTCAATACATGAAAATCTCTTGTCAAATACCCCGACTATTTCACATAGAAAGCCTATGAGAGTATGCTATGAAAACAATAAAAGAAATAAAATCTCAGCCAAAAAAGGATAATAATGTAGTAATAATTATTAACTTATAAGTAAAAGAATTATTTTCACTTACTTGTATTTATCATTAGTTGTTTTAAAAGAATGCATATTTTATAAATTGCAAATTTTAATTAAAAAGTAATTATTAATAAGTAAACACTCCAAATGATAATACATAAAATCAATTTTTCTTTAAATGAGGCAATTGGTATTTAATTATTACATATACAGGTTAAGTATTATCAGAGATTATAAGTAAATGCATAATAAAGAATTAGATAAATTTTCATGTTTATATATTACAACTATTATATATAAGTACTAATGTATTTTTGTTTACACAAGACACATCAACAAGTAGAAGATTACTATTTATCAGATGCAAATATTTGCAACCTACTAGGTGACACAGCACACTATGATTCAATTTTTCTCATAAAATTAAGAGTTATACCTCTGAATATTGCATGTTTATGACTCAAAAATTCTGCCCAAATTTATGAATTGCTTTTGGATTATTCAGTGAGAAAAGAGCAGGGAGGACTAATGAGAGAAAAATCTACTTAGCTGCAATAATTACCCCAACATCCACCTTACAATGGGCTTTTCTTTAAGTGTCACCAAATAAATTTGTTCTACTTAAACATGGATAAAAGATTATGTTTGTGTGAGTGCGTGTGTGAGTGTAAGTAATGACCACTTCCAGGATATTTAAACTGATTAATCTGTGGATTTTCTTTCTAGATTCTGAGTATTATAAATTATTTTAATATTTCCCTATATCCAGGGAAATACATATATGTTTATCTAACTGACTTTTTTTTTCCCTAAAGAAAGCATTGGTGATAGAACTATAATGAAACTATAGCTTTCTTGAAATTAGTTTCAAACTTTTACTATTTCAGAATATAAAAAATGAAATATAAAATACTCTTAGAACTGGAAATTTACATGTGACTCTCAGAAGTGGAGGCAAAAATGCCCTGTTGAAACACACTGTAGGGTTATTTATTTTCATCACCATTACAGTTAATGCTGTTTACTTAGTGGAATAATTAAAGAAATGTTTTCTAACCTTTGATTTAGACATTAGGAACAGTGGATTCTAAAATTGCCATGGTATCTAACAAGTTATATAATCTTAATAAATCATTATACCCTATATATTTAATTCCTTATCTATAAATGATGGAATGGACTAACCACTTTTGAAAGTCACTTCTAGTTATATATTTCATTGATGAACATCAGTGAGCTTCCTTAAATGGTCCACCTCCTGACTCCCACTACTAATAATTTGGCATAATCTGAATAAAACTCATCTACTCCTCAGAACAACACTTTGAGATTGACAGTTATCACCATTTCACCTGTGAAAAAATGGACGTTCAGAAAGAATAATAGTTCTGTTGAAGTTCATACAGATGGTGGATGGTAAACTAGGTATCTACTCACAACAGTGGAAAGTAACACTATCAGTGGGAAATGGCTTTCTCAAAGAGGCTTTTACGGTCAATAACATTTTTCTAACCACAAAAAGTAATTACATGGATGAATCATTTCTATTACCATTTAAAGGTTGTTCAGTGGCTATTTTCTATGCAAATATACATAAATAGATAATAGATTATAGAGAGATGATAGACAGATGATAGATAACCAGATATAGAAAAGTTGCATCACTACACAATGTAGGATAGCAGAATTTTTCACCCCAAAATATGTCTTTTTGGTATAAGGATTATTTTAAGCTGATTACTTTTAAGAAACTACAGACATAGAAGTTCTGAAAACTGAGTTGAAGTTACCCTTTTGTAAGAGATATTTACATGTATGAGGGAAATCTCCATTTGTCAGGGTGTCTCCCTTACTGTACCAGGAAGAGAGGAATAACTCAATCTCTGGAAACTCTTATCAATGGAAAAGGCAACAATTTAAATCTGCATGACAACTTTACCTTTGCTTACTGTGCTTTTCCTGTGTACCCCCAACATCCTCTTTTGGCTTTAGCTGAAGATGGTATTTAAGACTGTGGCTCTGGCCATTTTGGCAAGTTACTCAGTTTTCCTGGGTCTCCCATGTATACAGGAGGTATACATGTTATTAAAATTTTGTTTGATTTTTCTCCTGTTAATCCATCTCATGTCAATTCAATTTTTAGACCAGCCAGAAGAACCTAGAGGGGTAGAAGAGAAATCTTTCCTTTCTGACAGTTGACAGAGCTGGCAGGATCAAATTTGCTGGCTGGAACCCTGTGCTTCCCCTCCAAGGCAGCTGCAGCTGAGAGATGCTGGATCACAAAGTCAGCAGAAGGGAAGAGGACTTCTTACCACACCAGTCTCCCAGATCTCTGCTTGCAGGATCCAATGGAAGCAAGAGTGGTGAATTTTTTCCTTTATAAATTTAGATTAGCCAGAAAAAATATTTATGGAGCTAGTTCCTTGGATATACTGACTCTGGTAAAAATCTGATATGAGTACCCTTGTTTTTATTGATCCTTTTCCTCCCAGAGGTGGTCACTGTTTTACTTTGTCTGTCTGTTGTATCAATTGTCTTGTTCTGTGTCTTGAGAGCTTGGCTTTCTGACCAGTAAGAATATCCTTTCCTGTCTCCACCAACCAGAGAATGCATGGGGTGGCATGCATTTGGCAACCAATCAAACAGACTGAGATTTTGAACTGGTTGGTCAGAAGCACAGATAACAACCTGGGCTCATGACTGGCGTCTCTGTCTAACTGTGCCAGCTTCTACAGGAGTTTGTCATAAAGGGTCCCAGTCCATAAGGGGCTTTTGTCATCTCAACCTTTGCTGTCTTGTCAGTGCTAGAAAAGTCCCATTCCAGTAGTGCCTGCTTGGTGTCACAGATGAGTGGGTCTGTGACTAGAGATATCTCACATTATCATGGGAAACCAGAGACGCTGTTTGCACTACACCATTCTTACCACCTGTGGAAATAAAAGGTCTTTGTTTTCAGCTATTGCCTTCTTGTTTGTCTTATTTTGTGTCCTTTCTTTTGGTTATCTTTGAGAGTGAACTTTCTGGATCTTGTGAGGGCTGCATCCTTTGCAGCCTCTTCTGGAACACTTCTTGCATGTTTGGTTAAGCCATAAGAGGCTTATTTGTTTGAATCGCTGTTGAGATTAATAAATTCTACTTGTCAATGTCCAGATGATGAATCTTTTACATTGGAAAAACTTCTAAAGTGAAATTTTTTTTAGAGAGTTCTCAGTCTAAATAATTGTCCTGAAGTTCTAGAACATAGAAATCTTTTGGTTTTCATCTTGGCTGGAAATCTCCCTGATATAAAGAAGCCAGGTTAGTTGGATGAGCAGGTCAGTCTCTTGATATTCAGGCTACCACCCAGTTCTTTGCAGAATTAGAAACTATCTTTGTCTTGCAAATCTCTACAAAACCAGAAATATGGCCCTAGAAGCAATTCAAAAACTCACCTATTTTTACCAATCCCCAAACCTCTCCTATTCATCTCAAAATGCTTGTAGATATTGGGATGTTAGAAACAGAATTGTTCTGCACTTAAAAATTTAAATTGTCCTAGACCTCTGATAATAGGCAAAAATGCCCCCAACACTCCAAGTTGGAGAAAACTTGAATACTTTCCTCTGTGCCTTTGTAAGGTAGATTTTCTGCTTCCATCTTCTCTAGGAACTAAGAGCCATTCTTTGAAATGCAAACTATAGGGAGAAGTTTCTTATTAAAAAAAGGGAGAGGTATTTGGAAATTGGGCAAATGAAAAACTTCAGTGTCTTCTTCACAAATATTTGTACCTGTAAGGTCTTAGTTAGCATCTGTCTATATGTGTCTATATATGTATGTTGTAGATGTGTGATTTTTTTTTAACCTCTGGATGGTATTTCTAAAATTAATTTGTGAAGAACTCTATTTAATTGGCTTTAAAACAAATAAATGCTAATATAAATTAAGGATTGGGTACTCTAAACTCTCAGAAATATAATCAAAACTAGCCTAAATGAATTTCAAGTGATCTGGGTAAATGTTAGGTATTATCCGTGTTATCTCTGTTGCAAAATTTGTCCACAAAAAAAAAAAAAATACCTTAGAATGATGGCTGTTATTATCTAATGTCTCATGAAGTTTTTGTGGGTAATCTAAACATAATTGTTGGGAGCAAGTGATCTAGATAGATGTAAATAGGATAAGATTTATAGATAAACTTTTTAACAACAATTATATTTTATGGTATGTATACATAAATAACTTCCAAAATCTTTTTGGTAACTTGAAACCTTAGAGTTTTACTACATTAAATAATGAGAATTTATTGAATTTCTAGATTATTTCTAAATAAGATAAGGTACTGAAACATTAATTGCTAAACAAATCTGTTTACATACTTTTGATGCTTTATTACAGAGAAACTAAAGATATTTGAGTCTATTAGTAAACATGTTTTATGCCACACTGAAAAGGGTGTTTCTAAAAATTATAAAAGATTTTATATAATTTGCTAAGTCCCGGAATGCTAATATAAAAGAGTTCACAATTGCTTACTTCTTAGTTTTCACTAGAAATTAAAGCTTCTAAAGGTTAAGAATTCTAATTAATATATACATATAATTAAAGCTACTAGAAATAATAAGGGGGGGCCAGCTCTGTGGTGTAGCAGTTAAGTTCACACATTGTGCTTTGGTGGCCCAGGGTTTGCCCGTTCAGATCCTGGGTGTGGACCTACTCACTGATCCTTAAGCCATGCTGAGGCAGTGTCCCACACAGAAGAGCTACAACTCTACAACTATGATACACAATTATGCACTAGGGCTTTGGGGAGAAAAAAAGAAAAAAAAAGAGGAAGATTAGCAACAGATGTTAGCACAGGGTCATTCTTTCTCAAAAAAAAAAAAAAAAAAAGAAACAATAAGGGAAACATCTCTGTATCCAATGAAAGTAGAATCTGTGTGTGTGGCTTTTTTTTTTTTTTTTGGTTAAGAGAAGGTATGAAGTATGGAGATGTATTTTTGTTAGAGAAAACAAAATACAAGTAATCTTGTCCTGGTTGTTTCAAAATCGGGGAAAAAAGAGAAGAGAAAAAAAGAGAAAGAGAGAGAGAATCTTGCCTTGGGTAGGCAATCCGGCTAAAACTTGGATTGTTATGAGTTTTGGAAATAGGCTTTAATATCAGTGGTGTATTTGTGTAAAACTGAGACTTAATTTTCTTTCATCTGATAAAAGGACAAAGTTTTCTTGGGCTGTTGGTCTGCTTTTGATATGATATTGTGAAAGGTTTTCTTTACCTTTTGAAATAATCTGCCTAGAAAACAAGGATTCTGCATTTCAACCAGATAATTTCCTGTGTTTGCTGTCTTTATCATCAGGTCTTTGATTACTTAAGAAATCTGAGTCTTTTCTATTAAAATACCTAAGTTTTTCCTTTTCACACCATTTAACTTTCTGTATTTGCCCTTAGCATCTTCTATTGTCACTTTGGTTAAATGGATAACTAGGCATGTTTCACAGAGACCTAAGACCCTCTTTGACCAAGGTTTTTAAAACCTCTTTGATATTTTTGACAAACTTCCCCAAATCAAATTCTTAAAGAAGTCTTTTTGACTTTAACTAACTTTGAAATGTTCCAGAGGTGTCTGGAACATTTGAAAGAATTCTTTCTCTCTCCTTATAAAACGGGAGATGTTAGACTAATTATGCTTATTTGATATGTTAAAGTTACATGGGAAGCATTGTCAAATAAGTGATGATAAACCTCCTTAGGTTATAGTGCATGAGTAAATGTTATTAATATTTGAGAAACTGTATAAAATTGCTAAAATTCTAATATGTCCTGCTATAATGTTATCATTCATAATTCTAGTTATTATCTTAAGTGTTGTGTGTCACAGAAATAACTAAATTTCCTTATTGCATTGCAGTGAAGTCTCATCTGAACTTTAATCATGAGTATTTTTAAGTCTTTGTCATTTACAGAGAGTTATTGTTTTACTCTCATACTTTTGCAAATATGTTTCATCTTCAGATAGATTCATGGAAAGGACTCTGAAATTTACTCTAGAATACAGATTTCTGATAAACTTCCAGATCATACCAATGAACTGGATAAAAACTTGTAGAACTCTAAAGGAGAAACTGGTAGAATTATAAAACTGCAAACAAAACATCAAGATCAACAAGAATTAAGAACATGAGACTTGATGAACTGAGGAGAATGATTACAATTTTTATGGCTTCTGTTTGAAACATTGGTGGTAATTAGTTTCTTGTTTTCCAGATATAAAGAAATCTTTCCTTTTTAGCTAACTATGACTTACAGCAATTTGGTGAATTATACCTTTGTAAGCAGAATTGGAACATTTATCTTTTTCTCCCTACCTGACCCATCCAAAATTCAGAAACTTTCAGTAAATATTCTCTTTTTTTCATGACAATATAGTTATTTGCATAATTTCAATAAGAATCTGTTCTCCTTGTGATAGGGCACAATTGGAGACATTGGTTATATAACCAAGGCTTTGACTGGAATGTTGTATTTGAAAATAATATTCATAGACTCGGATATGACCAGACAGCTTTAAGGAACTAAGATTGATTTTATGGAACTAATAAAACTCCTTGGAAAAATTGGCCTGATACCTTGCTTACAGGGGTCCCAGCAACCTTACCAGCTGAGTAAAGAAGGTGTAAGAACCGTAAGATATTTTGGAGACCTTGAGAAGAGAGGAACTCACCCAAATCTGTCAGTATTGCAGGTGAAGTCTAATGGAGAGTTCTTGCCTTGGCTTTCCTGGCCTCAAAAGGCCTTTAAAAGTTCAATCTGAGATTTCTTACTAAAAGTTCCAGCAAAGCAGATTTAAAAGAGCCTATATGATCAATCTCTATTCTTGTTGTGCTTATATAAATAATTAGGCCAAGTTTAGTGAGATTAGACTTATTTCATAAACAAATTAGTCTTAATTTGGGTATATTTGGTACAAAGAAGGGTGAGTTGAGAGAGAAAAATTATATTTCACTAATACACTTATGGATATTAGATTCTAGTGCTGTTCATTGTCTTTGAGGTTTTGGAGTGGATTCTGAATTCTTGTAGTTTTCTCCAATAGTTGGCTACAACTCCCAAGCTAACATTTCCAATTTACTCCCATCCTTTTTACTTGGAATCACTAAGAACAAAAACTGCATTTTTCCTGAAGCCCTGCAAACTGGAGATAGATGACCTGATATAAACTTCAGAAAAATCACTGCAATAGCTCATATTTAAACAATCTTTGTTCCTGTTGCTGTGTGGGCCACTCAGAAAGATCATCAAAGACATTGCAAACTACAAAAGATGCTTCAACCTCGACATCTAGAAATCTTCTTGACTGACTGTGCCCTAGGCTCAGAAACTGTGTTTATAATTTGCTCAATCATTAACCTTTGTTTTTCTTTTGTTTCCATAGAAAATACCTGATTTCTCATGCAATATGGGCCTAACTTTGGAAGCCTATCTGCAAGACCCATCTCTTGAAATGAGACACAACTATTTAACTAACGTGACCTATTCTCAGGACTGAAAGACTGGTTCAATGACATGGAGAAGTCTATCAACTTAGATTCTGAACTGTGAAACTTCTTGGGGCAGTTTCAAAGACAGAACTGTAGGGGAGCAGAATTTGTCAGCCCACAATGTGTCTCTTTGGCATAAGGATTACTTTAAGCTGATTATTTTTAAGAAACTACAGACGTAGGAGAGGCTTTGAAAACTGGGTATAAATTATTCTCTTGTAAGAGACATTTACGTGTATAAGGGAAATCTCCATTTTTAAGGATGTCTCCCTCTCTATCCCAGGAAGAGGGGGATGACTGAATCTCTAGAAACTCTTATCAATGGAGAAGGCAGTGACTTAAATCTCCATAACAATCTTACCCTTGTTTACTGTGATTTTCCTAGTATCCTCTCATGACTGACTCTCCCCACCCCCAACATCTTATTTTGTCTTTAGTTGAAGATGGTATTTAAGGTGGTGGCTTCAACAATTTTGCTGAGTTACTCAGTTTTCCTGGGTCTCTCCCAGAAAATGTATACATACTATTAAGCTTTTGTTTGATTTTTCTTCTATTAATCTGTCTCATGTCAGTTAGATTATTAGACCAACCAGAAGAACCTAGAAGGATAGAGGAAGATTTTTTTCCTTCTCAACATACACAAATAAAAATTTATAAAGTAGCTTGAACAAACAAACTACAGAGATTCAGGAAATTGGTCATAGACTTATGCATTTAAATAATAAAATATACCTGTTAATTTGTACAATCATAATTCAACAAAAATTTTAACGATAACTTAATTCAATGCAGTCAAGAAAGAAGGTTCTTGGGTTATTTGACTTATTACCTTGGTCAAGTTCATCAAAATGGAGCAGTGATTGAAGCAGATTCATTCTGGTTTTCAGGGACTAAAGTCAGAATAGGACATTGCTTCTGGATATTTGGACTTTGCAGTTTCATCTCATAGAATTTCTCATTATTTAAATTATTTCTGTCATTTAATGGATTTTCACTTAAGAGTGGAATCTCATTACACTAAATTGCAACCAACCTGAAATTTTACCTTTTAAAATATTCTTTTCTCTTCATCCCTCACTAATCTTCTCTAAATTTCCACTTCATTTGCAATTCTCTTTTTGGTCACTGAGGATCTCCAAAATGAAGTTCAGTCCATTATATGCCTCATTATCAATATTACCATAGCACTATTATTGTCACATTCTCCAATGACCTTTGAAGTCTCCAATTCAGTCTTATTCATAAGAACCTTGGAAATGCTACCACCAGATGATTTGGACCATTTTCAAAGCACAAACTGATTTTATTATGATGGACAGTAAATCTCAGGGGATCTCCAGAAAGAAAAGGAGTTAACCTGGAGAGTTGATTTTTTTTCTCTTCCTTTCTCTTTAGCACTAGAAGAATTGAAGTAAAGTCTCTATAGTTTTTTTTTTTTTTTCCTTTACTTGACTGGTGTTTTTGCTTGTTTTGTTTTTTGTTTTTGTGCATAACCCTATGGAGATCCAGACAGTGTGAAGGTTTACCTCAAAATTACTCAGTTCTATACTCTTATTCTAGGTTTCCATACAACTTATATCTTTCTTAAGTGTTTTGCTGTCTTTTTCAGCATTAATAATTTCACAATAGACAAGCAAAAATAATTGAACTACCCCCATATCATTTAAAATATATTTAATTTGCATTATCTCATAAGTAGAAATTAAAGTACTAAACTTGGATAGAATTTTTTTATTACTCATATCAACATGTTGTTGATCTAATACAAATACAGAAAAATAATTCAGGGTTATAAAACTGTATAATTGATGATACAAATATTTTGTTATCTCTTTTTAAAAAGATTGAAAATTTTGGGGCCAGCCCAGTAGCATAGGGATTAAATTTGAGTGCACCGCTTCAGTGGCCCAGGGTTTGTGGGTTTGGATCCTGGGTGCAGACCTACACACCACTTATCAAGCCATGCTGTAGCGGTGTGCCATATACAAAGTAGAGGAAGATTGGCACAGATGTTAGTTCAGGGACAATCTTCCTCACACACACACACAAAAAGATTGAAAATTTATAACTCAAAATGGATTAAAGAATTGAATGTAAGACCTGAAACCTTAAAACTCCTAGAAGAAAATATAGGCAGTACACTCTTTGATATCAGTCTTAGCAGCATCTTTTCAAATGCCATGTCTCCTCAGGCAAAGGAAACAAAAGAAAAAATAAACAAATGGGATTACATCAGACTAAAAACTTCTGCAAGGCAAATAAATCCATGAGTAAAATGAAAAGACAACCCATCAAGTGGAAGAAAATATTTGCAAATCATATATCTGACAAAGGGTTAGTTTCCAAAATATATAAAGAACTCATACAACTCAACAACAACAACAAAAAAACCAAATCAAACAACTTGATCAAAAAATGGGCAGAAGATATGAACAGACATTTTTCCAAAGAAGATATGCAGATGGCCAACAGGCACATGAAAAGATGTTCAACCTCACTAATCATCAGGGAAATGCAAATCAAAACTACAATGAGGTATCACCTCAGACCAGTCAGAATGGCTTTAATTAGCACAACAAGAAATAACAAATGTTGGAGAGATATGGTGAAAAGGGAACACTTATACACTGCTGGTGGGAATGCAAACTGGTGCAGCCACTATGGAAGTGTGGAGATTTCTCAAAAATTAAAAGTAAAAGTATCATACAGTCCAGCAATCCCATGACTGGATATTTATCCAAAGAAAATGAAATCAACAATTCAAAGAGATTAATGGCTCTCCATGTTCATTGCAGCTTTATTCACAATAGCCAATACATAGAAGCAACCCAAGTGCCATCAACTGATGAATGGATAAAGAAGATGTGGTATACATATATACAATGGAATAATAGCCATAAAAAAGGACAAAAATCATGAGATTCACAATGGCATAGATGGACCTTGAGAGCATTACATTAAGTGAAATAAGCCAGACAGAGAAAAACAACCACTGTATGATTTCACTCATATGTAGAAGATAAACATAATGATAAGGAAAACAGATTAGTGGTTACCAGAGGGAAAAAGGGTAAGGGTGAGGGCAAAAGGGGTAAAGGGGCACATATGTATGTTGATGGATAAAATGTAGACTATTGGGGGTGAACACAATTCAGTCTATGCAGAAATTAATATATAATAATGTACACCTGAAATTACACAATGTTATAAACCAGTATGACCTCAATAAAATAAATTTTAAAAAAGATTGAAAACTTAAGTAATCATCTCTATTATTGTTTGAATTATCTAGTTTTCATAGTTTTATTCTTTGCAAAAGCCTATATGGTATGCATAGATCTCCAAACTGTTCAAAATTCAATTTCATCACATTGACTTCAATAAAAAAAAACTTTGTGACATTAAAAAACATATCAAAAGAACATTGTTCTGCATTATGTTCTTCAAATAGAGAAAAATATAACCCAACATTCTCCTAACAGAATTATTTACTCATTGACATTTTTACACATGTATAAGATAGAAAAATGGGAAGTCCAGAAATACACATTTCTAAAGTAAATTTTGAATCCTACAGAAAGTAATAAAATTTTTTCAAGATAGCTTTAATATTTTTAGTATTGTAGAGGAGGGAGAAAGTTTCCTCTACCCTTCCAGGTTCTTCTGGCTGGTCTAAGAATTAAACTGAGACATGAAAATTTATGATAGAAGAAATAAGATGATAGGAGAAAATCATATTTAATTGCTTACATACAGGAACCCCACATATATGAGGGGATCAGAAACCCCACATACATGAGAGGTTCAGAGACAAAAATGTATAATGAGGTATATATGCCATCTTAAACTAAGGAATGGGAAAGGGGCCTGAGGCTTCAGAGGGAAATTCACAGGATGATAAGAAGATCAAATGTTCAGTAATTAGAGGTTTGCCCTGCCATACAGATAGGTCATAAAAATTTATTTCTGGTAATAACTCTTATTATGGACAAGGCCCCTGATTTAAATTCTTTAAGGAAGAGATAAAAAAGTTTCTCTTGACCCCACAGAGTCATGATTACCTTTAGCTCAAAGTATTCACATGCCAAAGTGGCACAACATGGGGGGGCTTGCTCTGAACCACTTTGGTATTATAATGGTAATTCATGTTGTTCAAACTATGCACTATATACACTGACCAAGAGGGCCTTAACATTCCCTTTAGATTCACTAGACTTTAGACAGGTTTCTTTCTGACTGTAAGCTCCTCATGTCCCTTTTCTTAGAGGATTTACTCTGGAAAGCTTTCAATGGTAAATTCTTCCTCTGTCCCTTTGAGATCTAGATATTCTACAAAGCAGGAATGTCTTTCTCTAGGACCTGGGAGCCATCCCTTTGAAATGTAATCATATGAAAGATAAAGCCTCCCTCTCTCAGTAGGAACCTCACTTTGATAAGCACCAGTTAGCAAACACTGGTAGCCTAACCACATTGACCAACGTTCCCCTAAGGTCTCCAGTACTTTTCCATTAGTCCACCCTAGACTTTAAAAATCCTCTGCCTTTCGCTTCAGTGCAGTTGAGTTCACTCTCTCTCCCCTATGGTCTCAACCTCTACTGCAATATTTGTGAATAAAGTCTTCCTTGCCATTTTTAACAAGTGTCCAATGCAATTTCCTTTTGACAGTTCAGTGATGAACTGATTAATCTGGAAGTTTTACTCTATGATCATCTTATATTAAAGATATACAGCCTATCCTAAAAGATATATTCCCATATATTCATATTCTTCATCTCAAAAAGGAACATTCTGATTAAAAATCTCAGGAGCCAAAGCTCAAGCAATTCTGATTAAATCAGAGCCCCAAGATGTGTACATGTCTCTCTTCACAGTTTTCCTGTTGTCGCTTATGTATTTGGTAAACTGCATACGGTTTTACCAGAAAAATATTTCTTGTATTGAAATCATATACAAAATGCTCTCTGTACTCCTCCAATCTTCCTTTTTAAAAAAGATTCTGTTTATTTCAGATTTTCTGTTAGAACACGTGTCTGATGGTGTTTTACACTTTACATTTTGACTTCACAACAGGGAACAGCTTATTAGTGGGTGGTAGAACTGAGCCAATATGTATATATCTGTTAACTTTAGCTCTTTTCCAGGCTGGAATATATTGGATGAAATGACTTGAAATCACATGCACCATGAAGTAGAGGAGGAAGTATTTGAAGAGAGAAAGTTGTATATGCTGCCAGTTTACTTGGGCCCTTGTTTCAATTCTGCTGTTGACTTTTTGATAGATGACTTGTTTCTGTTTCTCTTTTTCAGCCTTTATTTATGAGAAATATGGATAATAATATTTGCCCCCTTCTCCAACATTGTGATTAATGCTATTTCCAAGCAATGTTTTGGAATCAAATACACAGACAAATAAAACAACACTCATGAGATCTTTGTAGCACAGGTCAAATTCATGCAAAAAAAGCCATCAAATAAATTGATATAGATATAAAGATAAAGATGTTTTCTCTAAATAATGCAACTGCCCAATATTTCAAAAATTTCCATTTTTACATTTTACTAAAATATCAGTGGTTCCATATTATTAATCATTACGTATACAACAACTATTAAAAAGTACAAGTCATCATGCTACCTTACTAGATACTAGAGTGAGAAATTTAAAAAAAAAACCCTAAATGTTCTAAAGATGCTTATAGAATAGAGAGGCAACAAAAAACTGCTTAAAAAATAGGTGCAAGTACAAAATAGGAGAACATTTAAAAGGGCCAGCGAATACAGGCTGAAGAAAGTAAGACAAGGATGAATTTTTGAAAGAGATGAAATGTGAAAAGACGAATAAGAGTTTATTCACATGCAGGATGGAGAGAAGGGTTTCCATATCTACAGGCAGTGTGTATAAAAAGTCAGAGATGAAAATAAGTCATAGCACAATTCAGTGGTTCTTAAAGGCAGGACCTCTGATAGTGGATCAGCAGCATCAGCATTACCTGGGAACTTCTGAGAAATGAAAATTGTCAGGTGTCACCTCAGATCTACAAAGTCAGAAACTCTTGGGATGGGGCCCAGCACTCTGCATTTTAAAAAGCCCTTCAAGTGATTATTGTGCATGCAAAAGTTTAAGAACCTCTAATATAGACTTTGCATGGGTTTGGACCAACATCACTTTGATGATGAAAACTTGCCTTAAGTTTCCAAGGTTCTGTTAGCCACTAATGCAATTTCTCTGGCCCTAGTGCATTTCCTTTTCCTTTTCAGTAGCTTAGCAAAAGCTGGCTCCGCAGACAGAATTAGCTCAATGGAAGATCTGAGTGATACTGGCCACTGAGTTCCAGAGGCTCCTGCCTTTCCACCAAAGCCCTTCCTTGGTCAAGGAGCTTAGATTTTCCCTGATCTACCCTCATAAACACAGAGAGCTTTAAGCAGATGGAAGAACTTCTCTTCTAGAGCACTTTCCATAATGCTTGCAGTCCAGGGAGGCTAGGTCTTAAGCACATGTCTAAATGGGATGATGAGAACCCCACTGCCTCTCTACTTGTAAATTTCCAAAATAGCTCAAGTTTTCCACTCACGCCGAGCAGTGTTCCTCAAGTATGTCTGCGCCATGCTTTACTCAACCCTGAACCTTTTGGAACTTTGAGAAATAAATGATGATTAAGGAGAGCAGCATTTAGCCACAGCAGAAAACTCAAACTAGTGAAAACTTAAGACTTCCCTTTGGTGGTTCTTTGATAATGCCAGTTGTAGATGGCTATTTCAAAAAGAAATGCATTGGAGAAAAAGGTAAAGGTTAAACAAAAAAACCTTTATTTACACAGCTAAGAATTCAATTAGTAGGGAAAACCCAAAATGATACAGAATAAATTGGAATATTAATCTAATTTTTACATATCTGAGATGAAATGGCAAATACAATTCATGATATCACAATTTTAACATAAAGCTTGGAAAGTAATGTTATCAGAAAGACAAATGCTACAGTATCAAATGATGACACTTCATATAGTATCCTTTAAGAATCATAAAAATATCTAAAGTTTTCATAAAGTCAATAAAAATATAGTCTTTATAATGAAAATAATCAAGCCAGGAGTGATGGAGTTCTTTCAGATGTTTTAAAAATCAGAAATAATTTTGATCTAAAATTTTAGTCAAACATGTATTAGAAAGACAATAGATTTTTAAGGCCAAGGATACTGGTTTTGAATGCCAGTTCCATTATTTAACTGTGATTTTTTTTTTTGGTAGTGTTGTTCAAGTTACCAAATCTTCGCTGTAAAACTGGAAATAAGATCTATCTCACAAAATTTTGAAGCTAAAATTAGACAAGATTTGCAAAGTGTGTAACCTTTGTTGTTGATACATTGAAGTATTCAATACATATTAGTTCTCTTCCCTACATTTTACAAAACTATTTCCGTGACCTAAAACATTTCCAGTATTGGCCATGGTCTAGTTTTCTATTGTTGGTGTAACAAATAACCACAGACTTAGTGGCTTAGGACAACACAGATTCATTTGCTTATAGTTCTAGAGGCCAGAAGTCCTAAAATCAAGGTGTTGGTAAGGCTGCATTCCTTCAGGAACCTTTAGGGAAGAATCTGTTTCCTTGCCTTTTCTGGCTTGTAGAGGCTGCTTGCTTCTTCAAATCTTTCTCTCTGGCGTCTTCTTCTGTTGTCATATCTCCTCCTCTGATTGACTGTCCTACCTTCCTCTTTCCATTATAATGACCCTTGTTACTCTATTGGGCCCACCCACATGATTCAGGATATTTCCCTCCATATCAAAATCGTTAATCACATCTGCAAAGGCCCCTTTTTCCATGCAAAGTAACCTACTCAGTTTTCAGGGATTAGAACATGGACATCTTTTGGGGATCATTGTACTGTCTACCACAGGCTAACAACAAAAAAAAGAACTTTAAAAAATGTTATAATAACTAATTTAAAATAAAATAAATGAAATGAGATTAATTCCCTTATTTCTAACAACATCCCCTCAGTTTGAATACTTAGAGACAAAGGAGTGCAATTATATTTATATTGTGGTGAAAATTTTATACTGAAGGATTAATACTAGATTTTTTTAAATACAAAAATGAATTTAACACAAACAGTTTTCAGATAGCTAAAATATAAAAAACACACTAAAGAAGAAAAGATAAATTTGTCTCTAAAGGCATTTCAATGTAAAGAAGTGCAAATACTTGCAAAGATTTTCTGATTAGGACAATAAAAGCCAATTTTAAGTGTTTTGAAATTGACTTGCAATAAAATCTTAAAACACTGAGTTCAACTTCATTGGGGAACTTGCTCTTCACATATCTCAACAAAGAGAAAACTGTGTGGTAAGACGATTACAACAGCATGTATTCTCTAGCTGTTGTATGATAGGAAATATTATGCAGAAAGTGTAAATCTGGAGAAAGAAAAACATATTTGAATATAATTTTAGCTTTGTACCTGATGAGTTCACGTCAAAGCATGTACTCTTAGCCTCTTTCTTAGCTGTTCCCGAGCACCCTCCTCAGTTTAGGTCTAAGGGCAAGGTTACCTTAACTGCAGCTACCTTTATTTCTCCCAAGGCTGGAATTGAAAAGATCTCACTCTTTGCCTGCTTGAACTTTTTCTTATCTCAACACCCAATATTCTATTTAAAGTTATTCTTTGTGTGTGTGTGTGTGTGTGTGTGTGTGTGTGTGAGGAAGACCAGCCCTGAGCTAACATCTGTTGCCAATCCTCCTCTTTTTTGCTGAGGAAGACTGGCTCTGGGCTAACATCCATGCCCATCTTCCTCTACTTTATATGGGACACCACCACAGCATGGCTTAACAAGCAGTGTGTCTGTCTGCATCTGGGATCTGAACCCGTGAAACCCCCGGCCACAGAAGCAGAGCATGCGAACTTAACCACTACGCCACCAGACCGGCCCCTATTTAAAATTATTCTTATTGAATTGCCTATATGTATGCTAAGCCTCAACCTGCCTGGTTGCCAAATATTATACAGAAGTAAATTCATATATACTCAAACATAGTGAAAGAGGCACACGTAATTGAAGAAGTATGACGGTTTATAAAATACATCATGTAAAAGAAAGAACGAGCAACTTAATCTGCTTATAAGAAATCCAAAAGAGCTTTATGGAGAATGTTTACCCAGCCTTGAAGAATGCAGAGAAGGATAATAGGAAAGGATGAGAGGACATTTCAGGAAAGGACAGCAAATCCAACACCATGGAGATGAGAGAGAACATGGTGTCAGGACAAAAAGCAATTTGGTAAGTCTAGAGCAGAGGGTCAAGAAAGCAACAGATAGAAAATGTTTATAAAGGCAAACAAGGGAAAATGTTGGAGGAACGTGTCTGAGATGCTGTAGAGCTTGGATGCAGACTTTAGAGGACAGAAACAATAATAGCAGAGGCGGTCTGGAGGGTAAATTATAAGAACTTGCAATCTTGAAGGGAAGATAACCACCTAAGAGATTCTTGGCAATTACAGTGGGGATATGAAATAGAAAATAGCTTAAGAAGATAATGTGTTTAGAATATAATCATACATTTAATTTGATTTGTTATGTTGGTAACAGAGAGAATGGCATTTAGGATAATTGCTAGATTCCTGTCTTGGGTGAGTGAGTGGTGATTACACTTACCGAATTAGTAGATACTGGAAGAAATAAGAATTTGGGGTGGGTTAGTGTTAGGTTCTATTTGAGTTATATAAAAATAAGATATTTTGAGGACTTCCAACTGAAAATGTTGAATCCCCCAGGTATTATAGGTCTAAGCTGGTAATAATGATCGGGAGTTATCAGTGTTTATGTTAAAAGAATGAATGTGGATACAATGGTCTAGAGAAAAATGTGTAACATGAAGGCTAAGAATAGAACTTCGAAGACCACAATATGGAAATAGAAATCATTGGTACAATAGCAATTTTGGTTGCAGCAAAACCATATTCCAAGAAAGATTATTCTGTTTTGTTTCTTTTTTTTAAAGCCTGATTTAAAACTATCATACAATTTAATAAGCAACCTTCTAGAATTAGTTAAACCAAATTTGCAAAGCACATTGAAATCTCTGTAAGTGCAAGAGTATATATACATGCAGGATTTACAAATATTTAATACACCATCAAACACATCCACCAAAAGGTGTTCAACGGTATCTACTCTTACTTTTCAGCAACATTTCTGCTTATCAGAATTCAGGACTAACTCTATTTTCTTTGCAGAGAAGCATTGTCTGTGTTCACATTACGTGTCTAATTTTTTTTAATGTAGAACAAGAAAGCAGAGATGGTAATTTTTCCCTCAACAATTTCCCCCTTACATCTGATGTGTGTGTATCACCTGAATTGCTGCCAACGAATGTGAATTAGGAACATTTTGCTCTTTTATTCTTGATTACATTTTCCAGAAACTTATTTTTATCAATTTTTGGCTTAAGAAATAAAATCTTAGATGTACTAATGTCACTGTTTTCTATTTCAATTCATTTATAACTGTTTTTTATTATTGTCTTCTTTTGTTTTAACTTAGAAAATGTTTACACACCTCTTTTTAAGCCTTGTCTTGAATATCTAGTTTGACTTCTTTGCCAATACTGGTGATGAAAACTTTGGAGATGATAATTTAGTCATTGCCCATAAGTTTTAATCTACATTTTTCAGTTTTTTCCTTAAAGTATTATTATTTATGCTTTTACTATAATATTAAGAAATGTTCTGTTTTTAATGATACAAATAGTTTGCTGTACTGAATAGAAAGTTTATTTTGAAAAATACTTTTAGTTTTTAACTTACATAGTTTCTAATTTTTAAAATTTATTGAGAGTATCTTTCTGGCTATATATATAAAGAAAAGTTATGTAAGTAGTCCACTGAACATATAAATGGAGATGTAAAGGGCGAGTAAATAGTAAGGATTTCCATATCAGCTAGTTCTGTTATGTTGATTGGATTGATCAAATCCTCTGTTTTGAAATTTATGTATTCTTGAATAGGGTGAAATAATGATAATGTGTTAAAATATGGCAAAAACTTTAGAAATCTGTTGGTTTGTCTTTAAATGGGTAACAGTTGCTTTTAATTTCAGGTCTATTAATTTGGTGCATAAAAGTTCAAATTTGTTTTGTGTTCACCATTGACTGTGCTTCTCTTCTTCTATATTTTTCCTTGATATTAACATAATCATCTTTTCTTTAATTGGGTGCAGGTTTCCATGATGTATCTCTTTGATTTAAAGTTCTTCAATGTCATTTCATTTTAGTTTAATTATTTAGAAGCATATGTGTTCCCAGTTTTGTATTTTGATACAATCTCAAATGTTTGCTTCCTATAAACGGAATTTAAACCATAACATTTTGCCATATGTAATATATTTGGTCTATCTTTTTTGAACTTTTTTATTGTAAAAATAATTCTGAAATGATTTGGAATATACGTATCCTGTTTTTAATCCAATGAACTTTAGCTAAAAATTTGTTTTACAAGTTTTTTTAGAGATATATTTACCTAATTATAAATACCAAAACAATAACTTTTGACTTTTTTTTGTGAAAGACAACAGCAAATTAGCTTATTAATTTTTTTAATTTTTAAATTTCCCTTTCATTTTCCCATCTAAAGGAGTAATTAGTCCTCTTTCAAGTTCTTTGTCTTTATTTTTGCTACAAAACAAATGACAGTTATTTAGCATCAAAAATCATCTTAATAGTAAGCTAAGTACATTTATTTACCTGTTTCTACCTTATTTAGTTGACTTAATTTCTCATTGACTGTGCCCTTTTAGAATGACCTTTCCAATTTTGAAATTTCCAATTTAATTTCTTAAACACTTTGGTGCATTTTCTAGCGAGTTTAAAAAACATCTGAATAATATACTTTCTCAAAATTTGAAAATTGGAGAATAACTTTTGCTTCTCCTAAAAAATGAAATACAGCTGGCTATCACATTCTTGAATGGCAAACTTGATATTTATTACTCTAGAATCTTCTGCGTTTATTTTCTGTTTTCATTGTTTTTCGCTACTGTTTTGATGATTGTTTTCATATTTTCTCTTTATGCTTCCCTGCCAAGTTTAATTTTTTTAATCTAGATATTGGTCATTAATATTTCTGAAGTATGATTTGAAGGTAAAGGTATTTGTCCAGCTTGGTGTTACCGGCACATTGGGTTCTTGTTGTCCCCCAGTACAGAAATCAAGAGAGACAATAAACAGGAATAGAAAAGTAAATGTTTGTTATCTTGTGCACAGGAGAGACACAAGGGAGCCCGTGCAGAAAGGAAAGAGGCACGTGACCAACTATTTAGGAAGCAGGGTTGTGGGGCTTTTTATTAGGCAAAGGCTGGGGAGGAGTGCCTTGTCATGGCCTATAGAGGAGGGGGTTTTCTTGCACTTGCGCTGTAGTTCGACATGCCACTACACACATTGCATGTATCATTAGCAAGCTAGCTCTCCACCCCTGGATGTGATTTTTACTATGGTAATGGGGCTAGGGTCACCTTCAGACAACTCCTGGGTGCTAGGGCACATGCGTAAGTGCTGGAAAGTCCCGAGGCTGTGGAATTTGGTTATTAGTGACCTCTATCTGATTCTCCTAGCTTACTGATTGGTGAGGGGCCTTATCTCGTTAGGCCAGGGGCCTTGCAGACAACCCTCTCATTAGGCTGGTTCCTTTCTCATTCGGGCAATTTCTCTTATAGATCGGATGTTTGCTTCTGGGCCATTTTTTTTCTAGTTTCAGGAGTGAATAATTTCCATATGTTGGATCTCTGTAGTCTTTCTTCTATACACTTTTAGGTCTTCTCATCAGTGACATTAACAGTGATTATCTCTGGGTGGCAAAATTATGGGTGCTTTTAATTTTCTTTAATTTTTTTAATGATATTTTCCTTTCTACAGTGAACATAAATGTTACTTTATAGCAAGAAAAAAAACCAAGACTTTAAAAAACAGGTGCACAGGTTTATCCTTCGAGGATGTCCTGGTCCAGATGGGGGAGACAGGTACACAGTTTTGCTGTATTCTCGAATTTGTCTTCCTCATCACCAGGTTTATGTTCTGTAATGCTGATTCTGCCTCATAGAACTTATTTATTTATTTTTGGTTTGATAACTTTATTTGACAATCAGCAGTTAGTTCTCATCTACATTGACTGTGTGTAGATTTTTGAAAGCGATGACAGGTACATAGGTAACCAATGGGTAGAGCTTGTTTGGTGAATCTTCATCCTCATCACGTCTTCTGGGCAACCACACACAGATAGGATATGGGATGTTCCGTATTCCTTTGGCCCAGACAGCTTTGTTGAGCCTGGTGTCAGTTCACACATCTGCAGCTCCCATCTGCTTCATGGCGAATTTCTGAATCTCTTTGAGTGCTCAAGGGGCATGCTTCCTGAAGCTTACTCCATGGACGTGCTTGTGGAAGTTGATTGTGTATCCTCTGTTCACCACCTCACTGATGGCAGAACGGCTCTTCTTCTTCTTGCCACCCTTCTTTGCGGGAGATGTTCTGCTGGGCCCAGGTTGGAAAGAAAGAGCCAGACTTTATTTTTTCAGGAAAAACATTTTTAAAATATAACATACATACAGAAAAATGAACTCATCAAGTATGTAATTTAAAGAATTCTCATAGTGAATACAAGGACCACTGCAGATTTTAATTTTATTTCCTTTTAAATCCCTTGCAAATGTTTTTATACCAGTTAGCACCCAACATTCTTTTTCTGTGCTTTTCCCCATCTCCTCTTCCACAGGCATTGATGTGTATGTGGAGATTATATTTCATGATGAAAATTGTTAATGACTCATGTTACATCCTGTGAGGTATAGTTTTCTGAGTAGATGGTCAAAAAGATGAGTTAATGGACTGTGTACACATACTCTCATAGCAGCCTATATTTTCACAATTTGCAATACTTATCAGATGTATTTATTCTTTTAATGTACTGCCCAAGCAGACATTAAGTTCCATGAAGTTACATAGGAAGACTTCATTATTTATTGCTGTATTCTCAGTGTCTTTCACAGTGCCTTGATCACAGTAGGCACTCAATGAATACTTGGTGAATATAAGGATGATTGAATAAGTGGGAACAAAATGAATGACTGAAAAAATTAAGAAGAATTTCCCTGCTGAAAATAGGTGTTTTAACTATTTTTCTGGATGTATCAGTCTCTGAATTACTAGTCTCAAGGCATACTAGAGTGTGAATAAACTTACAACCCACCTACTTTCTTGCCAAACATGCTCATCCATTTCAAAACACTGAGCAAGTTGTATTTCTAGCCATGCTTCATCTTTATGGCACAAAGAAAAAATTTTTGCCAAATTCTTGCATATTCTTTACTGTTAACATTATAGTCTGACGCCCTTGTTTAGTTTACTCAAGTGTCTTCATAGGTTTTTGCAAAGGGAATAGGAATAAGGCTTTAGGAACTTATAGCCTGCAACTATATTAACAAAGAACCACTTGCATCTCCAAAAGAATAAATATTGTTTGAAAGTGATTTTGTTTGCATTAAGTAGCTATTTAATGAGAAAACTTTCTCTGCAATTCCTTAGAAAAAGTTTGTCTTTCCTCTACTATGATTTTTTTCGTGAGTCCTTAAACCATGAAAAATATATTTCAGTCAAGAGCAGAACAATAAAAAAGATGAATTTTCTCATTGTTTCCAATGATGTCTGAAGTTAAAAGATACAAAGAGATATGTGTGAAACACCTGTCTCAGTTTTCCAGATAGAGCAATCAATCAGCAGTTCAAAACATGATGTGACAATTTAAGGCCCATAATTGGCATCATTCAAATGGTCTGTCTCCACACTGATTGCAGAAACATTTCTTGGACCAACCTGTACCCTGCTGATATACAAGTTAACTTCCTATTTAGTTTATATTATTTTTCTGACTCAATGTACACATGCACAGATTTTATACTTAAGTTTCCACAGTTGAACATAGCTATAACTTACTTTTAAATTATAACTAAATCAAAGGAGTTTAAATTGGATATATTTTTTGACAATACTCTGCCATTAAAAAGTAATGTAAAAATACTAAGGTCTGTTTAAAATTATTTAGAAATATTATGAATGGATTTTTTCGTGTGTGTGTGTGCGAGGAAGATTCCTCTTTTGTTGAGGAAGACTGGCCCTGGGCTAACATCCGTGCCCATCTTCCTCTATTTTATATGTGGGATGCTCAAAGCTTGCCTTGATAAGCAGTGTGTAGGTCCGCACCTGGGATCTGAACCTGTGAACCCCAAGCTGCTGAAGCAGAGCATGCAACTTAACCACTATGCCACTGGGCCGGCCCCCAGTGAATGGATTTTATTTCAAATGATGTAAAATCCTTCAACTATCTAATATACGCAGCATTTTGCACCCCCAAATTTGGTGCTTTTAAGTAGTAGATTAGTCACAGTTGCACAGTGGTGCCCTCACTCAGAATCAAAAGACTGGAGCACTATAAAATCATCCTGTCCCGAAACCCACTATTTCCCAAATTAATCACATTCATGTGTATTATATTTTACTTTTTCAAAGGAGACTGTATTTTATTTACCATTGTACTGCAAGTGTTTTCTTTCCAGTCCCATGAATATTGCTGCAAATCCCCTTTATTTGTGATTTGCTTAATTTGCTTTGTTTTATAGTTTTAAAAAGAGCCATTGTAATGGTGTAAGGTTTTTATTCTTCAACAAAATTGAAATCACTAGTTATTCTTTAATGCTACAATTGCCAGTGATAATGTCTTCTATGTAAACCTGGCAATTTTCACTTAATTGCTTCCATGTTTATAAAAGACATAATGGATGATTAATGTCTGATCTACTGTGGAACAGGCTTTGGAAATTACTTTAACTTTCAGTTAATACCTTAGGCCATAATCACTAATGGCTCATATAACTTGCAAATGATTCAAATCATTTTTTTCTACAAATATTTAGCAAAATAGTAGTAAAAAGTGCTTTAGCTCAAAACTGTCATTTATTTATTGAGGGCATTATGTAACTTAAGCTAGTTATGATCATTGGTTTTAGACAAATGCATTACTAAGCTTCCCTTTGGCTCTTAAAATAAACCTTCCTCAAATCAACTTGCGATAGAAAACTTTAAGTGATCCTATTTAAAAACATCAAAATATAAAATACGCCTTATCATCTGCAGATATCCTTTCTATTTTCTCTTTGATTTGTCTTATTTACAGTGAAAAATAGTATCGCATGATGTAACACCGGCACCTATGGTCAATGACATAAAATGTAACTCAAAAACTGTGACTCAATGTTAAAGGCACTTATCACAAAGATACTGTAACATTTAATACTTAAAATACTGCAAATTTTAAGGAATAATTCCAATTAAACCAGTGACTTTGCCATGAATCAGGGACATTTGATTAATTATTAACTTTTAATCTTGATTAGTCACATCTAGATGCTCAGCTATCAGGTGTCATAGTATTAAAATTCAGTGAAAGCTGAACTGTAATAAAAAAACAAACAAATGCACAAAAAAGCTAAGTTGCCAATACAAAATGCACAAAATTTTCAAGACAGGATGTACAAATGATTTTTGTTGAACTGACAATACACATTATTTTTTATTATCAGTAGTTCCAGTATCTTATATTAAGCAGTCTTCAGAAACTCCCCAAATCAGTGCCTTAGCTTGCTCCTACCAGAGAAAAAGTAATCTAATAAACTAATTTTATTATATTTAAAGAATTTAAATGATGATGGGCTTAAGGGAATTTGCATTTGAAAAGTTGACACCAATGTAATGATTTGTCTTAAATAATGACTATAATGGAAGAATTACAGGCATAATCAAAACAGAAAAACAGAGAGGAAAATGTTTTACAATTGTGATTATGAACATTTAAAAATTAGAAAATGATTTGGAAGAAAATTAAAGAATCCCATAATTCCACTAATCAGAGATAAGCCCTATTGTTATTTTGGAATTTTTTCTTTGGCTCACATATGAATGATCCCTGAGCAGGAATATTTTTACTTTTTATTATTCCATAGGGAAAAGACTAAAAAAAATTTAAACACTTTATTTCCATCAGGGACCTCTGTCTAAGGCCCCCGAGTACCTAGCAATTCTTCCACTAAACCTTTATCCATCAGGAAAAAATGAAATTTTAAAATAATTAAACCCTTGAGATATGAAAACTTGTCCAATATCTAAGACGGTCTATTAATCTCTCTTTTCCCATAATATCCTCCTATTACTTCTCTTTGCTTTCCTTCCCATGATCCTACCCTTCAATGCTCGTCTCTTCAAAATCATTTCTTTCCATTGTGTTCTCTGAAACAAATACTGTAAACACAAGCTCTGGCATCTTTCAGCTCTAGACAGAGGTCATAAAGAGGAGGGGTTCTCTCTCAAGGTGCTACAGTTTTGAAAGGTTCTCAAATGGAATTCATATATTCTTTGGGTTGGGAGTTGGGATGAAGAAGCTGCTCAGTATCAAATGCCACTTCTACTCTCATATGACTCAGTGTGACTCATGCTGTCTGGACATTTATAGATCAATGCCACTAAATACCCAGATCTCCATTCTTACTGAATCCTTAATTCTGCTCAGCAATTCGTCTTAATTTTCCTGCACATTCTTCCATCTCATTCTCCATAGAAAACATTTCATTCTTTCTCTACTTTCCTCAAACCTTAGATTCCCTCTTGTGTTATAAAATAACCTGACTTCCAACTTTAGAGTGGACCAGATGGAATTAACTTCTGTGTTTGGATGTGAAATCTAAGACCTTCATATAAATGAAGGAAGCCCTTCTCCTTACTCCTTGTTTCTTATCACAATGGAAAATGTTGACTTCGTTTGCAATGAGGTCTCCTTCACTCCCACTGTCTTGTAGATATATGCTATTATAACCCATCTCTCCCTTTCTACTGGCTTTTTCTCATGAGCTTTAAACACTCTAGCTTTGCTGCTGTTTTCCATTCTTTAAAAATATTGGTTCACGGTCACATTTCTGTTGCCCTCTGCCCTCTCTGACAAAACAACACTGCTGTCTCCATATCCTTATCTCCCACTAATGCCTCAACTTGAAGCAATCTGACTCTGCCTCTACTGTTTGATTGAAATGACCTTAAGTTATGCGGTAACTTTCCAATTGAGGACTCTAATCACTTCTTCATTCTTAATTTATTTGACTTTCCAGTATTGTTGGGCACTCCTTTCTTCCCGAATCACTTTGCTTGTCCTCCAGGACTCTGAAAATTCTTGATATTCCTTCTGTCTCTCTAGTCACTACTTCTCAGGTACTCTGTGTAGATATCTCCTTATTTAATATTATTTTCCAAAGTCAGACAATCTTCAATTCTTCTCTGTATTCTTTGTCCCTGGGAGATACATGAGTGACTAGCCAATCTCTGCCATCTTTCCAGAAAATCATTCTCCTCTACCAGAATGTCCAGGAGCTGGATGTCTCAGAGGCTTCTCAAACTCAATTTCTTTACAGTTGGATCCACTGTCATTGTGCAAAACCTGTTGTTCCTTCTGCGCTTCTTACTTCATCCTAGAAATTGCTCTTGGCTCCAGCACAGCCAATCAGTTGAGAAGTCCTATGGATTCTAATTCTAAACATGGCATGATTTCATTCACTTGTCTGCACCCCCATAACTACCACTGTGGTTCAAGTATATATTCTTTTCTTTTCTATAACAACAATCTGCTGATAACTTTTGTCTCCAATCTTGCCTGCTTCCTAGTCATCTACCACATTTTATTAAGAATGATCTCTCTAAAACACAAATCTATTTGCTTGATTAGCAACACTAAAATCTTTCAACAACTTCCACTTGCTTTTAGCACAAGGTACACATTTCTTAGCATGCATGATCAGGCCCTTTCTTAGCTCTCCAACCTCATCTCTCCAAAACCCTTTCTGTACACACACACACACACACACACACACACACACACACACACACACACGCTGTGGATTTCCCTCAAACATTACTGGATTACATTTGTCACTTAATCCTTAGTTTACTGGTGCCGTTATCTCATTTATCTCTAGGGTTTTGGATAATATTTTCTCTCTTTCTATAGTATTCTCTATCTTTACTCTTACTTTTTTGACTCCTATTCACGACTCTTATCTGTATCAGTTAGGCTGTGAAAGATATGTTGCAGTAACAATCAATTCCCAAAATCTTAATGGCTTATAACAACAAAAGTTTATTTAGGTGAATTGTGCAGAGGCTCTTCAAGACATCACTGCCACTAGCTGTCAATGGCTCAAACCCATCATATAGCTGTTCCTAAACTCAAAGGGGTAGGGACAGGAGTGGGGAAGTACCGTACTACAAAGTACACAGAGGAGGATAACCAGAATGTTTGAGAAAAGTGACCAGAAGAAGAAAACTTGTAAACAACCCTAATGATATATATATAGTTATTCAAGAACTTATCACCACCTTCCACCACCAGGTCTGAGTAAGGTGTCTTCCTGAGTGCTTCCATATTAAAAGTTCTGTATCAGAGCACTGTGAGAATGTATTGAATGCATTATAAAGTCCTGATTGCTTGTCTGTATCTACCACTAGACAATGAACTTTGGGAGACACGTCCTTTATCAATCATGTTATTTTAGCACCCCAAAATATTAATTGCTGCAAAATAATTGCTATAATATACTGTTTTATCACAAAAGTAGCAAGCATACGATAAAACTTTGATCTCTAAATTAATGGATTGTAATAAACCATTAAACATATTGCATTTTTTACAGTTCCATATCTGAATCAGTATTTATTAGTAGGACTTGTTAGTGATTTGAATGCATGACCTCAGTAATAACAATAATTTTTTGGCCCTTGTTCTACCTAGAAACAATTATATTGGCTAATTATTTCTGGGAAAATAGCACCATTGCATTAATTATATTTAAAATAAAAATAATTGAGGGGCCGCCGGTGGCACAGCGGTTTAGTCCGCGCTTGGCAACCTGGGGTTCGCGAGTTTGGATCCCGGGCCCCCACCAACGCACTGCCTGTCAGCCATGCCGTGGCGGCGTCCCATATAAAGTGGAGGAAGATGGGCACGGATGTTAGCCCAGGGCCAGTCTTCCTCAGCAAAAAGGGGAAGATTGGCAACAGATGTTAGCTCAGGGCTGGTCTTCCCCACAAAAAAAAAAAATTGAATTTCATAGCTATTCTCCAAAATTTAAAATAATAACTTTAAATAAGCCCATCAGGTAAATTCACTTAAAAACTGAGGTGGGCTTCATGTGGTCACTATCCTGGAAGACCATAAAGTTTTTAAAATTTTGCATTTTTCAAAAAGTTTAAGACACCTGAGATTCAAGTGAGACAGTTTAATGGGAAAGTCAACTGTTGATCAATCTAGATTATCTAAGCTTAAATAGAATAATATTAACAAAACCAATGTATCTAGTTGATGAGAACTTGGTCCTCTAGAGAAATATCATTATTAATTTAAAATTTAATGTTATGTACAATTTTATGCAGAAGAATTGTAAGTTTGAATTTTGACTTCTTTCCAGTCATTGAGACTTTGGGTATTTCACTTATTCTTTTTAAGCTTTATACTTTTTTCTGTAAAATAGAAATGTTAATAATCAAATAACTTTTATGCTTACTAAATAGAACTCACCTAATACATGATTATCCTTCATATAATCATAATTTTTATTATTAGTCATAATTAATGTCCATAACAACTGTTTATCCATTTTTTTGCCACACCCCACGAAAGCAAAGATGGAGTCCAAAATATTACCTTCATTACTGAGAAAGGTTAGGTTGGAGAGCATGGGTTAGGTATACAGGAACAGTGTGTTTCCTAATAGTGAACCACAGAATTTGCCAGAATTAATCATTGACAATAGAGGAATGAAGCAGTCCTATTTTACCCACCCCTCACTCCACACTGAGCTGATTGGGCACCTGGAAGAGCACTTGCTTCCAGAGCTATTTGCTCTCAAGTGAAAGAAGAAAAAAGAACATGATACATCAGTTTCTTCTTCTAAACTTGTTACAGAAGTCATTCTATCTACAAAGGAAACAAAAGAATAAAGGGGCTGAGAGAAGATGTGAGTATGATACTCATGGGGCTTCTTTTACATGGAAATGCATGTCAGGGTTAGGGGAGAAGCACCTGGGTAAAGATATAATCTATTAAGTTACCCTCTACATTTTATATTAGTAAACCTTCCAATACATTTATTTTAATTTAATATATATGTGTGTGTATATATATTAAATATATATATTTAAATCAAAGAATAAGAAGGATATAACCAAGACAAATGTGTGTTTCTAAGTCTGTTTTAGCCAAAGGATAACTCAGAGTTAAATGAATGCTTCATAGTGGTAATGTATGTAACTCAGATGATTTTAAAAACTATTCATTAAATTTGCTTGGAGGATGGGGTACTGCTTTTGTGTTTATTTATTGGGTTTTAAGCTATACTCAAAGCACTACACACTCACACATACACTCACACATACATGAAAAAGGAATCTCAAATCAGTACTAAAATTTTCAAACAACATCATCGTGCCTCAGCCTAGGTTTCTCAGAATGCAGAGTGTGAAGTAAAGAGATATGTTGTTATTATATTAAAGAATACAAATCCAAGGAGAAGGAGTGAGAAGAAAGGAGAAAGGAAGAGTGGAAAGATGGTGCTATTGAAAAGGCTGCTGCTAAGTGCTAGCAATGATTTGGTCACGTGGGACTGTATACGGAAAAACCAAGAAACTACATTTTAAGACAATCCATCCAGTGATGTAAAAACGGAAGGATTTATCCACTGGCTCCTGTGTCCCGTTGGGGAAAGGTCCATCCCATGGAATATTAAACCCATTGTTCTTCCGGATGCATGTACGTGGCTACCAAATTGCATCCTGTAGTGCCCCAAAGCTCATAATCTACAGGAAAGGCCCTGAGTGGGAGACAAGAGCACTTATGGTATGCACATAAGACAAAGTGCTGTCAGGTTGCACCTGCATAAAGTTGTGAAGGCCATACACAAATGGTCACTCAGTGGTAGCTGGAATAAAGACAGCTGAAATAAGAGATCAGAGCTTACCTAAATCAGTGTATGAGAAGTATTTACTATAGTCCAGATCAAATTTGACATTTAATCATTTGTTTATTCATTCAAAAATTGCATTGAACCCCACTAATTGGAAGGTGGGGTTTTTTTGGCTTTATAGAGAATAAATTATAAATCATTTATCTATCCATTGAAAAATGTGCATTGAAAAGGTCCTGTGTACCTTAGGTTCTGAAATGGACAGATGTCGTTCCCTTCAAGAAACTAGAATACAATTCGGAAGACAATGCAGGCTATTTTCTAAACTAATACTTTTTTTAAATTTTGTAGCCCTACTTTTTCATAACAGGAGTTTCAAATTTTTATTTTTTTCCTTAGTCACCATTAAGACAGCAGAGTTCTTCTTGACTTCTTACGACTAGTTCTTAAATGTTGATTGACTTTTTTTCCTAACTCCAGAGCTGAACAGTATCTTTCCCCTCCTGATTCAAAAAGTCAAAACTAACAGCTCAGAGTAATTAAACTACAGTAAAACAAGTAGTTAAATCAAAGACACCGCATAGTCAGGTACATGGAATGGGTTAAATTCCACCACAGAGTTTTACTGAAACCAGAGAAGATCAGAGCCCTCTTTAACAACATACCCTAGTACAGCACTTAAGAAATTCTTATTTCTATTCCATTGTGACTGGTTCCTTAATTCTCTGACTCTCACAACACACTTGAATTGAGTGAAATGTTTTTCAGTGGATACGTTGTTTCAAGTGTTCAAGTCTTCACTAGAGATTTTCTTCCAGTTTCACAATATGATTTAGAAAGCAACCTCCTAGGAAACATTTTAACTTTTTCACAGCAATCATCAACAGCTTTATGGAACTGATGCCACTGGCTTGACAGAGACTTTTCGCTTGAATTGATGGTGACCTGATGGCAGTAAATATGAGAGAAGAAGTCATAAATATGGACAGCTGCATTGACAGTGTTTACATTCATCATGTGATATTGGACAGGCATGCTTCCAGAACTGGTTGCCACTCTTGTTTTGTTTCTTTTTCCAGGAAACAAATGGTTTCTTGTCTCTTCCACCCACTTCTTTCCTTTCTTCTCAATCTTTTAAAATTTCCCGTCATGGTTAGAAAAATATGTAAACAACTTCCAGCTAAAGAAGGAAGGCAAAAAGATGGAAGATGTTGGGGGTGGGGGTGGCTTGGGAGACATGAGGAAAAAGAGGGAAAGGTAAGAAAGACCCAAAAACCTAATGCTGAAGTGTTGTCTCTTGGACATTCTGGCTGTGTCTAGGTTTTGGAGGCTTACTAAGTTTTAGGTTTCTTTGTACACTTGATCGGTTAAAATCAGGTAAGAATATGCCCATTCTAATTCAGATATGCATTTGATTGGTTTGGGAGAAATTTTATTCTATCTGGGCTCTCTACTCACTCATTCTCTTTGACAGGATGTATATAAAGTATATTTCCCAGTATTTTCTTGAATGGAGTAATGATCTTACCAGGTGTTGTTAGCATCCACTGCATTTTTCAAAGCTTTGGCATGGGCCAGTTCCCAACTATTCATCCCTAAAAATAGCTTCTCTACAAGATTTTAAAATATCCCACTTACTTGAATTTAAAAAAAAAGTTTATTATCTGATCCCTTGGATGTTTCTGCAATGTTGGATGACTGGTAAGCATATCTTTCAGTCTAGAGTACGCACTTAATTTTTTCCCCAGGTATATTAATATAATCTTCCTCTGAAACCAGAAATTGTGAATTAAGATTGAAAAAAGGTTTAAAACAATTTTGATGGCCTTTCTTGCAGTTTTGCCTGCATGTTCTCTCACAAAACAAAAGCACCAGGAAGAACGATATAAAATGCTAATGCTTTCACATGAATATAACATTCACATTATGTTGAGGATAGCAATTTTTCTTTTTATAAATTTAAAGTGAGAAAATCATGTTATATTGTTAAGATTTTTTTATAGATTGACATGGTTTTATATATGTATCCCATTGTGAAAAATTTGCTACTAAATTATTTTATGGGTAGATACTGTTTTGTACATTTGGGGAAAAATTGGAATAAAACATTTGACGTAGAAGCGCTCTAAGTGTTCAGCCCATACTGTAAACATACCTACTGTGGATTTTAGAGTAACTAGCAGGTGAAGTAATAAATGTAGCTAACTAATGACTACTACTAAAGGCTCTCTACTGGAAGATAGTCCATGCAACCTGGCATTACAAAGGAGATTCTTGCAATTAGTTCACTTCTAGGATTATGGAATACAAGAACACAAAATCTAAATAGTGACAATGGCATAAACCCAAGTTTGATTTTGAAACAATGTGTTATAAGATTCAATTAAGAATGCCATTCACATTGCAGGCCATCAATTGTTTTTCTTTCCAATTCGGACCTTTTTTATCAAATAGATAAAAAAAATCATGCAGAATAACTAAGTAAAATATCATTTTAACAAAGTAAGAATAAATATGTATATATTTCTCTGACTTCATAATTAGATTGGGTAGTGTTTATACGTCTTTAAGAGCTTAAAACAAACTATAAGTCTTTAATCCACGGACTATGGTTTGTAAAAGCCTGGCTGAATAATTTTAACAAGCTGATAAATGCCCAGTGTCTAAGCTATAGATTAAGTGAATAGGTGACCTAAGGACTTTCAGTGAGCATCATACTTTTGACCTGTGTATCGACATGGCATCTTTTTTCATTCTATTTGGAAAGTTCAATTTATGACAAATCTACCGTGTGCCCCTTTGCATGACTGGAGGAAATTCTAAGTCTTTTCTTCTAAATCCACAATTATGTGGATTGTAATGGTTCTATATTATTTTTATGTTTACATTAACATCAATGTAAGAATAATAAATGTTCACATAAAATTTGGATGCACATTTAATAAATATGTTACTAGAATTTAAAATAATGAATATAACAAAAGATTATGATAGAAACATCTAAATATTCTATAAATGGTCATGTATTAAGAATCTCAAAAATATCTGGAAATTTTTCTGGTATAAAGTAACAAACTTGCAATCTTTGCTCTTTGTGAAGTTTATACAATATACATATATACATAAAGTTTTTATACATATAAAATTGTTTTATAGATCTAAAATTGTTAACTGCCTAAGGTCACAGGGTGAGGGACTAGTATGGCCAGGTTTAAACCCAGGAAGTCTGAGTTCTCAATCTGCATTTTAATCAATTGGACTACAGAGTGGAGTTATTTTGTGGAGCAGCCAGCAAGGTCTCTTCTCCCCTCTCATAACTCCCTCACTCCCATAATTCACTTCATTTCTCATCTAGGGAAATATAGCTACCTGTTTACATCCAAACTGTGCCCACCTGCACACATTTTATACCCAACGTTGCCTATTGATGCACTTTTCTAAACCAAAGAACACCATGTATCTTTAGAGAGGGATCGTGCAAAACCCTTAGAGGTACATACAGAGGCCACTGTCCCCCCTCTGTTCTCTGATATTTAGAAATACTCTGGCTTGAATAGGCATTCAAAGTCTAGATTTAATCGTTAGACCTGATCATCATGTAGACACATCTACTCACATGTCAACCTGTGACATTTCTTCTCTGAGACAGAGCAGAGAGGTAGCAGAGCACAGCAAATTATGTTTTAGCATTTTGCAGACTAAACTGATGTTAACAGCTACAGAAAAATACTGTAGATGGCAAGTTCGAAAAGAGGTTTTAAGATAGAATGGAGATAATATTCCAAATGGTTGCAATTCTTTATACCTGATGTTAGAGTAAATAATACATTATTAACTGCAGTTAAATAATTTTTGAACACAGTTGAAAATTATATGTTCTAACTTTAGAACAAGAGCTTACTAGTTCTGAATTATACTTTTCTCTTTAAAAACATGAATTAAGAGTAGCTCTTTTTTCTGTCATCCTAAATTACATCTGAAATACTAAAATGTATTATTATCAAAGGTAGAAGAATGGCAGTTTTATATAAATGATTTGCATTCAGTTAGAATGGTAACTAGTATGTTTATTTGAAACTCTGAATATGTTAAAGATAAAATAATTGACAAAACTTAAAATTGTTTTTAATGAACTCCAAGATTATTGTTAGAAAAAAATTAAAGTCTTAATGTGACAAGGTATACACATTATAGCCACTAAAGAAATGAAGAAAAGGACTTGTAGATTATGACATTATGCACGTATATTTCAAATATGTTTCTGAAATTGAGTTTGCTGTTGCTTTTTATTATTTTCTCCAATGGTAATTCGTATTTTCTCTGACTCAATCTTCCTATCTGCTGAATGGTGATAATGACCTTGAATATTGCTTGAGTTCCCTGAGAACTATTTTCCTCCTCTGTAAAATGGAATGCTGATAAGTTTAGTACCGACTTTTGAGAATTGTGGTGCAAAATTTGCAATATATATGCAAATTTCTCCTGGTATGTCAGTTAAGACCTTTTGGTGAAATATCAATCAACCCTGTCAAGGAGCAATTTCTTCTCCTAAAAGTGAAAATTGATTGAACGTGTTGTTTATGACCCCATGTTTTTCATTCACCACTTATTACTGTTTTTTCCCCCTTTCCAGTTCACAAACAAAGAATTATTAGAGGAATAAGTGTTCTATATCTGACCACACAGGGTGTATAAATTCTATATCAATCCTCTTCTGATCTTCCTTAATTTAGGATAATTTTCTTTCATTAACAAGCTGCTAACTTAATTACACTTTCCCCTCCAAATAGATAAGGTATTAAAAATAAAGATACTTTATAAATTCTAAGTCACTAGAAACATGAAAAAAATCAAGCAGTTCTTCACCAACGCCTACTAAACATCGACTAAATCCACCAACCACTGACTAAGCTCTTTGTTGTCTATAAAAATAATATTCATTTTGCCTGCATTATGTGCCAGGTACTTGATAAGTACTTAAGTGTATTTATCCCATTATTATCTCCATTTCTCAGATGAGACAACCGAAACACAGAGAGTTAAGTTGTACAAGTTCATAAGACTAATAAGAGGCAGGATCAATAATTGAGCGCAGGCAATTTGTCTTGATAACTATGCCATTAAAGCACCATTCTCTGCTACACACGTAATGATCTGTGTCTCCATTTGAAATCAGCAGGAAATATCTAAATGTTATTTCAAATAAGACATCATTTTGAAGCACAGAATGAATATCAATATGTTAGTTTATATATTATTATTATTCTCACATTTTGAAGACTTTAGTTTTTAGGAGTTTTCCAGATCTATATAATGACTTCTAGCCAAAGAAAATAAGAACTTACCACAACCCCTTCTATCAATTTATACCATGAACACACTTGCTGAAGTAGAGAGCTAGAATTTACCAGCATTTTTTTCTTATTCAAGAGATTTCCCCTAACCCCTTATATCCAAAATCATCTACCTACCGGCCTAATTCTGTATATATCAATATTATAGAAATGTAACCCATGGAGTACCCACAGAAATCTCTGCACACCATGTTTAGAATTCCCCAAGGGTATATTTTCCACCCTCTGTGCTTTTTAAGAGGAAAATAGGTTTTAATATTACAAAATGAAAAGTATTTGTTTATTTAATTGTGTGTATAATCAATGCATGCATTTATTGTCCTCTATAAAAGCATTCATCTGAAACCAAATATGATACAGTTTTCAAACATTCAAAGTCTTTAAACTATTACTAAAACCCTCCAACCAATCTGTATTGGAAAAAAATAAAAGCAAATTGCAAGAATTTAGAAGTTACCTCATTCCTGCAAAAAATCCTTCCATATATGGGTGCAAGAGGACATAGGTTTTCCAAAGAGTAACTGCCCATATAAGAAAAGAGAAAAAGAGGGGATAGTAGGAAATTTAAAATGAGGATGAACAGAGGAGTTTTAAAAAAGGAAAAGAAACTCACTAATATTTTGAATTCATGCTTAACTGAAGTTTCCTAGCATTTTCTAAAGGCCACAGGATATCTTGATTAAAATTTAGTTACCAGAATGTATTCTAGAAACTCAGGGATAATAAAGCTTCAGAATTAAGATTTGTACTCCCTAAAATATTTTTTAAAAAAACAGCCCCTATAAGAGCTTACTGCCTACTTGAAATTATGCTAAGCCATCAATTTATTCTGGTACATGAGAAAGGATGTACCATATAAAATCTTCTTGTCATTACTTCTCATCACTTTTTGTCATTTTCCTAGGCAATATATCATTCAGAATTAGCATGCTGAAGTTTAATTCTGTCAACTCTTATATGTGGAGAAAAATCAGTCATAAATATTTCTTAGTAATCTTTTCTCTCCAAATTTTGCATATTTTCTTTTTATTCTTTTTCTTTTGTTTTCTCTTATATTCTAACCAAAGTTGTGCTATCCACAAAATTATATGTTCTCTGTTGCAACACCAAATCTAGATGTCATTTGATAGTTCAGTTCCAAACTTTCATTATTCCTAAAGATAAATATAATCATCTTAATAGCTGTGATGGTAAGCTGAATGAGCAGCTTATCAATCTAATTTTATAATTATTTAAAATTATAAACTTCTGAGTTTTCTCAAGAAGCAAGAGCAATGTACCCATAGCTTTAGGTGAAACCCACTTGCTATTATTAGTGATTGAAAGTGCTTGTTACTTTACTAATAGGAAAGTTCCTTTAGTACACTGAAGCCATTACTTAAATTCTATAGTTCAGCTCCCAGAACAATACAATTATCTTACTTTGTATTAGTTTTCCCTGATATTTCATTACTAGAATTTAATCTTTTATAAATGAGATGTTCTGAATTTGATATATAAAGCTACCATTAATTGTTTTATTTGTCAGACACCCTAATACAAAAAAAAAAAAAAACCCAACATATTTAATCTAGGCAGTCAATGCAAAATTAAGAAGTAGTGTTTTTGTTTTGACAATATTTGACGATATTCTCATTTTCATCTGAGTAAAAACGCATTGGATTTCTCCACAGGTACAATTTTGAATCTAGTTACCAGGAGGGTGAAAAAAGTGTTGACAGTTAATTCATCCAATTTTAAAGCTTCAGGACAAAATATGAAAAATTTCAGTGGGGTGGTTTTGTCGTATTTGGGTCTTGAAAGGTCACTGTGATGAATATCTGAAGAAAAAAATGAATTGTTAAAACAAGAACAATAATAATAGCATGTGACATGAATGGGTCTAGTTTGAGAGGAAAAAAAATCCCAGTACTTTTACTATTGACAAGATTCATGATTGATTAAGTGTAAGGTGAGAAGGAACAGCAAGTGGCAAGAATGACTCCCAGATCTTTATCTTAGGTGATTTGGAATATTGTAGTATAGCCAATTAAAAAAGAAGAAAAAATGTGGGAAAAATAGTTGAGGGTAAAGATGATCAGTAAACTTTGGGGAATGCTGAGTTTGCTGTGCTAACTGATAATGATGTGCACAGGAAACAAACACTTGGAGATAGAGTAGACTTTAATTATTAAGAACATGAACATTGGAATAGAGTTGGGTTAAATTCCTAGGTATTTTTCCACTGCCATGACCTTGGGCAGATTTTTTAATCATTTGGGCCCTTAGTTTCATCATCTGTAAAATATGAGTACTGATTGTACATCCCTTAAGGAGTTGTCTTCCAGGATAAAGGAGATAATCCACTTAAAGCACTTCATCCAGTACGTGCATCTAGTAAGTGCTTAATGATCATCAACTAATGAAGCGACCATGAGGAGTATGAATTTGAAATATACATTTTGGAAATTTAACATAGAAGTTGCAGTCATAACCATGAAGTCAGATGAGATAATCTAGGGAAAATACATAGAATGAGAAGTGGAGATGGTTATTCACTTCCTGGTTACTTTTTCAAAAATAACTTTGTATTTAATTAAGAATTGAGCCAATGAGACATTTAAAAGAAGACTTTTATAAATAGACATGGTGGTTGTTAAGTTTCCCTAAATTAATGTATAAACAACGCAAGTCAAACATGTTGTATAAGTTTATCTGGATGATAAAAAGTTGAAATGTAAGTGTATTTTGAAAAATGAGAAAATTAGGAGGGACTGGGCTATCAGATGTTAATTTAAAATGTAAAGTTTCAAAGAAAAAGGATTGGTATTTACATAAGAATAGACGGATCTATAAAAAAAAAAAAAAAAGCCAGAGAATCAGATCCTTTCAAATCAGTGAGAAAGATGGTGCTAGGAAAATGAGTTAAACATTTGAATCAAAATCAAATTAAATCCTTATAGCAACATACATACAACCATGTATGCACGTGCACACACACATACAGCTAATTTCTACACAGGTTAAATAATCATTTTTTAAAGAAATAATGAAAGTAGAAGATAATTCCAGTGACTGTCTGATGTTGGTTTTTGAGGGATCTCTTTTAGTAAGAAATGATTTCAAAGGAAGAACCCATAAAGAAGAAGGTGAATAAATTTGACCACATAAACATTTTAGAAACACTAAGGAGAAAATTGGAGTAGAAATATTGTAAATAAATGACAAAATGTCAGTTTTTAATATACATATTACCTAGAACAAATCAATCAGAATTTTGGGGGTTTTTTTGTAAGGAAGACCAGCCCTGAGCTAACATCTGTTGCCAATCCTCTTATCCTCTTTTTCCTTTTCTTTTTTTTTTTTTGCTGAGGAAGACTGGCCCTGGGCTAACATCTGTGCCCATCTTCCTCTACTTTATATGGGATGCCACCACGCATGGCTGACAAGCAGTGCGTCAGCCGGTGGCCGGGATCCGAACCCGCAAACCCTGGGCTGCCAAAGCACAAACTAAACTGCTGCGCCACCGGGTTGGCCCCAGAAAAATATTTTAAGAAGACAAAAGACACAAATGGGCAATTCATAAAATACGAAAGATTCTAGAAAAAAATGGAGACTTTGTCAAGATATATTATTTATCTGTGGCTAAAATAGTGTGGGTTTTCAAAAGATGGCTGCATCTACATTGTTAAGAGAGTAGTGACAGTGGCACAAGGCTACCCTATAGGGATACAAGACCTAGTATTGTCCCTGTGGGGGCCAGTTGTGACATCCTGTGTAAATTTTAAAAGTCTTTCTGGCAATTAACGTTTACGAAGTTATCTTAAAACAAATCATGACAGATCCGTGCAATGCTTTATCTACATTCAAATAATTATCTTACGCAATTATTTATAGACGTTTACATGGTTTTATGCCTAGGAGTGTGTGGGTGTGTGTGCCTGTGTATGTGTGTATCAATAGTAGGCCATAGGTTTAATAAAGCATAATGGACCACTAAATTGTAATTGTAATAATAAACTATCAGCAAAAACTCATGTATTACAAAATTTTAATGGCATTAAATATGTTCATAATCACTTAATGAAAAAAGCACTTTACAATATATTGCATATACCATTATTTTAATTTGTAACATGTACTTTGAATATATTGTATAAATAAACTGTGTTTTTATCTATGTCTGTATCCTCATCTATTTATAATTACAAAAAATGCAGATACACACATATATATCAATAAATATATATCTACACATATATGTACATGCATATATACATATTTTTCTAAAGTAGTTTTCTCAACAGTGAGATTATGAATATTTTTTTCTGAATTTTTTTTAAAAATTTCCGAGTAAACAGACATTCCTTTAGAAAAATAATAAAACAACACAGTTCAAAATTCTTTAACATATCTTATTTCTTGGCCACAACCATTCTGCCATTATGACATAAAGATTTAACATTTACCTGGCGAAAGTAATCTGTATCACCCATTGATAGAGAGTCCAAATTAAGGTGAAATTTAAAGAAATAAATTGTTTAACTCTATGGAATCCAAGTAGAAATACTATGAGTGTGTATATATATATATGTATTACAAATACTATGTGTGTGTGTATAGTGTGTGTATATGTATAATAAACTGGTCTCAAGAAATGTCAGAAATTCATTAGAGCATGTTCTTTTGTGTTTGAGTAGGTTTGAATGTAGGTTCTTAGATTCTAAGTTCTCTGATGAAAGATTTTTATTTTTATTTAACTTTTATTGTATTCTTCTTTTCTAGATAGGCTCACATCTGAATGATGACTGCAATCCTCTCTTGAAGTTAAGAAATTAAATTGCAGGTAGGTGAGTCATTCTACAAAGTAATCTTAACTGAATAGAACAAGAAAAACAACTAAAACATGGGGGCAGTTACTTCTGTGGGGATAATGATTACTGTGTACAGTTGCAAACGTGAAATGTCCAAAATAGAAGTAGGTTTAATAGGTTACTTCTCAAATATTAGAATGGCTTTTATATTTATGTAAATATTCTTTGCCAGATATGTTGGAATTGGATGACTTACATACATTAACGATGGTGTACTACAATGACTTGCTATAAGAGGAAATGGAGTTATGTTCGACTTCTTTCTTGAATTTCATAAGATGTTGAGAATATCTGTTCACCTTTCAGATGAATGAATTCATTCTTGAATGAATTCATATACTATATATGATAGTGTTGGGGCCCAGGGTAGGCTACCCCAAAATATTACCACAATGGCATATTGATTATTTTGAATTAAATTTACTTGTTTTGAAATAAAGCAAAATTTGACCCTCTTCTCTCTGTTCCCCCTGAAAGCAGGAAGTAAATATCCCATGTGAAAGGTGCTCTCCCTGCATCCTTATCACCAGAGTTAGAGAATTCAGAATCTGGTATAAACAAGCTTTGTTACTTTCACTAACTTACTACCTCAAGTCTAAACTCTGCTCAAATTTTTCACTAATTATGTACCCCAAACCTAAGTTTCTTTGTCCTGACAATTCCTCACAAAGTTATTGTCTCTTTGTGTAAAAATATACATAAACTGCCTGCTTTGTTTATTCTCTGAGCATCATTAATGATCTCCCATATGTACATATTAAGTTGATTTTTCTCCTGTTAATCTGGTCTTGTGCCCATTTTATTATTAGTCAGAGTGTAAGAACTCAAGACAGGTAAAGGGGGAATTTCCCCTCCCTGATAATAGGAATTAAAAAAAAATAATATTACTTTAAAATTATTTGTAAACATTCTCCTTCCCTACTCACGTAGAAAGATGTAGGGTTCATATTTTCTGGGTGAGCTTCTAAACTCACTTTTGTTTGGTAAAATCTGGATTATGGGGGAGAGAAAATTGAAGTATATCAGATAATTAACTCATTAATATAGTAAAAAGATGAGAGAAAAGATGAAAGGGTGATCTGTAAGGACATTTTATGAGTTTGGCATGGAAATGGATACCTTGGGTCAACTCTTATATGTTGTTAATATCTTAAGTGAGAGAAACATATAAGGAAGATTTTTAAAAACTTTTACAATGCATGTGAATATATCTCTTCTTTTGTATTTGGCATGAGCTCTATGGAAGGTTAACAATTAGTTGGGTGTTTGAGTCTTGTTCCTTTGAATGCAAGCCTATCTTGAGATGAGCATAAGAAAAATGAGCAATTAGCACTATTTAAATGTAAGGCATACTGTTTGCTAATATCCAACATCCATTTTCCCTTCTTTCTTATAAAACTCTAATATGGATCCATGTCTGACTCCTCTCCCCTCCAAACAACAAATAAAGTAACAAAGAAAAAAACCCCATGTGCATCTGAAGAAACTGACTTTACCGCCAGCTCTGCCAGCTCCAGAGGTAGGATCTTATCTAAAGATAAAATCAACCCCATTACAAGTGAATTGTTCAGAAACAGGTATGTAACCCAGTTTTAGCCTATCAGATACCTGTGTAAATTTACTGGGGTTTCCTGGAAAAAGCTTTACATCTGCCAATAGAGACCACGTAAAAAGTTGTATTTTTTTTCTTCTTCTTGCATTGTCGTCTCTTCTTGAAAATTCTAAAATAAGGGTACCCATATTACAACGAACCTGAGGGTAAAGAGAACATTGAAAATAGCAGAGATAAGGAATTGAAGGAATGGGAGGATTTGGAGGACCCTGCTGGGTGCTAAATAACTAGCTTTAAAATCAGCACTACCTCTGGATTTCCTAAAAATTTCTTTAGCACTTAAATCAGTGTGAATAAAAGTTCCTAACACTCATAATCAGGAGTTTCCTTATTGAATCTATAGTTTACATTTTGAGGGCTGTAACTTGGTGTTTTGAGGCTAAATTGCCATCATTAGAACTATAATCCAAAAGAGTGCAATTTTACTGGACACTGTAAAATTTGGATTATTGTTCAGTAACCATTCACTCCCGCTCCCCTCCCACTGTAAGTGGGGTATATTTTTCTACCTCTTCGATTTGGGCTTAGCTTAGTAACTTTTTCTGGCCAGTGGCATGTGTACTTGTTACAGGCTGAGATCTCAAGAGGGTGTGTTTTTGTTTGCTTTCTTGAGCTTTTGCAATCAACATGAGAACATTTCAAGGAGGCTGTGATCCCAGAAGAATGAAAGACGTGCAGCAGATATGGACCAAGTTAACAGGAATCAACCTAGATCAGCCAGTCCTCAGCCACAACACAGACATGTAGGTGAGAAATAAATGTTTACATTGTATGTTACTGAGTCTTGGGGTTGTTTTTTATGAAAGATTATTCTTTAGCTGACTGAGATAACATGAACTATGTAGGTTTTAGAGTAACACCACAAAATTAAAAAACAATGATGGAAATCTCTCTGAGATCAGCATCATTATAATTTTGGGGCTAGTGTACAAAATGCAACTGAATGCACTGCTCTGAGAACCAAATATACTTTTTTTAATTTCAGTTATTGAAAAAGCATAACAATTCTCTTGTGATATTGAGAATTTAAAATAAGTTTTAACACAATCTCCACAGATACCCTATTTCTGAAGAAACTAGTCTTTCTGGATAACGTGGACAGTGATGTTAGACGTTCATGGTCCAGGGGACTTTTGTCCAAATTCTGTTGAGACTTGGCTCCTGCTGTGATACTTGCAATTTAAAATCTTTGGAACAAGTTGTTACAAAAAAAAAATCTGGAAAATTTTCAGGAATTACTGTTCCATGGCCTGAAGTAAAGGACGGAGAACCACATTTAGAAAATGTTATGGAAACAAAGAGAGATAACACACTTCAAATGCAGAGAAATGCCACCAGCTATGTGAGGTTCAGAAAGCATGACATTGACACTTTTCGTGAACACAAAGTAACCAGAAACCCCACTGACCTAGAAGGGACATGCAGAAGGGCGAAGCATTGTTAAGATTCATATGAAGAGTAGAATATTCAGATTCAGTAACATCTACAGCCACTTCTCTTCTAGTAGTTGGTTGTGTGCAGCCTGCAGTTTGAGCCAAGATTGAAGAGGAAGAAGTGATAGCACGAGGCAGAATGAGTTAAGTTGACTTGTGTGACAAAAGAGCTAACCCACAAATATTTATGTGGAGAAGTAAGAGAATTTCCTTCCTGTGGTTAGTGAGTGATTTGATAGAGACAGGAATGAAGGTGAGGGACAAGAAAGGGGAGCAAGACATTTTTTCCTTGAAATTTAAGAAGATCTTTTGTAGTACAAATTACTTTCCCTTTGATATTGCGGTATAGTGTACATTATTTTATATCATTTTTGATGCTGTATTATTTTGATCAATTAGGAATACATTAATATTGGGCATCATAGAGGCTACATATTTTTAATAAATCAAGCTATTTCATATCTTTCATTATAATATATAATTCAGTTAAGAGAACAAAATGAGTTGAAACACCACGTGTTGAAAGCATGATTTGCTACATATAAGTAAAGTCATAATTAATTTGCAAAGGAAAACACAGGAAATTTCCTTACCTCCATTTCCTTTCCAATTTAATTCCTATTCTGAACCAGATGCTCTATTAAAATCCATATTTTTTCTTTTCTTTACTCACTTAGATCTATATTTATTCTCAACACTTTGATATTCTTTAGGTCATATAAAAATAGATTTAGAATAAATAGTTAAAAACTACAATTTATCTAAGATGTTTGTCATAGACATATGAAGGAAAAGGCAGATCTAAAAATTGTCATGTTGAAAATCCTCCAAGGAAAAAAAACTGGAAGTGAAATAATGCATTAGACTTTATAAAAACCTTTCTCATAGTCATGACCTAGAGATGCCTATCAGTACATCGGCTGTTCTTAAATGTTGAACTCAGAAGAAGTAAACAAAAAATATTCTCCTATAAACTATTGGACTGTCTTCAAAAATTCTGAGATCTTCTGCTGCATTTGTTAATAGATAATGTGTACATAAATCACCATGTCAGGAATTAATGTTGCAAATAACAAGATATAAGAGAAAAATACAGCACAGACAGAGCTGAGAAGCAAGAAGAGATGTGAAAGCGAGGACAGAGATGATCAGTAGAGAAAACCGGCAATGCAGACAGCAATGAAGTACCCCCTTCAGATCTGCGGAATCCCTAGGTCAAAGTATTGATCTTCTCAGAGTACTGATGAAAAAAAAAATCAGCAGCACATTAAAGAAAAAACACGAGAAGCTAGAAATTTGAGAAACTCCAGTTATTTGTTGATTAAGCAAAACCACACTTATTTTATAAGTAAAGTAACCTGATTGCAGAATGAAGTGAGAATCAGGATGAACACAGTCTGTAACACTGCCTGTTACAGAGAAAGAAAGATCTTTATTTGGACAACAGCTTGGAAATTCTTTGATTCCAGATCAAAAAAATGCTTTTTTAAAAGCCATCTTCACTTGCTAAAATTCACAGAAGGTCTTTTGATTTAGTTCTTACTCTATCTTGGCACTTTCTGTCCTTGATCCTAAGAGAGTTATCTCCTGAACTCTGCTCCATCATACTTTTAAAACTCTGTAGTATTTGCTTCAAGGAATCTTAACAATATTATCCAGAAATTTAGCCAAATTTCTTGCGTTCGTTGTTACCCGATTTGTTTTGTCTATCTGCAGTTCTGCTGGTAGATTTTTGTTTAGTCACATTTTTATCTAGTCATATAATTCTCTTTAGATATTAGCTTATCTAAAGTCCACTTGCAATTATGAATAATTCTATTTCAGTAAAACAGGATTAATCTATGCAGTTGGTGCTTATTAAGGAAGAAAAACTGGAAATCCTGAAAGTTATCTTGAAGGGTTGTTGTAAATAGACTAGATTGATGTGGAAATGATCATTTTGAAAACCGGATAATCATAAAAGGCATTTTTATTAAATTATATAATGCTAGAGCATTTATTCTATATAAATCTTAAGAATAAATGAATGCATGACGTTATTAAATTGCATAGAACATGCTAAAGTTGAACTTAATGTAAGGTGTAAAATACTACAGATATTTTAGACGTTCTTCAAATTACCTGTGTATTGTATATGTATGTAACATCAATAGCATATACACAAAGATATATAAATTAATGAAATTATTCATTTGGTTCTGCTTAAGTATGGATATTATACCAACACAACAGCTTTGCACTAAACAGTATTCATTATAAAACTAAGTTGATATGGATATCGATCACAGGAGATATAAAACCTCTGCCTTCAAATATTCCCCTTTGGGTCAAATACTCAAAGGATTATTGAAATTTTGGAAATGTATGGTAAATCTATACCTCTTAACTTTTAGGTGCTCAGTTTGTTGAAGGTACTATGAATTAAAAATTGTGGTTTCAATGACATATATGGTTAGTTTTCTATACTCTGTGGTCCTACACTGAAATCTTAAGATTAGTCAGAGATACTCACAATTGCATGAAGCATAAAGGAAAAAAAAGGCAAGACTGAAAATCCCTTAAAGGCAGGGACAATAATCTCACATATGCATTATTCCTCCATGTGCAACATAATATCTAGCACAGACAAGCACTTGTTAATAGAAATAAAATGTTAATCACACATTCATTCAATACACATATAGAAACCATGACTAGAAATGAAATCAAAGTTTACTGATTTAGGTCAAGAAACCTTTACTCATGAAAGAGCACAAATATCTATGCCCATATTAAGCTAGTTTTGGACACCCAGCTTTACTATTTCCAATACTTAACTGTAGAGGCAATATTATCAATAGTGTAAAATATATATTTTAAAGATAAAAATCTTCATTAATAATGCTATTTAAATGCTATATTTTAAACAGTTAATTTCAAATAAAGTTTGTTTTTTAAGACCATGAACAACACTCAATAATTTAAATTAAGAATCTAAATTTCTATATGCAGTACATCTTTTAGTGACAAACATTCAAAATGTAAAACTGCATAAAACCAATGAGTTACAAGGCATGTTGTAATGTAAATCTAATAAATTCTTAGGTACACCAAGTCTTATTGAATCTCTCCTTTATGAGATGCATTTATTTGCTTAATCCAATAAGCATCACGGTACCTAATATTATAACTCAAATTTTCACATGAGAATATACTTTCCATAATATAATCTGAGTTTCTTACTACAACAGAAGCGTAGGTCAAAGTTTTAGGATATTTTGACATATTATAATTTTGAAACAAAGTGTGCATTATATTTTGGCGATAATTGTTTTCTGATTTCAGTTAATCATATAATTGGAAGCAATCTTAAAAATTAGTGTACAATTAAGAAAATTACATATAGAATCTATTTCATGCAGTAAGGTGTGTAAAAATGTGTATTGATTCTTTCAGAAGAAATCCCAGAGCTCTCCTCGTTCCAGGATTGTTTGAAATCCATTTGATCATGATTTTCTTGAGGCAATTTATGAGAGTGGTTTCCCTTGCAGAATGTGAACAATTCATAATTCTGTCTTTATAAGCCTTTGGAATAAAGTTTCTCGGCATCTATTTTGGAGTTACCTCCTCATTCCATGATAACAGCAAATAATTAGCTTCACTCAGTAAACTTACACCAAAGAATTAATATATTTTACGCTTAAAAGGAAAAAAATTCAAAAAGGATAAACTATGAAAATTACACTTATTCACTAAAATTATGCTTTTAGAAACATAACTAAAGCTTAGGTGTAGAAATTGGTGCTATATAAAGATTTTACATATTATAAAATTATTTGTTGCAGCTTGATATTTTACAAGACTGTTTGACAAATTAAATAATGTTGTTAGTCTGATGATCTGGAAAATTCTTAGATCTTTTCATGCTACACACTTTGCTGTTTTAAAGGGAAAATAACAAGAGTGGCAGAACTGAACAGACCAAAATGCAATGGATGTGATTTTAAACGTGGCACCAATTATTCAGAATATTTATATTTGCTACTTCTCACTCGTAATTTGGTCTTTACATCAGAATCTGCTATGTATTTAGGTTAGTGCGGTTCTCCTGTTTACGTGTATTAAAATATAATCTAAAAGTTAGGTACCAGTCAGCCATCAAAAATACATGTGACATAAATGAAATATGTAAAACATTCAAGGAGCTACTATAGATTTCTCAGACAAATATCATGTGGCTCCCCCAATTCCAGATCATTAGCGATTTGTTCTGCCCCAGCTTCTTCCCAAATCATGCTCTCAATTTTACCACCTTGGCTAATTAGGGACTTGCCCAAGAAGATTGGGGGCTCACCCTTGGTTACTGCTGCTCTGGAAGGCCTGCTTGCCACATACTTTGACTTTCTGGCGTTTCTGATCATTTCCAGATGTGGAAGAAGCCCCACACCTTGGGGTATGGACGAGGCTTCTGGAGAAGCTGACAAGAAAGCAACTCTGAAGAAGGAAAGCATTAATTCTTCACAGGATATACTCTGACCAGTATAAAACAGTAGATGGAACAATAAAACTTTTTTTCCCCTCTTGTGGATGTTCTGTGACATTATCTCTCAACTGCCTGTCTGGTGATGTCCTTTGGTTTCCATGCCAAGTGGCTGCACAACTTGGTGTGAAGCTGTGGCCAGTAGAGCAACATGTCACCTAACATTGGTTTCCACCCTACACTCTTCATTTTCTTTCCCCCTCAGTCTTGCTGGTCTGGGATTGCATCTACCAAATAACGTATTAGCACTTAACCCTTGCCTCAGACTCTGTTTTAAGGGAGTGTGGGATAAGATTGTAGATTATCTATGAAATTGCCTGGGCTATTTCTATTAGAAAAGGTGTTATTAAATTGACCATAGTAAATAATGTATTAATATGGGATTTTCTTCAGAATTATTATCATAAATGCACAAGTTTTGTTTTAATTTCCAGTCAGACTTACTAGTTTAATATAATATAAATTGTCTAAATTAACATGTCAAAAACATTCAAAGAAGCTGAAATCTCATGTATGTGTGTGTAAATATATATATACAGAAAATGTAATATCAGTGAAAGAGAATATAAAAAGTGTTTTATAAGCAACAAAGAAAATAGTGGAAAAAACTTACCTCCATGGTTAAAAGTGGATTCAATTTTTAGGTTTCCTACATTACAAACTTTGCAGCAACCAGAATGTAGTTCCATGACATTTTAGATGTGTGCTGAATTGAAAAGAACGTCTGCCAATTGTTGGTATTCTCATATGCTCTGATGACGAATTCCTTCAACTTTTATCACAAAAAGTTTACTTTTAGTCTGTATTGTCATTCATAAAGATGGCATCATACCATGATATAAACTCCTTATCCCATATCTTTTCTAATCCTTGCTTTCAATCTGTTGAGCTTTAGATAGAATCATTATACTCTTAATTTTTCCACAAATAAAATATTAGATTTTGAAGAAAATTTTACTAGATGGTACTTAGTTTGATGGGTTTTTTTTCCTCCAGAAATCCTAATAACATATAACATTACATTATTAGCCAAACAATTCATTCCATTTCAAATTTCAAAGGGAAACTAAATGTAGACAATAAAAATCCCAGATTTTATAAAATTTTATTTTGCAAAAATATGTTGATAATTTGAAGTTTCAATCAAGACTATTTAAAAGATTAATATTAACCTTATCATATCATATAGATAAGTGTAGTATCATAAAGGCAAATGACATACTAAATAAATTATCTTTTTATTTTGAGGAAGAATGTCTAGGGAAAAATTTCAAATAAATTGTTCATTGCATACCATCATCATCCATCAGTGTAAAGATCACCACATTTTATTTTATATATTTTTCTTTCTTTCCGGGTACCTATGTCCCTTCCTCTCCATTAGAGGAGGAAGGTATCATAGAGATCATGTATTGTAGCAACCTCATTTTAGACAGGAAGAATCAAAAGCACAGAGACTGACTTACTAATTTGGTAGATTTGGAAGTAAAATACAAGTCACTTGGTCTGTGAGCTGATCTTCCTTCCTTCCACAGGTGACGTTGAACAGTGTAGTGCTGTAGTGTTTAGAGCAGAGAAGCTTTTTTCTAGGCATAACTTTTCCACCAACAGTCATTTAACTCACATTTGTTATCTGTAATATTAAGAAAGTTAAATTAGATAAAATATAACACCCTTTCAACTTCAAAATGATATGAAACTGTAAATACATTTCTAAATTAATAGGAGTTAGAGAGTGACAAAACAGAAATATCAAATCCATTTTATTTTTCATTTATTTCTTTTCTAAAATGCTGAATCACTTCCACTTTGCATAAGGATAGTCCCTCCCCTAAATTGTCTATGTAGCCACATCCTATATCAACCAACCAAATATGTTTTCCAGTAGATCAGTTAAGAGTGGACTTATTATCACTTTTCATGTCACAAGCACAAAATGTTCCTCAAAGTCAATTATCACTGATTCAGTGAACTGCAAAAGAAAAGTCTTTGCTATGAAACCTCCTTAACTTCAGTTTGTGTATGAAAAAGGACACATTTGCATAAAAATCTGAAGAGTAAATCTTAATATCAACATTTAATTGAATACTTATGATTAAAATTTTAATCCTGAAAAGCAATTAAATTTTCTTCTGAAATAATTTACAGTTAATTCTTTCTGCAACCACATTGAGAAAATGCTTAGAAAGTATTAAAGCCTAAAAAAATTAAGTACATCTCCAAGAAGGCTTGTCATTTTCTCATTTATTGGCTATGCAGAGCCCAAGAGATGCATATTGCCTTATTAATTTGTTTTGCTTTCTACATAAATGAAGAACATTAAAAATGTCTCCCAAACAAGACGAGAAAAAGAGATTATGTGATGGTTAATTTTATGTGTCAACTCGATTGGGCCACTAGGTGCCCAGATATTTGGTCAAACATTACTCTGGGTGTGTCTATGAGGAAGTTTTTGGATGAGATTAACATTTGAATCAGGGGATTGAGTAAAGCAGACTACCCTCCCTAATGTGGGTTGTCTTCATCTTATCAGTTAGAGGCCTGAATAGAACAAAAAGGCCCACCCTCTCAAGAGTCAGAGGGGACTCCTCCTGCCTGACTGCTTTGAGCTGGGACATAGGTCTTTTCCCACCTTTGGACTTGAACCAAAACATCAGCTTTTTTTGGATCTCAAGTCTGATGGCTTTCAGACTGGAACTTACAACACTGGCTCTTCTGAGCCTCCAGGTGCCAACTGCAGACCTTGGGACCTCTCAGCCTCAACAATCACTTGAACTAATTCATATATATATATATATATATATATTTTTTTTTTTTTCCTCTGGAAACTGACACAGATGGTATGGCTAACTCTTCTTGCATTTATAAATTATGCATGTTATCATACCATAAGAAGGAAAGCAAAAGAAGCCTTAGTAAATCAACTAAAATCTTTCAGGAAGAGAGCTAATCATGATATTAGGAAGACTTGAAGAGAAAATACAAAGTTGAAGAGCAGAGTGTGATTGAAGGAATAAAGAACTTTGACTTAGAAAATCAGGGTTGGAATCCCAGCCCTGGGATCTTGGCCAAAACTATAATCTATCAAATTTCTCTTTACTCATTGAAGAATATGGGATCTCTTCATCTACCCTACACACATCATTAACTCATTTATTCAGTAATTCAACCAAAGATGTGAATGTGCATTTTAAATTCAAATTGCCATGTAAAAATAAAGTCTGTCTTGATGGAACTAAAAATGGTAATACAAATAAAAATAATTAAGGAAGAAAAAATGGAGAATATGAAAATCTGTCTATGTTTTCCATAAATGTTGTGGAATGAGTACACATGTGAGGCAAAGGGAAGAGTATGGGAGAAGTAATATAAAAAGTGCAAATTCTCAGGGACGGCCTGGTGGTGTAGTGATTAAGTTCATGAGCTCTGCTTGGGCAGCCCAGGGTTCACAAATTCGGATCCTGGGTGTGGACCAACGAACCACTTATCAAACCATGCTGTGGTGGTGTCCTACATAAGAAAGTAGAGGAAGATGGGCACCAATGTTAGCTCAGGGCCAATCTTCCTCAGCAAAAACAGGAGGATTGGCAATGGATGTTAGCTCAGGGCTAATATTCCTCACCAAAAAAAAAAGAAAAAAAACTGGAAATTCTCTGCACCTTTCAGAAAGAGCACTGTGAATTTGCTTACCCTGAGATTTGACTATTGAGAGGGATCCCTGAACATTCATAATAATTTAAGTTATAGCTAATTGTAAATCAATTATGAATTTTTTTCCAATATTTTGATATTGAAAATAGCATATTTAATGTCTGATTGTGGCTAATTAGTGACAATAAATGGACTCTTTGCCAAAAACTAGATCTTTCCTGTCATTCTAACTATTAGATGTCACTTATTTCCTCATCACAGTATACACTGAAGAAACTGGTAATAAAATATCTTCCTTAATAATTAGCTGAGTAATGGTAAAAGTCACCAAAAATTATGAAGAAACAGCTACATTCGAAGCCAAATGGTAAATTTTCCAAGTATAGAAATCATGCCTATTATTAAATAGTGATCAAAGAAATGGCAATGCCAGTAGGAAATAATATAAAAACGCTTTTTTTTAACAAATTGCCAGCAAGTAAAATAGATTGGGAAGAAAATATGATCCTAAGATGTGAAACATAAGAGAGCATAATAGGAAAATGTTTGCTATTTGTTTGATATAGAAAAAAGCAAAAGATAATAAAAAACATTTGCAAATGCATTTCTCATCTCATTCTCTCTTTTTAAAATGTCACGTTCTTCCTGTGAAAGAAAATAAAAGAAACCCGTGCGATTAGAAGGAAATGAAAAAAGAACCAATATTTATTGAGCACCTTTCTTATAATAAATGTTGACATATTTGAGTCTTTTTAATCCTCCTGACAATCTCATAGTATATCAATATTTTATGGAGTAGGAAAGTGAGTCTATACGACTTGTCTAGTCACAGTGCTTTAAAAAAAAAAAAGTGTAGCTGGATTAAAATCCAGATATTCTTTCACACTAAAAGTTCACTTTACCATGAAGTCTATGAAAGTAGAATGGAGGGTTTTTACAAAAATAACTAAAGACTATTAGTTCACCAGGCACAATAAACACACAATATGCGTGAAGTATTTACTATTATTGAGTAGGAAAACCAAAAATATTATTTAGTCAAAATGCTTAGAGACAAAACAAAAACCAAAAAAGATTGATAAATGAATTCTTCCAATAAAGAAATGCAAACAGCGGCCTGCACTCAGGCAGTAGTCTTAACATAATTTAACAATCTGGGAAAGTTGATGTGGAATCATCAGGTTTATAAAATTTACAAGTGAGGTTAGCGACATAGTTGAGGAGACGCATTTAGCAGGAAGTGGAGTGGAGTGAGAAGGTCGGTGACTTGCAGCAGTTTGGCATTTTGCTGAAGCACCTGTTTGAATTACCCTCACTGAGGTGTTGAACAAGTCACTTAGCCTTCCACATTATTTTAGTAATGCATTTATAGAATTATTAAAAATCCAAAGGGGTCACTTAAGAGGTTCATGTTTTACTGAATTTTATGTGAGACATTACCTTCTATAATAGGATTGGGGGTTTTAAAGATTCATGAAATTATCAGCACAGGTCCCTCGAGGAGAATGTCAGTGATCTAGTATAAATGAAATGCCCCTTCTTAGGACTGGTGCTCTGAACCCTCAGGCAACAGCAAGAAAATCAGGCCAGATTGCTGTCTGAAGATAGTAGCCTGTTATGCTGCTGCAAAAGAGACCATTTAAATGAGGACCAGTAGCTGGAAAAACTATCAGGAAGGATCAGGACCCATTATTTTAGCCGTATAGAATGTTGGTGGGTTAGCACTTAATACCGGGTGCAATTTTTTGAATAATACTCCTCACTAGAGAAACAGACAAACTCCTAATATGTACTAGGAACGTTACTTATGTGATGTCACTTAATCCCCATGGCAATCCTGTCAGGTAGGTATTAATTTCATTATCATTGCTATTTTAAAGGCAAGGGACCTGAGGTTCAGAGAGGGGCAGTAATTTACTGAAAACCACATGAGATAACAAGTACTAAAACCCCGATTTGAATGCCTCTGTGTTTTCTTTCCTTTTGATATGCAGTCAGTCTCTGTAATAACAGGATGTGTTAAAAAAAACAGAAGGAAAAAAAAGGCTCTTTAAAAAAGGTGAGATGGCAACATAATAAATATTATAAATCTTGAAAGTTGTGGATAATATAAACATAAAATCATTAAAAGCCATCGATTCCTGATAAAGACACATGTATCAAAAAATAAGATTTTTTAATATTGGATAGTATTGAACTGTAGCTCCTGATGTGCTAAATAACTTCATCAGAGACGTGATTAGACAACATATTAGGTGATAGCTATTTACAGGACATGCCTCCTGGCTTTTTGAGGGTGATGTAAATAAGATCATGTACATTTTCTTAGAAGACAATTTTTATTATCATTCAGAGAGAGAATGTCATGTGAGCGTGAAGGATTGCCAAACACCATTATGGTAATCAGGAAATTTGATGACCCTGAAATTATGGTTTAAAGAGATCCGCTTTGCATTGTGAATTCATGAAAATTTATTTCTTTATACAACAATCATTTATTCAATTTTCTACTGAATGCTGGATACTGTGTTAGGTGCTGGCACAAAAATGTTGAAGAAGACAGTATCTTCCTCTGGTTTCTTAGTGTCCATTGGGTAAACAAGTCATAATAACAAGACTGCACTCAGAAAATGTAAGATGGCCACAGAACCCAATCCTGGATGGGTAGTAACAAGACTTCGTAAAGAAGCTGATATCTAAGCTTATGCCTTCACTCACTAGTTAAACAAATATTGGTTGGAAGCCTACTATGTGTCAGGTACTATTCTAAGAATAAGCAGCAAATTAGTGAACAAGTTATTTTTCTCTTTCCTTTATTATTGCAAAACCTATATAAAGAAGAGTAAAAGAATTAATGAAATAAGGAGAGAAATCAGTAAAATGGAAAACAAGCATCAATGAGAAGGATAACAAACCAATAGCTGGTTCTATGAAAAAGACTATAGAGTTAGAAAAATTATTAGTTCACCTTATTAGTTCTATAAGTTCACCTTACTAGTAGAAAGGGCAAAAGTACATGGAGAGATATTGCAGTAAGAAGAAACAGCATGTGCAAAGGTCCAGAGGCAAGAGAGAATAAGCAGGAATCTATAGAGGGCATAAATAGCATAGCTGGAGAAACAGAGGTGCCAAATTATAAAGGATATTGTAAACTATTTTGAATATTTTGGGTTTTTTACTGGCATCAACAAAGAGTCGGTCTCTGGGGAAATTGAGTCATCACGATAATAATGATGATCTTGATAACTTCTACCACTTTTTTAGGCCTTTTCATGTGCCAAGAATAGGGTACTAAGTGCTGTGTATGAACGATCTCAATTAACTCTCACAGAAAGTCAGTAAGATTGATATTCCTATTATGTGAGTTTTAAAGGTAAGGAAATAGGTTAGCAAACTTGCCAAGTTCAAGAAGAGAATATGTAAGTAAAAACAAAAACACCAGCTTCTTTTAAAATACATGAAAGACGTTGGGTACAAATACCACAGATTTGATATCTCCCAGGGTATATAACATATGGAAAGAAGAGAGGAATCATTTACCCACTGCCTAGTACTGCAAGAAGCTTCAGCGTCTCAAATGTCCTTATTCTCAACTGTGGCAGGTACCCAACAGATACTGACTGAGCAGTGCACAGCATTGGATCTATTAATGGAAATATGTAAGACAGGCTTATAGGATCCATGAGATACTGGGGGGAGGAGACTGCACATCTTTTGTTTGAAAGTGAGGGCAAGAGTCATGACATTGAAATTATGACTGTTCTCTAACATTATCTGTATTCCCAGAAAGATTTGGAAAATACAGACTTCAGATAAAATGCCAAGCATCATAGAAAAATTAGTTGAGATTGTGAGCCAGGCATTTTTAGTGATACTGGTTTGCACTATTTCTGTTTTGATTCTCTCCGGCAGTACAAAGCAACCTGAGTTTAAGAGCAAGGAAGGCAACACAGATAGATTGATTCAGATGTAGGTTTTATGTATGGTTAAGTTTTCAAGAAAATGAGATAGTTTTGTGAACCAGTTGCCTTTCTTTATTTTACAGATTCTACTCAAGGTCAAATGATCAATGGTAAGAAGGTGCCAGCAGGAGACAGTAAATATATCAGTGCAAATTTTCATCCCTGACAGAAAATAACAAAAATAAGGTGCCAATTCTACAGATAGTAGATCAGCTTCATCCTGGTAAAAAAGGTAGAGTTTAGGAGAGTTATACATGGACGTTTATCATTTGCACTTATTATATCTTAAAATTCTTTCACATTCTTTTTTGAATTAGAATTTTTTTTTGGTGAGAGAGAAAGTATTCTAAAGTCTGAGAATTTCTTTTATTCGTACATTAATACCTACGTACCTACCCTATTAGTCAAAGTATGATTTATATTGGATTAAAATGCTCTAAAGAAAAAAATTATGAATTTGGAGTAAAAAACACATGTTTGGGATGATACCACAATCTGTAAGGCAAAGCCATTACTTTCAGGGCACTAATGAATCTCTTAACTCTATTTAGGACTTTGAGGTGGACGAAAAGCACCACGTGAATCACAAAATGCTAAATGAAGTGCTAAATAAATCAATCGATGACAATATTGCCTATGAAGTTAACAAATATAATAAACATATTGTTATAGTCTATACATAATATTCTATTTTCTAAATGAAAATGTTTCTTCTGAGCATTCAAATACACCTTTAAAACAAAGATTCTCATATATTCAACTCATACCTGGTAGTCACCATCATGAAAACTGAAAAGAAACCTTATTTTTCAAAAGACATGTCGACAATTATTAAATGCAAAAAAAGTTTACATGTAAACATTTGCCTGCATAAAAATGTAAATATTTGTTTTATATCAAATAAAAATAACTATTTTTTGCAAATTTCTATATTTAGTTTGCTCCATTACACAAGAAGAACTTACTGAATGCTTATTCTACTAGAGAATAAAAGTAGAAGATATAATCATGATACCAAACTCCATTTTGAAAAATGAGCAGTCATATAAAACTGCCGTCTTCCTTAAATTTTCTGTAAAAATACAGAGGAATCATTTGTTGAAATGACGCTAACTTATATAAGCATTCAAATCATATGCAAATAGCTATTAGAATCTTTAAAATTCCAGAGAAGCAGTCATCTGTTTATAATTCCAGAAAAAGTTATCTGTTGATCCAAGATGTGTGGTTTAGTACTTCTTATCAACCTAAGTGATATGGAAAAAAGATGTTGTATGTATTATAAGCACTGAAAGGAGAATTAAGTAAATCACCTTTCCTTACTCTTTATTTATATACCAGTCTTTATGAAACAAGTGTACATATTTTTCTCATGTTAATTTTTATTAATATCTTCAAATTTTCTAGTACTTCAATACTTCTGTACATTTAAAAATGCATATATATTTCCACATTACTTTTCAGAAGCAGGGCCATTTTTGTCTTGCTTCTTCTCTATGATAATGTATATGATGACACATATTTACATGCTTAGTGTTGTATTTTTATTCATATACTGAACGTCCTATATAAAAAAAATCCATAATATGACAGAGAGATACAGTGGGCAGGACAATCAGGGTATGCTCATTCTAATGATGTGCTAAACCTGAGCTACTCTTGGTATGGATGGTATATTTTTAACTGAGGTCATTGACCCTATAAATTGCTAACTCTCCTTGGAGATTCCTTTACTAATTGTAAAACTGAAATCATTTATTGAATCACAAAGTAATAAAATATGAGACTTAGAACATTTGAGGCCATCTGTGATGGACTAAATGGTGCCCCCCAAAAGTATATGTACACTTCCTAATTCTGGAAGCTGTGAATATTATCTGACAAAAGATGTGCTTAAGTCAAGGCTCTTGAGAAGAGGATCTTACCCTGGATTATCTGGATGGACCCTAAATACAGTCATATGTATCCTTACAAGAGAGAGGTGGAAGAAGCTTTGAGACAGATACACAGAGGAGAAGGCCATGTGAAAATGGAGGCCAAGATTGGAATGACGTGACGGCAGGTCATAGAATACCAAGGAGTGTCGGTAGCTACCAGAAGCTAAAAGAGAGGCATGGAATAGATCTTCCCCAAGAGCCTCTGGAGGGAGTGCAGCCCAGCTGACAGCTTGGTTTCAGACTTCTGTCCTTCAGAACTGTGAGAGAATAAACTTATTTTTTTAAGCCACCAAGTCTGTGACAATTTGTTACAGCAGCTACACGAAAATAATACACCATCTATTGCAATCTCATGTATCTTCAGGGAAGAGATTTACTTGACAAACAGATGTCCAGTTTCCCCTTGACCTGTTCAAGTATAAACTGACCTCTAGGTAACTAAAGAGAATTTTTTAGTGCCACCTAGCTCAGTCATCAGCATATTCTTCTTTACACCAAGCTGAAATCTGTCTCCTGACAGTCCTTCCCAGACCCATCACACTGAATAGATGACACATTAGTTCTCTGGCATAACATAGACCAAGTCTCTTATATGAAATCCCTCTGAATATTTGGAGACAGTAGTAACCCAACCCCCCCTTAATCTTCCTTGCATAACCTGGAATGCTACATATCTCTCATGACCTAGCTGAAAGCTGTCCTATGAACCTCTCTCAATTGTCTTCTCTGCACTTTCCCCACTGAGAGTGAAGGATACTTGATTGTCAACCTGTATGCCCACAGGGTACCTGGCACATATGTAAACATGAAAACGCAGCATCCTGAAGTGCCTGTAGATTTCCATGTGTAAAAATGGAGGAAAACTAATTTTAGGAATAAGAAGCAGTGGAGACAGAGATAGAAATAGAGATAGGTAGAGAGACAGAAAAAGAGAGAGAGAGAAACATAATATAGCATGTAGACCCATGGATCTCTCAGTTGTCCAGAATCATTGGATCATAATGAATAGAAATGGGGGAAAGTAGAAAGTGGGAATAGAAAGGCAATTTGCTAAAGAAAGATTGTTAAAGAACTTTGAATAATACTAATAAATAATTAAGAGTTTATCAAGTACATACCAAACACTGTGTAAAGTACTCTAAATATATCTCCACTATTACTGTAGTGAATTAAAGATGAAATTTTGTTTTATTATATCAAATTAAGGATTCAGAAACCACTTGATATTATTATTCCAAGTTAAAAATCAAAAAGGGACTTAAACACTTCACCAAAATCATACTTCCTATAAATTGTGAAGCTGGGATCCAAACCTACAACTCTCTGGTTGCTGAGATGATGACCAGCATTGTGAGATGCTGCCTCTCTTCCTCCAAATAACTATATATCTTTCTATTATCTTGCACTGTTTGTGTTACTACTTCTTCCTTCTTATCCTCTCTTTCTATCCCATGCCTTCTCTTCTCTGAACACCGGACGAAGATCTGCAAACTTAACTTGAGAGCTAATGGGAAGTCCTTGAAATGTGATTATAGGAGGACTACAGCTATCAGAACAAAACAAATATTTAGCCCCATATATGAAATAGTATTTGCAACCTATTTAGGTATCTATATCATGTTTAAAATGTATCTTTAGAAAACACCACAGCACAATCTTGCCACACATAACTGTATGAGTGACATGTATCTGAAAATAAGATGTTTTATTCATATTGTGGTATTCCTTAACCTAAAGCCACATTCACTGCTATTTTCTTCTCAACCTCTTTCATTTAAATAAGATACAGAGTCTATTTTCTATATCTTTGTTTAGAAGCTATGGTTATTATTGCCCTTAATTACTTCCCTATGTGGCTTTAAATTGAAATTACCTCTATAATTACTTTCCCCTGAAATTTCTATGGTAAAGTTCAGCAACTAAATGTGAAAGGCTTCTAAATGAAGACATTTGGTCAGTGCTGTAAGTTGGTTCATTTATATCTAATCATCAAGCAGGTTAAAAGATTTCATTAGTTTTGGAAAGTTTAAGCATTTCAAATAGCCCTGTCATCTCTTTTTATTTATTTGTTTATGATTCAAGAAATTAATCCTAGCAAAGTCGTTTGATTCTGTGTGGCATGTTGTTACCATAGCAATTCTGTTGTTTTTTAATAATTGATATAAAGTTTTAAATAAAGTGCTTAATTGTGTTTGTAGATTGTTTCCTGAGCCATAAATAGCTAACTCTCAAAATCCTCTTTCACTATCATTGACACTCTGTAATCAACTTGTGCGTTTTCATTGAAATGAGGCACAGGGAGGATGGTGCCAGAGAGGTCATCACAACCCAAAAAGAACTGGAGAACATTTCAGCTCACCACAAGTCACCAAGGGCAAAATAGAAACTGTGCATATAGCCTTACCATGGCAATGCATCCCATAATTACTTTCCTTAGAATCTGTTTCAATTCGAAAGACTACACTGATCTCTGCATACAAATCTCATTGTTCTTCCCACTCACAAAATAGGCTATTCTGGCTGTTTCTATTGTCACTTCCAGGTCATGGACATGAAAATAGGATTTAAGTAACGCCAATGCCACTTGTCAAGTGATGTCCAGAAAGAATTAGTTTTTCTTAAAAAAGTGAATATTTTACTTACAAAGTTCACTGTACTCATTTTATTTACCCAAGAAAGTTATTTACCATTTGCAGAATGAGATAAGGTTTATAAAATATGTACTATTTTAATTTTAATCATTATTGCATGAGTCACTGTTTTCATAAAAATCTGCCTATAGTTTTAGCAGAATGGTAAATCTATATATTTGAAAATGACTGAGTCTTCATATTTAGAATCCTTATATTTTTACTAAAAGATGAGTGTATTACTCATTAAAATAGAAAATAGGAATTTTCATATGAAGGTATGAGGAGGTAGTACATTATCAGATGATTTTTGAAACACTGTCTCATTATTCAACTTCATTGTTTGAAAGGAGGAAGAATTAAAAGAGTGCATTTCAACAGGGAGAAGAGGACTATAACATAGAGGCAGTGGTGAAGTTAGGACTGTTTCCTCTTGAATTGTCAATAAAAAACGTTGCAAACATTTAAAACTTTATATGTTTACATAGAAAGCTGAAGCCTGTGTTTCTAAAACACAACAAATGCAAAACTGTTTACAGAACATGATTATCTCTAATTTTATGAAAACTTATGAGCCCTAGAAAATGGACTTAACTTATTTTAAGATATTTTACTATCCCAGGACAAACTCTGAACCATGAATGTTTCATAATGTCTGACTCTAGGACCATTGAAACAATATGAATTCTCGTTTGTCCCAAATATATATTCAGAGAACTCACTACATACTAGAGGTGTTAATATTATGAAGCAACTTAATTCCATGTAAATATTTCCTTGAAATAAATCTACTGCTACAATGTAGAGAGATGCTTTCAATGTGATTAATGAAGAATAAATAGTAAGTAATTCTATCAGGTTTAGAGAAAATGGTGAATTTTTATGTAACATAGCATCAGGCCTTTTCAAAAGACATACCATTGATATCACTATGAGGACATAGCTGTAGGACTCTTTTAGCATGCAATGATCAAAGACTACCCAAGTCCTAGACTGGAACTTGTCTGATCTAGTCTGAAATGGTATTTCTATATGGACACTGACATGTATTCCTAACATAACGAAACAAATTTTAGTAAGAAGAGTGGGAAGAATAATGAGCTTGTCTTATATTTATTAAAATATACTACTCAACTCTGTGAAACACTACTATAAATAAAAGTAAACTAGGAACATATCAGATCAGATGATTTACCAACTTAGAAAATGGTCTTAGTTTCAACGTTTAATTTTAAAAGATACAATTTGCACAAACTTACTTGATTTATTTAAAAGGATGAGACACTGAACATGCATGACTACATTACTAAATTAAGATGAATAATAAATATTATTTTGAGTAAAATAATCTTTATATAGACAAACATCTCTATGCCGTTTGTAAATAGTCTGGAACTGGGAGTCACAATGAAACTCAATTATTTATAATTCATAAAGAATTATAATTATATATAACTATAATCTGTAAATGGAAATGCATAGTAGGAATATGTTTTTGTCATGGACTGTGGACAAGATCATAGCTTTCTATTCCAAACCACTTGTAACATAAATTCTTATTAACCTGACTGAAAATTGTCCTATTAACATTCTACATATATTGGATAATTTTTTTATAACAATTCTTGTTCTTCCCTTTCTTATGAATGGTAGGCTATCATCATATTCTATGAAAAATGACTTTTGCTCTGGGAAATGCTTTAACATTTGCATGGTTAGTTAGAGTTGGACTACTTCGAGGACCAGGTAAACTGTGATAGGTGATTCACCAATCAGAACATAAATTGCAGCTACTCAAATAACACATTATAACTTTTCTTCTAGAAATTTATATCTAGTAATTCAAACCAATTTAACAATACTTATCAAGCAAAGGTGATTTTCAGGGTATTGAGATTCTAATGATTCAGAGCAAATGATCATTGACCATCTTTTCATATGGTCTTTAACTGTGGGGATTTTTGCCTCTGAGAGGACTGGGACACAGAAGTTCAGCCATAACAGCAAATTAAGAGCAGAGTCAGGTTCACTGTAAGATGGATAACATCATCTTCCACCCAGAAAGGAAAATGTTGCACCTACTGACTTATTAACTGAGACTATATCAACGGTCTGGAGGTGAACATCATTTTGCATACATTTTCATTATGGTAAGCCAATATGAAACAAAAATACCCAAATAGATGAAGAAAACTGAATAAAGGAATCTTAATTCTTAGGCAACAGTATTTTTCCCTCACTAGTTAAATGCTTATTAGAATACCAAAGAGAAAATAACAAGCAATATTGCCATCCAACGGTGAAATTGCAACATTTAAAGCATATTAAAAATAAAGATGGGAGTATAGTACAATATTTCAAAATTAGTAGAAATATCTTTCTTTGACTGCCTGCATTCTCTGGGAAATACACGGGAAATGTTTGGATGTTATTAATATAGTGAGCACTAATTGAAAGTAAGCGAAATTCATTAAGGGTGGGTTTTCACCTCTTTCAAATCACAAAACAAGAGAAACTTTAATTCGTATTATTTAATTATTAAAGAGGCAGTAAATAGAGCTTGCAAAACTTATTAATGCCATTATTTTAATTCTTTATTTTACACTATGCTTAGCAAATATTTTCCTTTCACCATCAATTAAAGAACTACCTGAATCTGATCCCCTCCTAAAAGACTTCAGAACTAATTTTTCTCTCCCCCAAATCCCCAGATACTTTGTACCTACAAAGTTCTTTATTTTAATTGTTTGATTTACCTTAAAATTATTGACATATTCATTGGCACATCTTTCTGTTAGAAAAGGAAGGATTATGTTTTATTCATTATTGTGTCCATAACTGTTAGTGCCTAACATGCCAACTATAAATGATTGTTGAATATAGTAGAACTGCCTTAAATTCTGAATGGCTATGAATTATGAACTGGAGTGTTTGTATGAAATGATTGTATCTCATTAGTGAGGTGGACTTTATCTCACTTGTGAAATTCAAAGAATCACCTCAAAATTCTTAATACATTGATGTCATCGCTATACTTAATGACAAGATTATAATCGCTAAATATTGGATTGTTATAACTGACAAATAATAAAGAGTTTGTAAAGCACCTATGTTTATCATATGGAACGAACTCAATAAATAGTAGTTGGTAAAGTTATGCTGCTGCTGGTAATGATAATGATTATTCAGGCTGCTATAGTTGGATTTTATTAACCTGATATCTCAGACATATAAATTTAGAAAGAAGAAATATATTTTTTATAACCCAAGATGTAATTAATTACTGCAGTAACCAAATTATATATGTATTATTAAGTTACATATTATTCATTTGGCTATTCAATAAATATTTAAAGAACATATATTTTGTAGCTTCTCACTCTGTTAGGTACTAGGAATGTAGGAGTAAACCAAATAGACGTGGTCTCTGCCCAAATGAAAATAGTTTAGTGAGTACATGGGTATTGAAGGTGTAATGATAATTATAATAAGTGCTATGAACATGGTAGTTGGATGGTGATAATGAGAAGGTCTGTCCTAGAGTGAGAAACTCAGGAAATGACATCTCGAAGAAGCTAAGGCCCAAGGATAAGTGGTTAACTAGGTGACACAACTTTTTTTTGAAAGGGGAAGGAGGAGTTGAAAGGAGAGTTTCAGGGAGAAGAAACAACTGAAAACACAATATTAAAGAGAGAGGGACTACACACCTACAAAATATGTAGTGTATATAAACAAGAAATGCATACTTTATATGTAAATATAATAAAATAATGTTTTGAGCTATATTTCAATCAATATTAAATTTTAATATATATAGTTTAATATTAAATGCTACAGTTTCATGATGACTACCCCCCAATTTATTTATATTTAACAAATACATCTTTTTAAATTCCTTTGTCTTCTAACTTTCTGTATTATTTTACTAAGTATATCACTCGTAATCAATGAAAAGTTGAATTTTTAAAAATCCAATCTGAGTCTTTTTTTTCTAACAAGAGAAATAAGTCCTATTTTAAAAATTAATTATAGTTGCTGATGTATTAGGGTTTATTATTGCCATTTTATTTTGGAATTTCTTCTTTATTATATATTATATAGTATATTTTACTCCTTTTTTTCTTCTGTCCTGACTTCTCTTTGATTAACTTTTCTATATTTCCTTACTTTCCTCTACCCAGTAGTCTTCTATTTCTATTTCTATTATTCTAATAAATTATACGTAAGTTTAATGTTTATATCTCTTTTCTCCTCATTGAAAAACAAGCACTATAGAACAAAAACTTTAATATACATCTCTGAAGATTTCTCATTCTCATAAGACCAGGGGCATTTTAAGTATTCCTACCCACTAAAACATGCTTGCATTTGGATGGGGCTGCATGGGAAAGTCATCTCTCTTCTTTATATTGACTTTTACAGGAGGGACTGGGCACCTAAATAGGAAAACTAATAGAAAAAAAGTTGCTAATATCCTGTGTGTGTGTGTGTGTAGATTTAGGATAGACTCCCACAAATGGAATTACATGGCCAAAGGAAACATTTTAAGTGTGATTAAATTTCTAAAAGACCTTCATGCCTGAAATAGTGGACACATCAGGGACTCTGCAACATCAACTCAGATCATAATTTTAGCTACTAACTACCCTCTGTAGCTCCACGGGAAAAAAAAAAAAATCTCATCTTCTTTCCTTGCTTTCTTTTAATATAAATAGATAGAATTGGATCCATAAAAGAAGTTTAGAGAGCCTGTGTGGGGACCACGTGGTGAAGGAAAAATACCGCAGATGTTGGAAATAGATCTGGTTCCAATGAGGATCATTCCTCCTTCTCTCTCTCTACTTCTGGAGAAAGGTAAGTTCTTACCTGTTGGGTCGAAAATCACAAATACATGTGTAAATGCTGTATTGTAGAGTATAAGGAGACTACCACTGAAACAGCGTTGTGGGTCTCTAATAGTGCCGGTAGGCTTCTTTGAACTTGCTTTGCCATTGAATGTATGTACGTAGAACAGTTGCTCAAGTAATAAGCAGGTGCCTGTATAATAGGCACTTTAAATCTACTTGGCATCAATTACCGTGTGCTTTTATGAATAAGATTGGGCTTTCCATCTCAGCTCCTCCCGCGCCCCATGTTTACTGCATAGTGGAAAAACTGTGCCTCAGAAATATGTGGTTTTCATGACTTTTCAAAGAGAAAAGTGAGGAGAGAGCTGGAAAGCCATATAGGCACACTATGAGAGGAGATTTTCTTTGTGTGTGCATTTGTTTATTTGTTTGTTAAGCATTTTATCAAATATAGAGAAGGCAATAGGGGTTTTACACTCTCCAGGACAGATTGGCCATAATTCTAGGGGGAAGCCATTGAAAAAGTCCAGCTTTGTCTGAAGTGTTAACACAAGGAGACGAGATGTGAGTGAGACCAGAAAAGAAAAAACCAAAGGGATCTCAACTGGGTAAATTAAGGTTTGCTTTTCAGTGAGCATTCCTCGGGGAACTGAGCAACCAGGAGAGTTAGGAGTACAGATCATCTTGGAAGTTTGTGGAAAGAGTGTTCTCTGCCTTCTCCTGGGTGGTGTGCCAAAGCATGAAGGAGGAGAGAACACTCCTTAACAATTGTTAAACCTCCCTTGAAATATTTGCAGGGATTTCTTTTAAAAATATAATTTGTATTAGAATTTATTTATTCAGTGAATATTTATTGAGTGACTACTATGTGCAGGGCACTGTTCTAAGTGGTCGAGATGTATTCGTTAAAAAATTGAAAAGGCAAAAAGCCCTACCTTCATACAACTGACACCCTAATTGGAGAAATCAGACAATAAACAATATATATAACAAGGAAGTTATAAAACAAAAGCATAGTGAATAAGAAAAGCACATTGTATGTTATAACTTGGCACGTGTTGTTGAGAAATATAGACTATGGTCAAGGTGAGGGGATGGCTTGCAATTTTAAGATTGGTCAGAGTAGGCCTCAGTGATTGAGCAAAGGCTTGAAGGATGTGGGGATTGAGCCAAGGATTAGCTCTACAAGGAGCATTCCTGGGAGAGGGAACAAGAAGAATGAAGAGCCTACACAGGAGCATGTTGAGTGTATTTAATAAACAACAAGAGGGCCATGTGTGCTTGAAGTTCAGTGAGTTGAAGGGATAAAATACTAGCAGATGAAGTTTCAGAGATGGTAAGGACCAAATGATATAGGGCTCTGTAGGCCCTGGTATATACTTTGACTTTTGCTCTGAATAAATTGGGGATTGTGGAAAGATTTTCAAAATGTCTCTTAAATAAGTAAAACTTCTGTTTAAAATTACCAGGACACCCCCACATCATTAATGCTTCAATAAGATACTTACAATTCAGTTGGCCTTTTCAAGGATAGACTACACACTGAGAGGCTAAACCACTTTCTGTTCGATGTCAGTTCCTTCTTCTGAATAATTAATGTTTTTCAGAGTTCACGTCTTCTGAATGGTTTACTCTTTATTCCACTCTTGCCCTGTACTCTTCCCAACTTCTGTCTAAGGAAAACTGACATTTGAGGAAGGATTCTCTATTCTTGAATACAGGGTCTATAAAAAGAGTCTCATTGACACTAAACTTGCCTTTTTGGTGACTGCAATTAATATCCTTCTTTTAGAGATAGTATAATATTTAAATATATTTTAAATGAATGAAAAATTCCATTTCCTATTAGTGTGCCACTCAGAGTCTCACTGACATTAAGGTACTAGGAAATATCACTGAAAATCTTATCTATGACATGGAGGGACCACTGACCCTGAGATGTTTCTTCCATCCCCATCTTGTTCCCAACTACTTTCTTTGCCTCATTATGCAAAAAAAAGAAAATGGGAATATGTAAAAAGCTACTGGCTATTTTTCTGCCTTTCATTTTTTGCATTTTATTGATATGTATCTTTGTTCCACGAAGAGCATCAATCCAAGGATGGTAGGTGGGCCCTTTAGTACTGAATTCAGGCACACACACTGATGTAACTGTCATCTCAATATTACTTGGTCACACTCACAATGTTGGAACATGTTGATTATTTACAGATTTTATGCAAGTAATTTTCTTCCATCAACCTAGAAATCTGGCCTATCTTGCTCTTTATTTCAAGCTGGTATAATATACCCTTAACCAGAAGATGATTAAAATTAAGAGCGTGGCACACATTCTCCCACCAGAAACCAAAATCAAGACATTCTGGACTCTTGGAAGTGTTGATGTCAATGATTTGTTTTGGTCTAATGTCACGAGAAGACATATATGATCTGATCAAATCTAACATAAACTGCGTAGATATGGTTCATGCTTACTAAAATAGAAGGTGTATTTATAATTAATGATAGGATAATAAACCTTGAAATGAGTCATATAGCTTATATTTAAAGGTTTAGTGAAGACATACACATTTGCACTAAAATGGACTGATGGATCAATGATAAATGTACCAACAAATCCCTAAAAAATGACAGATTTGGGTTTAATCTAATAATTAATTAAATAACATTTTAAAAAACTTGATTCCAGTAATAACAATGTGAACCTATTTTACTCCTATTTATAAGCAGAACACATAGGCAACATAATACCTAGATTACATAATATCCTGACCGCAGTTTAATATTAGAGTTTGAAGAATTCAATTTTCTCTAAGGTTCATCTAATAAACACTTTTTTACCCATGTTCCTTGTTTTGCCCTTTGTTAAGCAATCTATATTTTTTTGACATTTTCATAATGAAGTAATGTAAGATGTTCTATTTTTAAAAGGCTTCTTTTTTGGGGGCCGCCCGGTGGCGCAGCGGTTTAGTCCGCGCTTGGCAGCCCGGAGTTCGTGAGTTCGGATCCCGGGCGCCCGCCGACGCACCACTTGTCAGCCACGCTGTGGTGGCGTCCTATATAAAGTAGAGGAGGATGGGCACGGATGTTAGCCCAGGGCCAGTCTTCCTCAGCAAAAAGGGGAGGATTGGCGACGGATGTTAGCTCAGGGCCGGTCTTCCTCACAAAAAAAAAAAAAAAAAAGGCTTCTTTTTTGGTTTTGAGAATATGGAAAATGTCAGAAAAGTAATTATAAAATATAAAGAAAAGGTTGAGTTTCTGATAATATCAGGAAAAAAATAACTATTGTGAGTGTAAGGGATGCAGAATTTTAGCATCAATAAATTAAAATGTCAATCCAGCATTCGAAAAAAATATGAATAATAAATACAATCTTCAAGAGTATCTACTCCTGATAAAACAACAATGGTCCTAACTTGTCCGTTTGTTAGAGAATAAAAGATTGCTACTAGAAAGTGAAGTTACTTTTCTTGCTTCTAAAAAAATTATTTCTCAAAGTGGGGGAAAAAAATCTCAACACTTCACAACCTAAAGACATGTCGTTTGAAATTACCCCACGGGAAGAAGAGAACTGGAAAGGTGTTCTCTGGATAGATTTTGATCTCTGCAAGGATATGAACTATAATGATCAGAGGGCATTCTAAAATGCTTCAAAAATTGTTAAACCAAGGAATAATTCAACCTGGAGACCCTATATCTTTTCAAGATTGAATGGTAGTGAGCAAGAGCTGTAGGCTGCAAGAGCAATAATAGTGTTTGGAATGTAAAGATGAGACACTAATGTTATAATTAAGTTAAGTTTAGATTTTCTATCAATTGAATAAGCTCTATAGTTCCATATTAAATAAAAACTATAGTTCCCAAAGAGACAGTATAGTTTGTTTTTTAAATAAAACAGAGAACTCTAAATCTTATTGTAAATATGTACCATATATAATTTGTTAAATTTTTATTATTATTTTTATGTAACAGAAATAATATATTGTGTACCATTTATTTAACTTTTTAAAAATAAAAGACAGAATAACATCTCACAAAAGGAATGCTCACAATTAAAAAAAAATTATAAATAGTGCACCCTACACTGAAGGGTTCAGAAAATTAGATTTAACCATTTCTTCTCTTTGTTCTCCACAGTATGAAATACATTTCCCATGTATTTTGTAAGTCCATATTCTGTGTTACTTTTCCTCGTGCACTAAAATGCTGGATAAACCCATATATAGGAAATAACATTTGAATAGTTAGAACAAATTTTATTTTCATGTTTAAGGATTTGATATTTACTCACTCACCAATAGAGTCTTTATGATGTTACATTTTCACTAGAATTATTACTTTGAATAGTGATGATCTAAGTCAGTCCCTCCATTTGCAGTACAGTTAATTAGAGTTAGGATTACAGTTAAATCTACCTTTCCCCATAAGTGATTGGAACTTTGTCACATGAGAATAGCGCTTAAAATGGCAGAAATACATTGCCAGATTTCTAACCAACGTAGACAGCAAGTACTGGCGATATTCAATTGACCTTTTAACTAGTTATGCTCTTTGCAAATGCTTATCAGTTTGCCTTTCTTAAAGCAGAGATTCATTCTAAACACTTGTCTTAGACATAAGACATTCACTTCTAGCCATACTCTGCCAGCTATGTGATCTTGAAAAAAAACTCTCTCAGTCTTTCCTGCCTCACTTTCTTCATCAGAAAAGAGGACAAAGGACTAAGTGATTTCTAAAGCCCATCCAATCTCTAAAATGCAAAGCAATAAAGAAGTTCAAATATGGTTATTATTTTCCTCAGTACGTTTTTATGCCCTTGCTGAAAAAATAACTATATTCCAGGTTTGAAAGTCAGTGCACATTTCTATATACCAAAAATCTGTACAGTCACAGAAAACTCTAGACAAAGAAAAAAAATTGGAACTGTTAGATGATAGGTAACCCTAAAAAAATCTTCACAAGCTTTTGGCATCTTACATCTATGTAATGTATTATTATTATTCTTCTTCTTAGAATGGATTGAGTTTGTCATGTGTGCCAAATGCCATATCAAGATGTATGAAGCTCTATTTTACCTGTTGCCTAAAAAAAGGATTTACTACTGTCTGGAGTTTACATATATTTTTACATTTTTATAATGTATTTGAACTAAAGTTATGTCATATTAATTCTATTTTAAAATTCACATTTTAACTTTTTTATGACTTAGATATTTATGAATCCTCTGGTCAACTTGTTACATTTTATTTATTTTCATACTAATGAAAGTCATCACAATAAACACAATACAAAATAATTTTATTCATGGGTTGATTTCCCACATAGTCATTTAGGACTTGTGATTTTAGACATGCCTGAAAAGTTTTATAAATGAAATAATGAAGAAATAATTGGTAAAGATTAATAAGTTATGTAGATTTGTGAAATTTTATATGGTCTTACTTTGTAGCAATTTTTTGGAGTTACTCTGCACTTTCCTTCACCATTGCTGTCAACATAGTACAAGTCTGTGTTATTTCATGCCTGCGTTTCATTAATATTCTTTTGAGTTATCTGCTTGTAATTCTTTCCACTTCATTTCACTCAGAAAATTTTCATAGACCAACTTTGCAGAGCACTTTCTGGATGACGCTTCACAAATCAAACTTACATCTTAAGTCCCCACTACTGAGGAGGCTATGTTGCTCTTCCTCCACTTAAATCAGAGGTTGTTTTTTGGGTTTTTTTTTTTTTTTTCACTAGTCTATGTCAGCTTGCATTTCTGTTAAAGGCAAACTGACTCTTTATCAATGCTTCAGCAAAAAGCATCTTCTAGAAAAGGCACACTAACTGTCTGTCCTCAGAGTGTGAGGCCCCACCTTGCCCTTCTTTGGCCAACAATTACTCATTCACAAACTGGATCTACATCAAACCCCACCTGTTTCATGAAACCCTTTCCACAAATTCCAGATGAAATTGACTGCACCAAATGCTAATCTCTAGTATCACCTAAAAACCTTTATAATACACCAAATCAGGTATTATCAGTTAGCTATCCCTGTTTGCTGTCTACTTATAGCTCTAATATCTTGATTGACATATTTAATCTGAAGATCCTTATTATAAGCGTCTCTGGGATACCGGTTTATATCTTCAAGACCTTCTAAGATAAAAGACATAAAGATATTGGCCCAAATCCTACAAGGTCATGTAGTCCAGCTCCTGCATACTTCTCAGTCTCACCACTCACCATGCTCTACTTCATCCTCTGACACCAGCCCCACTGATTCTTTCTCACACCATTTTCCATCCCCATCACGGTTTGCATACATATTGTCACTTCTGCCTGGTGTGTTCTTCCTCCTTCTTTGCCTCGTTAACTCTTATTCAAGGCTTAGATGTCAACTCATGACCCTTTAGAGGGAAGCCTTCTTTGATCTCCTCGACTACTTTTGAATTTCCTCCTTCTATAATCTCATAACACCATGCATATGTCCTTTGTAGCTATTAACATGCTTGGAATTTTACATATGTGTGTATGATTATGTGTTTGTCTTCTTTTCCCACTTAGAAAACTTCCAAGTCTGCTATCTCAGTGCAAAGAATAGTGCCCACATAGCAGGCACTCAATACATATTTTCAAACGAAGCCATGATTCTGGTACAACTCGTGGTATCTAGAAATATGACAGCTATAAATCCTACTTGGAAAACTCCCAAATAAGGGACATACATCCCTATTTGATAGGTCTCCAATCCTTTAGCTCTTTACTTCAATTCTCTTAATTGGATGAAAGCATCATTATTAAGGAAGTAACTTTAAAAAACAAACAAGGAAAATAAAAGGGACTAATAAAAGGGTCTAAATTCTAACTATACATCCAAAATGATTTCCATTACACAGTAACATAGAATCTATTGTGAGCCTAGATTCCCTCAACTTTAAAACTCTCATAACATCAACAAATCTTTCTGTTAGAATTGTTTATATAGATTTATATAAAAAATAAATATAAATATATTTACATAAACATATTTTATATAGTAGTATCTCTCTATATTTAATCGTTTAATTGTAAAATACTATTGAAATAAATTAAAATTATTATTCTAAAGTGGCACAATACATTGTCTTCAATATCCATAAAAACTTGAAACTTAAAAAGTCTTTGGGATTTACCATTAACCAAGAATAATGTCAAAATGAATTTTCTTTAAAGCAAATTCCGGTCCGTAGTAAAAGGTGTTACGGTGAGTTTCTGCTGTATTTAATACTAAAACAGAAACTGATATGGCACCAGGCTAAATGCTAAGACAGCAGAGATTTTTAAAGCCCATTAGATTGTAATGCCACTGACAGCAGGGAACAAGTACTTTATTCCCCTTGTAACCTTCTGCCTTTCACTATATAGGACAGGATTCTGCAGAGAGTGAATGTTCAATAACTCTTATTGTTGTGGTGACTGCTAGATAATGAATCATGAAGAATAGCTAAATTAGAATCAGGAAAAGTCCACAGAGCTGTAGTAATCACGTGTGTTGCAATGAACACAAGAGACTAGCCAAAGGATGACAGGGAGAGACTAAGATTTGTACACCTGGTAAAAATGTTGCTATGAGGCTCTTCAGGAAGTAACAGACTGGCTTAATCTGATGTAAGTATGAATTTAGGAATATAAAGTAGAAAACTCATGATCCGTTATCACAAATTTCAAAGTAATAGCCACAGCTAGAAGAATGAAATCTCACTAGGAGCCGTTGAAATTATACCTTCAAAAGACTTTGGTATCTTTGTATTCACATGTTTTAAATAACCTTTTTAGAAAATTAAATTTAAATACTTCTTGTAGGGAGGATGATGCAGGAAATATTTATATAGCCAAGGAAAAGTGGAATCCAGATATATTTTCCTTCAAGACCAATCAGCATAGTAGCTGTGCTTGTATCTTTCAAACTTCAATGTCATTATTCATTTTAATCTTATAGGCATTTCATGGTATATTTATGCTTAATAGTAATGTCATCACTACATGTGAAATGGGGGTAATGATTTGAAAATATTAATGTGTTCTACCTAACATATTAATTAAGGTGATCTTTGGACACATTCATGCCTCTTTAGGTAATGAAAGGCAGAGGGCTCTGGAAGGGGATCTACTTTTGAGTTGCTATTTCATCAACCCAGCACTCAGGCAAGCAGTCATGTCAAATTGAACCTGGTGCAGCAGTATGCTGGGGAAAAAGGAGGCCCTAAATTTTAGGTTCTATGATTATCCAGCCAGGGAAGTCTCTTAGGGAAGCCAAAACTAGATAATAATTCTACCATCAGGTGACTTTAGCCTTAAACGCCAGGAAGGGGGGAGTGACAAGAGGAGTAGAGGAGGCTGCGTGATCTCATAGCGTCCCCTTTCCCCATTCAGCTAGAAGACGTGGGGAATGGGTGTGAAAGGAGAGAAGAGGGCACCATTCATTTACCTGATTCATTCTGGCAAAAGCTGACTTCCCTAAAGAGAACATATATGATTGAATTATGTTGAAATTACCAGAAAAGAATTGGTTTTTTTTTCCCACTATCGAACAGGTAGGGGCCAATGAGGAAGACCTGAATGTTTTTCACAACATAAAGCTACTATAGTACTGTCCATATCTGAATATTACTTACATTTATATTCCTGACCTCCCACTTAAACCTAAAATTCAGTTAATACACACCATCATTCTGCACAGAGTAGAGAAAGATATGTAAAAATGTGTGTTTCCAAGTTGACTGGACTATGAAGAAATAGAGAAGTTTCCAGAAATATCTTTATACAGTGTTGACATTTCAGAAAAAGGAAAAAAACATGAAACCAGAATAAACAAAACCAGAAAATTTTCCACAACATTGATATCAAACAAAATGAGTAAATAAAATGGATCTGATTTTTGAATAATTTTTCCAGATTCTTCTCTTATACTGTTTCCTTTCTTCATATTCTAAAAGGAATGCATAATTATTGTTTAAAAATTTGGAAAATGGAGAAAGTAGTGAAAATGAAATTAAAAGTACCCATAATGCCAACACAGATATAACCATCATAAACATATTTGTGCATTACTTTATCATATTTTTCAATAAACAGGATCATATTAAATACACAGTAACATATTATTTTGTTATCTACAATAATTTTTAACTATTATTAAAATTATTCAATAATATTTTAAAGAATGCATAACATCCTGTTCTGTGTCTAGCAGGAGTTATTTGCCTACTCTCATAATTTGGGCATTTCTACTATTATTACACTCAGTGAGGGCATTATCTCTCTGGTAAAATAATTACTCTTATTTATATAAATATATTTTCTTCTATAAATCCCTGAACAAGAAAATTGATAAAGAATTAAAGTACAAAATTCTGTGTGAATCAATATTTTTTATTGATAGTCCCTTCATCTTGCTTATCGCCTATCCTCCTCCAACCCGTTTCCCATATCCTATTCAACTCTAAACTTGATTACTTATTTTTGAATCCATGTGTCAGTGGGTGGTTCTCTGTGCTATCACACGTGACTCAAAATGCGTCTTTCCCAAAACTGCACTAAAATATTCTGTCTACTGTTCCTCTCAATGATATAGAAATCTTGACTCCCCAGATGCCCAAAACTTATGAAAATCTGTGGAGTCACTTGAGTCAATGGTATTTTAGGATGGATAGAGCAGTCAGTAATTAGGACATTTGTTGAGGTATTCTGAGTCTCTCCCCATGCCTACTAATGTTTGATATATGGTTATGCATAATCTACCTTTGCAGTAATTAATAATGTGTATCATTTTCTATTTAGTCATATTTCATAAATTAAGCTTTTAGAATCATAACTTATGGAACATTTGTTTTTCATTTTTAATTAACTTTAGCATTTAAAGTACCAAACTTCTTCACTGTTGAATTGAAAATTTTCCTGTAGTTCTCACATGATGGCTCATAATGTAACTAAATGAGGGTATCTGACAGGGAAAGGAAATTTCTAATTTATCATTATTTCTGGCCCAGGATCCTCGAATATGGTTACTTTGTTTTGGCATGCTTTATTATTTCTGTATTAGAATTGTGTGACAAAGCAAGCAGCCACTCTCTTGGTATTAAGATGAATTGTTGACAGCTAGTTCTGTGTATTTTATGGTACATCTAGTGTGGTGTGGTCATATATACTAAATTATTATTTATGCTTAATACCATTTTCTGTGCATGCTTCTCCAAGAGGATATGTTACCATCATTAAAGCACAACAGCTTTTTATGGGGTTTGGTTTCTAGCACACCACAGTTAGAAATCCCACTTGGTATAGAAACTGCACAAAGATAATATTGTGCTGAAAATCAATATTAAAAATTCCAGTTATAATTCACCCATGTTTTCTATTATATCTAGTGATGATTAATTCTAAAATGAAAAAAGAATATTTTTGGCAAGTAGAGAGCAGAGGAAAAGAGAAATCAAATGTTCAGACTAAATGAAATTCGACTCTAATAAACAATGTTTAGAATCATTCTGCTCAAGTTTACTTTCTTTTTCTTTGTGTTTCTCAAAGTTTATATTGCAGTCAGTAAACATAAAAAATTATTTAAAATCATTTATTATGGAAATTTTCAGGAAGATCAAGCTCTTCAGGTAGTTTTTTCACACACTGGGACAGTAAAAGCATGGAAAATGCATCATAAACCAGAACAATCTAAGAATTAAAAGCCCTCTGCTATGTTTCTTCCTTCCAAAGACATTTTCCATTTAGGAAGCTAAAAATTTTTAAGTAGATCACAGTTTTAGACTTTGTAAGCACTATAAATTCTTTTGAGAAATGTCATTTTGAATACCTATTACCTGCTAGTCATAGACCAGCAAAAAATAACATGAAACTCATGCTCTATTGATACATAAAATTATATCTCTACATATTTGCATTCTTGTACTTGGAAAAGTCTGGGATATTTCTATGATTATTTTCTGGATTCAAATCTAGCATCTCTACCCAATTCAACTTCAGTGAAAATTTATCGAGCAAGGACTATAAGGAAATTATGATGCTCTGAAAGGAATATAATGAAAAATTACCTCTTCCTTATAAAAAATACATTTTGAGGAATGTTAATAAAGCAGTCATATAGTTAAGATATACGTGAGCTCTTAATTTGGGCAAAAACAGTGCTTCATAAAGAAATGACTTGAAATGGCTTTGAACAATGCCATGCAAAATGGAGAATATTTTGACGGGGAAATGTGGAAGAGAGTATGAGAGTAGTCTGGGTAAAGATTAAGCATGAAGCAGCATGTGATTTGATTATATCTGTATATCTGTCTGTCTCTCGATATATGCAAATATAGATCTATATATACACATATAAAGATATATATCTATACATAGAGATTATCTATCTATCGAGTTGAAGAGACAAATAAATCTGAGGTTAGAGGGAATTATGGAGAACATTCCACGCCAGTGACGAGTTGATAATATATAATTAGGTGGAAAATAGGTTGTTACAGTATGCTTTTGAGCAGATTGATAATATGGGGGGATAATTTTAATTTAGGAGTGTAGTGTGGCTTTCAAAAATTTTGACCATGATCTTCAGTAAGAAATATATTTTACATTAAACTCAATCCCTTTACCTACGAAGAAATATTTCATGAAACATTACTTATTCTTACTAGCAACACAGCACTCATATTTTCTATTCTGTTCTCTTATATTTCTGTTCTATTTCGTTACAAAAATACTGGTCTGCCCCCATTACATTTATATCATAATGTGTTTCTGGAGTTTGAAAAAAAACTACTGTAACAATATCAACTATCAGTAGTATATAGGAAAGAGTAACTTAAAGAGAGGCTAAAAGTGGGAGGATTAGTTATGGAATACTAAAGATATTAATTAGATTGTGGTAAGCTTGAGGTATGCTGTGAGGGAAATCATGAAATACAAGAGAAAACATATACATTAGGCAAGATATTTATGTCTAACACAATAATGATTACTGCTAATGGAAATAAATGAAATTGATTTGCTTACGTGTGTGTGTGTGTTTGTGTGTCTATTTGTCTGTCTTTCCATCTGTCTCTCTTATCAGAATATAAGTTTCACTGGGGCAGAGACTTTATCATTCTTGTTCACTGCTGTCCCCAATTACTAAAAAACTATCAGGCACATAATAAGTGCTGAATTAGTATTTGTTGAATGAAAGAGACAATCAAAATAAGATAGACAAAATATTAAAAGAGCAAAAATTGGGGCCGCCCGGTGGCGCAGCGGTTTAGTCCGCGCTTGGCAGCCCAGGGTTCGCGAGTTCGGATCCCGGGCGCCCGCAGACTCACTGCCTGTCGGCCATGCCGAGGTGGCGTCCCATATAAAGTGGAGGAAGACGGGCACGGATGTTAGCCCAGGGCCAGTCTTCCTCAGCAAAAAGGGGAGGATTGGCAACGGATGTTAGCTCAGGGCTGGTCTTCCCCACACACAAAAAAATAAATAAATAAATAAAAGAGCAAAAATTGTCAGCCTAAAATCTCCAAAGGTTTTACATTTTAAAAGGCAAGTGGGCTGGCCTGGTGGTTAGTGGTTAAGTTTGCATGCTCCACTTTGGCAGCCCGGGGTTCACGGGTTCAGATCCTGGGCACGGACCTACACACCGCTCATCAAGCTGTGCTGTGGCAGCGTCCCACATACAAAATAGAGGAAGATTGGCAACAGATGTTAGCTCAGGGCCATTCATCCTCACCAAAAAAAAAAAAAAGCCAACGTAGTTCATGAGTTTTTTCTGTTTTGTTTATGTGTCCTTATATGAAAAACTTTGTAACATTGATTTCTTTCTATTAAATAAAAGTTTACTTGCTCCCAACTGTGATGAAAATGTATCATGACGTTTGAAAAATATAAACTAATTTGCAATGATATAATCCATCTCGGGACTCCACATATGATTATGCAGGTAGTCAAGGGATTGTCTTGAAAAAAATAAAATATATTTATAAAAACACAGAAACATTATCTTATTTAAGTATCTTCCAAACCCAGCAATGCATCTGGTATAATATAGGGGTTTAACAATTGCTTCATATATGCAAGACTAAATAATCTTTCACTTAATTTTTTCTTGTTAAACATATCAAATTTATTGTAGAAGATTAAAAAATACAAATTAGCAATAAAAATAAAATGAATATCACTCTACCATCAGAGATAACTGCTAATGCCTGTGTATGTGTGTGTATATACGCACAAACATGTATATGCTTGTGTATTTTAGTTTTATTGTTTAAAACACAGAACTATTATTGTATATATTTTGTAACCTTGTTTAAAGTCACTTAAACTCATCATTACCCATTACATGGGGCTATTATGGAAAGCAAATGAGAAAAGTGCAAGTATAGCACTTAATATAGTGCCTAGCACATAAAACATAATCAACAAATGTTAACAACTACTATTCAAATCATACTGCTTTAGAATCTGTTTTATACTCACTTAAAAATATATAATAAACATTTTCATGCCATTAAATATTATTCTACAATATTATTTTAATAGCTTCAGCATATTCCCTTATGATAACTATATTTTCATTGATTCTTTCTGGTTGAGCATTTAGACTGTCCTTTTCACTATTAAATCTATGCTTCAAAGAATATCCTTATAGATACATATTTGCATACATGTATGCCTATTTGTTTAAGATATAGTTTTAGATTTTTAAAATTTAAAATGTAATGTATACACACTGTTTTAAAAGGCAAGTGGTATTGCAAGGTTTATACTACTACTAAAAATTAGTAGTAGTAGTAATATAAGTAATATATCATTTTATGATAAAATGACAAGCTTATGTCCTGTCTTCCCCATTCTCATTTCTTAAATCCATAGGCAATTATGGTCATACTCATTAATACCATATTCTAAATAATTTTTTCCTTTTTGTTTTTTTAACTAGAAATCAATTGATGTCCTAGAAGGAAAACTAAAAAATCTCTCTTCACCACCTTCCTTATCATCATTTTCCACAAACCAATATTTAGTGTTTACAATGTAACTTTTATACACAGTAGAGCTATGTAGTATGTGAAGCTATATTTCCTATTTAAAACATCTTTTAATATTCTTTGGAGTTTAGGTGTGCCTAATTGCATCATTTTTGCTCTCCATGGATCACTTGCCAATTACTTCTCAAACTCTCCAACAAAATTAAAAATTTCCTCTCATACTTCAGATATTGTCTGTTTTATTTTCTGCTCAGAAACATATTTTCTGCAAACTTTTCTTCTTGTTAGTTCTCTGGTAATTGTATTTTGCAATTTCTTTGCCTTTGTGTGTGTGTGTGTGTGTGTGTGTGTATGTGTATGTATGTGTGTTAGATTTACTAATTCCTAGATACCATGCCTTACACTTTTTCTGCTTTTTCTTTTATGTTTGTGGATCACATTTTCTAGTTGATTCCTATAGATGGTAACCTTTTTTGAGACATTGCATCTCTGATATTTCTGTATTCTCCATCACACTTGATTGATATTGTGGCTTGATATATAATCCAAGATTAAGATGTTTGTTCTGAGAATTAAGGCATTGCTTCATTGTCTTCTAGCTCTCACTGCAAATCCCCAATCATTTTCATACCAAAACAAGAGAATGTAACTGATCTTTCGCTTGGAAAGCTAACCAAGAGGACCTTAATATTCCAGTCAGCTTATTACTGACTATGGGCCTCCAATCTTCCTTTTCTTAGATCATTTACTTTAAAAAACTTGTATTTGTAAATTCTTGCCCTGCCCCTTTGAGACATATATCTTCTACAGCCCAAAAATGTCTTTATAAAGGACTTGGGAGCCATCCCTTTGAAATCTAATCATGGAAGGAGATAACATCCCTACCTCCCAGTCTCTGGGGGAGTGTAGAGGCCTAACTTTTATAAGTGCCAGTTAGCAAATCCACTCACACAGATGACCCAACCTCCCCTCCCAAGTCCTCTAGTTCTTTTCCATTGGCTCACCCCAGCATTAAAAAATCCTCCTGCCTTTCATTTCAGTGGAGTTGAGTTCAACCTCTCTCCTCTAATTGCAATAATCTTGACCCCTAGTGCAATAATCTTGAGTAAAGTTTCCCTTGTAGTTTTTAACAAGTATCCTGTGCAATTTTTCCTTGGTGAAGCATTTTGAATCTCCATGTTATCCCTAGTGTTCTAAGACGTGTTATCACGTGCCTGGAGGTCCTTTCTCCCTCCCCCTCAGCACCCCAGTACTCTCTGGGATCTTTCAATCTAGAAATACATTTCCTCCAATTGTGGACATTTTGACTTTTAAAAATAATTTATTTGAGAATCTATTTTCCTCTGCTTTCTTTCTCTGTTTCTAAAACTTGTGTTACTAGTTCTTGAATCTTGTAGCCTGATCCTTTAATTTCCTGTATTTTCTATAGCATGTCCATAGCTTCGTCTCTTTGTTTGACTTTCTGGGAAACTTTCTCAATTTTAATTTCTAGTCTTTTAATAAATTTATTGCTGCTATAGCTTTCATTTTAGTTTCCAAGATCACTTTTTTCTCTGATTTTTATTTTTCTATTTAGCATTATTTTTCAACTGTAATATATGATTCTTATCTCTAATTACTGCTGTGATGGTGTTTTATTAGGGTTTGTGTTGTTGGTTTTCCATTGCTGCTAATTTTCCTTTGAATCCTTCATTGCATATATCATCTGAGGGTTTTCCCCCCATATATTTATTTATATGTGTTTTGCCTATGTGGGGGAATCTTTACCTTGATTATTTTCAAGAACAAAAGACTGTGAAAGAAACTTTGACCTCCCCCCACTAATTGCCTAAAAGAAATTTGAGATAGAAATCCTGTCCTCAGGATGGACCATCACCATAGATAACTCTGGGTATCAATAGACTGGGAGGGTCCTTGCTAAGCCCATTCTTATCAAAATTCCATTTACCAAACATTCACTTTTCCATTTCCATGTGAATTGCCTTCCTTCCGTTTGAGTCCCAAACCACTACCCCCAACACCCTCCTTTGTCTTTATCTGAAGATGCTATTTAAGATGAGAGCCTCCGCCATTTTGGAGAGTTACCCAGTTTCCTGGGTCTCTCCCATGTATACATGTTATAAAGCTTTGTTTGATTTTCTCCTGTTATTCTGTCTCATGTCATTTTAATTCAAACCCAGCCAGAAAGACCCAGACAGGGTGGAGGATTTGTTTTCCTCCCTTACACCTAATAGAAGACTTCCCCAGATACCTGATGGTTACTGGCCATCATTTTATATTTAAGAGCAAGATGTTAAAAGTTGACTGGAAGCCATATTTGTGTGTATGGAAGAGAGAGGGAGCTGTCAATTGTTGGGCATCATTATGGTATGATTTGGTGGAGTATTCAGGAATGCAGTTGGGGGAGACATTTAGTCCTACTGGCCTGTACACTGCAAAAAAAAAAAAAAAAAAGCTTCAATTATCTGCTTGGGGAAAACAGTATTGCCTGTATGTTATTCTGAGAAAAAAGTTGAAGAAAGAAGTCTGGGCCTAACCTTTTAATATGGAAACTATTAGTTAATTATCCTGCCTTCCATTGGATAGTACCTTTCTATTGCCCTCAACTGGGTCTGGTATCTCCCAGTACAGAGATTTTGTGTTTTAACCTCTCCAAAGTAAACCTCCCAACTTCTCTTTGGATGAAAGAGAACCAGTGACCAAGGTTTGGGGAGTGAGAAGGTATCTTGTCATCTTACTGAAGGCTTTTAACCATCCACCAGGTATTAGTCCACTCTGCCTGTCTCCTGTAGAGATACATGTTATCTAAAATTCATGCGACTTTACTCACAACTCTGGTAGAAACTGAGTTGGTTTTGTTGTTGGTGTTGTTGTTGCTGAGGAAGATTCCCCCTGAGCTAACATTCGCTGCCAATCTTCCTCTTTTTTTTTTTTACTTGAGGAAAATTAGCCCTGAGCTAACATCTGTGCCAATCTTCCTCTATTTTGTATATGGGTTGTTGCACAGTATGGCTGGCAAGTGGTGTAGGTCTGTGCCTGGGAATCGAACCCGTGAACCTGGGCCACTGAAGTGGACTGTGCAGAACGTTAACTACCATGCCACGGGGTCATCCCCCTGAGTTGTTTTTTTATTGCCCTACCCTTCTACAGGTTTCTGCTACCTTCAGAATGCTACGCCTGTTCCCACTTGTCTTTTTTTTTTCTTAACAGCTTTTTTGAGATTAATTTATATACCATAAAATGCACCTGTTTTAATTGTGCAACTCAATGAAATTTAGCATATCTGCAGAGTTGTGTAACCTCCACCATGTTCTAGTTTTAGAATATTTCCATCACCTCCAAAAGTAACATTGTATCCATTTTTAGTCAATCCCCTATTGGTTGGCATTTAACACACCAATATTTTAAAATAGTGAGTGCATTACAACATCTCCATTCAATAGTACGGCTACTGATGACAGGATGATATTAACCAATTTTTGATGGATATTTTAATTGATTATAAATTTTCCCACCATTCAACTAATGCTTAAAACTACTTGCTTGGGCATCTCAATTTGTTCACAAGAAAATATACACAGTATGTTAACAATTGCTATTATCTATTGTTTTTACTTATTCAAAATTTCTTTAATCATCAGATTTTCTACAAAGAACATATAGAATTTTTCTAATAATGAAATGAACCTTTAAAATGGTATATATTAATAAAGGTAATGCATACCATTATAAATAACTTCTTTTATCATTATGACTTCTGGTGATCAATTCTCTGTGCCAGGTTTTCTTTTCCATTTGGATGTATATCCCAAGCCATTCCATCCTCAAGTATAATCATCTGCATGGCAGGACATGTAAGTTAACCAATACTTAGAATAAATTTCTCTGTTTTGCAAGAAATTCCTTAACGATCCGAGAAAAAGCATTAAGTGCTGCCCCCAGCCATGCCAGCGGGAATGTGAACTCCATGAAAGAGGAGGCCTGATACCATTCATTTTCACAATGACTTTGGTACCCCAAGAAATGCCCTGGGCTTATATACACACTACATGCCCATAGCATAAGTATAGTACTTAGAAGAATGCATGACCAGCATTATTTTCGGAGCAGAAGAGTAAACAAAATCATAATATGATGTTTCTTCTTAGTATTGCATTTTTCTGCAGGTAACGTTGCAACCACCTTCAAAAGAATGTCCAGAGGAAGGCATGATTTGCCTGAAGTTCTAAAATATATAGAGCACATTGGGGCTATTAAGAACTGAATTCCAGTGAAATGAACTGAAGGGAAACTTACACAGTTTCCACTTCATATCCTGCTTAACTTTGGTTATTTTCCCCCAATGGAGTAGCAACTGCCTTTAAGAACTTCCAAATATTTTCTCCTGAGAGTTAGAAGTTTTTACTCTTATAATAAAAAGAAAACTGACTCAAATACCATCTTGAAAGGAAACAGAACAAAAATAAGTATCCACAAATATGTGGACTAAATCTTGCAGTAGCCTAAAGAGGATTTATTCATTTACATACTTATTTATTCATTTATTTATTTCATTCATGAAGAAAGAAACTTGCATCACTTGCAAGCTTGTTATTTGAACCATGACGACCCATGAGGGTATCCCAAAATATTTATTAATTTACTACTATGCAGCACGAATTGTTCTTTTTGGGGTTAAAATAATCTCATAGATTTTATATTCTAATAACCAAGCAAATAAAAACAAAATAGGTTTAGGTATTAATAAGTTCTGTGAAGAAAATAAAACATGATGATGTAGTAGAGACGGGGAGAGTAATGTAGCTTGACAGTCAAAGAAACTCTCCTTGAGGAGGTGCCATTTGAGCTGAGATTTGAATGATGAGGAGAAGCCTGGTGGTAAAAGTCTTCATGGTCAGAAAATACAAAGAAGACCCGGTAGAAGGAGGGTTGTGTGTTTGTTGGGAGGAGAGGGTAGAGTAGAGATGTTAGAGTGAGAAATAAAGAGTAACTACAAAAAAATTAGAAAGGAATATAGGATGGGATGAAATAGGGTAATAATCAAAGAAAATCAGTGAAAATATGTAGTCAAAGAGAATCTGTGGAGGACAGAAAGGGTGAAGTTAAAAGCATAAGTGGCAGTAAATTGTAACCAGGGTGAAACACATCTGTAAAATGATCAGTGTCAGTATCAGCATCCATCAAAATGGCAGTGGCTACAAACTAGAATTTGAGTGTTACAGACCTGTGAGCCGTGTGCCCATGGGCAAGTTATTTATCTAAGACTGAGTTTGCTCATCTATGAAATGGGGGTTACTAGATCTGTGTCATAAGGTTGTTGCGATAATGCAGATAAAAAAGGCATAATGCACTTAAAGTGTATAACATTTTTCCTGGCTGATAGTAAAAGTTTAATAAACGCTATCTATCACTACTATTTAAATACAATAAATAAAATTTAAGAAAGAAAAAGCAGATATTTCTGTTCCTCTATCTAAAAAAATGCATATAACTTAGTCCTGGTTTGAAATGGATTTATATTTATTTACTTATTTTTCTGTTCACTGTTTTTGTTTTTTTTACTTTGCTAAATCCGATTACTTTTGTAATTCCCTGTTCTACAACCACTTTGCAGCAATTTTACGTGCAAGGCCCTATGTGGATTTATTTCTAATTTGACTAGATTGTACTTGGAAGGCTGCGAAAAGCTGCAAGATCCCAGGACCAGTTTTATCTTTCCTGTGGGCACTGGCCAACATGACAGTTCTTTGAGCTTCACAATCACAGCTGTTTTTTTTCCCTTTCCGCCTCCCAGATCCCTCAGCTATAGGAATTACAATCCCTGACTGTTTTGATCTGCAAATCCTTCCTAATTTCTTGCTGTCTTTGTGCTCAGGAGAGGATGTAACCCTGTTACACAGTCTTAATAGAAGTGAGGCCTCTGGAGAACGACATACTTCAGAGGAGAAATGCAGAAGCCAAGAAAACGTTGATTTCTAGCACATGGATCCTGAGTCTAATCAAATTTTGGTTATATCAGTCCATGACCTTTTCTCTGATTAGTGAATTTTGCACAGCTTAACCCCCTGCTCCCTGGTCGCTTTATGCATGTCTTTGCTTCCTGCAGTATAATTATTGGAAAATTTCAGATCCTTAATTGGATATAATTGGATTTTGATCATGCTTTTTCAGAATCCTTATATTAGTTCCTTCAATTTCTCAATATGTCATTTAATAATGCTTTCTCCCTACCTGCACCCCAAGGAAGTGGGGGAGAAAGAAATTTCATTTACCAGGTATTGTTTTCTGTATTAAACAGAATAGAATAAAACTCCATCTGTTTACATTTACTCTTATTACTTTATATCTTTTTAAAACTAGTCGTAAGTAAATCTAAGAACCCTCTGCAAGTTAAGCGAATAAACTGGTTTCTTGTTTCACATGAATGATTACTCATTAAAACTGAAAAATTAAGGTGATAACATGTCATCACTAATTTTTATTTTTTATAAAAACAATTTATAATTTGACAAAAATAATGTTCCATTTAACATTTTGCCTGTCCATTTAGAAAAATTCAAAATTGCCACTAATTATATTTGACATTTTGAAAAATAGTCTTTTGAGGCAGTGTAGAGTATATCAAAATACTGTTGAGTTTCATATGCTTCATATTTCTATGAATTTTCACAAGATTTTCTTACAGTTGCATTTTAAATAATAATTTCACAGTGGCAATAAAGATAATAGGAAAGAAATAAAATTTGGGGAACATAAAATAATAAATAAAATTTCATGTGTAAAAATCCTTATCTTTCATTTCACCTATATATATGATGAATAAATATATGCTAAAAGTATTTAATTTTCTCAATGTATGCAAAGTTAACTTGTGGTAAAATTTTAATAAAATTGTAAACGTCTGGTGCAAAATACTACATTTTTGAGTAAAATATCTAATCCCTCAAACGGATACAAAGGTGGTGTTTGAGTGTAAATCCAACATAACTTGCAACTTCTTGTTTTTATTAGATATACCCTAGACTTTCTATAACAAGGAAATATTTTTGAAAAGACTGTACTTAAAATTTTCATGTTCTCACTTGATGTCAAGCTTAGTCATTTTCCCTAAATTAAAATTATATCAGCAACTCCTACTTTTCAGACTTTCAACACCACTTCCAAAAAAAAGATATAAGATAACAGAGGGGACTAAAACAGGCTCTATTTCTGGTGAAAGAAGGCTGTTACATATGGCCAATTAATGTGAAAATAAAGATTAGATTTGATAAAATTATAATTTAAAAATTCCAGTTTTTTTATGTCACGAACATTGCAATGTTTTTAATCAAAAGATATAACAAATAAGGCTCATTTCCTTCTTCCCTCTAAGCTTATCCTCCTTTGTAAAAATATGGTCTCTGTAGTTACTTCTTGATATTCTGCACAACCAATCCGTCATAGCACATTACAAAGCAGCTTGTGAGTTTACAATGGTGTAATATAAGTGTCTATAAAGAAAAGGGAATACTTATTATTTCATCTGCCAAGATATTATTAATTCCTTATACTTAACCACAGTCATGAAGACTAAAGTGGAGCATTAAAATACACTAACAAAAGATTTGATTTAATGCTAAAATCCAGTTGCCTCACAAATGCCCAAAGTTTGCCAAAGTTCTGAAAGCACAGGGAAATTTCTTGAATGGTGCATGAGAACCCACTGGCACCAACATCCTATGATTTTTTTCTCTCTTGTGGAGAGTGAATGGAGTCAGTAAACTGGGACAATTCTTAGGTAAGTTATGCAAGGGCCTATGCTACCTTTTCAAGATATCCTTTTTCTATCATAAATGTGGAAGATATATAATAGCTAAGGTGACTTTGCTGAAGTTCTCTGATATGGTTATGTAGTACTTAAGGATTCTATGCAATAAGTCCCTCTTTGAGAGTTATTATTATATCCATTATTAATTAATGTTATTAATTTATGAGATTAATTTACTAAATTAAGAGGCATCTTGTTCTCCAGTGTTCCAAATGTAGTAGGAGAGAGTTGTGATTGGATGTCAGAGGGGCCTAGGATAGCCGAGTGAATCTGAGAATGTATTTACAGAAGCTGTGTTGCTTGGTATGGGCGACACCCTCTGCCCTTTGCGTCCTTTGCCAAGTGTGATCATTTCACAACATCTCAGGGATCAAGCTGCCAAAATATTTGAAAACTCCCTACTGTAGGCAGAAGGACAAGTAAGAGTATGGATAAAACCAGCATTAGGAAATGAAATAAATGATAAATAAAATTCATATTGTAATCTGTTTCATTATTAGCAGAGGATAAAATATGGATTTTGCCTGGGGGCAGTGGGGGGGTCCTCTGTTTCGGGGCAACTAAGATAGCTAACTATGGAACTAAAGAGAAAAAGGAAAAAACCATCTTTCATTTCTTCTACTGCTGGAAATTAGAATAGCCGAGGTTTTCTCAAGTCAGCAGTGAAATATTTGCCCCCATCAGATAGGATTCTGTCATTGCATATGACAGAAAAGTAGAAGGAATGGGGGGAAAAAGGTAAAACGAAAGTAAAAACAAAGCTCAGACACATAACAAACCGCCAGTTCAATGCTGAAGGATCTACTTCTAATCTCGGCTCATAATTTCTCTCACCAACCATCTTTGGATCAGGAAATTGTAATTTTTATAGTGCTTTGGGAATTTATAAATTGCTCTGATGAACATTATCTCAGATATAGCCCCTAACAAAATCAATTTTATGATACCCCAGTATTAATTTCTTCAAAATTACAAGTCTTACCACTTACTCAGGCACTCTCAAAAGAACGCGGATATGTCCTAAATCAACGTTGGCATTTGCATTCTGAGCCCTAAACGTAGAACTCAGCCTTAAACTGTCTGCAAACCACTTCTTGTTAAATATGACCAAAGGAAGTAGTGATACTGACAAATTGATTCACCCACAGTTTTTCCAAGCAGTAAAGTAGTAAAAGCATGGGTACAATAGATAGATCTTGAGCTTTCTCATCAGTTTCTTCATATGTAAAATATCCACCTGATTAGAGCTTCTAGTGCTCTGTAATGTAGGGCATTTTGTTAAGTAAAAGTCTTTTAGTGGGGCTGGCCCGGTGGGGTAGTGGTTAAGTTTATGTGATCTCTTTGGCGGCCTGGGGTTCGCAGGTTCGAATCCCATGCACAGACCAACACACTGCTCATCAAATCATTCTGTGGTGGCATCCCACACAAAATAGAGGAAGATGGGCAGAGGTGTCAGCTCAGAGCCAATCTTCCTCAGCAATAAAGAGGAAATTGGCAACAGAAGTTAGCTCAGGCCCAAACTTCCTCACCGAAAAAAAAAAAAGTCTTTTTGTTTAGTTTTTATCAAAATTAGGAATTTCAATTCCAAAAGTATACCAAAGACAATGTTCCTATAGAGATGAGAGAATGGAGAAAGATGTCTGAAATTTTAAAACTTTCAGTGATGATAGAAATGCTGCTATTGTGCACTTAAAATGTACCCAGTGCAACTGAGAAACTAAAATTAATTTTATTTCCCATTAAATAATTTAAATTTAAGTTTAAATAGCCATCTGTGGCTAGGGGCCACACAATTGGGTAGCACAGATCTAGTATCCTAGGAATTCATGAAAACTAATGAGAATTAAAATGAAAATCTGAATAAAAAAGATATGAACAAATATTTTACAAAAGAATAAAACTCAAAGTTATTCTGATACATAGAGAGTCTCAAACTCAAGAGTAATCATTGAAATGTCAATTTAGGTAAAAATGAGATTTTAGAAAAATTGTAAAATTGGATAATTTCAAGAGTAACTGGAGATAGAGAAAACTCCATGCACTGTTGGTGAAAATGTAGATTTGCATCCTTTCTGGAAAATGATCCAGAAGAACCTAGGTAAATTCAGTCTATGCATACTCCATGTCCAAGTAACTCTACTCCTCAGTATTATAGAAAAAGAATATCCAAATGGACCCATGTGAGGATCCAAAGTGATGTTTACGGTGGCAGGATATAGAAGGCCATCTGAGGATCCATTCCTGGGACTGTGGATAGGTTACATGTAGTAGACACACACATCGTGCAGCAGTTGGAAGCAACAGATTAGCTGTTCAGATGGCACCATTCTTAATAATAATCCTTCAAAATATATCTAAAATGTAACCACCCACTCGGTCCAAGTCAGCATTATTACAGTGATAAACTCTTAACTATCCAATAAGAGTCTATTCTCACTACACCAGCCAGAGCGAGCCTTTTAGAACGGACAGTGTTGAACTTCACCTGAGCCCTGTGGTCCTGGAGAATGGTGAGGGTTTAACAAATCCACCCACGCTTTTGTGTTCCAGGAAATGGCTTACTGCAGAGAGCCACCCTTCTCCACGTAACTGAGATAAGACTTGAAGACGCCCTCCTTGTTTAGGTATGACAAGCTCTTTCAGACACAGCTCTTCCAAATTGCTATTCTTTGCCTCTTAAGTGATTAGCTGAACTGTTCATCCACACTGACCAATCTGGACAAAATGTTGAACTTGACCAAACTTTAGTTTTACCTCTCTCCTTCCTGTAGGTCCCGGAACATTCTGCCACTCTCACCCTGTACAAGGATAAAGCCTCTCCTTAAGCAACATGCTGAGAATTGACTGACCTCCGGGGAAACAGTCCCTGATCATCCAGCTCCTCCACAGCTGGCTCTTTCTAGCCTTGTTTATCCCTCCCTATAAAAGAAAATACCTTTCTGCCTAAACTTTGAGTTCCCTTCCTCCGACTGCAATAGTACCCTTCCTCTTATTACACTAACCCTTTCAAATAAAGTCTCTCCTACCCAAGTCCAGATTTGCTTTAATTTGACAAAACATACTTCAGATTGCATTACTCTTCTGCTCAAAATTCCCCCATAGCTGTCATTTATTCAGTCGAACCGAAGACTTTACAATCGTCAAAAGGTAAACATTTTTAAGCAGGGTATAAAAAACTTCAGATAATCCAACTGGATGAACTGTAAAGTTTTATTTTTTTTCCCACCCACTTGAGATTCTGTATCATGCTTTTGATTTTCTGTTATCATTAATTTGCTTATAATTCTTGGAGCTTTTGAAACATCTCTTTGATTTGTCCTTTGGTACAGATTTAAACATTAGTGATTTTGTCAAATGAGTTCTTATTTCTTGATTTATATTTTTCTTTCCCTTAATGAAGATTTCCTGATGGATTTCTCAAATGTTCACATGTTCCTGGAAAATCTGACATAGATTCTAACTCTATAGCTTCGGAAACAAATATCATAAGCTATAACGTGAAACTGTTGTGGGGAAAAAGAAATTTTCCTCTACCCTTGTAGGTTCTTCTGGCTGGTCTAAGAATTAAATTGACATGAGACAGAATAATAGGAGAAAATCAAACAAGTTTAATAACATGTGTACATGGGAGAAACTCAGAAAAACTGAGTAACTTGCCAAAATGGCTGAAGCCACCACCTTAAATACCATCTTCAGCCAAAGACAAAAGAGGACGTTGGGGGTAGTGGTTTGGGACTTCAAAGGGGAGGAAGGCAAGTCACATGGAGATGAAAAACCAAATGTTTGGTAAACAAATGTTTGCTCTGCCTTGCAGAGACAAGGAGACACGGAGAGGACTTTGATCAAATGGGCCTTGCTATGTTCCTCCTGTCTACCACACCTAGTTCATATTACACCATAGTTGTCTATGATAGTAACCCCTTCCTGGAATGGGCCTTCTATCTTAAATTCTTTTTGGCAGTTGGGGGAAGCTCAAAGTTTCTCCTTGAATTTTTTGTTCTTAAAAATAATCAAGCGAAAGGGACATATTTTGGGGTAGCAAATTCTGATCCCCTACACTGTACAAGCTGGTATTTTTCATTATGTCACAATAAATAGGAAAGATAAGGAAAAAGCATTTCTTCTTTATTAAAGACAAAAATAAAAATCTATTTTTTAAGATAATTTGCCTCAAATTCACCAAAAAGAAGGGAAAAGGAGAGTGTTAATTAAGACCATGTGTGTCTTCAGATTCTTGTTAATTACTTTCAGAAATGACATGTTACTATCAATTTATGCAGAGAAATGGCTTGTTACTTTATCTTTTATCTGTCAGGGAAATAAAGAGAGAAACACTTAAAAAAATAGGACCTAAATTCTTTCCAATTTAAGTGTCACAAATGAGAAAAAAAATCTTTTTGATAATGCTTGTGATCACACGTAATCTAGATTTTACACATAAGCTACATATTTGATGTACTGCTCTTCTACCCACGTGACTTTTGTTTATAATTTGGTTCATAGGAACTCTTGACAAGAAGCAAAGCTCTAGTGGTGGACACTGAGTATGGTGAATTGATTGCTTTGTTGACTCAGCCTAACATTGCTGAACATTTACTTATGCTACTGAACATAGATATCCCAAATCACAAAATGTTACTCAACATAAGCAAGTTAAAGGATAGGGAGAAGCAAATGGAATCTCATGGTGGTGTTCAAAATGTAGTCTGTGTAAGGATCACCTATTAGTAATGGAGAATTCCAGTGCATGCCAGAAATTCTGCAATGCTTAAGGTCTGAAATGGCTCTTGGCATCTGCATTTTTAAACCCAGGTTATCCTGATGCAGATGATCTACCTATGGATTTTACTGAACACATTTTTGAAAAATAATGGGATAGCAAGTGCTGTGAAAGAAACCACTGATTTCATATACGTTTAATTGTCCCATAACTCTAACTTTCATATGGAGAAAAAAATGGCAAAATGGTACTGTTGAAATTGCAAATGGAATCTTATTTCAGCAAATAGGTTTCAATAGTTAGAGCAAGTATTGGTTAAGAGGCACCTGAGGAAATTTAGCTAACCACATTGACTATAGTGGGTTGAATGGTGGTCCTCAAAAACATATGTCTATACCCTAATCTTCAGAATCTGTGAATGTGACCTTATGTGGAAGAAGGGTCTTTGTGACTATAATCAAGGATTACAAAATGAAATTATCCTGGATCATCCAAGTGGGCCCTATGTCCCATGACAAGTGTTTTAACAAGAAACAGAAGAGAAGACACAGACATGGAGAAAAAGCCATGTGGATACAGAGGCAGATTAGAGTTATAGAACCACAGGCCAAGAAACACCTAAAGCCATCAGAAGCTGGAAGAGGCAAGGAAGAATTCTCCCACAGAGGCTTCAGAAGGAGCACAGCCCTGGTGACAAATACCTTGATTTTAGACTTCTTGCCTCTAGAACAGTGAGAGAATGAATTTCTGTTGTAAACCACTCAGTTTGTGGTAATTTGTACAGCAGCCTTGGGAAACTAATATATGCACCATCAAAAAGAAAACCACAGGCTCAAAATGGCATCACTTGTGCTAAAGCTCATGATTCCAAATCTAGATTTAATACCTGATCTAACTGCAGTATCAAGTCTCCCAGAAATGTAATCTTAATTGACCAGTCTGAAATTTTCTAGTCAAGCACCACGAAGGTAATGGGTCATGTGGGCCTTCTCCATCCCCCAGAAGAAGAGGCAGTCTGTATGACAAAGACTCCTGCCAGGCCCTTCCCTCAAGAGGATATGGCCTGGCCTAAAAATAATCCTTCCTTTTCTTTTGCTACTAGCTCCCTTGCCCCACTCTTCTTCTCATAAAAACTTTCCATTTTGAACAACCCTGGAGCACCCTTCTACATGCTAGATGGGATGCTGCCTGATTCACGAATTGTTTAATAAAATCAATTAGATCTTCAAATTTACTTGGTTGAATTTTGTTTTTTAACACCACTATATAAAAAGTCTCTTGTTTGTAGGACTCTGCAATGGCTCCATTTGGTAGAATCATATTACTACTTTCTGACCCATATCTATTACATTATTCTTCTCTTATATGCTTCTACATGACATTTTATGCAACTACAGAGAGCAGGCATTTTACAAATTGATCTGACTGAACCTCTCATTCTAAGCATGAAAAGGAAAAATGGATAATGAAACTTTAGGAAATAGGATATATAGATAAAGATAGCAGGTGAAACTGGATCAGAACTATTCTTCCCTTGATAGCAAATTAAATATAGAGGAAAGCATCAAAAAGCATAAAAGGAAAATAATCTAATACTTAAAGCTAAATAAATGGGGGCCGATTTTTTTAAGGGAAAATTATGACATAACTCCCAGCCCCAACTCACCTAAAGGCAGTACAACTCATTCAGTAACATCTGAAATCTTTCTCACCAATTATCTTAACCTGGAGAGAAGCATACAAGTGAATATCCTCATTTTCTCCATTTAGGAATGAAGAATAGTAGAGATTCCTTCTGGGAGACACAGACAAAATAGGAGAAAGAAACTTTACTTGTCATAATAGAAAAACAGTATCATTTCCAGGATTGAAGGTCATCTTGGAGGAATGTTCTTAAACCCAACGATATTCTACATTAGCATACAATAGACCCCAAAGAAGTAAACTTGAGCCCACTACACTTGGCAAAAAATGAAAGAGGCCCAGGTCATTCAACCAAGATCCTATTCAGGAAGCTGATAATTCCCTCCCAAAATCTCATGCTAAGATACTCAGAGGGAAACAAAACAATTCATAAATGAAAAGAGTCAGGGAGTATTCACCTGAATTTGTGATCTTTGAACCAGTCTGCATGTCCCTAAAAATGCTCCAGACATATAGGCATAGATAATTTTAAAATCAAATTCTCAAATCCCTCAGGCACTCATTCACATGATTCTGTCTGTAGTCCAGGCATCAGGCTGGTTTTCTCTTCCACCTCTCTTTTTCTCTCAACTCTACCCCACCAACAAAAAATTATCACAAATATTACCATGGTACATTTTCCTGGGACATGAAATCACCCAGGCTTTCAAAGTGATAATTATAATTATAGATGCCAGCGACTAACTCCATTAATTAGGGATTTATAAACTCAATCTTTAGCCTAAGTTTTTGGAGAAAATTTATAGAAAATGCATAAGATAAAAATATCAAAAATCATTTTATTGGATTAAAGAAGGTGACTTTAAGTAAAAGAATAGCAGATAAAATAAAAAATTGTTTAATGAGCTTCACTAAACTCTTTTAAATACACTTTCCTAAAATTTATAAAGAGATTGAATCTAAGTACCAGATAACATATGTCCTTGCAAGTAAAGTTGTTTCCAATTACTTGCTTTCCACAAATTGAAGGTAGAAGACTTCCAGTTCCACTAAGATGGAGTATCTCCATTCTTTCCAGGCCCTCCCAATTAAAACTAAAGAATTCTAGAAATAATACTGTAGAGGAGGAAGGCATATTACTCTACCCTCTAGGTTCTTCTGGCTGGTCTAAGAATTAAATTGACATGAGATAGAATAACAGGAGAAAATAAAACAAATTTAATAACATGTATACATGGGAGAAACCCAGGAAAACTGAGTAACTTACCAAGGTGGTTGAAGCCATCACCTTCAGCTAAAGACAAAGGAGGATGTAGAGGGTAGTGGTTTGGGACTTCAAAGGGGAGGAAGGCAATTCACACAGAGATGGAAAAGCAAATGTTTGGTAAACAAATGTTTGCCATATCTTTGAAGGGGAGAAAGAACATTCTCTACCCAATCAGGGTCCTTTCTGGCTGGGCTACAAATTAAATTGACATGAGGCCAAATAGCAGGAGAAAATCAAACAAAGCTTTATAACATGTATACATGGGAAAGACTTGGGGAAACTGAGTATCTCTCTCCACAAAATGGCGGAGATTCTCCTCTTATATAGACAAACAAGGATTTTGGGGGTGTTGAGGGTATCAGCCATGAGAGATTACAAGAAAAGCACAGTAAACAAGAGTATGCAGATTTAAGTTTTCACCTTCTGCATCGACAAGATCCCTAGAGATAAAGTCATTCCCCCCTTCTTCCTGGTACAGAGAAGGAGATACCTTTACAAATGGAGATTTCCCTTACAAATGTAAATGTCTGGTAAACAGGACTTTGGGCCCAGCAAACGCCCTCCTGGTCTATCGATACCCAGAGTTATCCATGGCGACAACCTGTCCCAGGGTTGTCCTACCTCCAGCCTTCCATTCCAAATCCCTTCAGACAGTTAGTAGGGGTGGGGAAGGTCAAAGCCTCCTTCAGTGCTTGATGTGGCCAATTCTGGTCCCCACACCTTGCAAAGACAATGAGACATGGGGAAGACTTTGATCAATTAAGCCTTGCTAGCTTCCTTCCTGAATAGCACAGTAGTTCATATTATACTATAGTTATCAGGGTATTAGCTCTTTCTTGGAATAGGCCTTCTATCTAAATTTTTTTAGGCAGTTAGTAGGGGAGGTCAATGTTTTTTCTGAGTCTTTTGTTTTTAAAAATAATCAATCCAAGGAGACACATTTTGGGGTGGCAAATTCTGATCCCCCACAATACATTAAACAAGCATAGGAAGATTCTGGAAGGTGGAAAGAGGATGGGTTGCCTAACATTCTCAGGACCTAAGGGTTAACACTAGTGAGTCCCTGGGGTTTCCTCATTGCCTCCCATACCTGCTAGACAGGGCATTGCAGAAACCTCTAGCCTAGTGCCACCAACTGGCACAGACCAAAAAAGATCCAAGGACAGTCTGTTCCTCTTAGCCAGAGGAACAGGAAAAAGGTGGCCTTACAACAGAAAACATTTTTAGCAATACTCACATTACCCCGTTAACAGAAAAAAACCTACCACCACAATCATGATTTCCGTCGGTCAATGCAGGTAGTTGACTTTCTACCCCCGCCTTACACTCCTTATCTTATTCTGCCAAACTTTTGAGAGAGGCTGAGCAAAAAGTTGGTTTTCCATTCTCCACCTGGCAGAAGCTGGCAGCTGCCCAGAGTCCCGTCTCAAGGTAGTATCAACGGGGTCCTGCAGGAGAAGAAATAAAACTTAATAAAATGTTGCAAGGTGGAGCTGCTAGTCATCAATGTGCTTCACCCCCTCACTGGTGTCAGCAAGTTCCAGTGGAAATCTGGGCTTCCATCTCCGCTTGGTGTTGATGAAACTGGACAAGGTGCTGTAAGTTGGGGCTAACGCACACTCCACATTCTGCCACCCATGACATCAGTGAGGGCCAGCGGGGAACTGGAACTCCACCTCCCCCTGACATCATCCAGGTAGAGGAGCTGGTAGGAGGTGGGACTGGTTGGCACTCTGCTTCTCCTCTTTCTCTCACCTGGTGGCAGCAGAGCCCAGTGGCGAACTGAACTTCCAACTCACCCTGCAGCAAAAAAATGAGTAAGAGTTTTCCCTTTGTTTACCTTTGCTTGTTACATTAGGGCTCAGCAAGGACCTGATCTTACACCCCACCCTCAGTCCGCTCCCTCACCCCCACTCCAGGGAGCAATGAGACGGTGCAAGTCAGTTTCCCACCTTCTCTGGGAAAGAGAGAGGAGCTGAATTTCTAAGCCACCCTTCTGCAACAAGACAGTGTGAGTCAGTGAGCTGAACGTACACAGCTACCCAGCTCTCATGCTTTACTTCCAAGCAGGACCACTTGCTAAAAAAAGAAGATTGAATAGAATCCAGTCTCATGGTATAATGTCCAAAATGTCCAGGAAACAATGGAAAAATCACTCTTCATACCAAGAACTGAGAAAATCACAACACAAATGAGAAAAGACAGTCAACAGAGGCCAACACTGAGATAAATCAGATGTTGGAATTATGTGATGAGAATTTTAAAGCAGCCATCATAAAAATGCTTCAACAAGCAATTAAGAATTCTCTGGAAACAACGAAATGGAAGGAAAATCTAATCTAGCTGTCAGCCAATAAATCATCAAAAGTAATTTTTGATGATAGATCATTATATGATTTTTGGCACATAGATCATTATATGATTTTTGGATGAAGTTCAAATAATTAAATTACACTTCTGTAATAAAATTCCTTTCATTCTCGTCTATTTGTTTAAGTGAACAAATTTTCTCAGAGCTTACACATTTGAAGGGATAAAGCAGGAATGGAATTGATGCTAAACCATTTCTGATTCATGCATTGAAAAAGGTTCATTCTCAAATAATTAAATGAATTAGAAAACAAAGCTTCTTACATCTTATTAGAAGGTTCAATTTTAGAAATATTTATTGTTTATGTTTAATAATCATTTATCAAACTTTGTTATGTAATGTTTTCATCAGTTGTATACTAGTAAGTATTATAGTGAAAATTCAATCAAGAATAACTTTTAGATATAGATGGGCAAAAAGATAATTTCAATGCATAAACGTATTGCTATAAATAAGTGTGATAGAGTAAAAAGTAAATTTTCCAAGTATAAAATATATTACTGTAAGATAAAATTGTATGGAAGAATTGGAATGGATATATGAGTTTAAAGAGAAAATAATCTGAAAGTTCTGGTTAATAAAGGTGAAATCTCTTTCTTTTCTTAAATGGATAATGTTGGGTATCAAATTATTACATATTTAGATTCAACTGGGCACATTTAAAAGTGTGCTGAAACAATTATATTTTATTTATTTTGTTTTTGTGAGGAAGACCCGCCCTGAGCTAACATCCATTGCCAATCCTCTTTTTGCTGAGGAAGATTGGCCCTGGGCTAACATCCGTGCCCATCTTCCTCTACTTTATATGGGACGCCGCCAAGGCATGGCTGACAAGCAGTGTGTCCGCGGGCACCTGGGATCCGAACCTGTGAACCCCGGGCTGCCAAGCGTGACCTAAACTGCTGCGCCACCAGGCTGAATAATTATATTTTAAAACTTCAAGATTTATAATATTCTGTAAATAACTTTATTTGCAACTCTTTAAACAACTCATGGAAAATTTCAGAACTCAATTAAAAAAAATGAGGGGATGGATAGCTTTTCAAAAATTTTGGGAAAATGTGGAGGAGTTTAATAACTATGGTCTTTACTTCATAAGTAAAAAGTAAAGGCTTAGAAACTGTTGCCTACAGGAAACATGGGCATGATGGGAACATCTTGTGTAAACCTACTTCTTGGAAGGAAGAAGGGAGAAAGAAAGGAAGAGAACAAGGAAGGAAAATAATTACAAACCATTTATATAGTGCTGAATAGGTGCCAAGGATGGTTCTAGGATACCATATAATTGTCAACATAAGCCTATGAGGTAGGTACCATTTTAATCATCACTTTAAAAATTAGAAACCTGTGACTCAGAGAGGTAATTTGCATGACTTTTAAGTAATGGAGCCTAAGTTTCAAACCTTGGTTATTTGACTCTAAAATCTGTGCTCTTAATCACTGTTGTATGCACAGGGGATTCAGAACCAAAAAAAAAAAAAAGAGAGAGAGAGAGAGATTACATAAGAGTGGGGAAAATTCATAATAAACAAATGAATGTAATTAATGATTATAGGTAATGATAAGTTTGGTAGAAACAAAAATAAAATAGGATACTGCTTTAGAGAATGAGTGACCCATAGAAGGTGTTATTTTTGATAGTGGATCAGAAAAAGGCTTTTATATTTTAAATCTGAAGGAAATGAGAGAGCATGCCTTATGAAAATCTGCAAAGAAAATGTAACTGTGGGCCTTCCAGGACCAGTTCAACTGACCACATATCTTATCAACAGAGTGATTAAGAACTGCCTTTCAGAAAATCTGCAAAGTCAGGTAGGCAGGGCATGCACAAAAGAAGAAATCATGACCTGAAATGACCATGGAACCAAAGATCTTCCTCCCCACGGAACCCAAGGACTGGGGCATGACTGGAACTTGAAAATCGACTCATCAGACGGGAGAAGTCCCTCATTCAGGAAGATCCAGTGATAAAATCCCTTACCCATCTCATCAAAAATGTTTAGAACCCTATCATAAATGTTTAGAACCCTGTCATAAATGTTTAAAATCTTACCATAAATGCTTGAAGCCGACCAATCAAAACCTGTCCCACCAGCATTTCCGTGTGCTAGCCTGTTCTCCTTAACCTCTTTAATTTTGTCTCAAATCTTGAATTAGAGAGACAGACCTGAGGGCACATGCCCCCTGTACTCCCTGCAGATCAGTCTTGAAGAATAAAGCTGACCTCTTTTCCCAAAGGCTGATGCCATGGTTAATTGGCTTGTTAATGTGCATTGGGCAAGTGAACCCCAGTTTTGTGTGATAACAAAAACAGTAATTTTAAATGTTTTAACCCTGTCAAAAACTTTAAAACATAGTGCAGGAAAAATAAATCATCTCACATGTACTCTGTTTTGGACTTCTGCCCTGGGAATCTCACCTTCCATTCCAGTCCCTTAATCAAGCTACTGCTTTTGAAACAATGGTACACCTAACATTTGGTGAACTCAATAGTCTTCTTCTTATTATGTTTATAGATCAGCAATATAGAAATGTATTTTAATTATCTCATTTAATAGAAAAGAAATCAAAAGAACAGAAATAGCTTTGAAAATGATTTAGAAAGGTAACATAGAACTCAACTCTAAATTCAGAACTTCCATGTTTGTATTATTTTACAATTAAATTCTGTGAAAATGAATTTTCAAAATATCTGAAAGATAAAATAAGTGTATTATGAGTCATATTTTTTGTACCTATGTGTCATTTACTTTCTTTTTCCTGAGTTCCCATAATATCAACCTATTTTTAAAAGACTAATTTGTAAGTTTTGTGTGTTTTGTAAGTTTGTAAGCATTGAACTCCTGGCCTCTTGAAAATACATTCATTAATATTTTTCATGACAAAAACATGAAAAACAAGTCTAAAACAATTTACAGATATAATAATTTCTGTGGGCATACTGTATAACTAATAAAATGATTACATACAATTCATTCTCCTTGCTTGTTACTGAGACACAAATGATAACACAGCTTAATGTATAATTGACTTTATCTATGGTTTACTATAAAAGCTTGAAGGAGCAGGATATGAAATACAAATACTGAGGGCTTCCAAAAAAATAAGAGATTCACAGTTGCAAAATTATTTTTGCTTATTTATTGTGTTTTCTTAGATGTCTTTCTTTCCATATTCACCTAAAACATTAAAAACAACAATAGAAGAATTAATAGCTAATATCAGTCTAAGAATTCACATCTTGTTAATTTATTTAATACCTATGTATGCTTTGTTTTACTAGCATAAGTTCAACAGAAATGAAGGAAGGTTTACTTTTCTCTACCAATGTAGTGAAGGTTGTGTATCCTAGATGTCTAAGCTCTGAGACTCTCAAGGAGAGTCAGTAAATAACAGGGAACAGTAAATAAGTCATTGTTTTCAAAGATCTGGGCTCTTTGAGAGCAATAAATCAAGCTTTCTCAAAGGAGAGAATAAAAGTACATGATTAGCATAAAAGAAAGAGTGTGACCTTTGAGAAGGAATTTGTCAAAGATTGAGAAGAACAGGGGCATAGGTTTCCCAGATGACAAAACATGGGTACTGTTGGATGATTTGCAATGGAGGTGGCAAATCCCATAGGTGGAGTCTGCTTGTGCACCTAGGAATGGACAGGCCATTAACTACAGCAATCTTCGCACCACTGTCCCAAACCACCATTCCTCAGAGTTCCACATGGCTGGAGCATATTTGTCCTTGTGAGTAATTGTAGAATTCTATTTGCAGGAGCAACCAATCAATAGTTCTTTTCCGAGTTCAAGATTTTCAAATCACCATTCTTTAGATGTTACTTCTTTTCATTTCACCTTATTTTTCCTTTCATCTCTTTATTCTTAAATGAGTCTTTCAAACATATATCCTAGGGCAATTTTCAGTGTCTTGACCTTATGATGTGAGATAATTACTAAACTTTTTTGTCCTATTGATTCACTCTAGATGCTGTCTTTCATTTAGATCACTCTGTGTTGACAAATTTTGATTTTTTCCTTTTTTCTTTCATGAGTTCCAAAGTCATCAAAGTTACACTTTATTTGGGGTTTTAAATTTCTACTTGAAAGAATGCCTTCAGAGTTACAAAGCCAATGTTGACTAAGCTCTTTAGTTTGCAAAGCCTGTAATATTTTGTAAGGTTTGTAAAGGCATGCCATCAGAGATGCCGGATTATCTCCAGTCTTGAATTTGCTTGTTTAAAAAGACTTGTCTAAAAAGATCTTCATTTTGACATCCTCAAGGACACTTTGCACTTCATCAAATTCATGCTGATAAAAAGATTATCAGAGAAGGATAACTGAATAAAGGAAGCGTAATCGATATCTGCATTGACAGCTAAACAATGGATATATGATAGCAAAATAGCCTAAGAATTTGAGTAATTGGGATTTATTTCCAAGTGCATCAATCTTAAAATTTATCCAAAGTTTGTGCTGAGGTTAAAATAAGATAAAATTTGAGGAAAAAACAAATCCTCGGAGCAAGTTCACAGTTATCTTGAGATATGTGTACAAATCTCCATTTTCAAAAATGGGAAACCTGGACACAATGTTCATAAGTAACTGGCTAAAATCACACATAGTTAAGTACACCAAATACTGTCTCAGACCCTCATCTTCTTATGCAGTCTTGTGCTCTTTACAGAATGATTCATTTGCCTCCTCGCCAATGCTTTAATGTAATTATGAAAGTATGATCATGAATATTTGCTTCAATATAGAGATGAGAAAATACAAATGTTCTATACTGATCTCTGAATTTATTTTATAGTTTTCACATGTGAGCCACTATTGACCAAGGATTAAAAAAAACAAAAAATTAAACCTGAAGGCTCAGCTCTTATCTTCTAGGCATTTGATAACAATTGTTGAAAAAACACATCAAACTGTTTATAAAGTGAAATAAGGAATATATGTGGTAGTCTGAGTAAATGGCTCTCCAAAGATGCCAACATCCTTATCCCTGAACCCTAAGAATATGTTCATTTATATTGCAAAAGGGACATAGGAGATATGAATAAATTAATGATTTTGAGCTGGAGAAATTATACTGAATAACCTAGGTGACTCAAAGATATAACCATAAGTGTCTTTATAGTACTATAAAAAAGGAAAAGGCAACATGATGACAGAAGCAGAAATTGGAGTGATGTGCTTTGAATATGGAAGAAGCGTCACAAGATGAGGAATATAGGTGGCCACTATAGGCTCAAAAAAGCAAAGAAACGGGTTCTTTCATCAGAACCCCCGGAGGAAAGAGCCATGACAAACCCTTGACTTTAGTCTAGTGAAAATGATTTCAGACCTCTGAACTCCATGACCGTAAGAGAATAAATTTGTGTTGCTTTAAGCTGCTAAGTTTGCGGTAATTTGTTCCAGTAACAATACAAAACTAATACAATGTGTTACAACAATTTCAAAAGCAAAATGCCACTTGACAACCGTGAAGGGAGAGACTGGTTCATTTGAAAAGGTCCTAAGAATACAAATTGGAGGATACAGAGAATTCTGGTGAACATGGGAGATAGAATATGTGTATTTGTCTTCGAGATAGAATATGTGTATTTATCTTCTTATTTTTTAAGCCTTACTAAAATGACAGTAAAAGAATATAGAAAGAATTAGTATAAACCCAAAAGGACAAAATGAATGAGAGAGCAGATGACAGATCAGAAATATAAATAATGTGGAAAATGAAAAACCAAAAATGAGCGATAACCAGTTTAGCAAACTGAGAAAGTTAAAATGCAAGATAGGGATTTCCATTCTCAGCCATAAATTAGTAACAATATCTGGAAATACCCTCCCAACTTAAAGAACAAGAAAACCTAACAAAATATAGGAAAGAACTATCTTCAGATATTACACAATAGGCAGCACAGGATGAGAGAAGCGAAAAAAAAAAAAGAGGAAAAACCTAGGTGAGCCCTTCAATCATCCAGGATTTGTGCTTGAAGCCTGCAAACAGCCAGGAGAGCAGCATAAGGAAGGGGAACACAATGAGATCAATGGCTTTACTGAGTTGAGGAGATAGAGAGCAGAGTTTGGAGAAGGTGATACAGTTAGAATTTGTGGGGAGAAGAAAGATCTACACAGGAAAGACTTCCATACCTTACTGCCATATTCTCTGATGACACAGAGTAAATGCATGCTCAGGTTTACAACTCCCTCACAGGGAGAAATAAACCTGTCTCAGATTATGTAGGAAGCGAGTGAGATGACGCCCATAAATTATTAGAGATAATCACAGGTCAGGACAGACCTACCCAAGCCTGAGCAAAATGAAAAAACTAGCCTGACAATTATACAAAATTCCTTTACCACATGAAAGAAACATAGCATCTAAGATACAGAAAAGCATGTACTAAAGAAAACATAATACAGGGTATATAAGGAAATTGCCCACAAATTGTCATACTCATATTAGAAGCATTTATTAGGGATATGCATTTGATAAATAAAGGTAATATGAAATAAACAAAGAAAATGACTCAAACAAATATTACTGGCCGAAGGAAACAGAGAAACTAGATAACATCATTTCAGAACTCATAAATGAATAAAAATAAGAAACTAATAACTATAAAGACAATCCAACATAAGCATAATTTTATCTTTGAAATAGGAAACCCAACACATGCTACAGAAAAAGTATTTCAGATATATAAAGGAAAAAAGTTGTTTGAAACAACCTGAATCAGCAAATAGAAAGAATACAATGTATTTCAGAAATATGTTAGAGAATATTGAACATCAAAACTTTTCCTGGTTGAGTTATTGGTCTAAAAAGATAAGGAAATCCAGTATCAGACTTCCAGCAGATAAAGCAAAGGGAGAAAAATAATCATGGTTGTTTTACACTTTTCCATAGCAGAATTTAATGCTCAAAAATAATGTTCCAAGGTTTATAAAGTTCAGAGGAAAAGGAAGTATGAGATAAGAATATTATATACTGCCTGGATATATTCCAATTGTAAAGGTGAATTATATCAAACATGAAAGGACCCAAGGAATATAGCACCTGTCCCTCCTTTTATTAAGCCATTTGATTTTAAATTTATTCACCTAAGGAAAAAACCAAAATGAAAACTTTGGGAAAGAAGTTACTATAAAAGAACTTCTGATAAGATTTGTTTAATTTCCTAAAATGATTTTTAAATTATTTCTTTTAATTATTTTAAATTTTTTTAAAGTATCTGAAATAAATTCAAAGTATTATTTATAAGAATTTAAATAGTATATTAATATATGTTTGCATATAATAAATTAACTAATATTAAATATGAATATTAAATGATACTTATAAATTAACAATGCAAACATAAATTTATATATAATTAAATAAAATTAATTTAGTATATATATTTGTATATTTCTAGTCCTAACATGTAAATTTATATTAAATTGATATATAAAATATATGATCTATTATTAAGTATAAATTTTATATTGTTAAATTTATATTAAATTGAATGTATATAAATATATATAATATATTACTGTTAAGTATATAAAGTATCAAGATTATTTCAGAATTTCAGTACCGATAGAAGGTGAATAGTATCAACCTGGAAAATGCAAAATAACGATGTAATAAACAAATACCTACAAGTGGAAAGTATTAGGGGTGCAAGGAATTATAATTGCCAGTGTCTTCACTTTTCATAAACAAAAGTCAATCCTGTCTAAAATTCCAATGTTTAGCTGATAAACCCTTTTACTCTCTAAAGACTACAATTTTTATTGTTCATTTTTCTTAACATTAAAGGGGTCCGAGGGAAAACAGTATGATTGTGTTCAAGAATCACTTTCTACCTGCCACTCTCTGTCTCTCTGTCTCTGTCCCTCTCTTTCCCTAAGTTTAACAACCTCTTTAGTTTTTCTTCAGTTACTTGCTTTTCTAGTCTGATATATTTAAGCAAAATTTAATTTAGTATATTCTATTAGAACACCTTGCAAGGTACCGTTTTGTATTTATATAATTACTTTTTATCTATTTTTTTCAGATAATATCTTGAAAAGTCCTTGAGACTTTTGGATAGAGAGACCTGGGGTAATTATTTTTAACTGTCTTCTACTCTTCTGCATTGTGTATGTTTTTAATATGTGAATACATCAACTTTAAAGAAACAACATTTGATTTTCTATGTACTATTCTTGTTAATGTATAAAAATCTTGGTAAAATTAATGGTTTTCTGAATCTGGAGGTAAGATGAAACTACATTAGACTAGGAACTGAGTCAGAAAATACAGAAAATGTATACAGTAAGATAAAAAGGCTAAGTAGTTTTGTGGACAATTATTTTCACACTTTCAATTAACATACTTCTGATGCCACATCAACTCTTACAAAGCAGAATACAAATTGAGTGCTTCCAGTTACATGATGCTAGAATAATCTTAATAAAATTAGATATACATTGTACCCTAAGCAATACTCAGGATGGCAAATTATAAATATGTTAGCACATCAATTTTGTATATGAGAAGGATCATAATCTTTGATGAGTCTCATTTTACATCAAGAATGTAGTGGTGTTTTAATAAGAAAATGTTGAATATAATTCACCAGATTGTGTTTATAGAAAAAAAAAAAAACCCTATGATTAAATGAACAAATTCTTAAAAGAAGTGACAATTTGCAGCTTCCATTTCTGATTTTTTATAAATACATTTAGAGAATTAGCACAAGAATATGATTTCATAGTAAGATAAAGACGCACTTATCTCAACTCTACATATAACATATAATAGAGGAATTTCTACTAAATTAAAAAAATCCTGACTCCTAATCTCCTAATACTATCATTTACATTGTTGTGAAGCTTTTAACTAGTCCAATAATATATCTATATATAAAATGAATATCAGAAGAAAATATCTATTATCTATATGATATGATTGTTAATTTAGAAAAATCAAGAGGATTTATTGAAAAAAATTTAAATTAAAAACATTCATTAAATTTTCCAGTTCCTAAAGAAACCCTGCTTCCTTGCAAATTGAAAATATAGCAATAGTTTGTTTAAAGATTTACAAATAGTAGATAAAACTAACACATCTTTAGTATAGAATGACTAAAACTACAAACTTTACAAAGGAGTATATAAAAAGAATTCAAGAGGCCAGAGACAGAGAGAGAGACACCATGGTCATGGAAGGGAAATTCAATACTGTAAAGATTTCAGTTTCTTTCAGGAAATTCTATGCAATCATGTACCTTAAATGCAATTTGGGAAAATTATCAGTAAAAAAATATTTAAACCAAGAAAAAGAAGAGTGGGATGCAAAGTTTCCACTAACAGATTTTACCACATATTATCAAAATAGAATAATTAAAGCAATGTGGCATGAGACCAGAATGGATGATGAGGTGATAAAAGGAAATTCGACTATACTGTGCATGTACATATCTCTAAGTGCATTACATGATACAGGTGGGTAAGTTATAGACTATGCAATAAAATTGCGTTGAGAAAATTTAATGCCTAGGACATATTTTTGCATTGTATATCTATAGTACATCAGAAGCCTAAATTCCAGAAATACTGTACAGGTACAAGCAAAATTAAAAGTTAATATTCATCTAACCTAAAGCAGGAACAGTGAGTTTAGGAAAAGTTGTTTCTAAAAATATTATTAAAGATTAAAATTTCAAAAGAAAAAATGGATAGTTTTTAATATATAAATTATAAAATTTGTAATATGGCAAAACATCACCATACAGAAATTTGAAGTACATATACTCTACAGGAAATATAATGCATCCAAATATACCTATGTATCAGAATATGAGTACATACATTTATCACTTGAAGAATTCTTACAACTCGGTAAAAAATATACAAGTCTCCCAATATTAAAGTAGGCAAAAGATGAAGAGGCAATTCACACAGAGATAATTCAAATGGTCAATAAATATTTTAAAGATTTACAGCCTTATGGTAATCAAAGAAATAAACATTACAATAAAAATAAAATACATTTTCATTCATTGGATTTACTACGTATACTCTTAGATTCCTTTTCCCTAGTATCTCCTCAAAGGACCTCCTAAATCTCTGGGCTTTTAAGTGCGGGTGAATGGTTTCTACACAATATTATTAAATGACAATTCCTGGTAAAGGGCCTGATAATATGAACTTAAAACAAACACATTAATTACTTCTTATGATCAGGCAAGCTTGGAACTAGTGGCTTCTATTGAAAGCAAGGAAAGAAAATTATATACACTAAACTGCTAGTAGTCTTATTCTCTTTGTATTAAGACTGAATGAACTTCATTTTATTTATTATACTACTGTGTTTTTTCTCAAGTCTTTCCAGGAGTATCTATTACGTTTATAGTAAGAAAATATAAGCAAGTTATAATAAACACAGCAGATGAAAACATAAAGGAAAATGAAATTTGAATGAAAAATGAGAAATCCCTATGTAAATAACAAGTAAAATTTAACTAAAATGAAAAATTGGAAAAATAGCAATATTACAGAGTGGTATCTTTAATATGAAAAATATCTCTTATAAGCCAGTAGGAGAACAAACCAGTAAGAAAAATACGAAAAGTAAACAAATACACACATACATGAAAAAAATGACCAAGATATACATAATATCCAAGCTCATTAATATTTTAAGAAACAATGAGGGACCATTTTAAATAATATAAATTAGCAAAGATACTGACAAATGATAATGCCCAATAACAGGAAATATACTTTGAGATTGACACTGTCATATACTCTGAAAAGCATGTTAATTTATTCAGTCTTTTTTATCCAGAGTCTAAGGACTCTGGTAATACATATTAAAAGTTTAGCAGTACATTTCACCTGTAGGACATCATTCTAAAGACATAACCAGCCATGTAAACAAAATTTTATATATTCACTATAAAGTATATTACTTAAATTAGGAAGTCATCTAGGTTTCCCATAAGAGGCTACTAAATATCCATAAATTATAATAATTATGATATAACCATTTAAATACTTTTTTCAGGGATGTTTAATGACATGGAGAATTGCTCAGAATATAATGTTAAAAAATAACAAGGCACAAAATTGTACATGGAAGAGTCACATTTAAAAAATATGTTTGTAGAAAGATACACCATAATATCAGGAATGATTTTTTGCTAGAAGACCAACTTACAGTAGTTTTGATATCTGTCTTTATAACTTCCTGCAATGCCTAAATTTTTAAATAATTGGGCATATGTTACTCATAAAACACAGTAAACAATAGTAAAAGCAGGGAAAAATGAAAACAGTAGAGCAATAGCATTAACTCTTTATTCAGACATAAAATACTGCAACATATTTAAGCATGTCCTTCATTGATGAACCATTTTGCCAATGAAGGGTCAATCTCAGACGTTAATAGCATTCAGTTATCACAGTAGTTTAGGAAGATTTGAATTCCCTCGTAAATCCCAATCCACCATAATAGCTGGGCTAGTAAATTTCTACATTGAGAGATGAATTTCCTGTTGCAAAACACAAGTGCATCCAATATGTGTAATAGAGGGTGAGTCTCAAGAAGAGTTGAAGAAATAGAGAAAATATCTAGACAATGAAAAAGGCTTCTAGAATAGGAAAGTCACTATGGAAACAGATCACTGATGGCAGCGACTTGGATTTCTTATAATCTTAGATGTTGAGAAATTTTCTGATAAATACCACCTTCATCACTACCACTTTTTCTAAAAGTATAGAGTTATATCAGGTTAAAATAAAGACCGTTTTATTCCCTTATTCATTCTTCTCAATTTACTAAGCATCATATATATTTAATAGATACTGAGAAATGTTAAGGAAACTTAAATGAATAAGACCCAGTTCTGTTCTAGAGAAGATGTTGCTTTCATGTCATGACACATTAGAAATACCATAGAAGTACGTTTGTAATGTTCCACTCCAGCATTTTGCTCTATATTGTGTCCTCCATTAGACAGCGAAACCTTTTAGGGATTTTGTTGTCATTGTTCATCTTTGTGAGCCTAAGATTATGGCTAGTATAAAACAGGTAGTCGATACATTTTTTTCCAATTTTTTAATTGTGGTAAATATACATGTCATTTACTATCTTAACAATTTTTAAGTTCAGGTTTTAACCATTTAACAATTTTTAACTATCAGGTTCACTGGTATTAAACAACATTCGTAATGTTGTACTACTGTCCCCACCATCCATCTCCAGAACTCTTTTTATCTTATAAAATGGAAACTATATACACATTGAAGAATAACTGTCCACTTACTGCTTTCCCCCAGCTCCTGGCAATCAAAATTATACTTTCTTTCTCTATGATTTTGACTATTCTAAGTACTTCATATAAGTGGAGTAATACAGTATTTGTCTTTTTGTGACTGGCTTATTTCGCTTAGCATAATGTCCTCAAGGTTCATTCATGTTGTAGCATATGTCAGAATTTCCTTCCTTTTTAAGGCTGAATAATATTCCATTGTACATATACATCACATTTTGCTTACCTAATCATCCATAAATGGAGGTTTGGGTTGCTTCCACATTTTAGCTATTGTAAATAATACTGCTGTCAACATGGATATATTACAGAGACCCTGCTTTCAATTCTTTTGATTATATACCCAGAAGTGGAATTGCTGGATCATATGGTAATTTTATTTTTAATTCTTTGAGGAACTGACAGACTGTGTTCCACAGTGACTGGACCATTTTACATTCCCATTAATGGTGTACAAGTGTGCCAGTTACTCCACATCCTCACCAATACTTGTTATTTTCTGATTTTTTATAGTAACCATCCTAGTGAGTACGAAATGGTATTTTAGTTTTGATTTGCATTGCCCTAATGATTAGTGCTGTTCAGCATTTTTTCATGTGCTTAGCCAGTTTTTAATTTTCTTTGGAGAAATGTCTATTTAAGCCCTTTGCTCATTTTTGAATCAGGTTGTTTGTTTCTTCGTTATTGTTATGTCAGTTAATAAATTTTTAATGAATGAATAAAGATGGGAGAGAACCTCTGAAGATGTAAAGGAGTGCTAAGAAGCCAGACTAAAATGGAACCCTTTTCTGTGATATTTGATCTGGAGTCTTAAATGCTGAATAACAGCTTGCCTGAGAGAGAAAGGGACATTTGAGAAGGAGAGAGAAGGTCACTCTAGAAGAGTAGGAAGTTTTCAGAAAGATTTAAAGTTTCCTAGGCCAGCTGGAATCAGGATGAGAAACCTCTAGTATCTTCTTATCTTAAAAGCTCTGTAAGTATATGTAATACAATTAACAGTTTTACTATTTAGCTATGAGTAATCAAACAGTGCATTTGTTTCACTACCAAGAGAATTATATTTCTTTCATTTTTGTTTCCATTTTACTGACTATATTATCTGTAGGTAATATGAATAATTTCATATGTGAATAAGACTAAGAAATTCCTTCTATTAGCCTTAAATATAGTTTGCATTGACAGTTATCCTTTTTCTGATTAAAAAAAAAAGCATGCTTTTGTCTGACTTGAATAAATGAAAAAAAAAGGAAAGCCTTATTTTTAGAAAGTGTTCACAGTTAAAAGTTAATAAGTGTGGCTTATCTTCCTCCTTGTTTTGTGTAATATGGGTAAGTTACTTCATTTCACATGGATGAATGGATGGTTAAGATTATTTCCTTTTTTTTCTTAAATTAAGTCTGGATTATCCCCCATTTGCCCATCTAATTTTAGTCATTTGAGAAGGTATCTCTTTATTATAGGACAGAGGTGAGAAGAGGGCAGTGGGGGCAGTACCTAGGAATGTTTTGTAGACCTGTCAATTGTAGTTTCCATTCGAATGCTCTTTTTGGGTCATTATTAGAAACATGGTGGCATTATGTTTACTCTCTTTCTGAAACTTGGGTACAGGACCTTGACTATCATTTCTGAGGGAATGTCATTAAACAGATCAATTATTGGCATGAGTACAATGAACCACCGTTTTCAGTGTCCCAGCTATTTCCAGGGAGGTACATATGAATGAGATACCAATATCCATTCTCTTCCATCCTTCCAATGGTACAGTTTTATTCCTCAGCCATGGAACAGAGCCATTCTTTTATTACATTTATGTGTTAGTCAGGGTTCTCCAGAGAAACAGAATCATTAGAAGAGAGAGAGATTTATTATAAGGAATTGGCTCACAGAATTTTGAGGCTGGTAAGTTCAAAATCTATAGGGTGGGCCAGTAGTGCATGAGACAGGCAGAGCCAATGTTCCAGGTCAAAGGCCATCAGGCATGAAGAGCCAGTGTTGCAGATGAAGTCTGAAGGTAGTAGGCTGGAGAATTCTCTCTTATCCAGAGGAATGTTGGCCTTTTTTGTTCTATTCAGGCCTTCAAATGGTTCGATGGGGCCCATTATATTACGGAGGGCAATCTACTTTACTAATTAAAATGTTAATTTAATCTAATGTTAAGGTCTGCCAACTTAAATATCAATTACATCCAAAAACACCCTAGCAGAGACATCCAGAATAAAGTCTGACAAAATATCTGGACACCCCTTGGCCCAGTCGTGTTGATGTATAAAATTAACTCTCACATCTTATAAATACAAAAACTATTTCATCACCCAAGAACTATTCTATACCTAACTTGATTAAGCAATTTTTGAGCAATGTAAACCAAAAAGTGGTGTCTACTCTCCTGTGGGAAGGAATCCCATTGCTGAAAACTTGAAGTCCTGGCTATTTTTTCCAGAAGGAGCAAAAGGGGAAAAATAACTGGTTGTGAATATGAAATGTACAAGAGATAATTAACACCTGGGTATTCATAACAATTTCCTCTTTTCTTTATTCTTTGGCTAAATAGTCATTCATTCATCTGCAATTTAGTTTAAATTACTTTATATAAAGTGAATTATAGTTGATATGATTTTTGCATCTTGCTTCTTTCACTCAACATTATGTTTGTAAAATCACCTATTCTTTTTTTGTTTGCTATAATGCATTCTTAATTTTCCATTATATAAATATATGTAATTCATTTATCCCTTCTACAGTTGATGGACACATGGATGCTTTCTAGTTTTGAGTATTGAGAATAATATTGCTATGAACATTCTTCTATACCTATCCCGATGCTCTTATGCACACGTTCTTTTATCGTATATATCTAGGATTGAAATTGATGGGCCTAGGGTGTCTGTATACCCAGTTTTACTAGAGGAGGCTACATTATTTTATAAAAAGGTGGTGTCAATTTATATTCTCACCAGCCCCAAGAGTTCTTTTTGTACTGTTCCTTGCCAACAATAGTTAATGTAAAAATTTTTAATTTTTTCTATTTTGTAGTATCTCATTAAGACTTTAATTTTTCTCCCTTATTTCCAATGTAGTTGACCACTTGTATTCTCTCTTTAGTGGTGTGTCTATGCAAGTCTTTTGCGCCTTTTTTTATTACATTCATGAGCTGCATAATGATGTTTTAGTCAACAATGGACCGTATATACAACAGTGGTCCCGTAAGATTATTACCACATAGCCCAGGTGTGTAGTAGGCTACACCATCTAGGTTTGTGTAAGTACTGTAGGAGAGGAAGAAATTTTCCTCTACCCTTCTAGGTTCTTCTGGCTGGTCTAAGAACTAAATTGACATGAGATAGATTAACAGGAGGAAAACAAACAAAAGTTTAATAACATGTATACACAGGAGAAATCCAGGAAAACTGAGTAACTTGCAAAATGCTCAAAGCCCTCACCTTAAATACTATCCTCAGCTGAAGACAAAAGAAGATGTTGAGGGTGAGGAGAGTCAGGGACTTCAAAGGAAGAGGACAGCAATTCACAGGTAGGTGAAAAGGAGCAAATGGTTTGGAAAACAAGTGTTTAACCACACAGAAAGAGAAGAACACAGAGGGGAGCCCAACAAACAGGCTTTTCTAGGTTACTCTCTGTCTACTACCTACTTCCTGTTATGCTAAGGTGATAGCATGCTTCCTGAGACAGGTTTTTCTTATCTGAATTCTTTCGGGTCTTTAAGAGAGAGGTGACACGATAAACTTTCTGAGTCTTTTGTTTCAAAAAGTAATTAACCTAAAATAATCCTCATGTTAAAGAGACATATTCTGGGGTGGCAAATTTTGTACCCCTATGATGTTCACACAATGACAAAATCATGTAATGACACATTTCTCAGACTAAATCTCCATCATTAAGCAATGTATGACTGTAGCCTATTTTGTTGTTGAGTTTTAGGAATCCTTTGCATGTTCTAGATTTAGTCCTTTGCCTTTTTTCTCTCTCTCTTTAAAAAAAATATTGTCTTTGCCTTTGATTTTCTTCAGCTTCACTACCCTTCTATCTCTCAAATATTTTCTTTGCTTAATTATTTCTCTCCTCTCTTGTTGGAGCTCTATTTTAAACTTATATTAGTGAATTTCTACTTCCATAAACAAAGGTAGACAAGGTCGCACCTACTGCACCTCTTGCCTCTGCCGGATCTCATTAATGGTATTTTTGAGTGACTACCGGTGTTGGTCACTGTTGTTAAAACTTATTTTTAGAAATTCTCTGAGCCTAGGATAAAGGATCTTCATCCAGAGAGGATTTGTGTTTGATTCTTCCATGCAACCATAAACAAAATCAATTGAGGGCCACCTCAAACCAAGTGTGTCTTTAAGCTATCAAGCTTATCCAGGCCATGGATATCTGCTAGACGACTGGCAGCTGAGCTGTGGCTGCAACTTCTCTGGGACTTTGCTTTTACCTTTACTGGTACATCTCTGGTCCACTTATCCTGAGTGTGTTAGCCCTTTGGGATCCTAGCTTCATGTGGTGAAGAAGATTTCTGTTAAACTTCCCTCCTGTGTTAGCATTGGGCCATGATTTCTCATCTTCTCGCTTTGCAAAACACACACACACACACACAATTTCCCCTTACCAATAAATGCCCTCAGGACAACAGTGATGTAGGTGCCTGATATTTCTCTTCAATGGATTTGAGCCTACGCCAGCACTGAGCCCGGAAGTTCCCTACAGTCTTGTCAGCTCTTCAGTGTGATTAATCTGATATTTAAAGAAAATATCTTTTTCTCAGTATTTTTAATTTTTTCCAGGGGAGGAGTTAGATTAATTAACTCAGTCTACCATTATTGAAAATATAATTCTATCATTAGTTTTTTATATTTCATTTGTCTATACAAAGAAAATTTAAGACACTTTTATAAAAGAAATTATAATTCAAATAGAGTACATACATATACATATCATTTTAGTTAACTTTTCTCCAGCTCTTGCCATTTTAATTATATTCATGAAATAGTATTTTTTTCTTTATATCAGCAAATGCTACTTACCCAAAGAAATGCTAGAGCTAGAATTCATCTGTCTGATTTTTATTGAAACTCTAATTTGAGCAGAGCCCTTTCGTAGAAGTCTTGGTTTTCTCTCCTGTCCATCCCCATTACCCACCTCCTTAGCAAGCCAGTGTTAATGCTAGGTATTAAAGAGATTCTTCCTTGTAAGGAGTGCTCTGGAAATTATCTGGAATGACACAGTTCTTGGCCATTTGTGATAGAGAGGTAATAAGCTAACTGGGCCTTTGGCAAGAAAAGAAGAATATTTTCCAGTTTGAATGCTAAGTGATATGGTTTCAACCATATTGCCCATTAGGCATTTATTTTGTGGTCATTACCCATGCAATTCCTTTACCTGTTCTCTTATACCCTAACACCAGCCCCCCTTCACTGTCAGTTTCATCAACTGGACTCCATATACCAATATTAGCATTATAATAGCATCATCATTATCATACATGCATATTAAGAGTTATTTAAAGACTGGTGGTTTCATGGTTATCTGGATTTTTCATCTGAAAGTTTAAAAAAATGGAGGAAAAGCTTGTGCCCACTGGAGATAAATGTGACATGTCCTCAAATATTATTAATCTATATATTCATCTGGAGTAATAAACTGAAGTTCTCAATTCATTTACATTCTGATACCATCCAGATACCCTCTGAGCACCATTAGACACACTCGTAGCATATTTATGTTTATTGAATGAAATAGATGCTCTGCAGAGTCCTCCACCAGTCACTTTGATCTACCAATATATCACCTATTACAAGAAATAATCTCCTTATCGATCCCTTTGGTGTTGCTATTTCATTTCTTGAGAAAGGAATCACTCTATAATTGAACCAGTGCTACATAAATTGTCTCTCTTTATTGTGTTCCACTTCTGACGGGCTAATATTTTCTTCATTACCCTTACTTTTAACAATAATTATTAAAAAATACACATGCACACAAAAACACATCCTTTGTTCAACCTCTGATGTCTCTGTGACAGTGAAATGACTTGGAGAGAGAAGCAAATCATTTAGTAATATACCAAAGTGACATGGTGCTTTCAAGAAAACTCCTCTTGATTCAGGCATGACAGTTTCTCTGCCCCATAATGGCTGGTGGCTATAAGCAACACAGTGAATTTGAAGGGCAATATAAAATAATTGGCTCCCGGCCAACCTAAGCTGTTTCATGCCATCAACCTCTTCACCTTTGGATCCAAATTAAAATCTAATTTAGAAGGAGCTTAAATTAAAAAAGCACACTTAATTCCTTCAATTTGCAGAACTATTCCATTCCATTAGGCAACTAATTTCTACCTGTCAGATTTGGAATGAAAGTGGTCTCTCTCAGGAGGAAACTTTTCACTTGTAGTAATTAGGTATGGGGAGCCTGTGATGATGCCTGTGCTTTGATAGCTGCTTGTATGCAACTCTCCAGGCTGATGAACCCTTGGGTAAACTCAATTGAAGTGTCAGCTTCAATACTTGCCTGATAGGAAAGCTGATATGAGGTTACATATTTCATAATTAAATAACACAACTACTTTAATTTTTATTAGAGAATCGTGAACGGTTACCTTCTATAAAATCCAAGAGCATAAATTCCTTTGTTGATTTTATTATTCTAATAAGCTCCTAAAGAAAATCTGAAGAGGTCTTGATTACAATTAGATAAAAGCTGGGAGAGTGCATGTGCTCAACAATATCAAGGTGATGATTAAAATTAGCAAGTGGGATGAACTGTAAGTGCTACGCAAGCTCTTCTCTTTGATACTGTGCTTGACTTGTGCAAGGTGGTGTGTTGTAGTGTGGAAGCCCTGGGCTGGTAGACAGAGGAATCCCAAGCCTCACCACTCACTAGCTGTGAAACCTTGGCCAAAGCACTTGACCTCACTTAGCTTTATTATTCTGTCATCTACAAAATGATTTTTTTCTCAAATTCAACAGAGACTTAAAGTTTTATAGAAGTGCATGGTTGAATGCTTCTATCACAAAAGCATTTATGGTATTCAGTGATGAATATAAAAGTTCTTGTTACTTTAAAGCTACATTTTACCATAAGCTATTTTTATCCAAACTGAATCAACAAAGTAAAACTGTTCTCATGATCACTCTATCTTCATTATAAAGTGTTTTCCCTCCCTCCCTCCCTTCCTTCCATCTTTCCTTCCTGCCTACCTTCCTACCTTCCTCCCTTCCTCTTATACATGTGGTGCTGTGCAATATGGGAGTTGTCAGGAAGAAATAAGAAAATGATGCCCTGTGGAATATTTTAGGAAATTTAAATATTCACATTTTCAGTTAACACAAAATATTATTCCAGAAGGAAAGTGTGTTCAGTGATGTTTAAATTCAATCTGGCTATTGTTTTAGATTAAATACTTCTTAAAATACAAGTGATGTGGGTTACATTCACTTAAAGAATTTATAAGCATTACATAAATGATTTGAGGGCAGAGGGTAGAATTGTGAATTTAAAGGACGGGGCAATTTTATATGAGGCCTAAATATTTTCATGTTTTTAAAATGTAAGTTAAAAATATTTGAAAATCCATATCAGAGTAGAAATGGGCATATAAACTTTAAAGTATGAAAGATTCTTCACATGCCAACCGTGGAAGATTCTCTTTTGCGCAGTTCCGTGTCCTGACATTCTCTGAAAGAAGATAAAAGTAACTCATGATGTTCATGCAGAGCTCTTTCATTTCCAAATTATTTTGCATAATCAATTCAGAAATAACTGAACATATTAAAAATAAAGACAACCTGAGAAATCAGTGATATTTAAATAATAACCTGTGAACATAGGGTAGGAAGTAGGAGATGTCTTTGGGTTTTTTGTAGCATTAAATGTATTTATATCTCTCATTTGCTACTAAGCAAATGAAAAGATGTCCAATGTCACTAATCAGTAGCGAAATGTAAATCAAAATCACAATGAGATACCACCTCACACCCATGAGAATGGCTACTATCAAAAATCATAAAATAACAAGTGTTGGTGAAAATGTGGAGCAATTGGAACTCTTGTATACTGTTGAGGAGAATGTAAAATGGTGCAATCACTGTGGAAAACAGTGTGGCGGTTCCTCAAAAATTTAAAAATAAAGTTACCATATGATCCAGCAATTCCACTTCTGGGCATATACCTAAAACAATTGCAAGTAGAGTCTTTGTAAAAGATATTTGTATACCTATGTTCATAGCAGCATTATTCACAATAGCTAAAACATGGAAGCAACCCACGTGTTCACTGTCAGGTGATTGGAAAGGCAAAATGTAGTATATACATATAATAGAATATTATTCAGTCTTAAAAAGAGAAGAAATTCCTGTACATGCTACAACATAAATGAACTTTGAGGACATCGTGCTAAGTGAAATAAGTTACTCACAAAAAGAAAAACTGTATGATTCCGCTCATATGAAGTACTTACAGTAGTCAAAATCATTGAGATAGATAGCAGAATGGTGGTTACCAGCAGCTGGGGGAGGGAGGAATGGGGAGTCATTGTTTAATGGGTAGAGAGTTTCAGTTTTACAAGATCAAAAGACTTTTGGAGATGGATGGGAGTGAAGGTTGTACAACATTGTGAATACATTTTAATACCACTGAGCTTACACATCACAGTAGTTAATATGATTAAAAAATTGTTTGGCACAAAAATGATGGAGTGTTATATATAGATATTTCAAACAAATTCATAACAAAAAGAAAGAAAAAAATCATATGTGGATATCCATTTGACCCAAGGAAAACTACATTCGCCTTTAAAAAAAGACAACTCTATGTAAAACCTTTACTATTTATAAAAGAAATTTCAGTCTATGTAACAAATATTTTTTCAGTAATCAAAATGAACAGGTGAATGAGAAAGAGAGGGAGGGAGGACTGAATGGAGGGAGAGAATTTTATAATATAGCAAGTATTACCAAAAGCAACAGATTCACACACTTAAGACAGGAGTAAATCATTGCAATCTTTCGGGAGAGCAGCTAGTAAACTTAAAAATCATAAAATATTCACAGTAATTGATATTGTATTTTCATGCCTCAAAATCTATTTTAAGGGAAACCATCCTAACCATGTACAAAATTTTTAGCACAACAAATATTCACTAAAGTGATATTTATCTCACTGAATAACTGTATTCTATCTAATGTAATAGTATAATTTTAAAAACTACAGAATATTGTTAGTTGAGTTTTTAATAACACTAGAAGCTGGTTAATATATAAAATACTTTTTAAAAGCAGAAATAGTATAACATGATCTAATGTGAACTAGCATGCCTAGTAAAATTCTGGAAGTAAATATATCAAAATGATAATGTAAGAATAAAATGATAACAGTGATTGTTCCAGAGTATGGAATCCATGGCTTTTTGTTCTTTATAACTTATGTTTTACCAAGTATTAACAAAAGAATTTCAAAATTTTTAAAATTAAGTGATAACAGCCCCAAATTAACTTATTTACATATGTGACTCAATTAATTAACTTTTATAACATTTATGAAGATAGGAGTTTGAAGATATCAAATTTTCAATAGAATATGTACACCTAAACGTATACTTATTTCCATTGGTGTTTAATGCAATGTTTCTCTAATATTGAACAGAGGATCATTTGCAATTAGAAACTTTATTAAAAAAATCTAAATTAAGACATCTTTTTGTTATTATGAAGAGAGCAATGCAAACATCTGTGGATATTTGACATGATCCCAACTTCTAATAGCTTTGGGTTCCTTTGGCATTCTGGCTTTGGTGATCACTAAGTGGAAAACTGATATCTTGGATAGACTGGAATAAGATCAAATAGAAAAAAATGACAAAATTCTCCAAATCATCAAGAGAAAAAAAACTGAAAGTGTCATCCAAAATAATGTAAATAATTCCACTGGTTTCCAGGTACTACTAGTGTTTTAAACCACCTATATACAAAATTCTTCTTTTGACATCCTTTAAAATGATATAATAAAAAAAGAGAAAAACAGTAGCACAGCATAAAGGACTTTTTTAACTAAAATAATAAGAAAAATCAAATTATTCTTAATCAAAGAACTATTATCTTAAAAATCACAATTATGAAAAGCAGATTCTCTTTCATAGCTGATTGTTCATCAATTTGAGAGACAATTATATTAAACTGCTATCTGTGCCTGCTGAAAGACAATTTTCCACAGAATAATCTCATCCTAGCTCTTTAATGGGCCCTTAACAATAATGAAATATCAAAGATTGTATCAAATCTTTAAAAATAAGCATAAATAGTCAAACAGATAATCTTAGCTTAGTTTAATATGTGAATAATCAGTAATCTTAATGAAGAGAACAGGTAAATACATTCTAAGATCATAGCTACTCACTCCTTTGTATTTGTGAGATTTTTGCTGATATAAAACATGGGAAAACCTAATAGCAATGCTGATAAAAGGGAAAATTTACCATTGAATGCATTTTTATTATTTCATAAGAATGTACACACAAAAGAAAGTAGTCGGTGGTTCTATTTCACTGTTTCTAACCTTATGAATTTTTCAGATAAATTTGCCTATTGTCCTTAATATATTTCTGGGAGCACTTGACCTTTAAAATCAGGTATCTATTGCTTTCTCCTAAATTCAACCACATAGCACAACTATGACTAATATTCAATTTTACCATCCAGATTTATCCAAATATTTTAATTCATATTTGTCAGATTGGAGGACAATGATTGAATTGGGAATACATTTTAAAGCAATTTAAATTAGTATTAAGATTTAATTCTAATATATCCGTAAGTCTACAAAGCAGGCTTAAAAAGTATTTTAGTAAGTATTGTTTTCCTAGGTCATTTTTGCCTTTCTACTGAATAGTTTTAAAATCCAGATCACTTTTCTGCAGGAGAGGTAATTATCAAAATGACTTTATTAAAAATATGCTTACATAGTATAATATGGTTTATAATTCTGGAAATTTTAAGAAGAGGAAAGGCTAACGTTTTAAATTCTGTAATGTAAGAATTAAATTTTTTTGGAAATTTTTGAAGGAATGCAAAGATTTGACTTCAAAAGTATATCTTCAAATGCAGATAGTGGCCATAAGAATTGCTCAACTCTCCCTGAGTATATGACAAATATATAAACGTTTATTAACATAAATTCTTATGATTAAACATTTAATATTTTTATGAATGTGTCATATTCTGTTTCAGTAAATTATAATGCTGCATTTTGATAATATTTTTTAAAACTATGTTAAATATAAAGATTAAGTATATAAATTAAATGACATTGTAGCTTCAAGTCTTCAGGAGGTGGTTTATTGGTAACAAAAATCAATGATAAAGTCAATATAAATCTCAATTACAGAGGAAATTTCAATGAACTATAACACTTACTATATCAACTCCAGTGAAACCACTTGGCTAATGTGACTCTGGAAAATGTTAATAGTAATAATCAAATGCTAGGTTTAATGTAATGTTTTCTACCTTTTGGCTGTTGTGAATAATGCTGCAGTGAACATTGGCATATGAGTATCTATTTGGTCCTTGTTTTCAATTTTTTGATATATCCCTAGGAGTGGAATTGCTGGATCATATAGTAATTCTGTTTAATTTTTTGAGGAACCACCATACTGTTTTCCACAGTGGCTACACCAATTTTCATTTCCACCAGTAATGTTTAGGGTTGCAATTTCTCTACGTCCTTGCCAACCTTTATGTTTCCCATGATGATGATGGTGATGATGATGCTTATAGGCGTTCTAGTGGCTGTGAAGTGGTACTTCATTATAGTTTTGATTTTCATTTCCCTTCTGACTAATGATGTTGGCCATCTTTTTATACATTTGCTGGCCATTTGTACATCTCCTTGGAGAAAAATCTTTTCAAGTCCTTTGCCCATTTTTAAGTTTTTCTGTCTTATTGTCATTGAGTTGTAAAAGTTTTCACATTTTTAGTTGAAGGATAATTGATATATAACATTATATCAGTTTCAGGTGTACCACATAATGATTTGATATTTGTATATATTGCCAAATGATCACCACAATAAGTCTAGTTGACATCTGTCATCATACGTAGCTACAGAATTTTTTTTCTTGTAACGAGAACTTTTAAGATCTACTCTCTTAGCAACTTTCAAATATGCAATACAGTGCTATTAACTATAGTCACCAAGCTGTACATTACGTGCTGTATAAAGAGTTCTCTAAATGTTCTGGATACTAGACTCTTATCAGATATACGATTTGCAAATATTTTCTCCAATTCTGTAAGTTGTCTTTTCACTTTCTTAACAATGCACTTTGAAACCTCAGACTTTTTAATTTTAGTGAAGTCTATTTATTTCTTCTAGTTGCTCATGCTTTTGGTGCTCTATCTAAAAATTCACTGCCAAATCCAAGGTCATAAAGATTTACCCTAATTTTTTTCTGGGAGTTTTACGGTTTAGTTCTTATGTTTAGATTGTACCTGGATACTTTTTACTATGTAATGGACACTGTTGTTGAAAAATTGTAGAAACAATTTGAATGTTAGAATGATTTTATTTTGCTTTTGGCATATATCATTTCCCCCCAGCTTTCTGAGATTGCATTATTCCAATTTCAGCAATTGAAATGACTTAATTTCAACTTCACTCTTAGTCCTAAAGCTCTGACCTTTGCGTGTACCAGTCCTAAGCATGGATATTTTACCAGGAAATCTCCTTAATGATCCCTGGACTCCACATTTTGTTCCCCTAACTATTGAAGTTTCAGATTATCATTCAGCTTTTCAGTGTCTCAGTCGATTCTTCCAAAACTAGCTCAAGTCCATAGGGGAAATACATCTCAAAGTCAGGGCTAATTTATCTAGATTTCTTTCCTCTCAGGATCTTGAATTTGTAATTCTTTATTATCTTTTAGCTCCCTGGTTCCTTCAAGCAGATTTTTGCGTGTGTGTGTGTGAGTAAGAGTAGCCCTGAGCCAACATCTGTTGCCAATCCTCCTCTTTTTTTCTCCTGAGGAAGATTGGCCCTAGGCCAACATCTGTGCCCCATCTTCCTCCACTTTATATGGGATGCTGCCACAGCATGGCTTTATAAGCAGTGCGTTAGTCCACGCATGGGATCTGAACATGTGCACCTCGGGCCGCCGAAGCGGAGTGAGCAAACTTAACTGCTACACCATCAGGTTGGCCCCAGACTTATTTTTTTTATTTTTATTTTTTGGTGAGGAAGACCAGCCCTGAGCTAACATCCGTTGCTAATCCTCCTCTTTTTGCTGAGGAAGACTGGCCCTGGGCTAACATCGTGCCCATCTTCCTCTACTTTATACGGGACGCCGCCACGGCATGGCTGACAGGCAGTGCGTCGGCGGGCGCCCGGGATCCGAACCAGCGAACCCCGGGCTGCCAAGCGCGGACTAAACCGCTGCGCCACCGGGCCGGCCAGACTTATTTTTTTAAATATATTTCTATGTGATCTCAAGCGGAAGATTGGTCTACCTTTCTTTTCCTTCATTACCAGAAGTAGAAGCCAATATAATGTTCGCTAAAAGTTTATTTTCTTGTATTATGCATGTAATCAAAAACTAAGTTCCCTTCCTGCAAAGTGGGTGATGCTCAAATTGACTAAAATTCCAGAGTTCACAACTCCCTAATACTTACTTGTCTTTCAGGGTCAGCCTGGGTGCCCAGTGGCACCTGGTGAAGTAGACTAAGTTCCTGGAGTGGTAGCATAATTTCTGTAGTATTGAAAATAGTGAACACACAAAAGTTCTTTGCTAATAGGAACTCTGTCTAGTCAACCAGGCTTTAGACTTTGATTCTTGATTTTACTCTAAAATCATTGGAGAAAGTTCACTGGACTCCATTCTTCTTCTTTTTTTTTTTTTTGGTCAGTAAGTTGGCCCTGAGCTAACATCTACTGCCAATCTTCCTCTTTTTGCTTGAGGAAGAGTGGCCCTGAGCTAACATCTGTGCCCATCTTCCTCTATTTTGTGTGTGGGTTGCCACCACAGCATGGTTTGATGAGTGTTGTAGGTCTGCCACCAAGATCCAAACCCGTGAACCTGGGCAGCTGAAGCGGAGCACGCTGAACTAAACCATTATGCCACTGGGCCGGCCCTCTCGACTCCATTCTTAGAGAAGCTATTTTCTCTACCCAAACAATTTTTAGGTATAGAATACCTTTCTCTGTCCTGATCATTAAGTCAAATCCTTATTGAAACATGGAATGATCAGCTGAAACAGAGAAAGGTTTTGAAAGAATGGGCTCACAATTAATATTGAACAATTTTTTGTTACATGTTTTATATTAAAAATCAAACTATCAGCATCATTCTTATATAAGAATCTTTCATATATGAACGAGTTATAAATGAATTCAATTCTGGTTTTATTGAGCAGTAAATTTGGCTCAGCAGATACAGAAATTTGCTAGAAGAAATGAACAGTTGTTTGAAGAGCACTGCTTTACATGTTCAACCGAATTGATGTATTAAAAGAAAAACAATCTCGTATTTTTTGACTATGACTTCTTCACATTTATAAAATTATACCATGTGTTACTTGACTTGCAGCTGCAGTATATGATTTATTAGAGTCTCTCTCTATGACCAGGCCAATGATACCAGCTAGAAAGCTGAAAGCAATGAGAAAAGTAGCCCAAACACGATGATCTCAACTCTCTCTTCCCCTCCAATTGTCCATTTCCATTTAACATTTCTCAGTAGGGCATGTGAATATGTGTGTGTATACTATGATTGTATGTGTTTAATAGGTAAGCTTCTATGTGAGAGTGAGGGAGGTACTTTTAAATCCAGAAAGCTTGGTCTACGAGAATAATGTTGAGATGATAGGACTGAGTCATCTTTTGCTGCATTTTTGTAAATTTCATGGGTGTTTTCTTGGATCATCAGACTAGGGACTAAAAATTCCTCTCCACTTGTGTCTTCCTCATTAGCTTCCTGAAAACTGCACAGCATGGCCAGTCATTGGTCTTGACTAGCCTTGAGGGCTTAACTCCTCATGATACAGAATGGGAATTGTTAAATTGCCAGCCAGTTCTAATATAGATTGCTGCAGAAAAATACTCAAATAAATTAAAAAAAGAAAGAATTATGAGCAATAATGGGATAGTGCATCATTACAGTAAAATAGAGTTCATTTTTGCATTGAATTTCTATCAATATCAAGAGTCACAAACTAATGAACAAATGAGATGAGATGCATGAGAAGATGAGGCCAAGAAAAATCTGCTTTCTTTTGTGGAAGTCACAATCCACAAGTCAGGCTGAAATATTCACTCACTTAATTTGATGAGCACCTACAAAACCATACCCCCAAAACATAATGTGATTTGAATGCTAAAACAACCCATTCCCAATCACGGGCTTCATTCCATGCTTGGCTCTACTGCTAGAGCCAGAGCTACAAAAAAATGGAAAAGAAAGCCAAATTTTCCTTTTCCACACTGCTGAACTGCAACAGTTTTGTTGAACATCTGGGGCTATGTAGATTTTACCATGGCAAATTGGCAGATCTGTGTTGCTACAACTAACATAAATCTGTTTAATTTAAAATTATCTGTTGAACAAGGAAATATTTCTGTGACATTTCATTAAGTAGGTTATCAATTTGATATTTGATATTTCTGTGACACTTTCCTAAGTATAATATCAATTTGATTGTCATAACTCAAATTGATTTAGAGTTTAGTTGATTTCACTTAATAGATTATTTTAATTCGAAGAAAAAACTCAGAGTCAAATCCAAAAGCTCATCCATCCAAAGTGGAAGGCAATAGACTTGCCAAAGGATATGGTCTTAGAATTACTCCTGATCTATAAGTACATTATGATGAATCACTGGCATACATTTTAAAAGAAGTTTTAAGGTGAAACCATTTGGTGAGCCCTTTCCATTGCTTCCAATGATCTGTTCCTTCTCAATTTCATCTGTTCCCATCATCCCTACCTCATTCCTCACCTATCCCCCTTGATTTAGAAGATGTGTTCATAGTCCTGCAAAGGGTGTTGAACTCTGCTCAGAATCTCTTATGTAGTGGTTTTGAACCCACGAGGAACTTTAAAAATTCTCAATGCCACGGCCAGCCCAGGGGGGTAGTGATTAAGTTCACACGCTCTGCTTTGGTGGCCTGGAGTTTGCAGATTCGTATCCCAGGCGTGGACCTATGCACTGCTTATCAGGCCATGCTGTGGCAGGCGTCCCACATATAAAATAGAGGAAGATGGGCACTTCTTAGCAAAAAGAGGAGGATTGGCAATGGATGTTAGCTCAGGGCTAATCGTCCTCACCAAAAAAAAAAAAAAAAAAAACCCTCAATGTCCACGTTGTACCCCAGACTAATCAAAAGCCTCCAAGCATGGACACAGATATCAGTACTGTTTTTAAGGCTCTCCAGGTTATTCTAACGTACAACCAAGGTTAAAATCCTCTGTCATAAAGCAATAGTTCATAAAAATAATGTGAGGGACTGGTTAAACTGCCTATTTTCAATCCCTCCTCCAGAAATTCTTTATCTGAAGGGTAGGGTAAGGCATAGGGATCTGAATTTTTTAAAATAATCCCCAAGTGATTTCAATACAGGTGGTGTGTGGTCCACAATTTGAGAAACTTTGGGGACTGTCCTTACTCTGCATTTTACTTTATTGGTCACCCCACTCTCATCCATGACTTTAAACTCTATTGACTTTTTTACACATATAAACTGTTTATTTCTACTACAAAAACAAAATCTCTTTCTCCTTAGGCTTATCTCTTTTACATATTGCTCCATCTCTCTATTAAGAAAAAAAGTTTTAAAACACAAGGTTTAAGGGGCCGGCCCCGTGGCCTAGTGGTTAAGTTCAGTGCTCTCTACTTTGGTGGCCAGGATTCAGTTCCCAGGCGTGGACCTACACCACCCGTCAGCAGCCATGCTGTGGTGGCAACCTACACACAAAACAGAGGAAGATTGGCACAGATTTGCTCAGGGCGAATCTTCCTCAAGCAAAAAATCCGCCCCCCCCAAACAAACAAAACCCCACAAAAAAACACAAGGCTTAATTATGTATCTGTTCTTGCACACTCTCTTCATTCTTCTACACTGGACCAGCTTCACGGCCATGAAACCTGTATAGGCACAAATGGTCCCAAGTTTGAAGGAGCCTTGCCCTTGGTTTAGTGCCCTCCTGTCTGAACATTCCTAATACTTTTTAAATAAGGGACCCTGCATTTTTATTTTGTAGTGGGCCCTGAAAATTACGTAGCTAGCTCTGCTTTTCTTATTACCTCACAGTTGTAAAATATCTTTCTGATTTTTGAATTCAATGGGCATTTTAAAGTCTATATTTCTTTTTTTGACTCATTTGTGGCATTTAATTCTGTTGATCATCTGGCATTGATATGTTTTTGTGTTTACATTTACTCTGCTTTCTTTTTATTCTCCTATATCTCAGGTTACCTCAGTCTCCCCCCCAGACCTTCTTCCTCCAAATGCCTTCAACATACTGTTTTTCCTCAGCATTCCATCTTGGTTTTCTGTTGTAGTAAATTTTCACGTTTCACACACTCACTAAGTGATTTCACCCACGCCTACAAGTGTATATGCCAAATTGCCAAAACAATATCTTTAATCCAGAGCTTTATATCTGATTGTTCCACAGAAACTAATTATTCAAAAAAACTGACCTCCTTATCTTTTTTCTAAATATATTCTGTTTCTTTAATACTTATCCGAATTATGTACTCATTGTCCTCCTTTACCCAAATAAAAACTTGGAATCAACCTGAAGTTTCTAAGCCAATTCTATGCTATATATACATATTTTTTTTGTTGTTTGTGAGGAAGACCAGCCCTGAGCTAACATCCATTGCCAATCCTCCTCTTTTTGCTGAGGAAGATTGGCCCTGGGCTAACATCCATACCCATCTTCCTCACTTTATATGGGATGCCGCCACAGCACGGCTTGACAAGTGGTGCATCGGTCCGCGCCTGGGATCCGAACCTTTGAACCCCAGGCTGCTGAAGCGGAGTGTGCGAACTTAGCCGCTATGCCACCGGACCAGCCCCAGCTATATTCTTAATATCTCATGAAGGTCTGCTATCTTGACCATTCCCATCATAATTATTTCATTTCAGACCTTAATCACTTCTGATTCACAACTGAAATATTGTTTTAAGTATTCTCTTTGCTTTAGTCTCTTCAATTCTCTATTCTCAATGTCACCAGAGTAATCTTTCAAATATACAAATCAGACCATAGAATTCTGATAATTTTAATCCTAAAATAGTCTCTGATAATTGTTTTCAGTCCTATCAAGGCAAATACGTTCTTTTCATACCAAATATCTTGTAAAAACCAATTTATTAACATAGAAGAAAATTCATAGAAAACTTATATACCTACCCCAATAATTGTAAAATGTAGTAAAATAGTAAAAAAATTAGTAAAATAGAGAGACAAAATAAAAATCACTTCATTAAAATTACATATAATTTAGTATCTAAGTATTTGAGAATGACTGCTCTCAAAGGCATATTGAAATAATCAAATACTGATCCATTGAACCATAATGAATATTGCTAATTAATGTTCATGGGCAATGCTTCTGTCACTGACACTGATAGAATTTTGCAAAATAATGGGAAATTCTTGATAAAATTCTGAACAAAAGAAAATTACAGTCTTCCTTCATTTTGTGTGGGAGTTGCAATACTGGAAAATTCAGTATATAGTAAAGACTATTCAAAATAGTTTTTGTTTAATGACAGATTCAGTTGGTTCTAGACACATAATTATGAACAGATTTGCATCTGCGTGGATGGAGGAAAGAGGGGACATTGAAAGTCGTGCAGTATGTGGGAATAGAATTTATAGTACAAGACTGTGTTGCACACTGTAAAGTGACAAGCATTGCTGACATCTGTCCACTAAATATCACCCCATAAACTTCCATTGAGAATATAAGCAATCAAACTTTCTATATGCCTAATGCCTGTCTCCCCACTCGAGTGCATCTCCTTCACGCAAATGCTCCATTTAGCGTGCAGAACTACTTTGTGCCAAGTGGGTTTTGTTGTAACCTGCTCGGGAAACCCCACAGGAAAATGTATTTTTCTGAATTCCAAACCACAAACTTTGAAACAATCTCAAAGATATACAGCCATTCAAATTGTATGTTACCATTTAAATTTAATTATTGATGGAATCTGTATTCTTTCTAGGAATGTTTTCTTTGATAAGGTCTAGACATTCATATCTGAAAAAATATATTTATGCAGATATCACATAGCAAAAATCAATTCAAGGGTAAGACTTTCTGACAACTATGAATTTTTATTCTGTACCTACACTGTGGACTTGGATGTCACTTGAGAAATTCTTTTCTTCCTTAGCTGCTAAAATTATTAAAGATAGTGGAATAAACATCTTTGTAAACCTGTAACACAGATTTTGTTTCACTAACACTCTACATCCATGATTTGGAGCACAGTCAAACATGGGTACAGATACAATTGGGCAGTGAAGAATCATTCTTAGAATAAGGAATTATCAAACCATGCTGATATTTCCTTTCCCCTTCTATATATCTTAGTTTAATATAGAAACATATTGTACCTGTATATCAAAATTATTTAGAGTATTTAAGTTACCACACTCAAATCTGTGCTTCTGAAAATGGCTACTTCAAGAGACTGGCAAATCCTCTAACATGTAATAATGGCCTTCTATACCCACCCTCTTCTATGTTCCCTTCCATATCTCAGTATCAAGAAGCTTAGGAACTACATTTTCCAGACTTCCTTTTGGACATAATTCTGAATGCCAAGTAGCTTCTGCTGGTGAATCTCACTCAAATGCAATTTGAAAGGAGAAAAGGAGGAGGAGGTTATCTTCCTTTGACTGTGGCCCTGCAAAAAACCACGTTGTGACAGATGGGAGTGTTTTTGGTGGCCACTTTCCTTATTCCAGTGATGAGTCGCTAGTCTTCGCAATGCAAGGAAGTTGTGATGGTGGTACTAGTGATAGCCACAGGAGTAGGAACTTTCTGATCTCAGAATCACAGCTATGGTGGTTTAACCTTAAATTCGGTTGAGATTTGGACTCCTGATTTTCAGCCCTCCAGTCCTTCCAACGTTTTCGTAATCCTTTTTTTTCCCACATTAAACTCCATCATGATTGAAATAAACCATAGCCCAGGTCACTTGGCATGTGTCAGAACCTAACATCAAAAAGATCAGTAGGTGAATGCATCACCTATTCTCCTGGAGTCCTACAGAGAGGTACACTTGCACCAAAGTACAGACGAACACATCTATAGACTAGGGTTCACAAGAGAAACTCTATACATCTGTTATCATTTCTTATGGAACGAAAGAGAGAGCAGCCTCATAAATAGATATTTTGGGCTTGGGTATCATGCATTCGGACCTTAGATGCCTCTTTTACAGGAGACTGTAGGGAGATACTAACTGCCTAGAAATGGAGAATTTTATCATCCTCAGACTTGTGGGATTTGCCCTACAGTGAGAAGAAGTGCTCTCAGTATTGAAAGAAGTTGCAACCCCTTCACGTAGGGGTCAGAGTGTCATGCTCAGCTATCTCACTACCAGGCAAACCAAAGAAACCCCTGAGATCAGACCACTGGACAATTGTGATTGTCTTCATAAACAATTAGAATGGGTTCCCTTTCTTACAGTGTTTGATTCAGCCACAACTTTCAGGAAGTATGTTAATAAATATTTTATGTCATAGGAAAATAGTTTAAAAGTAACTTCAAGCTAAATTTTTTAGGAAAATTATATGATATGCAAGTTGCAATATCTAAGCATCATAATTAAAACTCTCCAGAGTAGGATATGAGAGGCTTAAATTAGAACAAAAGTGGCAAGTCTATTGCTGAGTTTCATTCCTCAAATAAAGCTTTTTATCACTTAGATATTATTAGTCACTGCTAAATTAGAAATCCATGCATACACCTGCAATAATCATTTCCATCAGAAAAGTTATTTGGATTTTTCGGTGATGTATTTTTATGGTCATTTTGATCTGATAAGTTAGTGTTTCACAAAGAGATTGCATAAAAAAAGAATCTTAAAAATGAGGTTTTCAACCAAGATTTTCTCCCACACATAAATATGAATGATGTAAACATTCATTATGTAGGGAAATTAAGAGTACAGTTTCAGGGCCTGGCCTCATGGCCAGTGGTTAAAGTTCTGTGCACTCTGCTTCGGCAACTTGGGTTTGCCGGTTCAGATCCTGGGTGGGGACCTACTCTACTCACCAGCCATGCTGTGGTGGTGTCCCACATATAAAGTAGAGGAAGACTGGCACAGATGTTAGCTCAGGACTGATCTTCCTCAAGCAAAAAAAGAGGAAGATTGGCAACGGATGTTAGCTCAGGGAGAATCTTCCTCAGAGGAAAAAAAAAGAGTACAGTTTCAATAGCAATAATCTTAAGACACAGATCTGTAACAATGGCCAGAAAATTGGAGATAGGAAGATTGAAAAATCTAATAAGCAATGGTATAGTATAACTTTGAAAAATCACTATCAGCAGAGACAAGCATATGTATATACTGGTTAGATGAAAAATCCCCAATTTGGCATCAATTAAATGTTCTATGCTGTCTTGACTTTATGATTTTTCCATTATTCTCACAAGCTGCTTCAGGATGTTTGACATTTCCAGAAGCTCCATGCTGCTTATTCTACTCCTGGCATGGATTGAGTAGAACCCCAGAAAGTATAGTCATTTTCTCCTCTAATTTTGTCATGAGAATCCATATTCCCTGTAGGGAAAATAAAATCAGATAATAAAAAAAGATTAAAAGCCCCAAATCCTACAATCCAAGACACTTACTGATTTAGGTCCGTGTAAATCTATATCACTTGTATAATTGATGTCTCTTTAAAATATAGTCTATTTTACAATTGCTATTTTCAGATGAGAACATATCAAATTGTAAAAAAATCTTCCCATATCAAGAAATATAGTATACATTATCTTTTTATGAGTCTATTAATATATTGCATTTATTATAAAGAAATCAACTCTTTTTGACATTTATTTTTAATCTGATATATTGCCATTTTAAATAATGTTACAGTAAATAACTTTGTACATATGCTTTTAGGTACATTTCTGGTTATTTTTCATAAAATGAATTCCTAGAAGGTAAAACATTACATCACTTTAAATCAACATTTAAATTCCACTTGGAAACATTAATGAAAGCTATGAATTTGACATAGAAAAATGTGCATTTGCACATAGACACCAATTTCTGTGAAGTTCAGAGGATGCATGTCACTCCAGAAAGCCCTTTTAGAGACATTTATCCAGGAAGTTATTTAGCCCGTGTTAAGGACACTTATATTATAATCCTATTTTTATAAAAATATGCTCATACAAATATCAGGAAAGATCTATTCCAAAGAGTTACTGATGATTTTGTTGGTGAAGCGGTGACAGAGGGAAACGTAATGTTCTATTGTTTTGTTTGACCATCTTCTAAAAAACATGTTCTACTTTTATAATCAGAAAATAAAAAATTATTTTTGAGGGTTTTTATTGGGCAAACAAGCAGACCTTCCCTTGTCCTTTAAATCCTGTTCAACTTATTATCACATCCCTACTCATTGTCAGCCAAAATTCTTGAAAGATTTTTTAATACTAAATGTATCTACTTAGTTAAAGGCTACTCACTCCTCAGTTGACTGCTATCAGGCTTTTCCTCCTGCCATTCTCTTGAAAATGTACTTAATAAGTATGTTATGACCTCTAATTTCTTAAATCCAATGCACAGATTATCTGGCTTCTGGTAATGGTGGAGTAACTAATCATGCACTAACTCTCCTGGCAATTACAATTGTAAACAAAAAATGAGAAATCTGTGGAAGGCACCTATGAATCGAAATCAAGAAGGGCCAAGCTTTCAAAATAAAGATTAAGTCTCAGGGATAAGATTAAACCAAAACAGACTCACCAAAAAACAAAAAACCCTAAAAGTCAGCCTCTACAAGATCAAGGTGATACTCCAGTAATTTATGTCTGCTAAGGCAAAACACAGAGCTCTTTAGAGAAAGATAACAAAATCCACGGTCTCTATAACATATCATTCATAATGTCCATTATACAATTAAAAATCTACTATACATGCAATGAAACAGAAAATATATGACCTAGAGTCAAGAGAAAACCCATCAACAGACACTGATACTTAGACTACCTGGATATTGGAATACCAGAACAGCATAGAAAAAGAGCTACAGTAAATATGTCAAAGAATCTGCAGAAATTAAAAAGCATACTGGGTGAGGGAGAATTTCAAGAGAGACATGGAAACTTTAAAAAAGAAACAAATGGACATCCTAAAACAAAATACTAACCAATATTTGAAAAAATATATATTACATGGGATAAACACGAGAAGAAAAGATTGGTTAACTCAAAGAAAAGTCAGGAAAAATTACTAAAAATGAATATAATGCAATTATACAAAAAGTTTTCCAAATTTACTTTAAAAAGTAGCCCACATATCCAAGAAGCTCAACAAATCCCAATAGACTATGTATAAAGGAAAACACTCTTAGGCATATCATATCCATCAAAAATGTATCTCTCAAGAAAATAAAGACATTTCAGAAAAAACAACAGCTGGTAGAATTTTTCAAGAGCAGATCATCACTACGAAAACTGAATATATAGATATAAATACAGACATAGATATAGATTTGGTCCCTCTAACTGAAGGGAATAATACTAGAAATTTTTGATCTATAAAAAGGAATGAAGAATTCTAGAACTGGTAAATGTGAATAATTAGAAAATACTATTTTATTTATTTTTTGAAATGCTTTGAAAATAAATTGACTGCTTAAAACTAAAAATAACAATGCATTGTGGGGTTAATATCATAAATAGGAATAAACTATATGACTATAGTAGCACAGAGGATAGAAATAAAAGTAAATGGAATTAACTTGATGTAAGGTTTGTTTTAATTAAAGTGATATTTTATTAATTTGAGTGGATTGTAAGAAATTAAAGATGAATATTATAATCCCTAGAACAACCAATCAAGTGTAATTTAAAAATTAAAAGTAAAATGCCAATAGAGAAGATAAAATTAAATATATAAAAATATTCAATTAACCCAAACGAAAGCATGGAAGGAAAAACAAAGAATAGTGGGGCCAAGCAGAAAAAAAATGGCAAGCTTGTTGCCTCAAACTCAAGCATATCAATAATTACCATAAATATAAATAAATTGAAGCTTTGAATTAAAAACCAGAGATTGTGAGACTGGAAAAAAACAAGCAAGATTCAACAATATGCTGTTTATAGGAGATAAGCTTTAAATGCGAATCCAATAAACATTTTGTAATTCTCATGTCATTTAACATGACTAAATTATATTTTTTAAGAACTAGTTTTCTCATAGTTGTTTTCACTTCTAGCCACCTAAGTAATATTTATTCATATTTATTTGTGTATGATATTTATTCAGTAGTAGCAGTGATAGCAACAGCTAAAATTTATAGAATGCTTACCATGTATTCCTGGGTGTTAAGATTGATTTATAAGCACCTTCTCATTTAATAATGATATCAAATTGCTATGTAGTAGTAATTATATCATCTTCATTTCACAGATGATGTAAAAGTTACAGAGGAGACAAGTGACTTATTTAAGGTTACACGTCTAGTAACTGAATTCAGACAGCATAATTCCAAAGCTCTCTATAGTCCCTCAGGTTTGTAATGTCAGTCTATTTTACATGTATCTTTTGTTTTGGTTTTTGGTGAGGAAGATTCTCCCTGAGCTAACTTCTGTTGACAATCTTCCTCTTTTTGCTTGAGGAAGATTGTCACAGAACTAACATCTGTGCCAATCTTCCTCTATTTTTTTTATGTGGGACACCACCACAGCATGGCTTGAAGAGCAGTGTGTAGATCGGCACCTGGGATCCGAACCCGTAAACCCTGGGCTGCTGAAGTGGAGCACACAAACTTAACCATGACACCACCAGGCCAGCCCCATCATGCATCCTTTTGAACCCAAATTTGACCACTTCACTCTGCTGGTTTAACCCTTTTAGTGGCTTCTATTGCTCTTGGTATAATGACAAAACTATACCATGTAACTTACCTTTCCTTCCTTCTACCTCTTCTCCAGCCATTCCAAACATCATCCAGTTCCTAAACCTATCTTGCTGTAGCTCAGCTATGATTCTTCTCACCTTCTCTTCCTGCCAGCTGGAACCATCTTACCATTCTTCCACATTATCTTTGGGTACCTAACATGTATTTACCCAACAGGCCTCAGTCTATTAAAATTTTCTCTCATAAGCCCAGTCTTCAGTTTTCAGTCTAACCCAAACCTTCAGTCTGGATTAAGATCCATTCTATGTTCTATATCTTGCTTGTTTTCTGCTCTCATATTGCTCATGACTCACTAAGTCATTCTCTGCACATCTTGCACACATTTATCTTACATGCATTTGGTTGATATTGAGTACAGGGCTAATATTGAAAAACTTGCTTTTTTGTTAATAGTTTTTCTAGCAGAGCCCTTAAACAGAAGCTATTTTATATTGTGTTAACTTTAAAAAGTGCTGTATTTCCAAACTAAAGGAGAAAAAAAAACTAGCTCTGTGTTACTCAGAGCCACCAAGAGCATGTTGGGCCCCAGTTAAAAAACACCAACTTCTATACCCTAGAGACAAAAATCCTTATTAGAAATAGTATTGACTTTTAGCATTGTTAACATTGGGCAACCTACCAGGTTCTCAAGCCCCTCACCTCCTCACCCCTCATCCTTTTACTTACCCCACATCTGCCTTCTCCCTTCTCCCGTGGTCCTGGTTTGTCTACAGAATAATGATATATTTGTATACCATATGTTACGGGCTAACTAAATTCTCTTTTGGTAAAGTTTATCTAATGCACTTATCCTAGGTCATATTCTCTAAATATGATGATTGAACTATAATTTGGGGTTGCCTTTTCTGTACAGTCATTCTTTGCTTAATGACTGGGATACATTCTGAGAAATGTGTTGTTAGGTAATTTCATTGTTGTGCAAACATCATAGAGTACTTACACAAACCTAGATGGTATAGTCTACTACACACGTAGGCTATACGGTACTAATCTTGTGGGACCATCATCATATAAGTGGTCTGTCATTGACCAAAACATCATAATGCAGTGGGGCATGACTGTACTTTCCATTAAACAATAAACCAGAGGAAGGAGTGAATATTATTAATATTTGCATCACCATAGATTTTCTCACCACTATACTCTCCCACCAATATCACCAACAAAAATAGAAATTTTTATACTCTTGCTTTGAACCCTGAGATTTTGTAATGGAAAATTAGGGCAAGAGATGGGGAAAAGCACATATGATGAAAGCACGTGTAATGGTTTACAGTGCAAAATAATAAGTTTGAATTTGGGGAGAGAACTAAGACTGGTGCTTTAAGGAGAAGCTGAGAGGAGAGAGGAAGAGAAATGCATATGTAAATTGTGACAGAAAGAAGTTTTATTTGGGAGTAGAGAGATTTGGGGGAAGAAGATGGCATTTATATAGACGATAGGTGAGCAGGTAGGGATACAGAGAGAGTATAAGATGCCCTGAAATGCATTTCAATGTATCTCCTGTCCTTGCACTGATTTTATTGAGACACCACTTTAGGTATGCTATTTGTTTGAATCAGCATTGGTTGCCATTGGATCAAATTGGTTGTAATTTTAACTTAAATCATATTTGCAAAAAACAATTTTCATAGAATTTTTTCAAAGAAATTAATAACGGTTAATTTTTTAAACTTTGATTGGGACCTCTTTTGAAATGAATTTATCTATTTTGTACAAAAATTGAGAGCTATGCACTCAACATAAAACTTCTTGCAAATGTAGAAATTCTGTTTGTGTAACCATCTCTCTTCTCTCAAGGAGTTCTCAATACTTGGGTCTATATTCTGTGTGTATTTAAACTTTAATTGATGATTATATGCATGTCACTTGAATTTTCATTTTCTTGCCTCTGCCCACACTAAAAGACATTCAAGTTAATTGTTGCAAAGTCCCTGGTGTCAGTTGCTTTATCATACCTTTTAATTTTTCAGAAGGCTAAAATAACAAGAGCCCCTCTGAGGTTCCTCTATCTAGTTTGGCAATGGGTAAATGCTTCTCTGGAGTGATCTTTTTTCTTACTGATGAAATTTCTTCTATCATCTAGGCACCTGTTAGCTATTTGGCAGCATGACTGCAAATGATGGTTTCTGTGATATCTATAGAAAGCTCAGAAGATATCCTCTAGTGATTCCCTGACCCCATGGAGAAGAAAACAGTGGGTAGAGAACCATAAAGTTATTCCTCTTTTAAATTGTCATTTACTTCCCAGTGTAACCATATGTCATGATCTTAATAAGTGCAGGATACCTTGGGTAACAAGTTTTACCTGGTCTCTCTCCAAAACAGAAAGGCAATCTTAAAATGACTCAAGTTAGAATTATATCAGAATAAAAAAATAATCTTATTACAGATTCCCTATATATGTTTTTTATCATTTCTTTTTAGTTAAAATTGGTGCTATTTTTAAAATAATCAAATATGCCATAAAAATAATCTTATGTTGCAACCAAAACAACAACTTTCAAATTTGTTAGTATAAAGAACTGTTACTTAAACTCTAAATTTTATTTTCTCATATTTTATAAATGTAAGTAAACCACATTTCTTGAATCAAATCAATTAGTATATAGTAAAATATTTAGCACTTTAGCTTTTAGACAAATGGTCTAATAACAAAAAATAGTTAATTTATTTCCTTTTCTCTCCATTGTTCACCTTCAGTGGGAGCTCTGCATGCATTTTAACTTATCTTAAATTTATGCAGAAATGGATTAGGATTTCCTAGCAATCATTTGTTTTGCATTTTTTACTTTCAGCCATTTTTTAAACCACCTGCTGTATTTCCCTTATGCTCAAAGTATGCTGTTGACAGTTACTAATAATGCAGATTAAATTCACTTATGATGACAGGCAAAACACTAAGTAAAAACAAAACAATATAATCCTGCATTTGTTTTCTCTGTTTAGGTGGTGGCTTAAAAGAAACACATCTGATATGCAAGAGCATTAATTCATTATCATTTGGCAAGTCTTATTGAACTGAAATATGGACAGTACGTGAAAGTAAATATAATTACCCAATTTTTCAAGTATTGGTCTGTTTTATAAAGTTAAAAAATATAGATGGAGTGTAAAATAAATATCTTTAGGTTCTTTTTATATTTTCAGAAGTCATTAGAATTTCCAGTAAGATAATATCATTAGTAAATGAAAACATCTAGGCTGAAGGCAAGCATCTTTTCTGAAGGCAAAAATTGTCAAGGCAATTACAGATTTTTCATTTTGCCTGTATTTTTACATTATTCTTCTTGGTGTCCATCTAATAAAAGCAGCACAAAACAAATATTTTTAAAGCTTAAAAGATGGTGATTAAGGCCAGACTCGAGGGTCCTTTGTTATGCTTTAAAGACCTGTATTTGGAGAGTAGCAAAAATGATGGATGTGGTAGATAATTGTCCCTGAGACCCATGTGTTTTGACCTGAAGAATTAGCCCTGCTTTCACAAACCTTCACTGTGAGTTGTGGCTATCTCTGATGTTTCCATTTATTTAACAAGAAAAATATATGGACACTCATGATCCCATAGTTCTTGCTGCATGATTGCTTATTGGATGCTTTTAACTCAGGGATTAATTCTTTGAATTTGTTGAGGAAAAAGCAATATAAGCAAATAAGATTCGATTTATCCCTGTAAATAATGTAGAAATTATAAATTATTATGTAGCATGTTCATCTATAAATGTGAAAAATGTTTTTAATTTTATATTTAATCTATTGAATTAATTTTTGCCTATCAATGTTATCCTGATATATATCTCACAGAGTTTTGTTTTAAGGCCATATAAACAACTTATATAGAAGATTCAGATTGGCCAATTCAGGATTCAGTCAGTCCTCACCAGGAATAGAAGAATTAAAAGTTATATCCAACATAATGATTTCTAATATTTGAGTACTATGTGCCAGATTTTGCGCCAATAGATTTTATCCATAATTTATTTAATTCTCATATGTGTGTGAGGTGGATGATATTATTTATCCCCATTTTGTAGATAAAGGAATCAAGGCGCAACGAGACTTTTTTGCAAGGGGTAAAATGTGTTGAATTGAAACTAGAAGACATCCACAACCAAATGATTTCAGAGCCTGTGCTGTAACCACTCTGCTGCACTACCTGTGTTACACCCAATGTGAATAGGAAGAATTGGAAATATTCATTAGGACTTTGCTAGGGCCACTGGAGCAATTCCTTGGCCTAAACCTCTCCTTCTCTTACATGTGACATAAAGAGGAGAAGAGCAGAATCTGCAAGGAGAGAAGCTATATGCATGTACTAGAGCCAAAGATCTTGGCTTTAAGGGGAGCATTTGGTTGTTGGCTCTGTGATATTTAACTTTTCTGAGCCTTGGTTGTCTCATCTGTTTATGGGGAAAATAATATCTATTCACAGATTTCTCAGCAATGGTAGTAAGAGTTAGATGACAATGGAATAATATTTTTAAGGTGCTGAGAGAAAATAGTTATAAAATATAGAAGTAGAATATGACAATATGTATTGTCATAATAAAAATAAAAGTAGAATATGAAAACCAGCTAAACTTCTAACAAAGAAGAAAGCTAAAATAAAATTATTGTTGTAGACCCACAGTAACACATAGAGTTTACCACCCACAAAAACTTGTTGAAGAAATTCTGAAGCATGCTTTTCAGAAGGAAGGAAATGGCAGCAGGGCATAAGGAAGGAATGATATATAAATAGAAATGATGCACAAGAATTTCAAACCTGGGGGCAAATCTAAACAGCATTGACTATGTGAGGTCTGTCCCCTTCTTCACTGGGCAGGGATCTAGCATGGAGGTAGAGCTTAAATAATTAATTACGGTTCTCCTGGATAGAAAAATTGCTGTGGAGTATAGGGACAAAGATACAAGAAGCATTCTTCTTTCTGAATGTTAGTGAGATAATGTAATCTAATATATGCTCCGTGTACAAAATTTAAAGGTCATTAAAACATTTGAACATTGAAATGGGTACTCCTTCATCACCAACCTCAACTCCTACCACCAGCCATAAACTTCCCACCTTCCATAGTTCATGTTTTCACTTGTAGCTTCTCAAACATACCACAGTGTTGCTTTCAGTCTTTACTCCTGCATCTGGGGGGAACCCACAATTTCACCTACTTAATTCATCCTTCAGATTCAGCTCTGGGGAGGCTTTCCTGCTTATACCTTACCTGTCCTAACCTGTCCCTTTCCAACTTCATTCAATTAAGTTAGACACTCCTTTATGGTGCCCTCAGAGTATACTGTATATAACTATTTCTTAAGTTTTCACAAATTATATTAAACATATCTGTTTTTATGTTAGTATTCCCTTCTAGATGTTAAACCATTCTAGGGAAGATAATACAGTACTAAAATATTTTTTACAATTCTCACCCTTGGCCCAATTTTGGGGAACATTGTCCTACACAATTACCCAAAATGTAAGCCAAAATATCATTAGTGTTGCAGATAACAAAAATGCTAATGTTACCCAGATGGTATGTCATATTATATATTGATAACAGCCCAATGATATGGCAATACTCAACCAATAATTTAGTAAATTGAAGTACAAACTGCAAAAGCAGAGATGCATCCTGTTATAGGCCAAACCAGACCTGGCCTAAGGGAAGCCATCTTATAACTCTCTATAACCTTTGATTCTCTTCCCCTGTAGGGAATGCTTGAGACTGCACGTAGTCTAGATGAATTGGCAACCATCCTCCAGGAAATACGCATGTTTTGTAGGTTTTCTGACCTCTGCTTACTATATACCTCCCAGCTGCAAAAAGGAGATAACTTCGTTCCTTTGAGTTCCTTAGGAATGCAATGACCTTTGGACAGAAATTCTATACTGGTATCCATCATCAATGACAGCTGAAGGGCCTGCTGTGGCGACTCCCAGTCTGCACTGCTAGATGGTCAACATTCCTGACCCCCTCCTCATAGCCCACTGGTCCTATATAACTGCTTCAAGATTCTGTACCCTCTTAAGATGGTTTTTTTTGGACGCCAGTCTGCCATCTTCCGATCACCTAGCTCATGGTTTAATAAAGTCCTTTCTCTACCACTGTCTTGCCTCTAGACTAATCAGCCTTGTCTTGCAGACAGCAGATCAAGCCCTTTGTGTAGTAATAGTCTGATATAATTCCAACACATTTCCAGAGATCTATCTCCTGATAAAATCCTTCGGATTTACAGTGGAGACTGTCTAAATTTTACTTTTTGATTTTGAAGTAATTTTAAATTTATAGAAAAGTGGTAAGCATAGTAAAAAGTACTGCCTTTTATCCTCCATCTAGATTCACCAATTGTTAGCATTTTGCTACATTTACTTTTTCTCTATTTATGTTATTGTTATTAGTCCTATAACTTTTGCTGAATTTTTTGAGAGTAGCTGGAGTATGTATTTCCTAAGAACAAGTGAAAGAACATTCACTTCTATGCCCTCAATACCATTATCAAATTTATGAAATTTAAAATGTGTACATTTTATTACCTAATACATAGTCTGTATTGTTTTACTGATTGTCCAATAGTTGGACAATCAATTGGACAACACAATAAAGTTATGTATTTTCTTTTTCCAAACCAGAATCCAAACCAAGATCACCCATTGCATTTAGCTGTCATCTCTCTATTCTTCTTTAATCTAGAGACAGTCTTTGCCTTTCAAGAAATTGCTGGATTTGAAGATACAGACTTGTTCTTTGCAGACTGGAGTTGTCTGGTGTTTATGATTAGATTCAGGTTATGTCTGTTTGGCAGGAACACAGCATGAGTGGTGTTACGATCACAGAGCATCACATTAGGAGGCACGTTATGTCAGTTTGTCTCAATATTGGTGATGTTAACTTTTTGCTCACTTGTGACACTGGCGTCTGCCAGATTTTTCAATCTGGAGTTATCACCTTCCATTTGCAATATGGGAGAAAATGACTTAAGCCTTAGTAAATGTTTCATTCTCCACCAAATTTTCACCCAATATTCTTAGCATCTATTGATGATTCTTGGCTAAGTTAATTATAACTGTAATATTTTCAAAAGATAATTTTATCACTATTTATTCTTTGTACATTTAGTAATTTTTATTCCACTGTAAGAAAGAGCTTTCCTATCTTTCCTATTAATTAACTAATTCATTGTTTATGTACTTATTTATAAGTTTGACCTAGGATTTTTATTTTTTCATTTGGGTTTTCATTACTGTCAACATTTATTTTGGTGCTTAAATTGTCTCAGATTTGCTAGTGGAAGCTCCTTCAAGTGGGCTTTATGGCCTTTTGTTATACTCATTATTTTTTCTTAATTCCCTACTTTCTGACACCGCAAGATGTTTCAGTCACTTTTTATCTTTCTCACCCAAGTCTTGGAATCAGTCATTCCTTCATAGACCCATCATTACTTTTAGAGAGGACACTTATTTTGAAACCAAGGTCTACATGTTAAGTGTGCTCATATACATATACATTTTACATATACACATGTAAACCATAACTTCTTACTGCTAACTCTATTTTCAATTCAATACTGCCGAATTATTTCATGCCTTCCCTCATGCCATAACAACATGCTCATTCTACAATGAAAACTCTGGTTCCTGACATCAATATATTTACTCACTTGCTCAGTCCTGTGAAACATACAATGCAGTTTCAGATTATTACACGTATGTCGCTATAAATAATAAACATACTAATTAGTTCTCAATATTTTGAAGTTCCTTTTACCTTTAGATTGAGGGAATATAGTCAAAGCACAGTGTTCAAAAGTTACCTGTATTTATGTATTTTTTCCTCTATGTGGTGTGTTGTTCCATGGAAATACAGTTAGATTCATTTTTTTCTATTTCTATTCAATTTTACTTTTTTCTCCATTTTTGTTGATTTGATTTCACTTATGAATATGCAGATAGACAAGTTCCAAAACCAAAACTATGCAAAAAGGCACACGCAAAGAAGTATCATTTGTTCCCCATTTCTTCTTCCCCCAGATCTGTCTTCAAATTTATTCCAAATCTTACTTCTTATCACCTCTGCTGCTAAAATCTTTAATCCAAAGTGCCATAATTTCTCACCTAGTTTGTTACAGTTGCCTCCTAACTGAATTCCTGCTTCCACTATTTCAACCACTGCAGTATATTCTCTACAAAGCAGTCAAAATGATCCTTTTAAATTTTAGTAGATTATGTAACTCCCTGCTTAAAATTCTCCAATGGTTTCTCATCTCACACAGAATAAGAACAAACTTTCTTCCAATGACTTACAAGGCCCTAAAATAATCTCTGATTTCATTCCATCTGCTCCTCCCTCTGCTTCAGACATACAGCTGAGCCTGCTCTCTCCTCAGGGCTCTGCACTGTTTTTTGCCATCTAGAATACTTTTACCCCAGACATTAATGTGGCTAAGTGCTCACCAATTGTCTTTGTTCTAATGTCTCTTTCCTGGTGAGACTTAACTACCCTATCTCAATTACTTCCCACACACCCAGTTCCCTTCCTTTATCATCTATCTCCCCCATAAAGCATGGAAAGGCTATGAGGGCAGGAAGTTCCTGGTACTTACCAAGTATTTGTTGAACAAATAAATAAGATAGAGTAAATATATTACTAGGATTGTGGGTTTTATTTTGTTTATCTTTTATTCCAGTGATCAGGGCAGTCCTAGGATCATAGCTGATATTCATTAATTACTCAAAGACAGAAAAGAAAGATAGTTTATGAGGACAATGTTTCCCACATTAACATATTATACACATACTTAAATACTGACTAAATGCCCAACTCCCCACAGTTAAAAGCAAGACCCTGTTGCTATACTGATGAAAATGCCTTTTTTATATTCAGTAAAAAATTATATATTTAATATTTATTTTGCAGTTCATTTCATTGTTATACAGGCATCCCTCGTTTTCTTGTGCGTCGCTTTATTGCACTTCACAGACGTCGCATTTTTTACAAGACCCTCCGCCAACAAAAAGATTGTGGCTTACTGAAGACTCAGATGATGGTTAACATTTTTTAGCAACAAAGTATTTTTTAATTAAGGTATGTACATTGTCTTTTAAAACATAATGCTATTGCACACTTAATAGACTACAGTATAGTGTGAATGTAACTTATATGCACTGGGAAACCAAAAAATTTGTATGATTGCCTTATTGCAATATTTGCTTTATTGTGGCAAACTAGATAGGAATCTGCAATAACTCTGAGGTATGCTTTTATATTGCAATTTGAATTACATCGAATTGATAGTTGGGTTAGGTATATTTACGTATTTTTTAGGTCTTACGTTTTCCACCACCAACAAAGAATTCTCTGATTCTCCAGACACCAACTGGATGTCCAGTGATTCAATTCAGTTCTGATACCAACTACCTGGAGCACAGATCCCACAGGTTAAGAGCTTAGTCCTACAAGACTGCTCCCATTTCAGATGCCAATTGCAAGTCTGGACTACCAGCTATAAATGGAGGTTCACACTACCTCTCCCCTCAGGTTCGATAATTTTCTAGAACAGCTCACAAAACTCAGGGAAAACTTACTTACATTTAGCAGTTTATCATAAAGGATATTAAAAAGGAAACATAATCAGTTGAAGAGGAACATAGAGTGGGAGTCCATAAGGGGCTAGAGCATAGGAGATTCTGTCCCCATGGAGTTGGGGTATATCTCTCTCCTGGAAGGTGGATGTGTTCATCAACCAACAAGCTCATCAAATCTCCTTGTTTAAGCGTTTTTATAGAGCTTAATATCTAGCCTCCTTCCCCTCTGCGGAGGTCAGGGTAAGGCTGAAAGTTTCTACTCTCTAATCACTTGATTTTTCTGGACCAGCCACATCTTGAGGCTATCTAGGGGCCCCACCCTAAGTCACCTCACTAGCATAAAAGCAGGTGTGTTCAAAAGGGGCTCATTATGAATAGCAAAAGACACTCCTATCACTCAGGAAATTCCAAAGGTTTTAGAAGCTCTGTGCCAGGAACCTAGGACAAACATCAAATATATTTTTTATTATACCACAAGGTCCTTTTTCAAATACTTTATTTTTCAATTGATTTTCAATAGATACTTTTTGGAGGAGGAGTATATTGACACTTTACCACATAAATGGAAATTCCTCTCACTAGTAAGTTATTTATTTTTTCCAAATATTTAGCCAACACCAAGTAAATCTTCCCTCCCTATTAATTTCATTTGTCATTTTATAAAGTTCTATTATTGCATTCTATATTCTATTTTATTAATATGTTTGTCATTTTTTAAAAGAGCATCTCTCTTTTAATTGTTGTCATTTTAAAGTATATATTGATATCTGATCATTCAAGCTCTTGACATATCTGTTCAAAATGTTGGGTTACTTTCATAAATTTATATTTTCAAATAGACTTTTTTTTTCTAATTCCAACAAGAACATTTAGGATTTTGATTATAAGTGCTTTAAATGTATGTATTACTTTGGGAGGGACTGACAGCTTTACAATGTTGAACCTTCATATCTATGAACACAGTTTATTATAAGTCCTTAAAAATATCATAAAGTACTATTTATTACTTTATGCCTTCCTGAGAAGTTGGATTTTTTCTCTTATAGGGCTCTGATGAATTTCCTAAATTTCTACTATTTGCTCCCTACCCACTGCTCCCAACCTACACAATCCTGCAGATCCTTCTCACCTTCCATCCATTTAGAGAAATAGATTTTAGTAGCCAATACTAACTACACTCCTACTAAGCTCAAGAAAGTCAAGGACTATTTTATCCCTAATGCCTAGTCATGTAATTTTGTTTCTGAGCAATGGGCTCATTCTGCTTGCTGCAAGACTTAGCCAAAAAGCCAGGAGGCAAGTGGCAGAATAGAAAGGGTTTATTCATTTTTGCTAGCAAAGATGGAAGATGGTGGACTAGTGTCCTTAAAGCTCTTCTTACAGAACAAAGACTACAGACCAGTTATATAGGGGCTGGTCTCGGCATGGGGCAGACATCTGATCTCTGGGTGAGGCAGACATCTGGTCTTGGGGTGGGACAGAAATCTGGCCTTAGTTTCTGACAATTTTCTGTTTTACTGGATATGCATCAGAGACCAGAATAACACCCTATACCCTTACTTTAAAGATAGTAAGAACAAAAGTTTTAATATGTACTATAAAGATTGCTATTTACATGAGTGGCATCAAGAATTTTTACTGTATAAAGATTATGAATGAATGGCTACATGATTAATAAATAAGAGAGGGTAGAGAGCCTGTAATTCAGATTATGCCCTTAGATGCAACAGCTAAAGTTATACAGCACATGTAATCTACATAAAAGGTAGACTTTTCCTTCCCCACATTTTAAGAAGAGAATTGAATTTAGCTAGGGTTTCTTGATTAGGATAGGAAAATCTGAAAGATTTTTGTTCTGAGTTAAAACAGAATTAAGTTCTGTAAGTTGGGCTATAAGAGTCAAAACTTCTAAAAGTCTGTATGTGTGTCTGTGTGTTTTGTATATAAGCATAGGCATGAAATATCTCAATACATAGTAAAAATATTTTCTGTATATTTTAGATATTATGTTATCAAGTTAAAAGCAGTTACTACATCTTTCATTGATTACTACAAAGTAATAAGATTGTTACGGATATAACAGAATTAAAAAGTATAAGAAATGTTAATTAAAACATCCAAAAAATTTAGACCACCACAAAATTTGATGCCACAATTAATGGTCAAATAGAAAATCTTTTTCTGTCTTATTGTTAGCCAAAAGCATGTTTGAACATTTACTGAGTAGGTTATAGAATCTAATTACAATTCTAAGTCTAATAGGGAAAATTAAATTATGGGTTCAATCCCTTCAATCCTAGAGAAATAAAACAGTTATTGATTAAAAATCAAAATCAACTCTTCTTTTCCTAAAGAAGAAAAAGCTTAGCATTGGAGAAATACCACCTGAGAAATAGCCAAAAAGAACTATGTTCCTAATAACTACCTTCAGATCCTTAATAAACGAGAACAAAATTAATCTGTCACTACACTAAAAACATGTGTACACATGTAGAACTTTCCCCATACTTAGATCCTATTTTTTTATGAACTATAATTTTCCCTTATCAATTTATTATCATCAGTTGACAGACATTTAAATGTGAAGAGGACTCCAGGACTTAGGACAGAAATTCTCAGCCCTGACTTCACATCAGAATCAGGTGGAGGGCTTTTAAAAAATACTCATGTCCAGGATCCATCCTAGACTAAATAAATCAAAATTTTGGTTGGGGCCTGGGCATAGGTAATTTTTAAAAGCCCCCTAGGTAATTCCAGTGTGCACCCAGGGTTCAGATACATTGATCTGGGATAGAAGACACTTAAGGCACAGTCAGGAAAATCCTGGGGGTGATAAATGTCAGCCTCTCTTCTCTCTCCTCATTTTAGCTAAAAAGCTCACATATCATGCATGGATATAAACTGTCTACATGAATCCTTCCCAAAGGTAGTCCACTCAGCAACAATGTAATTGGGAGAAAATGTACTGATTAGAACCACTCATTCAATAAATATTTATTGAAAGTTTACTCTATCCCAGATGCTACCTCTGTCAATGGGAATTTGGTGGAGAACAGATAATTATCCATATCTTCAGTGAATGCACAGTCTACAAGGGAAGAAAGTCAATGAAGTTTTCAATGACAAAAAAATTTCCTAAATTCTTAGTCCTCACAGATGTGATAATAGAGTAGTCATTTCAACATACAGTCTCTGTTAAAAACTGTAAAACTTGGAAGGAATGTAAACGTGCTTCGATGAAATAACAGATTTCCATCATAAGTGACAAGGATAAATGGAAGAGGAACTCTTTTCTCCTTCTCTCTTGTTTCTACCTTGTCCCACAAGACACATTTTCTTTTCTTTTAAAAGTTTTAGAAGGAAGAGTGAGTAGCTGATTGGTAGGATCGGCATGAAGGAACTGAGCTTTTGTGGCTTATCACCTTTCTTTCCCTTTTAGGATTTTTCCATCTTAAAGAGAATGTATACTGTGCCCTGCTACTGCTCCCACTTGGAAAAATCACCCGCATCAGGGCCCAGCCTGTCTTCTGGCACCAGATTTGGGCACTATTTTCTCTCATTCCTTTTGGTAAACACTCGTAAGCTATGACACAGTGAGCTTATGCAATGTCTTTATTCTGTAGACCTAAAGTCTACTTAATGCATGCTATCAAAGGCCTAGACCAGGATAGCAAATATTAGGAAGCTTGATGATGACTTTCTACCCTACCCATAGTTTCCAGTGCAGCCTTACCAACTATAAAGTTGATAGCATGATCTTCCAATATAGTATTTGATTCTTGGATCTCTTTTTGGGATGATGATGGTTTTGTGGAGAGAGGCAGAGGCAGCCAAGGGTATGATTAATTACTATCCTTAAAAATTCGTCAATAAGATTATGTAGTGATTTAAATAGTCATCAAAGTACCAGGAAAAGGAAAAATGGAACAAGAATTCATCAGTGTTTCCACTAAAAGGTCTAAGACACCAAATGGTCTGATTTCAGACAATTAGCCCCAGTTCCTTAGATACAAATATCCCTAGAGTGGAAAAGGACAATTCATTAGAGAACCACTATTGCAGAATAACACTGAAGAAACTGTCACCTTCTACCCAATTTTTCTTCTCTGGAAAACATACTGTTCTATAAATTGGTCACCTAATAAGAATTTTCTATCAGGAAGGAAATACTCTTATACATGTGGCAGGAGTTTTTTACTTTGATTGTTATTTTAAAACCTATTTTTGTGGCTTATTCTGAATTATAGAGGAGGCCAGCGAATCTGTCTTTGGATAAGGCTGTGCTTCATTGGTTTTTAAGGATGGGAGGGGCAATAGGCCCCTGGATTGTGCAAATGCTAGGCAACCGTAGCCGTCTTTTTTTTTTGTTTTTTAAACTCTTGATGTGGTGGGGATATTTTTTCATAAACAAAAAGAGAAAAAGCAGAGAGAAAAACATAATAAACACTCATTTGGTTACTGCACAGTATTAGCTAATCTTTTTGTAGTGTTTTTAAAATGAAGTATATATTATAAATACAGTTGAACCCACTTCATACCCTTCCTAATCATTTTTATTTCCTCCCAGTCTAAGATTTGTATAATTTGTATAGTTTATTTCCATGTTTGTCAATTTTTATTAAATATGTTCATATATCATTAGAAATACAAGTATTGTTTTCTGTTTATTAATTATATATAAATGCTATCCTATTATATGCGTGGTTCGGCAACTTGTTTTTACCAGTAAAGTTTTTTTCTCAATCTTGTCAATATATGAAGAGATTTTAAGAATGCATTGTATAGTTATCTATCATTTTAATATAATAAAGTTTATTTATATACCTACTGACAGATTTTTAGGTTGTTTCCAACCTAAAATGTTGTATCCCACCTCAAATGTTTGTGCCCAGAATCCTTGCACGAGTTTCCCGGTAAATAAAAAAAGATGATTTCTGAGATGGATAGCTAGGTAGTTAGCTACCCAGTTAGAGAGAGAGAGAAAAAGAGGGAGAGAGAGAGTTAGGTTGTAGGTTATATATTTTCAACTGTAGTAGGTTTTTCCTAATATTCTCAAGAGTGATTAAAGCAGAAGTGTATGCAAATTCTTGCTATGCCACATCTTTTTCAACATTTGATTTTGTCAGAGTTATTAATACTGGACAATGTAATGGATGTGCAATGTATTTTATTGTTTTTGTTGATTTTATTTTCTGTTTACTAGTGAGTTGAGTATGTTTTCATAGACAATTGGTCACTTGGATTTATGCATCTGTGATCTGCTTTTTATTTTTTCTGCTAATATTCTGTAAGACATTTTTCTTTGTTATTTTATTATTAATTTGTAGGATGTTTTTCTTGAAATGTATTTTTTTCTTTATCTTTGATGAAATTATGTTCATTCAGTTTGCTGCTTATCTTTTATCTTGATACTGTCTTATGATATCTCTGGTGTACCAAACTATTTAGTTTTGGTCTAGTCAAATGTACTAGTTTGTTTATCCCTTTGCTTTAGTGATGTATGTTTTTTTTATTTTATGTAAGACACTTATTTTTATATTGAAGTCATAAAAATACTTCTGCACTTTATTCTTAGTTTCATGTATTTTAGCTTCATACTCTAGGTTTTTAATTAATGTTAAGTTTTTATTTACTGTAATATGTAGTTGGGAACAATTTATATTTTTTCCCCAGATGAACAGATAATTATCTGCCAAAATTTTAGTTAATGGTTAAAGCCCTTCCTCCAAAGATTTGTACCACTACCTTTTATTTTTATGTATCATATCCGTAAGACAGGCATCCATTTGTAGGCTCTCTGGTTTATATATTAATCTATTTCTCTCCTTCTACATCCATACCAGACTATTTGGTAATTCTGGCTTTGAACTATGTGTTGACATTTGTATCATAAATGTTCTGTTTGAGATGCTCATTAATAGATATTTGTTTTTCAGGTTTCAGTTTGTCTGTCTTTGCAATTTGGGGATTTTACTCCAATTCTTAAAAAAATTATCAACCTCAAAAAAACCCTGTATGAATTTGGTAAGAATTATATTAAATTTATGGATTAATATGATGAGGATATTTTTAGGATATTAATTCTTCACAGTCATGATTGAGTACTAATAACTCTCAGTATTCATGAATTGAAAGGTTCAATACTAAAAGATGTTAACTCTCATGAAATTAGTCTATAAATTCAAAGCAGTATCTATCAAATAGCCAGATTTTTAGGGGGAATTCTATAAAGTGATTCTACAATTTACATGTGAATATTAAAAAACCAAGGAAAGCAAAGGCAAATTTTTTAAAGAAGAACAAAGTTAGAGGGTAGACTTTAACAGATAAAAAGTTGCATTATATCACTGAATACATTAAGACAGCACAGTTTAGTGTAAGGGATATCAAATAGATCAGTGAAGCAGAATAGAGACAGACAGATGTATGGTCTCCTCATTTATGATAAAGAACCCACTGAATTAAAGTCAATGGATAATACTTTCAAAAAATGTTGCAGGACCAATTTATATCCATATCGAGTAAATAAAAAGTGTATTTACTCCTATTTAATATCACACACAATAATCTATTCCTGACAAAAATTGGGGAAAAATAAAGATAAATTTCCATGAACTTCGGGTAGGAAAATGCATATTAAATAAGACACAGAAACAAGAGTTGTAAAGGAAAAAAATGAAAATTCATAAATTGTGCATATAAAATATGAGCTATTATTATGAAAAGAAAAAATTAAGACAGTGAAATGTTAAACTGAAGAGTTGGAGTATATAGTTAAATTCTTATAAATCAATAAGAAAAAGAGGAAAAATCAAGTGGAAAATTGGAGAAAGTACTTGAGCTCTTAAAAAATGGGAGTATCCAAAGGTCCATTAAAAATTAAAAAGAGGCTCTAACTCATTGATCATTAGAGAAAATAAATTCAAAATATAATATTACTATATACCAACCAAAATTATTAAAATGAAAACATAGATAAGAGATGTACTAATAACAATGTGGAGTTTCTGGAATTGCCTGTAGATATTTCACTAGAAAACTATTTGCCTGTATATAAGAAAGCTAACTGTGACCAAGTAACTCAAATTATAGACACATATCCCTTAAATATTTGTGCTTATATTAAGCTAAAGTCAGGTACAAGATTCTTCATAGAACTATTCATAAAAATCACCCCAAATTCCATCCATAAATAAATTGTGATACATTCAGATAATGGAATAAAACATAATAATGAGGATAAGTAAACCACAATTGTAGTCAGTAACATGGATGGATCTCAAGAACAATATTCAGGAAAGAAGTTACTAAAAAGGAGTACACACTATGTGATTCTGTAAGTTTAAGAGCAGACAAAAGGCATCCGGGGCATTAGGAGCCAAAAGAGTAGTCATCCTTGTGGTGGAGAATTTAGACACTGGAATGAAATATGAGAGGTGTGTCTTAGTTGCTAAAAATGCCTGTTTCTTGTTCTAGGTACTTCTAACACAGGGTCTTCACTTTGTGGACATTCTTTTGCACTCTTTTTAGATCTTTGTACTTTTCTTATGCTGTGTTTGTATCAGAGTCTAGTCAGGAGACCGACAGTTCATCAATTATTTTAACAGGAATATGAATACTTTCCTGTAGCGACTTGTTTACTTATTGATGACCTGAAAAAGCAAAAAGAAGAATCACACCACAGAATCACAGAAGCAGCAACTACAAGGAGCACTCTGATTCCTATGACTAAAAAACAAAGGGAAGGCATTGACATTTTTAAATCATGGAAGATTGGAAGAGTGATCTGAAGGTGCTAAAACTCTGAACTTGGAGAAGAGAGCGTTACTCAGCTATTGCCCACATCTCCACACTTGGAGAAGCGGCCGATGGAGCTGTGACCCAGCCCCAGAGGTGGGGGTGACCCGCAGTTGGTGGTGTCGTCTCTGAGAGATATGATGCAGCTGGTTCTTTAAGTGTTGCAAAAACTGCTAAGATTTGACACAGGAAAAAAACTGCAGGGACAGAATCATTGTTTGGGGAAATGGACAGAAACAGATCACACAGGGAAGCAAACAGAAGGAGCAAGCTTTTCTGCCTCCAAATCTGCAGTCTCCCTGCATTACGCCTATTGCCAGAGCTAACAGGGAGTTTTCAGCATCTCTGGCACAGCATCACCAACCAGAGTAGAGACTAATGAGTTGAAAGTAGAGAGGCAATAGCTTAACAACTGGCAAAATGTAATCCTTCAACAAAAGCCAACCTCCTCCCCAAAAGGAAAAAAAGACACTACACAAGTATTGGAAACAAATAATGAGAGATTATTTTATATCTATAATTTCTAATGGAGACACAAAACTCAGAAGCCATAAAACAAAGAGATATACTTTCTTACATTAGTAAGTTATGAATGCAATAACCAATATAAGCAAGGTTAAAATTTAAACGATAAACTGAAAACTAACACACATTTTCAAAGATCTAATTTTCTTAAAATATAAATGGACTCTATGAATCAACATGAAAAGACCAATGAACCAACAGGAAAGAGTGGACAAGTTATTTGAACTTGTAGTTCACAGAAAGGGAAATATATATTTCTCTTAAATATACGTACAATGCCAAATTCATGTAAAATGAAAGGTAAATGAAAGTTGAAACTACACTAAAATCTTAGATTGTTAAAAGTTTGACAAAATACTATTTGATAAAGATATAGAGAAATAGCAATTATATACTCCTGATGGGAGCATAATTGCAATATTTCTAAAAATAACAAATGTTCAAGTCATTTAACTAACATTTTCTCTTCTGGGAACTGATCTATAGAAATAATCAAATCTATGCAACATGCCATATTTAAAAGTGATTCGTCTTTTCAAAAAAGGAATAACAGGGGCCGGCCCGGTGGCGCAGCGGTTTAGTCCGCGCTTGGCAGCCTGGGGTTCGCTGGTTCGGATCCCGGGCGCCCGCCGACGCACTGCCTGTCAGCCATGCCGTGGCGGCGTCCCATATAAAGTGGAGGAAGATGGGCACGGATGTTAGCCCAGAGCCAGTCTTCCTCAGCAAAAAGAGGAGGATTGGCGACAGATGTTAGCTCAGGGCTGGTCTTCCTCACCAAAAAAAAAAAAAAAAAAAGGAATAACAATGTATTTATGATGATTAAGGAAAAAAAGATCACTATTGTTAATAAAAAAGTTGTGCAAAGAACAGCATGTATTTTACTATACCATTTTTGTTTTCAAAAAGGAAATTCTTTTTATTAATTTATCGATATCTGTATACAGTGTCCCCTAAATTATATTTTACAAAACCTGATAATACTTGCCCATGGGGAGGATTAAGTGGTTGGATTGGAGACAGAGTGAGACACTTCACTATATACCTTTCACACTATATTCAAAAAATAAATAAATAAGAATATTTTACATTGACAATATCCACAGGTTGACAGTACTTTCAGTCTCCTCAGAGGGTCACTTAATTGATTAGAGTCATTTTCACTAATTTCTCCCACCCATGCTTTATTCACAGTCAGGAGAGTAAGAAAGATATGGAAAGTAGAATGACATTATTCTTCAGAAACTAATATTAATATCAAGCTATTATACTGTAAAACAGTGATTCATGTGATTGCACTCATTCAAAATAGTATGATACTTCTCCATGGATAGATACTATACATTTATGCTAATGGTAAATATTTATTAGATTTCCAATGCCTGAATATGTTGTTAAGTGTATTGGTGCATTACATGCTATTGACACTGGTTCCACATTTTTATTTTTACTTGAAAATTTAATTTTAAGTATTGACATTCTTATGTATGTGAATAATAATAATAATGATAATAATAAATATAACAGTAGTAATTTGAAACTTGGTGAGATTTGTTGAGCTCTTAAAGGAATATTAGATTTTTCCAGTTGATTAGGTTTACCACAGTTAATACTTAAATCTATAAACAACCTTTTTATTCTCCTAATGACAAAAAGAATTGTTATAATTAAGTTAATGATCAGATTTGTAGCTGCTTCAATCATCTTTGAATAAGCCACAAAGTCAGAAATGACCTCTAGTAGAAATTTATCATATTTTGCTTCACGGGGGAGCTTCACATCAACTACTGCTTTCAAATACGTAAGCGTAACCATAGTTAAAATAGCTACCACTCATTAAGTTCTTACCACATTACAATCAGTGCACTATGCACTCTGGACACAAACAGCACTGTCCAGTAAATGACCTTGGAAGCACTCGCTGGGTTGCCTGGTGAAGAACTGGTGGGAAAAATGGGGCTCCCTTCCCAAGAGGAGAGAAAAGCTGACCTAAGCTTTGAAGGAGAAGGATCTCAGTTCTTCAGTCTCCAGGGACTGCAGCCAGCTTCCTTAACTTTTCCTAAAGATTTTTGTTGCCATGGCAGTCTGTTCATCACTGAGTCCCACAAGTCCACCCCATGATCTCTTTGTTAAAAACAAAACAAAACAACACAAGAGAGCCTTTTCTCTGCTGGAGTCATTCTGCAAAATCCCAGACTTACTGTGTGACCAGCTGTGCCCTAGACCAAGCACATCTCTCTGAAGGATGCCAAGAGAATTTGTTTTGTTCTTTGAATTCCTACTCCAAATGCTGGTGTTTGCTCAGAACCTCTTCTATGACACATCATCTCATTTAATCCTCATAGCAATGAGGATTCAATTTCATACAGTGATATAGTAGCTATTATCATTCTCATTTTACAGATGGGAAAAGTGTCTTACAAAAACCAATAAATCATTCAAGATCAAATAACCAGCTAATTAGAGTCAATATTCGAATAGAGATTTGTCAGAACCCCAATTATTAAGCAACCTGCATGACTGTTTCTGTGTTTTCATTGTTGTCACTTATCTGTTATAAATTGTCAGAAGATTAGTATAAAACCAGGCTGTAAGGAGATCCTAAGATATCTACTACAAATAAACCTTTTTGAAATGGAAATATATATCCCACATCTTTCTTTCATGTTAGCTCTTTTAAATGCTCTTGTTTAATCCTCAAATACTTTTCATAGACTATATAAAAAAGCTATCTATCACAGGCTTTTCCACAGATCTGGACAGTAACCAGAATCCTTTAGCAAGCTCACTTTTCTTCTCTCTGTGGAATGTCCAGGCATGTTTACCGTCCTTGTTTTGGGTGTTTAGTAAGTTGTTCTAGAATCATGGATTGTTGCTTTCCTAGATTTGACCTCAGGATACTCTCCAGATCATGACATCTAAGTAAAGACGAAACTTTCCTTGGGGTCTGCAAAACGGTTTTCTGTACACAATCCTCACCTACACAGCCCTCACTCTCTCATCCCTACTCATTCTTGGCAGAAGAGAATCATAGGAGTCTATGTTTCTGTAAATAAACACTTTTTTATCCTTAAAAAACAGAAGTTAAACTAAAGTCTTAAGTCAGTAAATCTTGATGATTTGCACATAATTTTCCTGAATATTGAAAAAGTTTTATAGTATCATAGGTTCAGAATAATTCTTGATCTCATAGATCAATGAAATAGGATTGTATAATCATGGAAAAGCAGATACAGTCATAAAATAATCCAAATTTTGTATTAAAAATGTTGTACATGTACATCTGATATGAGGCCATACACTTTAGGATCAGTCTTTTGTTCCTTGTGCAATTAATGGTGTTGGGCTTAAGTTCTTAACTTTCTTAACTAAAGTATCACAGTATCTTTAATTTAAATATCACAATCTCCTATCTCACACTGTGATACTGAACAAATTAAAAAACACTATTTTACTCATTGGAAATCTCATACTAATTACTAGTTCCCTCAAACATTTGGCTTTCTTTTCAATTTGACTGATGCCTGAGAAAACTCAGCTTTCTGACTTCAAAATCACTAACCTAAGTTGGAAAAAAACAGCGATCCTTACCACATGATTTGTTATACCATATATATATATGTACATATATTCAGATAACATAAAAGATGATGTAGAAAGTTCTTTTGATGAATGATTTAAAAGTTTCTAGCTGTTCAGTTATAGCCATTTTCAATATAATTACATGAATCATCTCGAATTGCAACTCATTTTTTTAATCATCTACAATTTGTACATTGGATTTAATATGTCAAAGTATAGTTTTTTAATTAAAAAAAAGTATTGTCCTGGGAGAAAACAGGAGCATGGAATATGAACATTACAAAACAGGGGATTTCAAAAGGATATGTTTCCATCTACCATCCAAATAAGGATTCTTGAACATACTATAGGCATAAGAGACAACATTTCATCTGGACTTCATTACTATTAAAAACCACTGCTCTGCAAAGGATAATGTCAAGAGAATGAGAAAATAAGCTAAGGCTGGGAGAACATATTTGCAAAAGACACATCTGATAAAGAACTATTATCTAAAATATATAAAGAATTCTTAAAGTTCAACAATAAGAAAACAAAACCCAATTAAAAAATGGACCAAGACCTTAACAGACACCTTATCAAAGATATATAGATGGCAACCAAATATATAAAAATATACTTCAAATCATACATCATTAGGGGAATGCAAGTTAAAACAACAATGAGATACCACTACACATCTATTAGAACGGCCAAAGTCCAGAGCACTGACAACAGCAAATGCTGACAAGGAATGGAAGAACAGAACTCTCATACGTTGCTATGCAGAATGCATGTACAGCCACCTTGGAAGACAGTCTGGAGATTTCTCACCAAAGTAAACATATTCTTCCAGCAATTGTGCTCCAAAGGAGCACATTTACCCAAAGGAGATGAAAACTATGTCCGCAAAAAACCTGTACCCCAATGTTTATAGCAGCTTTATTTAAAACTGCCAAAACTTGGAAGCAACAAAGATGTCCTTTAGCAGGTAAATAGATAAACAAACTGTAGCTGATCCAGACAATGGAAAATTATTATTCAATGCTAAAAAATGAGCTATGAAGTCATGGAAAGACATGAGGGAATTTAAATGCATATTACTAAATGAAAAATGCCAATCTGAAAAGCCTACATATTGTATGATTCCAAATATATGTCATTCTGGAAAAGGCAAAACTATGGAAACAGTGAAAAGATCAGTGGTTGTCAGGGGGTGGGGGTAGGCAGTAGGGATGAATAGGCAGAACACAAAAGATTTTGGGGGCAGTGAGAATACTCTGTGTGATATCATAATGGTGGATACATATCATTATATATTTGTCCAAACCCAAAGAATGTACAAGACCAAGAGTGAACCTTAATGTAAACTGTGGACTTTGAGTGATTACGATGTGTCATTGTATTTTCATCAATTGTAATAAATGTACCACTCTGGTGGGGGATGTTGATAGCAAGGGAAGTTGTGCCTGTGTGGAGACAGTGAGTATATGGAAAACCTCTGTATCGTCCCCTCAATCTTGCTGTGAATGTAAAACTGCTCTGAAATAATCAAGTCTTAATAAAGAAAAATATATTTAAGAAATATAAAATTTCTAAGAATGTATCACAAGGGAATAAATTTGCATAGCTGTATGTATAAAAATATGGAAAGGCATAATTTGAAATAGCTAAAATTATAAAAGAGCCAGTTACTATTATCAGCCTAAGATTTATTAAGCAAATTATGATACAATACTTCCATGAAATATTATCCAGCCTTTAAAAGTAATAACATAAATGTGTGTATTTGTAACACATGGAGTGATGTTACTGCCATATTTTTTCTGATGAATAGTTGATGTAGGTTTACATATGTCACATATTTTCTTTGAAATGTATAAACCTACATATAGACAAAATTTGGAAAGTTATACAGCAAGACATGGGATCACAGATTTATTTTGCATTTTAATTTGTGTGTGTAACAGTCTATTTCATTTCTTCTTCAAAGGACAAATGTATTTTGTGTAAATAACTAAAGTTTTTTTAAGAGATTGTAAGGAGTCACATGCAGCAATAAATTATTTTAAATTTACTTTGGGGAAATGTTAATAATTTATTTTCATTTTATATCTGAGGCTCCCAAAGCTATTTATTGTCTGGCACTTCAACCAATTTGAATGCCATGATTGAAGTCAGAGGCATTAGCCTTGATATTTTACCTCCAACATTTTACTGATAAAGCAACGTGGAAAATATTTTACCTTTTATTGTAAGTCATAAGATACAAAACACATATAATCCTATTTGATCAATGTCACATTACTTCTCTGGATATGGAAGTGTCTAATTTCCTTCACACGTAACTATTAATGCTGAAAATTTTGATTTCAAAGAGCACTGACAATTATTTAAATGTATACATGAATTGGCATAGTTGAGGTGTTTTAAACTATATATTTAACTGGTGCCTTGAAATAGCCAATATCTTTCTGTTTTTCTTTAATTATCACTAGGAAAAAAATTAAAGTTTTGGGGAAGAAACATTTCATTATTAAGATTACTATAACCATCTCTTGCTTCAATATGAAGCAAACCAAAACAAGAACAGAGTGAAACATTAAACAGCTGCCATTCCTACCCATCAGATATACTTTTTCTGTATGAATTCAATTTGTTTCAGGAAAATAAAACAATGCTTTTCATAATAATTATGGTTAAAATGTATCACTATCATCTAGAGTTGGATTAAGACACTCTGTAATATTTTTTCTTTAACATAACAAAATCAATTTAAAAAATAAGAATATCTTTACCATATAATATGAATGACATTCTGGAAAAGGCAAAACTATGGAAACTGTAAAAAGATCAGTGGTTGCCAGGGGATGGGGGTGGGAAGCAGGTTTGATTTTATAAAGTACTGAAGTCAGACTGTTGGTATTGACACACAGCTTATCCAAAGACATATGATCAAGAATAACTTTTGTTATTTTTCCATTAATACAAGGGTAGTGAGAAGGAAAATATGACACAGCTACTGTGCAACTCATTTAAAATTTTTATTCAATAGTCAATGTTTATTCTCTTTTTTGGAGTTCATCTGAAATGCTTAGTTTGATTGATGTCTGTTATTGATGGATATATTTTAGCATGTGACAGAGATTCATGGAAGTGAATAAAACACGACTGTTGACATAAATATAATCAACTGGAGGAGACGGATCTGCTACTAAATAAATTACAATAGAGTGTGAAGTGCAGCAGAGTTGAATGATTTACTTCCATTGTTTTGGTTTTCTTTTACCTAATTGTGTAGTCCAGTAATTTTCAAAATTTAATATGCAACAGAACAACCTGGAACGCTTGTTATAGCAGAAGTTGCTGGTCACGACCTTCAGAATTTTTGATCCTGTAGGTCTCGGGTGAGGTCTGAGAATCTGCATTTGTTACAAGTTTCAGGTGATGCTGTTGGTGCTAATTCAGGATCAAACTTTGAGAACTAATTTTTGATGCAACCACTCCCAATAAATAATACAATATATACTACTGTATAAAGCAACCACATTCAACTTGTCTAAAAATAGCCTGAAAACTTCTTTCCTTTTTCCTCTTTTACTTCTCTTTCTATTCTTTCTTTTTTAAGGAACATTGATACAGGTGTTTAGGAAGATTATATTTTAATGCCAGTTAGGATGGTGTATGGAAAGCTATTCCAATTTCTCTGCCTTCCTTCTTGTGATTTACACACAACCTTAGGGAACTCCATTCAAATTGATAATAAAAACTCTAATTTCCTTTTGAATCTAACAAGTCAGCTTCTACAATAATATCAATATTAGCAAAATAGCTAATTTTCTCAGCAAAAGCTGATTTAAATGAAAGTGGAAGTGAAAGTAAATTAAATAAAATCAATGCTCATGTACACATTTTTTAACTCTCCCTAATCACAATGTCAATGTTTCAGATAATCATCATGAACACTTCTATGAACAATAGACTTAGAGAGACGTAACGTAGTTAACAGAGTCTAGGACAAGATTTTTACAAATAAAATTTTTAATCTGCCTTAAATTTTTAATTAATTATGCATTAAAAACTTTTCTGTAGATGGACTTAGGCTGGCTTCTCAATTGCAATTAACAGAAATCCTCTCTGGCTAATTTAAGCAGAAAGAAATGTATCAGAAGGTTATCTTAGAGCTTTCAGAGCCTACAAGGCACAGACGAGTTGGGAGCTCCCAACCAGTGGGCTGTGGACAAAGCTGCTGCCTTGCCCCCAGACACTCGCCCTGGGCTGTCAGAGGTTGACCACTCCACAGCTGTGTCGAGAATCTCTGACTACCCACAACAGTTTTGCTTCACTCTTGAAGAATGCAAGCCCTAGCAAAGGATCCACTTGGCCAAGCCCTGTCATACTTGGGAATGCTGGATACCAGTGAGTGGGAGAGGGACATCTGACCCTTTTGGACTTCTGTAGAGAGAGGGAGGGCTCTATTTCTCATGAATGTGATTCCTTTCAAGCAGAAAGGTGTTTGGATGCTTTATGGCCAAAATGACAAATTTCTACTCGAACAGAGGTAATAGAAAAAAAAAGTCATTCTTGCTATTCTCTTTTTCCCTAATGTCTTCATATCTAACACTCACATTTCTCTTACACCATAGCATATCACAGCTTATTAAATTCATAATAAAAAATTTTACATATAATGTCATCATTTGATTTCACACCATCAGGGACAGGAATTCAGAAGAAGTATTATTATGGGTTTTTGAAGAATTAGAAAATCAAACTTCAGAGAAGCTATGTAACTTCTTCATAAACACATACATAAAGTTTCAAACAGAGCCAGGCAGCACCTTTTGGCTTCCTTTCTACCCTAACACACTGGTAAAATGTTTGATTTAAAAAAATAATTACATGCTTATTTCTTTCAATAATGGTGCTATATCTGTGAGGATGCTTTTGACTGCAAGAAAACACAAGTGCACTGACCTACACAATGTAAACATTCATAATATCACAAGACAACGAGTCTGAAACTGATGTTGCTCCAGGTTGGATACTACACCAATTTAATGGTGTCAGATCCCTTTCTCTTCCAACCCTCTTACGTTCTCCCTCATGGCTGCATCCTCAAGCATTGCACTCCCATACAACCCCACCCAGAGAAAAGAAGTCACAGGACTTGGCTTATAAACTGCTTTAATTGAGAGACCATCCCCACAGCTCCACAGTGCTCTTCCACTTACCAACCTAACACCAATAGGGCAGGGGACGTCTAAGCCAATCATTTTTGTGTGAAGATATTGAAATATAGTTCCTCCTTTCAAAAAATGTCTTGTAAATGTGTTGATGATGAGAAAGATAGCTCCATGTATTTTTCATCGTGGCCTTCGTATTGCAGTTATCGTAAAATTGTTCAAGCCAGTAGACAACTACAACACTCTTGGCCACATGCCATACTATGTCATTAGGGTCAGTTGCACGGGATCTGTGTATGAACTTGACATGGCCTGAAAGTTATTTTGTTTTAAATATTGTGAGTATTCCACTGTCTGACATGTAAATTTATGACTAGGAATGCTGGCAGTTGTCTGATACTAAGAGGGATTCATTATTGAAAAGAAACTTACCTAATGCTTTCTTTCCAATTTAAGGATTGGTTTAATTGAACAGAACATTGAAATAGTAAGACAAATTGTTTTTAAAAACTGTCCATTTGCAACTTCTTATATGTGAGAATTAGTTTGGGAGGTGGGAGGTGTTAAGGGGGGACAGGGATGGAAAGTGTTTATGTGTTTGTTTTGAAAATATCAGAAAATGTGTTTTTTTTCATAATATGCAGAGATATAGAATTGTAAGCTCCAGTTATAAAAAAAGCCTTGTGAAATCCAACATGCTAGCCTACCTCAACAACGTGAGAAGAGAAAGGTAAGATTAGAGAAATTGTCTATTTCAGTTACCTCAGGAAAAACTCTAATAATTGGAGTGAAATTCTTCCAAGATTAAACTTTGAATTTTTTTCTATCATGGATACAAAAATTTTCTCTCAAATTTTACTCATTAATGGGAAGGCTTAAGAGTTGTAAACCTAATAGTGTAACCTTTTAAATAGTTAAGCCGTATTGTTTTTAGAAAATTATATTCATTTATTTATTAAAGCTATATATTTTATAGTATATTAAACATGATTAAGGTGAAAAGTGATCATGTAGTCCCTGTTTTTGTTTGCTGTAGATACATGTTGTATGGATTTTTTTTGCCCTACTTCTCAGAAAATTCTCAGAACTTGGAGCCTATTTTGCATTTTGTAAATTTGCAAAATGCATCTCCAGGAAAAAGTACCCTTGATAGATTTGAGTTCCAACACATAATTTAAGCCTTGATATTGAAATTGGCAAACAGTTAACCATTGATGATTAAGTAGCTACTAACAGGGGGGATCAGAATTGGACACCTCAAAGTCTGTGTCTGCCTGAAGGATACTTTGGCCCCCAACCCCCACCAACTGACCAGAAGAGTTTGGAATGGGAAGCCTGCCCCCAGAACAGGCCATCACCATAGACATCTCCCAGTATCAGAGAGCGTCCTTGCTAAGCCATTCTTACTTCTGGTTACCCTTTGAAAGAGACATTTACATCTGTAAAGGAAATCTTCATTGTAAGAGTATCTTCTTCCCTGTGCCAGGAATAAGGGGGTATGGCCTACCTAGAAACTTGTCAGAACAGAAGGCGAAGACTTAAATCTGCATGATAAATTTCCCCAATATTAATTGTGCTGTTCAGGCAACCTGACTCCCACTAGGTTCCTATAGACAACATCTCCCTGGGGCCTGGGTCACCATGGTAATGGGTTTTTTTCAGGAGTTGGAACCACTTGCCCACTTCAGGCCAGTTGAGACCACCAACCCATCAAGTGGGCCCATGCAGAAGTATGTCCAATAAGCTACCTTTTGATGTCAAGAAGTTAAAACTCCACCCTCAGGGCATGCTGACACCACCATTCTGTGGACATGCACCCTACGAGGAGGCATGAAGCCTGACTAAGATTGCTCAGATCATCAATTACTTCATCTCTCCTCACCTCCAATCATTTCAGACCACCTTGCCCCCTACCCCATAAATATCCCTGAGTCCCTGTTTTCGGGGAAGCGGATTTGAGATTCCTTCTCTCCTCTTTCTTCACTTGGTTGCCTTGTGATTAAACTCTCTCTCTGCTGCAATCTTGTCATCTCGGTGTTTGGCTTTCTGGGCAGTGGGCAAAAATGGACCTGATGCGATAACAATAGTCCACATTTTTTCTTGTGTTAATGGTAGTAAAGAGCTAATCAAAGAAAAAGAGGCAAATGCTTTAGTTTGATAGATAAAAATCATTTATTTATTCATCCAATAAACCTTTATTGAGTGTACTCTATGTGCCAGGAAACACAGTCTCCATATTTCTGGCTGTTGTCAGGTAGCTTTCATAGCTTTGAAAGCAGCAGAAGAACTAAGCATCAAAGTTTGAACAGAGACTGTGGCACCATTTTGCCCATTCTTGACCAACTCAGCTCCACCTTGACTTGTCCACATTCATTGGCCCCGGATAGGCCATATCCTCTTCCACCCTGATAGATAGTTAATATGTCATAATCCATGGGTCCCAATAGAATTCACCGGGATTAGAATGAATTAGCTTAGTCTTGGGATTTAGAATGAATATCTGGGGCCCTGAGGCCTCACCCAGCAACTTTGCTTTCTCTGAAAACAAATATGGGTGGCTCAGCTACTCTTATTTAGAAAAAGGCCAGGGAGAAGAGAATTATGAAGAGAGGTGGGAACAAGGGGCGGGATGGTCAAACTACAGTGTCGGCAACAATGTTCTTAATATTTTTTTATTCTTTCTAATCTATCAATTACTGTGAGAGGCGTTTAAAATCTGCCATATGATCATGGATGTGCCAGTTTCTTCACTCTAATACTGTCATTTTTTTACTGCATGCAAATTTCAAAATATTTATGTTCATGTTATATTTTATTCTCAATGAATTTTTTTGCTTTGATGGCTATTTTTCAGTTAATCATGTACAGTAGCTTTCATACCCAATTTGTCTTTTTTTATATATCTGTTTTCTATCTCATTAGTGTCAAATTTTCTTTGCCCTTAAACTGTTGTCATGTGTTCTGTAAACAGAATACAGAAACAAATTTTGTTTTTGATCAGTCTGAAATACATTAGCTTTCACATTTCTGATGTATTTGGACACCATTTCATTTTGCGCTTCTTTTCTTTTTTTGGCTTCTTTTTTCTTCTTAACAGTGTTCACTCAAGTCAATTAAGTAATCATTATTCTTTATTTTTCTTCTATCACTTATGCATAATTTTTCTATTATTTTCATGAGCATGTGCATATTTGACTTAATAAGTCCACACTTGATCAATATCTCTCATTTTATCCTCACAAAACTAAGTTTATAGCATTCTAATGCCAAATACTCTCATCCCCTCTTTTACATATACATATAAATGTTATTTAGTATTTTAGTTTTACCCTGATCTTATTCATTCTAAATTATACTTAATTTCACCAAATAGTCATTATTACTACATGCTTATGAATTCTAAATTAAACTTTTATTATCATTGTACTCATTTTATTATTCGATTTTAAATAGCAAAATCTTGTTTACACTTGTTTGCCAATATCTTTACTCCCACTGCTTCTGGCATCTCACTTCTTCTGGGGTAAATCCTCTTCTTTCTCAAATATATCTTTTGATGATTCTTTCAATAATGGTTGTATCTGTTTCCCTAAAAATGTATTTATTTCCACTTCAGTTTTGAATGATCATTTAAATAAATATGTGTTTCTACATTGAAAATTATTATTTCTCAGTGTTTTGAAGATGTTATTGCAGTATATTCTATTTTTTTCCTGTTGCAGAGTCTGCAGTCAGTTTAATTTTCCTATAATTAAGAGCAATTTTTAAAGAACTTTTTCTCTGTGGTTCTGTAGTTGTAATACCTAGCCTGGGTTTAGCTTTATTATTATTCATGGAATTTATGAATCTGAAAAATCCTCATTTATATCTCTTTGAATGCTTTCTCTCCTTCATTTTCTCTGTTCTATACTTCTGGAATTCCTTATTATTATATATTGAACCTTCTTATCCTCTTATTTATGTTCTTAGCCTATCTTTTCTGTCCTCCATATCTTTATCTCTCTGTGTGGACTGTAGTAAACATCTTTTTCTATTTCCCAGTTCATCAGCTCTCTCCACAGTTATCTAGATCTGCTCTTTAATCCTTCTTCCCACTGAGTTTTCATTTCGATAATGCCATTTTTATTTCTGGAACAACTATCTTGTTATTTTGCAAACCACACATCTGGTTTCACAATGTCTTATTTTCTCATATGTTAGATTGTTTTTTAATTTTATACTCAATATCATAGAGAGTTCTATTATCTCAAGTTCCTCAGCATATAATCCTATGTTTATAGTGTCTATTGAGGATCACATTCTTGTATCTTACATGATTTTAGCTGGGCTGCGGACCTACAGCAGGGTGCTAATTCACTGAAATCCTGCAGGGCTTGGGCTCAGGGTGCATGGCTCCAAAGAAGTCTTGCTTTTTTTCTGTGGGGTACCCCAAGGGTAATAACAACCGTGACCTAAAAATTTTGTGTTTCGGTATGTGGGTTGCTAGATGACATGGGGGCGCTAAACTTGAACTTCAAGTTAACATGAGGGAAAAGCTGCTGGTTATGAACTCTCAAGGAGTCTTCTTTACCCCCCATTCAGAACTCACATAAAGATGGTGAATATCATTTGCATGCTTTGGGCCATAGGAGGAATGTTTTGATCCTCTCATTTTTCTTGGTGGTGTAGCACTTTGGTGATCAAAACTTTGTGTTCTCTCAGTCCCAGTTCCCACGGTCTGAAGCACACGGTCTCATACCTCACCTCTACCATGGCTTTAAAACACAAGTCACTAGACAAAACGTACCATCTCCCCAGGGGTGGCCAGAGTGTCAGTTTAACTGTTTGCCACATATGTCTCCAGGTTTCAATTCTCTCTTTAGTTGTACTTGCATTTTTATAAAAAGCAAATGTATATATCTAAAAGCATCTTTTTTACAATCTATTCCATACTTATCAGTTTTATAGGTAGACGGGTTTTAGTTTTTTTAGTATGCTTATTTGCCATTCAAAGCATTGGTAACATAAAATGTACCAGGTCAGTGTGGAAAATTAAGGCAAATATTCAGCTGTTCCTAACTGATAGAAAATTATCTTCTGGATTTGAATGAGCCCAGACAGATCAATTTTCCTGGACAATGGCTCCCTTTTTATTCCATCTTCTCATGTAGTCCAGAAAATAGTTTTTGCTAAATATCTTTATATTTACCTGAAAATAATGACAGTCTGTAAAAATATTACTGTCTATGATTTTAGTAACAGTAAGCAGTAATGAAATCAGATATCATGGAGAGTTTATGTTTTTCAAAACATAAATGCAACAGCTCATTTAGCAGTGTGCTCTAAAATGCAGTTGTATATCATTAAAATTGAACAATAGTTCTCAGGAAAAATGAAAAATTATCATTTTGTGATATGTTCTGTTTTCCTCTCAAATGTTTACAAAATATTCATAGTTTTGGCAATTTCAAATAAACACCAATGATCAGGATGTTTCTAAAAAGAATACTTTGACTTCAAAGGAAAGCTGTGATAACAAGTGTATTGCTGTTTACTACATTGATGGGTGAGAATTGAAATGATTTTTGAAGGCAAGTCATGAGAAAAACAATTCAAATTCTGGAAGGTCCAAACTCAAGAGAATTTCTACTCTAGCTAAGAGGGAATATATTAATCACAAAAGTATTTTCTCAGAAAAGCCTTGTTTCTGTTGTCTATTTTTTGAAGGAAAAAAAATGATGCCAGCACCTTTTAAAAGTATTACTTCCCCTAATTGCACTTAAGTACCCTTATTGTATCTGAAATATTACAGTGCATTTTATATGGAAAAGAGACACCTATTATAAACCAAGTCTTTACAGATTTGCAGCATAGTTATATAATTTAAAATAAAATATCCTTTAAAGTCAATACAATCTTTTTCTCAGCAATTTGAAGTTTCTCTGTCAGGTTATACTGTTGAAGCATCTATCTTTGTTACAGTACAGATAAAAGAATTAAATAAAATTAAAAGAAAAAATAAAGTCAATATCTTTGTCTTAAAATTCTTTTGAAATCTGAAAATTCAGAAGGCAATTATCCTGGCTAACTATAAGACATAATTCTTACCAAGAAGACGATTTCTTTTTCCTAATGCCATCCTAAGTTATTTTCATTATAGCAAAGCAGAGCTATTATTTATAAAACACTTTACTATACGTGCTTTCATTTGCTATTTATAATTCTACGATATAGGTAGGGGAATTATTATACTGATGCAGCTTCCTGGGCCTGGCTCAGATAACTTTTTGATGAAGTTTTCCCTATCCTCCTAAAATTCACAGATTCTTTCTTCTGGGCTCTCATAGCGGGTTAAAAACATTTGATTTGTCATTTTTACCACATATCTAAAAATGGTAAGGTATACTAAAATATTTATCAAAATAAAACAAAATACTTCTATTGCCCTACCCAGATCCTTTTTACTGCACACTTTCCTGGCTGCTGTGAGTAGAATTGCCTTTGGCTTAATGGAAGGAATTAGTCTTACCCCAGAGATTGTGTCCCTACTTAGTGATGAACAGATATGGAGGTGCAAACCCTTGTCTCAAAGGAATATATGTTCAGCACAACTCTTGATCCTGAGCTCCCCTGGGCTCAGGTTGAAGCTGGTCTCCTTGCTTAGTTTTCTTCCTCTGACCTACCCTGCTTCCCTCACTTCTGTTTTTCATATTTCTATTTGTTTGTTTTGGTTTCTCATTTTCTATGCTTTTTTCAAATGCCCTCGATTGTCCATTAATATTCAAGGAGGGGCCTTTAAAATATTAGTTTTGTCTCTGTATGTTTGGTTGGGTTTTATTGACTAGGGAGTGGACGTTTTTCTGGGTCTAAAATATACATGCCTTTGCTCTCTGGCCACCATTTCTCCAGAGAAGTCTCTAATCTACTGCCTGCATGTTTAAACTTGGGTGCCAGCATTCTGGAGACTAGGAGAGGGAGGGAAGCTTAGAGATGTCTATATTTAGTGTACAGATTTTCATTTAAATTTCTCTATTTTCATGGCCTCTCTCCTGCCCTCAACCTTGCCAACACCTGGAACATTTCTCAAAGAATGAATCTCTTTTAACCCGAGGTGGCAGGGGAGTAGTAATTGAATTGCTCTTCTCAGTAGGAGTGGGGACCACAGCCATTAACTGATCCTAAAATAAACTTTCAATAACTCTCCTTTTTTTCACATCTTGTTTCATCTTCATCTTCTGTGGTATCACATACCTCAAATTCCTAATAGATTAAAGGATCCTTGGGATGAATTGTTTGACTTCTTGCTGCATATACCTCTGCAGACACATAGTTTATGCTTTATTCTCCATACACTAGTTACCTTCATTCATTCAACAGGTATGTATTAACCAACTATTAACAGCCAGGCACTGTTTGAACTCTGGAATACAGTATGGGACACAAACAGAAATTGCCATCATCATGAAGCCTGTATTTTAGGAAGAATATAAAGATAGCCAAATAAATAAGTTACAATATAGTGTTTCAGAGCATGAGAGTGTTATGGAGAAAATTAAAGCAGGAAATAGGGATAGAGAGTGCTGGAACAACTCAATTGCATTTTTTTTTTGATGAGGAAGATTGGCCCTGAGCTAACACCTGTTGTCAATCTTCTTTTTGCTTGAGGAAGATTGGCCCTAACATCTGTGTCAGTCTTCCTCTATTTTGTATGCGGGTTGCCGCCACAGCATGACTTGATGAGTGGTGTAGATCCACGCCCGGGATCCGAACGCACGAACCCGGGCTGCCAAAGCAGAGCACACCGAACTTAACTACTGTGCCACTGCGCAGGCCGTTCATTTGCAATTTTTATTAGGAGTATCAGAGAAGACCTCGTTGAGAGAGTACAATTGAGCAGATTTGTGACAAATGAGAGGAAGCATGTCATCTAGTTAACTATGGGAAGAGTGACCAGCAACAGAAAGGCCCTGAAGTACAACTGTGCTTGATATCTTTGAGAAACAGCAAGAAGACTAGTGTGGCTGGAGTGGAGTGAGGGGCTCAGTAGTAGGAAAGGAAGCCAGAGAGATAATGTGTACAAGGGACAACGATTATGTAGGACCTTTTAGGCTATTGAAAGGACTTTGGATTTTATTCCAAGTGAAATAAGGAACTATTGGACAATATTGAGCAGAGGTGGGACATGATTGACTTATTTTTTGAAAACATCTTTCTGACTGCAATGGTGAAGACAGACTACGAGTGGAAAGGGAAGAAGCAAAGAGATCTGTTAGGAGAGTACTGTAGTAATTTAGGAAAGAGATGATGGAGTCTTGGAAAAGATGATGGAGGCTTGGCATTAGTGGAGGTAAAGATAAGTAATTGTATTCTGTTTGAACTTGAGGGTAGACCTAACAGAATTTCCTGACAGATTAGATATGGGATGAAAAGAAAATAGGAAAGCAAAAGGTAAATCCTAAAGAGATTATATATATTGTTGAAATAAATGTCTAGGCTCAAGATGGAGCTGCTCTTGCCCAGGGTGCCACGTCAGCAAACCAAAACTTAGATGTTTCGTGTCCTTGTAAATGTTCCACCTAACCAGAAATGCAGTATATCCGGTCAGCCAGTTCCCAAATGCCAAGTCAGCTCTGGGCTCTATACTTATTTCCTTGATCCTTGATCTTTTAAAATAAGGTCAGATATGCAACCCCAGCCAGTCAACTTAAGCTGAGTGCTTCTTCCTTGTTTCCTGCTTGGCTCCTTCTATAAAAGCTTGTAGTCTTTTTCCCTTACTTTACACTTCCCTGAACTCTCAAGAGTAGAGACCGCTGCTTCATGAAGTGTAAAATAAAGTTTGTTTGTATCAACTAAATTATTTTCTTTAATCATATATATGTATACACACACACACATGTCTGTGTGAAGATGGCAGATGAATATATGAGTCTGAAGTTCAGGAGAGAGATCTGGACTGAAGAAATAAATTTGGGAGTAGTCAGGATATAAATGATATTTGTATGTGAGGCTATCTGATATCACTGGAGAACATTTTAGATAAAAAATAAAAAAAAATCAAGGACTTAGCCCTTGGTCACACCTACGTCAAGTGGTTGAGGAAAGGAGAAACCATCAGAAACAGAGCAAAAGGAGCCAATGAAGTAGGAGGAAAACCAAGAGATCACGGTGTCTTCGAAGCCATGTGAAGAAAGTGTCCCAAGGAGGGGGAGTGATCAACTGTGTCAAATGCTACTGTTAGAGTCTGAGGACTGAGAATTACTCATTGAATTCAAGAACATAGAGATAACTGATGGTCTTGACAAGAGCACTTTTGGTGGGGTGGTGGGGTGAAATTCTGATTGGATTAAATTTAAGAGAGAAAAGGAAAAAAGAAATTGAATACAGTGCTTATAGACAGCTTTCCAGTGAAGTTTAAATTTTTGAAAGAAATAGAGCAATATTCAGTGGAGGTAGTGGCATCTAGAAGTTGTTTTTATTAATAGAAAATAACAACAGCTTCTCTGAGTGTTGATGGGAATGACCCAGTAAAGAATTACAAATAATGAGGGGGAGAGCTTCAAGTGGGGAGCTTGTATCTGAGTTAAGGCCCTTGAATAGGCCAGAAGGATGGGATAAAGTGCAAAAATGAATGATTTTAGATGGGAGCATGAAAAGTTCATGTGCCATGTAGGTGGAAAAGTAGCGTATCAGTCCCAAGAAAAGACTCTCATTAGCCTGCTTGGGCCAAGAGCTCAGTTCATAGATGAATCATAGTTGTTTGGAATGATAGAGGGGCCCATCAACCAGTGTCAGATGGCATACTGGAAAGACAGTTCCCAAACTGAGCAGTGCAATATTATTACCAGAATTTTTGATAAAAAGAAACAACATTATGCATAAAGAAGTTGAAGTGACTAGGCAAAAAAATAAATGTTTATAAATTTTATCTTTGATTAAGGTGTGACTTCAATTTTTACATTAAACACTTCTTTTGTGCTTTTGTTTGTTATTCCAACCACGAATGACAATAATCCACTAAATTTTATAAATATTCCCATTTTGAAATTGAGTCTGTAATTTCTCACCCCTAGCCTTTGAATTTTTTGAAAGCAGAGATTTTTGTTAGCAGAGTGTCTGGTAGTTAAAAATTGCTCAACAGATGTCTATGGAAGAAAAAAGAGATACTAACTTGTGATAATGTGGTGCATTTGTTTACATCATAGTGAAGTTGAGCCTGTCCATTCTTGTAGTAGGAGATTGTTCTTTAAGGCGTATGGTTGGAATTCCTGCTGTGTCATTGTGTTGTACATACCAGTAGTGAACTGGCTTATAATTGTTTTTGTTGGAGTTGCTGCAATGGTGTAACTTGAGAACTAGTTAGGGTGAATAGACTCTCCCTCTTTCAAGAAGTTTTCTGGTGTATGTATATGCTATTTGATCCAACATCTTGTTGGATATAATTAGAGCAGTATTTTTTGGTAAAATTAATTTATATTACATTAACATAAAATGCATTATATGTGTGTATGTGAAATATATATAAGATAATATATAATCAGACAATGCAAGGTTTTAAATAGAAGTCCATATTTTAAGAAAGGAGCACAGAAATTTGTACTTTTATTGTCTTCAAGGAAAACAATGCTGATTTTTAGTAATATAGTAAGGATGCTCTTTAAGGTATGTGGTAATCATTTTTTATAGGTTAAAATGCATATAGTAATTACTTACTAAAAGAAGGAAAAGAAGTTTGCAGCTTGCTATTTAATGACTTCCAATAAGGATTTCCAATTTTCAAAAATTATGCATTTATGATAAAAGTCTTCATGTGTTTCAGAATGTGTTTATATTTTAGTGGAGAAGAAAAAAAGTGAATAAAGTAATAAAGCTCAAAGATACCCACAAAAAATGATTTATGTAGTATGTCACTATAAAAATAAAGGCTGGACAAACTAAAAACATACCTCAAAACCACATATTCTCAGAACAAATAAAATACTGAACTAAGAAACACGGAAAGAAAGTAATGATAAAACTGACATTTTTCTGCTTCACAAAGAGAAATGGCTGCCTTTTCGTTCATTTTTGTCAATTATTCCCATTAGAGGCTCCAGATTAGTCTGCTCTTTTTCATTTTCAAGTCATTGAAAAAAATCTATAGCCTGCTAGCTCTCTTTATGAGAACTGAAGTTTGTTTACATTAAGGAAAGTTTTTAAGAGTGTTTTTGTTGCTGTTAAAGCTTGTCTTTTACCTTGCATAAAGGAGAGCTATGATGTATTTTATGGCATTTCTAACTATTTTATTTACCGTTACATTGTCTGGCAGCAGCATTACCTAGCAAGTCGATGTACATTTATCAAGCCTCTATGCAATACTCTTTCTAGCATGCTTTTGGAATGTGTACTGACATTGACACTGACACTTTCCATTATCAGCCAGTGGGTTATTTTAATTTAAAATGACATAATCAATTGGAGAAGAAACTCTTTCACAGAGAAAATAAGTTACCCCTTTCCTAGAAGAATGTGTTTTTGCATATCTTAAAAGTTTAAGTGTATTCTGATAGTTTATATTCAGATTTGATTAACTGAATTTTTTAGCTTCTATTGGAGGTTGAGTTTTCTAGAAACAGACTCTGTGGTGGAGTTTAGCATGCAAGACATTTATTAGGAAATGACTTTGGTTGGAATCAACCCCTGTGGAAGGGAGAGGAAGGAAGCAAGAGTAGGCAGAAGGACAAGTTCAGCTGTGATGCAGAGCTGGCAACAACCTTGATTAAATCCACAGTAAGAGCTGGTGCTAAATGACCCATCATGGTTGTCCCAAATTGCCAGGATTTTATACTCCACCTCCATCAGCCATTGGCTACAGATGTTGTGGAAAGGGCAAAACTTCTCAGAATGGATGACAGCTGAAGCTTGTCATTCCCGGCAGCTGGTCAATGAGTCTTTCCACGAAACAAGATTTGGGAAGCATATTGCCATGTATACCACAGATTCCAAATATTCTTAGTTGGCAACGTACTTAAATCATGTAGAATCCTTTGTCTAGAAAATTATGTACTTGTCGTAATATGGATCTTGTGTATATACTATAGAATATTAAATATTAGGAATTTAACTGTAGAACTACAGATAAATGTATTATAATTAAGACACTTAGTTTCTCTCAGCATTCCCATTCCCAACTGGATGTGAAGCATTAGAAAAGGTCTTTTGTAATCATTGTAATCTGATTTAATAAACTATAGGAGAAATCAGGGTGTTTCTTATAATGGATCAGAATAATAGAGGATTTTTACCTAAATCGTAGCATTGCTTCCCATCCTCTCCAGTCATAAGGATGACAGCAGAACTTTACTTGTGACTCATTGCTTTTTAGTCTAGGATAATCTTGAGCATGCATTTGGATTGTAATCTTACCCCCCTTCAACAAGATACAGCATAAGATAGGTTTTAACACTCACTCTCATAGAATCAAAATATATTAGGACACTTGTAGATGCCCAGAACTCTTCCCCCAGTGGCCACAGAAATCTTCTGCTAGTGAAGATTATAAAAATGTCTCTGTTTCCTTCACTCATGATCCCTGCCACATAGTCAATGTATTTTTCTTTCCAGTGCATCTCTCCCCCCCCACCCAAAATAATTACTCTTCCTTTACTGCCCAATTTACCCCCCCTTTTCTTCCTTCTCCATTCATTGTTTCTGATGAATGTGTATGACCCATACATGTGACATGGGCCAAATCCAACACTAAAAAGCTAGTTATATGACTGGAAACATAGCTTATCATCCTAGATCTTGATAGGATATTGATTTTCAATGGTGGAGCAATATGAAATAAAACATTTACCTTTGGAGAACTTAACTGTCCCTGTTACCATCAAAAATTATGAATTGGCTAATTTGGGAGATTTCATTGTCTATAAAACTCTTCGTGGGACTGCTAATTTTGAAAGGCTAGAACTGAAAGAAAAATTACCTGCCTAAAGAGCTCTCCTGAAGAGAAGACATTGGCAAGATATCAAAAGGCTTCTTTCACAATTTCAGAATGTTCCACCTATGAGACCTCATAATGAGAATGAACTTCTTTTTATGGTGTGCTGCTTAACTCAGTTAAACTAATAATAAGATCAGATTGTGACTTCGAAAACTTCCATTAACTTTAAATGCATGTATATGTTTAACCTCAGTTAAGTAAAAATACATGTATATTTATTGGAAATCAATAAGTAGACTATGGGACTAACGAGGGTGCTGCTTTTGAAACATGGCTACAAATTTTTGACACACATCTTATTGCAGATACTCCTCCCCTAGTATCTGAGCGGGCTTGTAATTGCTTTGACCAAGAGAATATGGTAGAAGTGACTCTGAAATTTTCAAGGCTAAGTCAAAAAGTCATGTGTTTTCTTTCTTGTTCCATGGAATACTTGCTCTTGGAGTTCCAGGACATAACATGAGAAGTTCGACTATCCTCAGGCCAACATACTTTGAGGAAGCTCAAGCCATGTGGAGAAGATTCAAGTAGGATCTCAGGTCAGCAGACTCATCTGAGCCCAAGATTTGAGTCACCCCGACCCAAGTGCCAGACATGGCTAGACCCAAGAGCCTCAAGATGATTCCAATTCCTGGCCCCTTGAGTCACCCTTACAAAGCTGAGATTTCCAAGCTGAGGCGCCAGACGTCGTGAAGCAGAGATAAGCCATCCCCACTGTACCTGTCCAAACTCCTGACCCACAGGATGCCAGAGGATAGAAAAGTGTGGTTTTATGCCACTAAATTCAGAGATGGTTATTATATAGCAGTAGATATCTGGAACACTCAGGTACTACTACTGGATGAACAATTTTATCTGAATAAGAAGAAAAAGAAGTGAAGCTCATGATGAAGTCTTAACTCCAAAAGTTTCCACGACAATTTTCTACTTACAAGATGTTCACAGAGAGACCCACAGTAAATGTTAGTAGTTTTTGTATGCAAATCAATGCTCAAACTTATAAGCTATTTTTACTTTTAAAATTTTCTGTACCAAGTTTAACTTGAAGCAAGAAATTTTCTCTTTTTTAAAATTATTTTTGTCTGTTAAATGGGCACAAAACAATTTTCATATATGTACAATAAAAATTAGACACAAAGATATAAACCTTGTTTAATCTCCGTAATATATAAAGAACTCACAGAACAGAACAACAAAAAAATAAGCAACCTGATCAAAAAATGGACAGAGGATACGAACAGATGTTTTTCCAAGGAAGATATACAGATGGCCAACAGGCATATGAAAAGATGTTCAACATCAGGGAAATGCAAATCAAAACTACACTAAGAAATCACCTCACACCTGTTAGAATGGCTATAATCACCAAGACAAAAAAATAACAAATATTGGAGAGGATGTGGAGAAACGGGATCCCTAATTCACTGCTAGTGGGAAGGCAAACTGGTGTAACCCTTATGGAAAACAGTATGGAGATTGCTCAAAAAATTAAAAATAGAAATACCTTATGATCCAGCTATCCCACTATTGCGTATCTATCCAATGAACCTGAAATCAACAATCCAAAGAGGCTTATGCACCCCTATGTTTATTCCAGCATTATTCACTGTAGCCAAAAAGTGGAAGCAACCCAAGGGTCCCTCAACAGATGATTGGATAAAGATGTAGTATATATATATAATGGAATACTACTCAGCCATAAAAAAGACAAAATTGTTCCATTTGCAACATGGATGGACCTGGGGGGTATTATGTCAAGCAAAATAAGCCAGAGAGAGAAGCACAAACACTGCATGATTTCACTCATGTGGAATATAAACTAACACACAGAGAGAACTGTTTGGTGGTTACTAGGGGCAAGGGGGATAGCGGGTGGGCACAAGGGGAGAAGGGATGCATTTATATGGTGATTGACAAACAATAATGTATAACTAAAATTTCAAAATGTTATAAACTATTAAGACATCAACAAAAACATACATATAAACCTTGTATTAGCAGTGATTTAACCAAGACTGCTTGACAACTCTATTCAAAAGCACTGGGATGGATGTTACCCGGAAGGATAATATAACTACTTGAGAAATCAATTTTGAGTGTGTTGCATAGGTGTTTCAACAGGCTATCTATTGAATGAAAATAGACACTTCGTAAAGCCGTTTTCAGGGTAAGATATTCAATAGCTTTTCCTATTCCTCTAAATAGGGACATTTCACCTTGTGTTTAAAAAAAAAATCCTTCCTGACTTAGCATTTTTTTTTTAGGTTTTTCCTCAAACTTAGAATTTGCTGGCTTATCAGCAAAACTCCAATAAGTACTCATCTAAGAGGAGAGAGAGAATAAAAAGACTGTAAAATTACTACTGACATTCAAGCCCTTAATGATTTGGAACTTTTAGTAAAAGATTGCTGAGAGTTCCAAGTATTTACAAGCCTGAAGTAACACCAAGCTACTGATTTGTTCCCTGTTCAACTCTCAAATGGCATTAGCTTTGGCCTCTATTATTAGTGTGTTTCATAAAATGCCATGGATTATGTGTAATATTGTGGACAGACCCAAGCACTGTTAGAGCTGGAATGAAACTTGGTGGTCTAGTTCAAACCACCAATTTAACACCAGAACTGAATTGCTTCACTGACTATGTTCCTGCCTCAACTATCTTAAAAAGAAGTTGTATACATGTATTCTTTTCACTGGATCAGGTTCCAGCAGAGTCACGAGCAAACTAATCTGTTGAGTGCACCTTAGATTCCTAATATAGGGAATCTGTCTGGCAGTTTTAGAGAGGTAACTGCAGCATAATTGGAATAACGATACCTCATTTTTTCCATAATTTTTAAGATGGGTAGCCAAAAAACTCCCAAGATGTCAAACGTAAATAAATGTCTACATCTATGCTGAAAGGGCTTACTTAATAGAGTTTTTATACAGAGATTTATTATCAGTTTATGATTATTTGTATTTCCTGTGAGTAGTTGACAATTTCTGCTCAATTCTGACATCATAGGAAATTCCTTTGTCTAAATCTTATCACTAAGATTTAGTGTCAACCACAAGGCCAATCTTTACTAACCCATTTTATTTCCCTTCTTAAATCTCTGGGTTAGTAAAACTTTTAAGGAGGAATTTAGCATGAAAATTGCAAGCAGCACTGAGGTAAAATGTTATATAGTACTATGAAGAAAGAATAAAAATGAATCTGATGGGACATATCAGAAATCTGAGACATAAAGCAAACATACATTCCCCTTTTCAGATTTTATTGATATTCTGGACCTCAGAGCCCCATAACATTATATGGGAGTCCTGCATGGATTACAGAGTATTAGGGGCCAATTCTTCAGAGACAGAGTCACAAGGAGACTTCATCACAGCAGCTGAAAATATCATATTTATCAAACACAACACCTTGAATAGCTCAGCCAAAAAAAAAAAAAAAGAAAAGAAAATGGCATGCTATTATTCCCTAGAACTTGTCATTAATAGAGTAAATAAATATCATTACATCAAACATAAGAAATGGGAATAATACAAAATGCAGATATGTTGGATGCCAGCAAGTCAGTAGGTACTAATTTGCATTGTACGGTTAACCTGTTGTGCTTTCCTATTAAAAACACATGGTTTTTAAGAAGATAAATAGAACTTGCTTCTCCTCATTATAATAAATATCACATATTTCAATGACTACTCTTCATGACCTGAAGGTAAAAGCCCAGGATTTCTTTATTCCACATCTGATGGGGTGATGTGTTTGAACAGAGCTCAAACTCTGCCAATAATAACTCAACAAACAAAAGTCAGAAATGCATCTAATGCTTTTGTGTTAGCCAATCTGCAGACAACTCAATGTTTTTAAAAGACAATTCTAAAATATTTTTTCAAACAAAAAGCATACAACCCTCTTATTTGTAGCTTCTAAAAATATAGAGTCTTTTCCTATATGTAATGTTTAATCAATACATTTTTGACAATATCCTTAACTATATATATATATACATATATCAAATATTATGATTTGTAGACATAGATCTACATATATAGTGAGTACAGGCTATTAATGAATTTTACAATTTGATCGCAAGTCATATATACGATAGAAACCACCTAAACACATGATGTTTAAGGAAACACATGTGCTAGACCATGGGAATTCAGCAATAAATAAGACAAAGAGGGTTGTTCCCCCACAGGGAGCTTATAATCTAATAAGAGAAAGAAAAAGTTAAGTAGGTAAAACTTTAAATATATGAAACTTTAAATAGGTAAACAGAAAATCAACTATTTTGAATTATAAGTTCTATTTTAAAAATGATATTCTGATCCTCTGTAAAGCGACAGAGTGGAGAGAAGCTACTTTGGGTAGGCGTCTTCGCAGAGAAGGTGATGTAGAGAGTCTCCTCCGAGAAGGAGATATTTGAGCTGTGACCTCACAAGTGAGAAGGATCACTGATTCAAAGCTCTCAAGTGAAGAAACTCCAGGGAGCGGTGTGAGCAAAAGCAAAGATGCTGAGGCAGCTGAAGTGAGTCAGTGGGAGCTAGAAAAGTAGAGAAAAAACAGAACCAACTGTGGTTGAAAAACTAGTTAGCCATCTTTTTGAGTGCCTTTTGAGAAGTACTTTCCAGCAAAGAGACCTGAAGTTTCTCGATCTATCATAGCTTAGTGATTAAAGAGGAAAATGACCTTATTTTACAATCAAGGATGAGTGAGGTCTGTGACATCTGGGTCATACAGAGTGTGTGGATGAATGCATTTATCTCAGTTTGGGACAGTGTGATGAGCACTGAGAAATGTGGGGTGATTTCCTTAAAATGTTTCTGTCTTTGAATTAGCTCTATGGACCAAAAATTGAAACCAAGTGAGTCAAATTGGCTTATTCACCATTCATTTATTCTGTCAATCATTCCACAAACATTTATTGCACACCTGCTTATTTGCCTGACTCCTTTTCTGTACTCCAGTAGAGAGATATGTAAAGAACTCATTACCGGAAAGGTTGAGAGGCATCATGTTTGGGAGAGAAGAGCTGGGTTGGTTAACTGGAGACCAGAATTATAATCAAGGAGCCTTGCTCATGAGATGATCTCAGTCCATACCTGAGCAATGGCAGAACTGACACCTGAATCTTTGTCTACATAATATCTCTTTCTTTTCCTCTTTAATTCTTTCTTTTTTAGTTGTTATATTCTTGCTTGCTTATTTGCTGCTTTCTTTTCCTATTTTCCTTTGTTTTTATTTTACTTTTTTCAGGTTATTTTACCATTTTTCCTGTAACTCTGTTTTCTCTTATGGAAGTTGTCCTTTCATTAAAATCTCTTCCTATGAACCATAAGCGGTGAATTATGTTTCCTATAGGGATTCCAACTGATAAACTTGTCAAAACACTGAAATATCAGGATGTCAAAGGAACACCCAAGTATGGGGCAGTCACAGACAAAATAGTAGGGCAGGAGCTAAGATCTTCAATGAATAAAGTTGTGGGACCAGGAGGTAGGTTGATAATGGGGATTTTTGTCAGATGTCAAAGGATCTAAGTTTTTTGGAAAGAGAAATGAGGAGAAATAACGAAAGTGACAGTGGGGAGTGAGGAGATCATTTATTTCATTTCCTGGCCCTGTGTTACTTGAGAGTCATGCAGGCAAGAAAATTTCCTCAAGAAGCAGCCAGATTTAAGTTAGGGCTAGAAGTGACTAGAAAGACAATAGAAGAAAATGAGACACTGGAAATATATAACCTATATGTTATAGGTTATAGGTTATAATCAAAGAAGTGGCAGGAAGGAATATTTGGCTGCTACTGAAATAAGCCAAGTTATTCAAAGCCTATGAAATTCAAAAGCCGAGGAAAAGCACATTTGTGGACAGGATGACATAAAGCCTGGACAGGCATCTTGGAGATATTAGCAGAGGCACCATTGCAGATTTCTATGAATAATTCAAAGGAAGAGACAAGACAAGGGGAAACTTTTAGTAGTTGGCATTACTTAAGGTTTTAATCAGCAGTTGCCATTCAAGTACAGGACTTAAAAAGACCTAAATTTTAGAAATTCTGGGAGAAATCAGGATATTTGTACTCTGTGGCCTATGTGGACATGTGGCATCTTCTTAAAGACTGCAGAGGAGACTTCCAGCTGTCCTTAAAAATGCCTTCTCTTCTTATTCCGTAATGATGAAGAGTTGGATTTAAGGCTGTTCAGCTAGCCTACATTTTCCAGCTCCCCTGGCAATTAGGTGTGGCCATGTGACTGAGTTCAAAACAATGGATGTAAGAACAATTAAAATTTTTAGTATTTTAATGTATTTCTAGAGCTTCTTCATGGAAATGCAAAGACCTATAAATCAATATTTTCTTTTCCACATTTTATACAAACGTTAACATACTATACCACTCTGCATCCTTTTTTTCATATAACATATACCTCATAGATATTCCACAGGACATAGATAGCATAGTCATTGTTTGACTTTTTTGTAGTGCAGAGTATTATGTTTTATGGATTTACTATATTTTACCTAAACACTCAGCTTTAATGGAGATCTGGATTCTTTCATTAATTCAACGGACATTTGTTAAATGCCTACTATGTACCAGGATTATTTCAGAACTTTATCAGTAAACAAAACAGATGAAGATTAAAACCTTCCTGGACTTTATATTCTAAATGGAAGAGATAGGTAATATGATAACAGTGTTCCAATCAAAAAAGCCTTATTCCAGCACATGCCTGGCAGTTTGTAGAACAGCAAGAAACTCAATATGCCTGGCACATAGTAGGTGAAAGAAGAATGGTAGAAGATGAAGAAAAGATCAAAGAGCAGCCACTGGCAATACTTGGATATATTCCTTGAGTGAAATGCAGACACACTGCAGGCTTTAAGCAGTGAGTTGATTTGACTTGTACTTTTAATCACTGACAATACTGTAATAAGTAAACTTGGGCTTATGCCATTTATGTACGTACAAATACCTTTGTAGAATAATTCTCAGATTTAGGACTACAGGGAAAAGGATATACACTTTTGTAAATTTGACAGATATTGCCAAAAATGTCTCCCAATCATTTTTGATTTGGGAGGTTGAATTATTTCACACTCCCACCAGCAATATATGAGTATCTGTTTCTGTTTCATATTTATTTCTGTTCTCTTTTTCTGGTGTTTACCGATGTGTGTTGTCACTGTTGTTGTTCTTTCTTTTAACATGGAAGAGCTTGCTTTTTCTTTTTTCTATTTATTATGGTTGTTAGCACTTGGGCAAATTCATATGAAGATAGAAAAGTTTCCTGGATAAAAGGGACAGTTTGATATTCTAGAGGACTGTGAGTTAATACTGTGAGGTTCTGAAGAGTCAGGGCAGAACACCATTCAAAAATACAGGTGCAACTATAGGCCTGACATTGGTGAAGGAACTTCCATCTTAATGAAAGGAACAGGTGTGTGTAGATGCAGATAGGATTGTTGGTTTGTTGGAAGCCAGAGTTAGACTTTACTGCTCAATGTATTGTATTTTCTTTGTGAAAGCGGGGGCTAGATCATCTATTGCGAATAAAAGGGATTGTGGAAGAAAGAGAAACAAGTGCAGAAGGTAAAATATTTCTTGTAGGGAATGAGAAGGAACATCGCCAAGTGAAACATAATTCAATTGAGATCACGGTTGGAACACTGATCAAACAGATGACCAGGAATGTGTTGTGCCACCAGTTGGCTCAAGCGTGTGATTTTCTCCAGCGGTCTCAGAAGTCTGTGTACAGACAAAGAGAACATAGGCAGTAGGATTTACCCAAGGCTAGATGCTTGCAAGTCAGGCGGGATGAAAAGACATCAGGTCAAGGTGGTGTAGAAGTTCTTCAGGGACAGCTGGAAGTATTGGGCTCTGAAATCTAAGCTAGAAAGAAAGGAAATGCACTGTAAAAACTTTAGAGAAGAATTTAATTCCTTTTTTCCATTTAGCACTACATACCATGGGCTGTATCATTCTATGTGTCATCATAGCACAACCTTTGCTATATTAAAGAAAACATATTTTGACTGATATCCTTAATTAATGAAAACTCATAACACGTAACTGAAAGGAATTCATTTTTTCTCCACACACTCTTTAAATCTTCTCAAGAAGAATGGTCTGTCTTGCCACAGGATGACACTAAGGCAGTCCTTCAATACTGCTGATCACTCTCAGTTTAAAAAAAAAAAAGTCCTTGCAATTTTCATTTTAAGTTGCAAACAGTCTCAATTCAGCAAAACACACTCTGAACATGATTCGATTTTTTTTCCTCACCAAGATGTGGTTTGACGTGCATGAAGAGATTGTTTATTTTCTTTTTTCATGCTTATTTCCACCTTCGCTACTAGATGCCATTTTCAGATTCCCAGTAAAAGCAGGAGAGAGAAGTAGTAGAGGAAGCAGAAAGTTCTTTATTGACCGCTGTTTTCAAACCTCATTTGTGATCTCTGGGCATGATCAAAACTTAAATCTCACTCTCTCTTCTGGGAGATTTATTTGTATGGTCTTTAGAGAACCTAACAATGCTGTTGGCTTTTCCACTATTATTTCCACCGAATCAGGTGGATGTAGTTTTTGGTGTTTACTTGGTGTGATTGCCCCTAGGAGCCAGATGATCAACAATCAACCTCTGGCTTCTCTGTTAAGTCCTGAAAGACCTAAATGATTCCCATGCAACTCTTTCCTCTCTCCTAGATGTTGTCTTTGGGCCACTGGAAACTCTAATGCAACCTTTATCCTACCTTCAGTGGGAGTTCAGTTACTTCTCTCTTTCTCTTTCTCCTCTATTTCTATCATCTCTTTCTGTCTCTCTCTCTCTGTCTCTCTAATCTCTATGTCTATCTCTTTTTATCTCTCTATCTCTATCTCTTTCCTACTGCTTTAGGCCAATGGTAACAGCCTCTTCCCTTCAGACTTCTCAGTTATACATCAGATACCAGTATGCCCATAAAAATCCAGAGGATATACATTAAGCTCTTCTGTTTGTCCCATGGAAGCCCAATCTCTTATCTTGAAGAGGAAAAGAACAATGCATCATCCCCCTTATGTTTGTTGGAAGGTTGGATGGGTGAACCTTAGAGAACATACTTCTCCAAACAATTCTCTTTCCCCCCTAGTTTCTAAGGACCATCCTTAGGCTATGTGTGTCTTTGAGTAAATAGTTTTGTGGGGATTTTGTCTATAAAACAATTTCATTAAAAATGTTTAATATTAATGGAATATTAAAAATATTTCATGAAATATTAAAAATTCATGGGACCATGTGATGTATAATGATTCATCAATGATTTAGAATAAAGAGTAGAGAAAGAGAACTTATAGTTTTGTTAACTGCCCAGTCAGGGCATATGAATACTAAATGTAATATTCAGGCACCATTTTTTTGTCTTCAGGTCCTCGGGTCCAGGCATCATCTTTTCATGTTCTTACTGTCAAACGCACCATTCATGGTTTATTTTATATCTTTTATTCAAAGAAAAAGGTGGCAATACTATTAGTTCATACAATTGCTCTGGCTGTTTGGAAAATATTCATATCAAAGCAATTTAGACCTTCTTACCTCTAAAGTTCCTAATACCATGTATTTAATCTGGGTTACATCATTGTACATGATGCTCATCATCCATCCTGCTGCCCATAGATCCGGACTTTTGTTACTATGTTTTGTTGACCACAAATGCAAGCCTTACCCAGAGTAAACATAGAACATTTTCCAACCATGTATTCTCTTGAACTCTTTATGCCATAATCACTGCATTCCTAGAATGTGATATCTTTGGATGTTGACAGCACCCTCTGACTTCCAGAACCAGAACCGTGTACAGGATAGGCAAGCAAAAAGCTTGCCTTTTTGCTCTTTATTCAAGCAAAAACAATGGTGCCAACAAGCTTGTTCCTCATCCAGTATAGCTTAAGGCTGTTCCTGGAAACATGATGTCACCACATCAATTGGCAACATAATTGGATGGGTCCACTGGTGCTGCAGAGGATGACCTTGAAAACTCTTGAAGGACATATGCCTGGTCTCTCAGAGGACTGCCTGGCCCATGGAACAGAGCTTGTGAAGGTGACTGCCTTGGGTGATTGTGGTGGGGGATACACAGGGTAAAAGAAGCCCACTTCCCTTCTGTCAACCTCAGTGCTGTAGACCAGTGCTATTCAGCACTATGTTCAGAACACAGATGGACAAGACCCAGCACGTGGGCCCACACACACAACTAAAGCCAAGGGTCACTGATGAACCATTGAGAGTCAGAGCCTTGAACTTCTCCTGTATCTGACTAAAAATCCCCCCAAATCAGTGTATTAGCACCATTCTGGAGACCCAATCTTGTACAATCTCACACACACAAAAATATGATAATCGATGAGGGCAATCCATCTACCAGGCCACCCTCCTGGAACAGAAGAATGACCCTATGGGTGCAAATCCTAGAGCTTCTTAATGCATTTTCAACCCCCTATGTAGGGAGTGGAAGGCTCTGAAGAGCCCAGAAGGGCCTACAGCGGCTGGGGCTCACAGAGCGCACAAGTGTCTTTATTCAGACTAGAAGCACCCTGCCTGGACTGCACAACCGACTCCAGATGAACCTAGATAGCAGAGTGGAATTTAGAAAATTTTAAGGAAGGCATTCCAAAGTGTTGAGTTCCTATATTAGTTTCCTGGGGCTGCTAAAACAAAGTACCACAAATTGGGTAGCTTAAAACAACAGAAATTTATTCTCTTACAGTTCTGGAAGCTAGAAGCCTGAAGTCAAGATGTTGGCAGGCCACGCTCCCTCTGAAGGCTCTAGGGAAGAATCCTTGCTTGCCTCTTCCAGTTTATGGTAATTGCTGGCAATCCTTGATGGTCCTCAGCTGGTAGATGCATCCCACTCACCTCTGCCTATGTCTTCACATGGCCTTCTCCTCTCTGTGTCCCTGTGTCCAAATTCCATCCTTTTATAAGGACATCAGTCATGGTGAATTTAGGCCCCATCCCAATCCGGTATGACCTCATCTTAACTTGATTACATCAGCAAAGACCCTACAGTAGTCCCTCCTTATTAGCAGTTTCACTTTCCGCAGTTTCAGTAACCTGTGGTCAACTAGTCCAACAGTATTAAATTAAAAGTTCTAGAAGTAAGCAGGCCATAATTTTGAAATGGCATACCATTCTGAGTAGTGTGATGAAATCTCACCCTGTCTCCCTCCATCCCACCTGGGATGTGAGTCATCCCTTTGTCCAGTGTATCCCTGCTGTATACGCCACCCGCCTGTTGGTCACTTCATTGCCCTCTCAGTTATCAGATTTTCTGTGGCAGCATCACGGTGCTTGTGTTCAAGTACCCCTTATCTTACCTACTAATGGCACCAAAGCTCAAGAGCAGTGATGTTAGCAATTTGGATATGCCAAAGAGAAGCCATAAGTTACTTCCTTTAAATGAAAATGTGAAAGTTCTTGACTTAATAAGGAAAAAAAAAATTGTATGCTGAGGTTGCTAAAATCTATGGTAACTTTTATCACAGCATTTTGTTAAAATTGTTCTATTTCATTATTATTTATTGTTGTTAATCTCTTACTGTGACTAATTTATAAATTAAATTTTATCATAAGTATGTATGTACAGGAAAAATCATAGTATACAAAGGGTTCTGTTCTATCTATGGTTTGGGGCATCCACAGGGTGTTGTGGAACCTATTTCCCACGGATAAGGTGGGACTACTGTATTTACAAATAAAATAACATTCTGAGGTTCTGAGTGGAAATGAATTATGTGGGGACACTACTCGACCCAGTACAATCTCTGAGGCACAGATAAAGGTCCCACCAGGGTCCAAAGACAGTACATGGGTATGAGACAATGAGCTGCACAAAGGAATTTAGGGTATTTCCTTTATAAAACCAACTTAATGTGATCTGATTCATATTCACTTTGAAGTTTCACATCTATTTTACTTTGGTGCTACATTCAAAATTTCCAATTAAATATCCCATCATAAGCATTTATGTCCAGCCAATAATGAACTTGCAATCAGGTCAAGAAAATAATGAGCCTGTACAAAATAACTAGGAAGGAGGTATATAAGCTATAATCAGCAATATAGTCAAGTAATATAAAAAATGTTGCAGCAACAACATATGAATATGCATGGGATGCAGCTAAAGATAGTGGGTGATAGCCACACAACTGGATGCATGAAAAACCACTGAATTATACATTTTAAAATGGTGAATTTTTTCTCAATAAAGCTGTTTTTAAAAATGCTGCAAGAATTCTCAGCCTGAGATGAGGTTAATTAAAGCCCACCTTTTGGAGTAAATCCACTTTAAGATGTCTTCAAGAAATTGAAAAGTATAAATTGTAAATTAGTTTTAAAAATATCTATATCCTAAAGGGGGTGTGTGTGTGACATTTCTCTTTCTAGAAATAAAGTTCATATTTAAAGGAACAACTGAGAAACTTAACTATTTTTTGATTTCATAAAAATATTGACATAAATTTATATCAGTTAAGTAAAATGACAAGTTTACTCTCAACTTTGTATGTGTGTGTATATATATATCATAGGCTGAAGGGAGACTTTCTGAATCTTCAAATTATCAAAGATAAGCAGTCTAATTCTTCACAAGGCACAGACTGAAACCATGGTTTACTTCCATGGAGAAAACATGTTGCTACCTTGCTAAGGAGGGACACAGAAGGTGTAGAGAGGGCATTGTTATTAGCTTGTAATCTTATTTAACATCTCTATTAATCATCTAGAGGGGAAAGAGATGCAAGCTAATGAAACTTAAATCACAATAAATTGTCAAGTATTTTAACACCAATTAGTACAGAAATGATAAAAAGGGACCTTCGGTGATTAAAGGGCAACCACGAAATGAGATTCAACTTGGAAAGCATAACACGGTTGGTAAGTAGCCGTTGGGAGGAAAAACAAAACAGTGTAACTGTTTTTAAGGTCGCTGTTCTAAAGATAAGTGAAGGATTTAGTGAGACTCACTAAGTCCTCACTTTTGCAGTGTTGATTTCAATGTCAGTTTTTGTATTTTAACTTAGTTTCACTTTAAATTTTTAAGTAGAACATCTTTTCTCACTAGATAGCTTATGGAACTCATGGACAAAAGATTTTGCCTTTAGATTCATATTTTTCTTGCCATGGAATAAAGATTTGAGATTCGTAAGAAAAGAGAATGAAGACATTTAAATAAAAGGAATTGAAAAGGATTACAAGCAAGTTATCCTCATTAACCATCACATAGAAATTTAAAAAATCTATCAATATTTGATGAAATCTTTGGAGTCAGTTCATCCTATGATAGGTGAAGAGAAGTCTTTTAACCAGAGGTATTGTTACTGCACAAAATTGGGGTTCTCTTGCCTAATGTGCATAAATAAGCCAATTAACTGTGGCATCAGATCTTGGGAAAAGAAATCAGCTTTATTCTGCAAGACTGATCTGCACTGAGAGAGGGGGCATGTGCCCTCAGATCTGTCTCCCTGATTCAGAATTTCAGGCAAAATTTAAGAGGTTGGGAAGAACAGGCTGGCATGCGGGAACACTGGTGGGACAGGTTTTGATTGGTGGCTATCAAGCATTTACGGTAAGGTTCTAAACATTTATGATGAGGGTCTAAACTTTTATGGTAAGGTAGTGAAGGAATTTTAACTCCAGATCTTCCTGAATAAGGGACCCCTCACATTTGAAAAGAGTCCAACTTTTAAGTTCCAGTCATGTCCTGATCCTTTGGTTCTGTGGGGAGGAGAAACTTGGGTTCTGAGGTCATTTCAGGTCAAGATTTCTTCTTCTGCACGTGCTCCAGCTCTGTGACTTTGCAAATTTTCTGAAAGGCAATTCTTAATCACTCGGATGATAAGAGATGTGGTCAGCTGAACTGGTCCTGGAGGGCCCGGGGTTACACTATCTCAGGAAATGGACTTTCACTACATCACTAAACAATTCCTAATGGTTACGCAAACCATTCAGGGTGGATCTAGATTTCAAATTTTAATATAATATTTCCAGTTAATAAAAATGGTGGTAATTATTACTTGACATACTGAGAGAGAATAATGAATGTAAGCCCAGCCAGGAGAATTTGAGCAGTATCTCACAGATAACTCCTATAATATGTGAAGAAAGAATAACTACCTTTTCATGTAGTTATTTCAATGGGATTTTAATCATTAGCTTTAGGAAGGGCTTCAAATATTAAACTTTACACAGATTTATCATGTATTTTGTCACAAGTATATAAAGAGAAAAGTTAGTTTCAAGATAGAAGTTGCATTTGCATGCCAAAAATCTTATTTCTGCAATTCACAATTTCGTGCCATACATGTCTGAGATAGCCTTCAAGAATAACTTTTAAAACACACAAAGATAAAAATAATCGTGTATATGAAATGTGCCATTTTTTCACATCTGGAAATTTTATATTTGGTAGGTATGAAAAACTTGGGGTTTTTTTTTTTTATGAGGAAGATTGGCCCTCAGCTAACATCCCTTGCCAATCCTCCTCTTTTTGCTGAGGAAGATTGGCCCTGGGCTAATATCCGTGCCCATCTTCCTCTACTTTATATGTGGGATGCCTGCCACAGCATGGCTTGATAAGCAGTGCATAGGTCCGCACCCGGGATCCAAAGCTGCAAACCCTGGGACGCTGAAGCAGAGTGCACAAACTTAACCACTATGCCACTGGGCCAGACCCCAAAACTACCATCTTTATAAAAATTACAAAGTAATTATTTCATCTTCAGAGTATAGACACTTTTGAGAAATCTTAAAATAATATACTTTCGTAGGAAAATATACTTTTATAGAAAAAGAAAAATATACTTTTATAGGAAATAATATACTTTTATAGGAAAATAATAAAGAATAAAATAAGTTTTACTTATAGTAATCACTCTCAAGAATATACATATTTTACTGCTTTACACAAAACATTGATTACTTTTAAAAGTGAGAATAATTTCACTGGAATCAAAGATGCTGCAGTAAAATTTCAAGTGGTTGAAAGATACAAAGATACTTTGAACTGTCTTATAGGAATCAGTCACATGACTGACTTTCATGATTTAGTTTAGAAAAATAGAGAAGTGCAGTGACCGTATGTAATAAAATTGAACAGCAGCTGTATTCAAAAATCAGTCCACACTGGGCCTGATTTACATCCACATCTGTATCCCATGCATATCTTTACTGTGTGTGGTCCTCACTTTGAAGCTGGTGACAGCATGAGAGCAAAGAAGAAATAAAATCTGAATAAAAAGCAGTGAAATTTTCAAAGACAATAGCAGATGGGTAATCTCTATTTATACCCATTCATCCAAAAGTACACCTGACTATACAATGAATTTTATAAACTGAAATTATTTTTGAATAATAATTTAACTTTGGATAATGTCTACTGTGCACCTTTAGAAGTTTAAAATTTAATTCACATTTTTAGCCTGAGAACAGACCTTAGGCAATGTCAATTATATCTAAAATAAAAAAAGGAGTAGGAATGGCCATGAGACAAGACAAAACAAAACACAAAGGATAAAGAATGGACAGTAGGCAGGCAGAACTATGTCTTGATCCTGAATTCTCATTTTGTCCCACTCATTCTGTTTCTACATACAGATATTCAATTTTGTCTATAACGACATCAAAATGTGTTGTAGTTCAATCTTTTTATTTTTTCTTGAATTGTAAGTATATTTCAGCTAATTATAGGATGTGCCTCCTCTTTAGTATCATGCGTGGTAAGACATTTATTAGTCTCATCTTTTCCCCAAAGCACACTTTGGCATAAATCCAGGCATCTCTTGGCTTCACATCTAAAATGAGGGGCCTGTACCAGATACTAAAAATGCAGAGGGTCGTGGTCTCACGATGGAAGTAGAGCACTATTAGCATGGAGATAAAGCACATTTAAACCCAGAACAATTGTCACCTTTCTAGAGCAAATTCATTGCTTTCTCATGGGTCCTGAAAACTTTAGTAAGGTTTGAGATTGTAATAAATTATCTAGCACAGCTGAAGACTGAAATCTTTTCAATTTGTGCCCATCCTAATTCAAACACCAGAACTCACCAAACGCACGTAGAGAGGTTACAATTGCCAACATTATTCCTGGTGTCTATAAACAGAGCGCCTTAGTGTACTATCAGATGAAGGGTTCCAAGCACCCTAATTCTGTCTGAAGGCTATGTGAGGGGACTTTCATTTCAGCAACTTTAAAAGATGAAGTAATCCAAGTAAAAATTAGTTTGCAAGTATAAATGTGAGGGTAATTAAATATTTACACATGATGCGAGTAACATATGTAAAATCAGAGTAAAGATTCCACATTTAAAAGTTGGTAATAATTTTATAAAAATAAGAATAATAACTTCTATTTATTAATTAGCTGCTATATGTCAGGCGCTGTACTCGATGCGTATACGCAGTGGCACATTTAATCCCAATAGCTACTGTGTGAGGTAATCATTGTCGTCTTTAACAAATAAAATGAGTAACCTGAGCTTATGAATCACATTACACTAAATTATGCTGCAGTAATAAACAAAGAAAAATTGCCCAAATCTCAGAGGAGTGTGACAATCAGTGCTAAAATCTTGTACACGGAACGGCCACTGTGGATTTCGCTGTCCCTTTAGGACAGCTGCCCTTGATGTGTCCACTCAGTGATCCATCCAACCAAAGGGGCCTGGGAGACAGTCTTGTGTGTGTCTGTGAGTGGAGAGAAATCTTGTGAGTCTAACCTGGTAGGTCATGGTAGAGCTTGACTCTGCACCAAACCTGATTCCTTTTCTTTGTGGGCACAGGGCTTGATGAAATTTCCCAGCTTGCTTTCTGGCATTGTAACTGAGTGCTAACAATGAAACGTGAGTACTAGTGATAAATTTCATTCCTAGCCCTGGTTCATAAACAATTCTCAGGCATAATGCCCCAGATTCTTTTTGCTCCCAGCCATCTTGATGCAGAAAAGCACAGAAAGCCTGGAAGTCATATGTTAAAGATGGACCAGATTCAGGATGGAAAGAATCTGGATCCCTGAATTAGTTCTCGGAAGGAGGCCGCCACGGATGAGGAACACTCATTACATACATTAGTAAGTGAGGAATAAATTTTCATCTTGTTTCAGCCACTATAACAATTATAGTTTATATAACACAGCTTCCTCAGGTCATCTATTCTACATACCTTCTTTTTTTTTTTTTTCAAAATTTATCACTTCTGAAGTCAAGATGCATCATATAATCAAAGGTGTCTTAAAATTATTTGGTAGCACTTTTTCCTTCATTAGAAAGTAATGTTAGTTCTCACAGTCAATGGTGTCTTACATTTCATGAAATATGGTAACCTAGAGGTCATCTTGATTTCAAATTCCATGATCTTAATCACTACCTACACTATCTATCCCCTTAAGTGATGGACTGCATTGTGTAAGATAGCTATTTGATTCATGGTATTGTGCTTTGTTACTAGATTCCATTTCAGAAAGTTTCTTCCTTCCTGTAAAGCAATTCACCTGGAAAAATATGAACGTTATCATAGACAACTTCTCTAATTGTATTCCAGGTGTGCAGTTAAAAATTGATTTTTTAAATATGTTTTCTGCTATTTAGAAAATCAAAAGCCCATGATATAAATTGAAAATATTCCACAAATTTTTCAGAAAAGAAGCTACCATTGACCACAGATGGAATAAGGTTGGGCACAAATTAAAATGATTTCTACCACGAATTAGAGTTCAAGTATATGTAGTGGCAAAGGCCACAATGAGATAAAACACACATAGCAATAAAGATCAAATGACCATTTGTTGAAGTTGACTAATTCTACTGTTGGGCAGTAACAGTATGGTTAGCCTGAGAAGAATATGGATTTTGCCTCCTGGCTCTATAATGTACTAGCTTTATGAACCTGGGGGTCGTATTTAAGCCCACCAAACCTAATTTACTCATCTGTAAAGTTATGTCAATATTTATTTTATAAGATTATTGTGAGGATTAAATATGCTATATTAAGAGTAGATGCCCAGTAAATGCTAGATCCTTCTCCCCATTCCCTTTGACTTACAGGATTTTTGGTTGAACTTTTACATTTATCTGATCGATGACTTAAATGGATGAAAGTGAATGCAAAATTAGCTGCAATCTCACATTGCCTGCTTCAATGAAAAACTGAAAGCAAAACTAAACCTTTCCCCATGTGCCTCATTAGCTCAGTAAAATCTAATTGTCTCTCATTTCTTTCACTTCCTATGGGAAAGACCAAGTGATTACTGGAATTCATAGTCACGTTTCACAATCTTTCATACCTCTATGGATTTTTACCTTGTAAAATAGAACCTGAATTCGGGTTTGCTTTCAGACCACATAGGTGAGGGGAAGGTGATGGTATATTTGAGGGGAAATGAAAGAAACTTTGTTCAGTCACTTGTGAAATTTTCTTGAAGTTGCTAAAATCTCACAAAGGAGTTGGACACATTCTCATATCTATGGACAGAGAAATTGGCCATTTCCGAAAGTGGAGGCCATAACAACTCCTCTGGGGTAGCTATACTTCTATCTTTCTTAAATGGAGAAAAATAAACTGCTGAATTAGGTGGCAATATTTCTGTGAGAATGCCTCCTACTTATTATGGGCTAGCAGATATAACTAGAAAATCCGTTTTTACAAATAGTTATGATGGTGTTTTCCCATAGTGCTAGCAATTTGCAACCATCTCAGATCCTTTAATATACTGGTGCTAAGAAATTCAAAAGAGTAGCAACATTCTTTTTCAGAATTTATTAATGGAAGAACAGTCCCAGCAAAATTTTCTCCTGCAGATCAGGATCTGGAAAAACAGATGTGGCTGTGTGCTGTGTATGATTTAAGAGCAAAACAATTATTATAATGAGTTCCTCCTTTTAGAAGGAATACTGATTTAAGCAACTATGTAAGTAACCTTGTGAACTTTCAATAACATTTGTGAAAATTCACAAGTGAAAATTCAATAATTCAATAATAAATTAAATACATTTAATAATATTGGAAGCAGGAAGCAGGAAAAGATGGCAATAACTATGAATTCAATAGACGAGAACTTGGGAGTATTATCATTTGGGTATTAAAAGAAGTAAGACAAAGATTGAAGAGGTTAGTTCTATCTTTTTTTAAGTCAAGTTTTTATTAAGGTATAGTGTATATAATATATATACATACAAAGTACAAAACTAATAACTGTATGGATCAATTAATTTTCATGACTGAGCAGACTCATGTAATCAACAGTCAGAACAAGAAAAAGAACATTATCAGATAGCCTCCATTATCCCTCATAGAGTCACCATCTCCTCTTCAAAAACATCATCCTGACTTTTACCATCATGTAGTTTTGCTAGTTTTCAACTTTATATAAATGGAATTACATAGTATGCACTCTTTGGTGTGGCCTTCTTATGTTTAACATTGTATTTTGAGATTAATCCATGAAGTAGTTTATTAACTCTCATTGACGTCTAATATTCCATTAAATGAATACACAAGATCATTAACCATTCTAGTACTGACAGACATTAGGGGTGTTTCCATTTTGGGGTCATTTCAAATAGCATTGTCATGAATATTCTTATACATGAGTTTTGGTGAACATATATCCACAATTCCTGGGGTGTATACTTAGAAATAGATTATTGAGTCATAATATATGTGTATGTTTAGTCTTCAAGATACAGATAAACAAATTTCCAAAGTGGTTATACCAGTTTATATCTCTACCAGCAGCATATGATTGCTCTTACCAACAATTGGTGATATCATTTTTAAGAATTTTATCCAGTTTAATGGAAATGTGATAATATATTTAATTAGATTTTACTTTGGATTTCCTGTGCTACTCATGATATTCAACACCTTTTCTGATGTTTATTGACTCTTTAAATATACTCTTTTGTAAAGTACTTGTCCAAATCTTTCACCTATTTTCCTATTTAATTGCTTGCTATGTACCAACTGAATTGCAGTTATTATAAGTTCTGGATATAAAATTAAGTTTGGGACTGTTGAATTTACTGATCAATTTAGTGAAATTAACATCTTTACAGTACTGAATTTTTAAAATTATGATTGTGGTCCATGCTTGCACTTACTTAGCCCTTTTAAAATTTCTCTAATAAAAATGTGTAGATTCCTATGAAGAGGTTTTGCACATCTTTCACTGGATATTTTCCAAAATATTTATGTTTTTCAAAAAATACTTTTATGAATGGTAATTTGGTATTTGTTTTTCTTGTCTTTTTTCGTTTCCGTATTGTTCTTGTATCCAAATACTTTGTCAAATTGATAAATTCGTATAGTTCATGTGTATGTTATTCTCTATTTTCTAAGAACGTAATCATGTCATAAGTAAATAATAGCAATTTTACATTTTCCTTTTCAATTCTTGTGCCCTAAATTTTTCTCTGGTTGTATTGCCCTAAATAGAACCTCCTGTGAAATGCTGAATAACAGTGGTGAGAGCAGGCATTTGTGTCTTTTTCGCCCAGTCTTTAAGAGAAATTCTTCAAAATTTCACTAGAAATTATATTTTTGTTAATTTTTGTAGACACAGTAATCAGATTAAGAAAGTTCCTTATAATTCTTGTAAGCTAAGTTTATTTTTTAAATATAAATAACATGACATTTTAACAAATATTTTCTTATTTCTAATGAGATGATCATATTTTTTTCTGCAGTATGTCTTATTGTGGTTAATTGTGTTGGTAGATTTTTGACTGCTAACTAGAAATTTTCTTTGATGTAAGAAATGCAAAGAAATTATGGCATATAATCATGTTTTATATATTACTAGATTCTATTTGCTTATATTTTATTGAGGTTTTTGCATTTATGTTCATGACAGAGCTTGGCCTCTAATTTTATATCTTTCAATGCCCTCATCAGATTTTGATTTCAAAATTATGCTGACCTCATAAAATGAGATAGGAAGTGTTCTTTGTCTTTCCATTCTCTGAAGTGATTTTTTAAAATATTGGTGTTTGTATCTTAAATGTTTGACTAAATCACTACTAAAACTGTATGAGGCTAGTGATGTTTATGAGATTGTTTTAAAACATAAATTCAATTTCTTTAATAAATACAAGACAATTATGGCTTTCTTTTTACTCCTGTTTCCATTTGGCAAATTAACCTTTTTGCTCCTCATTCTTTCTTCCATTTCTCTGTACCTGACTGAGATCACCTTCCTTCTGCCTGAGAATTCCCTTCAGTATTTTTTTAAATATAATTCTGCTAGCAACAGATACTAGCAATATCTATATCTATATCTTTGTGTCTATATCTATATCTACTTATTTGCCTAAAAACACTTTATTGTGCCTTCTTCTTTAAGACTATTTTGTTCTGAGCATAGAATTATTTTCTGGGCAATTATTTTCATTTAGCACTTCAATGATTGCATTATATTGTCCTCTGGTTTTGATAATTTTTGTTTAAAAGTCAGTTGATGGTCTTATATATTGCTATTTTAAGGTTAATATATCTCTTTTTCTCTTGCTGCTTTCAAAATATTTTTTCTTTTTCTTGGATTCTCAGCAATTGGACTAGGGTATGCCTCGTCATGATTTTCTTTTGTTCCTTAATAGTTGGAGTCAGCAGAGTTTCTTGGATCTATGGGTTAAAATTTTTCGTCAGTTTTCGAAAATCCTAAGTTGCTATTGTATCTTGAAAAATTGCTTTTGCCCAATTTTCTCTCTCCTTCTAGAAGCCCTATTACAGATATGTTAGATATTTCAGTAATACACACACATTCTTTTTAGTATATTCTTCTCCTTTCTGTGTTTTAGTCTGTATATTTTCTATTGATCTATATTCTAGACCAAGAACTCTCTCTTCCACTAATTTGTGGTTAAATCTTCCACAGAGTTCTCTATACTGGTTATTGTATTCTTTATACTGGTATTTTAATTTGATATTTTTATAAAAATTCCAATTATTTGGGGAATTCTCCATATTTCCTCTCTTTTCCTCATATATACCTCAATTTTTCTATTTAAAATTCTTGTCTGATAACTCCAAAATCTGTTTCACCAATGGGTTTGTTTTTACTTTTTGTTTTTATTTTTTTCTATTGACTTGCAATCATTCAGTCTTTCCTCTTGGCATGTTTTGTAAATGTTTTGAATGAATATCAGACATTATGTAAAAAACATTTTTATAGCATCTGGATTAGGTTATCTTTTCCGAAGGAAGTTTACTCTCTCCTTTGCTAAGCTAATAGGATGGAAGCTAATCACCTTAATCCAATTAGGCAGTTAGTTCCCTTGAGTCTAGGTTGTAGCTTTGGTAAGACTTCTACCTCTGGTCTGTTCAACCTGTTCCTAGGTCACAGCCTTTGAGAGGTTCACCTCAGATCTTTGGTCTTTCAAAGCGTCCTCTTCCTCCACTGATCTCTTAACTATCACCTCTTAACTTTTCACATCTAAGCAACTGCTGAAAACTCCACTCCACTTTACTCAGTCATGTTTAGTCTGCTAATAAGCCCATGAGGGTCATTCTTCATTTATGTTACAGTGTTTTTTTTATCTCTAGCATTTCTTTTTGGTTCTTTCTTAGGGTTTCCGTCTCTCTGCTTACATTGCCCATCTGTTCTTGGATGCTGTCTACTTTATCCATTAGAGCCCTTAGCATATGAATCACAGTTGTTTTAAATTCCCAGTCTGATAACTCCAACATTCCTGCCATGTCTGGTTCTGATGCTTGCTCTGCCTCTTCAAATTGTGGTGTGGGCTTTTTTTGCCTTTTAATATGCCTTATAATTTTTTCTTGATAGTCAGACATGATGTACCAGGTAAAAGGAACTGCTGTAAATAGGCCTTTAGTAATGTGGGGAGGTGTAGGGGGAGGGGAAGCATTCTATAGTCCTATGATTAGGTCTGTCTCTTAGTGAGCCTGTGCCTCATGACTGTGACCATCACATGTGTTTCTCAGGGTTTTGTCTCCCCGTTAGGTAGGACATAATGGCTACAGTGGGTGGAGCTTAGGTATTTCCCTTCCGCAGGTCAGTTAGGCTCTGCAGGTTAGGCCCTGGTTAACTAGCTTCCCCTGAGGCAGGCCTTGTTAGAAGAAGAATGTTCTGGCATATTTGAAAATGTTTACCTGTCCCCCTGCCTGAAACCCTAGAGGATTTTTCTCTGACGTTTACTGTGGAAATCTGCTCGAGCTCTGAAGATCAATCTCATAATATTGTGGGGGGCCTTCTATAATAGGATCCCTTGGAGTCTTTAACTCTCAAAGTTGTCACACTGTGGCTCCAGCAATTTGTCAGTTACAGTTCAGGTTTTCCTACTGCGGCATCGGTGCCCGCAGTGGTTCCTGTCCTGAGTCTGTGCTCCAAGAAGCCATGGCTCCTTGTATTTGTCTGTCCGTCTCTCTAATCTTGGGGGCAGTGGTTTTCCCTTTGTCCTCCGCTCTCTTATGGATCCAAGGAGAACTGTTGATGTTTCAATCTGTTCAGCTCTTTAATTGTTGGGACGGGGAGTGGTGACTTTCAAGCTCCTTACATGGGGAACCAGAATTTGGCAGTCTTTCTAGTTTGTACAGGATTTCAACTTGGCTTCCTAGATCTGTCCCTTTGACTAGACTTCACTGAACATCACAAATGGAAAACCTGAAGAATGTCAGACTCAGTTCCCGGTCTCTCCTTTTACTTACAACCTGATCCCCAAATACTCTGATTGGTGTTTATTTTTTTCGTTCTATCCCTGTGACACTCCTTCACACTCTGCTGTTTTTCAGACTCTTGGGCACTTTGTCTCACTCTGAGTATGACTTATATCCCATACTCAAAGGGGAAAAAAAAGAAACTGCAGAACGTTGTCATACCTCTTTGAAAGGTTTTGTCTTCTTGGGAATTTTGTTCTCTGAAGTCCGGGTTACTTCATCAGCTCTCTAATACTTTAAAACACACACACACACACACACACATTTTAAATTTTCTCTGTCTTTTCTAGTCTTTAGGAACATGGAATTGCTAGAAGTCTTTTTATAACTTTTGGAAATGGCTACTTAGACTGTTTCTAACATATGCACACATTACATTTTTTCTTAAATTATATCTTCATTGAGTTCAAAAAAGTCACCAAGTCTCATTTTCATTATCACACAGTTCAAAATATTTACAATTTCCATTGTGATGTCTTTTAGACCCAAGTTATTTAGAAGGGTTTGCTATTTTTTTAGACATTTGAAGATTGTCCAGTTATCTTTTTGTTATTGGTTCCTAAGATAGTTCATCTGTGTCCAGAAAATTTATTCCATATAATATCATATCTTTAAAATTTGTTGATACATGCTTTATTGCTCTGCCTGTAACCAACTTTTAGTAAATATTCCAAGTATACTTGAAAAGAATATGTGTTCTGTAGTTGGTGGTAGTGGTATTCTATGTCAATTAGATTTGAGTTTTTAAAAATCATTTTGTCTAATCTTCTATATCTTTGCTGTTTTTTGCCTTCTTGTTCTATTACTGAGAGAAATACAGGAAAATCTTCCCCAAATAGTTGTGGTTGTGTCTATTTCTTTTTTATTTCTATCAATTTTTGCATTATATGGTATAAGCCTATGTTATTATATGCATAAAAATTTAGAATTGATGATTCTCCTGACAGAGTCACCCTATTATCATGTTGAAGTATCTCTCTTTAGTTCTAGCAATTCTTCATGCCTTAAAGTCATCTTTGATGTTAGCATAGCAATACTAACTTTCTTGCTTTTGTTTTGTTTTAGTATATTTCCCATGTGTTTATAATATACTTTTCTGTGTTTTTTTATTTCAGGCATGTCTTTTAAAGCAGTCTATATTTAGATTCTATTGTTTAACCCAGAGTGACCATCTTTTATTTGATTATTTATTCTCTCTAGGATTACTGGAATGGTTTATTTATTTGAACTTATGTATATCTATTGCATTACATTTTTTTTCTTTTCTTTCCTGCCCACTTTTGGATTGATCAACTTATTTTAAATTTATTTTTCTTCTCCATGAGATTATTAGTTGCAAGATTTTTTACTCTTTTGTTACTCAAGAGATTATAACATGAATCTTTAACTTAATAAGATTTACTGTAAATGAGTCCTTTCCTTACTACCCCTAAGATGCTAGAATTTTAAAATAGTGAGACATCATAGACCCCCTCCTACCTTTTGTGCTACTGTTGCCAAACAATTTAATTTAATTATACATACATAAAATATGCATGTATGATTCAAACAACACACATCATCAGTAATGTTTTGTATATTTAGCCTTTTCATTGTTCTTTGTATTTTCCTGCATTTCCATGATTCTGTTCAGGGTAAGTGAGAGAAGCTAGGAATTCAACATAGGAGATAAATAAAGAAATTGAGAAGGAAAGGAGAGAGTATTAAAATCCATTGATTTACTGCTACATGTCAGGGAGTGTGTACTGTGTTAGTAACAATAAAGTTAATCATTCATTTCCTGGATACCGTGAGCCAGGCACTATCCTAATTCTTTTCTTTTTTTTTTTTTTTTTTTTGTTTTTTTTGCTGGGAAAGATTCACCCTGAGCTAACATCTGTTCCCAATCTTCCTCTCCTTTTCTTTTTCTCTCCCCAGGGCCATAGCACATAGTTGTATATTTTAGTTGTAGGTCCTTCTGGTTCTTCTGTGTGAGCCACTGCTATAGCATGGCTACTGACAGACAAGTGACGTGGTTCCACACCTGGGAACTGGATCTGGCCCACCGAAGCTGAGCACGCTGAACTTTAACCACTAGGCCATCAGGACTGGCTCGTACTATCCTAATTCTTTATACGTGGTGCACCTTTAAAGCTTCAAAAAAACCTTCTGGAATTTGGTTTAGCCCCTATGTATATATGGAAATAGGTGAAGCTCACCTTTCAGTCAACAAATATACACCATGTCCTTTCATGTGCTAGGAACTGTTTGAAGTGCTGGGGATATAGCAAAGAAGCAGACAGGCAAAATTCTGGTCACTGTGGTGGCTACCTTCTGGCATGAGGACATAGGCAATAAAAATGAACAAGTTAATATATGAAGGAGTATATGACATGAGAGAGGATGATAAGTGCTATGGAGAAAAATAAAGCATACATTTTGCTATTTTGTGTAGGATGGTGAGAGACGGCCTCAGTGACAAAGCTTTATATGAGCAAATTCCTGAAGAAAAATCAGGCTTTAAAAATCAATTAGGGCTTTACAAAAATTTATAAAACTAATAAAATGCTTTGTCACTTTCTGCGATTACCAAGTCTGGGCTTAGTCCACTGGTCCACAGAGGTAGGAAGACTAGAGGTAGGGAATACTGACAAAAAAAATCAAGTTTGAGGTAAATTTAGCCTTTTCCAGATTAATATTTTCTAAACCTATCACTCTTTGTTTCCTTATCTCATCTATTTTGCTTCCTCGTTTAATTGCAAGAAAAATTCTTATTTCTCAAAATCAGCATATATAAGATATCCCAAAAATCTGAATGCAATTTTAAGCTCAGTAGATACATAGACAGACAGATAGATAGATCTACCTACCTATTCATATAAATAACCTATCGTTTCATGTTGTATATGAGGAAGCAAGGACGTAGACATTTTAAATTTACTCTAAGTTACACTTAAGAATCTCTCACTGTTTCCTTGTAATCAGAGTCAATCAATACTAATTAAAAATGCAAGCTTTGGCAACAAAGAGCAGTGAACTTTACTTTTATGTAAGCAGGAAAAATAAATTGTGTTTTAAAACATCTCTTATTGTTCATATGTTTTTCCTCTATCTCCCAAAACTTCAGTAAAAACTATTTTACATGAAAAGAATCATATTGCAGTGGGAAGGGGAGAGAGGGAGGAACTAATGAAAAGGAGCTGAATTCCATCAAAGAGTAATCTAGTATGCAGTAGGTAGGATTGCTAGATAAAATACAGAACACTCAGTTAAATGTATCAAATAAATAATGAAATAAACAACAAATAAGTCTTTTTATAGGCATGTCTCAAATATTGCGTGGGGATAGACCTATACTAAAAAAGTATTCACGTTTATCTGAAATTCAAATTTAATTTAAAATTCTGTATTTCTAATTGTTAAGAATGGCAACTCTAGGAGTAGGAGCAGCTCATAAGATGGTGATCCAGAAGCCAAACCAATTCAGCAGAAAGAGAACTTGGAGTCAGACAGAAGATATACTCTCGTGAAGTAGGCAGTCTTACTACCTTCTGTGACTCCAGGAGTTTTGGATGTTCAAGAGCAGTGGATAGGATATTGGGAGTGAGGGAGAGGAGGTGGTTTACGCAATCTAATCTAGCTATTGGGGGTGGGGGCAGGAAATCCCACTTGAAATTTAAATTATTTTTACATGAGAAAACTTTCTGATAAAATTCCTTCCTCTCTGAAAGCAGTACATTGATTGGGTTTCCTAGGTTTGATTAACTGATAGAACTTTAATATCTCTTTTGTCTTAATCTCTTACTTTGGAAGGTACTTCCAGCTCTATTTTTTCTATTTTGTAGAGGTGAATCCCCACATAACTGCTACTTGCAGATGACAGAACACCCTGGAATGCCACCTAATTACCTGATCTCCAAAAGATTCTAAAGAGAACAGTTTTAATGATGATTGTTAATCATTATGTTGATTCTTTTATAAACGTAATTATCAGTTTCATAGTATATTTTAGAAAACATCCTATATATGCTTATCAATTTGTATTTTCAAATGTAAATAAATATATGTGTGACATGTAAAGTAAAAATTATTTTACTATATTTGTAGGCAAACTCTTCAGTACTTGAAACCATATTGTACAATATGTTATGTAGATATAGACTCCAGGTTAAAAAGTATTTATTAGCATTGCTAAAGATGTAAGAATAAAACAAAGCAATAAAGAAACACAGAAATAATTTTACAAAATTGTAAATTTATATTTTTACCATGTTGAAATGATTAAAACATTGGCACAAATTACTATGACATGCAGTATTATTTGCTAGTTTAGTTAAGTATTACTTGGATATAGTCATTGATTGTGTTTCTTTATCATTTAGTCAGTTTTATTGAGAATAACTGAGTAGGGTGATCTAAATCTGTAATTAAGCTTAGACTATTCCTTTTTATTTTGTAATGTCATAATAAATTTCTCATCCATATAAAATTTCATCACTTGAGTGAAGTGGTTAAAATTCTTCACAACAATAATAAAAGTATACAACATGATGAAAACAAAAATTATATGGAGGTGAATATAATTATTAACAACTATTAAATAGAAATTATTTATAAACTTGCTTTTACACAGCAATAGAGGCTTTGAGTGCACTAAGCTCCTCAAGAATGTTTAAAGGCAGTTTTCATTTATATTCCAGTGCACAGCTCTAAAGGTCATTTTTCTAAAGCATGCACAAAAAGACAAAAAAGATCCATTTATTCTCATATTACCCTCTCATCAAAACTAGGACTGAATTGCCACAGAGAAATATGGTATTGGTGACATTTTCTAAGACAATGACATCTATTTTACGTGGAACTTTTAATATTTTAGACGTAATAGGTAGAAGAAAAAATAATATCCAATATTCACTATTTTGCCTACTCTCTGCTTGTGTCTTTCAGGTTCTCCACAGGAAATACATTTCACACTCAAACAGGATGTATTTGTAATATATCTGAGGAATTATTAATGAAAAGACTATGTACAAAGTGTGGGCGATTAAGGAAACCAGAGAGGTTGGATGAAGCACCTCAGGGCTAGCAAGAGCTGTTAATATGCATAGATCTTAAGAGGTAAGAAAATGGAGCAGTTACTAGAAACTGGAAAATATAACCATGATTGTAAGAGGTGGCCCAAGAAGGAGTTGTGGTGTTTAACAGACTCTGCAGGAGTCAGAGTAATATATACCCCAATCTCAATCTCCCTGTTCTGTCATATTTTTTGCAGGTGCTTGCTACTAGTCAAACCCTATGAGAAAGGAGTTCATTGATGCAGTCCCTAAAGTGAACCTCTCAGGAAACAAAATAAGGTAGGAGAGGGTGAAGAGGAGACCTGGAGAAGCAAACAAAAATATCCAGCACAGTCCACCCCTTTTGCTTCTCAAAATCTACTCCTGTTCTTTTTCTTGATGAAAATTTTGTGTATCTATACAAAATATCACAAGTTCTCATTTAATCATGGGGTGATAGTACTATAGATATATTCCCACTTAGAATATAAACTTTTAGTTACCACCATTTCTTAATATAAGGGGAGGGAAAGAAACAATTAATATAAAACCTGGCTTTAACAGTCCCATTTCTGTAACTTTCATCTTTCAACACTCATTTAATGTTCCTCTTATCCTCCGCAATTACTTGAAATGGATGGGATTCTTTATCAAGTGGGGGTTACCCAAACCTTTATTCCTAGGATCTGGATGCTTTGTGGTCCTGTCTTTATTGGACTGCTGCAGTGTTCCATGGACTACTGTTGGATAAGGGGGTACTAAAAGCCAGTGGATCCTCTGGTTCCAGACATTGTCTTCCTTGTCCCATTGTGTAGCAGCCATCCACTTTCTCCTTGATAATGAAGATCAATCACCTCGCCAGGATAGTGACCCTCTTCTCTGTATGGCATGAGGAGCACAGAGAGCAATTTCACTTTTTATTTAAAGGAGTGTAACTGTGTTCCCTAGGAGAAGCATTTCTACCTTGGACATTAGGACTTCTAAAGCCACTAAAATCAAGGTCATGGAAACAAGAAGCAAAAATTCTTCCAGTGATTTATTTTGTGTAAAAGTAAAAAGCAAATATTCCCATTTCCAACTCCTGAGTTTCTCTATTCTGTGTATTCTAGCTATAGTAAAGACAGCACCATAATATGGCTTCTGGTTTATGGCTTATACTACATGATGGATGGAGAACGCCATGATCTTAAAGAGACTTGTCTCTCAATCAGTGCTGTAACTGAACTTTTAGCAGGCTGTTCCACTATTCTACAAAGCCAGCTGCAAATTGATTCATGAGCATGTGGTAAGTGAATTCCACCGAGGCCAGCTCATTTCTTTACTTCCTTCCCATACAAATGGATGACATACTTTGATTGGTGGTGATGTTATGCAGCATATCATAGAAATGGATATCTGAAAGTCCCTGAATAATGTCACTAGCAGAAATGTTAAAAGCAGGACGGCATATTTGTGTCCAGATATATACGTATCCCTGTGTGGGGATAGATATGATGAGAGGGACCAATGTAACCAGCCCGCTACCAGGAGGATGGCTATTCATTTGGGAAATAATACTACATCAGGTGCTCAGCATTAGCCTCTGGGGTCTGGCAATAACCAGATCAGCCTGGGTGAGGATAATTCTAAGCTACAGAAATCATGCATGGCCTTTATGCCAACCGCCATCACTGCTTCATATGTGGCTCTATGAAGCAAGCAGAAAGATGTCTGGGAAAGAGTCAATGACATCTATCTGAAGGATCACAGTCTCCATCTTTTTATTTAAAGCATCCTCTGAAGTGAATCTTCTCTGATGATCATTTACAGTGAACAGAATTATCTTCATCATTGGTGCCTATACCCAGAAGTCCATTCAATTACCTCTTGCCCAGGCCTAGCACCAATCTTGCAAATCTTGTTCTTTTCAAAGCCTTGATCAGCCACCCGACCCGTTAGCTAGCACAGTCATTTTCCTTAGACAGTCTCCCCTTCCATGTGAAAGGAATGAATGGATATACTGCCCGAAGTTGTGTCCACTAGGAGGATTGCTCTTTACTGCAACTTTCAGGCCTCCCCTGAGTGGGGCTATAGTACAGCTACTATCCACTTCCAGGTGGAATCAACATACTGTGCAGGTGCATGCTTTTCCCTCCAACATAAGGTGGGCATAGAGAACTCCACGTGACTCCTGAGTTGTGATATGAAGGAGAGGTGGTAAAGCAGAAGGAACAATTACCCTGGATGTCTAAGGTACCTGTTTATGTGGCATACTTGTTTCTTCTGGTCCATCTTTGTTTTTTCTTACACACTTCATCTCTAGTTTTCAGTGGAATGCTGAAATACACACCCAATTTTATGATTTATTGAATTAGATAATGCCTAAATCATTACGGGCATTTTAGGTCACACTTTTATTTGGTGCTTTATTATAAGGACTTTGGATTCTAGAAACATCCCAAGAGCAGCTTTCCAAATGGCCTCTGAGGTTGACAGGTGGGACATTTAATAGAGGCAATATCTAGATTAACCTGTGCGAGGAGACCTTTATGATGTTGAACCCACAGAATCTTTTGTCCCTGAGAAAAGAGAGTATGGTCCTACTATAAAACTCTGAGTCTCTGAGCCATGGTTTCTTCTTAAGGCCTGCCAGAGGCTCCACTGAAAGTTCCTGTTTTTTCTACTGCAGAGAGCAGCAAGCTTTTCTGTAAAGGGACAGATAATAAATATTTTAGCCTTCATGGGTCTCTATCACAGCTCTCCATCTTTGTTGTTGTGGCATGAAAGCATCTACAAAAAATAAGCAAAGGAATTAAATGTAGCTATATTCCAATAAAAATTATTTTGTGGACGTGGACATTTGGACTTCATGTAATTTTCATATATCATGAAATATTCATCTTTTGATTTTTTAAAACTATTTAATACTAAAAAAACTATTCTTAGCTCACAGGCCACACAAAAACAGGTGATGGCCCAGATTTGGCTCACAGATTGTAGTTTGGCACCCCTGGTCTACTGGGACATGAAGCCCAAGTGGCAGGGCAGCTTGAACTGAGGGGAGACCTATTGAATAAGTTATCATTTCAGGCCCCCTCAGACTAAGTTTTGTGGGTTACCCAGTAAAAGTACTGAAATAGCATATCAAAATGTGGTATAAATTGCCTTCAAAATCCAAAGACACCATCAGGCTTGGTGGCTCTCTCTTGTTGGTAGTTGGTGGAGCAGATTATCTCAGAAAGGATATTCTGATACGATGAAGAACCATAGACTCCTAGCAACTTTACTAATGTGGCAGGCCTTAAACGTTTATAGAGTTTATCTCCCATCCTCTGGCATACATGAATCCTACTGGGCCATCTAGAATGTTTATTACTCCCTGATCACCATAACTATCTGGCATAGTATCTTCAGTATAAGTGAGTAGCATGATGTTCTGTGATACATCAAGAAGATCAAAGTCCCTCTAGACTATATTACACTAGGGAGCTGAAGAGCTGACACAGGCCCGTGGCAGCACAGCAAATGCATACTGCTGTCTCTTACACATAAGAGAGGTGCTTCTTACTAAATTTGCTTATAGGAATGAATAAAAAAATTTTTCTATTTCACTACTGACACATCTGGTTATTTACTTTAGTAAAGAATATTCTATCTGGAACTGCAATTGGGATTAGCATCACCACGTAACTAAGTTTTTGATATTTCACATTCACTCTTTGACTCATCTACCTTTTGCATTAACCAAAGAGGTAAGATAAATTGAAATGTGGTAAGAATTAGCACCCCTAGATAATTCCCTTTTTTGGTGGTGATATGACTATTTGTTATTTGCCTAGATATGCAGTATTGTTTGTGGTTTACTATCGTATCAGGGAAGAAGAGTTGATCCAGAGCTTTTATGTCGCTCTTTCTATCATAATCGTACTTATTGTGCAGGTTAGGGAATAAATGTGGGATTTCTTCCAGTTATAAAGTATGGTACATATGTTCTTACTGTTTATTCTGGGGCTGGAAAAGTATCATAGAATGGATCCGAGGTCCTACTGGACTCACTTGGGCCGACTCCATCTATCTCATAACCCCCAGAAGCTCCCAGTTGTCTGACAAGCCACAGTGGCATTCGGGTTTCTAGAGGTCAGCATAAGTTCAGAATCACTATCCAATAAGCACTGGCAAGTCTGGCCACCCCCTATTCTTCAGTGTACCTTATCCTGGTACAAATGGCACTAGTGCCTCTGGAGAAGGCTTTAAGGGGATTCCCAACGCACACCTGTTGCTGTGTAGGCAGAGTTTCCTCACTGGTCTCTTCCTCAGTCCAGGAACTCCAGTTTAATGAGATGGCTGAGGCCTGTGTACTGTAAAGGAGACTGAGAACCCACATTATGGAGATTTCTTCCCACCAGACCTAGAATATTTCAGCCTATTTATGCCAAGTAACAACTTAATACAAAGCCTCTTTCATTCCTAGGAAGGTTGTGATCAACCAGCCGTCACCACACATCCATACTGTGAATACATTCTGGTTCCCGCTCTTTCCCTCAAGTTCATATTTGGCTGCACATTAGGACCACCTGGGGAGCAGTGAAAAATTCTTTGCCCAGGCCTGACCCCAGACCAATTTGATCAGAATTGCTAAAGGTGGGAGACAGGAATCAGTATTTTTTAAAACTCCGGGTAAAATGTGCAGCCAAGTTTGAAAACCACTGCTCTAGTTTGTTGTGATAATGACACTCACCTTATCTCTAAAGATTAATTGTTACCACCTGGTCTCTATAACTGTGATTTCATTATCACCACCAAGATCTGAGAATTCAGTTTTATAGCATAATCTCCAGTCCAGAGAGTATGGTCCGCATACAGCTTTTCAAAGATTTTGGTGCCCAACTTGCCAAGGCACCCCCTGTAGTTGGTGAAGAGCATGTCCTCCCATGAGGAATGAGGAGAAAGTAGTGGAGCAGATCACACACGATGGATACCCTCCAACGTCTTCATCTCCCTGCCTCGTCAAATTCCTTCCTTTATGATATGTCAAGGAAGGTCTAGCATGAAAATCTCATTGACTGCAAATCTAGAAGCCTATAAATGCTACTCCACCAAAGCCCAGGTGCTCTAACCAACTCATAGAATCCTGAATCCTAGAAGAATGCATCTGTATCAGTCAATTCAGTCAGAATGACAAAGTATCACTGTGTTATTCTTGAACTAACAACCATAAGGTAGCTTCCATGCATGCACTGCCTATTTCTGATGATATAAATTGTACAGTTCTGGAACTTACTTATTTGTTACTGTATTTCTTACTTATTGTTACTGTATTTGTTGTTACTCTATCTCCTCTTGAGCTTGTCTATCTAGGCTATGCTGGGATCTAAATCATGTTAAGAACTAGAAGCAGTAAGGAGAACTAGAGTGGAAAATGAAGAGAATCAGAACTAACTTGTAAGGCAACAGGTGCAGTTATCATTGAAAGGTTTCATTCAGGGAAGACTGGTTTCTTTAGGGGTAGGGATGTGAGAGTTGTGAGAGAGGCTGATTCTGGCAGCAAGGAAAATTCAGGGGAATTTGTAGTTCAAACTTCCAAGCTTCATTTGCATCTGCCTAAATATTCCCTTCCTGTGCCTTAATATCCACTGCTTCCCACCAGGGCCTTATCTTAATATAAGGCAGTTGACAGGATTTAGTATTTAATCAGAGCTACAAACTCTGTAATGCTTGCAGTCAGAATCGAAGCTTGGTCCTCAGCCTGACCTTTGTTTTTACTTCAAAGCTGCCTTAGAGGCTTTCTAACTTTTCATCCACGTTCTGAATTTATCTTAACAGGCCTTCAATTTGTTATTTTCTATGTGTACTCTTTTGAGAGAGCATCAACAGCAATCAGCTGACCCTGTAATCATAATCACTGTTGTTTCACAGCAACTACATACCACCATCACTTGACCTTTCAATGTCTTTCCCTTTACTGCCCTTTATTCTCTGCCTCTACTGGGTCATTTGAGGTCACATTTCCACTGGCAAGGATGTTATCCATACACTCATCAAATATTTGAGTAACCAATCCAAGAACTCAATAAAAAGGATTTGTTTCCCAAATCCACCTCTCATACGTCACTTACTTGATTGGTCAAGGTCCTAACATGAAACGTTGCACACACAAATGAGGAAAATTAAAGAAAGTTTAATAAAGGGGCCACGTATAATGTTTTAGAGAGAGTTGAAGGAAACCAAGGAATGGTGAAACTCCCTAAGAAGGGAGTAGCTGTAGTTGTAGGAAGAAGCTTCCTGACAAGGGCTGTGCTCTTTGATAGAGGGAAACATTCAACCTAGGACAAACTGGCAGAGAAGCAGCCACAATAACAACTATTCCAACATCAAACTACCTTTTCTCTTTAATATCTTACCAGTTCTTTCTATTTGATGAATCCGCTTGGAACCTACAGAGCAAGGGACCCCATTGGTATAGTTCTTAATGGTGAGCCTCCTGTACACTAAGGTGGAGAAGTGTGGAGAGAAAATTTAGAGTATTAAATGCAAAATGTCCAGTTCGAGATGCTTTATAGATACTCCTTCCAATACAACTCTGTTGAGATTTATTAGGCCCCAACTGTTAATTAGGATATTGGCTTAACTGATTAAATAAAAAGCAAAGTAATGGTCCATTATGACAGAAATTATTTCTCTTTTTTTGTGTAATAGATTATATAAGCAGTGAAGGCATGATACAGTGGTTAAATAGGGTTGTGAACCCAGATCTTCCCATTTTATTAATGAACTTTTCTTGGGTACTGGGTGTTGCTCTTATCGGCACAATTCACCACTAAGTCTGTATCCCATCCAGCAGGAAGGAGTAAGAAGAAAGTGAAGGGCGTATGCATTCCCTTTAGTGGATAACCTGGGAAATGAACACATTGCTTCTATTAATACCCCACTGGCCAAAACTTAGTGACTGGGCCAGAAGTAGCCACAGCAAGGAAGGCTGAGTAACATATCTTTAGCTGTCTCCCTTTGTGCCCCAGACTTAGGGATTCTAACATAAATGAAAGATAAGTGAATGAATGCTGGGCTAATATCTAATTTATTTTTATATAGAAACTATTGTTTAAAAGAATTCTAAGTTCTTGTCCAAATAACCAGTACTCATTCATAGATATGACTAAATTTAACGTAAACAACTAAGTGTTTCATTGGATAGTAGAATATTAGAGAAATTTGAGATGATTTAATCCTAAACCCTTACTCACATAAGAATAAGATGAATCTCAGAAAAAAGACAGTTACTTAAGGTGGTAGAGCTATTTCCTGGCAGACCTGGAACTACATCCCAGTACTCCTACTTTATGGTCTCTCTTCTTTCCACTAGCCCATGCTGCTTATCATGTTATATCTAGGTTTTGTGTGGTGAGGAAAAGATGGGTTGGGCATACTCTGGCAGCTAGACTATAGCCCACAGGAACTAACAATATAATAAGAAAACAGGTATGCAAATAATTAAGGATAAAGCAAAATATAATAAAATAAAGGATTTCATGGAATGTTGAAAAAAAAGTAATGCATTTCTGTGTGTGAAAGATAGGATGTTTTATGCATGAGTATCTTTTGAATTAAGTGTATATCTTTGTAATAAGACTATATTAATTATAATTTTTAAAATAATAAATGAAAAACTACCTCCATTCTCTAAAATATTTCAAATTACTTTAAATTGGGCTACACTGGACTAGAAATGTGAGCACCAAACTTCAATCAGATGAAATTTAATTATAGTAATGAATTGAAATCTTAATTAGCAGCATGTCTTTATATTTCTCCATAATGCTATCAGAATTTATAGTTTATTTATACGATTAGATCTACTTTGGTCAAGCACTATTCAAAGTAATAGGTTTAAACTGGTGAACTCCACAGAATTTTATCTCTATGGAACTGAATGGAATTTAAAGACCTCAATAAGTCAATACACATAAAGTGCTTAGATTGTGCCTAGCATATTGGAAATGCCATATGAGTGTTTGATATCAGTATTGCTTTCTCCCATAATGGATATTCACTTCTGCAATTTTGTTGACATTGGATTGGAATGTACTAATCATCAAGACATGCATTGTTCCACTGGAGGAAAGGTTGTTATCGCCACATATAAACACTCTTAAATGAAGAAATATACTCATTACTTGGTCATTTTTGACTAACTTTTTTTTGGTGGTAACTGTACTATATCATGGATGCTATATCATGTAGTTAGCAGCAGCCATGTGGAATAGAGAATGAATAATAATATTATAAATTATAAAATGTTGTAAATATGGTGTATGTCATATCTATAGGGAAAGTTATGGCTAATTATCCTTTCGAAATAAGAAAATTTATCATATATTTTTCTAGAGTGTGGTGCATGAACTGAAACTTAAAAGACCAATAGGTTCTTTTTTGTGTGTGTGAGGAAGGCCAGCCCTCAGCTAACATCTGTTGCCAATCCTCCTCTTTTTGCTGAGGAAGACTGGCCCTGGGCTAACATCCGTGCCCATCTTCCTCCACTTTATATGGGACGCCGCCACAGCATGGCTGACAAGCAGTGCGTCGGCGGGCGCCTGGGATCCGAACCGGCGAACCCCGGGCTGCCAAGCGCAGACGAAACCGCTATGCCACCCGGCGGCCCCGAGACCAATAGGTTCTTACCAGACACATGGGTCAGGAAGGGGAGGAGAGCAGTGGGATAGAGTAGAGCTTGTACATTCCACAGAAGGAGGTGATGATGAGGAAAAGTATGGTGACTTTGGAGAGCTTTAGCTAATTATGTCTTGGGATGCAGTTCTGAAGAGTGTGAGGAGTGAGGAGCGAAAGAGAAGCAAAAGCCAGTTCTGGAAATACATTATATGCCAAGGTAGGGAGTTTGACTTTCTCCTCTGATCAAATAGAAGCCATCTAATGGAGAGTAAAGTAACAAAATTTGCCTTTTAGAAAAATTCTTCTGTTTCCATGTAAGATAAAGATCAGAGAGTAGCAAAGCTGGAAGCAAGAAAACTTGTTACATGGCATTATTGAAGTCTAAACGATGAGAAGTGCACAAACCAAGATAGCAGGCAATGGGAACAGAGATTTTAAAGAAACATATGGCTGCAAAGTCTCAGGTTAAATTTAAGATGCATTTCCAGTCATTTTAGGAACAAAACATAATATGTAGACTATCTTTAACTGTTAATTTGGATAAAAAATAAAATATGTATATGCATATTTACATCTAAAGGAAAGTTAATATATTTTCTTTGGAACTATTAAGAAAATAGAATGCCCTTCAGTTTTTATTAGCAAAATAATTTTTAGGGTAGTGGGCAGGCAGTATTTGATCTGAAGCTTGCATCAGCTGATGTTTTTCTAGATTTTCATGATTTAAAGCAGGGTCATTTAGGATGTACTCTTACTGCCACTGAGGTTTCACTACAACATATTTTTAATGAATTTCCTCTGAACACTAAAGGCTTGAGTTTTACCCATAGGATTGATAAGACATGGCAGAGCAGGTCACACTTGTAGTCATTGTCACTGATCTTTAATGCTGCCCTGAAGGATCTCTCCCTTTGGAGAAGAGATAGATATTTAGCCTGAATGCTCATCTGATATTGGCCTTGTACAGAGACCAGTAACTGCTTTGTCAATTATAGTCAACAGAAATTCCTGTTCTTCATAAATAATAGAAAATTTATTTCCCAAATTCCTAAGAAATGTTCCTACTATCCCTCTCCTGCCCCTAGTTACTCTTTTTTTTTTTTTGGCTGAGGAAGATTAGCCCTGAGCTAACGTCTATGCCAATCTTCCTCTATTTTATATGTGGGTCACCACCACAGCATGGCTGCTGAGTGGTATAGGTCTGCACCTGGGTTCCAAACACATGAACCCAGGCCACCCAGAGTGAAATGTGCTGATCTGAACCACTAGGCCACAGGGCTGTTCCCCTCTAGTTACTTTTTTGATCCAACCATATAAAGAATTATATTGATTTCTCTGATGAAGGATCATGTTCTCTGAAATCTAACATGGAAATTTGAGACCAACAGGCCAAATTCACATTAAGAATTTATTCAAAAACCATTGAAATTGGATATTAGAATAGAAAAATATTGTTTTCATCTGAAATATTCAGGCAAGACTTTATTGGATCAGATGAGATTTGAAATGGATTTTGGAGGAAGAAAGGAATTTTCTTAGGAGACAGAAAGTCATCTCATGTATAACTCATCATAAAAGCTGAATCAATATGTAATAAACACAAAATGAATTCACAAGATGAATATTTGATAAATTATGATTTGACTGGATTAGAGAGTTCAAAAGGAAAATTTTAGATAAACTTGAAAAGGTAGTGGAGACTAGATTAGAGAAGCTTTTGAATTGCTGACATAAGAATTTGAATATTTTTTAGACAACAGGAAGTCTGAGTAATTTTGTGAGCAAGGAAGCAACATTATGAGAGAGACTTTTGGTGATATTACACTGGTGCCATTTATGATGTATAATTTAATAGGAGGAGAGGACAGGATGGCACAGCTCTTCAAAACTTTTCAAATTTCCACGTATGAAGAGATAAGGCCTAAACGTAACGTTTATAAGAGATAAATATGAACAATAATTCAAAGAAAGTAGTCAGATAATATCACATTAACTGTTTACTGGGAACAAAAGAAAGAGTAGAATTAAATATGATTTTAAGATGTTAAACCTGTACAGCCATAACTTAGTGTCTTGTGAGTAAGAATAGGAAATGAGAAGATCATTTAAAAATATTAGGGTTGAGTCATTCATAAGAAACAAAAGTTAAAATTTTCCTAAGAAATATATGCTTAGAACTCAATAAGTGATACTGAAGATATTAAGATGAGAAAGTATTGTAACATATTTGTTGCGGGAGAAAAGGTGTGAATATGCTGGAAAGAAAAAAAGAATCAAGAAAAGAAGCTCACCACAATTCTGATCATTTTTGTCTCCAGGCTATTAAAATACTCTGTGTATTCATAGTCAACAAAAGGTTTCATTTTTGTTTTTTCCCGAATCTTCTGTGTGAACTCATTTATACTCATAATTCTCATAAGTCATGACCTCCTGAAGAATGAAGAAAGACAAGGATTCTTAGTAGTTAATAAAGTAATACGAGGTGGAGAAATAATCTGAAAAAAATAAGCAAATTAATTTGAAGTAAATAAATTACTAAGTCAAAAGGCATAATTTTAAGTGACTTATCCAGGAAAATATAGTAATGTCAAGGAAGAATGCTCCATTACAGTACGTTTTCACGTTCTAATGTATTCTTTGATTGATTTATTTTAGAAAGAGGTACCTAAGTATGTTCACTCTGGCAATTACTAAAAACTAATGAAATTACAAATCCTTTTTATTTACCTTTAGGAGAAATGCAGAACCCTTTTCCATAAATCTCATAAGGAACAGATGATATGATGTCAATTACAATGGTAATAAGAGAACCGGTCTTCTCACACAAAACACCAACTGACGGATGCTTGTGGAGTGTGTTAGATTTCTACCAAAACTTAGCAGCTTAAAACAATATCTACTTATTATCCCCACAGTTCTGTAGTTCAAAAGTCCAGACTGACTTGACTGGTTTCTCTGCTTAGGGTCTCAGAAGGTTGAAATCAAGGCGTCAGCTGGGGTAAGCTCTCATTTGGAGGCTCTGAAGAAGAATCCATTTTTAAACTCATTCAAGTTGTCAGCAAAATCTAGTCCCTTGTGGCTATAGGCCTCAGGTCTCTCTTTCCTTGTGGCTATCTGCTGATAGCCTGTCTGAGCCCCTAGAGTCAGCTTTCTAGTCCTTTCCACATAGCCTCCTCTATATTCAAGCTGTCAATGGTGCGTTGAGTCCTCTTCGTGCTTCAAATCCCTCTGACTTGCTCTTCTGCCTCCTGCGGGAGGAAAGAACTCTGCTTTTAAAGGGCTCATGTGATTAAATTGCAACTACTTGGATAATCTTCTTTTTGATTAACTCAAAACTAACTGTTTACAACCTTAATTGCATCTACAAAATTCTCTTTGCCCTACAATATGACATATTCACAGTCCTTGAGATTACAGAGAGAAACCATGGGCAAGAGGGTCATTACTGGAATTCTGTCTACCACATGGAACATTTGTTTTACTTCTATAATAGAATTTTTAAATTTGCAAGATTTTTTGAATGTAAGATTTTTCATTTATCTGATTTTGCTATGTATAGTTGTGCTATTGACTTTACGAACTCTATTTTCTCAGATGTTAATTCTTCCTTTTTAAGTTTGATATCTCGCTTCCACACTGTTTTGCTATAACTCAAAGATTTACCGGCTGTTTATTTTTGTTTTTGAGAATGTCTGTTCAAGAAGTGAGGGTCTATGGGGGATGAAATCAGTGCTGGTCTTCTGGGTGTTCACAGGCCGCCGTCACGTGGTCAGCAGTCCCTTGAAGTCCCTTCTGACTTAGTCCAAGCATCCTACTCACTGCTTTAGTCTTTAGCCAAATGCCCTGGTAAGCTAAGCCCAAGGAGGGGCAGGCTGTGAGGCTACCCAAGTTAAGCTGCTCCAAGTGGCTCAGGTGGCTCTTCTTCTGGCCTTGGACTTCCTCCAAACTTTCCCTACTTCAGCACATTTTCCTCTTGCTTGTGGCATCTGCCAGGATTGTTTCTCAATATGTCCAACATTATCTGCTTTCTAGCTTTCAAGAATTCCTCTGCATGCCATTCTTTCTTGTTTTGCTGTGATATGGGTTTAGTCTGTCATTTCATAGGATCTTAAAAGGGTGAGAGGATTATCATCTTATCCTATTATAGAGCATTCACTTAGTAAAACAAATACCTTGATGCACCGAGGGGTACAAAGATATGTAAGGCATAATTCTTTACTTTGAGGGGAAGAAATATTGAATAAATAATGAATTTACTCATTTAGTCATACATTCAATAAATACATATTCAATTTCTTCAAGTTACCAGATAGTGTGGTACTTAGATAAAATGACATGCAGTGTGGGCATAGTCCCTGCCCTAACAGAGGCTAAAAATCGAAGACGATAAATAAAAATAGACAAGCATCTACAAGTAGGCATGATAAGTATCAGGAAAGGTGGAGAATAGCATGCTACGGGAATACACTGTAGGTTAAAATACTCAAGATGTAGTGGGGAGGGGATGGTCATGAAAGAACTGCCCTCCTGGTCTGAGACCTGAAAAGAAACAAAAAGGAGTTAGTCTGATAAAGCTGGTATTCTAGGGAGAGGTGTTTCTCCTTGATTTGAAGTGCCATCCCTGTAGTTACAGGTTTCTTTGGCTCTGGCCTTGATCTTTTCCAAATTACTGCAGTCTTCAAGCAAATGTTCAGTTAACCCTCAGATGAGAATATAGTTTTATTGCAATTAGTTATATGCCAAGGCCATACTGATATACATGATATCTACTTCTTTGCAATGGTAGTTCCTATACAAAAAGTGAATCCATAAATTCTTTTAGTAAATTATTAGGTATGTGGGAACAATTATAGGCTAATTTTTGTGTAATTCTATGGATATGTGTGCTTATATAAATATTTGGCACATTTGAACATAAGAAAAAATAGAAATAAAAAGGAAACTTTACCCCTGAAAATTTAGTCGGGCAATAAATTATAATACATTGACTAATCCTTTTGCTTCACCTGCACTTTGTAAGGAAAGTAAAATTTCTGAACATACTATAGAATTCCTGGAGAGAATCCCCAAATTTCCCAAAAGAATCAAATTTCATCCTAACTATATGGCTGAAAAATAATATCACAATTCCTTAGTAATCTAAGAGAGGAAATACCATTATAGAAAAATTTTATCAAGTAAAGTGTTTCTTTCCTTATTGAATCTGAGCTGTATTTAATCAAGACCAGAGTGGACTCTCAAGTTCCTTTTTTATGTTTTACAAGAAAAAAGGCCTCCAAAAGTAGACTTTTGTTTCTTAGTACACTCTAAGTCACTGATGTTTCAAATCTCAACTAAGACTGTACTTTCACAGATTAATTTAAGTGGAGGGCTGAAGAAACATTTTATATAACTGAAGCAAAAATAACATTAATTTGGGGCCTCCCCGGTGTCATAGCTGTTAAGTTCGTGCGTTCTGCTTCGACGGCCCAGGGTTCGCTGGTTCAGATCCTGGGAGCAGACAACTCACAGCTTATCAAGCCATGCTGAGGTGGCGACCCAGATAGAAGAGCTACAACTTTACAACTACGATATACAACTATGTACTGGGGCTTTAGGAAGTAAAAAGAAAAAGAGGAAGATTGGTAACAGATAGTGCAGGGCCAATCTTCCTCAAAAAAATTAAATAAATAACATTAATTTAATATAAATGATCTGCTTGTGTTCTCTGTATATTAAAAAAGAAGATAATAGGTCTATTTTTTTAAATAACTTTACTGATGTATAATTGATATACAAAGAACTGCACATATTTAATGTGTGCAATTTGATGAGTTTGGACATATGCAAACATCCATGATACCATCACCACAATCGAGGTCACAGGTATATCCAACACCTCCCACTTTCCTTGTGTCTCTTTGGTTTTGTGTGTTTGTGTTAAGAATACTTAACATGAGATCTGCCCTCTAAAAAGTTTTGAAGTGGGACAGGTCTCTTATTCCATCTTTGTTAGTAGACATAGAAGACCCCTCTAGATGATCCAAAGTCCTGCCAAGAGTATGACTAACAGTTGAACTATCCCTTGACTACCTTTCAATTCCAAGTAAAGCTTTGCTTCCTGTCACCCCACTAAAAGTATATTGGAATGAAATTACAGGAATCTTCCTAAGTGAACATATGGCTGAATGAGCTCTACAACAGAGATAGATTAGATATTGAGCTTTGCACTACAAAAAATTGCAGGTTTAACTGCCTGAAGCAGGTGTATATATGACCCTATTTTATAGCAATTATATTTATGGAGCCAATTCAAATAGGAAATTTTCAAGATACTTTTTGAATGAAGAAATAGCAAGAATAAACTGCATGTATCTTCATGATTTGGTAAAAATGTACTGACTGTTCACAGAATTTTTTTTTCACATATGAGGAATATATGTAGTTAAGTAGGTGTCAAGTTCAATAAGTGAAAAGCCATGCCATGGCTCTTCACAAGAGAAATATTATCTCTCAAAAGGATTGAAAAAATTCCTGTTCACAAATAACACTACAACAAACCATCACAAAGATAGTAACTTTTGAACCACATAATGCTTTGGTTGGGTTTATTTCATTGTATTTCATCTATCTTAAGCCATTAATTGTAAGATGCACCATTATTTTACCATATATGTATACCATCATTAAGGAAAAAAATGCTGCCAATGTTTTAACAATAGTCTTACCTGATGCAAGTAATACACTCGCTTTTCATCTATTGTGGGATTTTGGCCATGGCTCCTGCCCTCAGCTGCACTGTGGTGAGCAATATTCTACTATGAACCTCAACAACAAAAATGAAACAGCTTCTCAAGGGCATCTTTCTTTCTAAGGTCTTCTAAGCATTTGGTTCTGCTTTGCAAGAAAATGAAGAATTATAGTCATTCCCCAGTGGTGAATATTTGTTTCACAAATATCAAATTTATCCCTCATTAATCACTTTTCATGCCTCCCTGAATACACAATAACTTCTCGTTTAATGCCAAATCATGGTGTAATCCTTTAAAGACATTTTAAACGGCAATTAAACTTAACATGTGTTGTAACAACAGGACACTAACTCTATTATAAGGAAGAAGAATATACAGTTCTGGCTAAATCTGTCCACACACAGCAATAAAACTACATCACAACTGCTACCTTGCCAAAAGTGATTGTGAGAGGGTATCAACAGTAAGTCACATCTCAACTTGAGATCAACACACACAACAAATATAGCTAAAAGGAAATAAAATGTGATGAAAAAAAGTATCCCAAGTTTCTTGCTTTGGTTTGCCTGAAGTTCTTTATAATTAATTTTGGTTCTCACTTCCTAGAATTTGTTATGTGGTTATGGAACTTTTATCTGAAATCCCATCTTTTTCATAATCTAAGTAACTGAGTACTGAGGTGAGGAAGAAAACATTTCAAACATTTCCTAGGCAGTGAAAGCTATTGGTTTGAAGTTTTTGTTTTATTTCATTTTTGGGGTTTTTCTGTTTTTAGAACATAGGGAATAAATAAAATTTTGAGTAGACATCATATTTGAAGAGATGCTACAAGATTCCACTAATCAAGTGAATCACCCTGAAGCTTCTGATAACCTCCACTGAGTCTTGTGGGTGAGAAATTTGCTGCCCCTCCCCTAGTGGCTGAAGGCTTTTGCCTACTGTCTTAGTCTGCTCGGGCTCCCATCACAAAACGCCATAGACTGAGTGGCTTAATCAAAAGAAATTTATTTTCCCAGAGCTCTGGAGGCTAGAGGTCCCAAATCAAGGTCTGGCACAGTTGTGGGGTTTTTTTGGTGAGGACTCTCTTCTTGGCTTGCAGATGGTGCCTTCTTTCTACGTCCTCACTTGACCTTTCTTTGGTGCATGTATCTGCATGGAGAGAGAAAGAGAGAACTTCTTCTTATAAGGAAACCAATCCTATGGGATCATGACCTCACCCTTATGATCTCATTTAACCTTAATTACTTCCTTAGAGGCCCCATCTCCAAATGAATTTGGGTGGAGGGTGCAAAATTCAGTCCATAACATCACTGCCAGTTTAAAATGTCTACTTCCCATGTAACTGCAATGTAACTTAACAACAAATATTGATATGCCCCTAATGTTTAATAAGACTAATTATAGGAAAACTTTTCCCCAAAGCCAAAAATTTATCTCAGTCACTTCTGCTTAGGGAAAGCAGTGCTTGCATAGTTCAAGGTCAAATTGAAAGAGATTTTACTCTAAGACTTCACATGATTGACAAGGGCTACAAACTGACTTTTGCTTCCCTTCAAACTTGCATATGGCTAAGACCTGTGCTTTTGTTAAATCTGAGCAGCACAAGGACCTGGCTCTGAAAAATTTATGGCAAGAAGGAGACGAGAAGAATGCTTTCTCCCTACAGGCAGCTCACTCCATAGAGAAAAAGGGAAGAAGAAATAACTGATTTACATACGCCAATTTCTCCTTCCAGCCTCATCTATCAGATAAAAGGGAAAAGATACCAGAAGTAATATTGCTAGTGGAGTTCTTCCCACAGGAAAGGAAAAATGCATTCCTTCTAATAGACCTCAAATAGAAAATTCTAAATATTTTACTTGTAATGTGTTGCTGCCAGTAATTTAAGACAAAAGACAAATCACAATATCAATATTACCAGTGAAGTAATCTCACAGAGAATAATTTAACTAATATAAAATCTCTACACCACTTGAGAGTTGTTTGGTATTCCTATAAAACATACCTGTTGCAGAGGATATGCAGTTTTTGTGCATCCACCATCCATGTTTTGTAATTGACTCCTAATTTTCCTTTGAGAAAATCCCCTTCCCTCATGGCCTGAAATCATGGGGCTGTCAATTATAGTGACCAAGGTATGGTCATATAAATCAAATACCAAAGATGCTCTTTTTAAGGGCTTTTGAATCTTGAGCAGAGTTCCACAAGCAGGAAAGCAGCCCTGAAGGAACTGCTCACTGGATTCCATTACCTGTTCTAGTTCTACTTTTTTCCAAAGCCAGGTTGTTTAGCTTTTGCTTTGATTCCTTAATTATTGTGCCAACTTTAATTAATTTTTCAATTAGTCTATGCTTAACTACCTCTAGTGATAGAAACCAATTACCTCATCAAATATTTATCTATAAATGTTGAAAAATACTCTCCCTTTCCTGAGCTGAAACGAGCTCTGCAACTTCCTCCGTTAGTTCTACTTCTATCTCCGTGGGGATATAAAAAGAGATCCACATCTTATTCCGTGTTGCCATTCTTTCAAATTATTGAACTCGTTATCTTTTCCATATTAGTTCCTAATAAGTCCCTACAATACTTTCTTATATGATTTGTTTTGCATTTTTACCATCTTTTTGTAATATTCACTAACTAATCTTACTACTCTAGAAGTGAAGTGTACAGAATTGACGATAATGTTATATGTGTGCTCCATTGAATATAGAGACAAATGAGACTATTAACTATCCCTTGCCTCAAGTCTCTCCCTCAGTGGTCTTGTCCCCTATGAATAGAAGCTAAATCATGTTATACATTTGTTTTGAATACAATAGTTTATTATTATTATTTCATAATTATATTAAAGATAATAATTACATAATTCTTTCAAAGATGCTACTGATAAGTGAAATAACTTCACATCTTCACTTCCACAGTTGATTTTTTTTCCTAAGTGAAATAGCTTTACCTATTCATTTGTACAGTAAATTTTTTTATTTTGGAATTTAACCAGAATACAAAATAAAAGAACAAAAGAGGTGGATGGGAGCAAAGTTGTGATAGAGGAAGAACAAGAATAAATGAGGAGACACAGAAATGATAATTAAGAAGTTTAATACAGTAAGATCTGTAAATATGTACTTGATATTTATTCTCTCATTCTTTAAAAGACATAAAATTATATAAAGTAATAGTTATAACAACATATTGTTGGGTTTGTAATATATATGATTGTAATTTGTATAACAACATTAGTAGGAATATCAAATTAGTATAAATCCGAAGAAGATTGTGATGTTAAGTTGTACGTGGCAAGCCATAGAAAACCACTAAAAAGATAACCCCCAAAATATAGTAAAAAATTATTAAATAAATTAAATTTTTACACTAGAAAATATTCACTAAACGCAAAAGAAAGCAGTAAAGAAGAAACAGAGGAAAAAAATGAGACATAGAACACAAAAAGCAAAATGGTGTGGCAACTGAGCAAGAAAAAGAAATAAGAGATCTTCAGATTGGAATGGAAGAACTAAAGCCATCTCTATTTGTGGTTGGTGTAATCTTGTATATGAAAAAACACTAAGGAATCCACTAAAAAACTATTAGAACTAATAAATCAGTTTAGTAAAGTTGTAGGTAAAAAATATACAAAATTTGTATTCTTATACACTAGTAAAGGACAATTCAAAAATAAAATTCAGTGAATAATTCTATTTAGAATATCATCAAAAAGAATAAATTAGAAATAAATTTAACAAAAGAGAGACAAAACTCATACTCTGAAGCTACCTCCCCAATAATGAGCCTAGATGTGATTCTTTTTGGATTTAAACTACTTGGGGTTTGTTGAGATTCTTGTATCTGTACATTATTTTTTTCATCAAATTTGTGAAATTTTCATCCATTGTTTTTTCCAGTATTTTTTCTTTTCCTTTCCTTCTTTATGGGACTCCCATTACATGTACCTTACTATATTTGATGTTGCTCTGTTCATTTTCTTCAGAGTAGATAATATCTATTGATCAAACTTTAAATTCACTGATTTTTTTCCCCTGCTATTTATAGCTACAGTTCAGCACTTCTAACGGATTTTTGTTTGTACATTTTTGGTACTGCACTTTTAAACTCTCCAATTTCTTTTTAATCTTTTTTTAATAATTTTTACTTCTCTATTGTTCAATAACTCAAAAATGCTTTAAATCAACAGAGAAACTACAATGGTTCTCAAAAATATTTTTTTAACACAAAGGAACGCAATACAGGATAAACTACTGGACAAAAAAGTAAAATATGTAAAAATCAAATGTGTATATTGTAATCTATAGAACAGCCGTTAAGTAAATAACCTGAAAATTATTGTTTAAAAAAATCAAAAGAGGAATTAACATGGTGTATTTAGAAGTATTTAACACCAAATGAGGTGGTAATATGGAAGAATAGAGAGCTGAAAAAAAAAAAAGAGAAATATAGAAAATAAATATCGGAATAGGCAGATGTAAACTCAACCTTATCAATAATTACATGAACTGTGAATGGACTAGTCACTTCAATCAAAAGGCAGAGATTGTTAGGCTGGGAAAAAAGCAAGACTTTCCTAAAAGACACACTTTATATTCAAAGACACAAATAGGTTGAAAAGATAGAAAAATATATGCTCTGCAAATAGACTCCAGAAAATAATTGGAGTAGCTATATTAATATGACAGAAAATAGACTTGTATTTCTTATAAGAAATATTCCTAGACATAAAGAGGGACATGTCATAAAGATAAAAGAATCAATATATCAAGAAGATATGACAATTATAAGTACATATGTACCTAACACTCTCATGATATAAGAATTATAAATGTCTTCACACCTAAATACTCCTCTACTGGAGAGAGAATGAGATGAATTTTGCAATTTCTCTACCCATGTGGCTTTTGTGCCATGAGCTCTTTACAAGGAAGGAAAATATTTTTCTTTGCTAATGTCTGACCTGATTTTGCAAACAATTTGCTAAGGAAAAAGGAGACAGAGATAACTGAGTGTTGAAATCATGTCCCAAAGTCATAAGCAAAAAGGAAGAAATCATTCTCTCTTAGTTGATTTGGAAATGATTGGTTCACATGGGAACCAATTTACATGCTTTATGTGAGATTTTGAGCCAACAGCTAAAGCACATGCATTTTTTTGGATCATGCGTGATCTTAACTCTCTCATTTTCAGGTACTGGGAGGATTCACTCTGCTGAGGCTGTCTTAATTGTACCAAGAATATAGTACGTGTTGGGTTTTCACAGAACACTTTACTGATTTTTTAAGGAGCTTGTCAATTTGTTGTCATGAAAAGACTCAGCTTTTGAGAGTTACAAGCCATGTCATTTTGAGCTCTGCCTCCCTAGATAAAAGAATATGTTTGGCTGATCTTTAACATCACATATTTTCATGAAAACTAATGTTATTAATTTATTTTTAGCTAGTTTTGGCTAGTGTCATTAAAAATATACAAATTATCTTTTTTTTTTTTGGAGTGATGCAGAACACAACACATTGTCAGGAGTATGGTTTGAGACCCAGGAAAGTAATCTTGTGTTGTTTGTTCCGTTCTCTTGACATAGAGCTAATTTTTTCAATAATAGCTGCAATGGAAATAACAAATATAAAAGCTTAATTTCCCCATCCTTCAAAAAGCCTTTTAGCCTACTTTGAAATCCCCAAAGAATATCTAGAAAAATAGCTATCAACTGAAAAATGTCAAACCTAATGCTCTGCTTCAAAATTAAAGCCCAGAGAAAAAGCCTGCAATACAGCTGCTTGCTCCTTTGGTGTCTCTGAAGCATTCCTGCCAGTGTTCACTCTCCAGGGCTCATTCTGCTGCCAGGGGCACTAACACAGTTTGCTCCCACTTCTGCTCACAGTATATCCTTTCTTGTAAGTAATGGAGTAAGTAAGAGTATAGGAATTGGGTGTATGAAATGGACAGATACCCTTGAAGTAAATAAGCAACTTGGGAAGTTGCATTGATATTTCAGACCAAGCACCATGGCTCATTTATGCATTGAAGGGGTCACATGCTGAATAGAATCTTAAGGTTCTGAAGCATAAATTCAAAGTAAATGGCCCAGCATTCCATGAGAACTGATTCTACAATGCCAGAATTCAAATCTAAGTGAAATAGTGATCATCTGGATTCTCTCAGCCCCCAAATTTTCTTTACTTCCGTTTCTAAAGCATTCCTCCCAGGAGTGCCTTGTCTTCTCTTTGGTGTTTCTGGTCATGGAGGCGATACATTCAAACTCTGAGAGTAGTCACGAGAGACAAACAAAACGTAAGCACCTAAGAGTTCTGCACTCCCACAGCAGACTCTACATAGAGACGATATCATAACTCTTGCCTTAGCTGGTGTTGTGAATAATGTTGGTACTCTGCCCAAAGAGCCCTGGATGTCTATTTTTCTTTTGTATGCATTTGGGGATGGGGATGGGAGCAAGAGGTGGTCACATTTTGTGCTTTTATTTCCAAAAATCAGCACGTGCTATTCTTTTTCAGAGGACTGCTGTTAGGCTACCCAAATCTCGGTTCCTGTCTTGTACAGAGATCAGGAAGCACCTGGGACCTTATATCTCCCTCATCTCAGGTCAGAAAAACACTGAGGCATAACTTCCAGAAAACTCTTGCAAGATCAGGCTGAATCCCCACTCTTTGCAGGACTTTGCCTGAGATGGTGCCTCGCTTAGATTCCCCATTTCATACTTGCTCCCTGTCCAGCTTTCCCTACTCCCTTGTCAGTTTCCCATGCAACATTTTCTTAATAAATCTCTCACTTGTCAATCCACGTCTCAGGATCTGCTTCTGGGGATCTCAACCCATGACACAATCTGGCACCCTGAGATTGAGCCACCATGACAAAAAGAGTAAAGGCATTTTGGTGGGGGTTAGAGGAGGAGCCCAAGGAGCTAATGCTTCAACCAGTTAAAGAGAAACAAGGCTGCTGTGACCCTTTCCTATCATGTATCTTATTCTTCACCATCCTTTCTCCTGCACTTTTTTTGTCCCTCTTCAAGATCACTGTGCTTTTAAACTCCCCTTAGAGTTCCCTTGCGGGAAAACCATCATTCATTTCACTCTTTTCTCTCCTTCCATCAAGACATATTCAATCACTCTTCTAGTTCCCAGAACTTTGGACACTGTCCCCTAGTCTGATGAAGTAATTCTAGAAAGACGCTATTCATAATTGTTATATATTACTCATCTCATACAGTTATATATACACAACAATACCTATAGTATATATATTTAAAGCAAAGCATTAAGATAAAAACATGAAAATGACTCACTTCCTACCCTGGAGAAAGGTAAAATCCTTTTAGTATAATAGGACAAGTTCACAATCAAAGTAGAAGCTCTCAAACATCATAAGAGATGTAGGAACAAAGTGCTGTGAGTGTTCAAAGAAACAGAGGAAAGGAACTATGTGGCAGGCATTTTTGCATATCATTTCATTCAGAATATGAAGTTAAATAATATAAAAAGTGCTGGTTCCCACTTTCTACAGATAAGTAAATGAGTTAACTACTTGTCTGGGGCATGTTGCAGGTGAATGCCAAAGCCAAGATTGAAAGTACTACCTTTTGCATCCAAAGCCTGTACCCATTCCTCTACATTACTTCAACTAAGGACAGCAAAGAATGCTTAGAATTTAAAATTTATTAAGGAAATTAGGTAATAGATATCATGGATTGAGCTACCTACCTTATCTATGTTACTCACTGTTGCACTAAGCCTATACAGCAGATATTGTGTCACCCACTTATAAAGTAAAGAAAAAAAAATTCAGATGAAGTAGAACTTGCTCACACTCACGCAGCTATTAAGTGACAGACATAGGTTTGATCCCAGGTTTTTCACTCCAAAGCCTGATATTTTACTCAATTTTCTCTTGGCTATATAGCAACTGAGAGGAGAGTCTACCAGACTGGAGAGTGCAGTGTAGGGGAAAAAAACTGAACAGAGAAACTCTGAGTGTGCATGGGGAGATGGAGGCTTGCAGTGTGGCTGGGGTGTCTGGTGGATAAAGAGCAGATGGATGGCATAAATTGGCAGAATGCTCTGCTTGGATCTAGAGAGGTTTGACTTCAACTGATAGACAATGGAGCATCATTGAAGGTTTTTTAACCAAGAATATATCACGGTCAGAGCTGAGTTTTAATGTGCTAACATCTCATATTTTATGGTAACATAGGAATATACACACACATATGTGTGTGGGTTAATCCAAGAGATAAGTAATATTTACTATTTTGGTCAATATGTTTTTAATGAGGGAGACCTGAGATTATGTTAATTTCCTATTGCCTTCTTTACCTACTTAATTTATTGCTTATTATTTATTGTAATAAGAATTATTTATTTTTTATTACTAACTTACTTTATTGCTTATTTTATCTTTACTTAGAATAGGCTCTTCTTAACCCTCAGATGCAATTTTCACTAATGCCATCACAGTTGATAAATAGCAAAATACCAGTTGTGTCAACTGCTGTGCATTCCCAGAAGATCTAAGCCTGTCTATAGGGATGAATGCCCATCAACCAAATATAAACCAGCATATGGGAATTTAGATCTAATCCAGTAAGATATCAATGACCAAAAAGCTTGAGGTTGAGAGTTCTGAGTAATGGTTACATTTGATATCAGGTGAAAGGCGAGGTCATTAACAAGGGCATTTGTTTACCATGAGGCAAAAGTTAAGGTAATTCTTGGGAGATCAACAATTTCAGGAAAGAATCAAGAGTGTCAGATATCCCAAGGTACTGGCTGGGATTATAAGTAACTTCCAGGCTCTGTCTATCCTGGATGTGCATATGGGGTAGCTAGGAGGAGTAAGGGGATGATGGCAGAGGCATGAAGAAGCATTAGGCAGCAGGAAACTGACCAGGAAAGTCAGGGAAGAAGACTGGCCATGGAGAATAAACAAAGAATAAGACAGCTATTATGTGGTGCTTTGATTAGACCTAGCACGCTGTTTCTAAGACACTTAGAAATTGCTCCATGTGCAGACGGGGCACTTTCAGACCCAAGGATTAGACAGGAGAATATTTACTCTTATGCCAGGAAGGACTGACACAGTGAGTGATTATGATTTTTGTAAGAGATATTGGGACAAATCAAGGATCTAAAACCACTCATTTATTGAAACATTTATTCATTCTGTAAAAAGGTATTAGGTGCCTACTATATGTCAGGAACTGTCCAAGGTACTGGGGATACAACAATGCAAAAACAAACAAACAAGCAAACAAACAATGAAAGAGAAGATTCCTTCCCTCTGGAAGGTTACATTCTCGTGGGGAAGATAGACACCAAACAAATACAAATAACAAGTAAATATATAATGCATCAAATACTGGTAAGTGCTTTGGAACATAGTAATTACATTATGGTTACAGTGACATTCCTCTTTGGTACAATCCTTGGCCAGATGCACATGTGAGGATGGAAGGAGCACAGAAGAGATTATACAACTCCCAATTGGTTGGCACCAAGGCTGAATGGAAGGAAAGATCTTTAAATATTTCAGAACAATCCACAATGTCACCAAGTCACTTGCAAAGCTGGAAGGGAAGGTGTCATTTGCCTATCAGCATGCCTGCCTCTGTCCTTTCTGAAGCAATAAAAGCACTGAGGCAAGGATATAAGAATGAATCCACTTCCCTCTCCTTAGGGGCAGCACAGCACAGTTGATTTGCTGCTTTGAACAGCAGCGTTGTTTTATTTTTTGAGTGAAACCGAAGTTTACATATTATACATCTAGATGATTAAAGTTTTTTAAATTATCAATTACAGAGCCCAGGATTCTGAATTTAATGGACTGTTACCGTAGGTTCATTAAAGGAGGACTAATTTTCACTATGTTATAATCTATGTCTCTAATTTCAAAATAATGGAAACTCCTGGAAATTGCTATCAAACTTTTAAAGAATTATCTGCTATTGAAATATGTACTTCTAAAGCAGAAGCTCTGTGCCTGTTGAACCAGTCAGCCTCACCGTATCACCATTAACCCTCGCACGTTGATTAAATACTAATGTGACCCCAAGGCAATTTCAACTAAAGGGTTTTGTTTTTTTCTTTCTATAGGCCTCATGCCTCCAAAGCTATTAAGCTACTCAATTCTTCTGCTAATTATCTGAAATGTTATTAATCTGAAGCCTAAAACTCATAGAACTTCTTCAAAGCTACTCTACAATGACAATGGAGTTGAAGTTAAAAATGTAATTAAGAGATTGAAGAAAGAGATTCTAATGGTTAATTTCCAAACTTTTAGACCTTAACACGCATGCCATTCTCTCCTTTTGTCTGATTTTTTTCTTGTTCCCCTAAATCATTTTGAAATGGTGAAACTGCCGTATTTTGCAAAAAGATTGGGGAAAAGTCACCATTAAAAAACAAATAAATTGCTTCATATTGAAGCTGATTTTTTTAACATTTTGGTTTCAAAATCTGTGTAACCTATAATCTATATTAGTATCCTCCGATGGAACTCTCACCCCCAGTCCCCTTGCACCACTGAAATTGAACGGTGCTCTCTGGAAGGATGAAATTCTGGTGGCCCTGATATAGGGTTGTCACTCTTCTACACAGGTCCCAAACTTCAGGGAATGCAAAAACACTTAAAACAGGCATGCGTTGTGTCTACACGTCTAGGGAAGAGATAAAAATTAGGGTAATCAGAGATTCTGCCTACTTAGCTGGAAAATTGGGTGTTTCTGTAAGCTATAGGATAGCCATATCATTTAAAGACTAATTAACAGTGATTTTCATTGTTGACAGCACAACTTTTTAACATAATAAATGGTCCATAATGAATGACACTGTTTTATAGATCTAGTTTGGTTGGCTTCTTGTGGACATAAAATCTTTAAATATTTTGACAGCTATCCATATCAATAAATGTTTCCAGGAAAAATGAATGATCTTACATATGAAGGATATTTCACTTATATTATCCCAGCCTCATAACACACTGATTACTAACCTAATCAGTTAGTAAGCACAATAGTCTTGACCTAAAGAAGAAAAAAAATATATTAATTATCTCAAATCAGATTGAATCTTTTCTCTCAGAAATGCTTTTAGAACAGCAAAGTTATTGGGTTTATTCTAGCCCCAAACAGAACAAATCTTACTTTCAATTTGCTGCTTAGAACTTTTCTTCTCTGTTTATTTTTACTTTAAAAAAAAATTTGTTAACTCCCAGGAATACATGGTTTCAGTCCATTGACATGACATTTATTGGTCAATCATTCCTTGTTTCTAAGCTTCATTCAGCAAGCATTAATTGATCATTAAGGACTGAGAGAAAGGTGCTTGGATTCAGTCCTGGAGTCTGTCTCCTTTTATAAGGATGACGCTGAGCAATGGGTCTAATCTTTATAAACTTTCTGATTCATAGCATCGAGAAAAGAAGAGTACTTATTCGTGGTGACGCTATCAATACTAAATAAAATTATGCTGAGAAAATGTGTTTGGTACAGTGTAATCTCTTGACAGTCCCCCTGTGCTCCCTATTCCAATTATATTCATTCTTTTCATTTTTCTGAACAGGCCATTCTTTTTATTCCTGATTTGTTTTGTTTTTCTATTTGCAATACCTAAAAATCACTTCTTTCCTATTGTGAACTCTTATTTAACAATGAAGTTCTAAGTTACCCATCGTCTCTTTTATAAAACCTTTATTGATTCTACCTCCTCTTCCCATTTGCCCAACAGGTAGAATGGACCTTCCTCGCTTGTATACTTCCTTAGTGTGTTGTGGAGGTTTCTGTCATAGAAAGCACAAATTTCTGTTTCACTTTTTGTTTACGTCTTTGTTTCCTCCACTAATATAATATAAATTATATAAGGATTTAAATATAAATTCTTGAAGTCTCAGAAATACCTCATGTTTATATACCCTTCCTAAGAAAAGCGCCTGAAATGTAATTAATATGCAATAAGTGTTGCATGAATGACAGTGCGAATAAATGCATATTTCATGCATTAATATTATTATGGATATTATTAGGAATGTGCAAGATCCAAGGAGTGCCCAGAGAGCTTACTACATGCAGTTATTGGGCCAGGAACTTCATAAAATGTATATTATATAACCCACTGAAACCTGTACTTACAGGCAAGATACAAATATTTGAAAATTAGAAATAATTTTCCTAAAACCATGGCAAAATTGCGATTGGCAATGAAGGCTAGCATGATTTAAAGCTTCCCTCCCTCCCTCTTATTCTCCTCTAGAGAGAAAGACAGGAAGAGAGAGGAATATATATATATATATATATGAGAGAGGAATATATATGTGCATATATATATATATATACCCACTATATACAATATATGTAATTATGCAATAATAAATATATATTATTTATGGACTGAATTATGTCCCCTCAAAATCCATATGTTGAAGCTCTAACCTCTAGTACCTCAGAATGTGACTGTATTTGGAGATAAGGCCTTTAAAGAGATAATCAAATTAAAAGGAGGCCGTTAGAGTGGGCCCTAATACAATCTGACCGGTGTCACTGTAAGAAGAGGAGATTAGGACATACAGAGAGACACCAGGGAAAAGGCCTGTGAGGACATAAGGAGAAGGTGCCATCTACAAGCCAAGGAGAGAGACCTTAGGAGAAATTAAAGCTGCCAACACTTTGATCTTGGACTATTAGTCTCCAGAAAATAAATTTCTCTTGTTTAAACCACCCAGTCTGTGGTATTTTGTTAGGGCAACCCTAGCAAACTAATATAATTGTATCCATCTATCTATCTATTTTAAAACTTGTATTAATATAATGTACATATCTGGTTTTTAAATAGTCAATAGTATCACAATACTTACAACTAAAAACAATGGTCATTTGCCTCACCCTGGATTCCTGTTCCCCAGACACTACCAATTCCAACTCTTTTAGCTGTTTCCTCTTGTATTTTCTTTTTATTTCTAAGTAGTGTGCTTATAATATTATTATATTATTTTTTACATTTCATGTTTAGATATTATTATTAAATTCCTACCAGAGAAGATGGAGATTTACTTTTATTATGTTCTTACCCTCATCCTTCTAGAATATATATTCATAATTTTGATTAAATAAATATGCAGTGTTAATGTAATTATGACAACAGCAACGTTATTCTCAGATCATTTGTAGAATACTGAAAAAGGAGTAGTAATCCCACTGATACCTCCATCCCATGAGAATCAGCAACCTTCTCTTCAGCCTGAAGAGGCCATTACTGCCTTGCCTGGAGATTCCATAATGTATTCCCATGAGACAGTTACCTTGTAGAATGAAATAATCTCTCCTCATATGACTCCTTGTACAGCCCTCATTGGCTTTCAACCTATAATGTTAGTCAGATCCTAGTATGTTTCAGGATATCAATTACAAGAGAGGATTACAAATAAAATTTATTACAAAATTTTGCTAGATTGTCTCAACACAAATCTGAGAAATAGGTCTGGGAATGTATTTTTATGATGCTAAACAGGGAGGGAAAAAATAATTTCAGATATATTGTTGTGGGTCAAGCTACCTGCACACCCACCTCCTACCTAAGTCCTATGAGAAAGTCTCTTTACCATGACTTTCAGAAATGTATTCATGGAGGTAGGAACAGAATCTTCGAAAAGGTCTGTAATGGCTAATTTCTACAGGTCATTGGTCAATGGGAGATACTCCTAATGAAATGGACATTTCTTTTCAGTAGCAATGCTGAAAACAATCAAGAAGCAGCTCTAATATATTTACTCTACTTGGCACCAGAATGGTCTGAACTAGATAAATCTTTTGTGGTTACTTATTGATCATAGTGTCCTTAGCAATAAATTTTATGTCTACTCAGAAAGTTCCTACTTGATTTGTGGAAATGGAAATATTTTATGTGTGCCAATCAGAGATCTGATGTGAGGCACCACAATAGCCATGCCTGGTGCCCAATTCCCAAACCTGTATCAGATCACAGAATCCAAGTCCTTTGAAGTACTCTGGGTACACTTGTGTAAGGAAATTCGGATAATATCATAAAATTGTGCCGTAAACTTCTTTCCTAGCCTTCCCTTTTATCTATTTTCCGGAATTAGTGTGCACTGAGTAAAGTAAAATGTCCATACTATTTGGGGATGATTGGATACTGATTCTGAGCTAATGATAACTTTGGGGGATCCACAATATCACTGTGGGCCACAAGGATAATGTGGTCTTATGGGAGTCTGGGGGTAAACGGATATACTCAACAATGATCTGAATTTCTACACTAATTTTCTGACAGAATTAGAGATACTGGGACAGGAAGCATTAATTAGGAAGCCGTGGAATTTTTATTTCATTCCAGAATAATAAGTCAAAAATAATATTATGTACTTGGGGGATTGCAGAGTATAACGCCAGCATGAAAGATCTGAAAAATGCCAAGGAGATGATTTCTATCACTTTCCACCGTTAACTCACCTATTTGGTTTGTGCAGACAAGAGATGTATCCTGGACAATGACGGTTGGTTATTGTGAATGTAAACAAAAGATAATTGCAATAGCATCTATTATTCATGTTGTCTCTTTGCTGTAGGAAATCAGCAAAGGCCTTTGCCTCTGTTTTATTTGTTTCTACTACCATAACATAAAGAATACCAGAAGTAGTTTGCAGTCAGTCAACAGAGATAGCATTGTATTCTCATTGTATTCTCATGCTTTAGAGCTGAATCAAGTATCTGGATCTGTGCCATAATCCACTTTTCAGAGCCTTGGTAATCCCAGAATCTCAAAGTAAATGAAAGTGGACTACTAAAGGGATTGGCAAACTATAGTCTATTAGCCAAATTCAGCCTACAGCCTGTTTTTGAAAGGCCTGTGAGCTAAGTATGGTTATTACATTTGTAAAGGGTTGTAGGCATGTGCACACACACACACACACATGAATATGTGACAGGAACTAAATATGGCTCACAAACCCTAAGATATTTACTTTCTCGTGCTTTAGAGAATTTGCTAACCCATGGTCTACTACATCGATAACATTATACAAAAGAATCTAGTAAGTGGCAAATGACAGTATTTGGATGACTTATAATATAAATTTATGCCATATGGTGTAAGGTTAATCCCGTGAACAAATGAGTCTGCCAACTGTGTGAAATTTCAGTGTTTCAGGTGTACTAGGACATTTTAAAAATATACTCTAAAGTGAAGTATACTCATTAGAACTAAGAAAGATGCACAAGGCTTTATTGAGCTCCTTTGGGTTGAGAAGAAAACATTTGGATCTAACCCATTAGTTAAATGATTCCAATGACTACCAGCTTTGAATAAGGTCCAAAGCAAGAGAAGGCTCTCCATCTTCTCCAAGCCACAATGCTACAAGCTCTGCACTTGGCCCTATGAACCAGAAGATACAAAGTTACTTAGTTTTTGTGGAAGATTGGAATACTCGATGGAATTAGTGACAAGCCCCAACAAGAGCAGAGGTCAATAAACTACAGCCTGTGAGGCCTCTGCCTGATTTTATAGAGTCTTATTGGAACATAGCCATGCCCATTCACTTACGTATTGTCTTTGACTACTTTCTTGTGTGCTACAATGGCAAAATTGAGCTGTTGTGGCCGAGAACAAATGGGGCATATGCCTAAAGTATCTACTATATGGCCCTTTAAGTAAAAAAAAATTACTAACCCCAGGATAAGCGAATCACAGAGGATTCCCTGAAGATCTGGAGATATTTACTTGTCAAATACCACCCTTCATTCAAGAAACAGGCCTTGGTTTACTCCAGATCCATAGTAGAAACTAAGTGACTGAATACCAAGTGACCTAAGTTGCCAGTGATTAATTGGATGTTATTGGAATTACTGGCCTTAATCAATTGCAGAATGACCAGCAGCCCACTATCATCAACTAGAAGTGGGATATAGAGGACTAACTTCTAGTAGGAAGCTAAGGAGCAATAAGTTGCATGAGCATGTGGCTTACACTCCCTGTGTACCTACTCTTGCCTCACTGTCACTCCTCTCCCAACCCCCCCCCCCCCTTTGTTCTTGTGGGAATTTCCCCAGGACTAATTGACTGAAGAGAAAAATAGCAAGCCTGGCTAACAGATAATATGCTGGAAGGAGACTGCTGTAGCATTACAGCTCCACTGACATGTGACCTAGAAGGAAAAGTGGGAAAGGAAATTTTTCAAAGGGAGAGAACTTCAGTTGTGGTTTATTTTTCCTGGAAGAAACAACTCTCTTTCCAGAAAGGAGATTTCTGGCGGAGATGCCTGGAAAGAGATATAATTTTATTCATGAGTAGTGACTAATTGTTTGGTAGATGTTCAGGAACTGGAAAAGAACAATATATGAGGATTGGCAACAAGAAGTTCTGGGAAAGAGGTACATGGACAGATCTCTCAGAATGGGCCTAGAGTGTGATAAGTTTTTGTTACATGCAATTTTTTTAACACAATATAAGTTACAAATGAGGCTTTCAATAAGAAGATGAAAAAAGAGTAACTACCCTGTGGATATCAGTTAGTTTTTTCCTAAGTCATGTCATTACTTGCTCAATTAGCTCATGAAAGAGGTGTCCGTATTTGCAGGGATGGAGCATTTGCATGGACTCCTCATTAGATTTTCCTCACCCAGGCTGAACTGACTCCTGTCACCACTACTCAACATGCCAAAGATGTGATTAACTCTGCAAAGTTATATTTATATAATCAGGTACTGATTTATTTCCCATTTTTTGTAAATTTTGATTTGCTTTCCCTGCCTGCCATGTTCCTGTCTTATTCACACAAGAAACTATTTTAGAGCAGAAAACTAAGACAATGCACTGATGTTCATGATACCCACTGGTCTTAGGATGGACTCAATCACTCAGATGCATCTGGCTTTATAGATGATAAAAATCAGACACCAGCAGATTATAGCACTTTGTGAGGTTAGTATGTTTTCAAAATAGTGTAGTTTATGTTCTGAAAAAGCTATCAACATGTGCAGCTGTTACCATAATAGCCAGTTTACATGGATTTATTAGAAATGCATAAATTTAGAGTGACAATCCCGACAATTCTATCAATAAACTCATTAGTAAATTTGTTTCTTCTGTCTTTGTAAATCTGGGCTCTGCTGTTTAGAGTCTTGGTACAACAGAGAAGGTTGCTTCTGCCAGGAGTCAAGAACTGTGAAGGGTCTGAGATTTTATCCTACTTGCAAGCAGACAAGTTAGCCTGTCACAGTTTAACAGATGCGGACAAAAGATATGAGACTCTGAGTAAGAGAAAAGCACTTTATTACTCACAGCACAGCAAGGAGAGTGAGCTTAATGGTTGTGTTGATTCCCCTTCCCCTCAACCCAAGTCCAGGGATTGGCCAAAAGTAGATGCTGCCCATGCAGTGAGTTTGCATTACAGCTGTTATTGACTGAATGTTTGTGTTCCCCCCAAATTCATATGTTGAAGTCCTAACCCTCCATGTAGCTGTATTTGGACAGGGGACCTCCAGGAAAACAGTTAAGGTTAAATGAGGTAGTAGGCCCTGATCTAATAGGACTAGTGTCCTTAGAAGAAAAGACACCAGAGTTCTCACTCTCTGAGAGAAAGGCCACGGGAGCACACAGTGAGAGGCAGCCACCTACAAGCCAAGAGAAGAGGCCTCATAATAAAACCTATTTTGCCAACACCTTGATCTTGAACTTCCCAGCCTCCAGAACACTGAGAAAATAAATTTCTGTTGTTTAAACCACCCAGTCTGTGGTATTTTGTTATGGTAGTCCGAACAGGTTAAGACAACAGCAGAGGAACTCGAATTTTAGGAAACCCAAATTTTGGAATGGGTTTCAAGCAAACCTGATCATAGGTATGTATGTATAGAAGAAACATAGTGTATATAGGGTTTGGTACTATATGCAGTTTCAGGCATCTAATGAGGGTCTTGGAATGTTTCCCCTGTGGATAAGGGAGGACTACTGTACTAGTTTGTCACTTAAAAGTGGTATCATCGGCAAGTTCTTTTTCTCTGTGCTTCAGTTACTTCATCTGTAAAATATGGATGATAATAGTTCTTGCCTTATAAAATTGATGAAGGTTAAATAAGTTAGTTTATGTACGTAAAGTGTGGATGCGCATAGTAAATGCTACCTAAGTATGTGATGATATCAACTATTATTATGTAACATTACTGACTTTTTTTTTCTTGTCTTTCTCTCATGACAAGAATGTGAGTTCTATGAGGGCAGGGGTTTTTGAATACACATTACATGTATCTATCATCTATCTGTCTATTGACCAATCTATCTGTCATCTATCGATAGCAATATAAATATTGACTGCTATATTCCCAGCAAGTAGAACAGTGCTGTGCACATAGAAGGGATTCAACAAATATGTGTCGAATGGAATTCAGCTATATTTTGAAGTTGTTACCCAGCTATGTGGGAGGATCCCCAACATCCAGTCCTGTCAGTCTTTTTCAATAGCTATCAAAATCTGCAGAGAGGAATCCTTCAAACTCTGCTGAGTGATATGTCTGTTTTCAGACTGCAAGCTATTGTTTCACCTTTTAATATGTGGATTATATTTAATCCATTTGTTTTTGCTGCAATGGCCAGCACTCTCATATCTAAAGACCCTTTAATTTAACCTCTCCAGACTTTACCCCAGCCACCAGGGAGTTACTTGGCTAAGGGAGTTGGAGAGATGTTCTAGGTGCCTAATAACTTTCTAATACGGATTCTTAACCGATGCTCTTGTTTCCTATCCCTTGTTCACCTCTAATCAAATGTAAAGGTCCTCACTGCTTCCAAATCCTGAGCCACCCACGGTTCTGTAGAAATCATCGGCATACTCTGAGGATCCTGTATCCATCCTCCTCGAAAACCCTTAGGATTCAGCTTTCTCCAGTCTTCTAAGTCAGCCATCACTCATCAACCTGCATTCTGATATTCAAAATTTTATTGTTTTCTCCCTATTTTTCACTCCTCTCACCTTTTCTTTTTTCTTGTGGATTTATGCCTATTAAAAATATCTTGATAGTCCTTTCATTGAGATTTGGGGAGAGAATAGATGCTAACATTTGAGTTCAAAACACTGTTTAATAAACCTCTGATCTTTCCATTACAGTAAAGTCTTCTTCTGTCTGTTAATGGGGGTGAGAGGGATGATAAGAAAAAAAAATCAATTTTATGAAAAATCAGTGTGAGTTAACAAGCATATCAGGGCTTTCTAGACAGATAGAAGCCAATGTGTGGAACTGTGCACATTTCATAATTTGTTTTAAGGGATATCTGATGCATTTTGGAACACTAATGTCACTTGTTAGGTTGAGATCAGTTATCTTCCATCACCAAAATTCTTAACAAAGAGTTTATATATGAGAGTCACCTGGGGGAGATTTTTAAAGCATATAAGCATAGGTTCTACTCTAAAGTCTTATTTTAGAATATCCAGGATCAGGTTAAAACATACATTTTGAAAAGCATCACAAGCTTGTCTAATGTATAAAGTTACCAAGAACTGTTCAACTAGAGCAATTGAGTGAAATGGAGTAATTTAGTAACATAAGTTGAAAATTATTTTTTTGTGTAGTTCCCTGAATGACAAAATGAGACATTTATATTTCACTTATTTATTCAATAGATATTATAAAACAATCTTATTGTATTCCCAGTCATCAATAAACTTATCCTTTAATGGAAAAATATTGCACTCCTTAGTGTAAAATGACCAGGGTTGCATAGTCTGTGAGAAAGCAAAGGACACACATATTTCCTTGTAGGTCTATGATGTGCTTTTTTATCCTGGTGCCCAAAATAATAGCAAAACAACAACAACTAGGCTGGAGATCATAGTGAAGAATGAAGTACAATGAAGATCTCAAGGAGGCCTGGACCCCTATGAGAAATCTTTCCCTGAAGCCAAGTAGGGCACACAGTGTAGAGGAGATAGTGATACCTTACCTTTTGGGGATAGTGTCACTGATGCACCTGTCCAGCAATGACTGGATAGGCACACTCTTCTAGTCTAAAATTACCTTGTTGGATCAAGGACAGGTAGATGTGGACATTAATTAAAAAAAAGAGGGCAATTGTTGTTGAGAGAATCCTCCTTTCACCTCCATCTTTTCCTGAAGAGGGACATCTATTAGTGTAGGAATTTTGCCTATTCTCTGCCTCTCAAGGAGACAAATGGACTATCTGACTGGTAATTTTAGGAGCAACATCGAGGTATGTATAGTTCATTGCATTTTCCAATCTTTCTTTTTGTAATTTGCTTATCTGCAGAGACTATGTATTCTATTCTGCTCTTTGTCATGTAGTAAAAGGAACCTGTCCCATTGGGAAGAAACCCTGCATTGGTTCAACACTAGCTAAATGGAAGAGTAAGTCTGCTCTGCTATGGAGTGCAATATTAGGATGTTTATTGTTGTGCACACCTAAACTATATTCTCCAATAGCTGTAGTAATAGTAAAGTTCATATTTAGTACTCCCTCTGCCTGATTCTTTGTCAGGAGTACAATCTACTAGCCTTCTCAAACCACAGCATTTTTAAATACTTAGATTCTACCAGCAAAGGCCTCAGGGCTTGCTGGAGAAGAGGTTTTCAAGTAGATTCTTCTTTCCACAATGGCTGCTTGATAGTGTTATGATAGTATTATGATACTATTAATATATTATAATACTATTAATGATAGTATTATGCAGTAGTAGCAGTAGTAACTGCCATTTATTGAGTGCTTATTACAATCCAGGTACTATGAAAAAAATGTCAAACAGATAACCTTATTTGATAATCTTCACAACTCCAAGACGTAATTATAAGTATATCCCAACTTTAGGGGTGTGAAAACTGAGTCATAAGGAGACAAAACAACATCCTCAAGGCTACAAGTCAATAAAGAATGAGGCTAAAGTTGAATTAAGGAAGTCAACCTCTCAACCTTTGTCCCTAATCATTTCTTATTCTTTGACATTATCTTCTTAATCACTTTGAGATGATTATTTCACATTTTGTAATATCCTTGTTTCTAATACTTGCTCCTATACAATCACTAAACATATTTATAATCTTGATCTTACTTTATGTAATTTAAATCTGGAAATAATTTTACCACAGCCTTTCATTTAGAGTTATGACAATGCTAATTCCATGTCTCATTTTGTAACACAGCTCACAGATGGCATCCAGCACAGTAGAAAGGGAAATGGGCTGTGTTTAGAAGGCCTGAGTTCAAATTTCATCTTGATCACTTATTAGCCAGAGTACACACTTGTTGGGCCTGGGAAAAAGATTGGCTTGCAATGATGTCTTATTCATTCAGAATAGTTCCCAGTCACCATACTGCTATTCCTGAATCAGCTTCCCACACTTCCCAAGTTTTATCCAAGAGATAGATATCTATGTCCTTAATTAGCAATTTTAAAACCACAGGTATAAAAAAAAGCAAAATTTAAGATAGTCCTATTAAGAGTTTAGCAAAACTATTCCATAATATTGCTGCCTCAGCATCCATTTTGTGTGGCTAGGTGGCCTGCAGGGGCCTTGAACTGACATTATCCCCTTCTCTGAGTGCATGCCCTAGGTAACCCACAGAGTCACAAGTAAATGTAAATTCCTGATAGTATTCCCTCAACATTCCTTGTGACAAACAGCCTCTCCTGCCTCCCAGCTCCCCTTGTATGTCCCTTAGATAAGATCTCAAAGAGCTTACCAAAACCCCCCTCATTTTGGTTTGAATTGACCAATCTGGCCTTAGCCTGGGAACCCCAAAGCACTCCACCTGTGGGCCCTAATAAAAGGCATGCACCCATGTCCTTCTGCTAGCTCTGTGCCTAAACCCTACCTTACCTCCTTATGTAATCCTTCAAGGCATTTGCTTGATAATTTTTAAGAGAAAGTAAGCCACAGATGCTAATACTCTAGAAAATATTGCTTCAGCATATCTCTTTTGTTGCTTTTGTGAAAAGCAAGCCACACGACACCAAATGAGGTAACGGTTTAACCAGTGTCTGTTGAATCAACCAGTTCAGAGGAACATGTAGTAACATGTGCAGAGCTGTTTCCTTGCAGCCTGTCAGTATGGCGATGTGACTGAATTGACTCAGAACTACATCTTTCCAGTTTTAACCACATTTAGCCAATGGCTGAATTCCTTATTTATTTACTTATTTTTGCTGAGGAAGATTCGCCCAGAGCTAACATCTGTTCCAATCTTCCTCTATTTTGTGTGCGGGATGCCGCCACAGCACGGCTGACAAGTGGAGTAGGTCCATGCCCGGGATCCGAACCCACCAACCCGGGCCACCGAAACAGAGCACACAGAACTTTAACCACTTGGGCACGGGGCTGGCTCCTAGTTTCTTAGCTAAAATCCACGGCCAGACTTATTTGAGAAGAATTCTGCTACTGTTATGTGTAGGACTAGCTAGAAACAGTTCAAGTATATGATTTATTCCTTCAAGTAGCCTTTCTGGTAATCCAATAAGATTGTCGATGTGAACTGAATAATTGTGAAATCTTCCTTCTGACTTACCCTATGCATACTGGGATGGATCAAAGTCCTCAACTAACTTTTGAAAATATATTTTTTGAGTAAAACTCTATGTGCTTAATAAAAATAAATAGGGGAAAAATCAATATGCATTGCCTGCCTTTGGTCAACAGTAGTTTCCAACAATCGCTAACACATATAGTACTTATGTGAGTCAGGCTTCTTCTTAAGTAGATCAGTTTTGTAAAAGGACTTTGGAAGTAAAGCTTCTAAATACTGATTTAGTAATAATTGCCAGTGCCTATATCCTCCTTGGAAAGGCTTTCCATTGACCCAATTTGAAAAAAAAATGAATTTACAGGATCCCTATTGACCATTCCCCACTTCTCTTTCCAACTTCATCCCTACATAAGCTACTAACCACAGCCCTCCGTCTAGGTTTCAAATACTTTCATGTCCATATATGTTCTAGTTTTCTCTCTCTTTCTTATTTTTTCTCTTTGTTGGGACACACTTTGTCCTCCTCTTCCCACGGATAATTTTTATTTATTTTTAATTCCATTCATGAGCGTCACTTCCTTGGTGAAATCTTTAGGTACTCTTAAAGGTATGACATATCCTTAGGAAATACTTGTTGAATGAATATATGAATGACCTATAAATAATGATAAATCATTTTCTACTTTCCAATATTTAAATTGATTTTCTCTTATCTTTTTGCAGAGCTTAGAATTTTCGCAATGTTATTAAGAGTACCAGTGATTTGTTCTTGTTCTTAACTGTGATTGGAAGGTCTCCAGTGTTTGTTTCCTGAATATATTTACCATTGCTTTTAACTAGATACTTTCTCAAAATCTTCCTATGAACTCCATTGTCTATCACTATTAATTGATAAATTAATATCCAATACATGATATTTCTAGTATTTTAGTCTCACAGTCTTTGAAATACTCTGCTTGAATGATACCTCTACAATATTTCAATCCTTCATTACTGTTTTCTGTATTTCACTCTGACCACAGATTTCCAGCTGTCTCATGCAATGATTTAATATATACACTGTGATGGTTAATTTTATGTATCAACTTGACTGGGCCAGGGGATGCCCAGATAGCTAGTTAAACGTTATTTCTGGATGTGCCTATGAGAGTTTCTGGAAGAGATTAGCTTTAGAATTGGTGCACCGAATAAAGCAGATGGCCCTCCCCAATGTAGGTGGTCATGATACAATCCACTGAGGGTGTGAATAGAACAAAAAGGTAGAGGAAAGTTGAATTCACTGTGGACCCCACTGGTTGAGCTGGAACACCAGTCTGCATTTGATGCTCCTGATTCTCAGGCCTTCAGACTCGAACTAGAATCCACACCATCAGCTCTCTGGCTCTAAGGCCTTCAAACCACACCACCAGCTTTCCTGGATCTCCAGCTTGCAGATGACAGATCATGGGACTTCTCAACCTTCACAACCATGTGAGCCAATACCTAGTAATAAATCTTTTTATATACATAAATATATATCCCCTGTTGGTTCTGTTTCTCTAGAGAATCCTATTACATACATGATGCCACTGCTACTAAAAATAATTATAATAATAATAAAAATTTCTACCGATTGGTTATTTTCTGTGTCAGGCATTCTACTAAGTGCTTTACAGACACTATATCCTTAGGTACTAACCCCCTGTGGTAGACTATAAGCTCCATGAGAGAACAAAGTGTATCCATCTCATTCACTGTTGTGTGTCCAATGAATAGTGCAGTACCTTGCTCACATAAATTATTGGGAATTATTATTAAGTCCATTTACAGATGAATAAATAGAGGCCCAAATATGTTACATAACTTTCTCAAAGCCAGTTACTAACTAGCAAATCTGTAATTCGAAGCAAAGTATTTCTGATTCCATATTACACTCTTGAACACTATGATAAATTACTTTTCTCTCATCTTACCTTCTTCCTGTTTCCCAAGTCAATAAACCCACTTTTGCCTACATTTCCTTCTCTTTCTAACCATGATCTCATTGCTTTAATTATTCTCTCATTGAAATCCTCAATTTTTCCTCGTCTAATGAATGTTTATAGAATAAATGAAGAAATGAATGAATGGAAACCTACGTGTCACTCTAAGAATGCACAATAATCTAACTCCATATTAAGACAAATAAGATATAAACTATTTAATGTGCTAGTTAATAATTAATTATTATGTTTAATGCTTTAAACACATCAGAGTAGAGCAGTACGGAAAGCATGATGGTGAAATATGTAGACCAGGAAAGATAATGTGAAAAGACATCACTGTATGAACTAACTTATCAGTTTATGAAGAGAATGTGGAAATAATACTGTAAATAACATTAAGTATCCTCACTGAACAACAAGAAAATTCAAGAGTTTTGACTGCAATGCTTTCGATACAGAGAATGCGGTGTTCATTGGACACTCTAATAAATTTTTAAATTGCCAGCATACTCATGCATTTAGCATTTCATGCCAACCTAAGGACTGTATTTATGATGAGATTATCTTAAATATTTGAATTCATGACAGTGTCAAAGGCAGCGAGATACACCCATATCGTTAAACTATGCGTGTGATGATCAGTTTTATGTGTCAATACCCAATTATTCAGTCAAATACTAATCTAGAGGTTCTGTAAATATGATTAAATAATCAGTTGACTTTAAGTAAGGGAGATTTTCCTAGATAAGCTGGGTGGGCATGATTCAATCAGTTGGCAGACTGTAAGAGCAAAACTGAGGCTTTCTTTAGGAAGAAATTCCACCTATGGATAGCAGCTTCCATTCACCTGTGCCCAAGAGTTCCAGTATGCCCTTCCTGGAGGACTGCCTTATAGATTTCAGACTTGCTTCACCAGCCCCTACAATCCGATAAATCTATTCCTTGCTATGTCTCTTAATATAAATGTCCTACAGCTTCTGTTTCTCTGGTAGAACCTTGACTGATACAATGCTGTATACTTTTGTGTTAAAAATGTTAGAGTGGTGTGTGTGTGTGTGTGTGTGTGTATCCTTAGTCACACACATAATGCTCATCATCCTGAAAAATTATTAACAAGCTTTTCTCTTTTGTGAAGTTCCGGGCTGGGCTATGAGTTAGAGTGAATATAAATTTAGTCTTCTTATCTCCATAATACACACAAGTTGAGGGTTTGTCATTATTCCAGTAGAGTCTTTTGAGCATTTATCAGTCAGCATTGGCAGTTTTGACAGGCTAACTACTTGCTGAATACCAAATGCAAAAGCACTAAGCTGTCATTTTTAGACAGATTATTACTTTGAAATGATTATTATTTAAGATAACTTCCTCCGTATATTTAACTCAGACTCTCTACAATCTCAATTGTGAAGTGCTTTGATGTAAATTCTATCTGTATGCAGTATATGTAATATTAAAGCTTTTAATAAATAGATTTTTGTATTCAAAGGATTTTTGATTATTCTTAATACATCAAGGTATGAGATACACTAGAGTATGTTTATATTGATGTCATATTAATACTTCAGCATGCTAAATGGAAGTTCCTCCAGAATTTGATGGTTATTTAGGCATAAAATATGTTTCTTACATTATTTCTCCAAAATTCATTTCAAGTGTCATTATAAATCAAAATTCAAACAACATCAAGCTTTTTCAATAATCAGGGGATATAGATTTTTGTTGTCTAAGATTAGAAAAGGCTTACAGCAAATTTTATTGAAAAGAAGGTTGTAGAAAAAATAGACAAGAGAACTGCAGACACATATACACGCTAGATGGAATGGAATGGAATTATTTCTACATCTTTATATATGCATAAGCTTGATTCACCCTTGTTATGAGTTTGTATTCTTAATCGAAAGATGAGAATAAACTCATCAGCTAGCGAAAAAGTACATTTGCATGATATCAAATCCTATAACTCATTAGAGTTTTTCTAATCAACTCATCTCAATAAGATGTGATGATGATGATGATGATGATGAAAATGAAGATAGAAGAGAGCAACAACTATTTCTGCATAGTAAGGCTAGTCTCTGAGAGTATAGTCCAATTAGATGGAACAGAAACATTTACCTCATATGATTTATTGATCTACACAGCTGCATGATGTTGATGGGAATCAGGAATGCCAATTTTATTGTCTGTTCACAATTTTAGGGCTGCCTCTGGGGATTGGAGCCCCAGTCTGATTTTCCCCCAAGCAAGCTCAGATGGAATGTACTCAACGATGAAGTGAAAAAACAATGGAGGGTTTCTCGGTATAATTCTGAACTAATTCATTTATGAATAACCAGTCACTGAAATTATATTGGTAACTTTTATATAGGAAGAAAGAAAAAAGTAAATAATAGCATGAAAAAATATGCTCAAAAGAGTAAACGACGTTCCTAATAAAAACCAATATGAATTACTGTGGTATGTAATAAAAAAAAATTTTTTTTAATATACAGCTGTGTGGGAAAGTGCATACCAAATTTTTTGGAAAAGGTACCCTTATTTAAATCATTATCAGTTGCCATACTTTAAAACCAGGAATCCACAAGATGCTGTGTATTTGCAAAAGAGCATTATAATGCTCATCTACATCACAATAATCATTCCGATTCTAAGTCTACATTAAGTCTTACTGAATTTTAAACTAAATTGAATAAACAGAGAGAATCAGTAAAGTTTTCTTTTTCTTTTTTAAAAGTGTAGCCACATTTACATAGTAATATTCCGCCCCCAGCTCCTAGATGCAGAGATAGGGGATAAATACGGTGTTATATTCAGAAGGGCAGGGAGTTAGTGTGTTAGTGATAACCATCAGAGAATTAATACAGAAGAAAATACCCTAGAAGATGCTTCAAGTGAGAGTCCTGGAGCAACTTGAAGAAGAGCACACACTTGAATTGCAGGCAAGGGCAGAGCTGGGACTGTTCCCTGGGATGGGGTGAAGAGCAGATGACTCTATCAGCCGAGCAGCACTTCACAACAGGAATTGGGATCATGAGGGGTTTTCACGGACCTAATGGGAAGTTTAGTTTCATCCTAAATATATAACTTATTTGTAAAAGCTGTGGTGCTTTCAGAAAACTTTTCACAATTTCTTCGTGTGTATATGTAGCATCATTAGTTTTGACATCTAAACTAAATTTTAGGAGGTTGATGAGATGTGATGGTTCTTTTTGTGTGTTGACTTGGCTAGGCCACAGCACCCAGGTATTTGGTCAAACATGTCTGGATGTTGCTGTGAAAGTATGTTTTTTAGATGAGATTAACATTTAAATCAATAAACTTTGAGTAAAGCAGATTACCCTCCATAATGTGGGTGGCCCTCACCAATTTATTAGTCGAAGGCCTTAAGAAAAATACTGATCTGCCGTCAGTGTTTGGAAGAGGCAATTCTGCCAGTGGACTACCTTTGAACTCAAGCTGCAAAATCAACTCTTCCCTAGGTCTCCAGACTGTGGACCTATCCTACAGATCTTGGACTTGCCAGCCTCCACAACGGTGTGAGCTAATTCCTTAAAGTAAATCTCTCTCTCTGTCTTTCTCCCTCTCTCCCCTCTTCTTTCCCTGCCGCCCACCTCTATTGGTTCTGTGACTCAGGAAAACTCTGACTACTACAAAGGTACAGAGGTCCATTACAACAAAGTTTTATAATTTCGGTTTTTCAATTTTAATTTTTTTCTGAGGAAGATTTGCCCTGAGTTAATATCTGTTGCCAATCTTCCACTTTTTTTGCTTGAGGAAGATCAGCCTTGAGCTAACATCTGTGCCAATCTTCCCCTACTTTGTTTGTGGGTTGCTGCCACAGCATGGCTCATGAGTGGTGTAAGTCTGTGCCCAGGATTAGAACCCACGAACCCAGGCCACTGAAGCAGAGCGAGCTGAATTTAACCACTATGCAACGGGGCTGGCTCCCCAAAGTTTTATAGTTTTACATTTAGTCTAGATTCATTTGGGGTTAGTTTTCTATCAGGTGTGAGATTTAGGTTGAGGTTCTTTTTTTGGCCTTTGTATGTCCAATTGATCCTACACCATTTATTGAAAAGGTTACCCTTCCTCCATTTAATTACTTTTGCATCTTAGTCAAAAATCAGTTGGACATATGTCTATGGGTTTATTATTGGATTTCCTATTCTGTTTTATTGATCTTTGTTTCCATTCCTACACCATTGTGACACTCTCCTGGTTTCTGTAGGTACATAGTAGGGCTTCGTGTGAATTAGAGTGATTTTTCCACTTTATTCCTGTTTTTCAAGATTATTTTAGCTGTTCTAGGACCTGTAGTTTTCCATCTAAATTTTAGAATGAGTGTGTTTACACATACAAAAAAAAATCACTAGAGGTTTTAAAGGAAATGCATAAAACCTGTAGATCATTTTAGGGATAATCATTATCTTTATTATGTTGAATCTTCTTATCTATGGACATGATATGTTTCTCCATTTATTTAAGTCTTCTTTAATTTCTCTCATCAGCATCTTGTAGTTCTCAGCATACAGATTCCATAAGTTTTGTTAAGTTTATTGTAAGTTTTTTATTTTCTCTGAAGTGAAAGCAAACGTTATTGTGTTTTTACTTTCCATTTCTACAAGTTCATTGCTAGTATATAGAAATAAAATTGATTTTTGCCTGTTTATCTTTGTATGTATTTTTGTGTTGTAAATATTCTTTTATAACATTATATTTTATCTGATTTTCTTATAGATACAGAAATGCAATTTATTTTGGCTACTGATTTTTTTTTTTTAATCTAACAAGCTTGCTCAATTTTTTATTGATTCAAATAATGTTTGAATAAATTTGGGGGAATTTTCTATGTAAACAAACTGATCATCTGCAAATATTGACTTTTTTTTCTCTTTTCTGTTTCTATACTATTGTCTACTCTCTTTTCCTATTTTGAACTACTTTCTATTTTTTTCCTATCTAATTAAAATGGTAGGCTCCAATACACAAACTTTCTATAGGAAATTTCTTTACATTTCTTGTTTGTTGATTTCCTTTATGCGTCCTGTGTTGAATTTTGTTGAGAAGTTCCATTTTATTTCTAGTTTGTTAAAAACAGTTAGCTATAAAATTTTGAATTTTATGGAATGTTATGTCTGCAGCTACGGAGATGGTCATATGTTTTTCCTTCTTAAAAGCATTATTGTAGCTAATTACTTTAGTCTTTTTCTGGTATTAGGCTAAGCTTGCTTTCCTGGAATAAACTCAACTTTATCACGTTATGTTATCTTTTTTGTAATTTGCTGTATTTGCTATCATTTTGTCTAGGGTATTATTTATGTTCAGAAGTGGGATAGGTGTGTAATTTTCCTTTTTTTGATTAGTCCTTCTTTGGTTTTGAAATAGGTTTTCATTATTCTCATAAAATACTTTGGAAATGTTTTCTATTTTCCTCTAAAAGTGTTCGTATGAAATTGAATGTATCTGTTTATTAGATACTTAGTAGAACTACTCTAGAAAGCCATTTAGGGAATACTAAAATTTAGATGTAGTTTCTTTAATGGTTCTGATACTTTCAGATTTTCTATTTCTTTTAGAGTCAGATCTGATATATTGTATGTTACTACAAGTGCAATTCTCCAAGTAATTTTTAAAATTTATTGGCATTAAAATATACATAAATTCCTCTTATTAACTATAAAACTTTGTAATTTGATATAATACATTTACAGAAAAGTGCATAAAACATAAACATGGTTTAATAATTTCCCAACAAGCAAGACCCACACAAAGATAAAGAACATTTCCAGCACCTCAGAAACCCAATATATACTGCTTAACAATCCTAGTTCCTCCTTCCTAGAAAAGTTTGTTACTCTGAATTTTGTAGTAATAACTTATTTTTCCCCCATATATTCTTACCACCTAATTAAGAATTATAATCACTATAGTTTAATGGTGCCTATTTTTGAACTTTGTTTAAATGAGATCATACAGTATGTATTATTTATCTTTGGCTTCTTTTGTTCAATATTAACTTTGAAAGCTTCAACTATATTTTGGGGTGTTGGAGTATTTCATTAATTCTCAATTCTGTATAGAATTTCATTTTATGATTTTGCATTATTTATTTACCCATTTTTAGAATGATCACAATTTGAGGGTTTTTTTTCCCACAGTGATTAACTATGTTGTGTCAAGAAGAATAAAGTTGATTCCTAGTTTTGTCACTTACTAGTTGTTTGAGTTTAATTGGTCACTAAATTTTTCTAAGTTATTCCATAAAATATGGAAAGCAATACTGATTTCATAGTTCATATTAATCCAATAAGATACTCATAATGTAAAATAATCTTCCTTTTCATTATTATAGTATAGTGTCCTTCTTTGTGTACTTATTGATAAAGTACCTCGCCTTTAGAAGATTTTTGGAAGTTTTTCTCCTTGCTATCTAACTTTTAAAATATGTATATTTATATTATAATGTTTGATGCATAAAGCAGTCTGGAATATAATATAATCGTCATTTATTTCCATCTTTAGTATACTTTTTCAAATGACTACAAAATTAATGACACTTTTTACTTTTTCATTAGTTTTAAATGTTGCTAGAATATGAGAATTAAATTTTTTAAAGTATTTCTTCTTCTTTGGAGTCTCCAGACATAAAATTCTTCAAATCTTTTCTTAGTTTTTCAAGTCTATTTTTCTATAAATAACTTTACATATCTAACTTGGAACAGTTCTCCTGTCTTTGGGAATCCAAAGCACCTCCAAATTTCCATCACTCCATTCTTCTCTGTCACATAAAACAAACATTGAGTAAAAATGTTGTACAGCTTGTGTAAATGCAGCTTCAAGACTAGTCTCCCAGACCTAGACTGACCACATAGCTCGGTTTGCCTGGGAAAATCCCCATTTGTATCTACTGTCTTTGAGTTATTAATAGTGCTTTTACTACCCCCAATCTCCCAGTTTGAACAATAAATTATAAGATTACTCTACCTTGCCCTAATTCCAACTAAACTGTTGGCAAACCTACTAGTTCATTGTTAAGGTGAAATTGCTGTTTTCTTCCTATGTCCCTGACAGATTTAAATAATTCTTCCTGCTAAATGAAATAAGTCTGAGAGGATAGTTTTTCTTATATATTCCAACACACTAAGAGATAATTAAGCTCCTCAAGAATCTGATGAGATAGGTCAGCAGGTTTTATTAATTTACATTATCCAGGTAAGAAAATGAGTCACAGAGGAACTGAGAGACTGTTGCCCAAGTTCAAGGTAGAAGAAAAGGCTAAAACCCTGATTCCTCATTTTTGGTTCATTGCTCTTTCTGCTAAAGATCCAGCAATGAATATTACATTTTGAAATAATTGGCTGAATGAGTAGGCATTGTATAGACTTGGGATGAGAGCTACTCTTAAAGAGAAAAGAAAAAAGAATTCTTACCCATTAAGGCCTAGTTGCATAAATTGTATTTGGTAGGACAAGTAGAATTATCAGTACATTTTTCAGTTCTAAAATATTTACATTTGGTAATATTGGAAGGTTGAAAAAGATTTAACCAAATTAGCCACTCCAAAAGAGAGTTGCACTTACCCACGCTAATTTTAATGAGCACGTTTTATGACTTAATAGACTATATGATTAAGCAAAGGCAATTTTTCAAACAAATTGATTACTGATACCTATTTGCTCACATACAGTCTCCTGTGTGCTCTGGGACCAGTCTCAGCTATGTCTACAGCTACTTGCTTCATGTTCTGCTTTCTTATATCCCAAGCCATATTACCTTAATTTCCACCCAGCTACTTTGGTGTTATGATCTCTGTGAAGACACTCACCTGCTCATCTCTGCACGCTTCTTTTCTTCTATATCCTTTCATTCCTTCAAGTTGACTATTTGCCAAACAAGAAGGTAGGAAACTTTGCTTCCATACTTAGCTGGTGATAGGAAGTTTGCACTCTTAGGAAACTATAGAATTATGTGAGTCATGAAAGTTACACCTACATGCTTTACTGGGGACACATATTATTTGAAAGGTGAAAAATACAGAAGGAAAGGGTAGAATTGCCAGACAAAATGGAGGATATACAGTTAAATTGCATTTTAGAGAAATAATTTTTTTTAGTATATGTCCTAAATATTGCATGGGACATATATATATGAAAAATAATTTGTTGTTTATCTTAATTTCAAACTTAGCTTGGTGCCCTATATTTTCCTTTGTTACATCTGGCAGCCCCAGGAAGGGTGAAGTCTGTTAGAGTGCTCGTTCACTATCCTGATTTATGGAACCAAAGTCTGAAATCCCTTACATAAAAATTAGGGTAGTGGAGGTAGCCAATTATCCTTTTTCTTCCTTTTTTTCTTTCTTTCTGTTTCCTTGTTCCTCCTCCTCCTCTCCCTCCATCCTCTATTTCTCAGAAATAGTAGCAATGGTGGTGGTGGTAGTAATAGTAATAGTAGTAATGGCGGCAGTAATAGCAGTAACGGTAGCCATAGTACTAATAATACTAGGAATTCCTCCATTTGTATAATATTTCACATACATCATCTTACTTGGTTTTAAGTGATTTTATATGTTTTTTCCATATAGATATTGAGAATGGGGAAAAAGAAAAAAAATCACAGAGATGTATTTAGTATGTTTCTTTGTTTAGACGTATTCTTACTGTGAAAGTGGCTTCTTATATATGTAGAATGGCTAAAATGAAATTGAGACATAATGCAGATTCTGAGCCCAAAACTTCCTATTAATGACCAAAGTTGTATTGGGGTTTCATTTTTTAGATGAGTAGTTATATTGACTATGTTCATTGAACAAAAGGATTTGAATTAAAGGAATTCACCCTGGCAAAACATGTAGAAAATCAAACAGACCATATTAGGACAAGTCCTTATTCATGAACTGAAGTGGAAAATTGAGACAAAAGTTTAATAAGTTAAATTATTTTTTAATTCTTGGTCTCTGCAGTTTCAGTAATATAGGTCAAAGTATATGTAGACATGGTATACCCATGCAATCAAACTTATCTATACTCTCCTTTAGTAGTAGAGTAGTAGTTTTAAGCATTTGATCTTAAATAATATTTCTAGAACATGAGGAATTTAGTAGATGATTGAGAATCATCATGTGAAACACACTGGTGTGGATAGTGTGCTGTAGTGGGAGGGTGATTATTAAAAAGGAGGTACAACATGTTGCTTTTGACATGACTCCTATTGTTAGATCTATCATTTTAGAGTTAATATTTTTCATACAAAATATGTCTAGCCCTGTAATAAATATGTGTCTAGCCCTGTAATAAATGTTTAACTACAATTATTTCATTTTTATCTTTCAATATACCTATAAGGTAGATATCATCCTTAATTTATGAAGTAAGGTTGACCTTGGAATGTATTAGTAAGTGGCTCAAAGTCATTCAACTGTGTACCGGTAAAGCTAGTATTAAACATCCTTGTGTTTAACTCTGAGGTCAATTTTTTAAAGCTTTATTGAGATATAATGAACATACAATAAGTTCCACATAGTTAAAGAGTACAATTTGATAAATGTCAACATATGGACACAGCCATGAAGAAAACCATCTTTGCATTTAGGATAATGCACATATCCATCACCCCCAAACATTTCCTCATACCCCTTTATAATCTGTCCCTCCCATCTCTTCCAATCATCCTTCTTATCCCCAGGAAATTACTTATCTGTTTCATGTTACTATAGATTAATTTGCATTTTCTGAAATTTTACATAAATGGAATCATATAGTATGTAATATTTTTGTCTGGCTTCTTTCAGTCAGAATAATTATTTTGAGAAATATTGATGTAATTGTGTTTATCAATGGTTCTTCGCTTTATATATGCTAAGCAGCATTGCACCATAAGGATATTCTACAAATGTCTACCTATAATCTGGTACTGAGCACTTGTGTTTCCAGTTTTTGACTATTACAAATAAACTACCATGAACATTTCAGTACAAGTCTTTTAATGGACATTATTTTCAGTTTTCTTGGGTAAATACATAGGAGTGGAATGTCTGGACCATAAATTAGGTATGCTTTTAATTTTTAAAGAAACTGCCCAACCTGTTTTACAAAACGGTTGTACTGCTTTACATTTTCACTAACAGTGTTGTAGAGTTGTTTCGCATCCTCATCAACAATTCGGGAAGTTAGGTTTTCTGATTTTAGACATTCAAGTAGGTAGGTAGTTGAATCACTTAGATTTTAATTAGAAAACCATTAATGAGTAACAATGTTGCTTGAGCATCTTTTCATGTGTTAATATGCCATCAATATATCTTCTTTGGCTAAATGAAATGTCTGTTTGAATCACACTCATTTTTATATAGCTATTTGTGGGGTTTTTTTTTTAATTGAATTTTGAGGATTCTTTATATACTCTGCATAGAGATATTTTATCAGACATGTTGTTTGCAAATATTTTTCTCCAAATCTGCAGCTTTTCTTTCTCTTAGGAGAGAGTTTTGAAGAGTAGAATTTTTCAATTTTGATGAAGTCAGATTTATTTATCTACTTATTTATTTATTTTTGGTGAGGAAGATTCATCCTGAGCTAACATCCGTTGCCAATTTTCCTCTATTTTTTGTTCATGGGATGCCTCCACAGCATGGCTGAGTGGCATAGGTCTACACTAGGGATCTGAACCCTCGAACCCAGGCTGCCAAAGTTCAGCACACAGAACTTGAACCACTCGGCCACCGGGTCAGCCTCCAAGTCAGATTTATTTTATTTTATTTTATTTATTTTTATCTTTTATGCCTCATGCTTTTTGTGTATCTAACAAATATTTGCTAATCAAACCTCACAAAGATTTTGTTCTATGTTTTTGTCTATAATTTTTGTAGTTTTACATTTGGGTCTGTGATATATTTTGAGTTAGTTTTCATGTATGGTAGGAAGTATGGGTCAATATTCCATTTTTTCATAGGTATTTTCAATTGTTCCAGCATTGTTTGCTGAAAAGACTATCCTTTATCCACTGAATTTCCTTTGCACGTTTGTTGAAGATCAATTGATCATATGTGTGTGTCTATTTCTAGATGTATTCCACTATGTTCATCTATTTGCCTATCTTTGTGCCAATAACATACTGTCTTAATTACTGTCCTTTTTGTCCAAAAGTGTTTTGGCTATTCTAAGTTCTTCACATTTCCATGCATATTCCCTTTATCAGGTTGAGGAACTTTCTTTCTAAGTTTTCTGAGAGGTTTTTTTTCTTTTTTTTATATAACACCACATGGATGCTGGATTTTTTTCCCATGCCATTTCTTCATCTATTGATATGAACATGCAATTTTTCTTTTTCAGTCTGTTAATATGTTGAATTACATTGGATTTTGAACATTAATCCAACTCTATATTCCTGGAATAAACATCACTTGCTCATGATGCTTATCTTTTTTATATATTGTTGGATTTGTTTTGCTAAAATTTTAATTAGAATTTTTGCATCTGTTTTCACCAGGGATATTGGCCTATAGTTTCCTTTTAATATCTTTTGGTATCAGGATAATGATTGCTGCATATAATGATTTGGGAAGAAGTCCCTCTTCTTAGATTTTCCGCAAGATATTATGTATAATTGGCAATAATTCTTCCATGAAAGTTTGGCAGAATTCACTAGTGAAGATTTGTGGGACTGGAGTTTTCTTGTGGGAAGGTTTTTAACAACAAATTCAATTTCTTTAATAGACAAAGTATTTAGATTACCTATTTTATTTTGAGCTGGATTTATAGCTCATTTCTTTCAAGAAATTTCCTATTTCATCTAAGTTTTCAGATTCATTGGAATGGTTTTTTGTAATATTACTTTTTTTGTCCTTTAATTATCTGTAGAATATTTAGTAATTTCCACCCTCTCATTTCTGGTGTTAGTTATTTGCATTCTTTTTTTCCTGTTAGGTATGGCTAGAGTGTTATCAATTTTATTTGTCTATCTTATCAGCCAGGTTTGGCTTCACTGATTTTCTTTACTGTTTTCTGTTTTCTCTTTCATTATTTTCACTGTGATATTTGCTTTCTTCTGCTTACTTTTGATTTCATTTCCTCTTACTTTCTAGTTTTTAAGGTGGAAAAGGAGGTTCTTAATTTGAGACGTCTTTTCTAGTATAAGCATTTGATGCTATGAATATTCTTCTAATTACTTTTTAACTGCATCCACAAAATTTTAATGTGTTATGATTTTATTTTCATTTAGTTCAAAACACTTTTCAGCTCCTATTTTGATCATTGTTTGACCAATGGGTTATTTAGAATTATATTATTTAGTTTGTGGATATTTGGAGGATGTTCTAGATATCTTTCTATTATTCATTTCTAATTTAATACTATTGTAATTTAAAAACATATTTTGTATTGCTTGAATCATTTTAAACTTATTGAGACTTGTTTTATGACTCAGATATGGCCTATTTACATAAATGTTTCATGTATACTTGAAAAGAATGTTATTCTGAAGTTTGGCACACTCTGCTTCAGTGGTCCATGTTCCCAGGTTTGGAGCCTGGGCCTGGACGTACACCACGCGTCAGCCATGCTGTGGCGGTGACCTACGTACAAAATAGAGGAAGATTGGCACAGATGTTAGCTCAGTGCTAATCTTCCTCAAGCAAAAAAAAAAAAGGAAGACTGGCAACAGATATTAGCTCAGGGTGAATCTTTGTCACCAAAAAAATAAACTGTATTCTGCTTTTATTCTATAAATGTCAATTAGTTTTATTTGGTTTATAATGTTATTCAAACCATCTACATCTTCTGATTATCTGCCTAATTATTCTATTAGAGAAGATTTTTGAAAACTTTTACTATAGGTGTAGATTTGTCTGTTTCTCCTTGAAATTCTATCCATTTTTGCTTCATGTGTTTTTAAGCTATGTTATTAGGTATATAGACTTTTGAGATTGTTAAGTTTTCTAGATCAGTTTGCCACTTTCTCAATAAATGTCTTCCTCTCATTCTGATAATTTTCTTTGCTGTGGAATCTATTTTGTTTGATATTAATAGACCCATTCGAGCTTTCTCTCAATCGATGTTAGGATTATATGTACTTTTCCTTCATTTTACTCAACATATTTGTTTTTATATTTAGTTATTTTCTCATAGGTAGGATAAGTTGGGTCTTCATTTTTCAGTCAATCTGAGAATCTTTGCTTATTAATTGGTGTGTTTAGATCATTTATATTTAATATAATTATTGATATGATTTAGTTTAAATTTATCACTTGCTCTTTTCCCCCCCTCTATCTTCTTTGTTCTCTTCTTCTTTGTTTTCTTCTGCTTTCTATTGAATAATTGTATAGTTATTATTTTCTTTTATCTTCTTTCTTCATTTGTGAGTGATGGCTCTTTATTGTGTTATATTAAGGATTTCTTTAAGAATTATAATATGCATCTTTAACATATCACAGTATACCTTCACATTATATTGTACTGTTTTATGTATAGTAAAAGAAACTTATAATGGTATATTTCTTCTTTATTCTTCTCAGACTTTGTGCTATTATTGTCTGACATTTTATTTCTGTCTCTACTATAAAATCCACACTATATTGCGATTACTTTTGCTTTAAACAGTTGATTCTCTTTTTAAATATTAAAAAAAATTTTTTAAATCCATATTTACCATTTCCATTCTCTTTATCCCATTGTGTAGATCCAGATTGTCAGCTGCCATCATTTTCCTTTTGCTTGAAAAACTTTCTTTAACATCTCTTATAGTGTAGGTCTACTGATGTTCAATTATTTCACTTAAGTATATCTGAAAAAGCTTTTATTTTTGAAAGATATTTTTGCTGGGTAAAGATATCTATGTTGAAAATCTTTTCTTTCACTATTTTAAGGATTTTTTAAATTTGGCTTCCAGCTTGTATTGTTTCTGACAAAAAATCAACTGTCATCCTTATCTTTGTTCATCTGTATGTAATGTGCCTCATTTCTCTTGTGATTTTAATATTTTCTCTTTATCTCTAGCAGTAAATAATTTTATTGTGATGTGCATTGGTGCGTTCTTTGTGCTTGGGTTTATTTAACTTCTTGAATCTGTGGGCTGATAGTTGTCATCAAGTTTGGGGGACAAAAGTCAGTCATTACTTGTTCAAGTAATTTTTCCACTTCTTCTCCCTCAGGTACCACAATTTAATCTATATTTAACTTCTTGGATTTGTCCTGTAGTTTGCTGAGGCTCTGTTCTTTGTTGTCTGTTTCATTTTGAATAGGCTCTATTGCTATAACTTCAAGTTCACTAGACATTTTCCTACAGGATCTTATCTACTACTAATTACATCCATAGCTCTTTCATCTCAAATATTATATTTGCATCTCTAGATGTTCAATTTGGTTCTTTTTTTATATCTTCCATTTTTCTACTTTACACCCTCAAATTTTTCTCTACCTTCTTAAACGTATGGCAGATAGACATAGTAACTAGTTATATGCTTTTTTGTACTAATTCTATCATCTTTATCATTTATTATTCAGTTTAGATTAATCAATATTTCTCCTCATAATGGATAGTATTTTCCTATTTCTTTGCATACTTGATAATTTTTTTGACTGCCCAATATTGTGAATGTCGGATGCTGAATCTTTTGTATTAATAAAAATATTATTGAACTGTGTTTTGGGTCAAAGTTAAGTTACATGAAATCTGTTCACTCTCTTCAGGTTTTGCCTATAAGCTTTGCTATGTGGAATCAAAGCAATATTTAGACGCTTATTAGTACATTAAATGATGCTTCATAAATTATAAAGCTTTCTACTCTGACTGTTTGGAACAGGCACTATCCCCTGTATTTTTGATGTCCCATGTACTCTCATTTAATTCTTTCTTTCTTGTCTCTAGTATTTTCCTCATACACATGAGTTGATCTGTACTCAACTGAATACTTCAGATGAATCCTCTGAAGATCTCTCTGGGTTTTTCCCTCTCTCTGTTGGTCTCTCTTTGCAGTTACTTGTGCTGCAAATTCTAGCCACCTTAATTTCCTTATGATCTCACCTCAGACCCTGGACTCTGATTGGGTTCCTCTTCCAAGAACCACAGCCTGAAAAATTCCTTCAGCAATAAGATTGGGCAATCATAAAGCTCACTTCATTTGTTTCTCATATGTTAAAGATCACTATCCTTCATCGTATGATGTTGAATATCTTGAGAGCAATTGTCTCATACATAATTGCCCCAGTTTTCAGTTGTTTCATGCAAAGGAGTAAATGTGGTCCCTTTTACTCCATCTTGGATAGAAATGGAAGTCTTTGTGAGGCCAATTTTAAATCTTTATATTAGAGCAATTTGAGCAATCCATTTGAGAAGGTGTACATTGCCATATAAAAAGCAAACAATTTAAGGCAAAACATATACTTACCGTGTGCAAACATTGTTTTGTGTTTTAACTTGATAAAAGGACTTGTAAAATTTACTTTTACACTTAAAGAAGTTTTTTGTTTCCTAACTTGTCATTCTTCAAGAAAGAACAAAACAAAATAAATCTTTTCCTTATATTGACCCTATATCGTATATTTATAGTGACTTCATGCCATAGGCAAATGATGACTTCTTTTATAATTTGTCAGTTTTTTATCAATGATATTACAAGAAAAGTAACATTTTAATGAACATAAAATGTAGTCACTATGTTTATTAAAATATTTTAGAAAGTGTGGTTTTATCTTCATTTTTGTATGAGCAGTTATGATTTGACATATTTATGACTTCTGGAGCTTGAGACTTCAGTTTCCACAATAAGCACATACTTAATAAATGATTAATTATAATAAACTCTCCTGTGCTTTTTCAATACATGAGAAGAAAAAATGAAACAACTGTTTGCAAAATTCAAGTTTAAAACAAATAAAGACAATAAAACTATTATTTGTAATCCTTCTAAATACGACAAGGGCTTAAATTGTTGAGGCAATTCCCCACACAAATCAACTCATAAATAAGCTGTGGTTTCAAATATCTGTCATATTGTCCATGTTCTACTTTGCCTGCAACTCTACGTGCTCAGAGGGGCAAGGGAATTAAGACAAGTATCTGGATAATTCAGAAAAGAATTATAGGCCATGTTAACAATTATTAGTCAAGAGTTATAAATAGCATTTGTCAAGCAAAAGACTCACTGCAAACTAAAGTGGGAGTGCAGACTAATTACTTGATTTCTCATATTTGGGAAAGTAAAGTTTCTATTGTAAGTTTCTCCTTATAGGGAAACTGATGTATTTAAAGCTAACAGAGGAAAACTTCTTTATTAAGCCAGTAATGGAGGTATGCTGCCTTATAGACTTAGGTATAGTATATAATCAAAATATTATTTTAGATGATTTTGATTATAATATTTCTAATTGTTTTTTCTTACTATCTGTATTAATTAGCAGTACCATATGGTGTGATGGACTTGGAGATATGCTGCCTAAAGCAGACCTCTGGGTCTTGTTGACCTGTCTGCAGAGAGTGCATTCAGCAAACAGCCTACATCTGTCAGTCCCTTCAGAAATTGGTTTATCTGTAGAAGACTGCTACAAGGTCACGCTTTTCTCAGGACAATCCATATCCAATGACTGATCATTGCACAGGTATTAAGGCAGGCCAGGACATTTGGGCCTGATATGGGACAATTCTGATGGGTAATTTTAACCCAAGAGCTCTCTATGTGGTTAGTTAAGGCTGATCTTTGGTCTACATGACAGCTTTAGTTATTCCTCTGCTCAAACCTGCTACCTTCCCGTTCCTTCCATAGGTATTGTTCTCAAAAGTATTCCTTAATAAGTACTGTGTGCTAACGTCTGTGTTGGAGTATGGTTGCTAAAGAAAGTACTCTTGGAAGTAGTTCAAGCAGCAGGTCATAAAGATGGAATTTTAGAGCTGGATCAATCCCCACCCAGGGCTTAATGAGAACACCATCACTGGTGGTAATTGTGATAGAATTCTTGAAACATTCACTGATAGTGAATTGGCATCATATACTGGTGGAAGATTGCACTAGTGGCTGTGATATATCTGATCTGAAAGGTATGAAGGAAATAGTAATTATAAAGACAATGAAATTGCATGGCTATTGGTAAACTCCACTGATATTCTAGATTAAAAAAATAGATAACCAAAAGCTAACTGATTAGCAAGCAACAGAAAGCCAAGTATGAAATCCAGAGGGCCTCCTTGGTAGCACAACCTTCAAGGGAAGAGCAGAGAAAGCTGATTATCAGCACCAGAACTTAAATGTAAGAATTACCAAGCTCTAAGGAATGTAAAGACAGGTCTGCTATACCAAAACCATGGCCCTGGTTGAGAAAGAATGGAAAGTTAACACATGGGATGGGGTCATCTTGATTAATGTCCCCCAAAATCTTAAATTCCCGGATTTCTCTGAACTCTCTGAGCCCATGGAATTGATCCACTTTTCTCCTCCTTATTAAAAGCTAGCTCTCCACACTTACTGAAAGTTAATTTAGAACTTCTCTCTCTCCTTCCTCCAACTGCTACCTCCACCATTACCACAAAAGACCAACATAATCGCCCCTCAGTATCTGCCCATCATCCCTCCTGTTTACTAGATATAGACCTAGTATTAACTAGGATTAAGTTGGAGCATGACCCAGTCCACTATGTGTTAGGTCTGATAAGGTAGGAAGCGGACTACTCCAAAGGAGCTGCAAGACCAACCCAACATGTACTGGCAAGATATGAGTCAGAACAAGGGTGATTATATTCTGATTGATTAAGAAGGACCCCCCCCCCAAAAAAAAAGAATTGGACAAGGGAGACTATTGGGAGCATTCTCCTGATAGAAGGAATTTAATTCCCTGGCAAGAACTCAAGAAGATGCTGTGAGCTCTCTATTACAATGACTCCTAGAAGCAAGGGAAAAGAAAATGCCCACATGAAGCAAGATAGAAATGCCAGAATTACCATGCAAACAGTGGAGGAAGAAATCTAAAGCATATGGAAGTTGTCTTCCCAATGGATTCACCGAAGATTCATTATGTAAGGCTAGAAAACCCCAAAAATAATTATGTTCCACAGGAAGGAATGGAGGATACACTATTTACCAAGGTCAAGGGGAATGTACTATATGGGACACATCACTAAGAAGCTCAGTGTTGGCTGTCTTCTGTAGGCCAGAGCTGATGGTAGGAGAGGATGCTATACAATTGGATTCCCAGATAGAAATGGGAATGATAGGACCTTATTGAAACAATAGAAGCCACGTGGTTGTGCTTAACTCTCAGAAACCAATGGACACAATTATAATGAAATACAAGTTTGGAGTGGCAGCCAAAAGGCCTGAACCACAGAGAGCTATGCAGATGTTTATTAAAACATAGCATTCCTAGGAACAAAATATGTGGATAACCAACAAGGGTGCTACTTAGATTGGACCATTAGAAATAATTAACGTTGGATGATCAGGAGATTAAGTGTAGTTGTCCCAATAAAAAGTCACAGTTGTTTGCTCAGTTTCTTGTCCTGTGTCATTTTTAGGACAGAGAACCCAATGATTAAAGAAGACAGTTGCCAGGAGAAAAAACTATGCAACTCGATAGCAAGTATACATGGAAACGATACCACCAGTCTTACCCAAAAGGGTCTTATAGCCAATTACACAGATTACTGAACGTTAAGAAAAGGGGAGCAAAACATACCTAGAAAAACTCTTTGAATATAAACAAATATTTCCAAGGGAGAGGTAAGCCTGCAAATCTCAAAAGTAAAATAGAATCTCTAGCTTCCTGGACATGTTTGCTATTTAATCATAAAGCCCAGAAGGTGTAGAAACATGAAAACATTCATTGAGCATTGTCTTTCAACAAGTATGTGGCTATGAATTTGGTGATTGTATTATTTGGTATTTCTTTCATAAAAGAGGATCAGAAACTACTTGTACTTACAAAGAACAGACAATATTATGCATTTACTCTCCCTAGCTCTGTCATAATATAGTCTGAATATAATGTAGTCTAGATGTCCCACAGAACATGCCATGTATCCATTATAATGGCATCCTACTAACCAGGCCAATGAACAAGAAGGGTCTAGTGCATTGGAGACTTTGGAAAGATACAGGAACTCTAGGAAGTGGAAAGTAATGGGTCTGCCACATCAGCAATTTTTTTAGTGGTTAAGGGCATACCAGAATATCCCATTCAGAGTAAAATACAAATTATTACATCTTGAACCTCACACCATGATGAAAGAAGTATAAACCTCCACGATGCCTCTTTGGGTTCCAGAGCTAGTATTTGCCACATCTGGGAATACTGCACCTGTCCATACTCTGCATCACATGAAAGGCTACCACGTTTGAATGAGTCCTAGAGCAGAAGTGGGCTAGAGAATGCATCCAGGCCACTTAAGTGATACAATCCAGCAGACCCTAAGCTATCAGAAATATCAGTGTTGAGAAAAAGTGTAGTGTGGAGTTTATGGCAAGCTTCAATAGGAAAATCAAAATGTCAACCTCTGGGATTAGCATAAAAGCTATGTCAACCTTCAGTGGAGAAGTTTATTCCTAACTTTAAAACAAGTGCTGGCATGTGACTGTGTCCTGGTAGAGATAGAGAATGTGACCATGGATGAAGAACTGCATATCGTGACGTAGGTTCTAACAGATCCGCTAAGTGTTAAAGTTGGGCAAGCCCAACAAAATAATCACTGTAAGATGGAAGTGGTACATAACAAATGACCTGGAGCAAGACAGATGATATAAACCAGTTGTATGAGCAGGTAACCCTGACTCCCATGCCTCCCATCCTTGCTGCAGTTGTGCTTCATCCTCAGCTCAGCCTATGGCCACAGGAATGATCTTTTGCTACCAGGTAATGAAGAAGGAAAAACTCCAAGCTTGGTTTACGGATGGGTTAGCTTGGTATGTGGATTCAAGTGAAAATGGACACTAGCTGTGCTGCAACCTCACACATAGGAGGCCTTAAAATAAAGTTGTGAAGAAAAATTCTCCCAAACAGTAGAGATTCAGGAGATGCAACTGTTATCCATTTTGTGTGGGAAGAGAAGGGACCTGACTTAGAGGCAGTGGGAAATGACCTGGTCAAAATTCTAGGAGAGGAATTGGAAGAACAGAGATAAGAAAGTCTGGGGTAGAGGAGCACAGGGGGACATATGGAAATGGGAGAAAAGTACGAAGGTTTTTGTGCCACACGTTAATGCCTACCAGAAATCATTGTTCATGGAAAAGGCACTAAACAACCACATAGACAAAATGACTCAATCAGTTGAAATCACCCAGCCTCTGTCATTGGCCACTTTATTGCTGGAATAATAGACATATGAACAAAGTGACCATGGTGGCAGAGACGGAGATTATACACGGACCCATCGGCATGAGATTTCACTTACCAGTAGCCGTTGTAGCTATTGTGGCTTGCAAAGGTCCAACCTGCCAGCAACAGAGACCAGTCGTGAGCCCTGATAATGTATCATTCCTCAATAACAATTAATCACTTAGAGGAAAGTTGCCTGTATTGGCCCACCTTCCTTTCCTGCCTGCAGGGCCTCAGAAAACTCCATTATTTAAAGGTTTACAGAGTTTTAGACTTCCTACATGGGATTTCATGTATCATCATGTCGAATCAGGGCCTCATTTTACAGTATAGGAGATATGAGACTGGGCCCATGACCATAGCATCCACTGTCATATCATACACTATGCCACACAGAATCTACTGGCCTGCTAGAATGTTGGAACAGTCCACTAAACAAATAGTTAAAACTCTTACTCAGGGTGATACATTATGACTTTAAGATGCCATCATCCAGACTGCAGTGTACACTTGGAATCAATGACCTTTAAATTGTGCTGTTTCCAACAGGAAGAATATATAGATTATGGAACCAAGCAGTGGAAGCAGGGGTACACCACTTACCTTCATTCCCAGTGATACACTTGGTGAATTTGTGCTTCCCAATATCATAATTCTGGGTTAGAGATACATAACTAGAATTACAGATACTAATATTCATTAGGGGAACTCATTTGCCACTCATGCCCCACATTATGAATCCTATTGAACTATAAGCTATGGTTGCCACATGGGTATTTCAGGCTTCCTGTGTCCATGGGCCAGTGAGGCCAGTAGAGTTGTCACTATCTTGGCAGAGGCAATGAACCCTTATCATCTGGATGCTTTTACACAATGAGGACAGGAAAGAATATATGTGGAACCAGGTGATCCACTTGGGTGTTTCTTGGTACTTCCTTATTTAATTTTGATTGACAGGTGCCTGAAAAGGGCGAGAACACCAAAGGCTCAGATTCCCCAGAGATAAGGGTCCAAGTCATGCCACTAGATAAAACATGAATATCAGTACAGGATGTGCATTCTGATCCCATATAAAGAAATGGAGCTGGGTAGTGCAATGAGTAGACTATAGTGGACACAGTGGATATTTCATCCAGGTCCTCTTTTAAGAAAGGATTTGTTGCCCCAGATGCATGGAATGCTGACAGAGATACTCATCAGCTATCAATAACTTCAGGAATCAACTCAGTTGCTGAGAACAGCTTTCTCCCCAACCCCACCACTACAAGCACCAAACCCTCCATCACATCACATTGTTGAGTGACCCAGATCCAATAGATGTGGTTATAAAGGCCCATCCATTTCTTCCTGATGTGGGACAATTCTGACAGTTCATTTTAGTTCCAGAACTCCTCCTGGTCTTGGCCAAAATTATTGGAGTTTGCATTACAGATTAACTTCTCTGTCTATCCAATACTGCTTCCTTCCCTTTCTTTCCACAAATGCTGATCCTAAAGACACTCCTTAATAAACATCCTGCAAATGAAACTCCATCAAGGAATCTGCTTCCATGAGATACGAACATGCTACGGTAGTATAATGGAGAGACCACACAATTTGGAGTCATGCAGAGCTGAGTTTACAATCCGCCAGTTCCATAACAGTGGACAAGTTACTTAACCCTTGTAGACCTTGTTTTCCACATATACCTCTCTCTTTCATGCAATTTTTCTTAAAACAAAACAGAGTGTCTATTCTATGCTAGAGCTCTATTCTATGCTTGTAGTATAAGAGGAACCATCTGGATTATCTCACATTTTGGATGAAATCTCAAGCACTGAACTTATGTTCAAATATATAAAAAGACCATCCTGTTTAAATGTGTTTGCACATATACCACTATGTGAGGGTTTAAGTGATTCCTTATCCTCCTCAAGAGATACCACTGTTGTAGTATGTTTAAAGCATTCATATAAAGTTGCTATGGCTTGAGCCTTCCTCTTTCATGTCTGTGTGGTGAAAATCCAGTGCAGAAAAAACTTTTCTTTATCTTGTCACTAAGTTGATGCACATATAAACTAAAATAGGAAAGAAAAAATGAGTGGAAGTATTTATAGTTCAAATATTATCACTCAAATGCATACTAAAATAAATGACTTTTGAGTAGTGATAATGAATCAAAAGCAATTCGGTTATACAAACTGAAAGACTGGAATATTCATACATCAATTATTAATGAGTTGTACGTTTCAAGCCAAGTTCTTTCATTACCAGGTCTCAGACAAAGGCTGGTATTATCTTTTAGCTAGACTGACTTGCCTTTCATTATCCTGAAAGTATCTAGATATGCAAATAACGTTTAGTTTAAGGGCATAATCATCCTTAAAGGATTTTGTTTTTAAGTTTTTCCTTTTTTTGAACTAATGCCAGTTTGTTCTATATCGCTCCCTTGTTGATTTATCAAATGACATTAACTGCTGTTGACCGCTTCTTTTTTTTAAAATCTTTCCATTATTGTTTAACTTTTCATGTATTTAGCCTCTTATCTTTCAGGCAAAATTGTAAACTTGTTGAAGGCAAAGGCGGAGATTTGTATTTCCTTGATTTTAATGCTGTGCATAATAACACAATTAATATTAAAAACAATTTTATCTTGCTTTTACTTATAATTGGTCATAATTTATTGAGATATCATTCTTCAACTTCTTAAGTGAAAGACGGCTTGCATGATTAACTAGATTTTAGATCACAGAGTAGATTAATGAGGTCATAAGTTCCCACATAGGAATAGTAAAATCAATTGACTCTCTCCTGGGTAAACCTGCATTTCAAAAGTTCAAGTTAATATAGGATGGTTCTTGTTGGTGTGATTCTTCAATAATACAATTGAAACTCTGTATACATATTAGAAACAAATATGGAAATTTTATGCTAAGGTAGTGTAATGAGCAAAAAATGGCTTATTGACTCTCATACAACAATGGAAGAGATATAACATCTTACAAATATTGGGGAAAAAAAGAAATTCTGACTTAAAAGTCTTAATTAGAGAGGGCGTTTGCCAAATTTCAGATTTTCAGGCCATGAACAAAACCTGGGTAATCTTCAATGGCAAAAATAAATAGAATGGGTCCCAAAATAAATTACAGTAATAAAGTAATACATTTGTTTAAAGAAGGATAATTTAGTCTTTGAATTACATTTAAGTTGAAAACTTCAATTCTGATTTTTCTTAAAAAAAGAATGTATTCATGTGAACAATATTAACTGTTTATCAAGTAAAACAAAACAGTGCAAAACAAAACTGATATTTGAAAAACAAAAATGATTCTGAATACATTACTGATAAATATGGTCATTTTAAAGTATTGAAATGGGATTTTAATCATTCCATTATAGCTGTTAGCATAGTGTGTCTACTGGTTGATGAGAACATACCTTCAGATATACTCCATTTACATTTTGATTATCAAAAACATAGGTTTCTGCTTATAGGTTTCCATTTTTGTTTTTCCCTGAAATGGCTCACGTTGAATACATTTTAGTGTTAAAATGCTGTTGCAATGCCATCACTAAATGTATCATAATTCATTAGGTTACAGGGAATAAACCAACCAATGAAATGAAGGCAATATGGCTACTGCTTAGAAGGTAATGTTAGCATCTTGGCATAAAGAATTTATTCCCACTTTTTTATGTGTTATTACCTATTATAGACAGCAATATCTAAAAGTGGAAATTTTTGAAAAGAACTTCTATTGCATTGGAAGTTATTATATTATCTCAGAAACTATAAAGGAGCTGATAGAGGAGAAAAGGAAAATACATTCTTATGTGAAACGTACATACAAACACAGTGATATGAGACGTGTACATTACAGTATTCAGCACATAAAGGCACAGCGAATTGTCATCAAAAGCTGGCTGTATGACAAAGAACAGTCAGGTCATTAATGTGACCACTTCATAGTCAGGTTTACACAGGTGGGATCTCATGCAGTATTCATTGAAAATTACATGGGAATAGAGTTGGAATATACAACCAGGAAGAGGAGAGATCCTCCCCATCAATGGCTCATATATATACCCCTTTGGGAGGTAGCTCCTCAAATCAGCAAAATGGGAGGGGTGGTCAGACTTAAAGTGATCTGAGGGAGGCAGAAATTTTGATTAACATTATTGTTTTTTAGCTTGCATTTTAAAAAAAAGAATAAGCACTAAGTATATCATTTCCAAACCAATAAGGGAAAAAAATTTACTAGTCAAAAACAATGCAGTAAAAGAAAGTTAAAGGAAGCAGAGAAAAAAAAATCAACATAAACAGAAAGCAGAAAATAAGATAAGGAAAGAAATTCAAATGAATAATCATAATAAATGTAAAGTAACCTAAGTCTCCAATTAAAAGACAGATATTCTAATGCTAACTTCTAAAAAGTACAGCTGTATAATTTTATAAAAAATAAACACAAACCCACAAAATGTTAGAAAAGATTAGAAAAAATACACCAGTAGAAAAACAACTTAATAACATACTAATGGTAATATCAGATAAAATATACTTTAAGGGAAAATAGTAACAGTGTAGTAAAAAAACTCAAAACTTAAATTTACCAGATAACATAAAACTCTATGACCTGAGTGAATATAATAATCTACTCTCAAAGACATAAGAAAAAAAATAGACAGAATTACATTTATAGATGGACAAATCCAGCATGATAAAATCTCTTTAACATCTGTATTTCAATAACTCATAGGTGAAGTGGACAAAATAATTAACAAGGCTTTGCAAGATTTGATAAACTTAATTGACAAATTGGTTTAAAAGACATATATTACCTAGTTCTGGCAATTATCGACCCATATCCTTCTCAGGCATACAAGAAACATTTATGAGAAAGTAAAACAATTTCTAGGTCTTAAAGCAAGTCTGAAAATCTTTCAAAATATCCATCATATAGGCCATGTTCTTTTATTCTACTGTAATTATTTTTAAAATGAAATAAGAAAGAGATCACTGAAATCATAAACAATCTGTATAAGGGTAGGTTAACTTGTGGCTGGTCTCTGGTATGGAATTATGCTTATCCCCAAGGACTCCTAGAAGTTTGCTACTGACCCTTGGCCAAAGCAGGGATAAAACATACTAGCTAGTGATTTAAAATATGTTGTATAAAATCCAAAATTTCCCTGGAGTCACTTTGTACTCACTTGTCTGTATTATTTACTGAAAATATATTGACTGATTGTTTGCACCTGATTTAACCAGTTCCCTAGCCTGGTTTTATGACAAGTGAGGTACAAAAGAACCTCAGTAAATTTGTACCTTGGCTTCCTTGAGATCAAGGTATCTTTGCACATGTGTTGTTTGTCAACAATCTGAAGGTAAAGCGTCCTGTAAAGGTAAAGGTAAAGCAACTGAAAAAGGACTCAGAAAGGGAGCTGTGCCAGGAAGTTGTTGAACCCCTCTGTGTTTACCTGTTATACTTTTCCTTTATTAAAAGCCTATGTGAGAATGCTGAGTGAAGTCTTCCAGGTCCTTTCAAGGATCCCACTCTGTTATTGCTGTACAATGGTGCTATGAGCACCATGCTATGAGGGAGGCTTTGGGGAATCTACTAGCCCAACTCCCACAAATGAGGTTAAATAAAGGGGAAAAGATTAGGATTATTCAGAAAAAAAGGAAACTTTAATAAAAATAAAAAGGCTGAACAAAATCTTTGGACAATTAAACTGGGTGGAAATGTTCAGAGGATTCATTAAAAATTGCCTGGGGCGGGCTGATGGTGTAGTGGTTAAGTTCGCTCACTCCGCTTTGGAGGCCCAGGGTTCGCAGATTCGGAATCGAGATGCAGACCTATGCACCGCTTATCGAGCCATGCTGTGGCAGGCGTCCCACGTATAAAGTAGAGGAAGATGGGCACAGATGTTAGCCCAGGGCCAATCTTCCTCAGCAAAAAGAGGAGGTTTGGCAATGGTTGTTAGCTCAGGGCTAGTCTTCCACAACAAAACAAACAAACAAACAAAAAGTGCCTGAAGAAGACGGTGGTAGATGGAGTAGCTACTAACATTTTAATGGCTCCCTATAAGTGAAGAGATGATCAGGCTACTCCATCAACCCCTCAAACCAGATAAGGACCACATCAGATTCTTTCAAGTTATCTCAGGTTTGATGAATATTAAAAAGCTGATACTGACCCAAAGAGAAATCTACAGCCTCTGGAACCCATGCTCATTAAAAAGGTTGAGATGAAGAAGAGATTTATGATGCTGAGAATTAGGATGGCCATGGTTTCTTGTGCAAACTCCAGCAGGGAAATCAAGGTCGTCTGTACTGTTATGAGTAAAATAGGCTGGGGTAGTGAAGACACCTTTATAGGGACTGCTGGACACTGGTGGACAATCTAAATGCACTGATGAAAAATTAAAGGACAATATAACTAAATTAGGGAGATACAATTATGCAATTGTAGAAGGCTTATAAGTAAAAATATATCTCAAAGTAGGAATTTATTAAGAAAATTTATGAATGGTTGTTGCTCCAGCCTACCAGTGTGCATTATTGAGGTTATATTATGCAAGAAGGACTCTTCCTTATCCAAACCACTGAAAAAAAGAGCCTCTTGCAAACCTACTCTTCAGCATGTTGTAAATGCCCATATAAAATTGCAACCCTTAGAACTAAAGATTAATTAGAATTAATTTAAAGCAATGTAGAATACATGAGAGATTATTAAAAATTTTTAGGTTTAATTAAGGATATGTTGGACACAGATGTATTTGTACTCACTTTAACAGTACAGTATGGCCTAGAGAAAAACTAATGAATACTGGAAATTGATTGAGGATTATAGAGGTCTTAATAAAGAAATAGCCCCATTGCATCGATTATGCCCAAAATAGTTATCACTTGAAATTGTGCAACATGTTAGAGGAGATTTGTATTCTGTCATCTATTTGGCAAATACTTTCTTAAATTTCTATTTCCACTATGGAAAATAGCATGGAGCTTCCCCCTCAAAAAATAAAAAATAGAACTACCATATGATCCAGCAATTCCAATTTGGGTATATATTCAAAGGAAATGAAATCACTACCTCAAAAAGATATCTGTACCCCCATGTTCACAGCAGCATTATTTGCAATAGCCAACACATGGAAACAACTTAAGAGTCCACTGATGAATGAATGAATAAAGAAAATGGAATATTATTCAGCCACGAAAAAGAAGAAAATCCTTCCATTTGTAACAACACAGATGAATTATGAGGGCATTGTGCTAAGTGAAATAAGTCAGCAGAGACAGACAAATACTGCATGATCTCACTTATACATGGCATCTGAAAAAACTAAACTCATAGTAACAGCGAAAATATTGGTGGTTGCCAGGGACAGAGGTTGGGGGGTGGGGGAAATGGGTGAAGTTGGTCAAAGGATACGGACTTCCAGTTATAAGGTGAATTAGTTCTGGGGAGCTAATGTACAGCTTGGTAACTATAGTTAGCAATACCGTATTGTATGCTTGAAAATTGCTAAGAGAGTAGATTTTAGAAATTTCCACCAGACACACACAAAAAATATGACCGTGAGGTGAAAGATGTGTTAACTAACTTTATTGTGGTAATCATTTCTCAATGCATACATAAACCAAATCATCACTTTGTACACCTTGAACTTATACTATGTTATATGTCAATTATATCTCAATCAGTAGGGGAAAAAAGAATATTATAAACATAATAAAGGAAACTAGACATTAAAGAGTACATTCTGTATGATCTCATTTAAATAATGTCAGCAGAGACTCTAAATAAGTAAATAAACAAAAAGCCTTTGTTACAGGACATACAAAAAGGCAGAAAAGCTGCTCTATGATGCTAGCAGAAAAGTATGGGCCAAGTATCATTATAACTATCCCAAAGGGCACTTCACCTGAAAGGAGGAGGTCAGCATGAAAGCCATGTGCATTTGACTGCCTTAAAAATAGAGAACCAGCCCTGATGGCCTAGTGGTTCAAGTTCTATGTGCTCTGCTGCAGCAGCCCAGGTTTGGTTCCCTGGCCTCAGAACCACACCACTGGTCTGTCAGTAGCCATGCTGTAGTGGCAGCTTACATGGGAGAACTAGAACGACCTACAACTAGGATTTACAACTATGTACTGGGGCTTTGGGGAGGAAAAAAAAGCCGGGAGGAAGATCAGCAACAGATGTTAGCTCAGGGCGAATCTTACCCAGCAAGAAAAAAAAAAATAGGATCAGTTACAAGGAAATATTCTAATCCAAACTAGCATTTATTTTGTGCTGGTAGGAAAATAATTTTTTATATTATTTCTGAAGGCAAAATAACAACGTAGAGCAAACATCATAAAAATGTGCATTGCTTTTAATACCCGATTTATGTCAATCAATATTTGATTACATGGGTCAGGAAAACAAAAGCGAATGCATAAGAAATGTCATAGGGTAAGAAATGATCAATTGAATGCGCAGTTTTTCTGTAGGTAGACTGTTTATTCAAGGAGCAATATGAGAGACCAACATCTTGAGCAAAGATTTTGGTCAGAGACAATTCTGAAATGAAGCAGTAAAACATAACCTTAAACACAAAGAAAAGCAGGTCTTAAATCTCATTAGAATCTTATTTATAGGAATAGACCAGTGTATCTGACCTTTATAGCAAAACATGTCATATTTAAAATAAAATACTGAAAAATTGGCTAGAAAATATGTAGTGTAGGGAGTAATCATTTGGAGGAAGTAAACCAATTCACGAAGAAGAAAGTTTTTGTTTGTTTCCACAGTGCCATTTTGTAACTTATCTATTTTATAAGAATATTTAAATCACCTTTTAGTTCAGTTGAGGGCTTAGAGTAACACTATTAGCTTGATTTCCATTATTTCAGTATTCAAACAGAAACAAAAATTTTTTAAAAAGAAGGTGAAACATCACTGCAGATACAAAAGAGCTTAGAAAAGAGAGGACATAGTGGCAGAGATTTTTTTAAAGCATTGATTTATATAAAAATTGTCAATGATTCCAAATCAGATAAAAATGCAATATTTTCAGAAAAACATAAATTACCAGAATCAAATTTAAAAGAAAGAGAAACTTGAACATTAGAGCAATTAAATCAGTAATAAAATGTAGTTATTCAGTAACATGTCTAGGCCAGGTGGTTTACCGATTTACTAATCTTTAAAGGACAGAGACTGTCCATCTGGTAAAAAAGTTTTTCCAGGCATAAAGAAACAAGAGAGTCATGCAAATTATTTCATATGGCTTTTATTGATTTCATAACAAAAGTGGAAAAAAGAGTACAAAAAAATACAATTAGAGAGCACTGTTACATTTGAATGCATAGGCTGAAATATTACATAAAATTTTAAAATTGAAATGCACTTTTATCAAGTTAATATATTACTAGGTTTATGGAAGGAGGACAAGGATATTCTAGCATCAGAAAATACCATCAATATAAGTTCTTTCTTAGCAGATTATGATGAAAAATGTTATCTGAAAAAGTGCATCAAAATGTTTGATAAAATTAATAACTGATTCATCTTTTAAATTCTCATCAAACTACAGATACAAGAGAATTCCCTCAATCTGATGAAGATTATGTGCCCAAACCTGACTAAACATCATATAGAAGAGTTAGACTTTTAAAAATTTTAATAAAAGACTCAACAGAAATAAAGATGACCTCTAAATCCCAATTATTTTACATTGCTGGAAACTCTAGTGGCTGGCCAATTAAATAAGATAGAAAAACAGAAATCTGAGGCAAAAATATTTTAAAAGAAGACAAAATCATAGTTATGTGCAGACTCTGATTATCTACAGGAAAACCAAAGATAATCTATAAATCATTAGAACTAACAAAAACATTCAGCAAAATTGTTGTATTTAAGATCAACAATCAGCAATAACTAAAAAAATAGAGTAGTATTAAAGACTCCATTCACAATATCAACATAAACTAAAATATCTAGGGGGGAAATTGCTGGCAGATATATGCAAGTTCTTCATGAAGTAAAAGATTATAAAGTATTGATCAACATAAAAGAAGCTCTGAATAAATCAAATTATATAAGTAAGTTTGTGAATGGAAGACTTTATATCATAAGTCAATTCTCTCCCCAAGTTATTTATCAGTGCAATGTAATTACAATGAAAATTTTCTTGTGGATCTTGGACAGACTGATCCTAAATTTCATGAGAATGGGACAAAAATAGCCAAAGATAATTCTGGGGGAAAATATAAAAGAATAAGGGGAGGTTCCTTCTTATAAGTGTGATTCAGCATCAGAAATAGATAATACACAAGTGGAACAGAATAGAGAACCTAGAAATAGACCCAGGCGAATGTGGGATCTCGGTAGAGGGGACATTACAATTCAGTGGGCTAAAGTAACATTATTAAATAAATGATGTTAGAATAGTAGTCTTTCCTTTCAGGAAGAAAAAATTTGTTCATATCTTACATTATATGAAGTATTTTCAGAGGGAGGAAATAACTATAGAAAATAAAATTTAAAAATATTACAAGGAGGTATAGGAGAATGTATCCATATATGATAAGGAAAGATTTTTTTAAATCCAATACATAAGCAAATCTTATAATATAAAGGTTGACAAATTTGATTATATCAAAGCGATGAACTTCTGCATGACTAATGTCACCATAAACAAAGTTAAAAAATAACATAGGGCTGACTAGGAAGCAATCTTTGTCACTTTGTAACAGATAAAACAGTTATTATCCATTAGCCTTTCTGAATTCAATAAGAAAAAACACATACATTCCAGTAGGAAAAAAAATTATAAGCTTCAATGATAAGCAGTTCACTGAAGAGGAACCCAAGAATCCACTAAAAATATTAGAATATGCCAAAAACTTTTCTAACAAACTGAGAAGTGCCAGTTGACAAAGAAAATATTTCTTCCTTACATTGAGCAAAGTTTTTTTAAAATTTGATAATGTCAAATATTGGAAAGGGTCTTGTGGGAACTGTCATATGTACTTATGGGAGTATAAAATGATACAATTTAAGATAAAATTTGGCAATAGCCAATTATAATTATTTCCCTTTCAAACCAGCCATTCTAGTCCACATATAAATTATTTTAAAAATTGGTGTACAGGTGCACAAAAATATATGTATGAGGATTTCCATTTTAGCTCCTTTTGTAATAAGAAATATCTGGAAATAATTTTATATGTCCAACAAAACAACAGATGAATAAAACGTGTTATCTACTCTATAGTGGAATACTATATATAGAAGAAAAGGAATTAACTATATTAGCATATCCTGATGTAATAGAGGGTAAAACAATGATAAAAAAGAAAATTTCAGTATTATGCTCAATATTTAAATGAAACTCATATAAAGTAATATGCTGCACACACACACATACACACAAAATCAAGAGACATACTGAAAAATTACACAATGTGTGTTTATCGTTGCTTCTAGTAGAGCAAAGGTACAAGGGGATAGGATTTGGGATGAGGGACACAGGTGACTTTAGTTTTATCTACTATCTTTTATTTCATTAAAATAGATTTAGAATAAATATGATGAAACGTGGCAAATACAGAGAAGCAAAAAGATACGAATATTATTCATCATTCCATCACCAAGAGAACACTAAATACCGTCAAGAGAGCTGAAATTTAGTGAACGTCTTTTCAGAGTTTTGTTGTTTATTGCTGTTGTTGTTTTTACTTTTTTAATCAGAAAATAAAAGACAGTCTTAAAACACTTGAGACAATAGTTTGGATGAGTGTATCAGTGAAGCAAGAGCTTACGGTGAAAAATATTTAAAGTATACCTTATTATCGTGATCCTATATCTCTTTTTCCATCGAAACCACCTGATCACTTACCTTCTTATATGCAACTCATTTGCATGGGATAACAAAGTTTTACTGATTAGGCATAGTGATTATTGATCTACTGTGTGATCCCATTTCTTTTTCTTTCCTCTACCACTGATCCAAAATACCAGTATTTCTCACACATAGCTGAGGAGATGCTGCCTTCGATATTTTCAGAATTTATTTTAATAATCGGAGAGAAATCAATTTTTTAGCATCTTTGTTTAGAGTATTTGTTTAATTCAGTTTAAGTTCCGCTGTATTAATGATGAGTCGATCTTTCGTGTCTGTTGAACACTTTCCAGCACACCTGTGTAGTGATGACTTCAACCACGTGGTCATGAAAGAGATCGAATTGCAACCTGCTGGCAGCAAATAAATTGTATGATTGATTTTTTTTTTTTTTTTTTGCCAAAAGACTAAACCATTTTAAACTTTTTGAATCTATAAATCCACAGTTAAGAAAAAACAGCTGGCATTGTAGGGCTCCAAGCAGAGTTTATGGAAGATGAGTGAGGAAAGTTTGTTCTATTTTCACTCAGAAATGTGCCTTCTATTACATCCTATAAAAAGAAAAGGAGATCAGTTTGCTTTGATGGCACATAATGGTTTTAATCTGCCACGTTAAAAAAAAAAAAAAAACACTTCAAGGCTGAACTAATGTGAGTGCACTACACTCTATTCTTGTGCTTTAGCATATTTTCCAGATCTAAGTCACATGTAATGAACTTGTTAGTGAAGAAAATGCTGTTATACATGACTCTACTGTTTCTTTGAAATTAGAGAATCATCTGAAAATGAAGACACTTCAGCTGCCTGAGATCATCTTGACACATTTTTTGTTCTCTTTTTTTGTTGCTGCTTTCTGAAACACACACCATATTATTGCTTCCTGGAAGTCATCTGAATGATTTTTTTACTTTGAGATATTTTGATCTTCAAGAAACTTTTAGTGAATATTCCTAATTTCATAATTGGGTAATAGTTACTTCTTCAATCACTTAAGATTAGATGCCATATTATCAGATATTCCTGTGTCTATGCAGCTATAAGTAAAAATACAGAGGAAAATATAAGCACGTACATAAATAGGTGACAATCAGACAGTACCATTTCACATCACTGCATTTAAAGTCTACATTATAGACTTAGGAAACAAGATCTGTAGAGAGTAGTTCACAGAAACTCTTATACTAGCATTTATCCAGGGAACTTATAGATGCATATTTATTTATGAAAAATAAAAGTTAATCTTATATGCACAGACTACATTAATCCATCATTTAGCAAACATTTGAGAATCTATGCTGTTGTCACATTTGTTGTGCTTTGCCATATTAAAAAGTATAACAGGTATAATTTCTAGCTTTGAGATGTAAATTATTTTTTCTTTGAAAAAAAAAGTTTTTCACTGCAGAGACACTAAGAAGGAATAAACTGTAATGAAAAAATAAAAAGGAGCGAAGCACGAGTAAATACAATATGAATTTACTGAAGGTCAAAATTGTTGGAGAAAAATCATGGAGAACCACATCTTAGACTTGTTTTTGTGGTAAAGATCAAGTTGGGATTAGCCCAAGAGTAGGTGATCAGAAAGACCAATAAGTGGAAATGGTATGGAAAAATGCTCACCCTCGAAAAATAAGTCCTAAATTAGAACAATATGGGGAAAATTGAAACACAGTTTAAAGAAGTTAACAAAACGAAACATAACAAACAGCAAAAAAAAGAAAAATATATAGAAGGGTTAATTTGGACAGCTATAGGAAAGTTGTGTGTTTGTGTGTGTTAGGGGATATTTATGAAGAATTCTAAAAGTTTGTTATTTTGCTTTAAGTTAGACTATGTATGAGGAAGGAGGAGTGATGGGGGATGGAAAGAGGAAAAGTGGAGGCAACAATATTTAAATACGTAAAGCATGTTATTGTAAGGCAATAAAGAGAAAGGTGCCTCTAGCAACTGGAAAACTAAAGACTCAGTTAAAGGAAAAAAATTACTACTGACCAAGCCAAAGAAAATACAGGTATAGGATTAGGAGGTCATCTGGTTACAGCCTCTGATCTAGGCTCTTTAAGGAAGGCTGAACAAATTTAATTCCATTAATGGTGGTGTATTCCTTGGCAGATTAGTATGGCGGTGCCTGAACAGATGGATTCAAGGGGAGAGAAACTTCTTCATTTAAGGAAAACCTTATGCTGTAATCCAGATATGAGACACTTTTTTATATAACAGGACAGCAGCAAAGTTCAAATAAACTCAGACATTCCTATTTAATCCAGTTTATCAGGCCAAATTTCTGGTAAGTATTCAAGAATAATCTTTGGAAATAATCTATCAGAACTATAAACTGGTAACCTGTTAAGACCATTAAATCCAGTGCTTCCCTATTTTGCTTCATTTTTTTTTTTTCCTCTTTTATTCCTCGTGGTGATTATTCAAGGTTTGTGTTGTCTGGGGGTCATTCAGTCCTGCAGGCAACAATTCTGTTCAATTATTTTGCCTTCTATTGTGGAAATTACCTCTTTTTCAGTAATGATACTTTTCTGAGATGTGAAATACCTGGATGCTGCAATGATGAACATCATTTAAATACCTGAATAAACACACTTATCCCAGGGCTATCAATTTTTCTTTTTGAAGCTCCTGAAACATGTCTTAATGTATCACTGATTGTTAACAAGTTCATCATATTTCTAATTAATTGTGTCCCTTTCTAGGCCAAGAAGTATGCTAACTATTTCTGTGGTTAGGGAAAGGAAGTATAGAGAATTTCTCTTCAGTCTCCTTTCTTTTCTAGAGGCCAGGAGGAAGAGCCTGAAGTAACCGCCACGTCCTGTGTGCTTCTCGTGGTTGGCACAGATTCTCAATCATTCGTAGAGGTTCCTCTTTAGCACTCGGCTCAACACCTGGCAAGTAGCAGGCCTTCAACAATATTGTTTTTATTATTAGCCTGTTTCTTTGATTTGTGAACCTCCTTGAACATTAAAAGTCCTCTCCAGAAACTAGCCCCCTGTCTTTCATGCCTTGAGTCCTCCCCTTAACCATGTTTCTAGCTTCTGTAAACGTCATGCTTTAACACCTACCCTGTGTTCATATGCCGAACACTCCTTGTTCCAGAAACTTGTTAATATGCCTGAGGTTCTTTGCCTTGGCTTCCTGCCTCCTTCGTTCCTCTCCCTCTCTGGTAGGAGCCCTCCTCCTGGGAGCATGCCTTTCACATACAAACCAATCAATCCAGAGTCTACATCCCCAAGCACCTCCCTCCTCGGGATGTCACACTCTGAACTATTATCCACCTGCCCCACTCACCCCAAGGCCAGGTTCCAGACAACAAGGAACGTCCCCTATGCCCCAGAGCCCACTGAAATTATTCAAATTAGCCAATCCTAAACCTTCTTACCCTGCCTTGCCTATTCCTTCCCACAGAAACCACAATAAAGTCCCTTGCTGACATTTCCCCCTCTCCTTCTATCTCGCGACAGACTAATCTGGCCCCTCATGGAAGAAATGCCCCCACCTCTTGGGAACTGTAAGTGACAAACTATCTTTTCAGTAGCAATCATCTCCTCATCTGTTGGCCTTACTATACCTCAAATTTTCCATTAATACACTATATTTTATAACAGTCCCAGCTTTTACTTTTTTTTTACTTTACTCCTTTATGTCTCCTCAGTTTCATTTAAACCCTCCCACAGTAGTGTGTATTTCTATCTGCACCTTGGCTCTCGATCAAGTTTCCAAATTTATCCTGAGTTCATGGATTTGACATAAAGGTGAGTTGGCCCACCCAATCCTGATCTTCTCACCGTTAGATCTGATATCTAACTGCCTACTGAGTATATCCTTTGGATAGTCTATAGGCAACTCAAAGTCAATATATCCTTAGATGAACTCAGAATCTCACTTGAACCTCTGTCAGTTATTCCCGTCTCAAATCATGGTACTTACACAGGAGCCAGAATAGTGAGAGCTGTATTAATATGTTCATCCCACCAATTTACCATTATCCTAGTTCAAGTCCTATCATATCTTGCCTAGACAATGACAACGGACTTCCAACTCATTGTTTTGCCCGTATCAGCACATTCTTTTTCACACTACCTCCTAATTGTTGACATTTGAGTGCAAACATGACCTTAAGATAAAGCCTATAGCCTGTAACTAGACATTTAAGGTCCTTCATGGTCTGATTATCGCCTACCTCTCAGCTTCATCTGCCATAATTCCTTATCTTTATTTTCTTTCACTAGCAATACTGAATTGTTTATGATTTCCTACCAAGATGACAGTGGTACTTCATGTTTTTGTGATCTTCTTCCATCTGCCTGCTAGCTTTTCCTAATTATTCCCTCAGCTATATCTTACTCATTCTTTGTGTGTGTGTGTGTGTGTGTGTGTGTGTGTGTGTGTGTGTGTGGTGAGGAAGATTTGCCTCTGAGCTAACATGTGTTGCCAATCTTCATCTTTTTTTGCTTGAGGAAGACTAACCCTGAGCTAATAGCCATGCCAACCTTCCTCTATTTTGTATGAGGGTCACTACCACAGCATGGCTGACGAGTGGTGCAGGTCCACGTCTGGGATCTGAACCTGTGAACCCTGAGCTGCTGGATCAGAGCACGCTGAATAAAACCACCGTGCCACAGGCCAGCCCCAACCCTACTCATTCCTTAAAACTCAATTCAGATATCATCTCCTCTAAAAAGACCTTCCCTGAACTTCCACAATCTAGCGCTGTTCTTTTCTGCTTTTATAGTAACTCATGCCTTTGAAATACTCTGTGCAATTTACACATTGTCTTGAATATATTTCTTACAAATTCTTACCTGTATAACACATTTATTACTGAAGAATACATCTTAACTTTGCATCTTTGTTGCCTGTCCCAAAGTCTAGAATCATGTAGTTGTATACTCAACATTGCTCTAGTGAACCACAGTCAGTTAGCTGAATATGCATGGTGGAGGGCCAGTAGACTCTGTCCTTCAATTCCTGGTCCCTTGGTACAAAAAAAGATTGATCAGCTTGCGGAGATTTAGTAGAATATCTCCAATAAAGGACACATCCTGATTGGCCTATCGGAGTCACAAAAGCAGAAACTAATCAAATGCGCATTCAGAATTGCGGTAAAAACAATTGGTCAAGGTAAATATTGATAAAGAATGCTTGCAACAGAAAATATTTTCTTTGTACATTTATGCTCATCGTATAAGTTTCATTCTCTTTTGTACCTTTTTAAAAATAAGTCTTTGTTCTAGACGCTTCACCGTTTGCCTTTAGCATTTGCTTGTCTTCATGATTGGCTTGCGAACTAATGATTGCCATCTGGTAACTTAGAATTAACCTTAAATCTCACATTTATCTCTTCCAATCTGTCTCTTTCTAGCTGTTGGAACCCCACATTTTGCTCCTTGACTCAGTAACCATCAGGACCTGAGCCTTCCTCCAGATTCATAGATATCAATATCAGATGATTGTGGTTTCAAACATCAATTCATTTAAAATAATACTTATAAACCCCGCCAACATTATACCATTGGGGAGCTAAAATCAGGCCCCCTGTCCTTGTATCAGTTCCATTTTGCCTTAGACTTATCGCTTATCAAAGAATTGAAACAGCCATATGAATTGCTGAAAGGAATAGTCTTTCTCACCTTCATCCACAAGGCAGTAAAAGCTTTGGGGGCATTTTTGGAAAGAGAGACAGAGGAGGTGAGTAATGTTAGTTTCTAACTTTATGTAGTTAAAAAATACCATGCCATCATTCCCAGCGTCTACTGAGTTTGGAAAGAAAGAGAGAGTGATGGGAAGAGAATATCATTGTCCACAAGCAAAGAGGTAACCACTTCTCCCTCTATTCTTACTTGTGCTGCACAGTTTATTTGTAAATTCTCTTTTATATGTAAATTATTATTGATTATTTGATTATAAATTTTTTTAAGGTTTTGATTATGATAAATACACATAATATAAAGTTCACCATCTAACCATGTTTAAGTGTACAATTCAGTGGCATTAGATATATTCACATTGTTTTCATACCAACACTGCCATCCATCTTTTCATCTTGCAAAACTCTCTACCTTTAAACAATAATTCTCCATTTCCCCTCCCTCCAGTTTCTAGCAACCACTATTCTACTTTCTATCCTTATGAATTTGACTACTCCAGGTACCTCCTATAAGTGGAATCATATAGTATTTGTCTTTTTGTGACTGGCTTATTTCACTTAGTGTGATGTCCTCAAGGTTCATCCATGTTGTAGCATGTGACAGAGTTTCCTTCCTTTTTAAGGCTGCATAATATTCCATTGTATGGATATACTGCATTTTGCTTATCCTGTTGATGGACTTGGGTTGCTTCCACCTTTTGGCTATTGCAAATAATGCTGTTATTAACATTTATTATTACATATTTATGTATTTTTATAAATTTCTTGCTTATGTAAAGAGTTTTACATTTTATAAGATTTGAAGCAATATTTTAGTTTAGTGAAATCAACCATCACAAATGAAAATGATTACAAGGTATTTTTTGCTTATTAATGTTGACACTTGGACAAATTAAGAAATATCAAAATTAATGGAAACTGAAATTAGAAGTGGAGTGAAGCAGTATGCTAGATGGATACCTGGGAAGTGAGCATTCTGACAAATGGAAAAGCAAAGGCAAAATCTTTGAAGTATGGTAAGAACAGCAAGAATTCCAGTGAAAATGGAGCAGAGTGAGCAAGGGGAGAAGGATAAGAAGTAGGTCAAAAAGGTGGCCATAAAGGGGAGTTGGGCCTCATTTTGGATTTCATCTTAAGTGTGGTAGTAAGCCATTTGTGGGTTTTGAACAGAGTAAAACAATCTGGTTTATATTTTTTCAGAGATCATCTGGCTGCTGTGTGGAGAATAGATTGGAAAAGGGTAGGGCGACTAGGATAGAAGAGGAAGATAAAGTTATGGCAGAAAAATCAATGTGATAGCTTTGACTACACTGATGAGGATGTAGCTGGTGAGGGCCATAGGATTTAGAATATAGCATTTTGAAAATATAGCTGACAGCTCTTGCTGATGGATTAGAAATAGGGTATGAGAGAAAAAGAAGAATCGAGAATGACTCCAAAGTTTTCTCCAAAGTTTCAGCCCTGAGTATCTGGGTGAATGGTATCACCTTTACAGAGATGTGAGAGACTATGAGAGGTGTGGATTTGTGGAGCTGAATCCAGAGCTTTATATTGGACGTGTTACGTTTGAGATGCATGTTATTGTTCTGTTAAGTTTGAGATGCATGTTATATAATATAATATGTTATATTATTACGCATGTGGAGATGTCAGGTAGGATAAGTGAGTATGGGTTCACAGGAGAAGTTCAGGCTGGAGTAATAAATCTGGGTCATCAGCATTATCATCATTTGTTAAAGGATACAACTTAGTCATGAAGGAAATAAATGAAGATAGAAAATAAAGTCAATCTAAGTCCTGAGCCCTGGGTCACTCTAGTATTTAGAGATGGGGAAAAAGAAGATCTTGGAAAAGAGAATGAGAAGTGGCCAGTGAGGTCGAAGGAAAAAGCCAGAAGAATGCAGGGCTCAGGGTACATTGCAGAGAGGTTTGCATGACAGACAGAGTGATCCAATGTACTAAAAATAATACGGAATTTCAAAAGAGAATTGGGAATGACTAATAGATTTTAAAACATGGAAATCACTAGATCCCTTGATGAGAGTAATTTTTGGTTGAGTAAGACTAAGAAAGGTGAATTCTAATTGAGGTTGGTTCAAGAAAAGAGAGAGTTAAAATAGAAAACAATGTTTTCAAGGAGTTTTGCTAGAAAAGGGCACAGTAGCTGAAGGACCTGTGTTGCAGGTGTTTTTTGTTTTGTTTCATGGGATAGATTGCGGTACATTTATATCCAGACAGCATCTGATCCAATAGAGGGAAAAATACTGATGACGCAAGAGAAGGAAGATATAATTGTGAGAGCAAAGTCTAGAAATGGGAGCGAGGAGATAGGATGCTGTACAAAAACGGGGAAGATAACCTCAAACAGAAACAGGAATATTTTATCCATTGTTACAGAGGGAAAGCGGTATCTACAGGTACACATTGGTAGATTTTTAGTGAGAAAATACATAAATTCTCTTTTCATTGCTTTTATTTGTTTAGTAAAATAAGAAGCAATTACATCAACTGAGATTGGGCAGAGTACAAGATTATGGAGATTTAGGAAGTGCACTAATAAGGTAAACATATAGAGTTGCCAGGCATGATGGAGGACCCCACTAGAGGTTTGTGATCAATAATCTAAAGTGAGACCACTCCATACATTGTATATGTTGCTCTACCATATACCACATTATAACCACTCCATTGCAGATAAGAAGTAGAAATGACAGAATGGGGGCATAAGAGGATTAAAAGACAATAAAAATGTATTAGACTCAATAAATTTAATTTTCAAATGTTTTTATATTTATTTAGTCCCCATAATCACAATTTCATCTTTTGATGCCAGTTAGCTGGGTTGGTGGATGCTAAAGCATGGAGGAAATAATGATTGTCTTATTTTGTTTTATTATCTGTAATAACATAGCTGGTACTCTTAATTGGATTATGCAATGGTATCTTTAATATTAAAGGGTTAGTATTTTAAAGATAGACACCCTCTGAAAAATGCAGTGTTTTTGTTTGAAGAAAGGGTAGAGTACCACCCGTACACATTTTCCCAACTATATAGATGAAGTGTTTAAAGTGGAGATATATCTTTCTGCTGTTGGCAATAATAAAATAGAACCACAAAAAAAGATCAAAATTGAAACACAGTCAACATGTTTAATGTTTCTCTCTCCATATATGTGAATATATAGAGATTTATATAGAGAGATATACTATTATATAGATGCAGTATATTCAATAGAAATATATATGTACATACATATATACATACACACATGCACACCTATATATCTAATATTCTAATTAAATTTTCAGACAAAGGTAAATGTTACAAAATTGAATATAAAATTCTTGGAAAGTAATTTTAAAGATAAGTGAGATTTGGAACCTCTTTATTTTTTTATTTATTTATTTTTTTTGTGAGGAAGACCAGCCCTGAGCTAACATCTGTTGCTAATCTCTCTCTTTTTGCCTGAGGAAGACTGGCCCTGGGCTAACATCCGTGCCCATCTTCCTCTACTTTATATGGGACGCCACCAAGGCATGGCTGACAACCGGCGAACCCCGGGCTGCCAAGCGCAAACTAAACCGCTGCGCCACCGGGCCAGCTCCCTGGAACCTCTTTTTAATTAAAAAGAATAGACATTTTGAAAGTAGATGATGACTGTTCTTTACTATAGATATACTATTTTTGTCTATTTCCAAAATGAACTCACCAGCTATAGTTCCCTGGGACTTTCCCTAAAGGAGTTAAATTTGCAAACAGTCTTCTGGCACAGTGTTTCTTTGAAATGATTGGTTGCGCACGGCCAACTGTTTCTCAGTTTCACCCTAGAGTTCCTCAAAACCCTTGGGTAGATACCATCTGGTCCCGGTGATTAATCTACATTTACTTTGTCAACTTTGTGAAACTGTCCTGAGCATTGACCACTATTTGATCTTGTATATCCAACCTGCTAATTTCCTGGAGCAATCTGGAGTTGGGAATCTCTCTAATATCTTCCTAATGAAAGTCTAAGGCAGAGATTGAATTCAGTCTATCAGGCCTCACGATTTTATTCTTGAGCATATTATTCACCCCAAAGTCACTTGGAGATCCCAGTGATGGGACGCCAGCTGGATTTCTGCATTAGACAACACTGAAACGCTTTCAGTGGATTTTGATTCTCTCATGAGGTATTCTTTGCCCCACTCACTCATAGTTTACACCAATGGACGTCTCTTTTTCTCCTCCTTCTGTCCATCATTGCACCTGTAGCACATTTGCCAAGCAGTCTATTTTTCACAAGTACCTGGTATTTTTTGATAATTGGCATATATTTTTTGGTGTTCACAATAAGATGTATATCAACATCCTCCAGACATTTTGTACACACTGATTCTGAAAAAGATTCTCACCTTTCTTTTTCTTGACATGTGAACATTTTTCTTCCCTTTCCCACTCAGGTGTTGAATTAAATTTTCATAATAACTCTTACTTAAGAGATTAGGAACTATTACTACTAATGAGGATTTTTTTATTCCTTTCTCCAAGTGCCTGAAATTTCTGACATTGTCAATTATTTGCTTAGATACACACTCTGTAAAGAGAACATGATAGCGACAATTTGGGCTTCCTTGTGTAATATCATAAGAAAAACTGCACAAGCTTCCATATAGAGAGAGTCAGATATCTTTTCTGAAATTCCACTGATAAATGAATGTCTAGAAATACTAAATTGAAGGTTAATTAAAATAAATTTAAATAAATATTAATTTGCAACATATAGGGCTAATATAAATGTTATACTTATCTTTCTTTGAAGAACTCAAAACATTTAACAGCTTCATGACTTTGAACCTCCCAGCCAGAGCTGTGAGCTGGGGGTGAGTAGGGAGAGAGGTCAGTCTGGTCAGCATGGCCATCACATGATTGCTGTTTTCTATTGCCGTCCTTATTTGCTTGCAGATAGACGTGCCAATATTTTCCACATGACCCCACAAAATATTTCAATACAGCAATAACCCACTAAAGCTCTTCACCTGTGCAAAATCCAAAAGTCATTTTATTTTTACTCATAGCCAGTCAAACATTTATAAATATCATGAAAATAAAACTTTAGTAATTGAGCAATTTCAATTCAGTATTCATCTGTTTAGAAATTATTGCTTGCAGTGAGTCAACAACCAAATCTAATAAGTAAATGAAATTGGGAGACATTAATGCACACAAAGGAAGTGTTAGCTGTAGAGAAAATAGTGAAAACTAAGATTTGCCGCAGTATTCATTTCAGCCAGGTAAATAACTGCTTATCATACGCTCCCTAAGGGAGCAATTAAAAATGAGTCTCAGGTGATAAAATGTATTTTCAGCCATAGAGACAGACTCATTTTACCATTGCTCCCATTTTCTTTGCATACACTCACCATTAATTAGCATAATCATATTTTTCAATATTATATACATTAAGTAAAATACGTAAAACCAAATGCAGAAAAAAACACATACTAATTACATGCACATACACACAAACACCAACACACATGTATACTTTATGACTTTCTATAGTAGAACTAGTGACTAAATTTTCACCTTGGATCTGTTGCTGACATGATGTGCAGCTTTAGGCAAACCATTTTAATGCATGAATTTTAGAATTTTTTGGAAGCAGTTAGATAATTTACCTGAGACCAGCACTACTGATTCAGTTACTAAATTAAATTTGCATATTGAGAATTATGCTTGAAATGGATCTCTCTCCCCATATGCCACTGAAGTAATAAGAACAACACTTCTGAGGAATTAATATATAACAGCCATGGAAAATAAGAAAGAGTTCCTTCAACTGGTTAGAAATTTGGGGGAATTTCTATTTTTAAAAAGAGGTTTAAAAATGGTACTAGAAACAGATCAGAGAAACCACAATCCAAAAACAGATGTAGATGAGAACTCTACATATCCAAATGTCCTTCTTCCTTATTGAGCCCTGGAGAAGATCTAATCTCAGAGTCATAAGTACAAAGAGTGCTAGTGGCCCACGGGGCAATCAGAAAAGCAAAGAGCAAAAAATATATATAAAATATGATTATAGTTACAAAATATATAATTTTAGTATATAGAAGAAAACTGAAAACTGTTTCTTTTTAGATTAAATTAAAACCATAAGGATTTGTTCTGAATTTGAAATGAAGGAAAAGACCAAAAACTCTCCATCTTTAATGTAGAGCTTTTATTTTCCTTGCCTTTTTTTCTTTTTATAGTGAGTAGATATTTGCCAGACACAGTCTCCTAACATCTTTTCTGGCTTCTTCCCTGCTAATAAAATCCAATGATGAACCATGTTGGCCTTAACCAATAAAATCCTTCCCAATTTCCAACCCTCTTTAGAAGCTAGCAGTTGGCCATACGGTTCAGCCCTGGCCAGCGGAGCACACTCAGAAGTTTGCTGGTAAGTTCTGATAAAGGGAACAGATGTTCCAGCACAGCCCCGCTTGCCCTTCATCTTGCCTTGAATGTGGACATGATGTCTGGAGACACGGCAACAATGTGCATACACAAGGAAACAAGCATGAGTACCAAAGAATACGACCGTCGGTGAAGGGAAATTTGGAAAGAACTGAGGTCGCTCATGACATTGTTGTGAAGTCATACGTCTGGTTTTGCAACCTCTACCTCAAGACTACTGGTTAGGTAGTTTGCTTAAATGAATGTTTTTTCTGGTTATCTGCTGGGTGTATTATTAGTTAATAACTTCATTGTTTTTTTAAAAAAATATATAAGACGTTGTAGTTCCTCAGTTTTGAAAGTCTAATTGGACATATAAGATAAACATAAATTGTAAAAGTACCTACAGAGATCTACAAACATATATATGAATAGGAAATAATATGGAATAAACTAGACCTAACTTACAAACCAAGATGGGTTGATAATTTTCACATTCGTTTACTATCAGCTTTTTATTACTCAAAATCTCAAAACTAGCATCACTTTAATAAGGTTTTGTCAGATTCCTGTCAAGCCCATTCAACCAAAATCATTTTATAGCACTGCACTAAGTCACTAAAATATTCCAAAAGTTAAAAGAATGTCAGCTTCTTAACCTAGGAGATTCTGTGATATTGAGATCCCAGCCCTCCAAACTGACAGAAGTGCCTGAGTCAACTGGCACTGTTATAATGCAAAACACACCATGTTTTGAGACTCAGGGTCTGCTCTCTGTTTCTGACAAATGCAGGCACTATCAAAAAAGCTGTCAATTCTCTTAGATGTGTGATTTCAGAAGGGGCTAATTTTTTCACACTGCCTAATGAGATTTTGCTAGCAAATAAGTGCCCTGAAACATATGGGGATAATGTTCATTAGATCCAAAGGAACTGTTATCCTTAGAACCGTCAGAGCTGAAATTTTAAAGGGATAAAGCTGAATTTTCTTTCAAAATGAATTGCTTTTATCTACCGTTCAACACGTACATAAGGGCTAAAGAGAGTATTTGTGCTAACATCCACAACCGTTTGACAATTCACTAAACAGCATCATGTTTATGCTTTTTTGGGAAACTAAAATCCTGCTTGCTCTGTCCAGGTCACCTGAGTTTATTATTGGCCATGTTTAATATTAGGGAAGTATAATACATCCCTAAATTCCTATTTTCATTGTGTCTATAACATATATTAGCCTGACAGATACTATCTTTAGAGTATGTATGTATTTTATGTATATACTCTTTCTCTCCAAATTGATTGTATTTCCCCTAAAGAGAAATTATATGTTAATTTTGCTTTTAAGTTAGAACATGTAATTTCTCTGCCATACCCAGAAAGAGAGTTCAATACATATCCATGGTTGATGCTGATAATTATGGTCATTTAATGATAGTAAGACATATGTCTGCTTTTTAAGACTATTTATGAATTGCACACACCATTCTCATTTTGGTTGAAAGTTTGCTTTATCAGTATATTCTATGTTATCACAAAATGAGAAATGTCAAGTAGAAATTGGCTCATGCCCAAATGCCAAAGTAAATTAATTAACACTTGCACACCCTCACAGAAGCGTACCTAAATGAGAAGTAGCCTAAATGTTGGGGTTGGTGTTTTAGCAATTATCACAAGAGAGTCTCTGATTGTTGAAAAGACATAAAGACATCATCAAGGCACAGGAAACAACTTCTCTGAATGCAAGTAAAGACCACCTTTTTTTTTTTTTGCAAAGACCAGGATGTGCACAGTATACAGTCAGATATGCAGGGTTTTGGCCTTGAATCATAAGGAATATATCACAGCCTTCAGTACTGACTACAAGGAAGATCTTGTCAGGTTCTTTGAGAAGCTCAACCTGGACCCTTCTCAAATCATCTTTATAGCCCTGTGTCCCCATCCAACTGTTCCTAAAGGTATGTGGCAATGGGCTCACCTGTAGCCAGAGGTGAGCCATAAAAAACACTGGATGCTATAATTTAGGGGCATTAGAGTATCTTACCCTTGGAATAATCATTCCCATAATTCCTATAATCTATGTAAATAAGGCTTTCCAGTCCTGGCTGGGTTTAATGTGAGATAAATCCCAAGTGTCCCTGGGATGTAAATTCAGCAGGTCTAAACTTCAGACTAATCTTTCAGGGTTGAATTTGTGCTTGTGTCTCCTGATTCCTCTATTTACTATGTAATCTCGGACAGATGATTTCACCTCTTGAGTCAGGCTCCTCACTTGTAAAAGGGAACTAAAAAGGCAATATAATTAAATGAGAGAGTGTACACAAGACACCTAGGATAATGCCTTGCATTCTTTCTTCTCTCAAGATGTGGAGGAAGAGATGCTAATTCTTTTCCCATATTTACTTAAAATAATGAAATGCTGAATGGCATTTCCTGTGAGAGCAGTAAATCAGATTTGGTCTTAGAACTAACACAATATCAAAGTTGATATCAGAGTGCACGGCAATATTTATAAAGTTAAAATCCAACGAAATTTCAGCAAAGGTGCAACAATACAGTCACAATTCCTTTCTTCTCTATCACCCTGGTCATGAATCTACCCCTTGGTTAGTGTTTTACCTCACCTACAACCTCTGGACTCAAGAATGCAAAGGTATTTGTGCGATTATACATTTATTTACAAGAATAGATTATTATTTCCTTTTATCGATACTGCACCAAATAAGTAGAATCTTATATTTTGTACCATGTCTTAAATTTTAAAGCCTTCTTAAAATTTTTCAAAATAAGATCTTTCAAGACTTAAAATGAATTATCTCACTAGGACTGTTCTGCTTTAATTATAAATGTAGTTTAAAGTAAACAAAAATATTGTAATCAAGTGTTTAGGGTTATATACCTATTATATTCTATTCAGAATAGGAAAGGTTGACTTTTCTCATTTGATAATGGGCTAATGCCTCTAAGTACGTGATAGTGTCTTGCAGCTGTAAATAATGAGTGGGGAAACTCACTTAACCTGGTAACATGTCAAATCAATGATGACTTTCTAACAAACCCGGAACCCAGTAATCAAACTCAATATTGGTAAGCTATAATTCGTTTGTTTTCTTTAATGGGAGGTGAAGAATTCATTCTTAGTTCAAATTTTTTGTGGCAGATAAACATGAATTTGGTTTACAGCTTCACATTGTACATGTTCTTTCAAAATCATGCAAATGTGTTTACAGGGAAATAAAGCCAACTTTGATGGCATTGTTAGCCAAAGTGATGTCAAGAAAATCTAACAAGAATATTAGAAAATAGAGGACATAATAGAGAATAGTGAATTAAAAAACTCTCCTGAAAACATTATGCAGTAAAAGAAAGAGCACAGTAGCCAGAAGCAAGAGCATAGGGGGTGGGGGGTGGGGGTGGATATCACTTTAATCCCTTGTTATTTCTCACAGATCTGAGCTCTCCGTGGAAACTGAGATATGAAGCCCATTGGCCTTAGGCTTATAAAAAACATCAAAAATGAAAAAGGTCACACTAAGTTTCAAGAAAGCTTGATTTTTATGTTAAAAAAAATGGGAAAGCTTAATCTTTTGATAGCTCAATATAAAATGAAAGATTTCCAGGCAAATCATGAATGTTAAGAATATACTTTCAAAAACAGAAATAGCATTTTTGAAAGCATGAAACTAAATGTAGCAGTACAAAATTCTTCAGGATATCAAGAAACACATAAAACTACACTACCAAAATGGTTACTGTTTTTAACAATAACATATAATAGCAACTGAAAATAAATGAATTTAAAGACAATATTTGAAGATTTAGATTATGAAAAAATACTCCAATGAATGAAATATAATTATGTAAAATGTTCTATCATTTAGAGTTTTATTTAAAAGGTTTTTTCTATCAAGTTGAATTGTTCAAGATAAAATATTTAACAGAGATTTAAAGTAATGAAATAAATTTTGATCATTGAAAAAATATGATAATTGAGAAAAATCAAAATTCCCTTTAATAGTAGCCTACTTAGGTCTTAAGCATAATTTGCTACTTATTATATTCATTTTAATCACAATATTATAATTCCAGGTTGGGATGGACTTAGAAAGTAAGAAACCAAATGATAAAATTCTTACTAAAACGAATTCATCTGTGTCTGTCTTTGATGTGAAGTAGAGCAATGTCATTTAGAAGATAAAAAGATGCATCATAGAGAAACATCATGAGTTTTTGTTTTAAATTTTTACTCCTATTATGTTAAAGAACAAATAGTGGCACTCTTTGAAGAACTGAAATTCACAGTCAACTATGACTTTAAAATGAAGTGCCATCTTAGATTTTTTGACAGTAGTTCTCAAGCTGAATGCATGCAGGAATGGCCTGCCTTAACTTGATAAAAGTTAAATCCCAGGTCATGCCATGGAGATGTTGATTCAGTGGGTCTAGAGGCCTGGAATCTACAGTTTTAACAAGTTTTCCAGGAAGTTGGGTTATAGTTGCATATTGGCTTTCAATTTAAGAAACTGTAACCTGGAGGCTCAAGTAAAAACCCGATTCCCATATTTTCACTCCTTGGTGATGGGGAGAATCCTTATATCCTTTTGAAATATGGAGTAAAGGCTATTGCATTGATGACTTCAGGAAAGCCATGACAGGGAGACTATACACCCACCAAAATCTGACCTCTCCTTTGCCCATAGTTGCTGTACCTGCAAACTGATTGCCCAGTCAGCCAATTTTGCAGATAGGTGAGCCACATGATCGAGCTCTTACCAATAGAACATGAGTGGAAGCAATATGTCGCATTTCTGCTCAGTGCATTTAGGAATGGTATCATGCTTCTTCTACATTCCCTCCCCCCTTCAAGAGGCTTGAATGGTGATAATCAGAGAGAACTTAAAAGCTACATATTAAAGTTGGAAGAGCTGCCATCAGCTTATCCCCAAATGGCTACCACTTGTTGACATAGATCACCATCCCTGGACTGTTAAGTGAGAGGGAAATCAACTTCTACGTTTTAAAACCTCTAAAATATTGTTGGATCACTTATAAGTCATACTAACTACCACACAAAGTACAAAGAATAATGTTATCATTATAATACTTTCATTGTAATTAATATTGATCTCTTACTATAGGCCAAGCACTAAGCTATTGCTTTAAACATCGTCTTATTTCATCACCCAAACAATCTCATAACATGACACTTATATTCCTCATTTTACCAATAAGGCAACTGAAGGCATAAAGAGGTCACATAACTGGTTTCAGGTTACTCATCCAGCAAATATTAAAATTAGAATCCGCTAGAGCCGGGATTCTAACCCAGATATGTCTATTGAGATTTTTGTTCTAATCACAACAAATTCAAGGAACATTTAATATTTGCATTCATCTCCACAGAAAACTTAGTAATTTATTGTATCTATAACCCTAATGATGATATTTGTCAGCATATCATATTTAAACTGATAATCCCAAGAAGAATGTCTCTTTCAGTGACAGGGAGATTGATATTTCAGTGACAGAGGAGGGCCTTCAACAGCAAAATAGCCTGAAGTAAGGATGTGAACTAAATTATCCCCAAGAGGACTAGTCAACAGTAGTGTTAAATTAGGGACGGTGTCGGGATGAGGCTTCCTAGAACCATACCAGTTCATCTAGGCCTTGCGATGAGATCAAGCTATAGCCAGGAAAATTAGTGTTTCCTGCTCAGGGCAAGGAAATAAACTGCAGTCTAGTCTGGATAAAATAGCATACTTTAAAATATATATATTTATTTCCTCTGGTTTCTTAATTATTTTCATGATTTTCTTTGTACTTGGCTATAAATTGTTCTTAGGAATAAATGTTGAAAATTGTAACAAGGAAATACTTTTCTACTCCTTATCAGACAAAGCTGTAAAAGACAAGAAATTCAGTGGCCAATCCTGTTGTTTCCAGCAGAGTCCTACAGGGAAGACCTGAAAAGCCTGCGGGAGCCACAAGAACCTTATGCTCTAGACCACATGAATTCAGGGTAGCAAAAAGTACTCTTTCTTCTTCACAGGATCAACTCTCCTAAAGCCCTTTCTGAACTCAAAATTCTGGGGTCTTGGGTATATACTAAGCAATTCCCTTCACTCCTTTTTTTTCAGGCAACATAGAGAACAAACCAGAACCAAAAAAAGTTCAGTATTCTCACTGGACAATGAATTGATGCCCCTTCAAATAAATATGTTTAAAATAACTATTCACCATTATTTTAGAAAGAAATGCTGTGGCAACTCACATACTCTCTTTAACACAGGAAAAGTTCCAGAGTTCACAGGACTCTTGCCCCAGAAGGCATTTCCTGGGGCATTTTGGAAATAGGCGAGGATCCTTTTGACAATTGCAATGACTGAGAGGCATTGCTGGAGTTGGTTGAAGGAGTCATGACTGGTAGATATTTTGCAATGATAGGGATAGTTCTTCTACATAATGAGGAACCACCCTTTGTCCCACTGACTTTTAATTGTCTTACTGGACCTTCGTGGGTCAAAAATGTATTTTTGACTTTCTGAACTTATTTTTGCATGATTTTAAAAGACACTAAATTCTTTAGTCATATAACTGGAAATTTAGAGAAAACTTTAACGTTGTTCTATTTAGAACATTACCAAGACTTGTTTAACATTTAGAAAAATTACATCACCAGTGGTGGTGTTTGAGTCACCCTTTAAACATATCAATGTGAATTTGTGACTCTTGTATTCATGGTGATATATAAATTTACATACACAAGGTAATATATATACATATGTGTATATATATGTATGTGAGTGTATGTGTTTAATTAGTCCTCATTTCAAAATGTCAAACAAAGGAAAAAGGTTGACAATATTCAGATGAATATTTGAAGTTGAGTTTTGTAGCTTTGCCCACAAATCTGTAGTTACCAATTACTTACTCTGCCAACACTTTTTTCTTTTTCTAATTAAGCCATGGAATAGTTAAGTGCACATTTTACAAAGATTATAGTGTACATTTAATCTTTTGTAAAGTCCTGTAAGTTTGTAATCTCTTGTAAAGTCTACAAAAATTAAGTGTACATTAATTTGTAAAGTGTACAAATACACCATTGTATTTGACAAAATATACTTCCAGGATTTAAAATAATGTCTGAGAACTATAATACTGTCCCTGAATGCTTATAAATATTCTAATCAGAATGATAAAGCACTCATTTCCTAAAGAAAAGCAAAATATCAAAAGCTAGAAAATATTGGAGGAAAACGAATTTATCAGCTACAGCAGGTCATTAGTTCAAGGAAGGAGAAAAATCCAAATCAAATTATTTTCTATTGAATTAAGCAGTGAACCTGACTGAAGAAGAATCAATGAGATAGTGAAAGTTAAAAAAAAAAATCCATCTATGCAATGAACAGCAGATAAGATCTTTTCTTTAGAAGTAAATGAAAGCACCCTGCATGAAAATAAGGTTCTGCTGCTTGGAGATGTATGGTTTGTCACTAATTAAAAAGTCATAGAGGAAATGTGATTTTCAGAATTCTAGCATGGCAGCTATGGAAATGAGCTGCTCAGATGTGCTGCAGGGGATTTTGCTCCATCTACCCTCTGGATCCACCATTGTGTGCAAGCTGAGGCCATGCTTCCTGTAGGCTGTCCCAGTGCTGAGCACAGTGGGGGGACCAGCACAAGTCCATTCCAACAGGGCACAGGCCTCTTCAATGGGTGATTTTAACTTGAGGATCTCGTATCTGCCTGTTCAGAGTTTTCTTAAAACTGATCTATAGTCCAAGATTCTTTTTTCCCAGTCTTCCTTCTTACCCCTCTCCTTTCACAGGTGTCAGACCTGCATTGCATTCTGGACACTTCTTGTCTTCTGTTTTCTTCCCCTTTATTCTTCACAGGCATTTCCTCCAATAAATTTTTGACTGTCTAATCCTGTCTTGGTGTCTACTTCTTGGAGGTCCTGAGCTGACACACCAAGTACAAAGGAATTGAAAATTTTATAACCTTTATATATTAGTTCACATGAAAAATTTCCCCTCTCCAATATCATTGCTTATGAAACAGATGGAGCCCTAGGTACGGTTAGTCAATAACATGAGTTTAAAGTCTCATTTTAAAAACTGAATCAAGCATTTTAGCATTTATTTCGGTATTCATCAATCACACTTAGCTGCCAAGAATTGTAGTTAAAGACTTCATAAACTAAAGAATGCTGTTATCAGCAATACTCATATATTTAATGTAACCTATTGAATGATAAATTTCATAAACTGAGAAAAGACAATAAAGAAGAAATAAACAACCAACCCTAAAATTACCCTAAAAAGATTTTGCTCACTAATTGATTCTGTTGTAGAATTGTGTTAGTCAATCAAATAAAAATTGAATACCAAAGTTAAAATATTGTGAAATGATATGACGTATCTTTAATATGTATTGGAAAAGATAGATGAGGTCCTTCTTATGTGATAAAGAAAGTGAAGGGAGCATTAGTAAATTTATCAACAATCGTGTACTATTTTAAAAATCATTGCTTGCCAAAAACTTTCAGTTTCTATCTTTGCAGCAGTTAAATAAGGATAAGCTCAAGCATGCAGAAATGGAACCATACTCCTCTCATTTGTGTTCTATTTAAAAAGATGTAATACTTAAATTTAAAAATCTGTATGAACATGCAATACTAGATTGGATGATTAATCTATTTGAAATGGATGTAAAATATGTTAGCCAATAATTCAGGAAGAATTAATTAAAAAATGATTTTGAAGCCAAAGCATGATTTAATATATCTAATTATGATAAGTTTTGGACCCAATTAAACCTTACAAACTTGCTCCTTGGAAAGAAACTAAATTTATTATTAGACCATTTCCAGCTACATATTTCCATTAAAACAGCTGTCTTCACACATAGTACTGTTACTGAACAGTAAGGAAACCAGATGAAAATATATAAGAAAGAAATTTGAGGGGTCTTTTTCCACAGTGGAAGAACCTATGTCTGTTAAATTAGCAGAGACTCATGAAATGGAGGGATCTCATTGAACTTCTTTATTAAAGGTGATTTAAACAGCATTTCATGTTCATTTACTAATTTGTGAAAATTGTTTATTTGTTAGAGGCATTTTGTCGTTTTTCAGTTCTATAATGACAGTCCCGGGACGTCTACTCTATATCTCTAAAGCATTTTGTAAAATTGTCTTTTTTTAAATTTCCAACTTCTTTTCTAGTTCTATATAATCTCTAAGGTCTTTTGAAACTACAGAAACTGAATATTTGCCTCAACAGAGGGTAAAATTTTGTGTCAAAGATTGCTTCTTCTTCCTCTGAGAAATAGACCCCCCTGCATTTGGCTGGTCACATGGTCACATTCCCACTCTCTACTGTATCTAGGTATGATCATGTGACTAAGTCTGGGTCAAAGGCATAGAGAGGACACAATGTTTGCAATTAAGAATCATCTCCTTAATGATGGACCCCCATATTCTGAATGTCCTTCCTCACCTGCTGGTGGCTGGGAAACTGTGACAATGCCATCATCTTGGAAGCCACATATTGACATTGGCCAGCCCATCTGATCAGTCCTGGACTGCTCACCTTTAGACTGTCTGATAAGTAAAATCTATTGTGCTTAAGCCACATAATTTGAATCTCTTAGTTAGCTTATTTCTTAACAATACAAATTTTAAGACATGATTCATTTTTTGTGATGCTTGTTACTACCCCATTCTATGTTATAACACAGAAAATTATTTTGACGTTAACTTACATCTAACGCCACCTTATCTGTGATTATACCTTCTTCCTCATTGTCTCCAACCTCCACAGTCTGTCATTTGTCTTGGCATATTATTTCTATACCCATTACTGTCATTTATTTATTTCTGTCATCAATTACAAAAACAAAAGAAAACCAAAACCTGGCCTATTTTTACTTATCCTAACACCAGTTTTATTCTGTATTTTTCTGTACTTTTTGTATAGATGGTCTCTGATTTTTTTACTTTTCTTAAGCCAATATTTATTAATTATAATGGGTTCCAGTATCAGGCTATTTCATTATGTCCTCTTGTTTAGTCATATCCAAGCAATTTACATTGAAATGCAAAATGTTATTTTCAATTACTTTTTTATTTACCTTTATATTGCAAGTAAGAAGTAATTTTTCAGAAATGTTGTATTTAGTTAGGTTATGTTATCCATGAACTTTATTTCAGGATAGTAAATGGGGCGTGTCTTATAAAACTAATATTTTATAACAATATGTGTTATAAAAAGTACGTATTGGGTCTGAAAGTCTTGGAATCATTGTTCTGGCATGTCCCTTGGGAGATTTCACCTCCTAGCTCAAGTGGTTTATCCAAGACTGTCTTACAAATGCATGTATTACTTTTCCAGAGAGGAAATATGGTAAATACAATCCATCTGGGCCAGCAGGTTGGTTCCTAATGGATTGGGACTCTTTGCTGGCATTCCCTAGGCCTTCAGTTATTCAGCTACATCAATGAGACATGTTTCAAGGAGTGTGTTTCATGGGAGAAGCTAGATTTTCCTTAAGGTGAAGTACTGAAAGCAGTATTAGATGATGTTATGGCATCTGTTCTAGAAGAACAGAGATATCACAGGAGCATAGGGACTTGTTTGGACAGAAGAGTGTAGATTGGGATCTGGAGTTTTATAAATAGTTATAAGGGTCAGAATCTGGGAAAACAAAGGAAGAGGAAAATTTTCAGCTGCAGAATAGGAATATAGGAGGGATTTTCATTTATTCATCCATTAACACAATTGTGTTGCATCTCTTCCACAAATTGGAGTAAGAATTAGAAGGAGAATGTGAAGCAAAAATGATTTATAATTTTTATGCATCTTGCAGTGTAGTGGTTAGAAATGTAAACTGAATTGACTTTGAGATGATTAGTAGCTACTATTTACTGAGAGACTATTATATGATATGCAATAGACTTACCATTTTCTATATATTATCTCATTTATTGCCAACATCCATTGAATTATACACTTTAAATTATAAATTTTATTGTATGTAAATTATACCTCAGCACACTTGATTATAAAAAAACCCTCCATATGTACTTACTTAGAACTTTATTAACAGAATCAATATTTGTTTTTCAATTTGATTAATTCTTATGCTGGTAAAAACACAGGAGTTCACCCCCTTGAGGGAGAAGTTGCAACATCCATGAGCCTTGATCCAGTTGCAAAAGATGGTAAAAGCAAGAAATTGTATTGCACCTTTGGGAAGAAGGACAGGTACCAAAAATGGTATGACACAGGTTAATTCTCTACACTTTTCAATTTGCCTGAAGCTGTCCCTGAACAGGCCATTCTGAATCAGGAAGACTCATTTTGCTTCTATTCCCTCTAGACTTTATTTGCATATGTTTGTTATCTTACACTGCATTTAAGTAAATCAGACTAATTACTATAAACAAACATACATGAGAAGCAATATTTGGACAGTGATGATCATCTTAAAATGTGACTACAGAATGTGATTGGAATTTCATTAAAATTAAAAATAGAAGTCCCTGAGGAAGAAAACTTATATATGAATAAAGTTGATTCTCTAATATTATATTAACTGGGCATATCATTATAGCAGGGAAGGGATACAATGCTGTCACACAACCATTCAGACCACTTAATATTCTTTGTGTGAAATAAAAAGAGAGAGAATATTTGGTGCATAGATGGTTTGAAAAGTGTTTACTTGTACATTATCTTGGCATTAAAGAATTATCATTAAAATAACATTATCTGAAAGATAGTATTATAAAAGTAAATCACTTCTCTCAACATATAAGACCAAAATATCTTATTTTAAGCAGAGTGATATTTAACAAATTTCAGGAATATACAGTTAAATGCAGTGATAGGGTCATTAAATAAACATTTACGGAATTCATGTTATATTTCAAGCACTTATATTACTGGCCATTTCACCCCTTCTGCTTTAAAAAAGGAGATAGTCGAAAGTACTTAAATATTTCAGACAAATTAATCAACTATTACTTTAACAAATAAGCATTAGTTTTAAAAGCTTTCAAAGTCTAAATGAAAGGAGAGAATTTTGAGTATAGGGAAAACAGTACCTTAAAGATTTTTTTCTCTAAATGATGGGGAAGGGGACCAGAATTTGCCACTCCAGAAGATGCCTCTTTGGAATAAGGATTATCTTGAGTTGATTATTTTTAAGAAACTGCAGACACAGGAAAAACTCTGAAAACTAGTAGGAGATACCCTTTTTTAAGAGAAATTTACATTTGTAAGGGAAATCTCCATTTGTAAGAGTGTCTCCATCTCTGTACCAGAAAGAGGAGGATGCCTAATATCTAGAAACATATCAACGGAAAAGGCATGGACTTAAACATGCATAACAAGCATACCCTTGTTTACTGTGCTTTGCCTGGTAACTTCCCATAACTGGCTCCCCTCACCCACAACCTCTTTTGTCTCTAGCTGGAGATGGTATTTAAGGTGGAGGCTTGGGCCATTTTCAGGGGTAACTCAGTTTTTCCAGGTATCTCTCATGTATACAGGTGGTATACGTGTTATTTAACTTCTGTTTTTCTCCTATTGATCTCTCTTTTATTACAAAGGGGGTCTCAGCCAAAAACCTAGTAATTACATAGTAATTATTCATTAAGTATTTTTAAATAAGTGGATGAACAAATGAATGAATATTTATTTTAAAAGCTTAACAGTATTGCTAAAGTTGATAAATAATAACGTGAAGACTCAGAAATAAAATAGTCTATAATTTTTTTATTCACTTTTTTATTCAACTGCTCAGAGATAAAACAGGAAAATAAAATATATGGTGCCTATATTCAATGAACTTAGAGGTGCATAGGTAGAGACAGACTTATAAGCAAATAATTGCTCCAAAGCATCATAAATCTCTGAAGAAAAGGATTCAATCAAAGTGATGGCTGACCTGACCCTTAATGATTGGCCAACAGGCAAAACAAGGACGAGAAGAAGGGGGTTTTTTTTGGCTAATAAGAGGCCCATGAATGATCTCCAAGCCATCACTAACATACTTCCTTTTCCCTCTGTTGTAGTATGGGATCATGTCAGTTTTATTCTCCACTATCACTGGTATATGGCACTGGGTATTCCATAAGTTGGTTAATTTTGAGTGAATGTTGGTATGAGAAATACTCCAAATTATGAACAACAAAACAAAAGTTGTCTGCCAGGGCAATTAGTACTCATTTTAGTCATATGCTCTTTGATTAAGCAAGGAACAAATTCCTGTAGGATGTCTGCAGTGGTATGTTTAGCTGCTGTTTATTGGATATATGGGATGGCATTGAGCACCATAAATATTCAAAGTCACCTACTACAAAACTCCAAACACATATTCCTGCCCGAGTGACAACAGTAGTAGAATGTTGGTGAAAATAGGAGGGAGAAAATAATATTGAAAAATGTGGCAGTCTCAAAATGCTTATATTATTTGGTCAGATAAGCTATAGTACATATAACAATAAATGATAGCTATTTTTAGTACTTATACAGAAGAGCAATTGTAACAATATACCATAAAGTCAAGAATCAGACACATGTCATCATTTGTCTTCCCATGATAATTATTCTGTAAGATATAAGTAATAAAATGTATATGACTATGAACATGATTGATTTGATTTGATCTAGTATTTACATGTTCTGTGAGCTTGGGAGAGTTATATAATCCCCTTGAACCTCAATTTCTGCCTACTTTTCATCTTTTATAGTATTCTTTAGATTATACACATTGTTAACAGAAGGAAAATTATTTTTGGCACATGAAGATATTAAAAAAATGTAAAAAGTCATAAAACCCAAAGAAGTTTAAAATATTGCATGCTCAGTGTTGTGACCAATGTCAAATTAATAAACAGAAACCTCATTAAATGGGAGTTGGAAGGCCAAAGCAGGGAGCTCTTTACACTCTAGGTCCATAACAGAGCCCAACAGGAAGAAAAAAGACTTCCTCCTCTTGACTGGCAAGAAGCTCAGCCAATGAGAAACTGTCACATTCAGCCAATGAAAAGCCACTACACATCAAACTCTCAATTGCTCTAATGGACTCTTTGTTTACAATAGCCCTCCCAACTTCCTCTTCCTCTCTATGGAAGAGATTAATCCTCCCTTGCTGCTGGGGGACTTGCACATAGCTTGGCATGGTTGCAGACTCTGAATTGCAATTCTTTGCTGATCCCAAATGAATCCACTTTTCTGGAGAAATAACTGGCTGTCTATTTGTTTAAGGTCGACACTGATATTGAGTAACTTTACTAGTTTAAAAAAAAAGCAACAACAACAAAACAAAATATCCAACATGTCCAAATATTAGAGTGTATTAGAAACATTATTGAAAAGCTAAACTAATACAGGTGATAATGCTGAATTTCACCTGAGCCCACAATGCAGCTGTGGTCAAGAAATCCCCCAACCTTTTGTGTTTTAGAAAGTCTTTCCACAAAGAACTTCCTTTCCTCATATAATTTAGATAATATTCACTGTCCACCCTTTTTTTAACTCCCATAGAACTCACAGATGACTCTGTTTACTTGTGACAAGGCCAAATACAAACCTTTCTCCTTTTGCCTAAACCTCCTGAAAGGCTAAATACAGACCCTCCAACTCCCAGTTTTTTGTCTTCTGAATGAATAGCTGACAATAGAAATGTCCATCCCCTCCTGAAACTAGCTAGACACAGGGCTAAACATTTCCTGTTCAGCTAACTGGCTGAGACTTCCCCTGATTGCAAAAACAATCCCAGCTGTAAATCACCCTACCTATATCTTGTGTCAGTGAGGAAAAATTTCTCCTCTACCCTTCTAAATTCTTCTGGTTAGCCTAAGAATTAAATGACATGAGACAGCTTAACAGGAGAAAAACTAACAGAAGTTTAGTAACATATATACCTCCTGCATACCTGGAGGGACCCCGGAAAACTGAGCAACTTACCAAAATGGCTGAAGCCACCATCTTAAATACCATCTTTAGCTAAAGACAAAAGAAGATGCTGCGGATAGGGGGAGTCAGTTATGGGAGATCACCAGGAAAAGCACAGTAAACAAGGGTAAGATTGTTATGCAGATTTAAGTCATTGCCTTCTTCACATAAACTTCTAGAGATTGAGTCACCCCCTGTTCCCGGTACAGCAAGAGAGATGCCCTTTACAACTGAAGAGTTCCCTTACAAATGTAAACGTCTTTTACAAAGGGTAACTTCTTTATATATATTTTTATATATTTTTAATATATTTTCTATTTATATATACATGTATAGGTATATATAAGCAGTATATTTTTTAGAAAAAATAATAAATGGACAATTTAAATTACATTTTTAAGTAATGATGTCAAGGCTCCTCAGAGAATGCCAGACAGTAAAGGACAGATCTTAAAATTCTTATCGCAAATTTCTAATTTCCAAATTTCTGGGATATAGTACTTAACACAGTATTCGAGATTATTATAGAAGAGACATTGTGGACAGTTACTTATCCAAAAAAAATTTTTTTAAATAAGAAACCCACCAAAAAATAGAAAATAAAAACAATAGTAAACATCTACATAGTCTGCTGGTGTAGAACTTGATAGAAATTGACTGTTTTCACTTAGTGGGCTGATCTCCACATCTGTGTCAGATAAAACCATAGCACTTATCATTCGTTACCATGGATACCATGAAGACACTGCCATCCACTAAGTAGTATTAGAGGAAGATGACATAATTTTCTGGGACTCGTCCTGTTTTGCCTTCATAAATTGTCTTCAACCCTCCTGGTTCCACTGATGGGTACATGTTGGGAAATATTGCCCCCTGCAAGAAGGAGAGCTCGTGGCTGTGCTCTGCTTTATTGGGGTACATGACTCTGGCTTGGTGCCACCAGGAGAAACTGGCTTAAGTGGACCAACATTTCAAACAGTTGCGCCTTTGTTGCCACAATGGAGCCAGGTCGCTGATAGCCATTGCTTGAGGCAGTGTCTAGCCTTAACCTCCCGCACATTTTTGGAGACAGGTCTGGGTTTGGTGGGGCTTTGGGTGTCTCTTTGGAACCTATGGAAGTGAAACTTTGAATGGATCCACCATAGCTCTTGTTTCCTTTAGCAGCAGAGAGAGATCCGAGAGAGGAAGCTGAGGCTCTTTTCGGTCCTGAAAGCCCACAAGGCCCTTTCTTGGTCAAGTCTGTGGGTGAGGAAACATCGCCTGGGCTAGTGACCGAGGCGACACTCTGGCAGTCTGATTCTGCATCCATTTTGGTTACATTTTCTCTAGAACTTGATTCAGGGCTAGTTGTCCAGAGATGAAGACTTTTCTGTTCATTGGAATGTGATGGGGATGCAATCCAAGGAATCCCTCCAGATTTCCCCTGGGCTGGCAGGAAGCTGACTTTGTAGTGCTGTTTTGTTCAGAGGACAGAGAAGAGAGTGACTCGGTGCTCTCCATGGGTATGCTGTCTGGGCTGCTGCTATAGGCTTCTGCCGAGCATGGAGTATACCTCCTTCTGGACTTCTGGGAGCTTGTGGAGAGGCAGATTGCTCTTGTCCTTCAGGATCCAGATCAAGACTGAGGCTAAGGAACTGCAATGCTTGGGTCTAGGGCGGTATGAAAATCTTTTCATAGTGCTCTATCTGAATTTCAACCACAATATTTTGAAATTTAACATTCATCATGGCAGCCACAGCTTCTTCCTGTGCTCTCATTAGAGTTGGGCCAAATACGATACCAAGGTTTGAGACAGTCATGAGATCTTATTGGCTGTGTAGGGATACTTTGACCAAGTGCTTTATTAAAATTTCCAGCATCTCTCTGTCTTTCTGTAGCGATTTGTGCAACAATGCATGTACAGCCTCCACCTGGTAGTTTTGGTCGTCAGATTTAACAGCAACAATAAAATCTTTGTGTAACTTGTAAGTCATCAGTGGTCCTGCAAGGCACCTGACGTAGTTTTCCAGCCCACTTGTTATTGTCTTATTGTCTCATAGTTCAATATCAATGTCAATATCAGGAGAGGATTTTGGAGAAAATGTGGTGTTCAAGAGTTTCTGAACTTTGGAGTTCATGCCTCCTATTGGGTAGAGGCCTGAAATGGTGATGCCCATTGTTTCCACAGCTTGAATGCATTTTCTTACAACGTTGAACCCTACTTCATTTAAGTACATTTCTTCTCTCTTGCTGGTAATGGCAGGCAGGGTATATATCAGTTCCTTCCCATCCATGACTTCAAGCCCAGGTTTCTGATGAGCTTCTAAGAAGGCCTGCAGTGTGATGATCCCATGCCTGTCAACTACTTCTATGTCAAAGCACAATCATTTGTCAATTGAATCTTTCATCGGATACAAGATTTTAATTTAGACATTTCTGATGAGCTAGTAGAAGGCATTCATTTTCCCACTGGATTTCATTTCTGAAATGCTCATTGTCAGTGTTTCACTTCCCTTATCATATGTACAATAATGTTTAATCCATGTAAAAACAAGTGGTCATTTCTCCTGGACACCAATATAGCCTTTGATCATTCACTGGCTGGGTGGTCTGTAATCTTGGTTGGCAAATTTCATCCTTTGCATCAACCACTCTACTTCTTGTCAAGTACTTTCAGAATTATTCCTTGTATTCTACAAGTTGAACTGCACCTGTTGCTTATATGGTGCAAATTCCTGGGCGAGTCCATATCCCTCGCGGTAAAAAGTAAATAAACCCTAAAGGAACAAAAAAGTGGTTCAACACATTCAAATTTCTTTTTTTCTTGAACCTCTTAAATTTTAAAAACATATTCTAGTGATGCTGCATAGGCGTTTTGATGCTCTCAGTCAATCTGTGTATCTGCCTCTTGCAAATGAGATTCCTTTTTCTTTGCAGACAAATTTAAATGCTTGTCAAGAATGGAATAGTATTTTTCACTCTCCTTGTCAAACTTCTTCTTTCCACCCTTTGCTGCACTTATCTGTTCTTTTTGAAATTTCTCAAGTGGTGCAATTAATACGTCATTAGCATCTTGAAGGCTACTGTCCTATTCTACCTGTAAGCCTACAACTACCAAGGTGGGTACTTGGTTTTCAGAGCTTCTCCTACGTCTGCTGTTTCTTAAAAATAACCAGCCAAAATAATCCTTATGCCAAAGAGACATATTTTGGGGTGACAAATTCTTCTCCCCTACACTTGTCTACTCCTCTCCGTAAAAGTCTAAGGCAAAACCACAATGCTCAGGCACTGATTTTCAGATCTCCCTATTGCAATAGCCTGAATGAAATCAATTCCCTTACTTGTTTGGTTTTTGCCAAAAAAAAATTCATTTATGTATTAACCAAATATTTACTGAGTACGTACTCTGTGCTAAGCACTGTTTGAAGTTCTGAGAATTTAGTAGTAAACAAAACAGAAAAAGTTCCTGGTCTCAAGGAGCTTATATTCCAGTATGAGGTGAAAGAAGATAGTAAGAATAGTAGCAAATAAATATTTATGTGTCAGGCGGGGATGAATGTTATGAAGGAACAATATAGCAGGGTAAGGGATGGGACAGAATGGGGAATGCTATGTGAAGGTTCTAACACATAGGTGGTCAAGGTGACCTGAATGACTGGGGAGACTAACATCGTGTGGCTAGCTGGGGAAGTTGCATTCTAGGCAGAAGGACAAATGAGTGCAAAGATGGGAGTGTGTTTGGTACAGTATGACTGCAAATGCAGGGGTGAGGAGGAGAGGTGGGAAATAGGATAAAGGAAATGGAGGCCTGCCTCTGCTAGGACCTTGAGACAGAGGGGAAGGTATTGGTGGGTTTGAACACAGAAATAATAAAATTTCACCTAAATTGTAAAGACTTTTGTTACTACTTTCTAGAGAGTATTATGAGCAAGAGTAGAAGCAGGAAGACTAGTTAAAAGATTTATTTGCTATGCTCAAGAGAGGGAGAAATGGGAAAGCGGAGCAAATGATTGTGACAGATTTTAGAGGTGAAGACAGTGAGAAATGGTCAGATTCCAAATATATTTCCAAGGTAGAGCCCACAGGGCGGGCTGTTAAATTAGCATTTGCAGAGATGGGAAATAATGGAAAGGAAAATATTAGGGTGGGTTGGAAGTAAAAGTCAAGAGTTCTTTTTGGGATATGTTCAGTTTTGAGATGCATATTTAACATCTAAGTAGATATGTCAAATGTAAGGTTGCATATATAAGTCTGGGGGGTGGAGAGTGGAGATACAAATTTGGGGGTAGTCAGTGAAGTGATATTATTTAATGCCATGGGACTCAAGAGCCTCCCTCCAAGGAAGCTCACAGAGGAGGGAACAAGTCAAGACTAAGTCTTGGTAGTTGTAGGCTTACAGGGAGAACAGGACAGTGGCCTTCAGACTGTGTTTCCCTGTGTCCCGTGAAATCATTTGACACAACTAGATATCCCTTTGCATATTTTTTAATTGACACTAAAATTTTTCATCATGAGTCCAAGTTGTTCTAAGGAATATAATTTTAGTGTATCGTAAATATTGACATTTTTTTAAGTTTAAAATAAGACTATGCTATCACCTTTTAAATATACTTAGTGATTCTAAGACCACATACTTTGATGGTTACCCTTGTTCATCTAAAAATACCTGAGCAAGATTTCTTTAACAGTCAGGAATTTTACATTGTTTTCTTTTGAACTAATATTTCTATAATACTTCTTTTGAAAAATATATCCAATATTATATTATATTATGCTGGAAAAAATTTTAAAAGTCACTCACTAAAATATTTCTCTGACAAAAAATGTCTATGTATATTTTTATTTCTATTTTAAAAAGAATTTTTTTGCTGAGAAAGATTGGCCCTGAGCTAACATCTGTTGTCAATCTTCCTCTATTTTGTGTGTGGGTTGCCACCACAACATGGCCACCAACAAGCGGTGTAGGTCCCATTCCTGGGAACGCCACTGAAGCAGAGTGCACCAAACTTAACCACTAGGCCACTGGGCTCGCCCCAAAAAGTCTGTGTATATTTTTAAATGTAAATTTGTAATGTCCTAAAACCATTGAGAGAGAAGGTTTCTCTGTAAAAATTTCCATAAGGCTCTAAGTGTGAAAATTATTTTCTGATTGAATTATTGTTACAATTATCAGTAGTACATTATATATAAAAACAGAAATATAAATTTTGATTATAAAGCTAATAGTGAGATAGAGTTTAGCATCAATTCTATTAGTATTTTTAATTATACACATGTGTATGTGTGTGTATAAACACTTCAAAAAGCCTTGCTCACATACGTAGATGGGAATTGACAGAGTCACTTGATTTTTAAACACCTAAGCTTTATGCCAAAAGCATATAGTGATTTGTAGTCAAAGATTGTTTTTAATTGTCAAATGCCAGATCCCCAAATCAGTGACACAACCTGTTGATAAGGCAAAGCTGAGTTTATTGCTTAGCATGGTAAGAGAGAACACTACCCAGTCAGAAGCTTAGGGGTGTCTCACAGCCACAGTGGAAAAATACGGTCAGATTTTATTGCAATTTGAAGTTTGGTTTAAGGTGAGAGTTACAATACAGAGTGGGAGGAGGGTAGACAGGTTTGATTAAAATTGGGTAAGGATTATGATATAACAGTTTACTATTATTGGAACCAGAATGCAAGGACTTTGTGGAGCACAGTAAAATGTCTGTTGATGCTTTCTGTTGAAGAGTTTATGAGTTCTTCTGGAACTTCCTGTAATGAACAATTAAGTTATTTGTCTCCGTAATAGTCTCTCTTGAAATAATAAAGTTATACATTCTTAAAACTTTAATTCTTATAACATTGGAATAGTAAAGTCATGCTAATCTACACTGTGAGATGTGTGTATATCAGGGATTGGGGATGGAGTAGGTCATTGTGATCCCCAGTGTCCACGCTCTATGTGGTGGTACATGGTTTCTGATTCTCATAAGATTCTGCCAAACAACTCAGTAGGTTCTCCTTCAATTTTGTTAAAAATAAAGATTGGAAAGATCTGGCAAACCTTGATTTGCAAAACTACTAGCCTCTCAGTCATTATAGTCTTTCATTTTCTCAGCACCTAGGTTGGTGTCTATAGAGTCCCCTGATGTTTTAGGACAATGCACCAGAGTGGGTTTCAGGAAAGGTGAAGATGTCTTTCTTTTGTAAAGTGAGAGAAGAGTGACTACGAAAGGGAACAAAGTAGAACCAGCATGAATTAGTTTCAGGTAAAAAAAGGATGGATACAGTGATTTCCGTAAAACTATTTGCCACGGTAGCCCTTGAAAGGTCTTTGTATACCTGGTGTGTATGTGCTCATACATCTGAAAATCACTGCCCTAGAGAAGAAAGTCCCAGAAAAAGAGAACCAACTGAGAATGGCGTCCAGAAAGTGAATCGAAAAGAGAGTTTTAAGAAGGGGAAGGTGGTCAGCTGTATCAAATGATGCAGCTTGGTTGAGTGAGATGAGAGTTAAGTATTGACTACAGAATTTAATAATGTATAGGCTGTTGATGAGCTTGACAGTGGAGTTTTGATGTTGTGGTTTAAGAAAGAACAGGATAAAAGTTATTGGAGCTAGTGAAACTGTGTAAGATTTCAAGGTGAGCAGAGATATAGGGCAATAAATTGCAAGTGAACCAGGTGCAAAATTTTGATTTTGTTATTTTTCAACTGCAGCATAGATACGTACATGGTCTATTTGTGGTTTAAAATTGGGACATATAATTACAGGAGATATATATATATATATATATACACACACACACACACACACACACACATATATACACTCAGAGCACATATACATATATATACACACATACATGTACAGTCTTGTGTTAGTGCCACCAAGCCGATTCTAACTCCTAGCGACCCTGCATACAGCAGAGTGGAGTGCCGCCTGGTCTTTTTGCGCCATCCTCTCACCGTCTGGTGCTATATCAGACAATGCTTTGCTGCTATTCATAGGGTTTTCATGGCCAATTTTTTAGAAGTGGGCATAAGAGGGTTGTGACATGCCTTATTTTCTTCCTAGTCTGTCTTAGTCTGGAAACTCCGCCGAAACCTGTCCATTGTGGGTGACCCTGCTGGTATTCAAAATACCCGTGGCATAGCTTTCAGTGTCACAACAATATGCTGCCACCACAGTATGACAACCTACAGATGGGTGATGTGGTTCCCTGACTGGGCAATGAACCCAGGTCATGAGAGAGAGAGCCAAATCTTAACCACTAGACCACCAAAGCTGGCTATACATGTACACACCCTGAGTCAATATTCATTATTTACAGATTCTGTATTTGCGAATTCACCTACTTGCTAAAATTTATTTGTAACTCCAAAATCAACAGCCATGGTGCTCTCTCAGTCATATGCAGACTTGCAGAGTGGTGAACAATTTGAGTCACTTGAAGTGCACATTCCCAGTTGAGGTCAAACAAGGCAGCCCTCTACCTTCTTATTTCAGCTCTTGTACTATAAACGAGTGTTCTTTTCACGGTCTACTTAGTGTCATTGTTTTTTTTGCATGTTTTATGCTTTTTGTTGGTGATTTCACTGTTTAAAATGCCCTCCAAGTGCAATACTGAAATGCTGCTGTCTAGTGCTCCTGAGCATAAGAGGGTTGTGATATGCCTTATGCAGAAATATGTGTCAGATAAGCTTCATTTGGGCATGAGTTATAATGCCATTGGCTCTGAGTTCAGTGTTGATGAATGAACAATAACGTACAATCAGAAAAAGGAAGAGGAAATTCAACAAACTGTATGTGAAGCTACTGCAGAAAGTGCTAAAGTAACACCTATAGTGGATAATGATGCCATGGTAAAGATGGAAAAGCAGCTAAATTTGTAAATTCATGAGATGATGACTGATAAAAAAGGCATAGTGGACCGTATTGTTGTAAGGCTGAAAGCCAAAGAAATTTATGATCACGTTATCCAGGTCAGGAAACTGTTAAACCCATCTCAGCTAAGGCTGGCTGGCTCACACATTTGAAAAGGAGATCTGGCACGAAAATGTTAAACTTGAAGGCAAGGCAGATTCCACAGATCAGGAGGCTGCAGGAGAATTTAAAAAAATACCTGCTAAGTGTTATACAGGAAAAGGGTTTATGGAAGAGCAGGTTTTCAATAGTGATGGAACTAGCATGTTTCACAAGGATGTTGGCAAACAAACCTATGTAATGCAAAATAATAGTTCCAAAGTTCCTGGCTTTAAATTATTCAAAGACCATGAAATTAATTATATGTAAGAAATATATGGTAAATATGGTGTCTTTAAACAGAAACACATTAAAACAAAATGCTGTGACCTGAGACCCTCAGGAAGCTAACCCTGTATTTCTGCTAGGAGCAATAGTCCCATATTCACTAATTCAGTGTTTCCAGTGAATTTATAGAACATAATTAGTGTGAATAATGAGAACTGATGGTATACACACACACACACACACGTGTGTGTATGTGTAAGCATATATACACATACACACACTCTTTGGAATGTTCTAGTAAATATGAAAAAACTGATAATGATTGAGAGAAGGGAACTATTTAAGGAGCAAAGTCTATAAATTGATGAGGTGTTGGAAGCCTACGCACAAATTGAGGTTCTTAGATTGTGGCAGTCAGCTCGTCCATTGTAACATGAGGAAAGACAAAATATATATGTGCAGATACAATTGATTGGCAGACAGTAAATGGAAGCATCTGGAAGTTTTCCAATTCCTCTATTAATGAAAAGCATGGTTTGTAACTGAGAGTGAGGAGAGAGAAGAGGTTGTAGAGGTTTGAGGAACGAGGAGCAGAGGAGGAAGAGTTGAGTGATGGAGTGAATCTACCAGGGAAATAGGGAGTAGGATTGCCTGGTAGGACCAAAGTCTCGTTGAGGTTTGTCATCATGAATTTAAAGTGAGTCCAGTCAGCATTTTTATGGCTTTTCTCAATCCACTTTCAGTTTTTCAGGTGCAGGCAAGAAATATGTGTAGAGTTGCATTTAACCATGTTGAAATTTTGCTGGAAGGAAGATTGTTAAAGCTACAATTTAAATATATTTTTAGAATTTTAGAATTGGCAGAAACTTTAGAAGTCTTTTATTACCTTTGGGAGAAAAATATTTCAGAACACAAATTTTGAAGCTGGGAGAACTTGCTTCTAAAATGCCAGATACGTCTATTATTAGACTTAGCAAATTACTTTTTTGTTAAGCAGTAAATTGGAAACAATAACGTTTTTCTTTCAGAGTAGTTTAAAGATGAAAATAAAACAAAGAAGAAAATATAAAGAAAGCAGCTGATACAGAGCCAGGCACGTAACTGGTGTTCAAGACACATTCATTTTCTTCTACCTTTCTCTGCATTTAAAAGTGATAGACTGGGGAAGTTTAAAAACATTTTTAGAATCTCAAAAATATTTACAGCTTTTTTCTCTGTTTCTGTTGACTCTTTTTAAATTCTTCAATGGCCTAGGCAAAAGAGTAACTTTAGTAGAAAAAGTTCAGTTCTCTGACTCTTCTTAATCAGCCAAAATTTGCCTTTACTTAAGGCCAGAGAGTGAGAATAATGACTCTTTCGTGATTTGTCTGTTTACATTTTGTTCATTACATTCTTCTTCACCAATATTTGGTATAAAGCAAAAACCTTCCTCTGTAAGCAGTTTGCCATCAGCAGAGAAAATGACAACTCCTAAGCTTCTTCCAGAAAGCAGTAAAACTCTTCAGAGAATGTTCCATGGCACCTGAGTTAACTTTAGAATCAATGCTTTAGCCTAGGGCTTTGGCATATTTAACCAATCCCCTTTGGGTGATCATCCTTTTCTATAGAAAAGTCCATGTGGCTCCCAGTGCAGGTTCAGCTCTGCTGACAGTCCCATGGGTCCAACATTCAAACCTCAGGCTTGAGATTTTAGACCTGCTCCACTCTGATAGTCTGCAAATATAAATGAGCGAATCACCCATCTTGGTATCTCTTTTCTGATGCTGTACCTCAATTCCATGCGTGGACTCCTACTTTGTTCTAAAATTCAGCTCACCTCAGGTCTGACAAGGCATCTCTGGCCTTTCCCATCGAGACTGCGTCTTCATAAGGCATTACTAGTCAGTCAATGACTGAGCACTGTCGTCTCATTCATGCAGTTCCTTCTCCCTCCCCCACCTCCAGCACCCAACACAACAGTTATAGGAACAATATTTTAGTGAGAGCACAGTGTGTACAAGTCACCATACTAAGCACTTTTCCTGCATCTTCTGTTTATTCTCAAAGTAGAGGCTACTTTATAAAAATTTTACAAACATAGATAGTAAAAAAAAGTTAACCTGTCCTTGCCCTCTAGAAGCTAAATTCTAGCAGCAGAGATAATTATTAAATAACTGATTGCAAAATTAATTATGAAATGACAGTAGTGACAAGTGCTCTGTCAAGGCCAGATACATTAGGAATGCATCAGACACTGTAGACCTGACTGGCTCTGTGGAGTCTGGGAAGTCAGGGAGAACTTTCTTGAGGAAGTATTTTTCAAGCTAAATTCCAAAGGGTGAGCTGAAATTAACTCTGATGATGGGGAAGGAGGAGAAGTATGGTCATTTCAGAAGAAGAAACATCTCTTCTGAAGACATTGCAGAAAGGACTGAGATGAATGCAGAGGGACTGGAGTGCCAAGAAGGAAGAGTAGTGTGAGATGAGGCTAGATGACAGAAACCAGATTGTGCAAGATATTCAGGCCACCCTAGAACTTTGTTATTTATACTGAGAAGCAGCGGAAGCCTCTCTAAGTGATTTGGGAAGAGTGAAGGGAGGCAGCTAGAGTGAAAGAGGGGAGATTGTTAGGAGGCCATGGCAGTGTTCCCAGATGAGGTGAGATGATGGCAGCGTGGACTACTATGGTGGCCAATAGGAAAGAAAAAGTGAATAAGTTTGAGAGAAAGGGGAGGAATGAGCTGGATATCATGGCTGAATTAGGTATAGGGGTGAGAGTGATGAATGAATGCCAGTCAGCTGGATGGAGTGCTCTACTGGCATACCTTTAATAAATCAGAAAAGCTATGTTGGTTTACCCTACAGGGATATAGGGACATGTTTTAGAATGATTACCATGTACAGTGTTTAAAAAATACTCTTACATCAGGATATATTTCAGGGGTTTGAAATGTTTCCTTCCATGGTACACCTCTGTCACCTGGGATTGGGAAACAGAAGGCAAGCCTAGATTGTCAGGTTCAGGATGGAAATACAGCCACTGGGAGAACTCAGCTCATTTAGGTGGCTAAAGGGTCAAAGATCAAAACCAGTGGTTTAATTATTTGACAATGTGCCTTTAGGTACTGACTGATTTATTTAGAATTCTGTATTACTGACACTTTTGGGTAATATATATTATTTACGAACACTATAATAACATGATACTTACTATATTGTCTACTATCTACCAGGTATACATATTACCTGATTTTATCAATCCTTAATGCTAGCCTTCTGGGTTAAGGTTCTGAGTGATCCAGTGACCCTTCCAAAGTCAGAAAGGTGATAAGAGGCAGAGGCCAGATATGACTAGGTGTGCGCTGCTTCTCAACCTAGCCCTAAGTAGCTCTGCAGCACACCAAAGCATGAAGGGAGAGCCCGTGGGCAAGGTGCCTCCATTCCCTCCCAATGCTGCCTGTTGTAACTCAGAACTAGTCTCCATTGTGACCCAAGTCTAGCTAAACACCTGGATAAGGTTTTCAAGGGATTAGAAATCCTCTTCTTTCGCTTTTGATTCGAGTTTCACATTCTGATTGGTCTCAGAGAAAATGGGTTAGGTGAGTCCATTTCTGTCTATTATCAAAAGCTCTAAATAGCGAGGAGTGGGTGTCAGTAGAAGATGTATTTGAAATACCTGTGGTTGAAAAAGCTGGGTGCATTTTGGGCAGATAGATAGGACCTGTAGAAAGTATGAGGCGTCATATAAAAGGTACCTGACACTAGTTTAACACTTTCAAAAGTACCAAATGAAAGCACAATTTATAATTTGTTTTACAGTTACTCTCTAAAAATAAATCTATTGTTCACCTTAAAAGAAAAATCTTCAGCTTCTTTTTAGACATGGAATGCTGAGATTTTTTTCCCATATTCTATCAGTGTTCAGATGTCCATATCTTCCAAATCCCTTTTTAGTGTTTCTTAATGAAAATTTTCCTCCTAGAAGATTGGCCAGATACTTCCAGTTTTAAAGGTTCCTTTAGCTCAGGAGATTCTAAGCAGCCAGCAATATTTGTGAATCTACAATTTATGGTGTAATTGTCCAATGTGTTTTTATAGTTTGCTTTTTTTTGATGTAAAACTGCAGTCCAATCCTGTCTTTAGGTTCAAGTTTGCTGAACCCACTTTTGCTCACACCACCACCCCTAAGCCGTCTGGATGTCTAGAAGATGGGTGCAAAAAGACAGTGGTGAAAGTTGAACCACTTTTCTTGCCCTTCATTAAATTTTCTCGAGCTGTGTGTGGCACTGCAGGTAATGAGTTCCATCTGTGTGTCACCATCTTCACCTACAGAGAAATAGCATTCAAATGTTCTGAGTCAAGAACTACCTTCAGAGAAGCTATAAAAATGTGTTGCTAAAAAAAATTAAGAAGCTTATTTTTGGATCCCAGCAGCACTCTCCATGTACTGTCACCTTACCTCATTCTCCACTAAATGAAGCCCTTCAGAGGAGTTAATAGAGAAAGCCGTCCAACTAAATAGCTCATAATCAAAACCCCAAATAAAGGTTCTTAATATGATTTTCTCCAACCTATCTTTATTTAGTGTGTGACTGGGTCAGAGATCTTTATAATGAGTAAACTAAATCCATTTAGATTTTCACACGCACCATTAGAATCACAGAATTTCAGAGCTGGAAGAGCAAAAGCTGAGAAAACTTAGAATTAGGTCACTCTTTTAACATGGGTAAATCAGCAGTAGTGGGCTCTGTTTGCCCCTAAGGAATACTTTAGGCTCACTTAGGCAACTCACAACTTGAGTTAAAATGCAGAGAGAAATTAATATGATAAGCCTACACAGACAAAGATGATTGGCATTAGAAAGAAAAACATCGGACCAAAACGTTGGGGAGGACCTTATTGGAAAGAAGCTGTGGCAAACTAATTTTCTAATTCCCCCAACACTGTCCAGGAGGAAATTTGCTTAAATTACAAAAGATATTTGGATCAAATAGAAGCACAACAACAGCTTGGCCTGAGCTATGGTATAGGGACTCTCACTATCAAGTCTGAATTGTTTTCTCATAGGTTGCCTCCTGCACCCATTCAGCATTTTAATGAAGAAGCAGCAATTATCCCTGTTTCACAGATGGAGAAACCAAAGCACACGGGAGTGTTCTGACTTCCCTAGTATCAAAAAGCCTTTTAAGAGTCTCAGAACTAGACTCTAAGTATCTAGGATTTTAGTTTAATACTTTTTAGTTGTTAGATTTCAATGTTTCCTGACCTTGGGCCTTATGCAATATCTGAAAGTATTATTAAAGTGCTCTGTAAAATCTTCCCTGAGGATCTCTAAGAACAACCCACACTGTTGTTTTGCTTTTGATACAAAAAGTGGAGGAACAGTGTTTTCCTGCTTCTTAAGAGCTGAATCTTTCTATCTCAAAGTAGGTCAACAAAGAGTATGCAATTCGCCAATATGGGAAGCATCTCAAATCACCCACAGTAGACTTGAACTTTGAATTCTGGAACAACAGTTTTACATTGGCCTAGTTCAATTTTATTTTCTCAAATGGCTACAAGGCCCATTGTCAAAAATTGGGTTTATTTGGTGCCAAGATAAAATGGTCTATAGCAAATACAAAGCAAACTCTCTTTAATCTGACTGTTCAGGCACCAGGTAACTCTGAGAGCTGTGGGTATTTTGCATGTATTACCTCATATTGAGAATGACACACAGTCTGATCCAGACAGATCATATTATGAAAATCAGAAATTTGCTGAATTTCAGGACCAAAGGTCTTAGAGGTCATCTATACCAATGCTGCCCTCAGAACTGGCTCTATAACGTAATCATCCAGGAGATTTTAAAAAACATATTTCCAGAGTCTCATCCTACACAAACTGAATTTGGTCTGGGTTAGAGAGATCATATTAGTACTTTCTTTTTAAGTTCTCCAGGTGATTTAACATTCAAGCATGTTTGAAAGACACATATTTATAGAAACTCTCCCAAGTTAAGAGAAAAAAAGGAACAATCAATTTTTTCTCCTAGAAATTGAAATTGTTCTTTTTCTGCCAGTATCCTAGGGGCTGGGAAAGTATAAACAGGTTCTCCAACATTCCGCCGCTCCTGGAGGGAGAGACCAAAGAGGTCTCAGATCATCAGAATTTGGAAATTACACCCTCAGTCCCAGAATCCTAGCATATAAAAGCTGAAAATTTTACTTAAAATAAGATTAGCTATAGTTCTATGAGAAAATATTTTTATTTTTTTCTAACAAAATTACAGACCAACGCAACATTATATAAATTTATTGAACAGTGTCAGAAAGGACATATAGAATATGCAGTTTTTGAACATTATCATACAGTCCTGGATGCTGAAAAAAAATGTTCCTATTTCAATATGAACTGATGTTTAATTTTAAAAAGATGCATATGGTTGCACACAAAAATATTTGTAGGTAAGTGAATATACATGCATATAATACCTTCTTGTTCTGTCATCTGAGAGGTCCTAGAACTAGTGATATCCCAGGTGCAAAGAGTGCATCTAGCACCAAAATCTTGTAGTACCAGAAAGCAAATACTAAAAGCAAACAAAAAAAAATCCAAGTTAAAGCAATGATGGGGGTATGTTAAAGAGATACAAGAGCCAACTGACAGAGCTCCCTATGGCCAAAGCTAGAATGATTTGAGCACCAAAATCAGGAAAATGGTATTGAATTATAACCCCAAGTACAAAATAGATATTCATGAGTCCATTAGCTATGAATAAATGGTGGACTAAATAAGTAAATGGAGGAAAAAAGACAAATCTCCAATGTAGAAGAATTCCAAATAATTGATATATATGTTCTGCTTTTAAGGAGGTAGGGGATAACCCCCACTCCTTAAGTGTGGGTTGTACATAGTGACTTTCTCTCAAAGAATACAGTATAGAGAGGGAGAAAAAATTGTGAGTTTATAATGGAGGAAGCTGACAAACACTACCTCAAGTCGAGTGATGAATGCTAGCATCAATAATGATGTCATATAAATAGGATATATCCTTGATATGATGTGAGGAAAATGGCAATTTGCCTCTGTGGTCTTCCTCCCAAAATATAAACCCCCAGCCTAATGAGAAAATATCAAACAAATCCCAATTGAAAGAGATTCTACAAAATACCTGACCAGCAATCTGCAAAATGGTCAAGGTCATCAAAAACAATGAAAGACTGAGAAACTGTTACAACCAAGAGGAGCCTGAGGGGACATGACAGATAAGTGTAATTAGATATCCTGGATGAGATCTTGGGACAGAAAAAGGACATTAGGTAATAAATACTGAATAAAGTATGAATGTTAGCTAATAATAATGTAACAGTTCATTTTTCATTAACGGTCACAAACATACCATACCAATGTAACATGTTCACAGAGGGGGAAACTGAGTGTGGGGTATATGGGAACTCTTGCACTGTTTTCAATAATTTTGTAAATCTAAAACTGTCCTAAAATAAACAGGTTATTGAAAAAAAACAACAGCTCCTTTCCCTTAGGAAAGAATGGATTAGTAACTTCCTTTGTTCTTACACACAATTACCCGTGATTCCCATCTATCATAGAAAGTAAAGGTCATCATGGTCTCCATTTGGCGTTTGCCTTGGTAGTATCAATAATTTCAAAACCTGATCATGGAAAAATGTTTCTACGTTAAATCTAGAGCCAGCCATTACCGATATTATATATGCCATAATAGTTTCACATTACCAGAGACTAGTTCCATATTCCATGGGGCATAATTCAGATTTTCAAGATAGAAAATCATCAAACATTGTTCTCCCACTAGTAATGAAGCCTATATTTTTTGCATGGTCAGAGCCCTGCCAAGCTATTTTTCTCTTGGATATTCTCATGGATCTTTTTTCCAATAGTGGCTGCTGTTCAAACTTACATAATAGAATTGTCACACTTTATAAACTGTGTTAAATATTCCGATCCCTTTCATTTGAAGAGGTCCTCTATTTCATGCCCAACTAGCTTTGAGGTCCTTCTGAGATAATCAAGTAGTCATTGGCACCTTGCATGTAATAGCCACTGCTGCGTGAAGAGTCTATAAATCCAATTCTCTGTGCAAAAGCCATGGAAAACAGAGCCTTCCAGCTTAAATCACTGGCAAGCTACTCTGTTAGATTTCTGAGGCTGACCCTGATAAACAAAATTTGGGAGGGAATCTATTATTGATTCCACAATATCAGGTGGCTTAGATGTAAATTTCAACAACTGCTTTCTCCACAGAGTAATGTTATACATGGGTTTTTCAGGCTACTTTTTATTATACTGATGCTATTTTAGTGGTTCAGCTACCTCAGTGATTTGTGATCACAATCTCTACAGCCTTAGATAGACCATTGTCCTGATTCAGTGTGATAATATGAACTACTCTGAGAATTCAGTCCACACTATTATTCCTGCTACGAATCAGATAGTGAGTTGCTGTTGCAAATCCTAAACTAGTTACAAGTTAGAATTGCATCCAACTAGTATAGATTGCCATGTATTTATAGTGGACCTGAGGCAGTTTCAGACACAGGTGACTCTAACTTGCTCTAATTCAAGTCTTCCCATGTTCTCCTGAAAAGAAGTATTACAGACTCAACTTCGCCATTATCATGAACATTTATCTATAAATCTCACCCTAATGCCTGTGGTGTTCCTCCAAAATTCTTCAGTTAGATATATCTTTTTAAATATGTTTCTACTTTATCAGAGCCATACATTTTCCCTTATCAGTATCAAAGCACAAGAACAGGAGGAAAAAAAAGTCCTCATTCTCATCTTTTCCATTTTATAATGGGGAAAGATAATATGGCATCACTAAGTTAGCTTAAGCAAACAACAAATAAAAACAAAAACTTCAAATTGCCTGAGGAATAAATAAAAATAAGTGTTTCTAAGACACATATATGTATGTATATATGTACATACACATATATGTGTTCATAGGTAATACAGAGAGACATATGTATGTAAATTCCTGAGCCACAGCAAATTCACATAAAGCAAGCACTTAATTTTTTTACTTTTTTATTTTCAACACACCCATTTAAACTTAATGACGAGAAAGAATTTTAAATTAAAGGATAAATAAGTGAAATATTCCAATTGCAAAAACTAAGTATTTATATATTAATGGATTCCCTCTCACCAAAAATAGCTGGTTTTTCTCTGATGGCAGCAAAATTCCTAATCAGCATTTTTCAATATTTTCTATTCTTCTATCAACCTCAAACTTAGTCCTTATCCCCATCACTACCACAAATAGTGTAAATAAAAAGTAACTTTCCTTTACACTTAATTGGGGCTCCATTTTTATGGATTAACTATTTCTACTCTCTTAAATAATTAACAATATATCTAATCTACACAAAGCATAATAGTCTCAAATCACTCTAAATTCCCAATAAATTCTACTGATTATTTATGTGACAAGGATAATCTCACTAATGCTAATAAAAGCTAAAACATTTAGGTTTGTCAATTATCTAAACAATGATCAGTCCACAGTTCATCTGAATATAGTACAATTATTTTTGTGTCTTTCAACATCAACTTAACATTAAGGTAAAACATGCAATTTTTAGTTAAAAGTGTACCCCAGGTCCATTTCTATCTATTTGGTGTATATGTCTCACGATAAAATTAAAATAGCACAGGTCTTGATATAAAACAATATAGTTTAAATATCAGGCCTACCCCATAATGGCTGTGAGTCCCAGAACAACTTATTGATCTTGCTGAACTCAGTTTTTTATTTGTAATGTAAATGTAAAAAGAGTTATACTTTAAATAAAAACTTTATTTAAAGTATTAAATAATAAAATACATGCCAAATAAGAAAATAAATGCCTGGCCTCTAGGAAAAAAAAAATTGTATTAGGTACTACATATTTCCCTTCCTCATCATTTTGGAAAGAACATTGGACTTATTAGACTTTCATTCCCTTCTTCACTCAACAAATACGCATTGATCACCATGACTACACCGGGCACTGTATTAGGCACTACTTCAGTGGAACACAAAAATAGATGCAGATTCTACTTTAATGGATCTTGCACTGGAGTGAAGAATATATCTTATCAATATGAACTTGAGTAAGTGTCTAACTGTTCTTTTGCTACTATTGCTTCATTTGTTAGTAAGGGACAATGACTTTAATATCAAAAAGTTAAAATTAAATGAGAAACCAAACATAAAAGTGAATTGTATACTATAAAATACCATAGAAAACTGACATTATTATATGTATTCAAAAGAAAGAAATATTTACAGATACTGTGATACTGAAATGAAGGAAGAGAGGAAGTACTTGGTATTTTTCCAATAATTTCAGGTAAGATAAAGCAATAATTTATCATGTTTATAAAATAAAAATTTTTTCAAGTAGTTATATTTATGTGCTGAATGTTTTTTTCATGACAATACCCACTGATCTGTAAGCATCAAAAATGTCAGGGGTGGGTCTATTCTGTTCTCCCTCATATCTCCACTGAATATCAGAGAAAAATCCCCTCATACTTCCAGCAGAATGAGGGGAAAATTAAACATTTGGAAATTTGCCAGAGCATTCTGTCTTCTTAACAAGGTTTGCCCTCAGAAGAAACTGTGTTACCAAAGCCCATAAATGCTGTGGTTTTATCAGGGCCCAACCTACCTGAGGTAAGGAAAATACCCAATTCCAGCCCACTCTAGCCATCCTATCTCACCTAAGAAGAGAAAGGAGGAAATTAAGAAGCATTGGTGAAGTTCACAGTGCAGAGGTATGCACTCACAAAAAGACTGAGACTTAATCATAGGACTAAAGAATGTCTGCCCCCTACAGATAGACAGCTGGAAAATCCCCAAATACTTGGAGATTAAACATCACACTTCTAAATAACATATCGGTCAAAAAAGAAATTCAAGAGATATTTTGAATTATATGAAAATGAAAATACAACTTATCAAAATTTGTGGGAAGCAGCAAAAGCAGTGCTTAGAAGGCAATTTATAGCATTGAATGCATATATTAGAAAATAAGAAATATCTAAAATCAATAATCTAAGCTTCAACCCAAGGAAACTGAAAAAAGAAGGGCAAATTAAATCCAAAATAAGCAAAAGTCAATAAATTTGATAACAAAAAATCAACAGAAAAATCCAACATTACCATAAGTTGGTTCTTTGAAAATGTCAATAAATTTGATAAGCCTCTAGCCAGACTAAGGAAAAAAGAGACAAGACACATACTAATATGAGAAATGAAAGTAGGAACATCATCACAGATTACATGGACATTAAAAGGATAATAAAGGAATATTATGAACAACTTTATGCCCACAAATTTGATAACCTAGAACTAATGAACAAACAGATGAACTGATTCCTTGAAAGACACAATCTGCCAAAACTCACACATTAAAAAATAGACAATCTGAATAGGCTTATGACTATTAAGGAAATTGAATTAATAACTAATAACCTTCAAAAACAAAAAGTACTAAGCCCCGATGAATTCTAAATATTTAGGGAAGAAATTATATTAATTCTCTGTAATTTCTTCCAAATGATAGAAGCAGAGGGACTACTCCTGAACTCATTCTATGAGGCCAGCATTACCCCAGTACCAACACCAAAGACATCACAAGGAAAGAAAACTACAGATCAATGTTGCTCATGAACATAGATGAAAGATCTTCAACAAAATATTAGCAAACTGAATCCAACAATGTATAACAGAAATATATACCATGACCAAATGGGATTTATCCCAGATATGCAAGGCTAGTTCAACATTCAAAATTCACATCAACAAGCTGAAGAAAAGAAAAGTCACATGATCATATCAATAGTTGCAGAAAAATCATTCAACAGAATCCAACACCTATGCATGATAAAAACTCTCACTACACTAGGAATAGAAGGGAGTTTCCTCAATTTGGTAAAGAACATCTACCAAAAACCTACAGCTAACATCATACTTAACGGTGAGAAACTTGAAGCTTTCCCATTAAGATCAAGTATAAGGCAAGATTATTCTCTCTTACTACTCCTTTTTCAACATAATACTAGAAGTTCTAGCTAATGCAATAAGACAAGAAGAGCAAATAAAAGGCATACAGATTGGGGAGGAAGAAATAAGACTGTCTTTGTTCACAGATGACATGATCATCTATTTACAAAATCTGAAAGAATCAACAAAAAAAACCTCCCAGAACAAATAAATACTTGTGGCAAAGTTGCAGTATACAAAGTTAATATACAAAAGTCAATTACTTTCCTATATACCAGCAATGAATAAGTGGAATTTGAAACTAAAAACACGTTACCATTTACATTACCACCCCCAAAACCAAAATACTTAGGTATAACTCCAAAAAAATATATACAGGATTTATTTGAGGAAAACTACAAAACTCTGATGAAAAATATCATAGAAGAACAAACTAAATGAAGGGATATTCCATGTTCATAGATAGCAATATTCAATATTGGCATGATGTCAGTTCTTCCCAACTTGATCTATAGATTCAGTGCAATCATAATCAAAATCCAGGTAAGTTATTTTGTGGATATTGACAAATTGATTCTAACTTTTGTGTGGAGAGACAAAAAACTCAGTGCAGACTACTCAGTATTTAAGTAGAGGAACAAAGTCAGAGTATTGGAAATAGCTGGTTTCAAGACCTATCAAAAAACAACAGTAATTAAGACAGTGTGATGTTGGTGAAAGAAAAGATAAGCAAACCAATGGAACAGAATCGAGAAGCTGGGACCGGCCCTGTGGCAGTGGTTAAAGTTCTGCACGCTCCACTTCTGGGGCCCGGGTTCGTGGGTTCAGATCCGGGGCACAGACCTGCTCTACTCATCAGTCATGCTCTGGAGGCATCCTACATACAAAGTAGAGGAAGATTGGCACAGATGTTAGCTCAGGACTAATCGTCCTCAAGCAAAAAAAAAAAAAAAGAAGAAGATTGGCAATGGATGTTAGCCCAGGGTGTCTTCCTCACCAAAAAAAAAAAAAGAATAGAGAGCCTGAAGATAGACCCACAAAAATATAGTCAACTGATCTTTGACAAAGAAGGAGGGATATAATTATATTAAATATATATTTATATTAATAAAGTTTATTAATTAAATAACATAATAGACATGAATCCTATTTAAAGTAATAACTAAAAATGTAATAAAATTAAAAACACTGAGAAAAGTGACACATAAAACTGGACATGAAAGAAGATTCAGCAATATGTGACCCCAAAAGAACTATTAAAAAGAAAAAATAGAGAAAAGCTGAAAAAATATAAAGATCAATACTAACCTAATAATTGCTAAGGTAGCAATTTCAACATTACGCAAAATAGAATATAAGCCAAAGAAATCATAAGGTAGTAGAGGAATAATGTACACAGAAAAAGGAAAAAATGATCAAGACAATTTGTCATACATGGAAATATATACATTTACAATATCGCTTTACATATTAAATAATATCTTACAGATTTATTTGGAAGAAATAGAAAAATCAACAACTATAATTCAATATTTTAATATACTATTTAATAAGTGGATAGATCATGCAATTAAAACTAAGCAAATTATTGGAAAGGTTAAAAAAATCATCATTTATAAGTTTGAATTTATATGTATATATAAACGTATATATATGAGTATACATATATATCTATAAAAGTTTATCACACAAAACACATCGAGTGCACATACTTTTTTGAGCCTATGTGGAACGTTCACAAAAATGGACTATGTACTAGGCCAAGATAGGAAGTTTCAACAAGGCCACAAAGAGCAGACAACTTAAGGTCTCTAGCAAAAGCGCAATACAACTAGAAATCAGTGGTAAAAATTAATTTTGTAAAGTGTGGTGTCTCAAAATAAGAAATAATAACCCTACATAATGTTTAGCTAAAGAGCATTTCCTAAGGAAATTGCAAAGTATTTAGCACTTAATGACAATTACAGCACTAGATGTTAAAGTTTGTGGAATAAAGTTAAGGTAATACTTAGAGAGGATTTTGTATATTTACCTATAAGGAAATAAGAAAGACTGAAAATAAATGAACAAGAATGATGAAAAGCAAGAAAGTAAATCTAAGAAAGGCAGAAAGAAGTAATTTAAAATGGGCAGGAATGAAGAGAAAAGACAATAAAGGTATATTATCAAAAACAAAGCTAATTCTTTGCAAAAATACGTAATCTAGACAAAAGAATGAAAAAATTGATCACCAAAAAGCAAGCAACAAATAAAATAAACTAACAAAAAACCAGAGGGAGCAAGGACAGAAATTAAAGATGTAATAAAGACAAGAGTTACAAAATATTATTATGAACATCTCTGTGTCAAGAAATTTTACAACTATACAATATGGATGAATTTTGGAATAAATAGATTTGCTTTGTACCAATAGAAATAATAAATCAAGTTTTCCATAATAATGCAAATTTTAAGCTCTGACACAACAAGCATTATTCTTTGAGGTCATATCAATCCTAAAATGAGGCTTCTGCATTTATTCATGTATTCTTGTTTAGAAAACATGTTTTGATTGTTATAAGAGAATTTATGAGGAAAATTCAAATGTCCTTAATAAAAATCAGGGTTGAGCCACTTGAACTCATTTTACCATATGTTTTCTGAAGACAGGGACCCGAATTTGTGCATTTTGTGTCTCTAGTGTCTAGCTTAGTACTCTCTGACACACAGCGGGTGCTCAATAGATGGTTATTGAATGGAAGAACGTGATGAAGTTGACAGATGGATGGATACCATTTATAAACATAGGATAATGTGATTAGCAAAAATGTCTAGTTATAACTCAAAGATATTGATTAAAATAAGATGTCAATACTCCTATGAAATGAAGGCTTCTAATGTTTGAAAGAATGAATAGACTCTCTTATGTTTACAGAAAATTTGCAAGTGTGTGTGACAGGGTGTCAGGTTTTATATGCAGCCAAGATATACTGGTCAGGCATATCTTCACCCCTTCCCTCAGTTTTTTTCCAACTAATAGAGGTAATATGTCGGTTTTTAGATATTCTGGGTATTATTACTCTTGTAGGAAGTTAATAAATATCTTTCTTCTTTTTCCAGGTTCAGAATTGAGAGATAAAGAGAGAGAGAGAGAGACAGGGATAAAGACTGGGAGAGAGAGACAGGGAAAGAGAGAGAGAAAGAGAAAGATGAGACATATTGAGTCAAAGTTGAAGATCATGATATCATTTTTGCTACTATTAAATGTGATTGGAGACACAGCTTTGAATCTTCAGTCAGATGGCTTGTTAATATATTTACTTGAATTACACAAATTACCCAGCAGAATATGGTACAGGAACATATCCTGCCCCAGTAAGTCTCCCACAAAATGGGGAACAGACCAGGACACACCTTCTCTGCAGCTAATTATTCCCAAAAGGAAGGAGGAAAGAGCTAAAATAAACATTTACAGATATTTTATCCAAATATACCACAGACAGGTGTGAGAAGTGAGGAAAGAATTCAGGATACCCAATGGCTAGGGGAAGTCACTCCCAAAAGAAATGCAGTCAAGGAAAAAGGTGGTTCACACCTATAAGTGAACACAGTATTCTTATAATAAATACTAAATTTAGGATTCTTATCTTTTCTACATGTGCAGCAAGCCATTATTCCATGGTTCTACATTAAAGTCTATTCAACAAAGAAGAATAAAGTTCAGATGAAAAGACATTCTTACCTATCCAGATCCATTATATTCCCCACACCAATGATCTGAAACAGAACCTATGTAGACATGAAAGAAACTAATCAGCAAAGTTGGAGATGGCTAGAGGGCAAAAGTCTAATGCATGAATTTAGCAGTTAAATTAATTGGGTCCCGGGTATGTCAGATTGTTTGCATGACCAAAAGTAACTCTTTGCATTAATCAGAAACATAATTTGGTCAGGTGGCTGGGTGAGCACCGTTACCGATTCCATGCTAAGTAATTAGAAGTTCAGCAGGGTTGACTTAGGCTCAGATAGAAGATCCCCCCACCCTAATCCTGTCCATAGCTTAGCCTCTTCTCTTAAAACAGATAAAACAATAAAATCTCATAAGGATATTTTCCATCTTTCAAAGACTTTTATCACACATTCTGTCCTCAGATACTTATATACCATAAATAGGGTGGTGTTATTTTTAGCATCTGACACAAAGTTTTTAACATAATAAAAACCTGGCTGGTATGCCCAGCACTGCTGTTTTGCGTTCTTTGGTAAACTTCACTTAGCTTCAGCCTCCTGAACTCTTAAATTGGATTAAACATACCCACCACTATGTAACTGATATGAGGATTCAAAGAAACCTAAAAACATTGCAACTATTGTTATTATTAAAATTGTTCAGCAAAAGAGTAATATACCATGGTATGATATAAAAAATGTTTGAACAAGGAGCCAAAGTTCCAAGTTCACATCCTAGTTCCTGCCCTCCCTAATACATTACCTTAGGGAATTCATTCAATTTCATTTCCCTGGGCATCATGTGTAAAATCACAGAATGCCTTTAGCTCCTGCATTCTATGGTTGTAAGCTAAAACCATACTCACTAAAATATAAGATATCTTGTTGTCAATTCTTTGTCATTTCTTTAAAATCATAGTGCATCTTTTATTATTATTTGTTGGTTTTTTCCTATTGTTTACTATATTTGTTTATAATACTGTTTCTAGAATTTTATGAAAGATCTTACCTTCCAAAGAGTGAGAATGATCCTGGGAACTTTCAGACTTTGAAAAGGGCAAAAGCAAGAATTAGATAAGTTGGCTTCCTTGGAAGCTCACTCCAGGATGTGTTTAAATAAAAGAAAGTTTATTTATTCATATGGCCTAGAGTAGATTCTGACTGAAAAACTCTTCAGCCACATAAATTAAGGAAAGAGAGCATGGCAGTCCTGGAAACTGGATTAAGGAGTTTCTTTAATAAGATTATATTTCAGATTCTGGATCTAGAGGTATTGAGATTCACCTTCTGGGGGCCGCCCGGTGGCGCAGCGGTTTAGTCCACGCTTGGCAGCCCGCGGTTCGCGGGTTCGGATCCCGGGCGCCCGCTGACGCACCGCTTCTCAGCCACGCCATAGTGGCGTCCCATATAAAGTAGAGGAAGATGGGCACGATGTTAGCCCAGGGCCAGTCTTCCTCAGCAAAAAGAGGAGGATTGGACGGATGTTAGCTCAGGGCCGGTCTTCCTCACACAAAAAAATAAATAAATAAATAAATAAATAAAAAGCTTAAAAAAAAAAAAAAGAGATTCACCTTCTGCAATATATTGATTTAAAATGAACAGAATTCATGCAAGTTTTCTGGCTGCAAACTATGTTTAAGTAGAGTTGTGTCTGAGGAATCAATCAGTTTGTCCATGTCTGACTACCTCACTTCCATGGCAACCTCAGCTATGGTAAATAAAACCAGGACCCTCAAAGTAAGCCACCAAATTCTCTAATAATACAAACATCAATGAACCAAGTGCGTGGACTGCTGCCTTTACTTTTTGGAAAGGTTTTATTTAAGGCCTACATGCCTTTAGTTTAAACCAAAATTTCCTAGATGTGGTTACCTCAAATCCAAGATTAGAAATAAGTTCACTAAAGTATAGCTGCAAAGTAACAGTAAAAATCAGGTACACTGACTAGGTGCCATAAAGTAACCAAGAAAGAAAGAGAAAAAAAGACTTTTGGCTGGGCTGGCCCAGTGGCATAGTAATTAAGTTCACATGCTCTGCTTCAGTGGCCCGGGTTTGCAGGCCTGGATCCCAGGCGCAGATCTATGCACCATTCATCAAGCCATGTTGTGGTGGCATCCTACGTACAAAATAGAAGAAGATGGGCACAGATGTTAGCTTCAGGGCCAATCTTCCTCACCAAAAAAGAAAAAAAAAATGGTAAACATATGAGTTAAAAAGTCTTAACAGTCTGGGGCCATTTGTGTAAAGCTAATCAGCCATATACTGCTAAATAGCTTCCAAGTTCATCTTTGTAATAAAAATAGACCCAAATAATCACCAAATGTCAAATTATGCTTATTATCCTATTTCAAAGTCCACAACGATATTGATATCACATTTAAAACTTTACCTCAAAAATTTTTAAATGTAGAACATACACACAAATGATGACTTTTACAGGAAGAGATTTCACTTAAATGAAATTCTTTATTTCTATATAATGCCAGAAAAGTAAGCCATTGTTTCACTCTAGACCTGATGGAATCTGAAGTTCTTCAATTCCACAAAATAAACCATCAGATTTTAAATGCATTCAATTCCCCATTGCCTTAAGACAAGTAAACATTTGCCTTACTGATCTGATCATCTGTCTGCCCCACTAGAAGGATGGGAATTTTTGTCTCTGTTGTTTATTGTTATATCCACAGCAGCTAAATTAATGCTGGCACATATTAATTGGATAATAATGCTTACTTTTGATTTATAATTCATGAGGAAGAAAGGACTATTTAAAGCAGACTTTGTGATTCCAACCTGCAAAACTGGTATTAATCCCACAACACATTTACTATTTGAGTCTCTGTCTTTGACTCCTTGGAAGAAAGCTTCCTCAATTAAAAATCCATTCCTAGCAAAATTAATAAAATATGAATAAATAAAATGGCAACTAATGCTAATAAGACAAACAGTAATAGAACTAATCCTAGTGGTATTTCTAGAATGTTAAATAAAAACAATTGTTTCTCTGCATATCTCTGTTAGCATTGTTTATTTTGTGTTTTTGTTTTGTTTTGTCTTTCTTCCTTTTAACATTTAAAAAATTAACTAGGTTTTCCTAATGTACAGTTAAATAAAATGAAAAAGGAAAGATAGATTTGATTTCAAACCTATGAACTTTGTACATGAGTCTCCTTAAACAAAATACATGTGCATACAAACAAAAACTCTACATGAGCTTATATATAACAGTTTTGGGCTACTTTATAAGACACACAAAATCAGGTGCAGGATACCACTCAAAATGCAACTGACTAAAAATATTTTAGTAGCCAAAGAAAATAAAACATGGTTAAAATAATAATTACTATTTTTTGAATCCCTACTGTATGCCAGGTTGTCTATTTATGTACCTATCCATCTATCAAATCTCATTTAATGGCCACGACACTCCTGTATTAGTTTTCTACTGCTGCTGTAACAAATACCACAAAATTAGTGGCTTACACAACATAAATTTATTATCTACAGTTCTGTATAAGCCTGACTCGAGTCTCACTGGGCTAAAATCAAGATATTGTCAGCACTGTGTTCTTTCTGGAAGCTCTAGGGGAGAATCCATCCTTGCCTTTTCCAGCTTCTAGAGGCCACCCACAATCCTTGGCTTGTGGTCCCTTCCTCCATCTTAAAAGCAAGCAACATTGCATCTCTCAGATCCTTCTTTTGTAGTCCATTTCCCTTTGAGTTTCTTCTTCTGCAGCCATCTTCCATTTTTTAAGGACCTCATCACAACATTGGGCTCACTTGGATAATCCAAGATAATCTCTCTATTTTAAGGTCAGCTAATTAACAAATTTTATTCTGTCAGCCACCTTAATTCACCTTCGCCATGCTTCCTAACATATTCAAGGGTTCTGGGGATTAGGACGTGGACATCTTTGGAGGCCATGATTCATAATTCTACAACTCCTCTGAGGTGAGTACAATTATTCTAATTTGCAATGAAGCTATATTTAAGCATTTTAATTCAGGATTAGGTACTAGGTATTTAGGTTCTTGGTGCTCTTATAATTCAGAGTTGCTTATACAGAAAGATTCCAGTGAACATAAACTCACAAACGGTTGTCATAGATATGTTGTCTAAAATATCAAAAACAAAAGTACATATATCCATTCACACTTTGGCTGCAACAAAAGCCCATATTTTGCTATCATATAATAATAGCATTTATCATAATTCACCTACCATTCTTTGAAGAAAACTAAAAGACCAAATTATTAATTCCATCACCCTTGGCAGGTACCATATCCTTACTAGGTAAGTCTGAAGCCCATTTTATCTTGTTTTAGTTTTTTATTGTAGGAAGAACATTAAAGCTGGAGTTAACCAGACGTAGGCTTGAAGCATGTCTACCCCTTACTAGAAGGGCAACTTTGGGCAAGTAATGCACAGTAGCCTCATATGTGCAATGGAGATAATAATTCCTTTGTGTAGCAATTTTATGACAAATAAGACATTATGTATATAAAGCATCCGCCACAAAGATCAAAACATAATAATTACCCACCGACATCCTGAACGTCACTTATTATGCACATCTTAGTCGGTACACTTAATTAGTGGATTTGCTGTTAGCCGTGTGTTCTGGAATAAAGCACTTTGCCTCTTTGATCCTCAGTTTCTTTATCTGTGAAAGAGGACTTAAAAAAAATTGATTTGCTCTGGGGATTAAATGAGATCCTAAATATGAAAACACTTGTCAACTGTTGAAAGACTTCATTAATGTTATTCTGGGGCCGCTGGTTTAAAGTTCAGGAATTCTTAAATCTTAAAGACTTATCAGTGTTCCACATCTCAGAATATCAAGGGTCAATAAATTGTCTCATTTTCAGTCCCAACATTGCACAACTATAAAAGCAAACCCGGGAAAGATTTCTGAACCAAGATTCGGAAGTTTTTCCCTAGGCTTCTAATACCATTGTCCTCCTACATAATACACACTAACAAAAAAATTCTAGGAAATGTTCTCCAAGTGCATGCCTGCAATTTCAAACAGACTCACACTGCCATCTGCTCCTTGTGATAAGAGACTCATCTGTCTGCTGAGAAGGTAGGGAAAAGCTCACTAAGAAGAAATAATGCGAATCTGCAACCACTACAGCCTGGCTGGGTGGCTTATGGACATGCACCAACTAATTAGGGGTCAAACTAACATTTTTAGGATGTATTTGGATGGGATTTGAATTCATTGTGACTGCACTCTAAACAGCACTACACAGAGCTACTGGTGTATTTTGGACAATGAACCCAGTATCTGCTACCTTTCAGCAACAAAGCATAAAAAGAGAGAAGTGTGATTAAGGGAATTCACTTACCTCAATGGTTTTTATGATTTTAAAAAGCTGAAATGAGAGGTGTTCCTACAAAGACAAGGGACTATGTATATGTGTGCTTGTATATATGATATAAGAATAAGTATAATAATGTAGCTTTCTTATAGTAGTGAAAATTCTTAAATTAAACTTTTTGAAATAATCCAAATAAAAGCTTGTCTTCAATTCAAAAGAATTTGCAGGCTTTTATTCATTAATATGACATATTAAATGATATAACCTATTCATATTATGTGTATACTGAGTTTATACTTAGAAAGCTAATGGAAGATATTTGCCACATATATATTCCATATATGCACAGAAAATTCCTGAAGGTGTACACAAAAAAGTTGTTAATAACACACACCTCTGGGGAATAGAATAAAATTTTGGTTGGTAGGGAATTTAGACAGAAGAAATTTTAACTTTTTACCAATTACCTTCCTGTACTCTCTGATTGTTTTAAAGTCCTGAACCTATATTACTTTATATAATTAAAAAACACTCACCTAATTAACAAAAGAGAATTGGAAATTAACTCGAATTTAATCTAATCAGTCTAATTTTAAAATAATTTCACACTTGGAATGAGGAAACCCAGTTCATTCTCTCTCTTCTACAAACAGTACCACAATTGATATTGAAGGACTTCATCTAAATGATCTTCACCTCTCAGTAATGAACTTGGAACAATATAATCAGATCTGGTCCACCTTTCAGAGTTGCATTATAGTTAAAACCAGATTTACTGTAACAAACTGTATTATTAGTGTTATCGTGGTAATAAACTGTGGTCAGGTGTCTAGCTCCCAAATGATGGAGGCAATACTGTATATATTCAGGAGAAAATTTCCATTTGCTTGAATAATTCAGATAATGTTACCATCAAAACCTGCTATTCACTTAAAATATAAAAATTATATATTTAAATGAATGCTATATGCTGACAATGTTGCATAATATTTGTACTTTAAAATAGCTATTCCTAAGTTTTCAGGACAAAAAGTACTAAATGGTCAATATTATTATTCAAAATCCCACATTTGACATTTCTTCCACTTAGCACTCATGTTAACTCATTAAAAAAGATTAAAAAAGAGGGAGGATAAGAGTGTACTGTGTCTTTTGAATTTTACCTATATTTTACTCTGTTTTTTTTTTTCCATAAGATACAACGATTGTAATTTTCGATTTGTCTTCTTGAAAGTTCTGAGAACAATCTCCCAACTTAAATAGGAATGTAGGCAATAAACTGGAGAGAGAAAAGAAACCAGCGGTTTCCCATGGGGTCCTTTTCTTTCCCCTTAATTCTTCTCTCTGGCTAATTCTGAGTGTATCTGGGAGGTTGGGGGTGGGTGGTAAAAATCAGTATAAATGAATAAATCAAAGAATCAACCAATCCTGACAACCTGTATTCATGGCTTCTGCTACAGAGAGAAGATGAAAAGAGAGACTTAGTTGTTCCAAGGTAGAGAAAGACAAAGAGAAAATGGAGGTAGCAGGGAAAATTTTCACAAAGTTTGCAGGATCTGAGATCTTCCGGGGTTCTGTGAATACTGAAATCCTATTGCTCACATAACACCCATGCTGCTACAGCAGGTGTTGGATGTGTGTGTGTATGTACATATATACATACATATATATATATATATATATATATATACACGTGTGCACATACATATACACTATATATATATTTTTTTTAATTTTTAAGTTCTATCCTACTAGTAGGTGTGTTATGAAGCCAGAAGAGTCATCACATTTCTAGCTGATTCTATGTATACTATGATCAGATTGTTATATGCCTCAGTAGAAAATGTCAAAATGGAATAATGGAAACAGTAATGGCAAGATGGTCCATGCAAGGGAAAGAGTTCCTCTTCTTTGCACAGGTTTTTAGAAACTTAGGGAACATGCACCCCTTCTTCCCCAATAGGACATTCTTTCCTTCCAGCCAATGACAAGCTAAAAACAATATAATACCTAGTATATTTCTAATACTTCTTCCCCAAGGAGGCCACAGCATTTTGCAGATATTATCTCATAAATCTCCAGATTTCTGTGAGCTTTGGAGGAACTATGTATTATTAAAGTCACTTAGCAGAATCAGGGCACAGAGAGGGAATATAAATTCCCAGAAAAACAGCAGGATGGCTATAGGCCTTAAACTTCATCTCATTGAGTCTATTGTTTTTGTTTGTTGATTTGGAATTTGTTTTCACATAATGACAAGATTGACTGTTGTTTTGCTCCTGAGATCTGTGTACCAGCAGCATCCGCATTACCTGGGAACCTATTAGAAATCAGACTCTCAGGCCCCTCTTCAGACCCCCTGAACCATAACCAGCATTTACCAGACATCAGATGATTTGAATGTCCAGTGAAGCTTGAGAAGTAAGAGATTACCACATTAAAAAGGCCTAACAACTTTTTTTTTGTTTTCTCGGTTTTTAAACTTCATCCTACACACGTGTGTGGCAGATACTGGGTAGCTATTTACCAAACTCATTTCTCTTTCTTTCTGAGCACACTGCTAGATTACATCTCCTACTTTCTCCCGCAGTTAGTTGTGATCATGTGATTGAGCTTTGGCCAATTAAATATGAGTGGAAGTGATAAATACTCCTTTTAGTCTTATCCCAGATGACCCTATGCTCTTTCTCTTATTCTTATCGCAATCTACAGAGCAACTGGGGAAGTAGTGAATGCACTGAAGTTAACTGAGCCTCCACCAGCTTGGGTTCCTAAATGACTGTGTGGAGTCAAGGCCCTCCCTCACCTCCCCACACAGCCTTGGACTGCGCGTGAGGGAGTGAAAATGCTCTTGTGTTAAGTCATTGAGTTTCGGGGTTTATCTGTTAGAAGAGCAGTATTACTGTAACATTTAAAACATTTTGAGAGGTATTATTTAGTTTTAAAAAACAAGTTTAAATTGTGATATGGTTAAAAGAATGCCATATAAATAATATTGGGCTTGTTTGGGTCCTTTTAGCTGAATGAGTGCAGCCTCAATTCCTTTGGACTCATTTTATGGCTTGTTTCCCTTTCTTCATAACTTTCTTACTCACCTCCCTTTAAAATCTATTATTCATAGCCTTTAGATTCTAGAATTCTTTTCATTGCTTAATTATTCTCATTTTCAAAGTCAGGGAAAATTCAGAGAAAAATTACTAGTTATGGTTCCAATTTTGTACATGCACAATGCCCCCTGATCTATATTATTACTTATGTATGGTACCAGGGGGACTATGGCGATTTATAAGCATATTAGCATCCCTTATTCATTTTTCTTTTTGAAAATATGTTTAATAATTCATGTATCTCTTCAGAATGTTTGTTTATTTAGTCTTTATTGTAAAGGAGCCACTGTGGAAAAATTAGAAATCCCCACTGGCGGAAAAATTGCCTCTTCTGATTGACAGAGTTTTAATAAATGATTTATAATTAGCTCTCTGATTTCTTGTTATGACTGGTCTCCTCAAACATACCGCACTTACAGACATAGACACAAACACAGTTTCTACTTTGAATAGAACGCTGCATTCATGTGGAGAAAATGATCCGAAATGGAGAATCATTATATACCTTCTTAGAAGTATTTCTCTATAGAATAAAACCATAAAGTGGGCAGTGTCTGATTATATACCACACAGCTCAAGCCATTTGCCAGTTATTCACCAGTACCAACAATTTATTTACAAATTTGAGGACTTATTGCAAAGAAGGAAAATGAGACCTTAATAAGCAAAAACTGAGTTTTCAAAGAAAATTTGAAGAAAAGAGTAAAAATGAATATTATTTTCTCTTTCTCTTATTGTTTACTTAAAACATTTATAAATTAAAACCAGTCTATTATTAACAGTCATAATTAATGTAAGTGATTTGCTTATGCTATTTAAACTAAATTCATTTGGCACTAATAAGCAAACAAGAGTATTTTGAAGATTTTGAGGTGAATTTTTTTAATACTATGTGGGTTACCCAATGTTTTTTTATTAGAATTTTTAAGATAATTTTAATCCTTGTGTCAAGGTTTTAATCCTAGATTTGACTTGATTTTCTTCATTACACAGCCACAAAAAAACTTACTATAATAAATTAAGTCTTGCTATTGTCTCACACAGAGCTTAAAGAGAATATTGTTGGTCAATTATTATGAAACATTTCTCATGAAGCTTTGTTCCAGGTCAATTTACTCATGTGATGAAGGGCTAAGTCCAGAGTTCAGGTCTCTCCTGTAAAAAACTACATTTCTAATTGTGATCATTCATTTTGACAGTTATTATAAAAATATATTTATTGAATACATTCTGCTTTGGAGTTCCAGAAAAAGAGTTATTTTGAATTAAGTTTGGGGCTTGTTGTGTTTTTCTATTACTTGAAGGTTGAATTCCACCTGAAGATACAGCAGAAAATGTACTGGACTTTATTTTAAAAAATAATTCTCAAAGAGTAGTAAAGGCTATTATTTTTTATAATGTACAAGTTGTTCATTTGCATATTTTTCTTTGTTTATCTTGCTTCCTCTTATACCTGAGAATACTTAAACGCATTATACTATGCAGCTTCTTTCTTTTTTCTCTTTCTGCACACCTTTCAAAGTTTTGAAAAAGTTCAGACACAATTCAAACCATCCTCTTCAGATAAGATACCCAGAACCAGCTTCTTCTTCAGAGCCATTACTAGTTCTCCCTGGCCATCCACTGTTCCTGGGTCAGCTCTCCGTGGTTTCAGGAGCCTCCTGCTCAGACTCATGAGTGATCCGGCTACACAAGGATTTTTCTCTACCATCTCCTACACCCCATCCTCCCCCGACTCCATTCAGCAGTCATTGCTAAAGTTTTGATTTGTGGAAACTTGACGATTCTCCAACTAGAAAACAATATTTTGTACAAACACACAATTCTGCTTATAATTTTAGTAAGTCCACGACTACTCAAGGTTATTTTCATTGACCTCTGGTTAAAAACCTCTGTTTTAAATGGTTTGATGTGATCGCTTAATTATGTCTTGCCTTTCAGCTTTTTCCCTGGATTGGACTGAGCACTTGCTGCACCACCTGCCCTTCTCCAACATACACACTCAATGATTAGATAGGACTTGGGGCATGCCACTCAAAGATAGGACAGGTGTGAGACTCATTTCCACCTCCGAATTGTGTGAGCAATAGCCACCTTGTCTACTCTAAGCCTGCCACTCCACAAAGATGATAGGACTTACCCGCTCTTCCGTTGCAACCTTTTTCCTCCCCTAATATTAAGCTAACCAAAGTTGCGGGAAGTGTTCTAAGATGGCTTGCCTCTTCCTATATCTTCTTATTCTCTGGTAAATTACAAGCGAGAGGGAAGCAGAAAAAAATAAAAACACCTTTAAAAGAGCAATGCATTTTTGCCTATGCTGTATTTATCATTCAGTGGTCTTGGAACAAAATATTCTGCTTGAGAGAAAACTTAAGAAACTTTAATCAGGGTTTTGGAACTTAAAGCCAACATCGTCACAGTTATTGATGGCGCTGCGTTGAAGACTTGACTCTCTTGTTGTTCTCCTTCAGCAAGACATTACAAGTAAATAAGTCCCTTTGTTCATTCTTAAAATATGGAGACACACCAGGGAAAAATACAAGTGGAGAGTACCATTCCTCTCTCCTCAGAGAAACTGAATAGGTATTTGTGTTTGTAATGTCTGGGATTTGACAGAGCTATATTCAAGGAAGAAAAATAAGTATTTGTGAGTTTCCAAGGGAGAATCGTTTGTAGTGGGTAATCAAACTCAGACGTCTAAGAAGAAATCATTAAAGAATGGAATAAACTTTTTTGGAATAGGAGCCAAAAAGAGGAGGGCTGGGGTCCTAGAAGAAGAATTTTGAAGAAAGATGGAAGGGATCTGAGTCTAGATGCAGCCAGATTTCTCAGCTATATCCCAGTAAAGGTTCCAGGCTTGGTTCCTAATCTAGAGGGAGCTAGAGGTAGTAGACTGGGGAAACACCCATTCTGAGGCATGCCACTTGATTGTTCATACTAAAGGATGCATCCCAGATTGCCCCACCATGTAAGGAGGTTTCTCAATTTTCTCATTTTATTGTCACCATTCAGTCTTTTTATCACCATGTTCAGATAATTTCAGAAAATTATTCCAACATATTTGAAGACCTAGAGGACTATCGGACATGTAATTATTTAAGAGACAAGCTTAAGTATCTAAAACTTGTAAAGAGAATTCAGTAAATTAATAAATCTCAATCTGGAAACTAAGAAAAATGGATATACCTATTACATGTACTATGTTTTAAGCAATATCCTAGTGTTATTTGTACTATTATTTTTAATTCAAACAAATGTATTGAATAAGTAATGTGTGTTAGGCATGTTATATGTGATAGACACATACTATTTCTAATTCAGAAAACAACTCTAAGGTAAATATTATCCTCAGTGAACAGTTGAAGAACTTGGAATCCCTAGGGTTAATTAACTGGCCCAAAGCCAAGTAGCTATAAGGCTGCAGAGCTGTGATTTAAATCAAGGTACATGTGAAATGCACATTTAAACAGAGAGTTAGATGCTTCTTTGTTATATTAATTTTTCACCTTTAGATGAAGCATCCACTCAAGTTGTTTTAAGATGAGGTTATCACTTATGATGGCTCATGCACTTTAAACCTCATTGGATATTATTCTTGTTCTGACAAACTGAGGAACATGCTTATTATCTGGCTATAGTTCTCTTGCTCACCCGAGCAGACTGGGTACACAAATATAATTCAGATTTATTTCATGTGTAAAAATCAGACTCTTTGCCTTCCCTATTCCTTATAAGGACTCTTTAAAACGAGATAAAGGTATTCTCAGAATGGTATTATCATAAGACTGGAGTTGAGACAATCTCCTTGAGCAGAATTATAGTAGATGTCTTATGGTCATCTCCTGTGAAAGAATAGCTTCAAAACATCATCATAATCCTAAATGTCAAAGCCTGGATCTTTTTAACTTAATGAATCATCTCCAGCCTTTAGACACCCACCTCTCCTACTATTACTCATAACTATGCCTTTTATCTTGTCAAAGATCAGAATAATGCACTGCAGAAATCTTCAACTCCAATAACCAATTCTTTCACTACACCTCCAGCCTCAAACAATATTATTCCCAATAAGCTTCTTAATCAAACTCAGAAATTTCCAGGCTCTAGATTGCCTGGTTTTTATCCAAGTCCAATCTACCCACATGGCTCTTCTTTCTCTCTTCTTTATATTAGAATCTGTGATTGAGCACCTGAACTAAACTCTCAACAATGTCTTGCATTTTCTTGCAGGTTTATTCTTCATTTGCACCTATGCAGCAAGACTCTATTCTTAGGTCCTTTGGACCAAGAATACATTTGTTTTCACTAATTATCCCCAGGTTACTGATTGCTAGTATAGGATTATAACTAAACCGACATATAGATTAGCACCAAAATTGTAGTGTGTTTCAATTACAATTTTAGCTGGTCCCATCAATCATTTTACTTAATCTTATTTATTTTACTCTGATTTCTTTCACCTACTCCAGAAATTCACCTCTCCTCTAATGTCAGTTCAATCTCCACCAACTTTGCTTTCAGCAGACAACCTATAAACCATAATCTCTCTAATTTTCTTTCCTTTCTAACTTAAAAAACATCTATATTAACACCACCCTTACTCTTGCTTCTTGTTGAAAATTTAAGAGAATAATGCAATCTGCCTCATAATAACATGGTTCATTCACCAGTGCCTTTGACATCAAGACCTCCCATCTTTTGTTTTCTTCAGAGCTTTGTTCCATAAATCCTGTTCCCTCTCCAGCTGTGCCTTTTGCAACCTATAAACATATCCGAATCTCTATTTCATCTTCAAAAAACCTCTCTCTTAATCATGTGCCTTCTTTATACTCCTGGACAATCTCTTTTTACCTCCTCATACAAATGTTTAAGAGAAGCAAGCACATTTACTGTTTTCATTTCTCATTCCACTTTCATTCAATGAATTCCAGTAATTCAGCTTTTATCACTACCATACTCCCACAGCAGCACTTTTTGAGGTCAACTGAGATGCCCTAATTCCCACATCCCATAAACATATAATGTATTTGTCCTAAATCTACTAGACCTTGCTAACTGGATTTGCTACTTGGTCACTACCTTCTAAACATTTTTTATGTCCTTGCCTTTTGTGATTCTCAATTCTTCCGGTTTTCCTTGTACTCATCCAATAATTCCTTTTCTGTCTTTTTGTAAAAATATGCTCTGCCACCTTTATGAAAGGCTTTTCCCCCCAGGTATTCCTTTATCACTTACTCTTTTTATTCTATTCATGCTTCCTCCTCTTCTTTCAAGGTTTTAACACCAACCTGTATTGGCTACTGCTAAATTTATATATCCAGATCATATTTCTTCCCTATCTTTAGACTTACATAGTAAAAGTAGTTTAACATTGTGATTAAGAAAAAATGTTCTTCAGCCAGAGTTCCTAAGTTTAAATCCTGGCTCCACTAATTAGTAACTATGTGATTCTGAGCAGATTACATACATCTCTGAACCTCTCCTCACATGTAAAATTGAAGAAATAGTAGTACCTGTTTAGATATTTAATGCATTACTGTAAATAAATGCTTTGAATATTACCTGGCATATTGCAAGCTTTATATATCTGAAAGCTAATCTTAGTAGTAGCATTTTTTAGATATGTGTACTTAAAAACCTCACTGCCACCTGAAATTCCAAATATTTACAACTCAACCTATCCTCTTTCCAGCTCAGTCATCATCCACCTGCTCATGCAAACTAGGAAGTGGTGAGCCATTCTTCTTTTATCTCTTGAGCTTAGCCCCAATTCTAATCAATTTCCAGATCTACTGCTTTTATCTCATAAATATTGTTTGGATTTGTGTCTCTACCCACTCTTTTTCTTTCTGTCTCTTTTTTATTTATTCTGCAAACTTATCCTTCTCTATCTGGTCATTAATATCAGCATTTCTCGAGGATTTTCCTAGCCCTTTTTTCTTTTGTTCTCATTCTATACTGTTTCTTCAGTCAATTTCAACCCCAAACACAGCTTTAATCACTTTTTTCATGCAGGTAGCTCCCAAATTTATCTTTCTAGCCAATTCTATTCTTCAGAGCACCAGATTTATATATCTAGCAGCCTAGTTGACATAGTGATTTAGATGTCTTAAAGGTATCTCTAGCTTCTATATTAAATCTGGTTCTTCCTATAGTCTCCCTGTCAGTGACTGGCACCGACATTCATCAATTTCCACAAGATGGATGCTTGTTTACCATTCTTGACACCTCCTTCTTTAACCAGTATGGCTTCCTCAAAATCTAACCTATTAGTAAGTGCTATACTTTTTCCTACTAAACACTAAATAGTTTCTGAATATGTCTATTTTTCTCCAACTTCATCCCTGCACTGGAGATGATGCTACCATCCTCTCTCAACCAGACCACTTTGATACGTCTGAAAAGGTTCCCTTTTGTCACTCTTTCACTTTTCCAATCCATTCCCCATAGTAGGCTGCCTACAGCCAGGGTTACCTGCAGCCAGAGGTGTTTAAAGTTAGTGGTGACTCTTCAAAAGCCAACTCTAATCAGTTTCTTCTCTTAGTTGTAACCTTTCAATGGCTTGATATCGGTGTTAGATAAAGAAAAAAGTTCTTAATATGATGAACAAAAAACTATGGTGTCTAGCATCTGCCTCTCTTTAGCCTCATTTTGCCTCTAGCCACATTTGATGCTGCTCTCCACCTTACTTCCTGTAATATAGCCTTACCAACTCTTTCCACCATACCTCAGTTGTACCATGTTCCCTCCAACTGTAGGTCTGTAGATACATTGGACACATTGTGGCAGGCATCACTTGTGCACCCCTTCACTCCTCATAGCACTCACTGCAATGACCAAGGCAGCACATGCCTTGATTAGCTTCCCACAGGTATGTCTGACAGCATCTAGCCTTGGCCAGGTATCGGTCACTTTCTGTCTGGGGCCTTCTCTGGTGCCACTGTCTGGATACTCATAGAGATAATTCTGAGATGCATTCCAGAAGATCATGGGAGTATTTCATACTAGTTGCCTCCAGTGGGACCAACAGGATAATAGACCTTTGTATTGGATTTTCTTCCTTCTCTGTCGTACTCCCCCAGCCCCTTACTTCTGCTCCCTGGGGTCACTTCCGAAATCAAATATCTCCATGCAAGTATTCCCCTCAAAGACTCTCCTTTAGGGTAATTCTGGCTAGGACACATATTTTGTTTCCTATGCTTGGAATCTTTCTTCCACCACCTTCACCTGGCTAATACTCAATAATGCTTTGAACCTTTCCAAGAAGATCTTCTCTGTTTTAATAGTCCCATTCTCCCTTCCCTTGTTGCACATTCTTTTTTTGTGTGTGTGTGAGGAAGATTAGCCCTGAGCTAACATCTGTTACCAATCTTCCTCTTTTTCTTTTTTCTCCACAAAGCCCCAGTACATAGTTGTATATCCTAGTTGTAGGTCCTTCTAGTTCTTCTACATGGCCTGCCACTTCAGCATGGCTTGATGAGCGGTGTGTAGATCCGTGCCCAGGATCCGTACCAGTGAATCCTGGGTCACTGAAGCAAAACACACGAACTTAACTGCCATGCCAGTGGGCCGGCCCCAGCTGCACATTCTTACAGGCCTATTTCTCTCCCTAGTGTTTCAGTTGTAACTTTACATTCATTTGTGCCAAGGATCAGCCCTTTCTGTAAAGGGCCAGATAGTAAATATTTTACACTATGTAGGCCATACAGTCACTGTTACAACTGCTTAACTTTGCTGTTGAGTAAATAAACAAATAAATGAATGTGGCTGTGTTATAACAGAATTATATTTACAAAAACAGGTGTGTATATAGGGGCCACCCGGTGGCGCAGCGGTTTAGTTCGCGCTTGGCAGCCCGGGGTTCGCGAGTTCGGATCCCGGGCGCCCGCCGACGCACTGCCTGTCAGCCATGCCGTGGTGGCGTCCCATATAAAGTAGAGGAAGATGAGCACGGATGTTAGCCCAGGGCCAGTCTTCCTCAGCAAAAAGGGGAGGATTGGCAACGGATGTTAGCTCAGGGCTGGTCTTCCCCGCAAAAAAAAAAAAAAAAAAAACAGGTGTGTATTAGTTTCCTAAGGCTGTCACAACAAAGTGCCAAAAATTGGGTGTCTAAAAAAACAATAGAAATTTATTGTCTCACATTTCTGGAGCCTAGAAATTTGAAGTCAAAGTGTCAGGAGGGCCATGCTCTTCTCTAACACCTCTCGGGAAGAATCCTTCCTTGCTTCATCTCGCTTCGTCTCTTTGCTATAAATCCTCAGTGTTATTTGGTAGATACACCACTTCATGCATCATAACAACTCTTACCTGTGTGTCTTCACATAATTTTCCTTCTTTGCAAGTTTCTCTCTGTCCGAATTTCCCCTTTTTATAAGGACACCAGTCATATTAGATTTGGGTCCACCCTAATGACCTCATTTTAACTTGATTACCTCTGTAATGACCCTATTTCCAAATAAGGTCACATTCTGAGGTACTGGGTGTTGGGATTTAACATATCTTTTTCAGGAGAGTTAATTCAAGCAACAACAAAGCCGAAGGCCAGATTTGATCTGAGAGCCATTGATTGTCAATTCCTGATCTACGTGATTACTTTGCTAAAATCTGTTTCCCACGCTATACTATAAAAGTCATGAGAACAGGGAATGTATTTGGTTTCACTTAACTTTCTATTCCCAAGATTTAGAATATTTCTTGATATAAAGAAAGCGTTCAATAAATTTAGCTTGAAGAAAGATAAAAATGGCCCAATTCAGTCTCAAAATACTCATGCTAGATTACTAGAGAGGCACCCTAAATGTTCTCTTTCCCTATACTCCACTTTCTCTAAATCCCATCCTCCACATGACAGATAAAGTTGACTATCTTGAGTGCCATATTGACAAATTCTCATCCTTAATAAAAAATTTGAGTGATTTTTATCTTTGTGGATACATTCTAAAATTCTTAAGGTGGCATACAAAGTTCTCCATTTCATGACTGTTGGCTACCTGCCTAGCCTCATCATCCATCACTCTCTGGCCCACATTTTGTGATGCATTAGCATTATAAGACTTGATGTTTCTGCAATATACCAAACTGTTGATATCTTAGGCCCTTGGTTTATGTTTCCAGGCTTGAAATTTCTGGCCTACTCTCTTTGCCTAACTACCAGTTAACACAAAAGAGTCATCTCAGGCATTATCTGTCCCAGGAAATTATCTCTAGTTTTCCAACAACGTGTTAAGTACTTCTATTTATTGTCTCCATTAGTGCTTTATACATACTTGTCGCTGCATTTGACAAAATATTTTTCAATTACTTGTTTTTACTTTCATCCCAACAGACCACGAATTCCTTAAGAGTAAAGATAGATTTTATTTATCTGTCTTTAGAGTATTTCATATAAGTCCTGACACAAGGTAGGTATGTTCAGAAAATGTTTACAAGATTAATTAATGAATGAATGAAAAAACGATGTTGGTTTTTAGTGTTTAAACACTTTCAGAATCTACTGTAATGTGCCCCTGATAACCCAAAGTGAGATGAGACAGAAAGCACTAAATTAAAAACTCTTTTTTGATTTTCCTACTCTTTACATGTTTAAAGTCACTCTTTCCAACAAATCCCTTCTTACATGGCTGGTCAATAGGGGCAAGATGAATGAAGCAACTCGCCAAACATAGAAAGACTAGGACAAAGGAAATATGGCAAAGAGGAAAATAATGTGTGTCAAAGCTAGGCCTTCAGCATTCTGCATTAGACACCCAGTGTCTCTCACCTCTTTGTGGTCCTTTGTGTGCATGAACTTCTAAGTTACTTCTTTTGGTCTCTTATCTCTAGTAATATAAATAAACATCATTGACAAAAGATATTTAAGTTCCTAATCTCTAAAGAATTGATTCTCATCTTATCTAAATAAACTGGAGAAATATTCTAAGAGCCAAATACAAAATGATAGAAAATCAAGAAAAAGGAAAATCAATAAGAAGAAAAAACAATGGATTTGGGTAACTCTGGGATATTCCACCAGTTTGCATTTTAATTTGCATATAAGAATATTTTTGACAATTTCGAAGCTACAGAAAGGCCACTTGCCAAATATTATCTATATGTGAAAGAGCAATCATGAGATGGCAGTCCTTTGAATGGAGCCAGGATAAACTAAGGAATCGCGGATGCAATTCGGTGTTATACCGAGCAGAAAGGTGTTTGCTAAAAAGGCCATATTTTGAAGTTCACCTATAGTTTTGAAAGGAAGACTATAAAAGCAGAGATCCTCTGAGACAAATAAATCTACTAAGGAAAAAAAGCATCACCTAAGATATAAATACACTTTCATTCAACTAATAAAATACTGTGGGCAAATAGAGGGGAAAAAAATGTCAAAGTCACATTTTCTATTTAGAAATTCTCCTTTTTCAATGATGGAGGAGTCAAAGACCAAGTCTAAATTTCCAATTCTGTCCAAAGTATATAATTGTATAAGCTAAAAATAAGGCTATTATAGAACACTTTCTTTGTAGTTATTTGACCATGTCAACAAAGAAAACTCATATTTGGCTCTTTATCTTCTTTTATAATAGTCCAGGAAAAAGATAAAAGATGATGAAAATGACTAAAGCTTTGGAAACATTTTAAAATAGATTTTGCATCCTTTAACTTCCACATAGCCATGCAAATGGCCCTTCACCAACATAATCTATTACCTAATGCATAGACTTGCTACAAGAATCTTTACAACCACTCCTTTAAATTAGGAATTCATATATATGTGTGTGTGTGTGCATGTGTGCATATATATATATATATATTTAAGTCATGGGTCACTTAACAATGGGGATACATTCTGAGAAATGCATCATTAGGCAATTTCATCATGGTGCGAATGTCTTAGAGTGTACTTACACAAACCTAGATGGTATAGCCTACTACATACCTAGGCTATATGGTGCTAATCTTATGAGAACAATGTTGTAAAAGCGGTCCATTGTTGACCGAAATGTCTGGTGTGTGTGTGTGTGTGTGTGTGTGTGTGTGTGTGTGTATTCTTGGATACACCGGATTTTTAAAAAGTATCTAAAGAATTAGATTAGAATGACATTTCATTTTATTCATGTTAGTAAAATCAAATAGAGTGCCAGTTCAATTTTCCATGGCTATGCTTATTATTTATTTTGGTATCTTTTTAGTTACACTTCAACCAGCTCCTAAACTGCTAAGAGTTGAATGAAGTCAAGACATCAGTGATGGCAGGAGTATGTGTCTGAGCTTCTGTTTCTCTCTATATTCTTCAAAGAAAATATAAATTGACATTTTATATATTTAAAAATTTTATGCAGCACTCATCATTTCTACAAGTTTACATAAATGGTAATTATATGTAAATTTGAGATACAGATATTATAAATACATATTTTTACTAATAATTTTCAGCAGAGCATGAGATGGAGAAGGACAATGTGGATGACACAACCCTTAATAAGTATGTGGTGCAGAAGCCAAAAGAGCTAAGGTGCCATTAAATTGAAGAGTAGAGCTAAATCCAACACAAGGGAGATGATGATAATCCTTCGTTATGGTATGCAGGAGTGTTATGTTCAGTTCCAGTTAGCATCTAGGAGAGGAAAATAGAGAAACCAGAGGACACTTAGAGGGCAATTACCAAAATAGAAAGGAGAATCACCATCTCATCATTTCAGAAAGAATAAAAATATCAATCTGGAAAATGAGACATAAAATTGTCCTCAACTATTTAAAAGATTTTTATGTGGAATAAGGATTAGATACAGTCTTTATAGTTCAATGAGGTGAAACCATAACTGCTATACTGGATTATTCTCAAGAGGAACTTTGTCTTATGGTTGGAAGGTTTAGATGAAATTATGAAGGTAAAGTTGTTTAACACAGTAGTTAACATGTAGTAATCACTCAGTAAATATTCTCTAGTGATACTACTGCTAGTAATAGTAGTAACAGCAGCAGCAGTAAAAATATATAGAAATTCCATGATTTTCAAGTTGATAAAATGAGTGAATTTATTTTAATATTGTGATACTATCTGAACATTGTAAACAGATAGGATTTTTCATTTACTGCCGTGTCAAGTTTCAAAGAAATGTCTTAGGTTTTTTTCTGCCTTGATACACACCTGCTTAGAATTTGCAGTTTGAATGACCCTGGGATATACACAATGAACACTTGAGTACTTAGACTAAGAAGCTACATACTGTCATAAATCATGAAATTAGTGGAAAGGACTTTGTCATTTATTCAAACATAGTTAAAAGCAAGTATGGTTCTACAGTAACTCACATTCCTGACGTGTGATTTCAGAAAGTCTTAATAAGGATTGAGTTCATAGCCCTGAAACAGTGAATTTTTGACAGGAGATGTTGATCTACCAGAATCTATGGGGCTAGGAATGTAGTGTAGAGAATAAAGGTTGAAAACGTTCCCCAGCTGATTTTGACATGTACTCATTCTCTCCACTAACTGGTGAGAACAACTGATTCAGATTCAAATAATAAATTCAGAAAATATTGCCCACTCCTCAGGAGAAAGATGGAATCAAGAACTGAATTCAGTACACACTGAATGATGTGAATTTATGATTCAGGTCAGTTAAATTTTTGTTTTTAAAGTTCTGATTATTAAGACTTTTGTGTATGTAGTTTTTATATTTTTTTGACTGTGGAAGAAAACCAACATTGATTGACCGCCTGCAGCATGCCTGGCTCTGGGGGCTGTGCTTCACATGCACAGCTTAACCAGTCTTACATGCAGATTTCATTCTTTAGGAGGGGGATGGCAGTGTCCCTGTTTTACAGATGAATATACCGAGTGTCAGAGTGATTGACTCTCCCAAGGTCGTTACACCTAATACATGGTAGGTGTTCAAGCCTGGACTGCCTTCTAGGAATGCTAACTTTACAGCACCTAGTTGTTCAGTGGACATGGAATTCAGAAGACATAGGTCTTGGAGCGTGCATTTTTAATAAGTACACAGAACTCATAACAACACCGCTGAACAAAATTCACTGGCACCAATGTTACTGCACTGAATTCTTCCAAAAGAATTGTGTTTCTTAAGATATTTCTTCATAGTAAGTTTTTACTGAGAAGGTCATTCCATTTATCTTTGAAATTATAGTGGAAGCTCTTCAAAGTTTTAGAAAACGGAGTCCATGTCAGATTACTCAAATAATTCAGCAAACGACAATCATAAACAAAAGTCCAATATTATCACAAGTTTTTCACAGAAAGTGTAATCATTGTAATCCAGGGAAGAGTAGTAATTAACAGATAAGAGGTTCATTAAATGAATATGCAGTGTCATGATGCTGGAATCAGGCATTGATCACTGTTAGCATTACAGGTTCTCCCCTTGCCTGGAAATTCTGACACCACATTTATCACTTGCTCTATTTTTAGAACTTTAATGAGCAGATCAACAAGACTTACCTCATTAACTTAACTTCGGAGAAAACATTATTTATGGAGATAATAGTAGGTTAGAATAGTCATTGCTCCCAAATTTGTTAAGAAATAATATATGCAAACCAAAATAGCATATTTATTTCATAATGGGGAAATTTGACCTTGTTTAACAGGTAAGCTTTCTCTACATTTGTTTTCCTGAAATTAAGCCATCTTAGAAATATATGTATTCTCCAGAACATATGAAATATTTACCTAATTTTATAACTCATATGACTCACAAAAGCACATCATTTAAAGTAATATATTAAATCTTTCTGTACTTTATTATTGGTATTCCTAACATCTGTGCTATTTTCGAGACATATTTAAAAGCATTTTCAGTCTGACTTCATTTAGCTATAGTAATAAAGATTACAATATAATTACATGAATTTCAATGTCTATTTTGAAGTCTAAAGTCATGAACACAGGTTGTTAATAAATTAAATACAGTATACAGAAAACATGTGCCCCTTCCACAAATTCTACAAAAATGATAGTAAAAATTTTAAAATAATGGTATAGACCCAGAAGGACAAAGAAAGGGTAATGGCAGATGTGGGATGTCTTCAATACTTCCAAAGTTGAAAAGCCAATGGACAGAAGTGAAAACTGACTAGCTGGTCAGAGGAAACTGGAGGAGGAGGGAGACCAATTGAGGCAGTTTATTGCCTGCAAGGAACCAGAGAGGGTCTGAAGGATAGAGGCATGAGGGAATTTTTGAAGAGTGTGACAAAAGAAACCAAAATAACTGATTGTGTATTATTATAAGGAGCAGTTATATCCAAGATTCTCTTCTTGAGTCCTTTCGACCACAAAATTATTCCTTTTCCATCTGGCAAAAGGCAAAAGTTTTCTTCTGTGGAAATGTTGTATGAGAGAAAATATGGATTCTGTGACAGGAGCCAGAGCTGGGAGTGGTGGTGAGAGAGGCTGCGGAGAGGGTGGGGCTCTACCAAATACAAAGGGATCGGCTGCAAGTATGGGTACTAAATCCTGAGACCACAACCCCACTATCTTGCTCAGCAGCAAAGCTGATTTATAATTTCCAGTCACATAATTTAAAGAGTTTTCTCTGGGGAAAATAACCAACCAGAGAGAAAAGGCACACATACGAAGAGCCGTGGGCGTGGGCGTGGCCCGATCACCTTTAGGGAAGTCTGAAATCAACATCTACTCAAGTATTCAGCTTTCTACCTGCTTTTAGCATGTTGATCTAAATATAAATTAACACTCAAAGACTGTTGAACAGCTGAGCGGTGCCTCCAACACAAAACACAGGAGCCAAAGAAAGTACAGGGGAGTGAAAGGACTCAGAAGAAAAAGGACAATGGAAAGAGGACAAAATACATTTAAAAACTAATATTTTTGGAGAGATAAAAGAAGGTAAACATCCATTAAGAGCACGGTGCTTTTTAAGAGAAATATTCAGAGAACAAAAAAGAGCTTTTAAATATGATTTGGCAGAAATGTTTTCAAATCCATTGGAGAGACCGAAAAATTGTGTTGAAAATTCTCCCAGAAAATAGAATTTTAAAAAAAGATGGAAAACTGGAAAAAAAAAAATAAAGGATCAAACATATTAAAACTAGGAGGATCCAGAGGGAGAAAATAGAGGAAGGAAAATTATTAAAGGAATAATATATTAAAAAAAATACTGGATCTGAAAATCCTTTTCCAGATGGTAGCAACCCATTAAGTGCTTTACACAATCAATAAAATAAAACTCCAAAGTATCATGAAATTTGTGACTTTTGGAATGAAAATAAGAGCTGAAAAACTTTCAAAAAGGTAAGAAACATTTCTTAATAACAACATTAGAAGTTAGGAGAAAATTATCTTCAAAATTCTGAAGAATAATGATTTTTCACTTATATTTTCTGTTTGATTAAACTATGAATTGATTCTAAAGGACAGAAAACAATATTTTCAGATTTGGTAGGCCTTAAGTTTATATCCATCCATTACCCTTTCTTAAAATGCTAGTGGAAGATGTGCTCTGCTGAAATGAGGGAGGAAATGAAAAACACAAAATGTATGAGGTCCAGGAAAAAGGGTCTCCACAGTACAAGATAGGAAAAGAGAATTCCCAAGATGGTGAGGGGACATCACAGGATAAAGCTGTATAGCAGGCTTAAAGGGTCACTGATCAAGACTGGAGCAAACTAAAGACTTTAGGAAGAATATCTCTGTACTGATTAAATATTGTTGAGTAAAAGCCACTCCAAAACTTAGGTGCTCAAAAACAAAAAGTCTTGAGGCCAGCCTGGTGGCATAGTGGTTCACACTCTGCTTCAGCAGCCCAGGGTTTGCAGGTTTGGATCCTGGGCATCCTGCACACCAGTCATCGGGCTGTGCTATGGTGGCCTCCCACATGAAAAATTGGGGAGGATTGGCATGGATTAGCTCAGGGACAATCTTCCTCAAGCAAAAAGAGGAAGATTGGCAGCAGATGTGAGCTTGGGGCCAATCTTCCTCACCAAAAAAAAAAAAAAAGAAAGAAAGAAAATTCTTTTGTTTCTGTCATGTTTATAGACCAGCTGAGCAGTTCTGCATATCTGGGCTAGGCCAGACTGATCTTGGCTAGACTTGTTCATGCATCTGTCCAGCTAGTAGGTTGGCTGGGGGCTGACTATGCTGTAATGGTCTTGACGGGACAACTCAACTATCTTTTATATTCCTCTCATATCTTAACAGCAAATTAACTGAGAAACAATCTCGTGAGAGGAAGCAGAAATGTGCAAGTAGGTTTTCAAGTAACCCCTTGTGTCAAGTTTGCTGCCCTACTAGAGAGGCCAATGCAAATCATATGGCCAAGGCCAGAGTCGGCATGGGAGAGGGCTGTTAAAGGGTGTGGACACAGGGAGGTGAGTGCAATCTCTCCACCATATCTCAAAGAAAAATATAAAATGATACCCTTTTGTACTTCCTGATATTTTGAGAGGAGTTTTATGGTTCCTTTGAAAGTTTAGGGATAAATTAGTAATAGGTACATAGAAAACCAAGTACACCAACACTGCAACAATTATTAATTCTAGGAAAAACAGAGCATTGTAGAAAGGAAAATATAATTATTACATTTTATGTGACTTAACTGTGAATAATACTTACAAAGTCAGAATAATGTAATAATTAAATATTGATCTAAACTAGATCTAGACAACCATATTGGGAGATTGGGGGAAAGGAATCGTGTGTATGTAGAGGACATGGCCTAAGAAAAAAAAAAAAGATCAATTTTGATGATAGAAAGTCCATAATAGTGTCGAGACTTGAAAAAATCAAGAACAAAGATAAGCATGTAATTAAAATCACAAGAAATGTCTGGTGGATGGGCAGATGTGAAAAGGAGATTGCTGAGTTTGTTACAAGCCTTATAAGAACATTTGCGTTTTTGAACGATGTGCTTATATTTATTTGTTAAAAAAATCTTATGTATAAAACAAAAAGACATAAAAAGAACAGTAATATATTTGTTCATAAAGAGTACTTTACAAAGATATCAAAAGCTGAATGACCTTGAACTTCCTCATCCTCATTTCCTTTGTAAGAAAAAACAAGCAGCCTTGTAAATATCTATCTTCTTTTTATTTAAAAATTCCAAGATCCACGATTCCAATAAATCTTGCCAAAGACTTATTCTTTCAAATTATATGTCTTTAATTTTATTTTTTTAAAGAATTTAATGTCCTTATTCTTTTATTTGTTCTGTATGTTTTTTCTATATCAATTTAACCCAAAATTTTGCTGTTGAGATCATCCCTGCTTGTTTAATAGTAGGATCTCTGTTCTTGTTCCCCAACTGCCTAAGCCAAAATTACTGCATTTATTTCTGGAACTAAAAACGATTTTCAAAAAGGGCTAGAGAATGATGTAAGTACGTCAGGCAGGGAGGTAAGTTAGAGCTCCTTCAAACTGATGCCTTTCAGGTGTTGTTTTAACAACTATATGGTAAGATATGGCCAGTCAGAAATATTTCCTTTGTTTTTTAAAGTTCTTCAGGGCATTATCTACTGCAGGAAGAAAAGAATAGATTTCAAAAGTGATGTAAGGAGTTACATATGAGTGTACAGCCTAGTATTTCTAGTACTTCTGATTTATTTCAGTGATTCTTCATCCTTCTTTTGAATTGGTGCTCCATGCAGCTCCCTGGCTGGCCCACCTTATTATTGGGTTCTAGTCTCAAACAATCCTACACATCAACATCTCCACTGTGCTCAGCAAATTTCAATGTGGTTCCTTCTTTCTTGTCCTGGCTACATTTTTCCATGTTCACAGTTTACAAAGGTTTTTGGATGTTTCACCATTATCCTTGCTTTTCCCAGAGTGATGGTATAAAACATACTAACGTCATCATAGACTACTTCCCGGCTTAATCATCCACTCCTTCCTACCCACCACCATCTCCCTCTTAAGAGAGACATTTGGTGGGTGTCTAAATGTTATGGAAATGTTTTTCAGGCAGAATCAGTAAGCGGACAAAAAGGATGGTGATAGATCTGGAGAAAAGGAAGAAAGGCTCAGCCAACAGTGGTTTAAATCAATCTACAGTCTTGTTGAAGATCAGTTGACTGTATATGAATGGGTTTATTTCTAGGGTGCCTATTCTGTTCTATTGGTTTATATGTCTGTCTTTATGCAACTACCATACTGTTTTAATTATTATAGCTTTGTAATATATTTTCAAATCAGGAAGTGTGATATCTCTAGCATTGTCTTTTTTCTCAAGATCACTTTGGCTAGTCTGGATCATTTGTGGTTCCATATGAATTTTAAGAGTGTTTTTCCTATTTCTGTAAAAAATGCCATTGGGATTGTGATGGGGATAGCATTGAATCTGTGGATTGCTTTGGATAGTATGGACATTTTAACAATATTAAGTCTTCCAATCCATGAATATGGGATGTCCTTCCATTTATTTGTGTCTTCCTTAATTTTTTTCATCAATGTATTATAGTTTTCAGTGTACAAGCCTTTCACCTCCTTGGTTAAGTTTATTCCTAGGTATTTTATTCTAGTTTAAGTGAGATTGTTTTCTTAATTTCCTTTTCAGATCATTCATTGTTAGTATATATAAACATAACTGATTTTTGTATGTTGATTTTGTATCCTTCAGCTTTATAAATTTGTGTATTAGTTCTAACAGTTTTTTTGTGGAGTCTTTAGGTTTTTCTATGTATAAGATCATGTTATTTGCAAAGAGAGAATTTTACTTCTTCCTTTCCTATTTGGATGCCTTTTATTTCTTTTTCTTGACTAATTGCACTGGCTAAGACTTCCAATACTATGTTGAATAGAAACACCTTACACCTTTTAGGATGGCTATTATTTAAAAAACAAAAGATAACAAGTGTTAATGAGGTTGTAGAGGAATTGGAACCCTTGTACATTGTTGATAAGAATGTAAAATGGTATAGCCGCTATAGAAACCAATATGGACATTCCTCAAAAAGTTAAAAATAGAACTATCATAACACCCACCAATCCCACTTATGAGTATATATCTAAAATAATTTAACTCAGGGTCTTAAAGAGATATCTGCAGTCTCATGTTCATTGCAGCATTATTCACAATAGCCAAGGTATAAGAACAACCCAAATGTCCATCCACAGATGAATGAATAAAGAAAATGTGGTATATATATGTAATAGAATATTATCCAGCCTTAAAAGGCCGGGGGCGGGGAATCCTGTTTTTTGTGACAACATAAACAAACCTTGAGGACATTATGCTAAGCGAAATAAGAACAAATAGTGCGGGATTCCATTTATAGGAGATATTTAAAATAGTCAAACTTGTAGAAGCAGAAAATGGAATGGTGGCTGCCAAGGCCCGGGAAGAGGGGGAAATGGAGAGTTGCTGTCCAAAGAATATTAAATTGTACTTATATGAAATGAACACATCATAGAGATCTGCTGTACAACTTAGTCCCTATAATTAACAACATGGTATTGTGCGCTCAGAAATTTGTTAGGAGGGTAGATTTCATGTTAAGTGTTCTCACCACAAAAACAATAACAAAGAAACGCAAGGAAGCTTTTGGAGGTGATGGATATGTTTATCACCTTGTATTATAGGTCCAAACTCATATGTCCAAACTCATCAACCTGTGCACATTAAATATGTTCAGTATTTTGTATTTTAATTATACCTCAATAAAACTGTAAAAAAAAATCAATCTACATAAAAAGAGCAAAGGATGAGTGTCTGGGGGTGGGCATAGAGTTAGAGCACAGGAGAAGAGAGCTAGAGAGAGTTTTGTGAGGCTGTTGGGTAAATGAGATGGTCTGCAGTGTGTGGGTATGCTGAGAAATTGGAAATGAAAAAGAAGGGAGGGTTTATGAATTGCATTTTCTTTAATTTCTTCCAGGAGGTATAAGGGAAGAATGTAATTCCTATTTAATTATTTTTTCCCTCTTGAACTTTTGCTTCTTTTAATGCTGTTCTACTACAGAACCAAACACTAGAGATCACACTCAATATAGTTACAGTGGAAAAAGTATTGTTCTTGCCAGACTATGCCTCCTGACACCTCCAGAGTAGCCACCCTCAGAGAGAAGGAGTGGGTGGGAAAAGGGTCAACTTCTCAGCTCCTGCCACACTTTGTCACCAGGATCCTAAGCTGCTTTGCTTCTCTCCAAGGTCTCACAACTTCTCCCCTGAATTTCTCTGCATTTGGTCCATAATCCACAAAGAGGGACATCAAGCACAGCAAGTCTAACTGGGAACAGGCTGAATAACACCTTATCCATCTTCCAAAAATCCTCTAACTCCTCTCTAGTTACCCAAAAATAAAAAATGAACTATCAAGAAGCCAAAAAAAAGAATGTATATTTGATAGGAATGAGAGCTGCCACTCCTAGAGCAGTTGGAACAATGTCCTTTGCTAGATCAATACTGTCTCTATATTATCTATCCTGGAGGGGTGTAATTAAACCAGGTTGGGATATCCAAGTGGGCAGTGGGATAGTATATTTGTTGCTCAACAAGTGTCAGAGCTGAGATCAGATATGAAAGAGATAGGAAGAAATCCAAATAATGGTTTAAAATGACTATAGATTTGGGGGGGAAATCTAAATTTGAATTCTGGCATGGTCACTTACTAGCTGTTTGATCTTAAGCAAATTACATAACTGTTCTGCATCTCAGTTTTCTCATTGGTAAGAGAAGGTATTATGTATGGAAAATTATGTAAATTGCCAAGAGATAAAGCATTTGGCAGAACAAGACAAGAAAAGCAAATGCCCAGCTTTTCATGCATGTAACAAATATTTACTTAGTAGATATTATGTGCTAGTCTATTGAGATTAAAAGGATAAATTAAATATTGCACTGATCCTAAAGGAACCAACAATCTAGTAGAGGAAATAAGACATATATTTATGCGTTTAAATACATGGAGAAATGTCACTGGTGTTATCAGAGAGGAGAGCACAATGTACTACAGAAACTCAAAAGAAGGAGAGGTAAGGTACAGCTAGACAGATGGAGAGAAGGTTGCATTTCTGAAGAATAAAAAGGCTAGGAAATGGGATTTGAAATACCTCATAGGTGTTGGGAAAGGGAAACATCTTTTCATCCCAGACCAGTAATATTAGAGAAAGATTAAGTAAAAAATTTTTTTAAATATGTTGAGATGAAGAGGAAAAAAATGTAGATATTTGTCAATTGATGGAAAGAATTCAGAATCTTTTTAATAAAGGCAGAGGTAAGCCATCATTAAAGTAGAAAAAAAGATGAAGAGAAAAGTGAGAGTATTAGAAAAGAATCAATAAAATTTGGTGAAATAATGGATGTATCTACCTGCCTGGATTGCTGTCTGCCAGCCTCCTTGCTAATCAATTAAAGCCTAAATAGCCTTCAGCAATAAATTTATCTTGTCTCCTTGAAGAAATCTTTGTTCCTGTCTTTTCTCTCTCTTTGGGATTTCTCTTCTTAAACGTTCTTACCTTGTGTAGTCTATCCTGACAATATAAAATTGTATACCATACATGCATGATTTTTTTTTTACAAATATTTCGTTGATATGGCTTGTCTATAAAAGACTGTAAACTCCTCAAGGCTAAAGGTGCCATCTTATGCATATCTTTCACTGTTCTTGGTTCAAGGAATATTCAACACTAACACCTTGTACAACTTGTACCAAGACTTATGGAAAGAGGGTTGTGAAGAGGTAAAGAAAGATTATGTTCCCTTTACTATTCCAGAAACTTCTATTTTGGGGGGACTGGAATGAATAAAAATTATTAGATCAGTCATATTTGTGTTTTTATGTACATAAATAAGATCATAACAGTATGGATCATGGGATTTTATACAATGACTTTGCATATATATATATATATATATGCATATATATATATATATATATATATATATAATCCTCATCAAAATAGTGAAAATAATTTTGTAAATATTCTCAGTGAGGTAGAAAATGAGCCAAGTCTGATTAGCTTGTCAATGTCAAGACAGGCCAAGTGATCTATTACATAATAATGTCAAATTCTGTATCAGCCCTTAAAGGAGTGTAATCACAGAGACTACAGAAAGACAAGTATAAAGTTAAATAAAACAATGAACCTAATACTTATTAAGGGCAGAGATTAAGTTGATTTATCTCTTTGTAAAACAGCTGGCAGAGTCATAATGATCACTTATTTGTTCAAAAATTAGTATAAAATATATTTTATAATTTCAAAATTAATTCATAATAATTTTGGGAAATGTAAAGAAATAAAGAGAATAAAGCAAACAATTAAAACTATTCATAAACACTCCACCCAGAAATAGCCAGTGTTAACAGTTTGGTATATAATATTCCAATGTTTCAATGCACATAAAAATCTCAGGGCACTTGTTGTCTTGTGGGAAATTAAAGAAGTTGAAGAGAAAAATGAAATCAGGACTACAGTCTTAAAGGCACCCAGGGAGATATAACATTTTCTGCCATATCATGATTCAATCTAATAGCGTGGAAGCAATATACACTGTATAAGAGACTCATTGGTAAATATTTATTGAGTTTTTATCCAATTCCAAAGAATTAGGCCAGGCAGTACAGGGATATAAAAAAATAAAAATACTGTCCCTGTTCTTAGAGAATCATAATCTGGTTAGAAAGATAGGACAGAGAAACAGGTGAAAAATTAATCATCAGTAAAATATTTAAGTAACAATTCAAGACAACAACAAGACAGATATCAGAAGATTATATATGATTAATTACCAAATGAAGTCCACAGGCGATAATTGTCATTTGAATTCACAAGCACATGAATGTGATTTATGGCAAGGCCCACTTAGCAACTCTTACAACCCCTAAACTTCCTAGGAGAACTCCATGTGTAAATGACGAGTGCAGATATACTGTCAACTGTGCACTGACAAATTGAAGCTATTCTATTTTGGCTGGTTTGTCATATTTTTTCCACTTTTATGTATAGTAAAGGGTATCTGGACTAGCAAACCCAGTATATACATCACATTAATAACAATAGGCAGTACCATTTAGCCAAAGGAGCAGAATCATGACCACTGAAATTCACATCCTTGTCCAACTGTCTATAATGGTTTTAATCATCTTCTACAAGAAAAATCTATGTGCAGAGAACCAGTTCTAACAAAAGCAGTCTTTATTGTCCTGTGGTTTCCCACATACACACCCGAAACCCTGTGGAAGTCTGTTTTCCTAAGCTAGCAGGAAGCCTGAGTGACCTCTCTTTCTTGTAAGACCACTGTCTCTTGAAAACATAATATCAAGGGAAAAAGTGAGCCCTGGGAAAACATCCTGAAGATCAGAAATCCAGAAAGTTTCTTTCTAAGTGTTACTGCAGTCCTCATCTAGTCCAACTATCCAAGCCTAACAAGCCAAGAGTCCACTCACAAGCACAAGCAGCCCCAGTGTCATTTTACCAGCAGACTTGAGGAAGGAAGGAATGAATCTCCTAAGTGCCTGAATCCCGAGAAACAACTTCTCCCTGAATTTCACAGAAGAGAGGAAATCACTCTCTTGAGCATGGGAAGGTGCTGAGAGGGAATCACACTCATCTAGCAAGAATTCTTAAAGCTTTGGAACTCTAAGAGAGATGATGCCTATCTGGGGTCCCATTGCATTCTCAGATTACACCTGTCTACATGAACACCTCCTAATTCTGTAGATGGAATAATAGTAGATAAGTGATTGGCAAGTGGATAAAGATGGAGTTTTGGGGTTCCCTTAGAAGCCAACAATAGGGGCTGGCAGAAAACTTTGTAAAAACATCATACCATGATTTTCAGAATTCTGTCGTTGTTCTTTCTAGCACCCAAGGTTTCAGAGAAAAGAGTTGTAGGGTGTTGATAGATTGACTTCTATTGGCTCAGAAAAAAATACTAATTCTTTCAGTTCTACACTATGAGGGTGTGGCAGATATAAGGAAGCTCATTCAACATCCTCCATCTTCTAACTTGCATTCATGTAACATGAAGGCTGGAAAGGTAAAATGACATTTCTCAGACTCTCTTGAGCCCGAGACCATCCATGTCACTTAGTGTTCCATCAATCACATAATCGTGAGCAGTGTGAGATAGGGAGATCAGATCTTTTGGGAACCACAGTGGTAGAGACATCTGGTTCTTCTAGAGTAGAGTTCAGGCCTCTGAAGATCAGGAACACTGGTGCTTCAGTGAAAGCAGCCACGTGGTGTGTGTGGGCATTTTTCCTGGCCATGTTATGTCTGACTTCATCATTCTTAAATAAGTAGCATCCAGAGTGGACTTTTCTGACTACAACTAAGATGGCTGACAAATTTGGGAAAAGTTTATGCTTAATTAAGAGCAGTTTATCTGGTCATCCTGAAAAGAGATTTTAACCAAAAGGCATAGATCAAAAAAATTATTCTACAACTGAAATGCATTCAATGATCCATGAGTATTTAATGAGCACTTAGTATGTGTCAGAGGCCGTGCTAAGTACTGGGACTACAAAGATGAATAAGATACAGTCCTCATTTTAAGAAACTCACTGATGAGGGAAACAAACACTCTGGAGTAAGGACACCAACAGAGAAAACAACAGATACATGATAATGTAGGAAAAGTGAACAGTTCAGTGAAGGGCAAGGGTCTCACGATGACTGCCTTGTGCGGAGGAGGTATGCCTAAGGCTCAGAGTAGGGATGTCGGGCATTTTCAGCAGATTGGAAAATACAGAGGAAGCACGAAGTCAGGCAAGAGGCTGGCATATGTTCCAGTGCTAAGTGAAGTGCTTGGTCGGGAGGGCTATACGGTGAAGGTAGGTGGTAGAGGCAGATAGGTGTCGATGAGGGAGGTCATCGTAAGCCATGCTGGGGAGCTTAGATTATAGGCACTATATGGGATAGTTACGGAGTTTCCAAATGGTGCCAAAATGCAGACGCAAATTTTAGGTAGGTAACTTAACGGCAGTGTGAAGAAGCTAGGGAAGCATTTTGAAGGCTGGTGGCATAGCCTATATGTAAAACAACATGGCTTTGAAGTAGAGCAAAAAAATACAATGCGTGTTTGAAAAAATATTTCAGAGATAAATGATTCAGGATTGAGTATTGAAAACACAAGAGACTCTCCCATGACTCCCAGGTTTCTCTCTTGAGTGTGTAGGTAGGAGGTAAGCAACAGAGCACATTACACCTAGATGTTAGACCCTCAATAGAAGGAATATTGTCCAGTTGTCCTAGGTGGAGTTCCAGGGTATGGCAGCCCCACTAGGAGAGGATTCCATGGAGACAGTTTCCAGTTCCAGAAACAGTGCCTAACATAGTGCCGTCCACTCATTACGCCTGTAATGGCATAATGTACAGGTTATAGAGGCACTTTTTCCCTTCAATATTACTTTTTTTTCTCTTTACGTTCTTGAAACAATGTTCCTTAGTAATCTATTGACTGACACATGCTGTTAATTATACAACTGGGCATGCACAAAAGAAGTAAAAATACCACACCCCTTCTCATGGGAGACAAGAAAACATAGTAGAAAATGATAAATAAGCATCCCATGTCAACTTCAGAATAAATACTAGCTTCAAAACAAATTAGTCATATTACTGATATGGTGTGAGGTGAGCTTCATGCCTCACTGGTAGATGGAAGCAGATGCTATATTGCCTTGTTAAAGAATTGTGAAATTATCCTTCTAATATATCAGTTTCATGCTTCCTACATACTGCTCACATTTAAAAAGATTGCCTCTCACAAAATTCATGCTTAAACAACTTTAATGTAATTTAGTGATTCTGCCAAGTGAATTCAACAATGAAAATATTAGGACAATCCCAATTAATATGACAGAATGGCAAGAGAAGGAGCTAGCTGAACAATATTTTCACCTCTGGATGTTGTCTTCAATTAGATTTTCTATCAAATGAAAGAATTGATTAGTCTCTTCAAGCAAGAAGTCTTGCTTCCTGCAAGTAAACAGAATTGTTTCCATTAAAGCTTTCAGCGCCTTTAAGAGGTTGTCATCCTGGCTGGTGAAACAGTCTATGGCATCTCAGCCACTGCTTTCATTACATGCACTTATTTGACAATCAGTGGCATGCTGCAAGTTCAGGATCATAATTTACAAAGGCCATAGTTGGACTGCCGCAAAACAGATCAAAAGGTCAGCTAGTTATTGTTGAATTTCATGATGTGTATTTCTATGCTTTGATATGTAGTTGTGGATACACAACCTAATTAGCGTCGACGCCAGCTTTATAATGAAAACAATCCATTTTCTTTCTCGATATCTAATTTTCTCTTTTGCAACATCTTTGATTAAAAAGAGCACAACCGCACCATCTTGTTGATTGCAGTTAGAATGGTGCTCATTATTACATTATTAAGGCAATACACTGAGTGATAAAATGAATTTGGCCAGGAAAAAGAATTGCATTTAAAATAATTACGTTGAAGTGGTTTTAATGGAGATGATCACACATTTATTTAAAAACACATATGAGCTTCTAAAGTTTGGGGTAAACTTGGAGCTGAGATATCTTGGATAGTCAATATGTAAAAAGGTGTGAAAACTAATAAAGATGGATTCGGTAGTTCTCCTTCAACATTAGATCTAAATGTGATTCAACTCATGCCCTGGCTGTTTGTGTTTCTTAGTCATCAATTATCTTTTAGCAGTTTGAAAAATATTGTGACTGCCGATTACTTATGTTAACTTTCTGATATTTATTCATGGTACGGTACTTGAGGCATACGTTCTCATATTTACATAGGTGATGTACTTTTATTTGGTTTATGCTGAGTGTATTCCTTATAATGAACCTCTATGATAAAGAATATTATGCTTCCAAGATTTCTTTACCCGTACTGTTTATGTATCACTTCTAAGAAATACATTTTTATATAGTTTACTATCAGAGATATTGGGCAATCAAAAGACTTTATAAATATATTGGCTACTATTATTGAGTCTCATTTACAACTACTATGCATATAATGCAGATGTATAAGCAGTAAACATAAGGAATATGAACCTGTATTTTAAAATAAACCATATTATATACTTAGAATTGTATATAAGTATAATGTTAAGATATAAAGAAAGGTGATGTTTTTGCTTCAGAAAGTCATAGCAACTATCATTCAATATAGTACACAGGATGAGTTCACGGACACTCTCCGTGTAGGTATAACTCATGAGTACTCACAAGTAGAATGCTTATGTAAGCCTGAAATTATCTATCACAAAAACTGAAAATTATGCTATGAGGTAGCTGTTAAATAGAGGCATTAGCTGGGCACACAACTGCTTTGATTTTATTCTTGCTTTGATTTTTGTGTTGATGACTTTGCCGGTGTTGTGTGTTTCTTTAAATATGTCTTATCAAAGGAACACTGCCGGTGTCTATACATCCTGCATCTAGAACAAATGCACCTTTTAGTTCTTTGATCCGTGAAACATCTTCTTGCTTTTTTCTTTTTATTATAAAATCAATACATATCATTAAAGAAAATTGGCAGACAGATAAATATAGGGGAAAAATCATCATAGTCATGCCACCTAATACAGCTATTGTAAAAATTTTGTTGTGATTCTGTTTTTTTTTTTTAATATATGTTTTTATTTTTGGACTGTTGTCATACTGGACATACAATTTCATGTCCTGCTTTTTTTCCCTATTATACCACAGACATTTTCATGGATCATTTATTTTTTAATAATATACTTTACGTTTTAGAATAGTTTTAGATTTTCAGAAAAGTTATAAAGATAGTGTAGAGACATATAGCCAACATATAGTTTCCCCACTTATGAACATCTTCCATATTTGTCCCAATTAATGGGAAATGATATTGATACATTATTATTAACTAAAGCTTATACTATTTTGAAATTTCCCTAATGTTCTTTTTCTGTTCCAGGATCCCATCCAGGATACCACATTACAATTTAGTGGTGATATCTTCATAAGCATCTCTTGGAAGGGACAGTTTCTCAGACTTTCCTTGTTTTTGATGACCCTGACAATTTTGAAGACTACAGTCATGTATTTTGTAAGATGCTCCTTTATTGGAATTTGTCTGATGTTTTTCTCATGATTAGACTAGGATCATGTGAGGAAGACCTCAGAGGTAAAGTGCCATTCATTTTCATTACATCATATGAAGGGTGCATACCAACAACGTGACATATCATTGTTGATGTTGACCTTGATCACTGGATAAGATAGTGTTCACTGGATTTTTTCACTGTAAAGTTAGTCCTTTATCCCTTTTCGGTACTGTACTCTGGAAGGAAATCACTATGTGCAGCCCACGCTTGAATAATAGAAAGCTCTGCTCCACTTTCTTGAGATCAGAGTATCTACACAAATCATTTGAAATGCTTCTCATGGGAGGTTTGTCTATTCTTCCTCATTTATTTGTGCAGCCAATAACTTATTTATATGAGTATGGACTCGCGGATGTTTATTTTATACTTTGGGTTATAATCCAATACTACTTCCTTATTGTGTTGCCCAAATAGTTCTAGATTGGATTATTGGTAGCTCTTCCACTTGGCTCGTGTGCCCCTTTGATGTACCTGATCAGTGTGGTTGTTGTTTTTATAAACACTTTCCTACTTTCTGGTACAACAATGAATCACCTTTTCATCTGCTTCTCTGTATCATCAGTTACCTCCTGTAATACTTTTTTCTCAGACTGCAACAGCTGGGGATTCAATAGAGTCATAATAACTGTTAATAAAATATTAGCTGTCAGACACATCATCGTCCTGCAGCAGAATCACTAGCATGCTGTTTCAAATTCCTCCCTTAAGGTTCAAGTAGATGGCAGAGGTTTCCCTCAAGTAATTGTGAGCACCATGACTGACCACATCTTCCACCTCATAGTTTCAATCATTTATCTGAGGGTTAGTTCTTCATTCATTCCTGTTGACAAGTGCTGTTCATGTCATAATTCTTGATGTGGTGCATGCTGATAAACCCGGGACAAGTTGCTTCTTTCTCTGATTGTTTCTTCATCTGCCCACTGAGAGAAAAATATTCTTGTCTAGCAAAGTTATAAGAAAATTAAATATTGTATGCATCATATATATAGTATAATCACATAATATGTATATATCACATATATGTGATATATACATAATCACACAATTTATTTACATAATCACAGAAATCAAAAAACAGACAGTAATGTTTACATACACACACTCATGCAGGTGCACAGTAGATATTTAATACATGTAAGTTCCCCTATCTTTTGCTCTCACATTTAGTGCGTCTCTGTGATGATATAATAGCTTTATTGGATGGCTTCTTTGCTTAGCTCTTCTCATCTAACATACTAGCCCATGTTCTTGAGATCTACACAGAAAATAATTAAACATCACTTAGCGATAACCTCTTCCTGAACCCAATTATTGTCCCCGAACCAAGTTTGTGTAGGTTCCTCATCCTCCCTTGCCCCCTCCTTCTTAATCTGAGTTCCTGATTAGGGAGACCAGATTGTTTCATGAATGCTTATGTGCAATACCCCTGGGTAGGTGGGATGCTCTTGATGTTTCCTGTGATTACACCTCTCAAGGGTCACCTTGGGCTTTCTCATGAATACACCACCTGATGTACACGTGCTCCCCATATAACCAGACAAGTCTGGATCCACAGTGGCACACAGGGCCCTTGCTCTGGGTCCTTTACTATACTTAATCTTTGATCACTTTCGTTCTCTGTATCTGTAATACCGCCCCCATGCTCCTCTTGAAATAATATTTAACCCTTTTCTCCTCTATGAACACTTTCTTGTCAAAGTGGAACAAGATGAGAAAATGCCTATGATGTCTAAACAAGCTGCCAGCTCCCAGCTGAAGCTGCCTGGGTAGAAGACTTGAGATGAGGAGAAAAATAACTGAGAAATGTAGAGCAAAGGGGAAGAAACTCATCTGAATGTATTGTCCTCTTCCTTTGTTCTCTTATATCATTTTATTTTGTTAAGAGTATAGTTCAACTGTTTATTTTGATTTTTGAGTATATATCAAATCAAACTTTCTAAGGTTTACTATTACTAAATGAAAAAAAACGATTTAAGCTTTCTATATGGAAATTTTTTAACATATACAAAAGTAGGGAGAATTGAATTCCCATGAACCCAGCACCCTCTCCTACTACATATTAAGGTTCACTTATATTATGTGGCAAATATGGTTAACTGCCTAACCTAGAGTCATTCCTTCCCACCCCACCCACTTATTTGTTAAGAGAATGCTGGTTTGCGTCCAGAGGGCAATATGCCGATTGTGATAAGTTCACAGCAACTTGTTCCCTTTTGAAAGACACTTGCCAGCCATCCTTGTAGGAATGAATGTCCATATGATTCAGTTCTGGCCAATGACATGTAAGAAGAGTCTTCTTTCTCCTTGACAAAAGAAAGCCTCATTTTGTCCATAAATGTCCTCTCTATTTTATATTAAAACATGTGGATGCAATACCTGGAACTCTGGCAGCTATCTTGTGATCATGAGGTAAAGAAAGTCAAGGGAATGGTTGAGATGCCAGTCTAAGGCACCAATATTACTCAATCATTTTACCAATCCTAGAACTGCCTGCCTTGTCCAGATTATTTGTTGTGTGAGATAATAAAATGAATGAATTGTTGCATTACTGTTGCAGGTAGCTGAAAGCATTCTAAGTGGCACTTAAAATCTTTTGGTCCTCTCTTATAGTGGATTAATATATTTGGTTTTGTATCATGAAAAGTTATATAGGATCTTCAAATTTGTCATATCCTATATTTTGAGTTGAGATACACCTCACAATGTGACTGGTAAATAAGTGAAAGTACTTAATCAAAATTCCCCCGTGGGAACTGGAGGGAAGAGAAACTATAGTGAGGTCCAGAAAGAATGGTCAGAGGAAAGTATCTGGGGACTTATTAAACCTGGCTTTAGACATATGACTGCAGTTCACCCAGTGTGAAATATTTACCTTTTCCATTCAGTCCTGGTGGTATAATGATGTTCGCAGCTACTCATCTTGGAAATAATATTGACCCAGCTGATATGGAATACTTTCTGTGGCAGCATCTTCCCGCCAACTACTCCCTACATGTATACATTGATTATTTTGCCCTAACTACACAAAGCAGTTAAGGCATTTTGAAAGGCTAAATTCAATTTAACTTATTTTTTAAACTTAATTGTTAACTAGTTACTATCAAGTTTTGATTTTTTTTTCCATGAATTTTCTTTTGAGGATAAAGTTGTAGGTGGTGGTCCCGATTTGAATCTAGGTTCTTCACTCTCTGGCCCTCTCACTAGGAAGCCCAGTCTAGCAGTCCTTGTCACTTGCCCATTTTCTCACACCTGGCACCAGGCATTACTTATACTTACACATGTGAGTACAGAGCCTGATTTAACTGTTTCGAGACCTTCATATTGTGCTGAGACATCTCTGATTTGTGCCAGAAATATTCTTTCCAAAACCAGCTAAGAAGTTTATCTCCTACAGCTGCACTTCATTTTTGAGGTGTCCATGGCCATTTCCAGGGTCTGAACTGCTCCCACGCGCTTGGGCTTTCCCAGGCCTCACCAATCTATTTACTACTATCATGTCTGAGTCACTCAGGGCTTCGATAGTCAAGGTTTAAGCAAAAGACCCATCTAAAAGGTGATTGCAAGATATGCCTTAAACTGAAGTAGTAGGTGGGAGAGAGGGGCAAGCGGAGACTTACATTTATTGGGTGTTTACTATGTGTCATGATCTGGGCTAAATTCTGCATCTAGGACATTCCAGCAGACGGAGAGCACAGAATCAGGAATCAGGAGATGGGTCTAATGGACTGATGGTGCAGCACTCAGATGCCACCCCCAGCCAAATTAACACAAATTAACAAATTAACTCACTCCCCTCCAGAGATTGCTTTTGGCTGAAGAGAGCTGCTTCATCCAAGATCATGTCCTTCACGCCCCCTTCTCAAGGATGGCCTGTATCCAACGACTGGTGGACACAGGTGTGTGCAGATTCCCTTGCCCAACTCTGCAAGGCCGTCCACACCCAGAGTTCTGGAGCTGAAGCCTTTGCTGTGACTTTATTGCAGCTCAACTTCCCTCTCTGCCTAATTCTGTTCCTTTCATTCCTCCAAGAATGTTGATTTGAAGAGCACCCCCAATAAATTTCCCGCACGCTAATTGCTAATTTCCTTCTCAGTGTCTGCTTCCCAGAGTAACTCACCTACAATACCTGAGTTCTACTTGTGCAGCTCACCACATTGGGCCTCATGTTTCTAACTGAAAAATTAAGGAAGCTGGTTTAGCTCCCTAAAGCCTATTTCCATCTCCATGATTATAATGGGAAAGAGGGAGCTGGGTTGGGGAGAGACTTTGGCAGTCTTAAATCACAGCAAATAGCCTCCTCTTCCTGAATCAAAGCCTTGGTCCCGAAGCTGTGCAAGGACCTGCATGGGTCAGAAATCCCTACAGTAATTCTTCACTGTCATTGATCAGTGTGACCTATTACATATTTTATTCTTTTCTAGTCTTTTTTGCTTTTCAACATGTAGTTATGTATGCCATGTGTGAGATCATTTTTTCCCTTTCAAATAAATCATGTAACTTCTGTGTTTGTCAAGAAACCAGAAGTAGAAAAATGTGAAATGCGAACTGAGAAAAGTTCAGCTGACTGAGTTCCATTAATTCTCAAGAATGACAAGTCAAGGTCAGTCAAAGGAAGAAGAATGAAAAATATCACAAAGTGATTCTCTTTTAAATGTGGGAAAAATAAGCCATAGGAAGGTGTTCACTTTAGTTCTTTGGAAAATATTTTATAGCCTATAAATAAGATATAGGAGTTTATAAAACAAAGCCCACAAAATCAACACTTTAGAGAAGTAAAAAACTTGACCATTTGATATATTTTGACTACATTTGAAATAAAATATATTTAAAATGAAATCATTGGATTCTCTCTCTATGACATCAAAACTTCATGAAAAATATTAAAAAGTCATTTACTTAGTAGTTTATTTTATATTAAACTTTTATATTTCATTAAATGGATATTAATATGTTTAATATATATTTTATATTTATGTATTTAATACTTAAAGGTTAATTTAAGAAAACATTGAGTTGACAATACAATTTTTTTAATCTAAATATTTAGCATCACATGAGTAAATCAGTGCTGGGAACAAGGCCAGAGGTAATGAAAGCATAAAATTTCCCTGGATAAATTTTATAAGTCATTTTCACTGGACTTTTTCATCTTTCTTCCTTCTTTTTTCAGGGCCCTAGACATCTCAATAAATAAAACAAAAAATTGTACTTATTGGCCCCATACCAATAAGAAACTGACATTTCTGATAAACTTCAATACATTGACTCCAGTGTTGAAACCAACCAGTTTTCCTGAGCCTGTATGAACAGGCCACTGTGTTATTTTTTTCCCAGATGACTGCCATAGTTTCCACACTTATTGCTCTGCTTCTTGTCTTGTCCTTCTATCATCTATTATTCAAACAGCAGCTAGTGATGTTTTACAACATAAATATGATTATACCACTCCTCTGCTTAAAATCCTCTAAAGGATTTTCATCATACTTAGATTTTTTTTTTACCGTGGCCTAGAAGCCTCCACAAGGTCAGTCTCCTGTCTCTCTCTCTTAAGCCTCACCTTCTTGCATCTCTCTCTCTCTCTTTCTCTCTTTCTCTTTCTCTCTTTCATCCTCCCTCTCTGTTTTCATGTACAGTATCATGACTTTTTTGTTCCTTTAACACATCAAGCTTATTGCCACCCCAGGGTCTTTGCACTAGCTGTTCCATCAGCATAAACATCACTTTTATTTTTACTATACTGAGGAGATGAATTATAAATGATTCATCTTAGCATTTTCCTTAGACTTATATGCCCCAGATTTTACACGGCTGGCTTCCTTTCATAATTCTAAGTGTCAGCTTCAACTTCACATCTCAGAAAATCCCTCCCTGACCACTGAGTCTAAAGTGGCATCTCTCCTCCGCAGCATACATTATCACCTTGGTCTGTTTTTTTCTTCTTTATTACCATCTGAAATTGTCTGATTTAATAATTTGTTTAATGTTTCATGTTTGTCTTCCCTCACTAAACAAAGGGCCATGAAGTCAGGGAACTTGACTGTATTCTTAACCTGTAAAACAATTCCTAGAACATAGCAGACACTATGATCTGTGTTCTAGTAGAGGGTGAATCAAAAAGAAAAAAATAAGTCTTTGCCTCAAAAGCTTTCATCAACAGATTTATCATCAAGGGAGATAATAGGAGTATATTAATTGAATAATTATAAACTAGCTTTTAATCAATTCCCAAATGAAGTATATTATTTCCAACACTCATCTATGACATGTGTTTTGCAGTCCCTCATAATATATTGGGTTTGTTTACTCCATTGAATCACCTATATATAGATAGTCCTATATAAAAACCAATTAAGGCAAAAAGCTGTTTTATTAATTTTATTATTCAAGCAATAGAAGATAATTGTATAAGGTGTAGAAAATGCTGATAAACAAAAATGGTAAAAATAATCTCAGATTTTATTATTTAACTTTAGTTAAAAATTTGTTTACATTTTTCCAGCTTTTTGTTTCTTTCTTCTGTGTAATTATGAGACTGTAATTTTGACTTACACTCTTAGAAAATTAATCCTGATGCCTTGGGTGGAAATTACAAGATAAGAAAAAACTGGAAATAAGTGGTAGTAGAAGATTTTACAATATCAAGAGACAGACTTAATAAGGGTGTAAATTTCGGTTGAGGTAGTAAGAATACAAATGATAATTTTGAGAGATCATTCACAAAATCTAAAACAATTAGGTTTGAGAGACAAGAAAGAAGAGCACTCAAAATTAATATGGAAATTCATGAATTCATTTATTTATTGAACAATTCTTTACAATAAACTTCCCACATATCAGATATTGGGCTAAGTGCTGTGGTTAAGCAGAGAACAAATTAGAAAAGAAACATATTTTCACAGGAGTTTACATTTAGGCCTGGATGGTATTCTTAACAGAAATAGGGACACAAAGAGAAAAGATGTAAAATTAAATTATGAAAAATGTAGTTGTTACTGGAGGAGAGACGTAGCTAGTTCAGGGGGTTGAAGGAGTGTAGAACCTTCATCAAAGTGAGTAGATGGGATTCTCTGAAGACAAGGTCACCATAGAGGAGCGGAAGACTTCCCAGAGCCCTAGAGACTCAGGGCCACTTACACTCAACAGTAGGATTGGTATATGACATTTCTGAAGGTGACACATTAAGCCCCAATGCCTAGAAATCAGTGCTAAGTGTCTCAGGTGAGTCAGGGGGTGGACTGATATGAGGGCCATTACTGAGTCCTCCTGGATTGGAGGATTTAATTACACATAACCAAACATGCAATAGCAAAGTTGATCACCTTCTACAAACTAAGATCTGGCTTTTCTCTCCTTCAATTTTCTAACAACATATAAACTCTTGATTATAGTATGGTCCAGGAGAGGCAGAGGAGGAAAATGGCAGAGTAGATTTTGCTTTGGGGATGAAATGTAATATTCCTTAGATTCTAGTATTGTAGATAGACAATGATAATTGCTACTCCAAGAAACAGAATAAAAAGTATTGTTTATAATCCTCAAGAAAGCTTACCTTATAGGGAATGGAAGAGGAAGAGAATAAGAGGATGAGCCAGTGAAATATTGAGTAAGAGGCTAGCAAAGATACTTTGATCAAAAGATAATCAGTAGCATCAAGAGAATGGAAAGATAAATCAATATCAAATACTATGAAAAGTCAAGACATAAAGACTCAGACAAGTCCCTTAAATGTGTCATTTTAAACCTTAGAAATCTTCAAGAGAGCAATTTCTTATTGTAGTAAGAACAAAAAGGAAGCTAGTGGGCTAATGTTTTTAAAGAATTTGGACATCGATGAGAAAAATATCTCATTTTGTGAAGAGTGCAAATAAAATTTCCAGAGGACTATGGCTCCAGATTACACAGCACAAAACTGTTTTCATGCAAAAATTATTTCAAAGATCATCCCCAGAAAGAGTTAGAATGGCAAAATAAAGAGAGAATCTTTGTAGTTAGAATTGTGAAAATGATACCGAACTGTGCGAATATTCCCCCACACCACCGCCACGCCTCACCCATACCCCAGATCTACCTCCATTCTCCTCCTTTCTCCCCAGGGTGCTCAGTGGGAAGGATCAGGAGGAGATGTGAGGGCAGAAAGGGAAAGAGGCTGTGCTAGTTCTTCCCTGCTGCCTCTGCTTGGGCGGTGGTTATAACATCTCTCCTCTCCACCGATGACTATAAATCCTGTCAGCTTACCCTGCTTCTTGGCTCTTGATTCCACCTTGCACTGAGCCCAAGAAACACGATCCCCACCCTTGTCCCTTCAGACTTAAAGTTGTTGATAACTTCCCACTGCTGTTGGTAGTCTCTGCTGTTCAATGTTCTTTCTCTGTTCCTTAACCCTGTCCACACTTCTGTAAGAAACTCCTTCAATTAAAGTCTCTTAAACCATCCAAGTTGGATACAGTTTCTTTCCAGGACTCTGAATGATATGCTAGAGGTTTTATATAAATCATAAATTTGAATTATTATTTTTAAAAGATACCACCCCAGGTTTGTTAGGTCAGGACTTCTGTTTTCTTTAAAACACCTAAATCTGCTCCTTCACTGAAACTTTTGCTTATTCAGGATTCATCTTCTGTCAATCACACAAGACTTACAGCAGCTCTAAAAAGTTCTAAACAAAATAAACAATGTGCTTCTAATAGGAGACAGCAGGAACCTGACGGAATTAGCAGGTCCCAATTCCAACTTGTGTTAAAAATGTTCCTAGCATCCAGTGCTAATTCTGTGGCTAGTTCTGGATTGCTGTCCTAAACACTGAGCCCAAGTTGTTTTTTTTCCATATTATGAATGTGTTATTGTCACAGAGCGCAATAAAAACTACTCTCCGGGTGCACACAAAGTCTGAATAGTAAATTGTCCCCCAAACAGGCTTATCTTCAACTTATGATTTTGCAGGCTTTACCTCTCACAGTGATTAATATCATACCGCCATATAAGGGTTAGGTCATTCAGCAATGGTGGTCATTCAGCCACCATACTTCAGAAGTCAGTGGAAAAGCACTTACTGTGCTATGAAAATAACATCCTTTGACTTAATGAACATTTTTGTTACATAGAATAAACATGCAGGCAGTAAGTATCAAGAGTTAATCTTGCAAACATACACACACACATACACACACACAGAAACCTTCTTTTTAAAAGAAAAGGCAATTGCAAAAGACATTTTGGCAATAAAAAAGCAATAACTCACAAACTGGATCCATTTCAATTAATGAAAATCCCAGGAGATTAGAGGGACAATTTCCATTAGTGAAAAGGTCAGAGAGTGAAATAGGATTAAGTAAAAATACGGGCTTGGAGTCTTGGGTCCAGACCCATTTGGGTAAAAAGGTCCTCACATTAGATGGAGCACGTTGTAGATTCAATAAAAGAACATATTTCCAAGCAAACACCTTTAAACTGAGCTTAAAAATAAACTCCAGGAAGCCAACTCATCTAGATCACATAATTAAAGCAAAGTTTGTCAAAAGAATCTTTTTGTAGTTGTTTTTCATTTGTTTATATTTTTTAATTTTTTGCTTTGACTTAAAGCTAATTTCTTTTTTCTACACATTCTAATAAATCACAAAAAAGTTTAATAGGTTGCCTAAGACCTTCTTAAACTTAATCTAGGAGCCCCTCTCCCCTTGTCAACCATACTTTTGAGCCAATATTGCATCTTGTATGTTGTACCTAGTATGGGGGCCCAGGGCAGGCCACCTTGAAACATCCCACAATAGCGTATTGATCATTTTGAACTAAAGAGAAGCAAAAAGGGTATTCTGACCCTCTGTCTCTCTTCCCCCTGAAAGCAGGAAATAAATCTCCCATGTGAAAAGCTCTCTCTCTGCATCCTTATCACCAGAGCAAGGGAATTCAGGGATGAGAAGCCTGCTAATTTACTACCTCAAGCCTGAACTCCACTTAAATTCCTCACTAATTACATACCCCAAACCTAAGTTTCTTTGTCCTATCAATTCTTCCCAAATTTATTGTTTCTTTGTATAAAATATAGATATAGATATAGATATAGATATAGATATAGATGTAGATGTAGATATAGATATAGATATAGATATAGATATAGATATAGATATAGATATAGATATACTGCCTGCTTTGTTCACTCTCCGAGCATCTTTTCTTTATGGTCTCCAATACATACGTATTAAACTGGTTTTTTCTCCTGTTAATCTAGTCTTGTGTCAGTTTATCATAGTCCATCCATAAAGAACACAAGAAGGGAAGAAAGGGGATTTTTACCCACGCGACACCAGCCTTTAAGTGTTGAATGTAGTTGCATTTCAGGCACTATGAACAGTGGGTTAACACTGTGCCTGGTGCTGAGAATACAAAAACAAAGACTTTGTCCATGCCCTCAAGAGAGGTACATTCTAGAAGAGAAACAACATTTAATCAAATAAGTCCACTAAAATGTTGTATAGTACACAGGAAAAGAAGACAAGGGAGGAGGAAAAGGAGACAATTTATGGAGGAGGTAGATACTCCAGAGATGAAGTGACCTTTGAACTACATCTTGAAATACTGGAATGTCTAAGAAAATAGACATTGGGTCCAATAGATTTCAAGCTATGGAGGCACTGTGAACGAAGGCATAGAGATTATGATGTAGCCTTGACATTCAGGCTATAGAAAGACGAGTTACTATTTGGTTTTAGTTCATGTATTCATTTATTTTGGTAGAGAGAGTGGAGGTGCAGGGAGAAGAGTTGCAGAAATAAAGTCAGAAAAGTCTGCAGGAACTTGACTGTGTTTGGTTTATGTCCTTAATAATGATTTTGGACTTTATTCAATAAGCATTTGAGGATTTCTGAAGAGTTTAGAGCTATCTGAATATCTGTTTCCTATCTCCTTTGAAAAATGGGAACAATAAACAATAATACCAACCTCACAATAAGAATTAAGTGAGAAAAATTATATGAATCTATTAGTTCTTTATAACTCTCAGCTGCTATTATTATGTATTTGGCCTGAAAGATTTATATTGGTCTTATAAATGACCTTATAATGGAATAGAAAACATCTTTGCAGTGAGACAGAAAAATTCTCTACTATTAACATATACAATTGCCTTTCCTTTGAATATCAATTTTTAAACTTTAGCATTTCCTAGATGCTCAAAAAACTGGATCGGGCCAAATGATGGTTCATTACTGTAAATAATTTTAAGTTTACAATGCATTTGACAATAAGTCCTAAATTATTACAACTGAATTTCCAATACCTTTTTGGCTATTTGAAAATCACAAAACAGTAATATATATTTACAAATTAAAGTCCCATTCCCATGAAAACTCTAAATTTAATAATGGAGTAATTCAATAAGTTTTTTAAATTGCAAGTACTAATTCTTGTGCAAATGATGGTGTGATGAGTAGCTTGTAAGAATATGGGTATGATGGTGTTCAATAACTTTATTCACTTGAATAATATTTTTATAATACGTTAAGAGTGGTGTGAAACACATATTGCCTTATGCAGAGCTAGAGGTCTGAATCTTATAATACTGAAAAGATTAATTTTATCAAGTTGATAACTGATAAAACTGCACAGTTGTTGTGCATCTACTGCTACCTGTCAATATAATGTGAAATAAATGGGTTTTAGGTGAGGTCCACAAAATGAGGATATCAGCACGGACTAGAATGGCCACCTTCTTGTCCAATTTATTCAGTCCATTGGTCTTGACAATACAAGACACTCAAGCTGGCAGCTGGCAACGTTTTGAGCACGTCCCAGGTTCACAGCCCAATCAGGTGCTGTTTAGAATCCTGTTGTTCTGGATCTGTGTGGGATAAGGGTGCTGTAGCTTTCAATGTTTGTGTAAAAGGGAGCATGAGGAATTGCCTTCTTGTAAAACTCATTTTATGACTTTATCAAGAAAGGCTTTCCACAGTTCATTGGTCTTCTGTCTCTCATTAGCAAAATTGCTTCTCAAGGTCAGTGTGACATGGCTCAATATTAGAGTGCATTGTTCATACAGCAGATGTCCTATAGTGCGTGGGATGGTAAACAGTGAAAAATTAGCTGTTATTCAGGGATGCATGCTTACTGTATTTGCCAAGAGTTCAGATTAAATAGGTATAGTAGCTGTTATCCAAATGGATTCAAGACAGTTCCATTTGTGACTTATAACAGAAGGAAAGAAAGAGAGTGTTATGGAGTTTTATTTGCACATTTTGTTCTAAGAGATTTATGGATAAAATTTTGTTCTCAGATTTACATAAGAGGTTTATGGACTCCATATTAGAGCAGAAAATTACTTTTATTTAGTGATGATGTTTTCCCAAAATAATATTTCCATGCAAAATTCATTCATCATAACTTAAAAAATTCATATGGGCCTTAGTTACTCCAAAATTAATCCAGAATTCATTTTTAAGCAAATAATAAGTAAATGATATTTCTCAATGTAAGTGCACTGGCTCTTCCTGAAATCTTGTCGCAATGTGGATGGGGACAAAATAACATCTCCTATACATCCAAATTATGAGAATTTTCTTGAAGTTCAACTATGAATACTATTACTGTCTTTATTAGGAAACAGTAGCCCCCAAACCTCACTTTTCTCATCTGAAAAATGAGGATAAGAATGGGCTTTACTTCACAGGGGCCCAACCCATATATAGTAAGCACTCACTAAATATTTGTGAGTATTATTATCTCAAAGAATTGAATGGTCTCTTTTTGGTAATTCTATTAGCATTGTGTTTTTACATTTTGCCTCATTTGAATTCCTAGCCAATAAAATATGTAATAGCTGAATATGCTACTTATGGAAATGAAAATGTTTCTGCATCTTCTGTGTACTGTATTGAAATAGCTGATGTTGATAAGTTTTTATTAAGAGAAGTGAAGCATACAATCAAACGACAAACATTAAAAAAAGAGATGAAATTTAACCAGGCCTTGTAGTTTGTGCCCCAGCCTGATAGTTCAGTAATAGCGTGAATTTCAAAAATCTATATTTTGTATTTATTTACGGTATATATTAAATTTGTCCATCTCATTTCAACTTCCACACTACGTCTCTAGTCTAAGCCACCACTCTCTCCCACCTGCAAGATTGCAATGGTCTCCTAACTCATCTATCTGCTTTCACTATTGGGTCCCCCAAATTCATTGCCCACACAGAAAGCAAAGAAATGCTTTCACAACACAAAAATGTTTGTGCCAGTCGTTTGCATAAGAACGCAATGCCTGACATTGTATTTATAATAAAAGATAAAGATCTCAATAAGGCTGTCAGGCCCTGCAGGCCTTCTAGCCTGAGGCCTCGCCATGCTCCTTCCTGTCTTGCGTCAGCCTTCTTCCAGTTCCTTGAACTGACCAAACTCATCACATTCAGAACTGTTTGCAAAGATGTGTCTGCCTGATTATTTGTTTAATGTGTCTGTCTCTCTCACTAATTTAACAGTTCTAGGAGGGGAGTGTTGCATCTACATTGCCCACTCTTGTGCCCTCGGCACCTTGCACGGTGCCTGGCACAACTCAATGATGTTCAATAAAGATTTGTTGAAGAAATGAACCAATATTGGTTAAGCATTTACTAAGTGTCAGGCACTGTGCTAGGCACTGACATATAAATGAGTACGAAAGATTGCCTGTCTTTAATAAGCCCCCGTCTAGAGCTGAGTAAAAAATTAGAGCACTTAATAGTCTTCTATCAGGACAAAGCATAGGTTGCTGTGAAAGCAGAAGAAGGTCAGGAAATTTTCTTAAGAGTAATGATTCCTGAGCTGAATCTTAAAGGATGGTAGGAGTTAGGGAAAGAAGGGGAGGGAAAAGTAGAGGCAGTAAAGGAATCCATGGACAAAGGTGTAGATCATGCCAATGCATGGCAAATGCAAGGTGGTTTGGGAAGTTGGACAAGGAGGATAAAGTAATGCATATATCAATGTCAATTTTGATCCCTTCATAAATAAGAACACATTTCATGAGGGCCTTATTATAATTCCAATTTTATATTTATTATTTATAATTATTTCCAGAAGAGTTAAACATTTACCCAAGGTCCACAACTAAACAACCTATCCAGAATAAGACGTTATAAGTGCAGATCTTCCTCAATTTATAATGGGGTTACATCTGATAAACTCATCATAATTGAAAATATAGTAAGTCAAAAATGCATTGAATGGGGACTGGCCCCATGGCCTAGTGCTTAAGTTTGGTGCACTCTGCTTCGGCAGCCCAGGTTCAGTTCCTGGGTGCAGACCTACACCACTCGGCAGCAGCCACGCTGTGGGGGTGACCCACATACAAAACAGAGGAAGATTAGCACAGATGTTAGCTCAGGGCAAATCTTCCTCAGCAAAAAAAGAAAAAAAATGCATTTAATATGTCCAATCTCCAAAACATCATAGCTTAGCCTGGCCCACCTTACACGTGCTCAGAACACTTACATTAGCCTACGGTTGGGCAAAATCATGTAACATAAAGCCTATTTTATAACAAAGTCTTGAATATCTCATTTAATCTCTTAAATACTGTACTGAAAGTGAAAAACTGAATAGTTGTATGGGTATAGGATGGTTATTATTGTATCAGTTGTTTACCCTCATGATCATGTGGCTAACTATGAGTTGCAGCTTTTGCTGCCACTGTCCAGCATCACTAGAGAATATCACACCTCAAACCTCTAGCTCAGGAAAAGATGAAAATTCAAAGTACAGTTTCTACTGAATGCATATGGCTTTTGCACCATTGTGAAGTCAAAAAAGTGTTAAGTAGAACCATCCTAAGTTGGGGACTGTGTGCATATATATTTTGTTGTTTTTATTGTTTACTCCAAAGCTCATTTTTCTTTCTTTTATAGCAAAGTATAGTAAGGTAGATTTTGTATTAAAGTATTAATATTAGTAGTATAATTATATAAACCTTCACAATTACTCATTGGGCTAAAATTACAAATCAATCTGCCTCTTCATCCAATTAACTTCTAAGAATGCATCAAAGTAGGAACACAGATCCATCTGTGTCATGTGACCTAAGTACATTTTTGCCTTACAAGACCATACAATTTGCTCCAAGATTTTTCCCAGAAAATATTCTATTTCCTTGAGCGGTTCTCATTTACTTTCACTCTCATAAACCATAAATCATAATTTATGATTTTTACCATTTTCAAGTCTTCTTCTCAAATAGAATGAACTAGAAAACTTTTAAATTTTCTATAACAAGAAAGTTTTCCAATGATGCATTTCAGCCTAGATAGGCCACAGATTTGGGTGGTATTAATGATGTAGTTATTGTGGGAACAAATGATTCCAAAACTCAAAAGACAAATAAGCATATCCTCTCTTATTCTGAAGGTCTTCACTATCGTATTTCATAAAAATTAAATACCTTATCCCTAAATGTATCAGAGTAACAAAAGCAAGACAAAGATCAAAATCTTCTAATCTTGCTGACTGACACTAACATAATCTATTGAAAAATGACTCCAGATTTTAAAAACCCATCCCACTCACCATATCATTCAGGATCCTGCCTTCAAAAACCTGCCAAATTGCCTTTGGCAGAATCCAGTGAAACTTGGTCTTTCTGATTTTAGTTAAAATCATAGTGAGCTAACTCAACATTAATACATTAGACTGATGTGGAATGAATTACACACGTACATCCACACACACATACAAACACACACAGCCACAGAAAATCTACAAAATTCCCATGCCAATGTCTCAGATATGCAGATCTAACCTTAGGGGTTTTGTTTCATTTCATTTAGTTTTCTATGTAAACATAAATATAGTAGTGAAAGCTCAAATACAAATCCTTTGTCTTTGAGCAAATTCAAATAAATTCCACACAGTCTCATACAATGAGATTTTATGTATAAAGCCCCCAGCAGTACACCAGACAGTCACTTAGTAACACTTCCTGAGCATCTATTGGACGGCATCATAATCTACAGTGAGTTAAAAATCAAGGTAAACTCATGTACAGAAAATCTGGAAGATAGTAGTTATTTCTTAAGAGGTCATTGTTTCAGAGATCATCGGAATTAGAAAGAATAAACTACCAGATCAAAGCAGGGTACTTAATATTATAACATTAACCTGAAGCCTCTGCAAAGGGGAACTGCCCTTAACTGATGATCAATATTGGCTATTTTCAGTCTATCATTGCTATCATTCTTCCATTGCTATCTTCTTCCTAAAAGTAAACTCCATCACCCCCAATCTGACTTAAGGTAATTTAAAAGGTAAGAGAAAAAGAGTAAATTTAATATAAAGTTTCAAAAAAATCTATAAAATGTGTTCTGAGATTTTTGCTGCCAAAGAACCTAACATATGTTATTTATGCTGTTTTCAGCATTATACAGCCATTTTGACCATACTGTGATTGGATCAATCAAGTCTTGATTATTACCTCTGAAAGAGAAAACCACAAATTTTATAACTTGACTGAGAACTTCTGGAGAACCTTATTTATACGATACTATGATGAAATGCACTTTGAATTCACTGAAAATTTGCACATCCTTGCATATTCACATGAAGCTTTAAGATCTGCCTCAGGCATCTAACTTTTCATGGGTAAAGGCCTTGGTAGGGATGCATGACACTCAATTTATGATCCAAAGGGATAACTGATATTGTGTATTTGTTACAGTAGAGGGAGCATTCTCGGTCCAAACTGGGGCATACCAGGACTCCCAATGTAAACAAAGTTTGTCTCAGCTAATGAAGAACGGTCACTCTAGAACAGGAAATAGCCATTTAATTTAATCTTTGATTTAAAAAGTATACATATAAATAAATATATATACACACATAAATATATGTTTTATATATGTGTGATACATATGTGTGTGTATATATATATTTTTTGTATGTGTTTTATAAAAATACAAATATAAAGAAGGGACTTAAAATGCATATAGTATAGAAACTTCTTGTACTTCTTTTTCCTTTGCCTAAATTATAATCCACTATTCCAGATGCATAATTTCATAATGTATACTCTAATGGATTAGGCACCCATCAGAATAATGTTCGTCTCTAATGTTGAGAGTGTGGTAGCTAGCGAGATCAAGATCCACCACCTCTTTAGATCACTGGGCTGCCGCTTAGAACGTATGACTCCAGGGAGTTAGAGTGTATTTAATTAAACCCTAGCTGACTGAAGTTAATAAATTCTCTCTAACATCCCAATAGGCTAGGTCTTCATTACATAATAAAAACCAAGATAATTTAACCTAATCTATCAATCAGTCTGTTTGTTTTTGATGTCGTTTATTTTTATTAAAATTTTTAGTTTGCCTGCATTGACTGGTACAATGAATACATTCATAATCTTAGGATACCGTTTTAGCCACGGGACAGAAAAACGTTTCATTAGAGAACGATTAGTGTATATTGCTTGGTTTTTGACATTTTACCAACCTTATCTGTTTATTGATCCAGAACTCCACAATAATATGTTGGCAACTTTGCATATTAACTCTTTCCTCTGAGGTGGTTGAGAGCATTCTTGTAATGGCTTAAAAGACAAATATGCTTCACAAACTTTCTAATTAATTAGGTACCCAAATCATAAATTGTATTAAATTGCAGAGTCATGGAATCCTAGATTCTGTGAGAACTTTAAAAGCCATCTATTCAAATCTCCCACCAGATGAAGCACATGGAGGGAATAGTTTGTTCTTAGAATGATTAACTAGCTCATTAGTACTATAATTACCCTACATACCTCATCTCAGTTCTATACTGTATTAATCCATCCTCTTTAATCATGTCCTTGTCATTTCCTTTAACAGTATAGTTTAAACATCAAAGTTTTCAATCTATTTGTCTATAAATATTTTCAGGTAATAAAAATAAATCAAAACACTAAGACTGGAATTCACATTATTATATTGATGCCAAAGAGCTGCTTAGTAATTGACCTCTTTTTAGTAGCTGTTAGTGGTTAGTATTAGTGGCTGCCTAGTAGTTGACTTTTGAGTCTAGTACTGTAAAATGCTAGAAACATGGAAATAGAGATACATTGCAATTCTGGTACACACAGACAATTCATTCTCTTAGGAAAAATGTACAACTGGCACTTTGCACCATTATTGGAATGTTTTTGTTTCTCCCCTTCTCTCAATATTGATTTACTTTAACTTTTTAATTACTGTAGATTGAATCATATTGAACTAAAGGTAATTTTTCCCTAGGAATTTTATATAAATTCTATATCAAAGCATGAAATATAATATACAAAGAGATTGTGAATTAATAACATAATTGCTATTGTAATAATTATTTAAAATCAATTATAATATTCACAATAATGTGTATAATAAATACATCTTATATTTGAAAAATTATTTGTAATAATTTAAGAAATAGTTCATTGTTCTCCTTGATCATGGTAATATCACTTTTCAAAATGAAAATACAACTATAATTCATGATCATAAAACAGTTTATTGCCATAAGTTGTATGGAATATGATATTCACCAAACAGTTCAAATCAATGGTATACTTTTTCTTGGTAAAAACAAAGGATATTTATTAGATTGCTATTAAATTACTGTATATATATCTTTACACTTGAACAATGGAGGGAAATTTGTAAATAACCTGTAGATTAAAAAAGATGTCTGCCTGATCACTTACACTCTCGGAATTTGACTAGCCTTTTTTTGGAAAATTGATCTGGAATTGAAAAACAAAAGATAAGGACCTCTGTATGAACCCGTGAACTCTATGAGGCCTAGATATTGATTTGATTACTATCAAGACAATAAGCAGCTGCATGTGATACAAAACAAATAAGAGAACTTTTAGTTGAACAAATGATTAGCATTTAAATAATAGATGAACTTTACAAATAAGATTGTATAGATGAAAAACACTATATAAGAAGTCTGCATTTAGCCCTACCACACTAATAAAATCCTTTTAACACCCTGTGAATTATAGCAATGAAAGGAAGCAGGTCACAGTCTGTGCCAAAGCACTAAATATTTTATTTCTCTTCCCTTTGAATAACATCTTTCTAGTGCCATAGGTGAAACTTCCTATTATTTCATCACTTTAAGCCTGAGGAGTGAGAAAGCCAAGAGAGGGAGGAAAATATATGGGGGAAAGAAGGTCAGGGGAGGTGAAGAAACGATGCAATATCCAAGTACTGCCTTCTTTTCTTACCTTTCCTCTTACTTACCTCTTTTTCTTCCAGATATCACATTTGCAGATGAATGCCAATTTCTTAGTAGAAGAACAAAATCCAAAGGCATTTGTGGGTGTTTTTTAGTAGCATGAGAGAGAGAGGAAAAGAAAAAGTGAAAAAGGCAGAGATAGAGAGACACAGAGAAAAGAGAAATTAGTTGAACCAAAGTCAAAGGAGATCAGGAGCAGGACAGGGATGCCCACTCTCATCACTTCTTTTTTTTCAGTGAGGAAGATTGGCCCTGAGCTAACATCTGTGCCAATCTTCCTCTATTTTGTATGTGGAATGCCACCATAGCATGGCTTGATGAACAGTGTGTAGGTCTGTGCCAGGGATATGAACCCATGAACCCTGGGCTGCTGAAGCAGAACATGCAAACTTAACCACTATGCCACCAGGCTGGACCCATACTCTCATCACTTTTATTCAGCATAATCCTGCAAGTCCTAGACAGAGCAATTAGGCAAGAAAAGGAAACAAAAGGCATCTGAATTTGAAAGGAAGAGGTAAAATTGTCTCTGTTTGCAGATGATATGATTTTATATATGGAAAACCCTAAAGACGCCACCAAAATATTGTTAGAACTGATAAACAATTTCAGTAAAGTTGCAGTATACAAAATCAATATGCAAGAAGGTGTTGCATTTCTACACACCAATAACAAACTATCAAAAAGAGAAATTAAGAAAAAAAATCCTCTCTATGGTAGTATTGACAACATTAAAATAGTTACGAATAAACTTAATTGAGGAAGTAAAAGACTTGTACACTGAAAACTATAAGATCTTGATGAAAGAAATTGAAGATACAAATAAATGTAAAGATATCATGTGTTTGTGGACTGGAAGAATTAATATTGTTAAAATGTCCATACTACTGAAAGCAATCTACAGATTCAATGTAATTCCTCTCAAAATTCCAATGGCATTTTTCACAGAAATAGAAAAAGCAGCCCTAAAATTTGTAAGGAGCCACAAAAGACCCTGAATAGCCAAAGAGATCATGAGAAAAAAGAACAAAGCTAGAAGCATCACACTTCCTGGTTTCAAACTATATTGCAAAGCTATAATAATCAAAACAGTATGATATTGGGATTAAAACAGACACATCAATCAATGGAACAGAATGGAGAGCCCAGAAATAAATTCCTGCATGTATGGTCAATCAATTTTTGACAAAGGTGACAAAAATATGAAATGGGGAAGGATAGTTTCTTCAATAAATGGTTTGGAAAAACTGGCTAGCCACAATGAAAAACAATGTAACTAGACCCCAATCTTACACCATACACAAAAATCAACTCAAAATAGATTAAACACTTGAACATAAGACCCCAAACCACAAAACTCCTAGAAAAAAATATAGGAAGAAACTCCTTGACATGGGTCTTGACAATGATTTTTTGGCTGCGATATCAAAAGCAAAGGCATAAAAGCAACAATAGACAAGTGGGACTGCAACAAACTGAAAAGCTTCTGCCCAGCAAAAGAAACCATCACAAAATGAAAGGCAACCTGTGGAACGGGAGGAAATATTTGCAAATCACATATCCGATAATGGGTTAATATCCAAAATATACAAGGGACTCATATAACTCAATAGCAAAAAATTAAAATAAAATATTTCAGTTCAAAAAATGGGCAAAGGATCAAAGTAGGTCTTTTTCCAAAGAAGATATACAAATGGCCACAGGTACATGAAAATGTCCTCAACGTCACTAATTATCAGGGAAATGCAAATCAAAATCACAATGAAGTATCTCCTCATACCTGTTAGAATGGCTATTATCAAAAAGACCAGACAGAACAAGTGCTGGGGAAGATGTGGAGAAAAGGGAACCCTTGTGCACTGTTGATGGAAATGTAAACTGGGACAGCCACTATGGAAAATAGTATGGAGGCTCCTCAAGAAATTAAAAATAGAAGCACCATATGATTCAGCAATCCCACTTCTGGGAATATGCAAGGGAAATGAAAATGCTAAGTCAAAGAGGTATCTGCACCCTCATGTTTGTTAACAGCATTATTTACAATAGCCAAGGTATGGAAACACCAACGTATTCTTTGACGGGTGAACAAATAAAGAAGATGTAGTATATATATATACGTATATGTATATATATACAATGGAATATTACTCTGCCTTAAAAAAAGAAGGAAATTCTGTTATTTGCAGGACAGGATGAAACTGGAGGGCATTATTCTGAGTGAAATAAGCCAGACAGAGAAAGACAAATACTGCACTGTATCATTTGTTTCTGGAATCTAAAAAAGAAAGAAGTCAAACTCAGAAACAGATAGTAGAAAAGTGGTTAGCAGGGATCAGGGGGTGGGGAAATAGGGAGAGGTTAATAAAAGGGTACAAACTTTCAGTTATAAGATGAATAAGGCCTGAGGATCTAAAGTAGAACATGGTGACTATAGTTGATAACACTGTGCTGTATAATTGAAATTTGCTAAGAGAATGGAAAAATGTTCTCATCAAAGAAAAAAAGGTAAATATGTGAGGTAATGAATATGTATTTGACTCAACGGAGGAATCCTTTCACAATGTACATGTACATCAAATGATCAAATTATACATTTTAAATATTTTACAATTTTATTTGTCAATTATACTGCAGTGAAGCTGGAAAAAAAGTCAAAGAAGGAATTGCTGGTTTGTCATTGTATAGATCATCTTATAATCAACACCTTTTAACTGATCTTTCATGGCACTTCTAAGGTTAAAAAAAGAAAGGTTCTGTGTGCTGTGAATTCTCAGAGCTATTTGCAAGGCATTTAACTTTGTTCATAACATAATTTTATTATAGGTTAAGGGCCAATTATTTTACTATATACTTTGTAAAACTGAAACATGGATTTGTCACATATTTATTCTTTTAGCATCTGTTTTTCATCTATAAAATGAGTTATTAACATCTGCTTAGATTATTGTAAAGTGTAAAATGAAGTAGTAGATGAGAAATTATTTTCAAATTTAAAGGTCTTGATGACTGTTTACTGGTTAATCCATCCTTTGAAAGCAAAAATATGAACTTTTAGAATAGAAAACTGCTATAAGACTATTGGCTATGCATTGAAATTGAGCCAAATACTGTAGTCCATCCCTATCCATGGTTTCACTTTCTGCAGTTTCAGCTACCTGTGTTCAACCATGGTCTAAAAATATTAAATGGAAAATTCCAGAAATAAGCAATCCATAAGTTTTAAATTGCAGCTGTTTTGAGTAGGGTGATGAAATCTTGTGCCATCCCTCTCCGCCCCGCCCAGGATGCTATGTCATGATGCCTATGTCATTCACCTCATTTAATCTCATCATGTAGGCATTGAATCAACTCATATCATCACAAGAAGGGTGAGCACAGTACTATAAAATATTTTGAGAGAGAGAGACTACATTTACATAACTTTTATTACAAAATGTTATTAATTATATAATCAATACATTAATAAATTATACAATTAATAATTATACATATATTTATATATAAAACCTATTTAAATATTTGTTTTTATATATTTATAACCTATAAATATATTTATATACATATATATTAATTTATATTTATAAAACCTATATATATACCTAAATTACATAATTAATAAAACCTATCTTATTATTAGGTATTGTTGTTAATGTCTTACTGTGTCTAATTTATAAATTAAACTTTATCATAAGTATGTATGTATAGGAAAAAACATAGTATGTAGGGTTCAGTACTATCTACGATTTGAGGCATCCGCCAGAGGTCTTGGAATGTATCCCCTGTGAATAAAGGGGAACTACTGTATTATTTATCTAGAATATATTGGATAAGATTTGTTTTCATTTTTGTTTGTTAAAATGCCCAAACATCAAAATAATGATGTGTATATCTAAGTGACTAATGAGCTAACAGAATTTTATTTGGGTATCTGAAAACCACATTTCCTACCACAAGGAATTTTTAGGAATTTTGACTTGGAAGAATTCTACATATGTATCTTGACATCACAACATATCAGTAGAAACATAATTTGAAATCATATTTGAAAGCCTACTTGTGTTTATTATTTAAATGATTCACATATAGAAAGGTAATAACCCAAACTTTAAAGTAAAAATATTCAGTCAAAGGGAATTACAAATCTTCTTTGACTTATGATAGGGCTAGCTCACAATCAACCCACTGTAAGTTGAAAATATAAGTTGAAATGCATTTAATACACTTTACCTACCGAACATTAGAGCTTAGCTTAGCCTACCTTAAATGTGCTCAAAACACCTACATTAGCCTACAGTCAGACAAAATCATGTAACCCAAAGCCTATTTTATAATAAAGTGTCGAAAATCTCATGTAATTTATTGACTACTGTACTGACAGTGAAAAACAGAACGACTGTATGGGTACAGAATGGTGGGAAGTGTATTGGTTGTTCACCCTCATGGTCGCGTGGCTGGCTGGGGGCTGTGGCTCGCTGTTGCTGCCCAGCATCATGAGAGAGGATTGTACTGATGTGGCTAGCCCAGGAAAAGATCAGAATTCAAAGATCAGAATTCAAAATTCAAAGTACGGTTTCTACTGAATGCATATCACTTTCACACCATCGTAAAGTCAAGAAATTGTAAGTCGGGCCATCATAAATTGGGGACCGTCTGTATTTAGAAAATGAACATACTTATAGAAAATGTTCACCAAGCTCTTTTTAAAGGATGAATCTAATCCTTCAACTCTGGAGAAAGATGATGTGCCTACTCCATTTACACATTCAGGAGAGGCTGTCTTTGAGGAAAGAATCTGCCTTCAAACAGAAACCAGTGCCAAGCCCCACAAGGATGTGCATTTGGAGGCAACAGAAGAGCAGAGCAAAAAGTCACATACAACTAGTGAGTCTGTTATTCATAGTGACCATCAGTATTTTCTCTGGCAAGAATTCCCTGCTGCAAGTTTTGAGTCAGCATAATAAATTTTTACTTCATTTTTATGTTAACAATAGTTGCATTATTTTATCTACATCTACTGGACATCTCAACCTGCTTGTACCGTAGGTTCCTGAAACTCAACATTGTTATAACAATTCTCTTTTTTTTCCTCAAACCTACTCATTCTTCTGTTTTTCCTCCCTATTACCAAATTTAGAAATTATTGAATTATCCTAAACTGTTTGCCATCCTCAGTACATTATCAAATTGAATTGATTCCATCCCTGAATTTTCTCTTGCATTTCTTCTCTTGTTTCCTTCCACACGACTACTGTTTTATTTCCTGCCAATATTTCCGATAACTTTAACTTCTCTCCCTATCCAGTCTCTTCCTATTCCAATCTACTCTTCACAGTTGCCAGATCAGGCTAACGCACAGCTGATTTTGGCGCTTCCCTTGGAGAAATCGTTTGGAGATTCTACAGACTCATAAAGAAAAGTCTAAGTCTTTAATGTGGTTTAAATAGATTGTTCTTGACGCAACTTCTAAACACTTGTTCAAGCTGATCCCTTTTCCTTCCACTCCACACCCCGGGGTTAGAAGCCTAATCACCTTACTCCACCCACCTTTCTCAGATGCCAGCGTTCACTCAATATCTTTGTTAATTCTGTTTCCTCTTCCTTCACTTGTCCTAGTGAATAGCTCTTCACCCTTCAAGGCCCGATAGAATATCTTTTTCTCTATGAAGATTTTCTGTGGCTTTTCCCTTTCCTAACTTGGTGTAAAATTAATAACTTTATCTATCCATGATAACTTAACCATTTATACGTGCTTCTATGACAACATTTGTCCCATCGTAATAACATAATTGTTATGAGATTTAGCTTTGGAGTCAGAAAGCCTAGGTTTGAGTATTTTTTTAGATTTGAGTATTTCTAGGTTTCTATTTTTCCAAGGAGACTTGGAGTATGTGAGATTCCTAAGGCTCGTTTCCTAAGCCTGACAAACAGCATTATAATATCTGCTTCATGAGATTATGATAATAGTTAAATGAGGTTGTTTATGTAAAGTAGGAAATACAGCTCCTGTTACATAGTAAGCACTCCAAAGATGGGAATTATTACTGTTTTATCATAATTAGTAATAGTTAATGCTCTGGTCTCTGCTGGACAATAAGCTATTTGAAAGGGAAAAAAATTACATTTTCATCATTATATCTCCTGTCCCTGATACACAGTGCTTGGTATATACAAGGCAATTTATAAATATTTATCAAATTAAAAAAAGACCATGCAATAAAAATATCAAAGGAAAAATGAAACTTTACTCATCTTTGAATTTATCCTTATCATATCCTGATTTGTAACATGATCTATTGAACTGAGTATTTTACAATATTGTTAAGAAACTAATGATAGTCTTGATTCCAAAAGACGAGAGACTATATATGTAAGCAACAATAGAACACATCCTTTCTTCCTGCTATCTCTTCCAATTCAGACTGAGTAACTTTCTGATGCATGAATTTAGGCAACAGAGACATGGAAATGTGAGGCATTTTCTTTACATGTTAAAAGGATCGACTGGATTGGAAGAGGGTAGAAATGAACAGTATGATACTTTGCAAAATCATGTTCTTTAGAAGCACAGTGTTTTAACTCCACTTCTCAGTCACATCATCAATTTTCAAAGCCCAGTTGCAAGATAAATTTTATTTTATTAATGTTCTACATATCATGTCTTTCCTTTCATTTACTTACGTTACTCATGCTCTATTTAATAATTTCTCTTTGCTCTGAAACTTACACTCTGTCACTTCTAGAAGATTCACAATTATTTTTTTTTCTTAGGAAGACTAGAAAAGAGTTTAAAATTTTTAAAGTGATGATATGATAGTATTTGAGAGGATAGATTTGGTGTAAAACATCCAGTTGTGTTAAAATGGATTCATCACTTAGGTGCATAGACAGCAATGTCAAGTTCTTCATTAACCTGACAAAGACCAAAGAACTTAGGGAATGACAAGGTGTGGGATGGTGATTTATAAATTGCATGGTTTTTCATTCAAGAACAAACATTAAAAGAAAACACTACATCAACCTGGTGAAGCAATCACTGATATTTCTCTATTTAGGTGGATTATTGAAGCATAGTATATGGCTAAAGAGAAATTAAAAAGCACTAAATAATCTTGAACTTCAAAATAAAAATTTTGAGCCAGTAGCAACACCAGCACCAGGCTTATCACATCTATCCCTACAGTCTATACATGAGAAAGTTAAGATCCAGACATATTAAGTTTCTATGCTTAAAATCAGGTTGATTTGGGAGACAAGACTAGAATGTGTCTCTTATATATATTGCTTTTATCATTATGCTTTCCCTTAAGTTCATACCTTAAATTCACACTTCTCACTTTGTGAAAGAAAGTTTCATCCACTTTTGTCCAAGAGGGTAGAGTATTAGCATCTTTCTGGATGTTGTGAGTTAAATTCATCAAACACATTAATTGATAAATTCCCATACATGATGTTGATTGCATTAGTACAAGATTATCTCAAGTTAAGTAATTTACTCATCAAATAGTGGTAGAAGAAAGTAATGATCAGTATAGTGGTTCCTATAAACTCACACTTAAGGTCATTTACAGAGTGGCTTACCAAAGAAAGACTTGAAGTGTGACCAGCGTTCTGGAGCTCTCTGGGGAGAAAAGTCCTACCCAGTCCCACCATGGGAAAGTCCAGATGAGCACTCACAGTTTTTCCTGGCCACGGTTGCCAATAACGTCTCACTGTAATTCTAATCATGGCTTCTTGGCCAACTGCAGAGAAAGTTCCCTATGCATTCCAACAAGACTCTTCCCAATTTGTTACTTTTATCTACACATGAATATCCAAGATCCATAGGTGAACTTTTTAATTAGCTTTATTTGTGCCCAATTATCACTTAAATTGGAATTTCATAAATATCTCCAATCTTTCTTCTTGTCAACCAACTCTTCTGTCAGGTCCTTGAGCTAATATTACTTCCCACTGAATGTTTACTCCACTCCAAATAATTCAAAATTCGCATTTACTGAACGAATAAATGAGTGAGTGAATTCTAAACTTCTGATATCTCTGAGATATAATTTAAAGTAAGGTCACAATAGCAGAAATTTGCCAACATTTTTTGGTAAGAAAGATAATTTTATGCCTGGAAAATACATAAATTCATGTTGATTTCAATGACTTCTAAGTACCATGAGCACCATACACTTTTAAGAGAAAATTTTTAATTTCTTCTCTTCTCCTTTAAACTGTATTCAAACCCAGCATAATAAAAAACTATTTCCCAGCTCCTCATATCTAGTGAAAGCCTGGAAAATAATCATAAAGTCAAGTACATAAGTATTGATAATCCCTTATAGTTATAAAATGCTTTATAATTTATAGAATTCTTTTTAAAAGTTACCTCATTTGATCTTCAGAACCACCTTTTGCACTATTCAGGTATAGATATATGATCTTTCATCTGCTGTTTCAAAATATAAAAAGCTCTGAGGACCAAAAGTTTTTTTATTCTTTTTATGTTTGCTGCCAAAACTCATTTAAAGGTAAAACTAACCTGAACTTTTGTGAAGATGTTTAAGATTTTACTTTTCCCACTTAGTGTAAATATTCATGAATCACTGCGAGTATATGAGTGTGTTTCTTTGTAGAATGCTGCCCCAGACTCCATTTAGTATTAAATAATATATGATATATGCACTGCATGATTTTCTAAACTTGAATTTAAACACAACTGGATCCACAGGTTTCAGATAATGCATTGTGGGCCGTTGTTACTGTGGTCAATTTAATGATGAGGAAACTATTTTCTAGTGTTTAAAGTAGCTCACCCAAGGTCACACTTCAAGGTGATTCTTTCTTCAGGTCCAGTGCTTCAATGGCCTTTGTCAAAAAGATATATACTAGATAAAGAAGGAGATTTTCATTCAGTGTAATAAATACCTACTAGAGATTTTAGATCAGAGTAGGCCTTTAGATCTTTTTCAAATATCCTACTTGCCCAAAATGAGTTGAAGGCAAAGCATATTTTTCATTCTTGTGTAACTTGGCCTGTGGTCAACCTATTCACAAGTTCTCCAAGAAGAAAAGAAATATAGATATGTCTCTCAATCTAAACCTACTAAAGTGACAGTCTTGTAAAAATTTAAGTGGATATTTACCCAGAGTAGAAGTCAAAATTCTTAATTAACATTAAATATTCAACTAATAGTGGACACTCACTGATGTTTTCAAAATAATCATGTCTACTGAAAAGGAACATTTCTCTACAGATCCAACTGTCCTATTTCTTCTACCCTCCACACACTAAAAATTCTCTTTAGAGGTATGAACTTTTACATACCAAAATAAATTTAAGAAGTTTTTAGGGGGTTATTAAGAAGTAATATACCACTCTCTAATGTATCTTTTACTCACCAATGGATAACATGCCATTGGTTATAAAAGATGGTGCTGTGGATATGGGTATAAATTGTATCATTTGCACGAAAACATCCCAGGTTTTCACTCTAAATGTTCACTATAAGACAAACAGATTTTTCTCTTGCTTGATAAACAGCAATGAGGGACTATAGTATTACTGTAGGGATGAAAAATATTCTCTCTGCCTAAAAATATTACTCAGAATTATATAGATCTTTAGAATCAAGAGACGTCTCAGAGGCATCTTGTTGAAGGGTCCTTTCCTGCACTGCTAGGAAGGGGAATCTTTCCAATATTTTTGTCGTCTCTATGAATTAGAAATTCAAAATAAGCCTCCCTGTGGCTTCCATCCATTTTAGCATATTGTCCCTAAAAAATAGAGAATAATTCCAATCCCTTCCACATAAGAGTCCTTCAGATGGTTGAAGCCTGCTACTAGCCCTCCATTTCCTTCATAACTTTTACATCCCTACAAGACTCTAAATAAATATTTTACTTGATTTCGTTAACTGCAGTTTTTTTCCATGGCAATGAAAATAGCAAGATTGTATAGAAGAGAAATGATAAGTAGCAAGGTTTGAAGAAAAATGGGAATTATTATAATAGTAATTAACACTCACATGGTTCTTACTACGTGCCAAGAACTTTTCTAGCACTGTTCTGAGTGTCCTGTGTAATAATGTTTAATCCTCACAATAATCCTATGAGCTAATTGTTACTATTACCCACATTTTATAAATGAGGAAACTGGAGCACAGAAAGGTTAACAGACCTCCTCATGGTCACACAGTAAGTGGCTAAGCTGGAATTTTAACCCAGGCAGTCTGGCTCCACAGCGTGTATGCTTATTCTCTATGCTATGCTATAGAACCTCCAAAGGACTAACGGAGCAAAACAAGACCCCAAAGTACTAAACAAATTATCAATCAATAACCCAAATACACAAGGAGAAGGAGAAAGAACAAACGAGAAAATAAAGTCAGCACATATTGTCAGATGATACAATTGAGCTAATACAGCATTAAGGTTAACTTGATGCAATTTCAGCTGAATTTTAAACTTTTAAAACTTCCAACCACCAATTAACGATTTGCTTGAAATAATCTTTCTTCTGTAGGTAGGATCACAGGTCTCGGAATTGTATTATTGGGAAGAAGAGAAACTTAAAAATATATTAATTGATCTTCAGTTGCATTTTCAGTGACATCTTGAAAATACATATCATCCTCACATAAAAATAATAGAATACAAGCAATTTTACTCTGTATTATTAGTACACTTTACATAGGATTCAAACATTCATTGTACGAATCTTTACTGTGTCATTACTATATTGCAGGTACTATTGAGCATTAAAATATCATAATAAAGGGCATATATCTTCAAATCATTCTTTGGCTGGTGGAGGGAACAGAGAAGTAAATCATATATTACAATCCACTGTAAGTTCTAGGGTGGACGTGGTCACAGATATTGTGAGAACAGAGATGGTTTAGGTAACCCTGATGGAGAGGAGGGAATCATTGTACTGAGTCTTAAAGAATCTTTCAAGTTGATGGAAAAAAAATGGAAGAAATAAGCCTCTGAACAGAAGCAAAACATGTTACAAAGTCTAGAGGTAAGAGAAAGCACTGAGCACTGGGAATATTGCAGGCAATTTGTTCTAGCCGGAGGTTAAGATGTGTCTAGACTGATTGATAGCAGATGAGTCTGTCAAACTGTGGAGGGACCAGATAACCCAAGATCTGGATTCGTCAACTAAGCAGTTTTTCTTTTATTCTGCAGAAGATTATGAGGTATTTCAAGGGTTTATTTTTTCAAATGTTTTATTTAACAATTTTAAAACATGAAAAAATCTAAAAATTAAAAAATATGTATTTTTTATTTTTAAGGACTTTTTTTATTTTGAAAGACTTCCTTATACCTTCACCCAGCTTCCCATAATATTAACATCTTTCTATGTATACAGTTATTAAAATAACTGGAAATTAACATCGCTATTAAATAATCTACAGAACTTAACTCAAATTTCATCACTTTTATGCTAGTGTCATTTTCATGGTCCAGGATCCAATCCAGGATCCCACATTGCATTTAGTTGTCCTGTCTCTTTAGTCTCCTCCAGGTACTCTGCCTTTCTTTGTCATTCATGACCTTGACACTTTTGACCAGTATTGGTTAGTTATTTTGTAGAATGTCTTTCGATTTGGAATGTTTGGATGGCTTTTCATAATTAAAGTGATGTGGTACCCTTCTCAGAGGACACATCAGGAGACGCAGGATGACAATGTATCTCATTACTGGTGATGTTAACTTTGCTCACACTAAAGGTGGTGTATACCAGTTTTCCTCACTGAAGAGTTAATATTTTTCCCTTTGTAATTAATAAATATTTTGGGAGGTGATACTTTGGGTCTATGCAAATATCCTGTTTCTTATCATATATTAGCTCACCACTTTAACATCCAGTGATGATTTTTGCCTCAAAAAGTATTACCATGATGTTTACCAATGATGGTTTCCTAATCCCATGATTTCTTCTACCTTTAATGATTAGAATTTTATTGTAAGGAAGGGCTGTCCATTCTCTCCTTATTATTTCTTCAATTATTTATTTATCTGTAGACAGTCATATATAGTGCCTTATTCTATGAGTTGTAATCCATTACTATCATTTTTATTTTCCAAATTGCCCCAGACTTGACCTTTGGGAGCATATTCAAGTTCATTCCTGTGTCCCTGTGACATGGTTCATCCTTCATCCTTTTTTGAGCACTTTACTTTCTGACATCACAAGATATTCTAGATGTGTCTTGTGTATTCCTTGATCAAGCCCTACAATCAACCATTTCACCAAGGGGCTCTGGAACCTTTTATTGGAGAATAGTGTTTAGAAACCAAGATCTGGAGAGGTTTTACTTTATTGAAGAACATCTCTGACTGAATTGTAGAATATTGACCGATTATGCAGTGAAAATAAAATTAAGGCAAATTAGGAAATTATAATCCACATGAGAGACAAAGAGATTTAAGAAATAGAATGGGCAGGATTTGATTAAATAAATGAAAATGATGTCATTTAAAAGAAAAACTTTTTCTTGGCATGAAATATTATTTCACCCTCCTGTCATAATATACTGATAAGCATTGTATGTCTGCTTGCTCACTGCAAGATATTCAATACAATGTAATATGGAAGGTAAAACACATCTAGATCATTTGGTGCTCATTTGTTTTCATAGGAAAAAATGCCTAAAAAACCCCCCAAAACTTTAAATATGTATGTTTTTCTTAATTGTCTAACATGTCAGGGAAACCCTTTGGCACAAGACAATTAATTATACTTGGTAATACATAAGAAAAATTATTTTGAAAAGCGAAGTTAAGCTTTCTTAATGCAATCAAAATCTTTGGAGCCAAAAATGAAGAGAAAAAATGTAAATCAGCACAGACAATTTGTTGACTGACAAAGGTAATAAATTTGTATTTGTGTGTGGTGTTTGGTGCTGCATGTAGGAGTTATAATGAGTGAAAAGAACTGACAGATAAATCTTTCCCATGATCTTCTCCCAGCCGGGTGTTCCAGAGGCACATTTATTATGGTAACAAGAGACTGAACAACCAATCCCTCATGACTAAAGGCAACTAAATAATGTATCTTTGTATTGGCTCTCTTTCCTTGCTTGCTTCCCTCATTCTATCCTTAACTTTTGTTTTCTGGATTGCACTCCCCAATAAAGTACTTCCACCTAACCATAGTCTCAGGCTCTATTTTTTGGGAATATGGGCAAAGATAAGGAACCAATACTCACCATTAGAAATAGAAAAGACATAACCATAGGTAAAGGAGAGATTTTTAAAATAAGATAATATATTTTGAAAAATAATGGATGAAATGCACAATTTTCTTTAAAAAATACAAACTACTAAAATTGATTAAGAAAAAATGGGATGTCTTGATATATACCATTACCTATCTACCTATCTATATCTATATATAAATTAAAGAAACATATTTAGAAGTTAGAGAAATCTACACACACACACAGGAACTCATAAGTTCAGTGAGTTTTAGAGGTGAGACTCACAAAAATCACAAAATACTCAAAAAGTAGGTCACATTGCAATATTATGCAGCTTACTTAAAGGCCAGATAAAGAGAGAATGCTGAGTTACATTTCCAAACAAGATGGACTAAAAGGACCCATATTTACCCTCTTACCTTGAACAACCTCTCAAAAAATAAAATAAAACTCACAAACTATATGAAACAATTATTTTAAAGACACTGGACATCAGCCAATGATGGAAAGTGACTCATGAGAGACAGAACACAAACAATGTAAGCTCTATGATTGTCCCAGCTTACGGAATTGAGAGTATTTCCAGGCCATGGTGCAGGCAGGTGGAACCCAGCAGAATACCTGAGTTGAGCTGACAGTTCAGGGTCACCTAAAAGGTTAGAGTTGGCAGGATTGAGTACCAATGAGGAGAGTGCTGCTCAGAGAGCATATACTGTAGATATGTAGAGAGTCTCCCTCAATCATTCAGCTGAGTGCTAGTCAGCACACACATATGAGGAAACTACCTGAGGGCTGAGGGCAATCCAAAGGGATTAAAACAGTGAATAGTGCCTGATACCACAAGCTAGACTGGAAGACCTCATGACTCATTGGGCATTGGCTAGAGTACTTGGAAGAATCTTGCCTCCATAGTAGAAACTAGCCATATGCTGAATCTTGGCTTGGCCCCATGTAACAGATTTAAAAGCAAGAAATTAAAAGTTAAAACTATTCCAAGTACCTAGCTGCATCCTACAACAAAGCTCAAGAATATTTATAGGAATACAAGAATATCCAGAACCAGCAAGTTAAAATTAACAGTGTCTGAAATTCAATAAAAAGTTTCCAGGCATGCAGAGGGAGAGGAAAATAAGTCCCCAAATAAGGAGTAAATCTACAAACCAAAAGCAACCCATAACTTTCACAGTTGTTAAAAATTAGAAGATTGGAACATAAAAGTAATTGCTATAACTATATCCTATATGTTCAAAAAGTTAAGTGGAGACATGGAAGATACATAAAAGATGCAAATGGAAAATGAAAACTATAATGTCTGAGATGAAAAATATACTACCTAGGATTAATGGCAGATTGGACTTTTTAGAATGTCTAACAAAGACTGATGTATTTGAAAATGGTAATAGAAGTGATCTGAAATGCAACACAGAAATAGGAATTTTAAAAATGAACAGAGCATCAGTGTAGTATGGGGCAAGTTCACGTGGACTAACACACATGTAATTAGAGTCCCTGAAGGAGAAGAAAGAGAAGAGGACACAGAATAAATATTTGAAGGAGTATGGCTGAAAATTTTCCAAATATGGTGAAAACTATGAAACCAAGAGCTCAGTGAACCTCAATCTCAAAAAAGTGCAAAGAAAATTGCATCATGACACATTGTAATAAAATTTCTCAAAACCAGTGATAAAGAAAAAGTCTTAGAATCAGGCAGAGAAGAAAAACACATTACATATGGAGGAACAAACATAAGGATGTTACATTTATTGTTTGAAACAAAAAGAAAGCAAGACAGCAGAAAATAGCTTTAAGTATAAAAAGAAAAAAATTGTCAGCTTAGAACTCTATACTCAGCAAAAATGACTTTGAGAAATGATAGTAAAACAAAGACTTTTCTCAGACATGTAAAGCTAAAAGAACTGATAACCAGCAAACTTACAGTACAAAGAATGTGAAAAGAATCTCTTCAGGCAAAGTGAAAATTATTCCATGTGTATATCTGAATATACAGGAAGGAATGAAGCATATTGGAAATGGTAAAAGCCTGAGAAAATATATAGTTCTTTCCTATTATTTTAATCTTTTTAAAATGTAATTGCCTATTTGAATAAAAATAATATCAATTTTTGTCAGGTTTACTATATATTTAATGTAAGATGTGTAATAACAAAAACATAAAGACTGGGATGGGAGAAATGTTAGTATCCCACTGTAAAGTTCTTCTATTGTACATGAAGTGCTATAGTATCACTTGAAAGTATACTGTGATAACTTAAAGATGTATACTGTAAACCCTAATGCAAACACAAAAATAATACAGCAAAAAATTATAAAAGACATTCTATGATCATGGATTAGAAGAATAACCATAGTTAAATGTCCATATTACCTAAAGCAATCTGCAGATTCAATGCAATCTCAATCAGAATCCCAAGGACATTCTTCACAGAAATAGAACAAAGAATTGTAAAATTTATATGGAACAACAAAAGACCTCAAATAGTCAAAACAATCCTGAGAAAAAAGAACAAAGCTGGAGGCATCACAATCACTGACTTCAACATATACTACAAAGCTATAGTAATCAAAATAGCATGATACTGGTACAAAAACAGACACACAGATTAATGGAACAGAACTGAAAGCCCAGAAATAAAACCACACATCTAAAGCCAGTTAATCTTCGACAAAGGAGACAAGAACACACAATGGAGAAAGGGAAGTTTCTTTAAGAAATGGTGTTGGGAAAACTGGACAACCACATGCAAAAGAATGACAGTAGACCAGTATCTTTCACCATACACAAAAATTAACTCAAAAGTGGATTAAACACATGAATGTAAGACCTAAAACCATAAAACTCCTAGAAGAAAATATAGACAGTACACTCTTTGACATTGGTCTTAGAAGTACCATGTCTACTCAGGCCAGGGAAACAAAAGAAAAACAACAAATGGGACTACATCAGACTAAAAAGCTTCTACAATGCAAGGGAAACCATGAACAAAATGAAAAGACAACCCATCAACTCAGAGAAAATATTTGCAAATCATATATCTGACAAGGAGTTAATCTCCAAAATATATAAAGAACATATACAACTCAACCACAAAAAAACAAACAACCTGATCAAAAAATAGGCAGAGGATATGAACAGACATTTTTCCAAAGAGGATATACAGATGGGAATGCAAACTGGTGCAGCCACTATGGGAAACAGTATGGAGATTTCTCAAAAAATTAAAAATAGAAATACCATACAATCTATTACAATTACAATCTATTACAATCTAATACAATTGAATTCTATTACAATTGTAATAGAAATACAATCCAGCTACCCCACTACTGGATATTTATCCAAAGATTTTGAAATCAACAATCCAAAGAGATTTATGCACCCCTATGCTCATTGCAGCATGTTCACAATAGCCAAGATGTGGAAGGAAGCCAAGTGCCCTGCTATGGATGAATGGATAAAGAAGATGTGAGATATTATAATGAAATACTACTTAGCCATAAAAAAGACAAAATTGTCCCATTTGCCACAACATGGATGGACCTTGTGGGTATGATGTTAAGGGAAATAAGCGAGACAGAGAAAGACAAATACTGCATGATTTCACTCATATGTGGAGGATAAACAAACATATGCATAAAGAGAACAGATTAGAGGTTACCATAGGGGAAGGGGGCTGAGGGGTGGGTGAAAGGGGTAAAAGGGTACATAAGTATGGTGATGGATAAAAGTTTGACTAACACAATGCATTCTATACAGAAATTAATAAATAATATTGTACACTAAAAACTATACAATGTTATAAACCATTGTGATTTCAATAAAATAATTGAAAAAAAGAATTATAACTAATAAGATAACAAAGGAAATAAATTATAACCATAAAAATATTTAATCTAGATGAAGGCAAAAAAGAAGGGAAAGGGAGTAAAGAACAGTTGGGGCAAATAGAAAAAAAAAAAGCAAGAGAAAAGACTTGAAACCAATCTTACCAATAATCACATTAAATATAAATGACATAAAAATCCACTTCAACCGTAGAGATTGTCACGTTGGAAAATAAAAGTAAAACTCTGCTACCTGCTGCTTATAAGAAACAGACTTTAAATGTAAACACAAACATGGATTAAAATTTAAAGGATGGAAAAGATGTACCATCTTATCATTGATCTAAAGAAAGTTCGAATAGTTATATTAATATCAGATAAATCAGACTACAAAGCAAAGAATATTGCCAGGGATAAAGAGGATCATTTCATAATGACAAAGAGGTCAACTCATTAAAAGGACAAAGCAATACTCAAAGTTTACGAACTTGAAGACTGAGATACAAAATGTTCATAACAACTTTATGGGAAAAATATTTTCAAAACTTTTAACCTCCAAAGAATTAATTATCAAGCTATATGATGGAGTCCTCTGAACAATAAAAAAATATAAACCTATAGCAAAATGGGAGAAGGCTATTAGCAAGGAATTTGCAGAAAAAGATATTCAAATAGTTAATAAATACATGAAAAAATACCATTTTCTGTAGTAATCAGCAAAAGTAAAACAAAACTGAGAAAGTATTTCACAATCATCTGCTAACAACAACAATAAAAAGGTCAGATAATACCAAGTGCTGGTGAGGGTGTGGGATAATCTCAAGCACTTGCTCTGAAGTGTAAATGAGTAATACTTTGGAGAGCAATTTGTCAACACCTAGCATAGTTGAAAATGCACAAGCAATGCAATACTCCCACATGTGCATGAAAAGATGTTACGTAAGTGTAAACTGCAGTGTTCTTTATAAAAAAAAAATTAAATGCAAACAACCTAAATTTCCAATGAGAAGATTGTAGAAATATGGACTTGACTAAATATTATGGCATATTTATACAATGTAATATTTTATGGAAGCTAAAATGCCATGCACACTAATAACCATGACATGTACCATGTTGAGAGATTCTTTAAATCCTTCGACATTCCATTATTTTCTGTTTTCTAATGTGGAGGAGATTTGTCAAGCTTTTTCTTTTTAATGTTTTCCAACTCTTAAGAACTAGAGATTTACTGTGTAAATTGTTAGAAGTCATCTTTTCTTCTTCACATATCTAAATAACAAACTCCTACAACAACATTATTCTATCCATAGAGTGACAGATTAGACCATGTAATTCAGACTATTACATTTTATGGAGCAAAAGAAAAAAATAAAGCATAATCAATTTTTCTGTTGCTGAACTTTTCAGTGTAAATAGATACTATTGCATATCTAATTTACATTTATCTTAACATAATTCTAAGTCATGACATTTAAACACAATTGTGATTTTTAAGACAGCACAGTTAAAATGATACATAATTTAAAATCCCTAATTTCAATTATGCTTGTATGGAAATATAGGCATGATGTATCTCTGAAATATTATAGTGATTATAGTCTCTGTTTTTATTCATACATGATTAATCAGCCAATAATGAAAAGAAAATTTCTCTAATACTGTAAGTATGATGATTATACCAGTCTAATTTATTTTATCATGGGATCTCTCCTTTGCTCTCTTAAGCCTTAATATATACTGCTTGAATTATTGCAAGTGGATTTTCTATTGTTACTATGCAAAAACTAATAAAAACATCAATTTAAACAGATGGAAGACCTAATAGTATCTACTTCCAGCTTTGATTACAAATTTATTGTCAACAGGGGGAACAATATTTTAAAGCTATAAAAACCAATAAAATTATAAAATTTTTTAAGTAGAAATAATTGGCTTCTATAGAATATAATTATTCATTGTCTGTGTCCTTAGTGGCAGTTAAACATTTTTTTCTTTGCTGAGGAAGATTCTCTCTGAGCTAACATCCGCTGCCAACTTCCTCTTTTCATATGTGAGCTGTCATCACAGCATGGCCACTGACAGATGAGTGGTGTAGGTCCGTGCCTGGGAACCGAACCCAGGCTGCTGAAGTGAAGTGCACCAGACTTAACCACTAGACCACCAGGGCTGGCCCAGCAGTTAAACATTTTAACTGAATATTTTTATCATCAGAAATCTTACCAAAGAAATATAATAAAATGGGTGGATTTCTACTTGCTGTTAAACTAAAAATAAAACATAATGACCCATTTTATACAAAGATAATATTGGCAGATGCACTCCACCATGAAAGAACCATCTGTCTCTATTTGCCACCACCAAATTCATGGGACCAGTGTCTGTCTCTGGGCTCCAACAAAGTTTCCTTTAGCTAGAAGTGGGGCAAAATCCATGCATGATCTATGTGAAATATAGAAATAAATATGACAAGCATTTATATGCTGAACTTGACTAAATAGACCTTTTGTAAAAATGTTAAGTTGAACATGCTATTTGTTTTTTAAAAATGAGGTTGGCAGACACAGATCATTTGGGTCTCATTTTCATGGGAGAAAAGTTGAGTTTCCGCATATAATTTCTATATTCAAGTTGTAAAGTTTGCTTCAATTACAATGTATTCTTCTAAATGTTATTTCTTATTTGCAAAGATGGTCACATTCCCTGGCTCTGAATGCTATGTTAAATTAGGCAGCACTTGTGGAATCTAGTTGCTGTGAAAAGTTCTAAACACCCCTTGTTTTATTGGAAAGAAATTACATTCATCAGTGAATGAGTCATCAAGATATGTATATCCACCTCAGCTGTGTGATCATGAACAACAAGGCTGAAAACTAAAGGCAGAAACCAAACTCCCCCAGTATTTCAAAAGTGGATGTGTGTCTTTTTGTAGTCAAAATCTGCAGAATTGATTATACCTGCAAAGTGAATTTTCATTAGCAATTTCAAAAGCAAGTAATCCCTTCTATGAATTTTTAAATTTTTCATTAGTTCATATAAAAGATTATGCAAAAAATGGGTTAATATTTTAAAATTTCTTTATTGCTTTTTCTTATTATGTTATTTTCTTTTGCTTTAGAGAGTATGAATCCTACTTGGACTTTGAAACCTGCTGCAGGTTCTATTTCTCCTACCTGAGGCGAAATCAAGGAATTGTTTAAAATTATGTCAACATACAATATTGAAAAAAGATTATAAAAATAAAAGCTTCAACCCATCAAAAATATGTTTTGAGTTATATAATGATGTTCAAGTTATTAAAATTTATTTTATTTTATTTTTTGTGAGGAAGATTAGCTCTGAGCTAACATCCCTTGCCAATCATCCTCTTTTTCTGAGGAAGATTGGCTCTAGGCTAACATCCGTGCCCATCTTCCTCTACTTTATATGAGACGCCGCCACAGCATGGCTTGACAAGTGATGCGTCGGTCCCCGCCCGGGATCTGAATCTGCGAACCTGGGCCGCCATAGCAGAGCACGTGAAGTTAATTGCTATGCCACCGGGCAGGCCCTGTCAAGTTATTAAAATTTAAATGCTCTTGCATCTAAGTTATTAAGCAGCTTTGATACAACTAGTATGTTCCAAGTATTTTAATATACTACAGTTAATCTTCCTTTAAAGGAATGTGAGAAAAAAATAAGACACAAAACGTATTTCAAAACATCATGAAATATAATGATAATGTCCCTTGTCTGTGTGATATTTCATTAATTCTACACTATCTTTAGATTCCCAACTTTTTGCTATACAGCACATTGTACACTGTCTATGTAATGTGGTTCAGAAATGGTGGGAATTCTAACAAATGTACTCAGGAACTTTTGTTACATTCTCCACAGGCTCTGTCTATACAGATCTCCCTGCCAATAAACCCATCGTAAATTGAAAATATTGTTAAATCAAAAATGCATTTAATACACCTAACCTACCAAACATCATAGCTTAGCCTAGTCTACCTTAAATATTCTCAAAACAATTACATTAGCCTACAGTTGGGCAAATCATCTAATAAAAAGCCTATTTTACAATAAAATGTTGAATATTTCCTGTAATTTATTGAATACTGTACTGAAAGTGAACAACAGAATGGTTGTCTGGGTACAGAATGGTTGTAAGTGTACCGGCTGTTCACCCTCGTAATCGTGGGGCTGACTGGGAGCTGCGGTTCACTGCCCCTGCCCAGCATCACAAAAGAGTATTATACCCCGTATCATTAGCCCAGGGAAAGATAAAAATCCAAAAGTCAAAGTACAGAGTCTACAGAATCCGTATTGCTTTCGCACCCTGTATCATTTCAAGTCAAAATGTTGTAAATTGAGGACCATCTGTATATGAGAATTATTGATCAAAAAATAATTTATAAAGTCCAAATTACTAGAATGAGCTTTACACAGGCAGCTGTTAACATGCAAATGAGATTCATTCCCAAGCAACCATTCCACACCATTGGATGCTATATTTCCACCTTCAAGTCGTCTCCTAGCCATCACCTCTGTCCCGTGTCATTATCATTTCCCCTGCACTGCTTCCACAGAGATATTTCCTCTATGTTTCTTTCCTTTACATTCTCCACATTACAAAAGCTGCAAGGAAGGTATTTGGGCCAAGATGTGCTGCCCTTGAAGAATTGTATTTTTTATTTCATTCATTTCTTCCTCTCTCTACCTCCCTTTCAATATGTGACTGCTGGATGAAACTTTCTACTTAATCTGTCCTTGTTTTCCTCTACTGAAAACTACTGTCTTATCCATCTCATTTTCCTTGGAAGAAATTCTTTTTCCTGGTTCCAACTTTTATGCTTGCCTCTCTGATAAGATGGGTAATTGAATAGTTAGGAAGGCAAGAAGATGGTTGGTGAACTGGTGCTCTCCACTCCTTTTTCTTGCAATACCAAATGTCTATTTCTCCAGTTGCTGTAACCAGGATGGGTGTTACCTTAAATTTTCTCCTAAGAAGTGGGGAAAATATCCCCAGTTCTAAGCTTCATTTTCCATCCTGTTTCTGTATCTTTCCATTTGTTTTCTGATATCTAATGGGAGACTTAAGAGTTTAGGCTACCTATTTAACCTTAATTATCCTTCTCAAACTTTCTTACAATTTTCATATGGAATTAGTCCATCAAGGCAAAGATGTGTAGGTTAGTCATCTATTTAATACCTTAACTGAATAGTGATATTTTGAAGGAAAAAACTACAAAGATGGGTTTTGTTCAATTACAATTTATTGTTTCTATACACTTTACCAGCTGTATTACAGATTAAAATGGCATTTCTGGATTTTACTAGGAATTTAAGGCCATTAATGATACAATGTTTGATTGCCCTTAGAATAAAAATTGATAGATTGGGAATCGTCCTTTTTAGTAGATTTTTAACCATCATTAATTAATAGTCTTATCAATTTTCCATTTCAAAGAAAACAGAAGATCTGAACTTTTTTGGCATAAGAGAGTGTGTTACCCTCGTTTTCTAAGTGTGATTCTATTGACACTAAGAAGCTCATGACATTGTGAAGTTGGATTTCATTTTTCATTGATTGTCTTGGTTTTCTTTCTGTGTACAACTTATTGCCTAGAAGTTTCTTAGGACCTGACTCTACAACACTGTAGCTTTGATGAATAATTACATTATGATCTGAAAATAATACCTGAGAATTACCTATCCCTGAACAGTAAAGGCTTACTTTATCATCCTCTTTACAAAAAAGAAATAACAGCCAAAGGTTTTGTGAAGTCACTAGACTATTATGACCTGTTTTAAATTTTGAATGAGCTGGCTTGTTTTATGGAATCTATGATTTAATTCTTCACTGAAGGGAAACAAAACTGAACTTTAGCCACACAACGCAGAGGACTCTTAGGAAAAGTTGAGTTGACACGCCTGAGAGCTGTAGCAGAATCATGAGGAGCTAAGAAATATAACTTAAATATGCATGAGCAAGGAAGAGACAGAATTCACAGAAAAATCACGGGTCAAGGGGGCAGTGAGTTAGCCTTAGCTGGAAGTTTCAGGGTCTTGGCAATGATAACTATGTAGGCATATTCTTTCCTTGGGACTTTTCTTTCAAGTTTATATAAATTTTAGAAAAGTTCTTCAATTGCTAAAGTACTATTCACCTTTAGAGAAGAAGGATCTAAATATAGTTATTAAAAGGGCACTATCTTCCTTATCTCAGCAGTAAAATCTCCTGATGGAAGAGCCCACTGTGTAGGGGCAATGAGGGGAATGGTGTGGGTGTTTTGACAGGCATATGCAGAGACTGCGTCTTGACCTCCTGGCCCTGGGGTTGTCTCTGAGAAAGGTGGAAGAAAGTCATTTCTTTGTTCCAGAAGAAGGGTGGATGCTCACAGGAAGTTCAGAAGGGATGAAGGATAGGTGGCCTTTGAGGGAAATTAGAATTGTATTTTTTGTGTGACCTAAATTCTTATCCTTTGTCCCGCTAAGAATTCTTTAGTAAAATCTACATTATTCACTAGCACTTTGCAAAATTGGCTTTTTTTTAATGTGATAAAAATGTTGTTTCAATGTTGGCACCCAGGAAAAATAGAGGCTGCCTCCAGAACAGCCAACCATAGCTGGATTAAATGTAGCATGAAATAAAGAAATTGTTAAAAAGTAGCAAAGATAAATCCGGAGCCTCAAACTCTGTTTGCCCAGATTTGTGGTAAAACTTAGAGCTGGAATACTCTCAGCTTGGAGAATAATGACATTCAGAGCTTCTCTGAGCAACTGTGGGTGACATAATGTTGGTGGTCACCAAAATTCCAAAGAGCACTCCTGAGAAAGTTACAGATGTATCAAGAAACACCAGGACTGTGGTGACCAAGATGGACTTAACGTTCCCCGCAGCTTGCCTAAACTTTAGATAGATTTCTTTCTGACTACAGGCCCTGATCTCCCTTTTCTTAGAGTATTTGCATTAGAAGACTTGTAAATTCTCTCTCTGCTCCTTTGAAACGTGTTTAAATCTTCTCCTAGTCACCTGTCAGTTTTACAATGCTGGAAATGTGTTTCTCAAGGACCTGAAAACCATCTCTTTGAAACATAAACAAGGAAGAAGATAACACCCCTATCTCCCAGTCTCTGTGGGAGGGTAGGAGCCTAACTAGGGTGGGAGTCAATTAGCAAACACAGATGATTTAATCACAGGGAAAAACATCTGGAAACTCAGGAAAAACTCAATGGGCTCCACATATCTCCTTGATCAACGTCCCCACAATGTACTCCAGGACTTTTCAACTAACTCATCCCAGCCCTTAAAAACCTTCCACCCTTTGATTATTAGGGAATACTATGAAAAACTTTACGCCAACAAATTGGACAACCTAGAGGAAATGGACAAATTCTTGGATGCGTACAACCTCCCAAAACTGAATCAAGAAGAAATAGAGAATCTGAACAGACCAATCACAAGTAAAGAGATTGAAACAGTAATCAAAAACCTCCCAAAAAATAAAAGCCCAGGACCAGATGGCTTCCCTGGAGAATTTTATCAAACGTTCAAAGAAGATTTAGCACCTATCCTTCTCAAACTATTCCAAAAAATAGAGGAAGATGGAATACTTCCCAACACATTCTATGAGGCCGACATCATGCTGATACCAAAGCCAGACAAGGACAATACAAAGAAGGAAAACTACAGGCCAATATCACTGATGAACATAGACGCAAAAATCCTCAACAAAATATTGGCAAACCGAATACAGCAATACATCAAAAAGATCATACACCACGATCAAGTGGGATTTATACCAGGGACACAGGGATGGTTCAACATCCACAAATCAATCAACGTGATACACCACATTAACAAAATGAAGACTAAAAACCACATGATCATCTCAATCGATGCAGAGAAGGCATTCGACAAGATCCAGCATCCATTTATGATAAAAACTCTCAACAAAATGGGTATAGAAGGAAAGTACCTCAACATAATAAGGGCCATATATGACAAACCTACAGCAAACATCCTACTCAATGGGGAAAAACTGAAAGCCATTCCTTTGAGGACAGAAACAAGACAAGGGTGCCCACTCTCACCGCTCTTATTCAACATAGTACTGGAAGTTCTGGCCAGAGCAATTAGGCAAGAAAAAGGAATAAAAGGACTCCAAATAGGCAATGAAGAAGTGAAACTCTCACTATTTGCAGACGACATGATCCTATACATAGAAAACCCCAAAAATTCCATCGGAAAGCTACTAAAAACAATCAACAACTACAGTAAAGTGGCAGGGTATAAAATCAACTTACAAAAATCAATTGCATTTCTATACACTAACGATGAAACAACAGAAAGAGAACTCAAAAAGACAATCCCATTTACAATTGCAACAAAGAGAATAAAATATCTGGGAATAAATTTAACCAAGGAGGTCAAAGACCTATACAATGAAAACTATAAGACACTATTGAAAGAAATCGAGGAGGACATAAAGAAATGGAAAAATATTCCATGCACATGGATTGCAAGAATAAATATAGTTAAAATGTCCATTCTACCTAAAGCAATCTACAGATTCAATGCAATCCCAATCAGAATCCCAACGTCATTCTTCACGGTAATAGAACAAAAACTACTGAAATTCGTATGGGGCAACAAAAGAGCCCGAATAGCTAAAGTAATTCTGAAAAAAAAGAACAAAGCTGGAGGCATCACAATCCCTGATTTCAAAATATACTATAAAGCTACAGTAATCAAAACAGCATGGTACTGGTACAAGAATAGACACACAGATCAATGGAACAGAATTGAAAGCCCAGAAATAAAACCACACACCTATGGACAGCTAATCTTCGACAAAGGAGCAAAGAACATACAATGGAGAGAGGGAAGTCTCTTCAATAAATGGTGCTGGGAAAATTGGACAGCAACATGCAAAAGAATGAAAGTAGACCATCTCCTATCGCCATATACAAAAATCAATTCAAAATGGATCAAAGACCTGAATGTGAGACCTGAAACTATACAACTCCTGGAAGAAAATATAGGCAGTACACTAATTGCGATTGGACATAAAGGGATCCTTTCAGATTCCATGTCTACCCAGACAAGGGAAACAAAAGAAAAAATAAACAAGTGGGACCTCATCAGACTAAAGAGCTTCTACAAGGCAAATGAAACCAGGATCAAAATGAATAAACAACCCACCAGCTGGGAGAAAATATTTGCAAATCGTTTGTCTGACAAGGGATTAATCTCAGTAATATACAAAGATCTCATACAACTGAGCAACAAAAAAACAAACAACCCGATCAAAAAATGGGCAGAGGATATGAACAGACATTTTTCCAAGGAAGAGATACAGATGGCCAATAGACACATGAAAAGATGTTCAACATCACTAATCATCAGGGAAATGCAAATCAAAACGACACTAAGATATCACCTTACACCCGTTAGAATGGCTATAATCACAAAGACAAATAACAACAAATGCTGGAGAGGTTGTGGAGAAATGGGGACCCTCATTCACTGCTGGTGGGAATGCAAACTGGTGCAGCCTCTATGGAAAACAGTATGGAGAGTCCTCAAAAAATCAAAAATAGAAATACTGTATGATCCAGCAATCCCACTCTTGGGCATCTACCCAATGGACATGAAATCAACCATCACAAGAGGCTTATGCACCCCTATGTTCACTGCAGCATTATTCATGATAGCCAAGAAATGGAAGCAACCCAAGTGTTCCTTGACTGATGATTGGTTAAAGAAGATGTGGTATATACATACAATGGAATACTACTCAGCCATAAGAAAAGACACAATTGTCCCATTTGCAACAACATGGATGAACCTAGAGGGTATTATGTTAAGTGAAATAAGCCAGAGAGAGGAGGCCAGACACTGCATGAACTCACTCATATATGGAATATAAATGAACACACGGACAGAGAGAACTGATTGGTGGTTACCAAGGGGAAGGGGGGTGGGGGGGCACAAGGGGTGAAGGGTTACATCCACAAGGTGACAGACAAACAAAAATGTACAACTAAAACCCCACAGTGTTATAAACTAAGACATCAATAAAAAATAAAAAATAAAAAATAAAAAACCTTCCACCCTTTGTTTCAGCAGAGCTGAGTATCTGGACTTGTTCTGTGTTTTCTCCCCTATTACTGGCAATAAAATTGAAATAAAATCTTCTGTCTGCTCATCTTGTCTGGTGCAACTGTTTCTTTAACAGTGGATAATCAGCTCTGGAAAGACACCAGAGGCATACTTAAGAGAAATGTGCTTGAGAAAAAAGTGAGAAAACAGCCAACTATTTACAACCAAGGTTCTTGTTTTTAAACCCCTGCTATAATGTAATGCTATGTTATACAGTTTTTCTAGAGGTTATCATTTAAATATTGTTCATTCTATTTAGAGCTCTAGTTCTGTAGAAAGAAAATAAATGTAATTCTGACCCACAAACTTCAGAAAAGTTAAGCCCTTATCCTAGCATGCCCCACTCGGAAACATGTCTGAATTGTAAGCTGAGCTTCAAAGAAACCAATTTTTAAGAAAATATATGTAGTACATTCAACACAGCTCAAGTCTCAGAAGTCATCAGTTTAAATAGTGGTTCTCAGGATTAAATTTAATATTACAGACAAAGAATTTAGCCCAGTACTTGGCACCTAAAAGATGGTGAGGTCTTAGGCAAATCATCTGTATTTTAGGAACCTCAGTTTCTTCATCTGTTTAAAATGGATAGTAGTAACATCTATTTCATAAAGTGATTATGAGAAATAAAAGAGATGGTGTCTATAAAGTACTTAGCAGATGGTAGGCATATACGAAGGTTTACTAAGTTTTTGTCAAGTTGTTATTATTAATATGAACCTAGAATCAAAATCGAACAAAGTTCACCACACTCATTTAGACTTAAGAGATTGCTACTGTAAGCTTCCCTGTTGTAAGAGGTAGCTCAGTTGCTCAGTCTGCTCCCCTGACTCTATCCATCAGTACTATCAATACTTTCAGTAGTCCTTTCATGAACCTTCTTCATTCACACCTTACTCAATTGAAATCCCAAAGAATGAGGCTCATTGTAATGAACAAGATATAGCTCGAGCCTTGGAAATTCCATAGTGTGCCATATGTTTTTGGCCAACAGGTCCTTTTAGGAGCCTACCCAAGTAGAAGAAATTCAATTCACCCAAAAACTTTCTTCAAGTCCTCCTCCATCAGCCTCCCTCAGCTAGGCTCTTGGATATCCATGCACGTGACCAAAGGGCCTTTCATCAGAACTTCCCCAAACTGTTTCCTCTTAGGGGACAGGGATGTTCAGTCATTTCCTAGAGTTCTATCAGTTTTCCAAGGCTTCATTTGTGCATATAGATGGACTCTTATTAAGAGGAATAACTCAATTTTTCTTGACCATTGCCTTAATATTTCTGATGAAAAGTCACTAGTCCCATGCAGAGTTTCCTCTGAGTATTTCTTTGATTTTGTGATTCCTCACGTATGCTTAGCAATGCATCTATTTCATCTAGCACCATGCTGCCCAGATAGGGGTAGGATTCCCCACTGAGCACTATAGGGTTTCCCTGTGTGTCACCATGATGACAGTGTCCCTCTGGTAATCTCTGTGGTTTCAGCCACTTATAGTCCTCTGACAGCAGCATGTGGTAAAGTGGGGGGAAGTAACACATTTGCTTTCCACTTTCTCATGCGTTATTAATGGGCTTTCATAGTAAAGTTTCTCCCACTCACACAGTACTGGTCTTGGGCCATCAATTCAATAATACCAAAAGGGATATACTTGAAATGTTTATTCTTCTCAGAAAATCATGTGCAATATTCATGGCTTTTTCTTCCCTCTTGTTCAATGAATTTTCCTCAGAGATTCCTCATTCCTCATGAATTTTCCTCAGAGATTCCTCAGCTAGAACACTGGCAGCAACCAAGGATTCAGGCCCCCTCCATTTTGCCAGACATGCCCAGGCACATCTGATTTTCACTTGGTCTCAAGATGGGGCCCCAGACACATTAAAATTAAAATTATGGAATTTTTACCAGCTACATTTAAATGTAAAACATTGTTGTGAAGGAAAAACCTCAGCTTTTTTCTTCCTATGGAGAGAAAAGCCCAGTTCTTCCCTACTATGTGTTTCTTCCTTGTGAGTCTCCTTTAGTTTTTCATAGAACACTTTCCCTCTGACACTTCTGGTCACCAAATGTGGGGAAGATTTTCCCCACAACAAGCAATTCTCTGTGACACCAGCTGGCTGTCCTATATTTTTTCTCAATTCTGACACTATCTACCTGGAGACAGCATCACATCCCACAGGTTAAGGGCTTAGTCCCACAAGACTGCCCCACCTTCAGGTGGCTCACAGAACTTAGGGAGCGTCCCGAGAGAAGGAGCTTCTGCCCCCAGAGAGTTGGGGTGTGCCACTCTCCTGGTATGCATGCGTTTGCCAACCTGGAAGCTCGCCAAACCCCCGACTATTGGGATTTTATGGAGGCTTCCTCACATAGGCATGATCAATTATTAACTCCACTTCCAGCCCCTCTCAACTCTCCAGAGGATGGGAAGTGGAGCTGAAAATTCCAAGCTTCTAATCACGGCTTGGTCTTTCTGTGACCAGCCCCCATCCTGGAGCCATCCAGAAGCCCAGCCAGAGTCACCTCATTAGAACAAAAGATGCTCCTAGCGCTCTTATCACTTAAGAATTTACAAGGGTTTTAGGAGCCCTGTGTCAGGATGGGATCAAAGACAAATATCAGAACAAGAGATGCTCCTTGTGCTCTTATCTTTTAGGGCATTCTAAGGGTTTTAGGAGCTCTGTGCCAGGAACCAGTGACAGAGATCAATACATGTATTTTCTGTTATCAAACTTTCTTTCATTACGTTACTTCATGTCTTAATTTACATTATCTTAACCTAATAGATTTCACCATTTAACCAATTTTCCTTTCTTATACATTATTTTCTTACATTCTCTATTCACCTTAATTTCTTTCAATTTCAACTTAAAAAATACTTTTGTACTTTTTAACTCAACTCAGACACAAAAATGCAATATTAGAACTCACATATGTGCTGTTTGATAATATTGTGCTAGTAAAATAGAGATGGAGTCTCTAAAAATAGGGAAATAATGCTAAAACTCTCTTTTAAGGTATTTTTTGGTTTGTTCTTTATGAGGTACTATACAGGAACTTAAGTGTATTTGCAGTTGGCAAATAACTTTTTAATATTTAATCATATTGACTTTTGACTAGAATATTCTTCATGTAAATATTCATGATATGTGGCTGCATTCCCAGATTTTATATCTGTGTCATGCACTTCTAGAAAAAAATTGGGCAAAAGTAGATTTTACGGTTATCAAGAAATAGCTTTATTACATAAACCCATCTTGAAAATATGTTTTGCTGACCTCTCTCTCAGCATACAGCTGACATCTCCAGGCAGGTGTTCTAATTTGCTTGGTGTATCTAGCATGTGCTCTAATGCTCATGAGAATACGCTCTGTAGAAGGTGGAAATCCTCCTTTTCTGTATCAGAAAAGTAATATTGTTAGCATCCTCCAGTATGTGTCTAGACATGAAATTGGTATTTTACATGATATTTTTAAGTTTCACTGAGAAAAAGTGTTTGAAGAAACAATTAACCTTGCATCTCCAAATACAACTTATCACTTTGTTTCTCTGCCAGCTAAAATCAAGTTTTTGGATCGTTGTTCTAATTTTTTTTAAATCTCTAAAGAATGATATCTTTTAGTCATTCTAAATCAAATATATTTTGTCCCCAAGGAGATATCATGCTTTCAACTTATTTTTCATACCAAATGTCCATTTAGGCCCATTTCCAATTTTAAATAAATCTCAGAGACATCAATGGATACCAATTGTTCTGATTCCATGCCCAAAGGTTAGCATCCATGACATAAAAATGTAAGAAACCCAACAAGTAATATTAAAGTATAAATACTTAAAATGACATGAATGCAAAGAACTGTGGAAATTAAAGGAAGTAAATCCTGTAATACTATCCTAAATCCTAAGTCAGCAAAGTGTGAAATCCTAGTTCTTGGCAGGATTTTGAAAATGTATTTAACCCAATAACATTCCTCGAGCTCCATTCAGACCTACTTTTGTTTTACGGTTTTCACTGTGCTAATCACATAATTTCATTAAGCCCTCACAGTAACCCGGGGAAGTATTGTAATTACCTCACAGGTTGTTACAAGGCAAGGTGGGAACATAACTGCCATCTCCAGTTCCATCTTCTGCATTCCTTCCATTGTATAATATAGGTGACAATCTATCTTGACTTTATTCAGCTCCAATGACCAAAGTGCAAATACCAAGAATATTATACATCATCTGTTATAATAAATACATACAAATTTAGGCATGGAGGAAAGGTTAACTCAGCCTAAGGGGTATTTGTGGAAACTTGACTATTGAAATAACACCTGAACTCATTGAAGAACATATAAAATCTGACCAAACGAGGAAGGAGTCTCATGAAATTTGGGACTGAAAACATGAAATCCAAACCAGAAGTGTCTGATATTAGCTCTTTTTCTCTACTCTGCTACTATTAATTTAGACTATACTTATGTAAGGGCAAATGCAAATTAAAAACCAAAGGCTTAATCCTCCCTGTTACTAATAAAGAAGGAGATGCCCCCCTCTTTCTTATAGTGTTTACCTCAGAAAACTTGTAATTCTAAGTTTTTAATCTTTTTGAAAAATATGTAAATCCTTTTAAAAGCTAAATGAGACTTTTGCCAGCTTAAAGACCCAGGGATGTCCTTCTCAAGGGCCTGGGAACCATCTCATTAAAAAGTGAGAGGGACAGCACCCTCATCTCCCAGTTTCTGTGGGAGGATAGGAGCCTAACTTCCGTGAGCTCCTTGCTCCAAGTTGCAAACTTACCACCTGTCATAGTTATGAGAAGTTGCCTTTTCCTTTGTGCAAAATCAGTTAATGAACCCAGATAGTCACCCAAATTGCCAAGTGAGTTTAGAATGAACTGTGTATGATAAATGGTGCTGTCAAGTCCACCTACTTGAGGACTAATTATTGTTTATCTTGAGAACATGTATGTAATGAGTTGCATTTATCTGGATGTATAAAACAGTGAGATTTCTTTCTGTATTTACAATCTCTTAGCAGATTGCCTGTGATGTGCATCACGTTCTGGTTTAACAATAAAACTGTTTTCTTTCTTGACTTGAAACCCTTAGTGGAGAGATTTTCTGGGTTGGGAGAAGATTTTGTACTCAATTTTATTTCCTCAACACTTTTATCACAATGCTATTTAAAATGAACAAAAATTATACCATCTTTACTATAACAAGTGCGAGCTAGATAGTATTCCTCCTAAATTTTAGATGTTTTCCTGATTTACTTCATGGTTTCTGGCAAGCCAGTGGGATAATCTACCTAGCAAAAAAGTATAAAACCAGATTCTCAAGTTAAGGTTAGCTTCCTGAAGATTTAAAAACTAATGGTAATGACCATGTGGTGGTCCAAGCCTTTTTCTGTACTGTTATTTTTCTCCCATTTAAATATACCTTCTTTAAGACTATACTGATTGAGACAATAAAATAGGAGAATAATGCTAAATAGCAACCAATTCAACCACACTCTACCTTAATTAAAAATCTTTGCTTTGACATTGATATTCCTTTGTTGCCTTAAAACAAAAATTAAGCTTTTGTTCTCAAATATTTAAGGAAATATAATTTGTAATTCTACTAATTAACTCTGAACGATTAGCTGAAAGGGGCATCTTTTTCCATGAACAATATCAAAATGACCAGGTGCCTTTATACTTATGTATAGAGATAGATATAGATGTACATATAGATATACATATCCAAAAGTGTAGTATATGTTAAGATATTTCTTATAATAATAATAGAATAGCAATAGAAATAATAATAGAAACGCAATAGAGGAAGAAAACAGTAAATGTGAAGAGAACAAATGGATTACAATACTCTGTGGAAAAAAAATGCTTCTTAATCATTGTTACAGTTAAATTATAAGGTTATTCTAGGACCTAATGGAATTTCTTAAGTAAAAAGCAACCTACTTAAGGAATAATAACAATTATTATAATGGCTAACATTTGCCGAGCATTTACCAAACATCAAGCACAGCTTTATATTATTTAAATACTGTGACAACCCTGTAAGTTGGGAATTATAATGGACATTGTGCAGAGAGAAAAACTAGGACACAGAGAGGTTGAATTAACTTGCCCAAAGTCACTGCATTAGTAAATGCAAAGCAAAGATTCAAACCCACACACTGGAGGTCCAGGGTCTCAACTCTAACTTGATGTTGTTCTGCCTTTCTTGGGGCTTCCCTTAATGAACTCTCCGAGCATTAAGCTTATATTTAACAGCAGAAGCATCTACTAACTACATACCAAAGATGATTCCATTCTTTAATCAAAACAATCATTCCTGTCAATATTCTAAATTTAGTAATACGTTGAAAAGCATCTTTAGAAATGCTGTCTCATTGGACTCTCACAACATTTTGAATACACAATTATATACACATCTCATTTACCCCAAAAGAAAATATTGTTAAAACTGACAGGTTGTTCACCCAAGATTATTATTTATTCAGAATAAGTTTTCCTAATATCTTTGCATTGGATGGGTTATTTACTTTCCCTTAGGAAATCCAGTCTTTTTTAAAGAACGTAACTGACTTGGAAGACTGTGCCAAAAAATCAGCATTATGATTAACCTCCATTTCCAAGACATCAACATTAATACTTCTTGTCATACTAGTACTTTCTTGCAAAGTGAGTATTGGTGACATTTATCCAGAGTTAAATCCATGACTTAAAATGATGGGACTATCAGTGAGTCAGTGGATAGTGTCTAAGAGCCTGGGCTTTGAAGTCAACCAGATCCAGGCTTGAATCCTAGTCTTACATTAACTAGCTCTATGGTGTTTAGTCAGCTACTTATTCTCTCCATTGTGTGAAATGGGTCAAATGATAATTATTTCATAGATGCATTGTAAATAACAACGTAGTCAAATGGCAGCTACTAAGAGCTTTATATAGATTATTTCAAGGTAAATGAAATAATGTAAATTTTCCTAGAATGGAGTATGTGTACTTTGAATTGATCTTATGTGATATGTGAAAGAATATATTTATTTTAATAGTTATATACTTATTTTATTTTATATTAGAGCTACTATAACTACTAACTCAAAACTATGATTTTATGGGCATTTTTCCTTAGTTTAAGACTTCCTTAGCTTGAGGTTAAGAATTGGTTTAAGGTTAATTTAAAGAAAAATATAGTTATCATTCAATGGGACCAAAAGATTTATAACTTGGTAAAAGTGGTCAATAAATTTTAAATCAGACTTGGATGTTCCTCAAAGCCCAAATTAATATATTTGGGGGAAAAAAGAGAAGGAGAAATAAATAGAATAATTTTGTAATCATTGTATAGAACCTGTGATTTGTAAATTTAGGTTAAATTTGTTTTCTAATATTTAGATTACTAAACATAAAACCTAATTAAATATTATTATATGAGTGAGCTATTTTGATTCTACATAAGAAACTCACTGTAATTCATAGAAAGCTGGTGTGTAATGGTGTATAGGTCTTTTATGGAGCACAATATGTCTGGTTATTTTCATAATTGTTTAACATTCATTCATTCATTCATCCATTCATTCAATCAACAAATATTTTTAAGTGGCTATTATAAGCTGGACTCTGATCTCCTGTTCGGAATATAGTGATGAATGAGACAAACATAGAACCCTGTCCACATTCTAGCATGGAAGGCATGAAATAAATAACTGAATGTCTACTTTTTAATGAAATATATTAGATTTTTAAAATTATTTATAGACTTTGTACTTATATTCATTCTATTCTTCTCTTTTTTCGTTGGATTGGTTATCATGTTAGTAAATTTTCTGATAAATATTTTGATATAGATAATGCATTTTTGATCAATGAGGCCAAACCAAAAGATTCCAATACATGGGCATAGACTGTTTTTGATACATATATTTGTAAAATATAATGGTTAACTTATATGTAATATTGGCCAACACTTCTTTGTTAGTATGTAGTTTCGCATAGCCTAAATGCTTAGAAATGTGGGTTTTCAGTATTAGAATTTCCATTGTGTTAACTCAGAGAACACCAGCTACATCTGTACCTTCTCATCAGTGTTGCAACCACCATGATTTTAGAGCTCCTGTCCAAGTCATCTTCTAATCAGTTCTTATTTCAAGAGAAGAGACTACTTCATATTTAGGCTTCTCAAAAAAGCATGCTTTTGGGGGCCAGCCCAGTAGCATAGTGGTTGGGTTCTTGCACTCTGCTTCGGCAGCCCAGGATTTGCGGGTTCAGATCTTGGGCACGGACCTACACACTGCTCATCAAGACATGCTATGGCAGCATCCCATGTAAGAAAAATGGAGGAAGATTGGCACATACGTTAGCTCAGCAACAATCTTCCTCAAGCAAAAAGAGGAAAATTGGCAACAGATGTTAGCTCAGAGCCAATCTTCCTCACCAAAAAAAAAAAAGCACACTTTTTTTTCTTCTAAAGGATTCAGAGCAATAACCTTTTACTCCTGTATCACTCTGAAATGACTTTTTAATTTTGATTTTTATATTTCTTCTTTTCAGAATTAACAGAACAAATTACAAAAAAGTAATTTATTTATAAACTCATCTTTATTTTCCATTGTCCTTAAAAAAACAGAGGCTCAAACTGCCCAAAATTTAAACTTAGAAAAATACGTGGGGCACAACAGCTTTGTGAATTTAAATTCTGATCCGGTAGAATCAATTAATGAAAAAAAATCCATTTGGGAGCATTTCAGAGAATCAACAGATATATTTAAGTGCCACACTACTACCATCACTTCAAGTAAGGAAAAGTAATTTTCCATAAAGAGCTATCTATCATAGGAGAGAACACAACTAATGAGTTAGTTTCTTAACTGCCATTATTTCTGTCATTAAGATTCCTTTGCCAAGAAACCAATTTTAGGAAAACTCACATTTTGATCAAATAAAGTTATTTCTTCTGCTCACTGACTCCAGATTGCGTTAAGGTCCTGGACATAAAATCTATTTCCTCAGTTGCTCACTATAATAATTTGGATTTTTTCAATAATTCCAACACACATAGTGACTAGGGCTGGACACAAACTGAGAGACTAGCCCATAAGTGTTACACTGTTGATTTAACTTTGGAGAATTATGATAATATTGGACAAAGAAGTACTAATTATTCTGTCAGAAATTGCCAATGCAATGAGTTAAGAGATTACTTTAGATGACTCTTTCCTTAAAAAAAAAAATCCCCAAATCAGTAAGACAACTAATTATGAATATGTAGAGATTGATTTGGGGAAAGCATTTTTGTTTAACAAAAGTAAAAAGATTGATCTCAGTCTTCCGGGATTCATGACATGCACGTAGAAAAAGAACTTATACAAGACAACGATAAAGTCGAAATAGGTGAGATCAGGAGAGCTTCAGTAATTTAAGAAGTAAGATTTCTTATGGCTGAAGAAGGATCAGGAAAAAGCATTGTAAATATCAGAGGGCACAACAATGTGACAAAGTGTGAAAGCATAAGTAAATACGCTCAGAGCACAGGTTTTCTGTAGAAAAGTGATGGTTGCTTTAAGAGCTGAGTTGGAACTCTGCATAAAATGCTAAGAAATTTGATGTAGTACGTAGGAATGGGAAATTTGAATTTTTTATTTTTTAGCTGTGGAATGACTTTAGAAGATAAGCATTTGTTATGGCTCACCAAAGTGATTCTTCTATGATAATGATGTGTGATCAAAACTTACTTATTTTTCCTACTCCTAGATACTCCAGGAGTGTGTAGTGCATTTTGCTCATTTTTAGGATGGTCATTTAATGATGTAATTGGCTGAGTGGGCTGGGTCAAATCCTAGCTTTTGTGATATGATGATGGATAGACTCTATTTTGGGCTTGAGCCACAGGCCGAGAACATGGATGTCCTGAGGACATGCACATCAACTCTGCTTGGGAATTCAGTCAGAGCCATCAAGGCTCTGGGCTACAGTGCAAAGCCCTTAATCCACAACACTGTCATTGTCTACTCCAGCTTTCAGAAAGCATGTATTCCAGAATAAGTACTTTGGTCAAAAAAAAGGAAATAGAGGCAAAATGAAAAATCTAGAGAGATTAGAGAAGAAAAAACATCCCAAAACACCATGAGGAATGTTAGGGATTTGGAGAGATTTGACAGAACATGTGAAAAAGCACATAGCGGAGACAAATTTTGTTCAATATAACCTTAGTATACTAAAGGATAAATGAATCTTCTGAACTTAGAAAATTTCACAGATAGGAAAACCTTTCTTGCCAGAAGAGTATTTCTAATCCTGCTCTGATACCTTAAACTGGTGAAGAAATATTCCCAATCTTTTACCCCTAGAGTGGAATGAAACCAGAAGAAATCTCTAAAAGTAATTCCTTAATCTCAATAACATCATGAAAACTAAGCATTTACAATTTCACCATTTTTTGCTCATCAACACAGTTAGAACTTTAGATTTGTTCCCGCAGAGGGACTCACTCCTCTCCAGTCTTGGCACAAGAATCTGGACTTTCTGTCTGTCGCATAAAGGTTTTCTTGACAGACTGCTGCCCGAGGGGAATCCAATATCTCAAATGAGAGGCCCTGGACTCAACCACCTGGTCTCAATTCCAAAACCTTCAAGTTAATATCTGTGAAAAACTTAGAGTTTTGGAAAATAAATTGTAACACGAAACTTTCCAAGCTTCAGAAAGGAAATAAGGAAAGGGGAAAAAATCGTTCATTTAACAAACAGTTGCTGAGCTTGATTAGCATAGAAATAGTGCTCGCATACAAAATTCACATGTATTTCATCCTGCAGGATTTCCATTTTGTTCATTTATTTATTATTTGCTAGCATAGTCCTGATTACACGCCAAAAATTTCCATTTAGGTTAAAACGGAATTTTATGATTATGTCTTGTGTCCAGGACCAATTTGGAAAGCAGGGAGTAATCAATCCCCAGAGGCAAATTTTTTCATGGGGCCGGATAGTGAAGGAACATTCTTGCCACTAAGTGGTAGCACAGAAGTTTGCCTTGCAAGATGCATGGCCGTCCTCAGAGGTCAGAACAAGACCTCCCAGGCAATCTTGTAGACGGAGAGATGGAACTGAGCATGCCTTCAGCTAGTTTGCTGCACATCTCTGAGATATTCAGAAAAATAGCACATCTGACTGTTATGAAGCTAGAGACTTGGGGACCGCAATGCTACCCTGGAGCGTCAAGACGGCGGGAGAGGCCTGGAGGAAGCTCCTTTCCCATCTGTCTCTCAGCACACAGGAGAAATGAAGGAGAACATTTTTAGTTTGATACTTAAAGAGCAGAAAAGAAATACTTCAAATTTGAATCATTACTTTTTGTTTATCATTATTGATTTTACGTCACTTTGGTTCTATCAAACTCAGTTAATAAAATCTTCAAGTCTCTAATAGGGTATGACTAGTCAGGAATTTTGAGCTCAGGAACAGCAATTTATTGCTTACCTCAGTTCCATCTGTAAGCAGAACTAAGTTTAAATGGTGTTTGTTTTAATAATTTTAAAAATCTTCTGGTTATATTTTAAATATAGTGAAAATATGATGAATGCTTATATGATTATATAGTTAGTGATGGTGTGGATGGAAGAAAATCATCAGAAATATTCCAAAATGGTGGAAACATCCTGAAATAAGAAGACATTTTGTAAACATATTTGTCTTTCTAAATAAGCAATAGTAGACATTTAAAATAAGAAATAAACATTCTCTAAATCCAGGAATAGCCGATTTTTATTGTGTGCTTGAATCCTGAGTGAGGCTGAGGAAGGAAAAATAAAGAAAAAGGTATTTGTGGAGAGGATAAGAAAGTCAGTTTATTTTGATATGATCATGGTACATGCAGATGGATAGTAACTAGAGTAATTTACACCAAGAAAAGTTTAAGGCACTATTCTAGAAAAAAAAAGAAAATCCAACAATTAACTAATTTTGGTAAGAATAAACTAAAGATGACTAATCTATTAGATTAAACAAATATGGCATTAGAAGTGTAGATGCTAGTGTCAGAATATAGAATGCACAGTCTGTGATATTCTTTATACTGTGTGTACATTTAAGATGCTATCAAACTCTTTTAGTCTTTTATGTGAAACTCTTTTATGTTAAAAGCTTTGTTTGTCTAAGCTAGGGAGATGAAAAAAAGAAAGAAAGAAACATTCTATTTGTGTCTGCATCTGCAACAGAGAACATAACTGGAGACAACACATGTCACAGTGCTTAACATTAAGGGCCTCAATAAGATGGTTTAATTTTCCCTAGGACTCACAGTACTTACAGTTCCAGGGCACTTTGGAACATGAAAGGACACAGCCCTGATTTTTAGTTCTGGACATACAAATCTATGTAAAAAACATAATAATACTGTGTCTAAGAGCTAGATTTAATTTGATAAAACAATAAGTAGGGGATTATGATTCTTTTGAATATATACCAGAAGTGAGATTGCTGGACCATATGGTAGTTCTATTTTTAATTTTTTGAGAATGATCCACTATTTTCCAAGGCTGCTGCACCATTTTACATTCCAAATAACAAGGTACAACTGATTTACAAGAGTATCAAAAAGAATAAGATACTGAAAACTATGAAACATTGATGAATGAAATTAAAGGAAACACAAATGAATGGAAAGATATCCCATGTTCATGAATTGAAGGATTTAGTACTGTTAAACTATCCATATCATCCAAGATGATCTACAGATTCAATGCTATCCCTATTAAAATCCCAAGGTCATTTTGTATAGAAATACAAAAAACACTTCTAAAATTCATATAAAACCCTAAAAGACCCAGAATAGCCAAAGCGATCTTGAGAAAGGAGAAGAAACCAGGAGGCATCACACTTTCTGATTTCAAAATTATTACACAGCTACAGTAATTAAACAGCTGTGTACTGACATGAAGACACACATATAGACCAATGGAACGGAATGGAGAGCCTAGAAATAGACTCATGCGTACACAGTCATCTGATCTTTGACAAAAACTGATCTTTGACAAAAACTGGTCTTTGACAAGGGTGCCAAGAATACACAATGTGGAAAGGAAAATCTTCAATAAATGGTATAGAAAAAACTGGATAGCCACATGCAAAAAATTGAAATTGGACTCCTATCTTACATCACACACAAAAATCAACTCAAAATGAATTAAGAACTTAAATGTAGGACCTGAAACTGCAAAACTCCTAGAAGAAAACACAAAGGAAAAGCTTCTTGATGTTAGTCTTAGCAGTGATTCTTTTTTGAATGATACCAAAATCACAGTCAATAAAAACGAAAGTACATATCAAACTAAAAACTTCTGCACAGCAAAGGAAACAATTAACAGAATGAGAAGGCAGCCTACAGAATGGGAGAAAATATTTGTAAACCATGTTATCTGATAAGAGGTTAATATGCAAAATATATAAAGAAATCCTGCAACTCAATAGCAAAAAGCCCAAATAATCCAATTAAAAAATGGGCAAAAGACTTGAACAGACATTTCTTCAAAGAAGACATTCAAGTGGCCAACAGGTATATGAAAAGACACTCAACATCATTAATTATCAGACAAATGCAAATCAAAACCACAGTGAGATATTACTTCTCATATATTAGGATGGCTATTATCAAAAACAAAAAGCCAGAAAGATAAGTGTTGGTGAGGATACAATCATTTTAAGGCTTGACTCGTGGTCAAGCCACAACAGTGGTATTTGACACGATTCAGTTCCTCACAAACTTTTGGCTGGAGACCTTTGGTTCCTGGCCATGTGGGCCTCTCTATACTGCAGCTCACAATATGGCAGCTGACTTTATTCAGAATGAGCAAGCAAAAGGGCAGGAGAAAATGAATAAGAACAAGACAGAAGTCACTATCTTCTTTAATTTAATCTTGGAAGTGACATCTTATAATTTTTGCCATATTCTCTTTATAAGAAACAAGTCACTAGGCCTAGCCCATACACAAGGGAAGGGATTACACAAAGGCATGAATACCAGTAGACAGAGATCATTGGGAACCATTTCAGATTTAGCCTACCACATTACAGAAAATAAAGCTTTTCTTTACTGAATTTTAGGAATAAAACTATTCCTGCTTTTTCAGAATTTTCTCTTTTTCTGACTTTGTTCTTACTGATTTGTAGGGGCTCTTTACAGATTATTACTCTGCTACTCTACCCTTTGGTTCCTGGACCCAGATAGTTTACCATTGTTTATTTAGAGTGTATACTTCATGAAGGACAACACCCTTTCTTTGTAGGGTATTATCTCCAAGTGGTGCATCAGCAGCATATTTAAAAGACCATTCAACTCTTTTATTAGGCTAGCAGTTTCTGGGGGTGTGATATGTAATAGACCAGTAGATCCCATGGTCTTCTGCCCATTGCTGCACTTCCTTTGCTGTGAGGTTGGCCCCTTAGTTTGATGTGATGTGAAGAATTCATTATCAGTGGTTCAAACTCTTTGTAAGTCCTCAAACATGGTGCAGGCAGAGGCTCTATGGGAAGGAAAAGAACACGCATGCTTGGCATATGTGTGCTACATTCTGATTGTTTGTGCCCCCCCCCAATTCATGTGTTGAAATCCTAATGCCCATTGTGATGGTATCAGAAGGTGGAGTCTTTGGTAGGTGCTTACGTCACAAGAGCAGAGCCTTCATGAGTGGAATTAGTGATCTTATAAAAGAAGGCCCAGCGAGTTTGCTCACCCCTTCCACCAAGTGAGGACACAGCAAGAAGTTACAGTCTGCAACCTGGAAGAGGGTCTTCTAGAACCTGACTATGCTGGCACCCTGATCTTTGACTTCCAGCCTCCAGAACTGTGAGAAATAAAGTTCTGCTGTTTATAAGCTGCCCAATGTGTGATATTTTGTTATGGCAGCCAGAACAAACTAAGATGATGTGTCAATCTCAATCAAGAGGAATTGCTTCCAGGATGGAGAGGGTTCAAGAGAATCAACTGCCACCAAATTGGCTTTCTTAAGATACAGTGCCATATCAGGGGCTCACCATTGCTCTCTGTTGCTGTCAGGGGGAGTATTCAGCAGTGGTGAGTGGCAGTCTTGGTGAGGTGGCCCATGCTATTGGGTCTATGTACAGCCTCTGTCCCTTTCACCATACCTGCCACATTCATTTGCCTCATTTACCAGCAATGCCTGACCAGTGACAGAGTTGGCTAGCTGTGTAATACTATCTATTTGGCTATTTAATGCTTCTTCTACTGGAAAAGGTAGATGTATTCTGGAAAGTATAAATGAGTGAAATAAAAACCTACACGCTTTATACCCACTTCCATTTGTCCATCCACATGCCTCTTCTACAGGCCTTCTTATCCTGATCTTCCAAACTTTATCCTCCAAGCCCCTGACTAACCTGTCTATATTCTTGCCTCAGGCAACTCTCTTGCCACACTAAGTTGATGATGAAGTGCACGGTGTCCAACTCTTCCCTTTGCACAGATTTTCCTTCAGCACCATCTTTCAAGGCCACTGTCTAACAGGGCCACTGTTGTGCATCAGTGGTCCATTTTCAGTTAGCACCAAATACCACACTGATCCATCCATGAACAGCCTTCATTTTTTCCATCTCTGTCAGCTTTTTATGAGAACCTACTCCATTTTCATAGGTATAAGAGGAGGATAGACAGCAGTGTAACTGTGGTGGATAACAGGTTAATGCAACTTCTCGTGCTTTTGACACTGCTCATGCCTATCCTAGATATATCACTCTCATCTAACAGTGGATTGCTACTGAGCCTGCCTAAACTTATGACTTGATTGGTCTTACAGAGCCCACTCATGATGGCCATCTCTAGCTGCAAAGACACTTGATAGCTCATGGTTTGACACATGGTCAATATTAAGGCGTAGTAGAACAACAGAAGATGCTTTTTGAATGGTGCTACAGATGGCCTGAAGCCTTTCTCCTGAAACCAAAGGGTATTTATTGTCATTTTCCTATTATAACTTGACATGGCATCATTTCCCACCACAGATACAAGAGGGCCAACTAAATCTATGATTCAAGTGACAGAGCTACTTGTATCACACATTAGACCTGCTACAGAGCCCTACTGCAATCTGTCAGCCTTCCATGTCACTTGGTAAATTAGTTGGAGCAATACTCTCAAGTACAGTACGTGTTGCCTTCAGAACTTGAAAATGCCTAAGAAATGCTCTGCTTCTTTCTTACAGTAGGAGATGAGAGATGCCCTTTTGGCCGTAATAACACACACCTCTCCCACATGCAAAATATACTCACCCCCACCCCAACTGAAAAAATCCTTAAAAGTCTTTCCAAACCTAGTATCAAGCTCAAAGTCTGGGATCTGGTGATTTATATCAAGTAGAGACGTGTATCCTCTTGATCCAGAGACGTATGAATTTAAATAGAAAGAGAGAGAAACAAAGATACAGGTAAATTTTTTGACCTTATACATACATCACACAATTTGTGGAAAAAAGACAAGAGAGAACTCCAATAAACACTACCATTTGAAGAGGGAGAAAAGGAAAGCACAGGGAAGTCACTGTTCCATGGAAATGCAGAATTCCTGCTATGCAAGTGTGGCCATGCTCCCCTAGAGGTAAGCAATGCTCCTTGATTAGGTCCAAGTTCTGCTTCCTGGGAGTGGCTCTTATTCTATAGGCTTTTTTCTTACACTCTGGGGGATTCCTCTTTTTCATCCTCTGTCCAGTTCTAAAGAGGTTCTTAGGGAATATATCCTCAGTGAGAGCTAAATAGCTTTCTTAGCTTAGTTTCTGCCTGCAAAACTGGGAACCCAGACTAGATGTTAAATGTTAAACAGCCTCAGTCTCTTTTAACCCTGACTGGTGGTGCTTTAGCAAAGTGTCCCAAAATCCCTGAGGATTTTATGTACTTGATTACAGTCAACTACATTTACAAAAGTGACAGATTTGTGGGTTTTATTATGTATTCTATTCCCACGAACTATATTTATAAAGGCCCCAAACTTTTGGTGCTTTGAGTACTATTGGCCCAACAGGAATCTGTGGGATCAGGCTTTTGTATCTCCCGTGAGAATGTACTAGACACCACCTTAATTCTTTCAAACATCTTAGGAAAGCACGGCTACTCCTTGATTTGGCCAACACCTCTCAGCTTGATTTTATTAAAGACCCTTGATTTTATCTTTGCCCTGAGGCTGTACCTTAATTTGATAATATTTTACTGTCTGGCAAGGTTAGAGAGGCTGAAGAATTTCAAAGAGTTTTACAAACCAGGACATTTAGGAAGTTCTCTATTGCCTCTTCATTCTGTTTACCAACCGGATAGTTCCCTTTTTTATGTCTATTTTTTTTCCAGTTTTATTGAGAAATAATTGACATACATCACTGTTTAAGTTTAAGGCATACAGCATAAGAGTCTGATTTACATATATTGTGAAATGATTACCACACTAGGTTCAGTTAACATCCATCATCTCATATAGATACAATAAAAAGAAAAAAAAATTCTTCTTGTGATGAGAACTCTTAGGATTGACTCTCTCAACAACTTTTCTACATATCATACAGCAGTGTTAACTATAGTCATCATGTTGTACATTACATCCCTAGTACTTATTTATCTTATAACTGGAAGTTTGTACCTTTTAACCACCTCGACATAGTTCTTTTCTGAGCTCATCTCTCTCTTTTATTACCTTAAGAAATCCATCTAAATGAAGTTAGATAACTCATTCTGCACCCTGCCTGGAATCCATCTTGCCCAAAACCACAAATTAATTAAATCCTATGTCAGCTTTCCAGATGATCACAAGTGACAGTTTTATAAATATTTCATGACTATATCATATGGGCTACCATTTTCTAAGCCTCCTGTATCAGCTTCCTTGTCATTGCCATCCAAGCCGAAAAATCAATGCTACATATTTTAGTTTTTTGTTTTATCTGCATTCCACATCAAGTACCAATTTTTGAGCCAGATAAGTTTTGCTGTGTGACAACCACAAAAATCAGTGACATACCAAAATGAGAATTTAATTCTCACACAACATACACATTGACTGGGATGCCTCTATTTTTGTCAGTTGGGCTCACTCCATATCAGTGGACCTATTGAGTTTGGTTGGGCTCACCTGGGTAGTTCTACTTTAAATATAAGTCTGTGGATTGGTCAAGCAACTTTGCTACATAATTCTTATAACCTCCTTGGACCAGCAAGCTAGCGAGGCAGGTACGGTGTTCTCAGGGTGATAGCAAAGGCACAAAGGTCCAACCACACAAGCACATTTCAGTCCCTATATACTGAAAAAGCCCTTGCTTTTAGCATCCCATTGGCCAAAGCAAGTCATTCCATTATCCAAGTCCAGAATCTAAGGGTAGGGAAGTACACTCTGTGTTTTGGGGAGGAATTATAAAATTACATGGAAAAAGGTATCAGTTGAGGAAGGAATGAGATCTACTTTACTACCAAAGCACTTTTGTAGAAAAGATAATGAATTTGGTGCATTTTATAATCAAAAATGCATATAAACATCCACTATATATCCAGGAGGCAAGTGAGGTCAAAGATTTGATATCAAAGCTAGGGAAATAGATTTGGGCAACACTGGTATACAGACATGTAACAATTTTGCGGTGCATACAATATGACAAGGATAAAAAGGATAATATTTTGGAATAAATATAAATGCATGGGGATAGATTTTAGAAAAGAAGGCAGAAGAGGAGGCTAAGAAGAAGCATTCATTTATCAAGTACAAGTGAGTAGTGCAATAGATATCAGAAGGGAAAAAGAATTTGAGGGAGGAAGAAGTCGCAAAATGTGCAGAAAGGTAAATAAGGCTGAAACCTGGAAATAGATGATTGCATTTGGCAATTAAGAGGTCTTATTTGCATGTTACAGTTGTATGAAGTAATCACATAATTCTTACGTAGTTTAATTATATTTGAAGACAAATCATAGATCACAGCATCTGACTCTAGGGCTGACTACCCTAAGACCAATTTAATAAACATAAGACCTTGCCTGTCATATTCCTAGGGGCAAATTAAATATTAAGGTTCTTTGATAACTACATCTAAGAAATTCTTATAATTAGATGCATATGGAAGGAGAGTAACCCAAATTACAAAAGCTGGAAAAAAAATTAGTCTGGCAATGCCTCTACAGTTGATCTCATTTACAATGTGAGTAATAAAAGACATAATTAGAATAAAGCACATTAGGAGGAACAAATTCCCCAAGCCTATCCTACAAGTTTTGACTCTGTGTTCCAGGGAAACGTATCTAAATGAGCAAAGAAACTGCAATCCACTGGGAATAACAAAATCATAAGTAATATCAGTAAAGTTGTTTGCTCCCCACAGGAGTATATCAAAAATATCAGTTGGAATTATATACAAAGAACAGACATAATAGTGTTAGATTCTGGTCCATCAGGAATAATTTGCTATCTATCCAAATCTAATTTGTTCAGATAGATTAAATAAAGAGAATGCTATACATGGAACATGCTTAGCAAAGCTTCATCTACTTTTTTATAGACATGGAAAAAAACATAAAGTGATTTTGGCCACAAAGGTTGATCTTATGTATGCAAGTTTGTTATGAGTTGAATTGTGTGCCCCCCAAAAAGACATGTTTAAGTGCTACTCCCCAGTACCTCAGAATGTAACCTTATTTGGAAATAGGGTTGATGCAGATGTAATTAGTTAAGATGAATTCATGCTGCAGTAGGGTAGGCCTCCAATACAATATCACTGGTGTCCATACAAGAAGATGGCCATGTGAAGATGGAGACACAAAGAGAAAGCCATGTAAGGCAGAAGATTGGAGTGATGCAACTATAAGTCAAGGAATGCCTAGGACTGCCAGCAAACCTACCAGAAGCTAGAAAGAGGAAAGGAAGGATTTCCCCTACATGTTTCAGAGCCAGCATGGCCCAGCTGACATTTTCATTTCAGATTTCTAGCCTCCAGAACTGTGAGAAAATAAATTTCTGTTGTTTTGTGCCACCCAGTTTGTGGTACTTTCTTATGACAGCCCTAGAAAATTAATACAGCAAGTTACCACCTGACTGAATATAAACAACTTAAACATCAATTCATGTCCTATATGAAGCATTTCTGGCAACCTTAAAGGTGTCTATTTCACGAAACGATAAGTAGCCGCACACAAATTAATAAAAAAGTGAGACTATCAAGATCATTGATGAATATTCAAAAGGTGAGGATGTAGATTAGCAGTTGTTTTAAATGAGTTAACAACAAAATACTCTCCATTGATTGGTGGCAATTTTTAACAAGACAATACGATGCTTGGTGGTGAAGATCATGGGCTTTGAAGTCAGGCAATCTTGGTAAAGATCCAGCTCTACTATTAACTAGCTATTTGACCTCGAGCAGCTTATTTGAATTCTCTAAGAGCCAGTTTCCTCATCTGTAAAATGAAGATTGTAACGCTATCTGCCCTATAGAGTTCTCATGAAGACTAAAGCATATGTTCCTTAAAGGATAGTAAGGGTGGATAAGTTAGGTGTTGTCATCGTTCTTATTCTGTAACCTGATAAACTTTTGTATATTTTTAGAAATCCTTGTTCCTCATGATCGCAAATCAGCTTATTCCTCTTTCACTTTCTTTTATCATAGCATTCCCGTATCATTCTCTAATCAGCCTACACTTCAAAGACCAAGTGAATGCTATCATTTATCAACTCGACAGGAGAGAATGTGATAAGGTGCAAAAATGTGCAGTCTTTACAGTCAGATAGACCTGGTCTTCGTCCCTTGCCAGAAAGGAAGACTTGGGCAATTCAACCAACCTCTCAAAGTATCTGTTTGTTCTGCTGTAGAATAAAATTATAATAATGTCCACCTTATTGAGAATATTAAGTGCAAAATATATACAGAGTATCTGGCACGTAAAGGCTGGGGCAGACCTCCCTAATCCCTCAATCCATTTCAGGTGCCAGGTTCAATCCATTGTCATACCATGGCTGTTAGTTTGTGGGGGCCTCCTTGCCTCATAATACAATCGCTCAAACAGCTTCCTAAACTGGCTCCCCTGGCTTAGATCGCTCCATCCAGTCCTATGCAACCTGCCTACTGCTAACAGAATGACCTTCACGGTATTATTGTGCTTAAAGAAAAAGGACACGTTCACCATTTATAATTTTATTTACTCTAAATCTTTCTTTCTGACTCGCAATAGTCTTTATAATCTAGTCCCACCCTACTGCGGTGGATGCTGTAATACACCACTCAAATCCCCATTGATGAATGACTAGTTGCCCCAGTTGCAAGGAGTGCTGATAGTAACTTTCAAGGGCCAGAGCCTTCAAAGATTGCCTGTCCTGCAAAAAGCCACCTTTTGCAAGACCATGCCCCTTGCCAGGGTGTCCTACAGGCAATGACTCATCGGTGCACACACATAAAGTCCTGAACAACTTGGCCTGTAACTCTGAAAAGTCATTGTAGCTCCAGAGCTCTCCATGGGGCTGGCTGAGGCCATGATTGGGGTTGCATTTCTCTACCTCTCTTTCTGCCCACCTCTGCTTTACCTCTTCCCTTTCACAGGTATTGATCCCAAGAGCCGTCCTTAATAAGCGCCCTGCTCAACAGACTCCATCTCACAGTTGCCTTCGCAGGAAATTAATCCGCAACACCCACCTAAGCCAACTGTGTTTCAAAGAAGTCATCACCGTAAACGCTTGTCAAGGCAGGGCTTTCTTCTGTTTAGCAAACTAATCACGTTCATGAAATCATTTGTTCGTTTATTCATTTATTTGTTTTTGAAGATAAGTAAAGCATGCTCCTTTCCTGTAGGCTTCTTTCCCTCTAGACTAGGAGAGGAAAACAAGCATGCAGAATAAATGTGAGTAAAACACGATAGCTGCTCTTCTGGAGGTATGAAGTCTAGATGAGCACATATGAGGAGCTGGAAATGGCTGTCGCTGTGCTAGTTCACAGATGATTCTGCACTCATCCTTTTCTTCTCTCCCTGTGTAAGTCCTACATATCTGTTAATGACAAACTCGAGATTCACCTCCTCTAGGGAGCTTCTGGCAAGTCTTTCCACTTTATTCGTTTAGATTTTCACTGCCAATTATGGAAATCTTTCTGGTTAAAATATCATTACCTCTTACTTTTAATTCAAAATATGTGCCTGCAATAGGCAATACATAAAGTGCAGAGTTTCACAGAATTTATTGGAAAAATGATGTATATAGGTTCACAGTTTTTCTGAATTGCCTAATTGTCAGCCTGAACAACTTTCTGGAATGTATAGAAATGGCAATAAGAGGTTTCAAGATAAAACAGGCAGGTTCCCTTGGGACAGGGTTCATTATTTTCCAAAGATAAAATAATATTGATTTCTACAGCACTGCTGAGATGTTCTCTGTCTCTTCTCCAGAGAAAGGCAGGGAAGTTAAAAGAACTTGGGAAGAAAACAAAAGTTAACTTTCATCTTACCTGCAAATTTTTCATTGATCACTCCATTACCAAATTGTTCCACGCATGTCAAAATGACACCGTATCATCTTACCCAGAATCAGTGGAATAAATTGGGAGCTCAAGAAATATGTAACATGAACTACATTAAGTAATAATGAATAAATTAATGGAAAAATCACCTGTGGTTTCTTTTCCATTAGAAATCTTAAAATTATACTGTTCAAAAAGCATTTTTGCACGTGAATACTGTGAACATGACATAAGACTTTGCCTCTGAATTTTTGGGTTAAAGGAGAAAACAGTAGGTTTGCTAAAATATGACCAGGTATGCAAGTAATAAGTCACATCCCACAGGTCTGTGGAATTGCTACCATATCCCAGCAAAAGCACCAACATACACAGAAGTTCTACTTTACACCTTTTTCCATGGGTAATTGCATTTTCAGAAATTATACATTTAAAGTTATTCTATACTATTATATTTATAGAATATTTCAGTGATAATTCTGCCAAAATTCATATCTAAATCATCATTCCTGTATGAAGTTGCCCTAAAATAATGCTACGCTCAACAACTCTTCCTATGTTTTCTGGCAGCATTTCAATGGTTTGAAGAGAGGATATTGAAGAAAATTGTAGGTATTCTGTAGCTGATGAGCACAGTAATCAATTACCCTCCCCAAGACACTTAAACATAACCTTGGATAAGTAAAATATCTTGGCCTTTTCATCATAGTTGTGGGAAACATTAATAGCTTTGAAATAAATCACAGTGAGATGACTACTCCACCACCATTAGACTACCATAAACTATAAGAAAGGGCAACCCCAGACAACCCCTTGTGTATTTCCACTACAATGAGACTCTTACTGATTGTCCAAGATATTTAACAAAGAATTTATGCTAGAATACTTCATTTGAACTCTGTAGGATTCCAGAGTAAATGGAGAATTAATCCCAGCAGGATCTGGGATAAAGCAATGATAGCGAGTGATAGACGTGAATCTAATTCTAACATTTGAATTCAGATGAGATCCTATACTAATCTCTCTAGCAGTTTACTGCTTACAGTTAAATTAACCTAGAAAGTCAGTCATTAAATGCAGCCAAAGAAAGATATGTTTCTATAGAACCTGGACAAGGTGGCAGCGATTCAATTCATTAAAGTTACCTTTTTTATGGACTCTGTATCTATCCTTTTTAGCACATTTGTACATACATGAAAAAAGAGTAATGCTAAGAGCATCTTCAGATGGCAGGACTGTAAATGGGTGAAAATACTTAATTTGCTGGTGCTTAATTCCACAGAATGTGAAAGCAGGTTGATGGAAGGGAATAGAAAGACACAAAGAGATAAAGAAAATGTTCTTTCTCAAAAGAGTTTGGTCCTTCTCTCCTCTAGGTTTTCAATTCTAGAAGCTGGAACACTATTTCTCATTCTTTGATTGATATTTCTTTCCTACTTAGTGACTAAGCAAGCAAAATCTGCAGGGCGTGTTTTACAGAATTAGGATAAAGAATGTGAGAAATAGCAGGCAAAACTTGTAAGGAATTCACTATAAATATCTCCTCAAGATTTGTCAATCTTGAAACTACAAAACCTGTTAAAGTTTGTAAATTCTTGGCACTTGGCACCTCTTTATAGTGGAAGATTTTACACAACACTTAAGTGTTGCCCAAGTTCTTCCTGTGATCAAACCTAAGATCTTTGAGTGAAGATGCTATATATGATTCAGTCTGCCCATTTAGAACATATAGGTATGTATATGTGTGTGTGTGTGTGTCTAAACTGAAAAGAGCGTAACGGAAAGAGAAAAAGAGAGCCAGAGAAAGATCAAGCTGGGGCACACTGCCCTCTCTTTGATAACTATTGTAACTGCAGAAATGGAGATAGAAAGAATCAATGTGCAGCCTTTGTATCAAAATAAAAAATTAACGCTTTGTCAAAGTCTTTAGCTTTTGAGTTAGTTGCAAGAGGTTAGATCTTCAGAACATCAAAAGCCAAGTTCTTGGTACTAATATAAGCAGAGAGTGAATAAGTAATTGATCAGTAAATGATATACCCAGGCACTTAACACTGGGAAAGACTTTTGTGGATAGGGAAGAAGGGAGAATAGTAAGAGCATGAAAGGCATTGAAGTATTTAATTACGTAATTAGATACACACAATAAAAAATACTCTGTGGAAACAAAAAATAATTGTGTAGTACACTTTTGGATGTGTCCAAATTATGTTAAGTGAAAAAAGAAAGCCCCCAAAAGCATGTACTCTATGATGGTATTTTTGTTTTAAAATGTAGAGAGGAGGGAAAGAAGGAAGGGATGGAGCAGGGGAAGAGGGAGGGAGGGAGAGAGAGGAACAGCATATAAAGATATACAACAAATATAGTCAAAATGGTCATTCTTGGATTCTGAAAAATTCTAACTTTCTTCTTTAAACCTCTTGTTTAATCACTTACAATGAATTTGTATTAAGTTTAATATCAGAGAAAAAAGCCAATAACTGCATTTATATCTTGGAAAATTAATTATTTATGAAAAAATAAAGTTCATAGTGGCCATATCAAAACATTCCTGGCATCAAAGTGACCACATCAAAATATAGAATAAAAATGGCTAAAGAAAAACGACCCTATCAAAACGATGACTCCATTTGCTACCATAGCAACTCAATTTCTATATGTTCCTTAAATATTGTTTACGTGTTAACAAATGTTTTTGGAGTTTGTTGTTTGTCTCTTAGGTTGTGGTGTGTTTTGTTAATTGTATGTCTATTTAATTGTCATATGTTTTTCCTTTAGGAATTTTTGGTTTTATATTCTCCTTAAAATGATACCCATCACTCAAAAAATAGAAAACAATTCATGTTTTCTTCTAGTATGTCTATTGTTTATTTATACATGTAAATTGATACAGAATTAATTCTGATGCAAGTAGTGACACATTTTGGATGTAGCTTTCAATATCAGTTATTAAATTGTCCATGATACCCTTATTGATTTAAAATGTCACATTTATCATAAATTCTGATATAAATATAGTCTACTCCTGGACTTTGCATCCTGATCTCTTGATCTGTCCATTTTTGTACTGTAACATTCTGTTTTGACTATCTACTGGATTCTCTGTTCTCTTAGTCTCACGTGTTTATTTCTCCAGATTAATTTTTATAATAATTTCGTGTAATAAAAAATGTGCATTTTGAATATGAACATATTCCAGCAAAAAACTAATCTAATATAGGAATTATTTAGAGCTTTACAATGTTGAGAACTCCTGCCTACACAAAAGGAAAGCTAGATTCACCGCACTAATCTAAATATTAAACTGCTTTTACTAATCAATAAGAACCAATATCTTATTTAAAGAAAAGGCAAATTATATGAACAAGAATTTCACAAAAAGTAAAAACAAATTGGAAATAAACCCAGAAATTAATGTTCAGACTCATTCACAAAAAAGAAATATACTATAAAATGGCAAAAATGCCCCATTTCTAAACTGCCAAAATGATACAAGATAAAATATTTCATAAAATATTATGTTAGTAAAGCTATGACAGAATGGATGTTGTAATCCATTGTTGATGGGATATGTCTATTTTTGAAAAGCAGTTTGGAAGTAGATAGAAAAATTTTTATTGCAAATCAATACATCAGCAAGCCCACTTTTAGGAACTATCCAACAGCTTTAAAACTGAAAATTTCAAAAATATAAATACCTGAAAATTCCTTTCAATATTAAAAGCAAAGTTGATATCAAGAAGTAGGGGACATCTAATAAATTACCATAAATCTGTATGATGGAGTACTATGCAGGAATTAAAAAGAATATGGTAAATTGACATGAAATGGCAAAAAAAGATGATTTTAATAAATGATAAGTGATCATAAAATAAAGGATAAATCACAAAATGATGGGTTAAGAATCATTCTATTGTATAAAATAAGTTATTTATGAGTACCTGTTCTATCATGCAAAACGGGCTAATTCTGCAAAAGGGAGAAGTGATCATAAAGACTGACTTTTTGAACTTTTATTCATATAATTTTTTGAACTTTTATTCATATAATGTACCTTCTGCATCTTTCCACATGTGCTATTAGTTTGTCATATACTGAAGTATGTATTACTACTTTTTTAATAGACCATTTAAAATTATTGTGAAATATTCAAATATAAAATGCCAAGCAGTATGGTAAGAATACTAGTCTTTTGTGATACGGTCCAATTTCTATTTCTATACTTATTCAGATATAAAAACCATAATCAAATGACTTTTAAAATTCAAAACAAAAATAATACTATCTAATATATTGGTGTTTTTATAACTTTCCAACTTGATATTCCTAATGCTAAAAAGACACTAAAATTAAAGATAAAACTATTTTGTGTTGTAAATATACAGCAATTTTTAGTACTTATAGAATAATAATAGTATTTATATCTAACATTTTTTAAAGTTGTCAAAGGCTCATAATGTGCATTATTATCTTATTTGAGCTTCATAACAGCCCTGTAAATTATCAACGAATATAATACAATTTTAATGGAAATTGCCCCCAAATCCCCATATTCCACAAACATAAGCATCTTAGACACAGAGAAAATGTTGCATTTAAAAATGCATTGTAAATATAAGCTGAAACACAGATTTTGAAAATGTATCTATCTTAAAATTTACCTCACTGAAGATTTAGAAGAATAAGTACCACATTAGCACGTCCTATGCACAATAGCAAATTGTTTATCCATGTTTAAAACCAAAGCTTGGAATTATTCTCATATATAAATTGAATCTAGTTTGCTTCTCATGCAGTGAATCTGTATAAACTAGGGTAAAAGCAAAATTTTCTTCTTCCTTTTTACGGCAGTATTTAAAGTTGCTACAAGCCATCCTGGTCAACTGGCACACCACACAAGTCAGACTCATAGATGCAATAAAGAAGCACATTTATTTTTTTCTTCCACTGCCTCTTCAAACCCTTTCAGTGAGGCTTAATCTTCTCCTTTTCTGGATGAAATCTCAAGCAGAGCCCTTAACTTTTTCTGTCATTGTGTGCTTTTATAAAGGCCTCCAGTCACATCAGTCTCTCCAACGGATCCAAGATTTACATTCCAGTAACTGTTATGTTCAGGCAAAGTAATAATCAAAACACCAAACTTCAAAGCTTCTCCCCTCCCTCTTCTTGGGCCTACCTTAAAGGCAAGAACACTTCAGATGGAAAGGAGTGGGGTACTGTCTGGCACCTCTCCTTATTCTCCTCCTCCTTCTCCCTCCTCCCCCCCCAAGCTAGAAGAAGCAAAGTTGGGAGAGTCTTTCTTCTGTCTATTCCAAGAACATGATAAACTGTCCATGGATTCCCTCCCACTTCCCAGGAAACATGCCTCTCTTTTAGACTTTCTTGTTCCTCCAACATATTTCATGTTACTCCAAACAACTATTGGATAGGAAGTATAAATTTCCTTTTAATATGTCAACTCAAAACAGTGGCTAGAGAAGCATGAGGGTGAGTGTGCTTGAAGATGGCAGTGTCTGGGTGAGGAAGGAGATCTCTGAATACATAAATCAAATGTGACTGGTTTGGGAGAATCATTTTCACACACCACTACATCTAAGCCAGCATTTGTGCTTGAATTGTGAAAGCTTCCATAAAAATTTTGTATGCAATTTAATCTTATTCATACTACTTCTCAAGCACCCACTGTGTTATTTTAAACTTGGTTGTAATTACATTTGTGTGTATATACTTATAGGCACAATTTGTGCATATGTGCATTAAAGATATGTGAGTCCTTTAGGCTTTTTAAAAGTAACTTTAGAGTTAGTTTTTACATTGAATGGTATGTAAGAAATTTTTCAAACTATTTTCTGGATTAGAAAAGACCCAAGAATAAATTATTTTAATGATATTTCTCCTACAGATGTGTAGATTTAGCCTATTAGGACGGTGACTTTAAAATGACAACTAGAAAAAGAAGCAGTTTGTCAAGTGAGGAATTTTCAAGTCAAAGTAAGTTGACATTGTCACTTTATATTAAAATGGTTGTGAAATTTGCTATTTCAAATAAAAGAAATTCAAGTTTTGTGTTTGTTGACAAAACTAATACAGGGATGCATACGGTAATGCTTCCTTCTGCATCCCTGGGAACCACCTAACTATGTTATCCAATCAGTAAGTTCACTATCCACTTGCTGCAATCAAAATCTGTTTCTGAAATTGATACATATCTTGTCCTAGTCCTTGTAGGGGAAAACAGAGGTAAGTATCTTATCATTCACTTAACACCTTAGGAAAATAAAATGTACATTTCTATTGCAACCTGAGTGTCACAGAACAAGTATAAACATCTGAATTTAGGATTTCTACATTCTAATAGACGAGATTTCCAGTTGATATTCGTCTGGCAACCAGTGGGAAATGATTCCCTTATTATTGTTTATCACCATTGGCAAAAAGTGTGGTGATGTCGGTGTCCTGTGGCGTTCTTCTCTCACAAGACCAAATGGTTTTAAGAGCTAGCGTTCATGATATGGTTATGAATGAGGAATTATTTAATCTTAATCGCATTTTGGAAAACCTATGGTGTATTTTTCTATCCTTGCATTCACCAAAAAGATTATTTGGCAAATTCATTTACTCTACAAAATATGTACTGTGCGTCAACTCCATTCAAGCTCTATATTAGGTACTCAGGATACAAATATGGGGCAGGGGGATTGGTCTCTACCTTCTAGGACCTTATAGAATAGAGATAGAATGGAGATAGGCATGCTAACCAAAAATTATAATGCAATGTATTGTTGCTATAAGAAAGTTACATACTAGACACAAGAAGAACTTACAGCAGATTGCTGACAATTATCTGGGAGAATCCAAGATGTATTTAAGGAGCAGGGGAGCCTTGAGCTATGACTGACAGGATGAAGAGGCACTTGGGTGACAATCTGTAGCAGGCATGACAGATGAAAGGAATATCAGGGGTGAAGGCATGAGTCTGACAGGGTCTGGCAACACTAAGTAATTCAGAAAGGGAAAATGGAATGTTGAATCAGGTAAGATACATCTATGTAAGCTTCATACTAAGAAGAATCTGGTGTATTATGCAGAAGACTAAATTTTATTCTCTAATCAACTTTTTAAAAATTATATTGCCATTTCTTGTGAACCACTCAGATATCTGTGTTGGAGAGATCATTCTGGAGATGATATTGAGGACGGACTAGAGAAAGGTAAGCACAGAGGAAGAAAGATAATTAAGGAAAGTAATACAATTATCCAAGTGAGTAGAACGATGGAAGAGAATTAGGTCAGGGGCAGTGAGGATGGAGGGGAGGGGACCAAGAGGAGAGATGTTTAAGACAGTGAGAACATGCTAAGTTATTGACTCCAGGAGGTCATCAAGAGAAGAAATCTAGGATGAAGTTGTCTGTTTCTGGATTGGGCTAATGAGAGGATGATGTCAACAAGACAAGGAGAGATAAAATGGGAGATAAGTTTTTTTGTTTGTTTTTTTTTTAGTAAGAGTTTGCAGGAAAGAATGTTCTCTTTGGGTTACATTTAATTGGAAGTTCCTATGAAAACCTTTATGGATTTTCCTACTGTGGAATAAAAAAACATTTTGTATCTATTTTTCTTCTGTTTTACATGATTGGGAGTTTTCATGAAATCACTGTAAATGGTCAAATAAAGTTGATATCTAATGTTAATAATATTTAAATCACTGATATTAGGGAAATTAAGCCAGAAGCTGTATTAGAACTACATAGTTTAAAGAAAATGTAAAGCAGTGCTTCTCCATGCTTTGACAAAGACTGTTTATTAATGTCAAGTTGTCATTTTTAGTATCATTTTCTAAGACTTTGCCTCTCAAATGTTTTTGAACATGGCTCACCTACCATGCTGATTCACACTTTCCAGTGTAGTCAGGGGAGGTTGTTGTTGTTAGTGCCCTCGAATTGATTCCAACTCCTAGTGACCCTGTGGACAGCAGAGCAGAACCCCGCCTGGTCTTTCTGCACCGTCCTCTCACCTTCCAGCACTACATCAGACAATGCTCCACTGCTATTCATAGGGTTTTCATGGCCAATTTTTTCAGAAGTGGGTGGCCAGGTCCTTCTTCCTAGTCTGTCTAGTCTGGAAGCTCTGCTGAAATCTGTCCACCATAGGTGACCCTGCTGGTATTTGAAATACTGGTGGCATAGCTTTCAGGATCACAGCAACATGCAGCTGCCACAGTATGACAACCAACAGATGAGTGTTGTGGTTCCCTGACTGGAAACAAACCCAGCCTCTTAGGTAAGAGGGCTGAATCTTAACCACCAGACCACCAGGACTGGCTGCCCTGCCCCCCACTGGTCAGGAGAGGTAGAAGTGAGAAAATTCAGTGATAATAAGAGTGGCACCACCATCAGCCAAATCACAGTAGGGCCAAAAGGAAGTTGACAGCTCCTGGATTATAGTAAGATGGATAACCTTGCACTTACAAAAACTCATCTTGAGCAGAATATTGGATATGGTTGGAAGGAAGATGTCAATAAATCATATAGGGTCAGGGTGGAGGTTAATGAGAATCCCATGCACCATTCTTAAATACCAACATATGGTGGCTAAATGGTCTTTCAGGAAAGGTGAGTTCTATTATAGTCAAGTCCTTTCTGGAAAAGGGCATACAATTTCTGAGACAGAACCGGTTTTTAACTACAATAAAGGAAACGGCTGATTCTACCTCCATGGGTCATCTCTCTCAGCCTTGGTCTCTGCCTCTCTGACAAAAATTGTCAAAATTTAGTTGGTTTAAATGGGTGCCCAATTACTTGGCCTGCGTGAGGCATCCAGTTATTAATATTCCTAGAGCACCCACGCATTTAAGCCACTTAGTCCAAAAAGATAATCTAAAATGTTCTTGTCTCCCTCAAAAAAGCCCTTGATAGGCTGAAAGTTTTTGTTTTTCTTTCTGTTTTTTGCTTCTACCCATTTGCTATTACCTACAGTGTACTTGCATGTGAAAGAAACACCTCTTTTAGGGTCAGCATGTTTTATATTGGCATGTTTACCTCTAATATCCAAGCTTGAACAGGTTTATGATTATGAAAAAGAGGCAATATGCTGGGGATATTAGTACATAAATCATTGTCAGGAAACCAATCCTGTGTTTCAAAGCAGCAAAAAGCTTTTAAAGTATTGATATAGATCCAACCAAAAGGGCATGCAGAATTTTCTCTTTTGTTCTAACTGAATATCTTCTAAAGAAGTGACTTTTTTTAGCCACTTTGAGAAATTCAGTTGATTAAACATTCTTATAAATAGATTCATTTAACAGACTTTGATTAAGAAATGCTGTCAAAACTGAAGTTCTTTTCTTAATATCTTTCATTTTAGACATAATTTTACAAATTTTACAGTTAGAAATGTAAATTGTTCTTTTAGAACTAGAGCACTTAACCAAAACAACAACCAAAGCATTTTTGTAAAACAGCAGAAACAAAGACAATCATTCTAATTCATGTTAAGAATTTAGAAGAGAAGCAAAGACTTATTGTTAAAATTGTCAAATTCTAACATGTCAGTTATGCTGAGACATTCAAATAGTGTGTATTTTTTAAACATCTTTCAAAAAGTCTTTGTTAAAGTGTTTACATTTAGCTTGTTATTTTATCCCTTGACTTTATGAAACAAGTGTGCTGGTTGATGTAGTAAAAATTGATCTAAATAACAATGTTAAGCAGAACTTTTAGGTCACAACTGTGTACCTCATTATTAAAACATTTCCACATTTTCTCCCTATGTCGGACAAGCTCAGACAGACAGACTCTGGTGGACAAAAGAGGAAAATATTTTTAAAAGTCTAATTAAATTAAATTAATTTTTTTTTAAATCACTGAAATTGAAATCAAAATACTAGAGACCTGGTTCTGCTATGGGTTGTTTCTGTCTTGACTTTGAACAAGTTTTAAATCACTGGATCTCAGCTTTTCTCAAATAGAAATAAATGGGAAAAAAACTAACCTATTTCTACAAACCCACTCTATTCGGTTGTTTTAAGGTTTTGTGATAAAAATAAGTTTAAATAATGAATTATTGTTCTATTTATTTCCCAATGTCATATACATATCCAATACCATCTGACAATTCTCTTTTCTTTCAAGAAACGGACATTATTCTATATGATGAAGGTAAAACACTTTGACAATAAAATTACCGTTACATGAATAGACACCATAGGTCTTTCTCTGGAAAGCAAATGTAGGAAAGAAACCCACATCAAAGAAAGCAGTGGGAGAAGTAGAAAGGGGAATAAAGAAATATGAATTGGAAACAATTTTTCCCAGACATAATAAATAGTACTACAGAATGGAAGGAGAAGATGGAAATAGATCTAACTTTGGATTTTGATGCTATAGCTTCCTAACTGTATGACCTCAATCAGATAAATTATCCATCCCTTTAAACCTCAGTTTTCTAATCTGTAAAATGGGGATAAAAATAGAAATCAGGGGCCAGCCAGTGGCCTGTGGTTCACAAGTTCAGATCCCGGGTGCAGATCTACGCACTGTTTATCAAGCCATGCTGTGGCAGGTGTCCCACATATAAAGTAGAGGAAGATGGGCACGGATGTTAGCCCAGGGTCAGTCTTCCTCAGCAAAAAGAGGAGGATTGGCAGTGGATGTTAGCTCAGGGCTAATCTTCCTCACCAAAAAAAAAAAAAATTAGAAATCAACTCTGAAGCTGCGTTGAGGATTAGATGAATAATGCATTAAGTTTGCTTAGCACAAGGCCCAGCACCTGCTCAACAGCTGGAATGGGTCTCAGTCATACCTAGAGTTTAGTCTTGCTAGAAACCTCAGGAATACTTGAAAAATTAGCCTTCACGTTACTAGTCTTAGTAAATACTCAACAATGAACGACAGTAGTTTTGTAACATTTCCTTGCTCATGGTGACTGAACAGACATGTAGCAGCATCTCCAGAGACACCAAAAAGCAAGATGATGAGAGAATGGAGGAGAGCAAGTTTTTCCATCTGTTGGAATCCTCACCTGTGCGGGTGGAAGCATCCATAACTTAAGTCCCTGTGGGGAACTGTAAGGTAACTGAGAAAGAGGTACCTTCATCTGGAGTTATTATACAGCCATATTTGTATAAATAATTTATATATCTTCTGCCATTAAAGAAATATTTTATTCTTTAACTTTCCATCACTCTTATTTTCTTTTCATTTTTCCAGCCAGAAGAAAAAGCATCAAATTTGGGATTCCCATTTAATAGCCTTTACTGAGTTTGGGCACCTGCCAATCACAATCTTTTCTAAAAGGTCTCATGAGGTATCTTAGGCCATGAATTCGACCTACAAATTGCCAAGATGGACAAGCTGGGAAGGGGTATTGAAGACAAATCAGAGGTGGCTTTAACAAAGGCTTTAACTTTCGGAAACCAGGATTTTTCTGAATCTTTGTTTTCTTGTAGGTTTAACTGCTCAGCTTCATCTTATTTCCTCTCCAATGCCATGTTCCCCTGATCCCCAAAATATAATTTTTTATAAATGTGTGCTACCCTGTGTTATTGGCCGAAGACTTTCAAGTAACAACTGATCCCAATGAATCACATGGTACTTTTAAACAACTATCCCCAAACTGTGAGAAATTCTTAGCCTTTTGTTTTGTTTCTGATGGTGTTCGTTTTTAATACAGACGATGCCTGTCCTTTTAGTCAAGTATTGTCTTTGCTCAGTTTGCAGTTGCTCCTTCATCTCACGACTTTAGTAAGTACTTAATATGTGTTTGTGGAAATCCATACTGGAACCATTTAAATCACGGAGAGGAAAGTACACTTATTTGCACTGTATTGTCTGAAGTGATTTTCTACCCTGATTTTGTTGAAAAGATAACCATTGCTTTTTTCTTCGTTTTTCCTGTTATTCTTATTTCCACGCTCTCCTGCTTTGTTGTTGTTTTTCTGTGGGGGTAGGGGCTGGAGGCAGCTTATATTACAAATTGAAACTTTTTGGACTATCGCCTCAGTAGTAAGTGCGAGAGTAGTATAAAGCTAATACCATCATTGTGAATTAAGTGACATAATCAGCTTTGAGTAACAACAACAACAGCAACAACAATTCAAGGTAAATGTGCAGGAGTATGTGGTTGCTGCTGTCCAGAAAGGCACTCAAATTATGATATAAGCTTAAGTAATGAACAAACTGATACTCTGCCAGTTTTGTTTCCATCTTTTGGAAATTGCAAAAGATGCAACAAATACATGCTGTGGTAGTCTTTAAAATGTTGAAGTAAAAGAGTTTGGGAGACCACAAGGCTAGCATTTTCTATTCCAAAAAGTCTAAAAAAAAAAAAACACTAAAACACTGTGATAAATGTGTAAAGTCGTGGTAACACTTCTAGGCTGTTACACTTAAAGAGGAAGCCACTCTCCCACTTTTTTTTGTCACTCATTCTATTATATGTTTGTGGTGGTTTGCTTTGTGAATTTGTAATGCAGGATGCCCCCTGGCCTGAATGTTGGAGAAGAGAAAGAAAGGGAAAAAATCTAGTTAAAGAATCATTAAGAACCAGAGAAACTAACGGTCTGCATTTGTCTGCCTTGAGACATAATGCAACAAGGAGTAATAGACTTTGAAACAGAGAGAAATAAGAAGGGTGGGTCTGGCCATTGAAAGAGGTCTTTCTAATGAGGATGAGGGTTGTTTACAAAGAACAATGTTACTCATCATCAAAGTTGTTTCCAAAGGCAGATGCTAGAGTAGAGGAAAATGCTGAATGTCACTGAACTTTGTGACCAATCTCAGAGATCAAAATTAAAAGGACAACGTGAAGATAAAACTACAGAAATTCAAACTTAAGAGATCCCCAATGTGTGTGAGAAGGATAGCAAAGAGGTAAGTCCAGCATAGTTTTAGGTCACTAGCAGCTTAGGAAATACATTTTTGAGGACACAGGAAAAAACGTTGTCTACAGGGCTAGGGACAAGAGGGTGACTTATATCAGTGTAGCATCATCCAATAAGAGAGGGGACTACTAGGACATCTTCAACTCCTACTAGTTTCAGGAAACGTTCTCAGATCAAGCAGCAGTATCTGCCAAAATATACGTTGACTGCTCAAGCCCCAAGATCAAGTTACAACAAGGATAAACCTTGAAAATATTATGCTAAGTGAAAGAAGCCTGTCACAGAAGACCACATATTGTATTATCCCATTTATATAAAATATCAAGAAGAGGCAAATCTAGTGATCACCTAGCATGTGAGGGAGTGAAGCTGGGGTAAAGGGGGAATGGCTGCTGATGGGTATAGGGTTTCTTTTGGGGGTAATGAAGATACCTTGAGATTAGATAGTGAGAATGGTTTCACAACTCTGTGAATATGCTAAAAAAATTTAAACTGTATGCTCTAAATGGGTGAATAATATGATACATGAATTATATCTCAATAAAGCTGTCATAAAAAGTGAAAATGAAGAAAAGGATGCCCACAGTCTTAGCAGAGATCTGAGAATTACTGCTGATTGCAGTGCTCGCTGCTAAAATAATCACTGTGACCAGGAAAATGACATGCATGGATTGAAAACACGTAAGTATTGCACCTCTACTCATGAGACCATGAGTGGAACCAGTTTCTAAAGAACCACATGGATCTCCAAATGCAATTCAGGAGGTTTTGAAGGGAGGTAGGGGAGGCAAAGAAGGCCATAGAGGCATATACAAGTGCCTGTCAAATATAGCAGCCATTTTTTTTGACTGAAGTGAGGATTGCTCTAGTTCTTGGTAAAGAAAGAGAATCCCTTTGCTTTATCAAGGTTTCACAAAAGCTAAGTTACATAAAATTTTTCTTTAATTCCCATTTTATGGATGAAGAAACTGAGAAAATAGAGAGGCTGAATGATTTGAACAATCCAGAGCCAGCAGAGGAAGGAGCCAAGATTGGAACATAGGCCTTTTCACGCTAGGCCCTACGGTCTTTCTGTATATCAAGCTGCCTGACTGTCCCAGGACTCTGCTAATTTATCTTATTTAGAGTGTCATCTTGTTTTGAAACTGGCATCCCCCGAAAATGACTGCAGAAAGGGGGGAAACATTTTACTCTTGGAAGTTCTTATTTAGTTGATTTAGCAGAATGAACATAACTTGGAGAAGATGGCTTTAATTAAATTAATGTCATAGTCTCTGCCTACATCATAAGCCCATAAAAAGTGAAAAAGATAATGTTGCAAGAGGGCTATACTTCTGTTGGGAGTAAACTTTTGTAAAGGCACTTTGAGAACTATTTGTCAGTATTGACTTAAGGTGAATAGATGCATATTCTGTGGCCAAGCAATTCTACTTCCAGTCATACATGCAACAAACGTGCATACATGGTCACCAAATGACATGTACAATAATGTCCATAGCAGCACTATTCTTAATAGCCCCCAAGCCTGTAAAACATCCAAATGGAATACATTTTTCTATTCAATTAGTGGAATACTATAAAGCAACCCAAAATCTGCAACTATACACAGCAACACAGACAAATCTTAAAAAACATACTATTGAGTAAAAAGAAGAAAGCCATACAGAGTACCATTTGGAATCCTCCCTCTAGCCTGTGAGCACAGGGGCCTGCCCCACCCAGTAAAGCACCCAAGTCAATGGAGTGTAGCCAGGCAGTGCAGCCTGCTCCAGGGAAGTGCCTCATCCACCAATACGCCTAAAACAGTTGTACACTGCCTGTCAGAGGCCTGCCCTTCCCACTAGCACAACTGATGCAGTTGCACGCCCCATGCAGCAAGCTCACACAGGGAGCCTGCTCCACCCAAAAGTGAGCTAGCAACTGTCTTGCCTCCAGGCTGCAGACCCTGCCACAAAGTGGGCCATCTGAGTCTACCCATGTGCCTGCTGTAATAGTGGCTCCACCACAACAGAAGGGCACACACAGCCCACAGGACACTTCTGGAGCATTTGAAATGAGAGACAAGAGGGAAGCATGCTTCTGGGCCCCATAAGACATCACCTACATGAGACCACATTTCCAAGGTGAGGAAATATAGCTGGTCTACCTAAAACATAGAAATAAGCACAGTGAAGTAGGAAAAATGAGGAGACAGAAGAGAATGTTTCAAATCAAAGAACAGGACAAATCCTCAGAAAAACAACTAAACAAAAGAAAGGTAAACAATCTACCTGATAAAGAGTACAAACTAATGATCATAAGGATGCTCAGTGAACTCAGGAGAAGAATAGATGAACACAGTGAGAACTGCCACAAAGAATCAGAAAATACAAAAAAGAACCAATCAGAGATGAAGAATACAATAAAGAACATGAAAAAATTCACTAGAGGGAATCAACAGAAGACCAAGGAAAATTTAAGGGAATTCTTGGATGACATCAAGCATACTAACATTCACATTATAGTGTCTCAGGAGGAGAAAAGAGAGACAATGGGACAGAGAACTTATCAAGGAAAAGCAATCACTGGTAAAGGCAATTATACAGTAAAGGTAGTGAATCAACCACCTATAATGCCAGTAAGAAGGTCAAAAGACAAAAGTACTAAAATCATCTATATCTCCAATAAGAGGGTAAGGGATACACAAAATTCAAAAAGATAAAATATGATGTCAAAATATAAAATGGGGGGGGCCGCCCGGTGGCACAGCAGTTTAGTCCGCACTTGGCAGCCCGGGGTTTGCGAGTTCGGATCCCGGGCGCCCGCCGATGCACTGCCTGTCAGCCATGCCATGGTGGCGTCCCATATAAAGTGGAGGAAGATGGGCATGGATGTTAGCCCAGGGCCAGTCTGCCTCAGCAAAAAGGGGAGGATTGGCAACAGATGTTAGCTCAGGGCTGGTCTTCCCCACAAAAAATATATATATATATATAAAATGGGGGAGGTGGGTAAAAGTGTAGGGCTTTTAGTATGAGGTCAAACTTAAGAAACCATAAACCTAATATAGATCACTGTATACATAAACCTCATGGTAACCACAAATCAAAAGCCTATAATAAATACACAAAAAATAAAGAGAAAGGAACCCACACATAACACTAAAGAAAGTCATCAAATCACAAGGGAAGAGAACAAGAGAATAAGAAAGGAACAGAGAAGAGCTATAAAAACATTCAGAAAAAAAAGTAACAAAATGGCATTAAGTACATACTTATCAATAAATTACTTTAAATGTTAATGGACTAAATGCTCCAATCAAAAGACATAGGGTGGCTGAATGGATGAAAACACAAGACCCATATATATGCTGCACACAAAAGACACACTTCAGATCTAAAGACACTCACAGACTGAAAGTGAAGGGATGCAAAAAGATATTCCATGCAAATAGCAATGAAAAGAAAACTGGTTAGGAATATTTATATCACATAAAATAGACTTTAAAGCAAAAACTGTTACAAGAGATGAAGAAGGGCATTACATAATGAAAAAGGGAACAATCCAACAAAAGGATATAATACTTTTAAATATCTATGCTTCCAACATAGGAGTATTTAAATACATAAAGCAAATATTAATAGGCATAAAAGGAGAAATTGACAGTAACATAATAATAGCAGAAGATTTTAACACCCCACTTACATCAATTGATAGATCATCCAGAGAGAAAATCAATAAGGAAACATTGGCCTTAAATGATACATCAGACCAGATGGACTTAATAGATATATACAGAACATTCCATCCAAAAACTGCAGAAAACGTATTCTTTTTGAATGCACATGGAACATTCTCCAGGAAAGATCACATATTAGGCCACAAAACAGGTCTCAATAAATATAAGAAGATTGAAATAATACCAAGCATCTTTTCCAACCACAATGATAAGAAACTAGAAATCAACTAAAAGAAAAAAACTAGACAAGCCACAAATATGTGGAGATTAAACAAAGTGCTACTGAACAAGGACTAGGTCAATGAAGAAACCAAAGGAAAAATCAAAAAATACCTGGAGAAAAAGGAGAATGAAAATACAACATAGCAAAATCTATAGGATACAGCAAAAGTGGTACTAAGTGGGAATTTTATAGCAATAGAGGTCTACTTCAAGAAACAAGAAAAATCTCAATCTAACATTACACTTAAAGGAACTAAAAGAAGAACAAACAAAGCTTAAAATTAGTAAAAGGCAGGAAATAATAAAAGTCAGAACAGAAGCAAATAAAATAGAGACTAAAAAGACAATAGAGGTGATGTCAGCATCATGGCAGAGTGAGATTCCCTCTTTGAATCTCTGCCCCCTACAACACAATGAAAACATCATTCACATTCCAACAGAGCTCAATCAAACACTACGAAGGACTTCTGAGAAACCCCTGCTGCCATACATCAGACGGTGGAGGCGCGGGAAGCCCAGGAGAACGGGAGGAGAGGTAGGAGGTTGTACTCCCCCTCCCCAATCGATCGGCAAAAACAGCGCGGTTCGCGGACAGAGGGGGGAGGGGCCGCCCACAGCGGGGAAAACTAGCGCCATCCAGGTGCTCTGACAGACTGTCGCGAGATCCCCACTGGGAAGCGACGACGGACTGTTTAGGGGGTGTAGCAAACACCCTAAGAGAGCCAGAAAGGAAACCCCCGGGTCAAGCAGGAGAAAGAGAGGACCCCTCCCCCCACACACCCGGCGTTTCAGCATAATCCCCCCGGAGGCTGCAGCCACCTCAGAGCAAACCGCTCGCGATCTCCATCTAGTGGCAGCAGGGGGAAACTGCAGGACTAACTTTAATCATGAGGGGTAAAAATAAAGCCGTCCCCGTCGGATCCTTGCAAAAATATGTCAGGGCTACAGACCAAAAGGAAAATGACAAACACCCAGAAACCAACCCTGAAGGCACAGAATTTGATAACCTGAATGACAGAGAATTCAAAATAGCTATCATAAACAAACTCAATGAAATACAGAAACAAATCAACGAATTCAGGGATTATGTCACAAAAGAGATTGAAACCCTAAAGAAAAACCAATCAGAATTATTGGAGATGAAAAACAAAATCAACGAGATAGTGGAAAAAATGGAGTCTTTAAAGAGCAAAACTGACAATATGGAGAAACGAATTAGCACTATTGAGGATAGCCACGCAGAAATGCTCCTGATAGAGGAGGAGAGAGAGCTAAGACTAAAAAGAAATGAAGAAATTCTTCGAGAAATATCAGACTCAATGAGGAAAAGCAACATAAGGATAATAGGTATTCCAGAAGGACAAGAAAGAGAAAAAGGAGCAGAGAGTTTGTTCAAAGAAATAATAGCTGAGAACTTCCCCAACCTAGGGAACGAGAGGGAAATAACAGTGAATGAAATCAATAGATCACCTAAATATATAAACAGGAATAAAAAATCATCTCGCCACCTACTAGCAAACTTGAAGAATACCCGTGACAAGGAAATAATATTGAAGGCAGGTAAACAAAAAACAAAATAACATACAAAGCAACCCCCATCAGGCTCTCAGCTGATTTCTCGACAGAAACTCTACAGGCTAGGAGAGACTGGAATGATATATTCAAAATCATGAAAGACAAAAACCTTCAGCCGAGAATACTTTATTCAGCAAAAATATCCTTCAAATATGATGGAGAAACAATAACTCTCCCTGATAAACAAAAGCTAAGAGAGTTCGTCACCACAAGACCCCACTACAAGAAATGCTCAAGAAAGCCCTTAGGCCTGAAATAAAACAAATGAGAAAGGGGATACAAAGATTTCAGCAAGGAGAAAAGCAAGGAGACTAAACCAGAACAAAATACAGTTGGAAAACATCAAAAATTAATTCAAGCTCATCACTGGAAACACACATTCATGGCACAATCTGGAATAAAGAGATAACAAATAAGGAGGGGAAGAGGTAAGGGATTGAACTGACCCAGCCTCAGGAAAAAAGAGGCATCTGAAAATGTACTTTCTTATCCAGGAGATCGCTTATATAAACCGCACGGTAACCACTAAACAAACAACCAGGAGAGAACCACACATGACAAATAAAGAGAAAACCAAGAGAATGAGCATGCAGAAATACCAAATTGAATTTGCAGTCTGAAACACAAGGGACAAGAAACGAAGGAAATGCAAAAGAACCAGAAGATGAACAATAAAATAGCAACATTAAACCCTCATATATCAATAATCACTCTAAATGTAAATGGATTGAATTCTCCAATCAAAAGACACAGAGTGGCAGGATGGATTGAAAACCAAGATCCAACAATCTGCTGCCTCCAGGAAACACATCTCAGCTCTAAAGACAAACACAGACTCAAAATAAAAGGATGGAAAACAATACTCCAAGCTAATGGCAAACAAAAGCAAGCAGGAGTAGCCATACTTATATCAGACAAAGTAGACTTCAAGATAAAAAAGGTAATGAGAGACAAAGAAGGGCAATATATAATGATAAAAGGGATACTTCACCAAGAAGACATAACACTTATAAATATCTATGCACCCAACACAGGAGCACCAAAGTACATAAAACAACTGCTAAAAAACCTTAAAGGAGATATTAACAATAACACAATAATAGTAGGGGATCTTAATACCCCCTTTACATCAATAGATAGATCATCCAGACAAAAAGTCAATAAGAAAATAATGGACTTAAACGAGAAACTAGACGCAATGGATTTAATAGATATATACAGAGCACTCCACCCAAAAAAGCAGAGTACACATTCTTCTCAAGTGCACATGGAACACTCTCAAGGATAGACCATATATTAGGAAACAAGGCAAACCTCTATAAATTTAAGAAGATTGAAATCATTACAAGCATCTTTTCTGATCATAATGCTGTGAAACTAGAAATCAACAGCAAGGAAAAAACTAGGAAAGGGACAAAGATGTGGAGACTAAACAACATGCTACTGAACAACCAATGGGTCGTTGATGAAATTAAAGGAGAAATCAAAAGCTATCTGGAGACAAATGAAAAGGAAAATACACCATACCAACTCATATGGGATGCAGCAAAAGCAGTCCTGAGAGGGAAATTCATAGCAATACAAGCTCACCTTAACAAACAAGAAAAATCCCAAATAAATAACCTTAAATGGCACCTAACAGAGTTGGAGAAAGAAGAACAGACAAAGCCCCGAATCAGTAGAAGGAGGGAAATAATAAAAATTAGAGCAGAAATAAATGAAATTGAAACCAAAACAACAGTAGAAAGGATCAATGAAACAAAGAGCTGGTTCTTTGAGAAGATAAATAAAATTGACAAACCCTTAGCCAGACTCACTAAGAAAAAAAGGGAGATGACTCAAATAAATAAAATTAGAAATGAAAGAGGAGAAATTACAACAGACACCACAGAAATACAAGGGATTATTAGGGAATACTATGAAAAACTTTACGCCAACAAATTGGACAACCTAGAGGAAATGGACAAATTCTTGGATGCGTACAACCTCCCAACACTGAATCAAGAAGAAATAGAGAATCTGAACAGACCAATCACAAGTAAAGAGATTGAAACAGTAATCAAAAACCTCCCAAAAAATAAAAGCCCAGGACCAGATGGCTTCCCTGGAGAATTTTATCAAACGTTCAAAGAAGATTTAGCACCTATCCTTCTCAAACTATTCCAAAAAATAGAGGAAGATGGAATACTTCCCAACACATTCTATGAGGCCGACATCATGCTGATACCAAAGCCAGACAAGAACAATACAAAGAAGGAAAACTACAGGCCAATATCACTGATGAACATAGACGCAAAAATCCTCAACAAAATATTGGCAAACCGAATACAGCAATACATCAAAAAGATCATACACCACGATCAAGTGGGATTTATACCAGGGACACAGGGATGGTTCAACATCCGCAAATCAATAAACGTGATACACCACATTAACAAAATGAAGAATAAAAACCACATGATCATCTCAATCGATGCAGAGAAGGCATTCGACAAGATCCAGCATCCATTTATGATAAAAACTCTCAACAAAATGGGTATAGAAGGGAAGTACCTCAACATAATAAGGGCCATATATGACAAACCTACAGCAAACATCCTACTCAATGGGGAAAAACTGAAAGCCATTCCTTTGAGGACAGGAACAAGATAACGGTGCCCACTCTCACCGCTCTTATTCAACATAGTACTGGAAGTTCTAGCCAGAGCAATTAGGCAAGAAAAAGGAATAAAAGGACTCCAAATAGGCAATGAAGAAGTGAAACTCTCACTATTTGCAGACGACATGATCCTATACATAGAAAACCCCAAAAATTCCATCGGAAAGCTACTAGAAACAATCAACAACTACAGTAAAGTGGCAGGGTATAAAATCAACTTACAAAAATCAATTGCATTTCTATACACTAACAATGAACCAACAGAAAGAGAACTCAAAAAGACAATCCCATTTACAATTGCAACAAAGAGAATAAAATATCTGGGAATAAATTTAACCAAGGAGGTCAAAGACCTATACAATGAAAACTATAAGACACTATTGAAAGAAATCGAGGAGGACATAAAGAAATGGAAAAATATTCCATGCACATGGATTGGAAGAATAAATATAGTTAAAATGTCCATCCTACCTAAAGCAATCTACAGATTCAATGCAATCCCAATCAGAATCCCAATGTCATTCTTCACGGTAATAGAACAAAAACTACTGAAATGCGTATGGGGCAACAAAAGAGCCCGAATAGCTAAAGCAATTCTGAAAAAAAAGAATAAAGCTGGAGGCATCACAATCCCTGATTTCAAAATATACTATAAAGCTACAGTAATCAAAACAGCATGGTACTGGTACAAGAATAGACACACAGATCAATGGAACAGAATTGAAAGCCCAGAAATAAAACCACACATCTATGGACAGCTAATCTTCGACAAAGGAGCAAAGAACATACAATGGAAAGAGGGAAGTCTCTTCAATAAATGGTGCTGGGAAAATTGGACAGCAACATGCAAAAGAATGAAAGTAGACCATCTCCTATCGCCATATACAAAAATCAATTCAAAATGGATCAAAGACCTGAAAGTGAGACCTGAAACTATAAAACTCCTGGAAGAAAATATAGGCAGTACACTAATTGCGATTGGACATAAAGGGATCCTTTCAGATTCCATGTCTACCCAGACAAGGGAAACAAAAGAAAAAATAAACAAGTGGGACCTCATCAGACTAAAGAGCTTCTACAAGGCAAATGAAACCAGGATCAAAATGAATAAACAACCCACCAGCTGGGAGAAAATATTTGCAAATCGTTTGTCCGACAAGGGATTAATCTCGGTAATATACAAAGATCTCATACAACTGAGCAACAAAAAAACAAACAACCCGATCAAAAAATGGGCAGAGGATATGAACAGACATTTTTCCAAGGAAGAGATACAGATGGCCAATAGACACATGAAAAGATGTTCAACATCACTAATCATCAGGGAAATGCAAATCAAAACTACACTAAGATATCACCTTACACCCGTTAGAATGGCTATAATCACAAAGACAAATAACAACAAATGCTGGAGAGGTTGTGGAGAAACGGGGACCCTCATTCACTGCTGGTGGGAATGCAAACTGGTGCAGCCTCTATGGAAAACAGTAGGGAGAGTCCTCAAAAAATTAAAAATAGAAATACCGTATGATCCAGCAATCCCACTCTTGGGCATCTACCCAATGGACATGAAATCAACCATCACAAGACGCGTATGCATCCCTATGTTCATTGCAGCATTATTCACTATAGCCAAGAAGTGGAAGCAACCCAAGTGTCCCTCAACTGAAGATTGGTTAAAGAAGATGTGGTATATACATACAATGGAATACTACTCAGCCATAAGAAAAGACACAATTGTCCCATTTGCAACAACATGGAAGGACCTAGAGGGTATTATGTTAAGTGAAATAAGCCAGAGAGAGAAGGCCAGACACTGCATGAACTCACTCATATATGGAATATAAGTGAACACACGGACAAAGAGAACTGATTGGTGGTTACCAAGGGGAAGGGGGGTGGGGGGGGCACAAGGGGTGAAGGGTTACATCCACAAGGTGATGGACAAACAAAAATGTACAACTAAAACCCCACAGTGTTATAAACTAAGACATCAATAAAAAATAAAAAAAATTAAAAAATTAAAAAAAGACAATAGAAAGGATCAATGAAACTCAGCATTGGTTCTTTGAAAAGACAAAAAAAATTGACAAAATTTTAGCTAGACTCAGTAAGAAAAAAAGAGAGAAAGCTCAAATAAAAAAATCAGAAATGAAAGAGGAGAAATTACAACAGATAACTACAGAAAATCTTGAGAAAAGAGAACAAACCTGGAGGTGTTACATTCCCTGATTTCAAAATATACTACAAATCTGCAGTAATCGAAACAGCATGGTTCTGGCAGAAAAACAGAAACACCGATCAATGGAACAGAATTGAGAGCCCAGAAATAAACCTACACATCTACAGACAGCTAATTTCAACAAAGGAGTCAAGAACATACAATGGAGACAGGAAAGTCCCTTCAATAAATGACACTGGGAAAATTGGACAACCACATACAAAAGAATGAATAAAGACCACTATCTTCTACCAATCACAAAAATTAACTCAAAATGGATTAAAGACTTGAATTTAAGGCCTGAAACCATAACCCTTCTAGAAGAAAACATAGGCAGTATGTTTCTGACACCACTCTTAGCAGTATCTTTTTGAATACGTCTCCTCAGTCAAGGGAAACAAAAGAAAAAATAAACAAATGGAACTACATCAAACTAAAAAGTTTCTGCATGGCAAAAGAAACCATCAACAAAATGAAAAGACAACCTTCCAACTGGGAGAAGATATTTGCAAATCATATATCTGATAATGGGTTAATTTCCAAAATATATAAAGAACTCATACAACTCAACAACAAAAAAACAAACAATCCAATTATAAAATGGGCAAAGGATTTGAACAGACGTTTTTCTGAAGAAGATATACAGATGGCCAACAAACACATGAAAAGACGTTCAACATCACTAATTATTAGGAAAATGCAAATCAAAACCACAATGAGATACCTCATGCCTGTCAGAATGGTTATGATGAAAAAGACAAGAAATAACAAGTGTTGGAGAGGATGTGGAGAAGAGGGAACCCTTGTACACTGCTGGTGGGAATGTAAACTGGCGCAACCACTATGGAAAACAGTATGGAGATCTCCTCAAAAAAATAAAAATAGATCTACCATATGATCTAGCTATTCCACTTCCAAGTATTTATCCAAAGAACATGAAAACACTAATTCAGAAAGATATATACATCCCTATATTCATTGCAGCATTATTCATAATAGCCAAGGCTTGGAAACAACATAAGTGCTCATTGATGGATGAATTGGTAAAGAAGATGTGGTATATATATATATATATATATATATATACAATGAATACTATCAGCCATATAAAAGATGAAACCTTGCCATTTGCGACAACAGGAATGGACTTTGAGGGTATTATGCTAAGAAAATAAGTCAGAAGGAGAAAGCCAGCTATCATATGATTTCACTCATATGTGAAAGATAAAACACAAACAACAAACAAACACATCGATGCAGAGAATAGACTAATGATTACCAGGGGGAATGAGGGGTAGGAGGAGCGAGAGAGAAGTAAAGGGACACATGTGTATGGTGATGAATGGCAACTAGACTTTTGGTGGTGAACACAATGTAGTCTATACAGAAGTCAAAATATAATGACGTATACCTGAAATTTATATAGTGTCATGAACTAAGGTTACCTCGATAAAAAATTAATTAAATAAGTAGAATAAAATACATCAGAAATGACATCTTTCACAACTATTCAAACTTATAATAAAGAATTTTATGTGTTAACTTAAAAATGTGTGAGGGTAAACACTGTAGAGTTTCATTCATGTGATGTTATAGAAGAGGCAAAACTAATCCATACTGAAAAAAATCAGACCAGTGTTTGCCTCTAGGAGGGGTGCGGGCCTGGATTAAGTGAGAAAGGGTACAAGGCAACTTTCTATGGTGATAGTAATGCTCTATATCTTAACAGGGTTTGGGGTTAGAAAGGCAAAAGCATTTGTCAAAAATCATCAAATGATATACTTAAAATGTGTACATTTCATTGAAGTAAACTTTATCTCAACAAAAAAGAAAAACTATAAACAAATATTTGAACTCTAGCTAATGTTATGCATCCTGAAGAGTATAGAGGTACAATGCATTGATGTCTAAAATTTATTTAGAAATGCATAAAAAATAAGAGAGATTGACAAATGGACAGATCTAGCGATAAGTAATGTAACTAAAGCAAAACGTTTCTAGTAGAATCTAGGTGGTGAGATATGGTGTTCACTGCTCAATGATTTCAACTTTTCTGTTTATTTGAAAATATTCACAATAAAATATGGGGAAAAATGAGAAAAATAAAACATAATCTGTGCACTTGACTGGCAGACGTAGAAAGTCCCATGAGAGGTTCCTCAACATCGGTATTTATACTTAACAGGAATTCTGAAATGAGTTTCCCTTTTACAGGTAACGAGACAAAAAAAATTGAGATATAAATGATTTTTCTAAGGCCAACTTTATTCTCAGAATGAGAGTGTCCTGAAATCTACCTTTATGAACATGAGATCTCTTTTAAATTGCTAGATAGTGAACTGGAAATATTATTTATAACCAAAATTAGCAGTAGTCATTTAAACCATCTCAGGGAAATGGTATACCTCATACAAGTTGGAAATACATCTCTATTCTGCAAATGCCAAAACCGATTTCATTTCTTCTGTCCTACTAAATGGTGGAAACTGACATAGATAATTTTTTGTGGTCAAGCAGAGCACATTAATGAATCTTTTTTATGGCAAGGTAGAAGGAGTAGAGAACTAAACTTCTTTGTATGTTAGAGCAATGGAATTGAGTTTTAAAGAGGTTTACTCTTCAATGAAAAAGGATCAACTCTTTCATAGAAAAGGCCACTCACAAAGGTTTTGTGTGGAAATTTTATTTCAGTTTTTTTATAGGTTAGAATATCATGAAAAATGTGTTGATGTTCTATATCTGTTTAGATAGAGAGCAGAGGGAACAAAGGAAATGAGCAGAAAATACTTAGAGGATAAGTAATAAATTGTGTTGCTTTAAAACACACGCACCCACACTCACATACACACACAAGTGTGTGTGTATTTAATTAATTAAAATTCAGCAGTAACTGTCACAATTATTACTTAAATCAACAAAGATATTTTCAGGGAGGAGAATTTTATCATTGACATTATTTAGAATTGTTAGCATATGGTGATAAAAATATTAATTTTGAATTAGTTTCATTATTATTTTTTAATTATCTAAAGACAATGCCACACCCACCTCCCTTCCCTGGGTATGCCATTCTAAGAAAATAATAGGCAGACACAAATGGGTTACTAAAATTAGCACATGTATATATATATATATATATATATATATATATGCATACATACATCCTATATATATTACATGTATATATATTACATGTATCTATACATGTATTCATATTTCTCAAGGGGTAGGGTGACCTCAGCTGACATCTGTGTTACAGTTAGAATGTATTAAATGTAAAAAGAGCAGCAATTATCATAAGATCTATAATTTCTAAGAGCTGCAAAAATACAAGCCTGCAATATAAACATCTTTCTTGAAAGGGTAAATTTTACAATTTATACAGAATAGTATGACTTTCAAAATGTAATCTGACACTGCACACAGTATGTAAATATACAAGCTTAAATTTTATACCTAATGTCAGACTCCATACAAAGATAACCATTTTCCATGATGTTTGTATAAAATAAATGTAATAAAATTTTTGATTATACATTATGGAAATTCATATAAAAAAAGACAGAAAGTACCCTATGTATAGAAAAACTTTCAAGTTCTCGTAATTCTGTAATCTCATTTCTTTCCATAAAGAATAATGATATCTCATGATAAACTTCCTAAACTTTGAACTGTTCTCTTTCACTCTTTTTGTAATCATGTAAAAGAAACACCATGAGTTAAAACGAGAAATTTGCTTAAAATTTAGCTTTAATGTCATCTATCTCTGCAAAGCAACTCTATGTGAACAGAACATTCAGTCAATATATCACACAAGCAGGAAATCTAGAAGTTTCTTCTCATGTGGACAAATTGCCCCATGAGGCCTTCCACAGTTATTTTGTGCTATCCTGTACAGTCACTTCATAATTTGGAGAAGATGTAAAAAAAGCCTAGAAATCTGAATTGATACAATATGCCTGAGAAGAAAATTACTGGAAGTGGTTGAGATATCTTTATGCCATTGTACCAACCAGACACGTGTATTAAAAAGTGGGTGACATAAAATCAATAAAATGCATTAGCTTGACTTGGTTCCACTAGTTAAAAAATAAATAAATAAAAATGAAAACAAAACCTATCATTCCATTCAAAACACATGGTCACCTTGCAATCCTCTAGGAATGCGATCTGTCTTCAAGGATTTACTGATAAGAACCAATAAACAAGAGAGCCAAGATTTAAGATCAACACTAACTTTTACTATAACTGTAAATACTATTGATTTTCTTCTAACAGCTAAGAAATATTTGATTTAAACCCTATTTGACCCATGACAAAGAAGCGTCAGACTTGATTCAAATTGTTAACTTATTGCATTAAGGATTAAGCACTTTAAAAAACCCAGTTCTGGTTAGTTTCTTTACACTCAGCATCAACCAAAGTTATCCTGTAAAAAGTCACTTTGCAGAGAAGCTTCTAAGGGAGCAACTTTGCACAGGGCTGATCCTTTGTGTCTTGACTCGCTGCCTCAGAGAGGTGTTTGGTGTCGAAGCTTGCAAAAGCTGCTGCTTTTCGGTGGATCCACCTGCTGTTTTAGACTCTGCTTGGTCCTTTGGTCCTAGGTGGTAATCTATTGCTCTGATGTAAAGGAAAGCATTTTGTTTCTGTACAATCTGGTGTAGACCCTTCAGTTTGCAGACATTCTGAAAGCATAATTCTTTGTTGGCTTTGGTTTCCTATTAGGCTGCTTAGAGTAAACAAAATTCCTTCCACCACCATGTGCCCAGTAAAAGAGTAGGAAGATGACTCCTTGCAGCTTTCAGCTACAGCTAGCCTAGCAGATGCATGCTGCAATTCGTTACATGAGTCTTAATGGATTGACTTTTCTCCACGACCTTGGTAATATCAACTTGCCGTCTAATGTTAAAAGTTTCTTCCAGGATTGTGTGTCCTTGAGCATAACACTTCCTGTTAATAGATCTCAAATTACTCATTGGCAAAATGGAGGAGGTAAGAAAGTAGACATAGCCACATGCTATTCTAAATGTGAGAAATGAAATAAATCATTATCATCTGTAGTAAGTCAGTCATTCAGAAAGAAAGAGAAAGCAACGGATTGGTTCTTCACACATTCATTTATCCACTCATTAGAATATAAGTTCGATACAGACAAGAGACTTGTTTTTCTTCTCTGGGGATCCAGTGCCAAAACAAATTCTGGCACTTATGTCTCTATTCAGAAGAGACAAAGATATATTAACAGAAATAAAATAAAGGTAAGCTCCTACCCTTAAAGATCTCACTGCTCCGTAAGCACGCCAGCCGTGTTACAATGAAAAACACTCTGGGGTGGGGGAAGAAAACAAAGTCTGAAAACCACAGCTCCTCCTTCCACTTTGACACCTACTTGGTATGTGATCTTTGGGACCACTTAAGCTCTAGGTGCCTCAGTTTAGTCATCTGGAAACGGAATAACATGCACTACAAGAGGATAATATATTGAGTACAGCCATGTATAACAGAAAACCCAAGTAATAGAGGCTTAAATAAGATGGCATATATTTTTTCTTTAAATCATGAAAATTCCATGGTTAGCAATTTAGGGCAGGCTTAACAGCTCCATGATACCATCAGAGACCCAGTTTCTTCTGTCCACTGCTCAGCTGTCCTCAGCACGTTCATCTCATTTTACTGTGACAGATGGCTGTTGGAGCTTTAGAATCACAACCATATTCCAGGCAGAAAGATGAGAAGAACAGAAGGTCAAAGCGCCATTTTGGCTGAGTTGGCTTCCTCTAAGGAGTTAGACCCAGGCTATACTTTTCCTTAGATTTCAATGGCCAGAACTGTATCCCGTATTTACATAGTATGCTAGGAAATGCAGTTTTTATCAAGGTGGCCACTTGCATATATAACAAAATCAGAGCTCTGTTAATAAAGAGATAGGGAAGAATAAATATTGAGTAATAAACTAGCGTTTTAGTCACAAGTACAATCTGTTTACTTACACAATAAAGATTTATTGTATGTGCATTTAGGGTTAAGTATTTTGCAATGGTTGAGATGGAGAGAAAGGAGTGTTCAATGATGAATAAAATGCTTGCTGTAGACTGAATGTTTGTGTCCCCTAAAATTCTTATGTTGAAATCAAATCTCCAATGTGATGGCATTAGGAGATGGGGCCTTTGGGATGTGTTAGGTCATGAGAACAGAGTCCTTGTGGGATTAGTGCTCGTATAAAAGAGACCCCAGGGAGCCCCCTCACCCCTTCACCATCTGAGAACACAGGACTATCTATGAACGAGGAAGGGGGCCCTCATCAGATACCAGGTCTGCCTGAGCCTTGGTCTTGGACTTTCCAGCCTCCAGAAAAGTGAAAAATAAATGTTTCTTGTTTAAGCCACCCCATCTATGGTGTTTTGTTATAGCAGCCTAAGATGATTAAGACAGTGCTGCTCTCAACATCTCAAAAGAGAGACAATAAAATATTTATAAATCTCTTTTCCATCTGCAAGTCTATTTTAAAAGCCTAATAAAAACTTGGTGAGGAAGTCCCAAGGCTAACCTGTATTCAAGGGGTAGGGAAGCTGACTCTGCCTCTCGGCTGGAGGAGCATGGCAAGAATTGCTACAACCATCTTTGAAAACAATTTCATGTATTTCATAAGGTCATCAACATTATGTTGGTAGACTGAGTGGCTGAGCAACTGCCTGCTGTGCTTACATTCCTCACCACAGTCAAAATTCTCTCAAGTACACACTCACTGCACTCACTGGGAGACAGCACCCTGAGACTTTACCAATTTTAAACTCTCCACCTACAGTTTTCAGGGATAGTTGCCCCCATGAAAAGCATAAAATTCTCTACCACACTATTTTGTACCGTTTGACCCAGTTCTGTAAATTTCAAATTGAGTACCTTGGTTATGACAGTTAATATTTTCTGTTTCCTCATATTTAAAGTTGGAATGATACCATCTACCTTATTAATCAAAAAAGTTTAAGTATCAGATGAAATAACGGATGTTAGAGTTCTTCACGAACAGCAAATTACCACACAAATATGAATTATTATGATGGTTATAATTTGTTTGGCTCATCCTGACCTGCTCTATCAACATTATGCCTTCTCCCACACAAATTTCTTTGCTCAGACATGATTTTGTAACAACCTGTCATCTTCCTTTGGCATGGCCATCCTTTACAATTAAATGAAAGTTAAAAAGATTAAAGAAATAAATTTATTTCCTCCTTAAAATTCTCCCCTAATTTGCCATCCTACTTATTACCCTCACATCTCACTATGCTAACCAATGTGAATTTCAAAGAATATTTGAATATTTCATAACTATTTATTCATTTCTATAATTTATATTCTTTGTTTGCTATATATAGCCTTATTCAAATAATTTATTTATAGGAAATTCAACTATTAGTTGTAATAAAGGGAATAAGAACATTGATCATCTAAAAGAGTTTTAAGGGAAGTTTATATTTGTTTTGGGGATACATTTTTTCAGAGGATTTGCTTTCATGATTACTTTTTTTCTTCTAGAATTACACTTTATTTGCATTCCTTGGGCAGGGAAGAGGGAGATACTAAGGAGAATTCTGAGTACAGAGAGAAGATGGTCTGGATATAAACAAAACTCCATCATGAAATACACAATTTTAAAATATACTAATCATTGACAGTTGATCACATAACACATTTGCTTTTATTCATTCCATTTCTCTACCACATTATAAAGTCCTTAAATAAAGGGACCAGCTGCAAACAAATCTTATAAATATTATAGTGAAATATACCATAACAAGTCCTTATTCTGAATATGACAAATAACTGTCAGTGGCAAAAATATAGTTATCTAATTCTGGGGCTGACCCAAAATCTAATAAGTAGATGCAATTTTATTGTGTCTTTTATCCTCTCCTGATATAAATATTGGGGTGTGTGTGTGTGTGTGTGTGTGTGTGTGTGCATATGTATGTGTGGAGAGAGACAGAGACAGAGAAAGGAGAGAGGAAAATTGAATAGACTAATGAAAGAAAATGATGTTCCAACTGACTTTTAAGCCAAAATTCACAGCAGCATAAAGAATGATTTTATGGGAGAAAAACAATAAGATAAACACTTAAAACTTATATTTCATAAATATAAAGTGATTTTAGAGTTTACCTCAGTGAACGTAATGGAACACTTATTGCTTTTATTTAATTTAGAACAGAATATGCATTAGCTGTCTCCTCGCTAGGTTCATTTATAAACTATTAATGATTTAATTTGCATTTTCATCAAGAAGAAAAAAGATAGTTATTGTTTAGGTCTCTTTTTCTCCAGACACTGAGTCATTATTTAATTAAGTACTGTTTATGGTTTTACATACCACATTTGCGTTTTTATCTAGGGCAGCAATTGAGTAAACATATATTTAACTTATCATCTCATATGTTTTTTAATCTAGGCATATGAAGATCATTCGCTTTTCTTATAATGCCATGTTTTCTTTCAATTTTTAACTCACGGACAATAGTTTCACTTCCTTTTCTTTGAAAATAGTGTTTTTAAAAAGTTAGAGACCGAAAGAAAACCAAAATATTCTGTACAGCTTTTTAGTGACCTAGTTCACAGATTTCATTTTTAAAGTAATTGCCTTTTTACTATATATTGTGTGGTGTTTCCAATTGCTTTTTTACACAGATTTGATTTTCCCACTGCATGTCTCCTTTTAAGAGCTATGTAAGCAGTTAACTGTGTTTCGAAAATTCTACAAAATTCTTAATAAAGCTTAAACTAAGATAACATAAGAGAACATTATTAAAATGCAAAAAAATGGATATAATATACAAACTCAAGAGACTGTAATCATTATCTACAATTATAGAAAGAATTGTTTTCAGGAAACAGACGTATAAAATTACAAAAATGAAAATTGATTTTGAATATTAGGGAAACAGTACAAAAGTCTTTAAACACTGATACTCTTCTGAGTTAGGTAAAATAACTCCCTTGTGTAGAATAGTTTATTGGCTTCTTTAAAAAACATGAAAGCAAAGTGCCAGAAAAAAATGTACTGTCTGTCTATCTATCTATCAATCATATATTATCTCTATCTCTGTATCTCTCTAGTAGTGCCTGTGTTTAAAGAAAAGATTGAAAAACTTGCTAACACTTCACCAGAGTGGTGATGTCTCCCCAACATGAGGTTCACTCTTTATGCCATTGCTCTCTTCACCAATGCTGGGAGTCGTCTCCAGGCTCAACCTTCCCAAAACAACAAAACAAACCTGAGCAGGGTTAGGGACCAAGAATCAGATCTTCAGTAGCCTGGAGTTGATGCATCAGAAAGCTGGACCTGCAGATGAGGCTGAGAGGCAGAGAGCCAAATACAGAGCAGTGAAGGGTTGGAGCAGACAAGCTGGGGGGCTGGCCTGAGCCTAGACCACTCAGTCGTATAACTGTGGAAGAGTAGTAAGGCGAGGAAGTTGAACATGAGACATCTCCTCTGAGTCAGAGGCTGCTGAAGTGGTTGTAGGTCAGGGTTGGCCACTGTCAGGATTAGAAACAAACTGTATCTGGAGGAAAGTTTCCCCAGGATACCCACAGGATTAAGATCACAGGCGAAGATTGCCAAACAAACTAGAAGCCAAACCTCTATGATGATAAAAAGAAAAATAAGATACAAAGGTTTGGAAGCAATGACTGCAGATTTGGGAACTGTCTGATACAGAGTATCACATAGCTATGTAGAAAATTTAAGGAAATAAAAAATTCAGTTGTAAGGTAGGCATAGAACAAGAAGCCATAAAGAAGGATTGACAGATTTAAAAAATAAGTGGAATATCTAGAAATTAAAGACATAATCATTGAAATAAAAAGAAACTCAATGGACAGGTTAAGTGACATTTTAGATGCTTTTGAAAGAGAATTTATGAGCTTGAAAAATACATGTAAAAATTACTTTGAAAGCAATAAAGGAAGATAAGGAGGTGGAACACAAGAAAGAGAGATTGAGAGACATAGAGGATAGAATGAAAATTCCTAATTTATATCTAGTTGAAGTTCTGGGAGTAAAGACTTGGCAGAATGCTGAAGAGACAATGTTTAAAATCATAATGGCAGCAAATTTTCCAGATATAAAAATATGGATCCACAGATTCAAACACATTCCAATCGGGATTAGAAAAAGAAATCTATGCCAAGACACACTGTAGGAAAACTGAAAAAAATACCAAAGATAAGAATCTTGAAATAGAGGAAAGGAAAGATTTACCTACAATGGAATGACTGTTAAAAGGACCATGAAATTCTCAACAGCAATGGAAGCAAGAAGACATGAAATGTCATCTTTAAAGAATTGAGAGAAGACAACTACCAACAGGGATTAGTACTTAAAATGCAACACATTATGTTATACTGTTATGATACTCATATGATTCCAAATTAGTCAACCTAAACACAAGATATCATGTAGGATTGTATATATGTGTGATAAAACTATACACCTACTGAGGCTGGCCCCATGGCATAGTGGTTAAGTTCAGCATGCTCTGCTTTGGCAGCCTGGGTTTGCAGGTTTGGATCCCAGGCACAGACCTACACCACTCATCAGCCATGCTGTGATGGCAACCCACATGTAAAGCAGAGGAAGATTGGCACAGATGTTAGCTCAGGCTGAATCTTCCTCAGCAAAATAAATTAATTAAATTAATTAATTTTTAAAAAGCTGTATACCTACTATAGTAAACTATATAGCACACTATAGTAGGCACATATAAACTGTATATACAGTATATAGTATAGTATACCTACTATAACATACTATTTTTGGAATAGTGATTATCCTAATAGGAGAGGAGGTAGGAAGATGGGATAGGGAGGAGCACATTCATGGATGTATTTTACAAGTAGTGTTGAATTTTTGATATGTGTTAGTTCATGAGTGTACACTGTATCATAATAAAAAAGCAAGTAAGCATAGACCAAGATAATAGTGCATTGTTAACTAAGGCCTCTTAAAATGAAATAACAAAAAATAATCTCCATCCATTAAGTAATTGAACATATGAAATAGATGATGAGATAAAAATAGTCACTTAGTATTATTTAACTGTTTATAATAATCTTTAAAATGTTACAAAAGAAAATATCTATTGAGTTTATGGATGTGCTATGTGAATAGTCCTCAGGAACATCGATTGTTTTTCTTTCCTCAGGATGGAGATGGAAAGCACAGCCACAGATGATTTCCTACCATCAGGAACTCTGAATCTCTTTTCTATTACATATGGTAAAACATCTATCATCAAAATAAATAGTTATTAATCTGCTTCTAATTGTTTTACACAAGCTCAGAAAGAAATAGTGTGAAGCTGAAATGCTGCATTAAGTATAGGAATCATAATATGTAGAAAATAGCTTAAGGGCAACATCAAATATAAATTACCTAGAGATAAATGATATAGGATAACTATGTTCGTGAAAGTTCTCTGATTTTATTTTGCAAATTTTTGAGCAATATTATTTTAGGTTACGATGCATTTTGAACTATTGTCTCCATAAGTTTTACATCACTTAATGTTGTTTCTATTATCATCTTATGTCACTTTGGCCCTGTGTGGCAATATAGAGAAGAAAGACACTGGTTTGGATCAGAGTCTTGCTAGGATTTGTTGATTCTATGATGGCAACTGACATCATTGAAATAAGGCTATAGATTAATTTAGCCAAGCTGAAATGATATACTTTTGATCAAAATTTATATTAGCTAAACACACACATATCTCCAATTTGTTTTTTTGTTATAACAAGCATGTCCTTGTTAAGGAATTTTTGTACTTATATTTACTATTAGTTTTTAATTACATTATCAAGGACCTATATTAAATCCTTACATTTTCTATAAAGCATGTCTATTAAATTGACAAGTTTTCCATATATGAAAATATAGATATTAAATGTTTATATTAGTGTGTTGATGTATTAGAAAATCTTTGATGAGATTTAATAGAAGTAAATATGTTCCTGGAAAAAGTTAAGTTATAGATTCTTTCAGAAAACAGTACTGCTTCACATAAAAAGACTTGAAATAAATCTGTTATATGTACAATAATCTTTCATGATAGCTGCTGACATAATAATAATGACTGTAAATAAGTTCAGCTCAACTGACAGAAACACATTTCATAATGTAGCTTCCAAGATTTCTTTCCTTATATTATTAAAGATTTCAGAGCAAGAATTAATCAATTTTTATACCATAGCAAGTACTTACTTAGCCAATGGAAACATAATATTTAGGCTAGTAAGATATATAGACATAAATAAACATAATAAATAAGGCAGATTATTCGATATAAAAGTATATTTAGCCTCCAGATTCATCCATATTGTCACAAATAGCAAGATTTCCTTTTTTAAGGTAAATAATATTCCGCTGTATGTATATACTACATTTTCTTAATCCATTCTCCTGTCAATGGATGCTTAGGTTGCTTCTGTGTCTTGACAATTGTGAATAATGTTTCAATGGATATGGGAGTGCAGCTGTCTCTTCAAGATCCTGATATCAATTTTTTTGAGTATATACCCGGAAGTGAGATTACTGGATCATATGGTAGTTCTATTTTTCATTGTTTTAGGAAACTCCATACTGTTTTCCATACTATCTGCATTAATTTACCTTCCCACCAACAGTGTGCAAGGGTCTCCTTTTCTCCACATTTTCATCAACACTTGTTACTTTTGTTATTTTGAGAATAACCTCCTCATAGGTGTGAGGCACTATCTCCTTATGGTTTTGATTTGCATTTTCTTGATGATTAGTTATGCTGAACATCTTTTCATATACCTGTTGGCCATTTGTATGTCTTCTTTGGATAACTGTCTGTTTGGTTCCTTTGCTCATTTATTAATTAGATTACATGTTTTTTTGCTATTGAGTTATAGGAGTTCCCTATACATTTAGATATTAACCCTTTAACAGACATATAGTTTGCAAATATTTTCTCCCATTCTTTAGGTTACCTTTTAATTTTGTTGATTGTTTCCTTTGGTGTGCAAAACCTTTTTTTTTTTTTTAGTGCTCTGAATTTCTTTTATTTTTTAAACCACTTTATTGAGGTATGATTGACGTACTAAAAGCTGTGCGTTTAATGTGAATAACTTGATGAGCTTGGAGATAAGTATACACCTGTGAAACCATCACCACAATCAAGGCTTTTTATTTATGAGGAATTTACAAGGCTTTACTTTTATGAGAAATCTAAAATAGCCACTCACAGAAGCAGAGAGTAGAATAGTGGCTGCCAGGGGCTGGGAGGAGGGGGAATAAGGAGGTATTCACCAAAGGGTACAGTTCCAATTATACAAGATGAATAAGTCCTAGAGGTCTACTGTACAGCCTAGAGCCTATAGTTAATAATAATGTATTGTATACTTAAAAATTTGCGAAGAGGGTAGATCTTATGTTAAGTTTTCTTATCACAAAATAATAATAATAAAGAGGGTGGAAGGAAACTTCTGGAGGTGATAGATATGCTTATGGCATAGATTATAGTGATGGTTTCGCCGGTGTATACTTATCGCCAAACTCATCAAGTTTATAAGTTAACTATGTATAATTTTTTGTATGTCAATTATACCTCAATAAAAGTTTTTTTGAGAAAGAGTATATTTTTCCTAAAATAAACCCTACTTTTTCCCCTATGGTTTCATATAAACATCCCAAAATCTCAAATATCATTGATTGAATTATTATCACTTTATTTACTATAATAAATTACACATTTGCAGAAGAGCTGAAATATGACGCAATATCTTTAGAGATATGCAGTGTAGAATAAGAGTTTGCAAATAAAAACTCTTAAGATAAGTCATTCTATGAGCACAGGTGTAAGAGAGAGAACTGAGTTTGAAACTTGACTCAACTGCTTCCCAGCTGGTGACTTTGGGCAAGTTTCCTGATCAGAAAATGGAGATGGTAACTACCCTAGAGGTGAGGTTTTAACATTAAATGATAACTGCATGTAATGATTTGACAGAAGATTTGTCATTTAAGAAGCACTCAATCAATGGTCATTATGTCACTAACTTATTTTGAAGGATAGCATAGAAAAAGGAATAGAAAATAAATGCTAATCCAAGTGCTGATAACCTAAATATTCAGTGAGCTTAATAAGATTCAGGGTTTAGTATGAGAAAACTTAATTAAATATAGTCATGCTCTCATTTCTTTTCCAGCATAACTCAATTTTAGAAGAAATCTGATATTTTTGAGGAGTTGGACTCTACTTTTTTGCAAGTGCTTGCTTTAGCTTCATGATGTGAAACAGCATAGCAGAGATGATGCTAGGAAATATGAGAGGGGAGAGTGCAAATTTGGTGGGCCAAATAGATTTTCTGTGGTTGTAATGATTTTTAGAAACTGACAGCAAGCTGTCTAATACCATATTTCCATATTCATCCTCGGGCAGCACGAGCCACAAAATTCCTAGCTCAAAGCCTTCCTGGTTGGCTGGGTTATAACTTTGGGAAGCTTGATAGCTGAACTTTAAAATAAATCCACATGATTTGGGGCTCTAAATTCAATTTTTAGAATATTAATCTAAGAGAACAACAGACATTTATTCTGTCCAAATGTGCCATTGGCTCTCTTAAAACCATGCTGCACAATTCTTCTGTGAATGATTGAGAACCTTATATTGCCTTCTTGTCACTGTAAGTTCCATGAAAGGCAGTAACTCCTTAATGGATATTTGTTCACCTGTCTCATCTATTCCCATAAAAAACTAAAATAAATATACACTTGAATTACTGTGAGGATTTATTCACGGAGAAATTATCTGTCAGGAAGTTAGTTATATCCACGAGACAGTCGTCTCTTCTCTGCGTGTAGTAGGCCACCAGATGGTAGCTCTCCACAGCTCTCATGGGCTGTGAATTGGCACTAATTGAAACATCAACACTCACTTCGAGATGCCTATAGAGAAACCACATCCCCAGATCTCCAGATCTTCTAAACCACGAATTTAGAGTGTACCGCATTTAATGTTATTGCTTTTATTTTGCGAAAATCAATAACATCTTCACGGAAAATGTTACACGTGTGGTAGGAAAAAATCCTGGAAGTTTTATCATTTACATTTTACATTTAATTTTATCCTGATTCTAAACGACTCCAAATAGCATTTTTTTTCAAGATGGCATAAAACACTGCATGTGATGAATTTCACTCTAAGAAGAATATTATTTTGAATTGCTTTGATTTCATTGAAGATATACATAGATTTTTTTAATGATGGGAAATAAAAATAAATTACTGTTTGATTATCTCCTGTGTCATTTTCATGGCTATGAGCTAGACTGACAAAAGCACACTTAAACAGATAATAGCTACTGAGATAAGAAAAGTCTTATCTCATTGTTTTCCCAGCAAATATTTTATATTGGTCAAGTTCCTAATTGCTGACAAAATGCTATAACAAAAACTTGATTCAATATAGCAAATTTATTGAAAACTCACATGTGCTATTCATTATGCTAGGCATGGTGAGAGAACAAAGGCTATGAAATAATTTCTGACAATCTGAAGCTTCCTTTCCAGTGGGAGAAACCAGCATAGACACAGACACGAAGAAGGATTTTAGAAAAATTGTGATGTTATAAAAGAGGCACAAAGAATAACTTTTCATGGGAGGGATCAGGAAAAAGATTAAAGTGTAATGAAAAATAAATAGTATTAGAATACGTGAAGACGGGCAAGGACACTCCAGACAGAGAGAACAAGGTTATCAAACAATAAAATATAAAATAGTCAGTAGGGTAAATGCCAGAAAAAAGGTTGAGCAAACTGAATAAAATGAGAAATAGACTTCATTTTGGAAGTTAATTGATGATTTTATGTGGATATAGTTTTCACTGATATGGAATTTTCTCAATATTATTAGGAAATAAGACAGGGTAGTCATTTTTAAGATGTATCTTAAAATCTTAAGATCTTCTTGTATCTCAGGCAAGTTTACTTTTACATTGCACAGCATTTGCTCAGTACAAAATGGTGTGGTTGAGAGTCATACTACATAGGAATCAAGGACTAAATGAATCAGCAGCACCAAGTAGATCAGCACAGGAAGTGTTGACAGTTTGGCACCCGAGACAACGTCAACAGTTAGAGATTACACAGCATGTAGAAAAAATATATCATAGTTAAGAGAATTCTGCTTTATATTAATTGGCTGGATTAAAAAAAAAACTTATTTAGCAAAGAGATTGACTTTAGCAGGGAAAATCAGAGCTTGAGAAATTCTGGGAGGCTAATGAGAGTAGTACAGTAGAAATACAGGTAGTTAAGAAAATCACCATTGGAGTCTAACAGACCTGAGTTCAAATCTAGACTCTGGCTGTGTAACCTCTGGCAAGTTACTGAAAGTCTCAATGACTCTGTTCTCTCATCTATATAATGAGGTTACCAATACCTACTTCAAAGTGTTGCTTGTGGATAAATGAAATAATAATGTATTAAATGCTCAGAATGGTGCTAGAACGTAGCAAGCACTCAGTAAAAGATAGCTATAAAAAATGGTCATGTTTTTCAAACTGGATAAGCAAGTGAAGAACTGACTAGAAAAGATAAATTATCTGCTAAGAAAATCTACAACTGCCTCCTCTTGTACATCAAAAAGGATTGAAATATTTTTGGTAAAGTGTTTTTTCAGAGTTTAATTTCCACCAATTATTCTCTCTCTCTCCTCAGAGGGAACAGACATGGTAGCAACAAGCTCATAACAGTACTTTGAGTGATATTAGTTGCTTCAAAAAATTATTTAGTATATACTTAGTGTCTGCTAAAGTCCTAAAGTCAAATATGTTGGACTGCAAAATACATTGCAGGGATTCTGAGCATCAATACTGAGGAAGGTCTTTAGTCAAGATTGTTTGCCACTCTCACAGGATCTGAATCTCTCTCTCTCTCTTTCTCTCTCTCTCTCTCATCTACCATCATCCTCCAGTAGCCTGGACTCCAGAGCAGGTCTCATCAACAGAGTTATTGCTTCAGATCTGGGATATAACATTTTCACAAAGGTCACCTCACTCAGTCCATATTTGGAAAGTTATGTTCCAAAGACATTTAAAAGTTGGAATGCTTTTATGCTTTTAGAATTGTCAGTTAAAATAAGTTGGGTCATTTCTGACAGCAAAAAGTCAAAATGTATGTGTAACACATCTCATGTAAATAAGTAGAAATGAAAAGAACTAATTGATTTGTTTGAACAAGTTTATTTTTATAGAAAAGCAAAATATTGTTGAACTTCAGAGAAAAAGTCAAAAGTGTACACTATTACACATCAATTTTACATCCTCTGTGACATTGTCTCCTTTTATTTTTACTTGCACATGTGGCCCAGTCAATGTATTCTTTTCTACGTAAAGCTAGAATGGAGAGCTACTTCAAAAAACCAGGAAAATACCTTGAGGCAGTATTTGTAGAGGGTAAGAAAGTCTGACTGCTTTGTCTCTAATCTAAAAGCATTACCACTTTTTATTGTCTATCATGGTCTTTCAAATAATAATACTAACCAGGAGATGATGGTAAATATCAAAGGAAGAGTTGCTAGATTGTTAAAGGTTTACAGAAATAGTATGCACTTACAGATAATCCAAGCAGAATTCATGAGATGGTATGAGATATTTGAGCTGAATTTTAAAGGATAGTGTGATTTTTTCAATTTATTTTATTTTTCATTTTAAAATATACCAAATATACGAAGGAGATATATATAAATATGTATACGTATGTATATATAAATATATATACGTATGTATGTATATATAATATATATATACATACATACACTCACACACACATAAAAACTACCTATATGTAGTTTAAGGAATAAGAAATAACATTCATGAGCCTATCACCCACCTTAAGAAATAAATAAATTCTATTCTAGAAATACTATAAACATTCCTAGCATATCCCTTGGTATACTCATGCAAGAATTTTTCTAGGTAATATGTCTTTGAACACATCTGTATTCCCTTCCTCAGTCATATCTTCCTCAGAAATAACCACTACCCTTGAATTGGAGGCTAACCATTCTCTTACATTTCTATACACTTTTATCAAATATGTATATATCTTTAAGAAATATGCAATCTTTGTTTAGTTTTGTTCTTCCTTTATGTAAATAAAATAGTACTATGTATCTTTTTCTAAGACTTGTTTTCTTTGCTCAGTATTAAAGTTTTGGGATTTAATCATGTTTATTCATATTGCTGTTAATTAATTTGTTTTCACTGGTATGTAACATACCATTCTATAAATATACCTCAATTTATTTATTTATATATTCTTCAGCCAATAGACTTTGAGGTCATTTCCCAGTGGTTTTCTATTATACAAATAGTATAAACATTCGTAGCACATCCCTTGGTACACTCATGCAAGAATTTTTCCAGGTAATGTATCTAGGAGTGTAATTTCTCAGTCAAAGGACATGTGCACCTTCAATCTTACTAGATAATGCCAAATTCTTTTCAAATTGCTTGTACCAGTTCACACACCTACAAATAGTAGGCAAAAGATCTTGTTGATACGTACCCCTTCCACTATCTGATATTTTCAGACCTCTTAATTTTTGCCTCATGGATCCATATTCTCTACCAGATTCATATCTATTGAGCAAAAGAGAAAGAAAAATTTTACATGATCATAAAGTTCTAGTTCTGGTGAATAGGATTTTTTTTGTTATTTATGACTGTAACTTATGTTGGAAAGGACCCTTGTAATGACATGCATTCAAATGTACTCTGCAATTTTTCATTAACAACTAGGATTATCTGTAGTCAGCTCTTTGCTATTTTTGCTAATGAAGAAGGAAAAAAATAGCAGATGATAGTAAAATAACACAGAAAAATCCAAAAATGACTTACATATGCTCACACATATACACAATCTTCCCATATTGTGACAAATGAATATTTACACACCTCTTCTATGCCTGGCCTCCCTTATGCCCTATGGCTTGTCATCTGTCTCTGGAAGCTCACTTAATTCACACTTAAATTAAAAACACACTTAATTCCTCTGATAACTTGATATGATATAATAATGAATTTACTCATTTGATCAAAACAGTAAGATTGTGTGACATAACTATTCCAAATTAATAGAGCATTTATAGACTTGCATATGAGAGACAACATGTCTTGTAGTACTACAAGATTTGTGTTGATTGACTTTCAACTCCATTCCCAATTGACAAGCACTAAAAGGAATTATCAAAATCACAGAGACTTTATAAATTTAATGTTTCTAGTAGCCCAATTTAATCCTGAGGAGATAAAATATTTAAAAGTTTATTGATTACATTGAACCACACTCTATCTTAGAGAACTAAGGGACTAGGCTGTTAGGAAGTTAGGGAAATAGTTATTAATTTAAAATGGCTTGAGTTCATTTTCCATGTTTATGTCTGCTTTACAGACTTTTGTGTAGATGTAAAGAGAGAACAACTATTTAAGCTTTTTACTCCTTTTTCTCTTTTTGTACAACGATTTTTTTTAAGTAATGTTCAATATTCTATAAGCACCTCACTGGACTACTTTGCATAAGTACTTTTCCTGTATTGTTCACATTACTTCAATCTGCCTTTCTGGTTCTCATTGCCAAAATTAGGACAGAATCTATATAAACCCATGAAATCCTTAATCATTAACACTACTTCCCTCAGATTACACTCCAACTCAGTCATGAAAATACTAATGAATCTTAATATGGCTCCATGAAGTCTGAACTGTGACGGTCCTGAATATGACCAGTGTGCATGCCAAGCTGATTGAGCCCTTTTTTTAACAATAGCGTTTTAGTTTGGTGTAGGAAAGGAAAGAGCCTCCTTTTTCACACAATGCCAAACCTTGAATAGTTCCAATTTCAGCCTAATCACACTGTCCTTAAAATTTCACTCTGTTTGAATAATGAAAAAGGGTGATATGAAAATTGTATGAAACTAGCATGCCCCAGGACATGTAGGGTAGGATGTAATTACATATGCTTCAACAGCTGGAGCAATGTGCTGTAAGAAAGGCTTTTAGGGTGACAGAAGTTAATTGCACAGGTTTCAGGGCAGAAGAAAATGCACGTGAAGAAGCAAAGGGGAAGGACACAAACCCCGAGAGAGTGTCACGTTTGGAAATTTGAAAGAGAAAGGATTATTCCAAATTAGAAATGGACAAAGAAAGGTAAATGGTAAGCCACTTTTTCCAATAGAAGAAATGAAAAGGAGAATCTTGGCTCAGTGGAAAGCACCGAATTCCTAGCTAGCCTCCCAAGCATAAAGCTCTTTATGATGTACCTGCATATAAAATAAGACAGGCTCCCATAAACCAGGCTGTGATATTTCCTCAGTGACACTGGTCCACAAGGCAGCTCAGTAAGAAATAGCACATTTTCCTGCAATATCAGTAATGACAGTGGCGTCTATCTTGGACTAGGTATTGTAGGGCCATAGAAACCATGATGTATTCAGTCTTGTCTCCAGCTGAAAAACACAAAGCTTTTGAAAGAGACCCTTTGGGTGGCATTTCTCTAATGAAGGCTGAATCACTTTTTGCAAGCTGTGTGAGTTTGTCACAAAGAAGAGAAAGCGACTGTGTATGATAGTAGGTGTCACATTGAAAATAAAAGTTTCAAAAGGAAAAAGGGAGTAAGTTGTATTATCGATCTTAGTCTTATCCATCTTCCCCAGAGGGCTACCTTTTTACAGAGCTAGTTGGACACGAGCTATGGTGCCCACTCCTGGTGGGTATACAATAAACACAACATCTTACATACATATTCTTCACTTCCTGAATGTTTTCAGAAAAAGTACATGATAAATCACCAAAAAATAAATCTTCTTGGATTTTGCATAATTATGATCTCTTCTAGAAATGTGGAGAGGCATAAAAGTATTTTTAATAAGCCTGATATTGTAAGTTACAACACTTGCTCAGGATATTACCACTAGATCTTTAATTGATACTAATAGATTAATGGTATGGCACTAAAATACATAATAAAGACAGGCTTGCTCAGAGAATGAAAGTTTATTGTTGAATTTTAATGCATAATTCAAAATATATCAATGTAATGCTTATTCTTCCCCAGTTTTTGGACTCTTCATTTTGATTAGCTAAATGTATTTTGAAGACATTTCTTCAATTTGCTGAAAAAGTCAAAATCTTTCCTAAACTAGAATGTAAACACAAACACTAAATCATTTACTAAATATCTGTCAGCAATTTACAATCCCATAACGTCATTTCAAATTAAAATCTCTTAATGCTCTATCATTCTCCCTGAGGGAGATCAGCTTGAAATTCTCAAGGCAAATACGAATTTCTCCTCCAGATTCAACTTAATTCTGATTTCTCATTAGAAGGCTTATTTAGAGTAACATGATGTAATCTGCTTTCCCATTATGGACAGCTGTGTTTATCAGCCCCCAGACATATTAAAGGTACAGATATATTCATTTATGATTTTTTAAAAAGTAAAGCCACTTCAGTCATTTTCTTGTTTGTCTTTTGTATGCCTTTCCATGAGAAATTTCACCTTACTTTTGTATTCGGTCAACTTGATTTTCATCTCAGCAGTCTGTTATTTTAAAGAAACAAGGTGTTTAGGAAGAAAAGTATAACCCAGATTTTACTTGTCCTTAAAATGTTTTTAATGAGTGAATAAACACACACATGTACAAAATTAAAAGGACCATATCACATTTATGCAGAATATACACAAATATTTGGGAGATTCATGGAGGAGAGTGGTTGAAGGAGATTAAAGACTATCTTTAAACTATTCCCCAATCACTAGGCAAGACTATTCTTAAGTCATAGCGGAGGAAAATCTTGAAGAAATTTTTAAGATCTCCAAATTCACTGACCTATCTCCAAGAGACTCTTTCTTATATATACATGAAATAGTATAAAATACATTTTTCCTTATTCTTTTCTTGGTTTTGATGAAGAATAATGAATAATAATTTCAAAATAATGAACTTTTTAAGGCCAGTCCTCTTGCAAAGTGGATTAGGGGCCAATTATATCTTTGTATCCATCAGTGTTGGTTGGCAGCTCTATTGCAGATTGTATGCAAGCAGAGAACCAATCTGAAAACAGACTCATATCTCTGGGTTCAGCAGGGACGCAAAGAATAGTTCCCCCTGTCTCTGCCTTGCTTTGACAGCAAAAGTTTATAACAGCTAGTTTTCTGTCACATAGGGACAAGAATGAGCCAGATAATTCTTTTTGATGTTGACCTTATTTTTAACTCCTAAATCATCTCTATGAGTCTAAAATAAATTCTCTAATCTTTCATTGGTTGCTGATATTTAACTGTATGGAGCACCAGTTCTGACATAGGAAGATGATTCTGATTTCCTTCTTATTTATTATTGTTTAAGTTGATTAAAAAAAAAAACACAACTCTAGGGGCTGGTCTGGTGGTGCAGTGGTTACATTCTCATGTTCTGCTTTGGCAGCCCGGGGTTTGTTAGTTCGGATCCTAGGTGCAGACCTACTCACCACTCATCAAGCCATGCCGAGGCAGCGTCCCATATAGAAGAGCTACACTCTACAACTATGATACACAACTATGTACTGGGGCTTTGGGGAGAAAAAAGTAAAAGAGGAAGTTTGGCAACAGATGTTAGCTCAGGGCCAATCTTCCTTAAAAAAAAAAACCACAACTCTCTACCACACTTACTTTCTTATGATAGTCAAAGTCTGCTTGAATGCATTTCTTACAGGCAAAGTATTTCTTCACTGAGCAACAATTTCTTGAACACCTGTCATATTACCGTGATTATTGGAGACACCAAGGAAAGAGGAAAAAATAATGCAGTTGCTGTCCTCTAGGGATATACAGTTTATGAAACAAGTACAAGAAGCTGTCATAACTACGTATATATGTAACCTATATATTTGTGTGTGTGTATATGTATGTGTATGTATATATGTATGTATATAGGTGTATATGTACACATACACATATACACAAACACATACAAATGTGTGTACACATATATAATGAAGGCTATGGCATTCAGAAGTGATCTAATATTTGGACTAAAAATTTCTAGTTGGATAAGAGCCACTGATGGAACAGAGAAAACTTTTAACAAAAGAATAGCAAGTAAAAATTAAACGCTAAAGGTAGAAAATGAATTGAGACATCCGAAATCCCTCTCCAACCCCACCCCGTTACTGTCAATTCTTAGACCTTTTTGTTGGTGGTGAGTGGTTTCAAGTTTTAGATCATTTCTTCCAGCAGAGGTAGATATGATGTTTGATAAAAGGAGAGGGCAAGAGAGTTAAAAGGAGCTTGCTGCTTCATTAACACATTAACATCACAAGCTTAAGCCCAACCCTTTTCTTTCTTCTTTTTACATCCATTATAAAACAAAGTAAAAATTTTTTAAAGAATTTTAAAAACAATAAAAAAATGCATTTCCATTTTTGTTGGTGAATGATCATAAATCAATCCATTATACAACTGCAAAATATTTTCCTTGATGTAAGAGAAGCAACTTATTTATACAACTGAAAACTCCAAAATATTAGCTGAATATTTACAACATTTCAATAACACATGGTCAAATATTGTGAATTCAATTCTAAATTCAAAAAATCTCAGGCCAACTTGCTGGTTAAAGGGTTAGAGGCCTCCCATGCTAAAATGTGTAATCATTGTTGAACCAGTTCACAAGATGGACGCACCAGCCAACCACAGGGCGACTTCTTAGGATTAAGAGTTGTGGCTTAAAAGTTACTTGTACACATTCTACAGTGAAAACAGGAAAGCACTCATCCATCTGGCATCAGAAGATACCAGCTAACGATACTGGTGCTACGCCAGGTCTCCTGGGATCTGGATCCTTGTAGCACAGCCGTGTGGAACATCCTATAGCTTGCTTTCCTTCCCTTTAGTTGAATTTTCTGATCTTAACAACTTGCTTTCCTAGATTCACAGTATTTTGTGGACTTTCGCTGGCCAGTCAGACTGATCCTTACTCTTATTTGTCAGTCTATCCTATTGTCCCGTAGCCCCCATCATGACCAAAAGGCATCTCCCCTTTACCCAGAAGTCCTCCATTCCTCTGAACCCTTTCAGTTATGAATAGACAATGCAATGAGAATCATAAGCACAAGGTAATATGTTCAGTAGTATTCAATGGTCAGCAAAGAACAAACTAAGAGGTAGTCTCTAGGCTGAAGGAGGGTAGTTGGAAAAACTCATACATTTAAATATCAAAATAATGCTTTCCTTGGATCTTAAGCAAAATCAAGGTCATAGTGAATAATAGGTGGAAAAATACGGGAGGGGAAAGGAGGGAGAGGATATCTGTACACATCTGTATTTACTGAAATGTGTTTATGACGCTCGGAAGTTTACAGAATGATTAGGGCTATAGTTAGGGGGCACATTTATCTTGGTTTGCCAGGGACAGTTGTGAATTTTGCTTTTCCTGGTGTAATTATTAATAACCTCTTTTCTACTCTTAAATCTGTGCCATTTTGGATAATAAATCTCATGATTACTCTACCTATAGTCAGAGAAGTCGTTATGGTGAGGATGAGTTATGAAAAAAGGTGCAACCGAGAGAAAAGTGTTATGACTTGTGGAAAGCAATGAGCCAGTGTTAGGCGGTGAAATGATAGGAGAAGAGGATTCGAGGGTGAAGCCGCTGAGTTTTGTGTGGGTGAGAATGAATACATTTGCTTTTGCAGAGCACAGTGTGAGACTTTAAATGTTACAGAAAATGAGATCAACTAAGCAGAGAGAATCCTAGTGATTAAGAATTTGGAAGCCCGTAATTTAGAATTCTAATTAGACTTTAGCCAGTCGTCATTTTCTTTCTCAGAAGGAAATCTCAGAAGAGGAGATTGGCTGTCCAATTTGTGCTAAATCATTCTTGATTCTTGTCGCTTCAGAAAGTCTTGTTTGAAGGTGAGAGATACCACAATCAGCAGAAGTGGCTGCTGTCCTGGTCTAGACATAGTGTGGAGAATACATGGACCACGTTTGTGCCTATGAAAATTAAGAGGAGTCAAAAAGTAAAAAATCAAAATCTTAACTACAGACACCATGAGGATGAGATAAAAGCAGCATTCCCTCTCAAACAATGCATATACATTCCATTTACTTCCAAAGTATAAAGAGAAAAGCACTTCAAATACTAATTAACAATATGCAGCAATATTTTTAATTTCCATAAACTCCATTTCTTTATTAACTTTTCTCCTACTCATCTCTCAGTAAAAGAAATAAAAGCAAAATTTTGAAGAGATGGTATAAATACATCTTACATTGTTTATTATATGTACAAGTCTTACATATTTTAATGAACAACAACAACAAAATTCTGACTTGCACCATCCTGTGCCCTTGACTAGAGACTTACATCTGCCATAGACTTTCAGATCAGTGCCTGTCGCCCCGTGTTCAAGTTCCCAGGGAACTCTGTAACGGCTAATAGCTGACTGTAGCTTACTTGAAAAATCACACCATGTCTAACTGTACATCAGACCTGAACAGCACAGCCTACAAATGAGCAAGTTGGGCTTGTAAGTTGCTTTTCATTCTCTTTAAATGCTGATTATATTGCATGCGGTGACCATTTTCCCAGTTGCTCTCAGATCCACTTTCCTCCCTTTTGCTTTTCTGTCTTATATAACTGGAGGTTGACTCTGCAAAGTATAGTCCCCAAGCTCCTTTGGGAACTGACCTCTGGTTCAACTAAAGGGAGGCACTGGTAGCAGACTGGAGAGCAGGAAGAAGAAAGAAGGGGTAACTCCCACCCCACCTCTGCTTCAGGGATGTGTCTATGGCAGTGGCAGTGTCTCCATGGGGTTCCGGCTTCCACAAACAGCTCCTTTCATCTCCCTTCAGCCTCCTGCCTGGACAATTCCACAGTGGTTCTAATCCTTAGTGGGAAGTTCTAACTGCCAACTTTTGGTAACAACACCCCATCTCTTGGTTACAGGCCTGGAGAAACCTCAAGGCAATTTCTAGTTTGCTTTGTTGTCCCCTATTTTGAATTTCATCTCTTCTAGCACCTTTGTGACTTGGACCTCTACTGATATAGGAGTAATCTCTACCATGACACAGCTGGAACAGACTTCCCTTCCCCAGCCCCTTTCTTCCAACAATATAATGCCCTTTCCTAATGCTGTAAGTGGAGGTTTACAGACAAAACTACCTTTAGAATAAGGTTGCTATTGTGCCCATGATCAAAGTGATGGCATTCTTATTTTCATAGAAAATTCCCAGTTTATGTCTGTTGTCCCGGCATAATGATGAAGAGCAGCCTCCTTCACCCTCAAGAGTGTTTCAGTTCACAAATGATATGCTCGCTCTACCCATTTACACCCTAAATTTATCAAAACTTTCACAAATTTAAAGATGACGTTTCCCCATGAAATATGGAATTTGCTACCTTTTCTGTTACTTGACAAGCCCCAATTTTTACCCAATTTATGGGTATTTGAGCTTCTCTGTTACCCCAGAGGTCCTGGGGTATGAAAATGGCTTACATTTTCAGAGTGTCCAAATAATTAATGAATAAGTTCTGGAAACATAAGTGAGTAAATACTCGGTTCCTGGAGAGTTTGAATCCATATTGATTAAAATAAAAAACACTAAAACCTATATAAATGGCTAATTAAACCAAAATATTTTTAAATAGTAATGTCCAAGGCAGAGGAATAGACACTAGGTTGGAATAGAAACTGGTACTTTTATATTTATTTATCCATTCAGCAGTGGTTTTTATGTTTTTATTTTGTGCCAGTCTGTGGACTAGGTGTTAGAGAAACAGTGAGGAACAAAACAGAGATACATTTATTTTCCTTCAATGGGGTTCCATTGCTAAGAGCATGGAGAATTTGTACCACGCCTTTCTGGGAAGTAACATAGAAATCAAGAGCATTTATTATTATCCATATCTTTTAGTTTATTAATGCTCCTCAAAAATTAATTCTAATGAAATAAGGACAATTATAGATAAAGCCCAGTACACAAGATATTGTTTCCAATGGCGTGTGTGATGTCAAAAATTGGGCAACCTATAGACTATTAATTAAATACACACAAACACTCCCACATACAATTGCATATTTGCTGTTACTACAATTACATTAAAAACTAGGATGTAAAAATACAAAAATAAATGCAATTGTTTTCTGCTGCAGTGATTTTATAGATGTTTTCCTCTATTTTAGAAACTTTCTATAATGTCATTCTCTCAAGTTAAGTCCATTTTAAAATAAAGAATAAATTCACATTGAGCCTAACAAACAATTAAGAATGTAAGACATTAAAGTTTGAAGTTAGTTTCTGCAAAATGAAAAATTAAGCACTTGTGAAATGAACTGCTTCTCTTCTGTATATAATGATGCTTCTTTCTATATGTAATAATGAGACAAAACCTCATTGTGATGAAAAAGACTGTGGACTGAGGGTCACAGTCTGGGTTTTTGTTGCTTTTCTGCCAATAGCTAACTTTGACTAAAATTCCTCGGACTGGGGGTTTCTTATCCACAAACTGATAAATCTGCACTCAATTAACTATTGGTCTATAAAAAGCTTTAAAGAAAAGAATAAAAAAGTTTTAAGTCTACGAAAGGCTGTTATTACTAACAGCTATTACTAATTACATTTCCATTGTATGTTGACCTCATTTGAAAGAAGGTTTATATCTGTAAAGCTGCATTCATCTTTTTATGTTTAAAATGTACTTTTATAGATCACTGATAATCCAAGAATACACAGTATTAATATAAATGCTATGAAAATAGTAGATAGTAACATCTTCTGCTTAGAAAAAATAGCTATCTTGCCTTTCTTCTCCTTGGTATGTCAAGGAGCTGTTATGCAAAAAAATCTCATGGGCTTTGTGATATTATCACTCTTTACTAAATGAAACAAAAAGATAAGAGCCCCCTGGGTAGACTCCCTAATGAACAGAGAGTTGACATTAAAATGTGACAGTCTGACAGACAGAATAATCTAAAGAACTCAGACCTTCTTACTACATTTGTGTGAATATCCAAGAGATGGGAAATAGACAAAATTACTGGCTTAATTTATTTTGTCGTTGTAATACACATTTTAATTCACATGAAAATTACTTAAAAGTTCATTTTTGAAAAACGTTGAGTTCATAAAAAAGCATATACGTGGAAGGTACGTGATAGCTTAAGTGAAGGCAGAGCCTACGCTATACACATAGCGTGTCCTCAATACATGTTTCTTTAAAGAACAGTTAATAACTAATAGTGAAATGTAAGTTTCATGGGAGCAGAGATTTTTGTCTCTTTTGTTGACTGATGTATACCAAGCTCCTACAAGAGTGACTGGCACGTAATAGGTATCCACAGATATTTGTTAAAAGAAAGAATAGATGACACACAAGAAAAATATCCAATTTCTCACCTAAGCTCATTAAGTAATATTATTGTTAAAATGTCCTTTTCAAGAATGCAGTATTTAAAAGGAATCTTAGCAATTTAGTTGTGAGGATAACAAAAAGGTTTTAGTGAATGCAAAAGTAGATGAGCACAGGCCTATGAACTACCTTCAATATTCAGCATGAATTATTAGATTACTGGATATGTAAATTCTTTAATAATTTCTTCATAAGATGGAGTAATAAAGATATTAGCATGTAACATAACTATCTGAGTGTGTTTACTGGTTATTTAGTGATGCATATCCAAAACGTAGTGGCTTAAACAACAAGGAACTTTAATAGCTCTTACAGTTTCTGTGTGTCAGATATTTGGGGACAGCGTGGCTGGACAGTTAGAACTTAGTGTCTCTTATGAGGTTACAGTGAAGATGTCAGCCAGGACTGGAGTCATCTGAAGGCTTGTCTGCTTTAAAGTCCACTTGCATGACTGACACGGTTCTGACTAGTAGCAGATCTCAGAGTCTCCCGGGCTTTACACCAGGAGAATGCTCACAACATGGCAGCCTGCTTCTGCCAGAATGAGTGAGGAAGAGAGCTAAATGTAGAAGCCACGGTGTTTTTTGTGATCTAGCCTCAGGAATCACACACTGTCGCTTCCACAATATGCCATTCCTTCAAAGAGAGACACTAAGCTTAGCCCACATTCAGGAAAGGGGAGGAATTAGGCTGCTCCTTTTAAAGCAAGGAATATCAAAGAATTTGCGGGACCATTTTAAAACCACCTAAACGCAAATAACTATTTAACTGATTTTATGCGTAGCTGCTTATCCGTTGCTGTAGCCATATAGGGGAAAAAAATGGGGTTGTGAGACATTCAATTTTATAATAAAATGAGTCATATAATATTTCAAGTAGACATTCCTGCACACTAAGGATTTTTCCCCGAAAACTAGTCCAGTTATTATCTCTATTTTCCACTTCATTTTGTCTGTGAGTACATCTTATATGTATAGGGAAACTTTATTACCAATTAGTCTAACATTTATTGTGTGGATTACAGGTATCCATAAGAGCCTCCTGGGGACACATTAAAAATGCAGATCCTTGAGTTCCACCCCAGCCCGACCAAATTAGAATCCTGTGCACACGATGCTGGGAACTTCATTTTTAACAGACTCCTAAGAGTGATTCTAATTCAGGTGATCCACCAACTCTAACCCAATAGACTCAGGTAGAAAGAAGTGGTAAAACAGAGTGTTGCTTTTAGTGTGGCCGTGCTGGGAAAAAATGTCTGAATATAATTCCCCATGGCAGGGCTGGTTAATGGAAATAGGATTGCAAATATTTTTCCCACTATATGAACTACAGCATCAAATAGAACTTCTGGAGGAAAATCATAATGTTTTCCATAACTCTGCTGTAGGCTAGAACCTAAGCAAGAAATATTGATAGGCTTAGATCATTACAGAAACCTGAAAAGCTTTAAAGTGAAAAAATGGCATCACTTAAAATTAGGCTTCTGATTTACAAAGCAGGAAAAGTAAAGAAATCCGACATCACTCATCACCAGTTAAAAAGGATATTATGGAAAATGTGGCTTCCTAACAGCAAAAGGAAGGAGAAAGCCCTGACAGTGACTCTTTCCAGACAACAGTAATGTTTGCAATTATCTTCTTCTGAAAATAAATAAATAAATCTTTGTTTAATATTTATAAAACGTCAGCAAATAATTAAATGAACAGCTCTAACTTTATTAAATTTTAATTGCATGGAAGCAATCTTCAGTGCACATTATTCTGCATTACTTTTTAAGTAAATCTGGAGCTTCATGAAAGGTAGCCTGCAGCTCTATCGTTTTCTGTTTATTCACAATACCAGAGGAATGCAGGGAATGACATATGACATAGATATAAAGGAAAGACGCGTCTTTTTTAATGGACACCTTCTGAACATATACAAACAAAAAGTATAGCCTTTCAAGGTATTCATGTTGTCAGATCATAGACTGTCTGTAGACAGCCTATGCATTTAGGGGTTATTCTCAAAATTACTTAATAAATTATACATAAAACAAAACTCTGTCATCTGTATAGTTTGTGGAAGGTACAAATACGAGTCCCAAATACAAAAGCTAGTAAGTGCCAGAGCCAGAATTTGAATCATATCTTCTGAGCCACAAAGCCCATCATACCACCATCACACCACCCTTCCTCCTCAACGTGATACTTACATGTTACTTTTGACCACAAGAGTCTTATTCACCTGAATTCTCACGTTTTCACCAAACTTTAAGTGAATGTTTTATTTTCCCTTTGCAATTAGTCTTTCCTTAGTTATAATTCTAAATCTTCCTTCCAACGTAAACAACATTATTTTACCTGGAATATGTATATGTTCCACAAAAGAAAATATAGGTGGTGGTGGTCTTGGTAGGAATTAATTTTTAATCACTAATGTATTCGTGATGCACACTTTATGTATATGAATTTAGGAATGGAATCATGACATCTTAAACTTTGTACAGACAATGATAATTTATGACATGCTTTTTTTTTTTTTTTTTTTTTTTTTTTTGTGAGGAAGACCAGCCCTGAGCTAACATCCGTTGCTAATCCTCCTCTTTTTGCTGAGGAAGACTGGCCCTGGGCTAACATCTGTGCCCGTCGTTCCTCTACTTTATATGGGACGCCGCCACAGCGTGGCTGACAGGCAGTGCGTCGGCGGGCGTCCAGGATCCGAACCTGCGAACCCCGGGCTGCCAAGCGCGGACTAAACCGCTGCGCCACCGGGCGGCCCCTATGACATGCTTTTTTATATACCTTCATTCATTTGGAACGTATATTTTGCCTATCTAATAGGCAAGGTAGATCTCATTGACCCTAAAGAACCAGGACCAAACAAATCAGATAATTGGATTAAAATTGCCATATTGAGAAAACACTGCCTGATGTAGCCCACAACTAAGAGACCCGAAGTCCCATCTTTACTTCTCATCAAATGAGAGGTGACTCAGCCTGTTTATCACCATCCACCTGGAAAAGAAAATCTTTTCTTACTTTTCACACCTACTGGCTGTATTTAATAGTAAAATAAAAAGAAACTAATGAGCAATAGGTAAATAATTAACTATTTAAATTTTAATAGGTAAAAAAGTCTTTTTATCTGTTTTCAAGTTATATATTGCTTCTTAACAACTACCCCAAAACTAGCCATTTTATTATATCTAGTGCATTTGTGAGTCAAGAATTTAGTCAGGGCTCAACTGGATGATTCTTTGGTTCCATATAGTGTCAACTGAGGTCACTTAGCAATATTCAGCTACTTACTTTCTCTAACTGAGTGGGTCTCAAATGGATGAACTAGTCTGGAGTGTCCAAGACAGCTTCAGTCACATGCTCAGGCCTTGGCTGAAGGCTGTTCTCAGCCGGACTGATCACCAAAGCATTAACACACGGTCTCTTCAGCATCGCAGTCCCAGGGCTGCTGGATTCCTTCCAGGGCATCTCAGAGCTCCCAGAGGTTGTGTTTCAAGAGAAAGGGTATGAAAGCTGCCAGTTTTTTAAGGCCTGGGACTGGAAACTGGCACAGCACCTCTTCTGCCATTTTCTATTAGGCATAGCAGTCACAGAGCCCTCTGAGATTCAAGGGGAGGGATCACAGACTCAACCTCTCAATAAAGAGAGTAGCGAAGAATTTGCAGCCATCTTTAACCTGCCATAATTACCCAGGGCAGGGTTGCAAAGGACGACAACTAAGCTCAAATTGAATTAAATAATAAGGAGAATTGTTGGTCACATAACTGAAAAATCTACGGGCTTTGAATGCAGCTTGATCCAGGGGCTTCACCTCTGGATCTGGAACCTGGTCATTTTGCAACTTCTGGCTCTATCTTAGCATCGACCTATGGCAATATTTGGTAGCACCGTTGCTGTCTACAACTTTAGACCATATCACCCTGTCAGGTTCGTATGCTGTGAAAAAGAAATTTGGTTTTTTTCCAGTCCCTCATACAAACAAACAAAATCATGCAATATCTCTTAGTGTGCCTGATTGTTTGGGAAAGATGTGTATCCTTGAACCAATCACAGTAACTAGGGGACCAAAAAACTCTAATTCACCAGGTCTGGGTCACACATGGCCACTCCTCAAGCCAGGAGTTAAGTCATCTCCACTTAAGGAACATCAGTGGGGAATAGAGAAACGAGCAGCTCCCTGGAACCAAATTAGTTTACTGTTATTAGAAGAGCAAAGGATAAAGGGCAGCAGAAACAGCAAATGTTCATCACACAATTATATCTTCATACATGATATGCAAATATGTATGTGTATTCATATGTTTTTAAAGCATAGAAAAAAACAGTGGTCAGATACAAGACATGCAGAACAGACTTGGAATAAGAAAGCCTGGCTGTTCCCCAAGTCAACTCTGGGAGAGCAGTGATAACAGTTATGCCATCTCCCAGGGTCTGGCGATCGCCACTTCCTGGAAATTACCTCCACTGTGAGATTGGATTGTCTTGGATCTCCACATCTGTCAACAAAACACCAGAGTGTGCCATGCTCTTTAGGGCATTTTATCTGTTTCTATATGTTGCCCACTCTTCCTAGGGGTCAGTCCTATGCCAAGATTCTGCCCCTCTCCCCACACAGTGTCCATGACTCACATCCAGGATGCCTCTCTTTTCTTACCATACTTTGTCTTGCATGCAGTAGCCTTGCTTATGTTGGAAACTAGCTGAGTTGTATTCGTATCAGAACTTTTACATAAAAATCAGTCTTCACCTTCTAATTAATTACTCTGGGTAATTATGCACCCATTTAAATAATGTCACGTTGCTAAAGTCATCATTTGAAATGGTTCTCACAGCCTGTGCACATTCTTCTCCACATGTTCAGTCAAGGGAACTGTTGACCATTCTAAAATAGCAAAACATTCATAACCATGTTGCAAACTTGTCTTTCGAATTAATGTGCAACAAACTTTCCCTTATAGGACTACATTATACTATGTAGAGGTCTTTAATTAAAGTCATTAAATTTAATTCACGTTATTTGTATACACATGGATAAATCTTAATCTGGATATGTTAATTAAATTTTTTATTATTTTCCTAATTCTCAATTTTCTCTAAATGAGTGAATCTAGCATTAAAGTGTGCTTTAGAACCATGTAAGGAGCACTTTAAAAGTTCAAATTCTAAGACTTTCATCCCAAAGATTCTGATGCAGAAATTCTCAGGCAGGGACTATAATATACTTGATTGGGTTTTTGTTTTCAATAAAAAATTCCTTTAATTATTTTTAAAATAGTATATGCTTGTTTACAGAAAAAATTTTAAATCTAAATATTCATAAAGAATAAGTTAAATATGCCCCTGTATTCTCTTCTTCCGTTTTGACACCTATTAGGTAACCATCTGCTGTGAATCCTTCTACAATTTTCTTTATGTTCAAATAAACATACTTATCTGATGTATTTTATTTGTTTTTAAATGGGGTTATACAATACACATTCCTCTGCAGCTTTTTTTTTCCACTTAATAATGCATTACAGATATTATTTCAATATATTTAGACAAAATTCCTTATTTAAATTCTTGTGCAATATTTCACACCATGATATACTACAATTTTTAAAATCCTTTCCACATTGGTAGATATTTAGGTATTGCTTCTACACACGTTCTTTTTGTCCTGCATTGGGTGCCCCCAGAGGTGAAACTGAGAAAAATTGTTTAGGTGACCTCCAAATCCAATATATTCCTTTTTTTTTTTTTTTTTTTTTGTGAGAAACATTAACCCTGAGCTAACATCCATTGCCAATCCTCCTCTTTTTGCTGAGGAAGACCGGCCCTGGGCTAACATCCGTGCCCATCTTCCTCTACTTTATATGGGACGCCGCCAGGGCATGGCGTGACAAACGATGCATCAGTCTGAGCCTACGGATCCGACCCCGCAAACCCCGGGCTGCCGAGGCAGAGAGCATGAATTTAACCACTATGCCACCGGGCTGGCCCCAAATCCAATATGTTCTTGAACACAATATAGTTTATTGATAATTATAGAAGAAGACAGAGAATGGACGTTATATAACAACAACGTAACTTTAGCAGGAACATTAGTCATCACCATTTTTATATTGCCTTGTATTCCTACTAAAAAATAATGGCTTCAGTATGCAATATCCTTATTTTGAAATATGATTGCTCATCAATGGTATTTGATTTTTAAATTTAACTAGAAACTTCCAAGTTACTTTTTTAATAGTTTGCATCAATTCCCCCTTAAACAATGCAAGATGGCACTCATTTCCTTGCATCATTACTAGCACTAGATATTATTACTACTTATAATTTTTCTAAATCTGATGAAATAATCAGATACCTCAGTGTTGATTTAATTTACAAAATATGTGACACCACTAGTTAATCTCTCCAAAATACAATAATCTTCTATACACTAATAACAAAAGAAAACACCCCAACAGAAAAAGGTACAAGAATTATGAATAGGCAACTCAAAAAGGGAAATCCAAGTGGCTGGTGATCAGATTTTAAAATGCTCAGCCTCATGGGAAGTAGAAGAAACATCTCCCCAACTAGGACGTAAGCTCCATGAGGAAGTAACTTGTGTGTGTTCTGTTTGCTGATGTATATGGAGCATCCCCAGCACTAAGAACAGGGCCTGGCACATGACAGGCACTCAGTAAACATCTGGTGAACACCTGGTAACTGTGCAGAGGGGCTGGCAACAGTGGAGGGAAGAATTCTGCCTTATAAAACCCAGAATGACACCAGACTCACTTATGTCAGATAGAGCAGAGAGTAAAAATCAGGTACTAATTGAAGGTACCCTGGCATGTGGAAAGGCCAACAGCTAGGCTTTTAACCAAGGAAAAATTTGCACAAACTCTCTGCACTGTCTGTGTGATGTAATGGAAGAATGCTCTCTAGATTCAGGCATTTGAGGAGCTTTCAATGAAATCCCCAAGTCCCCATGTGCTAAGCAATACTTGCCACCCAAAAGTTCTACCCAGGTAAACAGAAACCCAAGCCATTTTCCCATTCCTCCATTCTTATTATGAATGACCAAGTGAGAATTGTTAGATATTTAAGGAATTCTCACAACCCAGATGAGCAAACAAAGAAAAACAGAAAATGAACCCTAGAGGATAATTCAGGGAACCAGAGAAACTCACTGAGGGAAACCAGAGAGGAAGGGATGAAAGAAGGAAGGGAGGGTGGGAAGATGGGAGGGAGTGAGCGCAGGAAGGAGGGAGGGAGGGAGGGAGGAAGGGACGGAGGGAGGGAAAGAGCCTAATTAGTGTCTTAACGGATATTCAATATTGCATTCACAAAACAAGAATCAATTCCTAGGCAAAAGTGACAATCAGAAAAATAGAGGACTAAATCCTAGCACAGAACTAAGGCAAAATACAAATCTAAAGTCGAAAATCAAGAAATAGTAGTATAATCATTTTTTTACTATGAAAAGATAGGTAAAAATATATATATGCCTCTGTGGAATGAAACAAGTGGGGAACAGTAGAACTAAGTTCTTCTGGGATATTTAATTTTTTGGCCACATGTATTGGCACAATTAAAAACATTTAAACAATAAAAGGATATTCCTTCATAGATTATAGAGGAGAAAAATAAGGAGCTGAACTAAAGAGGTGGTTGTGTCTCTACACTTTAAAATAATTTTTTCGGAGTAAGACTGCATGAGAACAACATCGGATAGTCTGAAAAAAAGTATTTGTGACCAATTTAAGCCTTTGCCACTATTTTGCTATTCATTGGTCCACTGTTTCTCAGAGTGATGATACATAAATCACATGTAATGTGCAGTCTTAGTGATATAGCATTGTATGCATTGAATGGTTATCCTAATGGAAGAAATCAGAATGAAAGTAAAAGTTCATTAGTAAACTACTCATTAGTCAAGTAACAGCCCACAGGAGAACAAAGACAGATTTATAATCCACCTGCAGATCCCTGTTGCATAGACATCACAGAGCAGGTTCAAGGTGAGATTTTGAATGATTATTGGATATTTCAGCATAAAGCTGCTTGGATTTCCAAATTATGCAAGTCTGTTTTGTAGAAAGTCAATTCATTACGTCAAAGCTACAACCTTAATGCCTGAAAGACAGCGTAGCAATAAGATTGTATTTTATTTCTTCTATACCAGACAGAACAATTCTGAGTTATCCAAGCAGCCAGATAATGTGGAAGGAGAAAAGTGTTGAGAAGTGACTGTTTCCAGCATGAACTGCAGGAACCTAATGAAAAAGATAAATAAATAAATGAGTGAATGGACCATTATTGACCTTGTTATATCTCCATCAAAACTCTCCTGGTCTGAGTTTCTTTTGTTCAGGAATCTTTTGTTATTCAGATATCCAGACGGTATACTGACAACCTCCCTTGTACACATGCAAATGGTAACCAGTGCATGTATTATCTTTCCTAGATAATGTATATTTTAATAGTTACTTCATGTAAATAGTGCCTTAACTGGAAAGATTTCTGGTGGTATAAGTTTTAGATGGGCCAATGAAGACATTTCCATGTAGCGACCCTTTCAAATCCCTCACACTTATCACACAGGTGGTCAGAATCCTGCTGCAGAATCTGAAGAAGTGAAATGGCATCTGTGGACTGGGTAACAGTGCTGGTGGAAACTGGCCTCACTTTCTTTAAGGGTCAATATACAGAGAGAAAATATTCACTGCTTTGTTCTTTGTTTTTCTCATCCTGAATTTTCTCAAAATCTTGTATTTCTGTATTTATTGAAATTGAGATGTAAAGTCATTTTAATGATTTTCTTAGAAATAAAAAAGCAAGATAGAAAATGGAACTAGTATTTAATTTTTCTCATGAAACTCAAAAATTTTAATTTAGAGAAACATCAAAAAAAATTGAAATGTCAACTACTAAAACGGTTCTGGACTAGCAATTAAGGATTATAACTTGGAATTCTGTCTTTGTCACCAAATCCCCATATGACATCTACCTATCATGGGGTCACATGTAGATCAAATAAGTTATCGGAAAAGAAAAAAGGGAAAGGAAATGTTATTTATATTTTATAGTTATTATTGAACTGTTTCATAAGGTATAGGATATAACAAAAAAAAAGTACCTGGTGGATAATATTGTATTGTTCTGATAGAACTATATAGTTAATCTATCAAATGACTATTAGCACTTTCTCAAATTCCAAAACAAACTACTTTTAAAATATATTTTTTCATTTTGAAGTAGAAATCACATAGTAAATTGTCTTTAAATACTATAAAGTAACCAAAAATAAGTACAGTGCCGTCATCCTAGCACAAATGGTATTTTTGTACCAAATTTTATTTTAAAAATATGGTGAATTTCCATGCACACTTAAATGATAAAAATTATTTTCCTTGTTGTCAGAGGTGGAAGATAGAAGCAGTATTTGGTTAGACACAAAAATAATGTCTCCATTTAAAATATTATCCACAAAAATCCTTTCCCAAGAGTATAGAGTCAAAAGACTCTATGTTAAAGGTATAGGTTAATTTTAACAAAATTAAAATTGTTTTAGGGAAGGAATTTTGAGAAAAGAGATAGAATTATTAGTTCCACAAAAAAATTTTTTCCTATTTCACATCAGTTTAGCCAAATAAGAAAAAGCTAAGAAATTATGACTTCTCTCTGGTTTGGGTAGAACAAAAGATAAGGATCAAAGATAAAGTTAGAGAAGTAGAGAGGAACTGAATGTACAGAACATAAATTCCAGACGGAAAATTTAAGATATTATTCAGTAGGTGGTATTGAATCATAGAAGTTAGGAAGTCTCAAAATTATAGGCTACTTTAAAGATTGATCTTGATTATATATGGAACAGGTCAGAATGAAGAAAGACTAGAAATAAGAAGATCCATTAGGGAACAAAGGAATTGGCATTTTCAGATGGAAAAGGGGCCTAGAATATGTTTCTAGCAATAGAGATAGAAAGGACAAAATTGATGTTAAGGATATTCCAAGGAAAAATTTGAAAGGCTTGGCAATTGATTGGAAGTGGTAGGTAAGGTAGATAATTCAAAGATAGCTCTAAAATATCAGATCTGAGGGCCGGCCCCATGGCCTAGTGGTTAAGTTCAGTGTGCTCCACTTTGGCAGCCTGGGATCGGTTCCCGGGTGCAGACCTATACTACTTGTCGGTGGCCATGCTGTGGCAGAGACCCACATATAAAATAGAGGAAGATTGGCACAGGTGTTAGCTCAGGGTGAATCTCCTTCAAGCAAAGAAAGGAAGATTGGCAACAGATGTTATCTCAGGGCGAATCTTCCTCAGTGAAAAAAATAAATTAATAAATTAAAATATCAGGTCTGGACAACTAAGAGAATGATGATACCATTAAGAATTCAGGAAAGTCAGATGATAGACCTGATTTGGGTAAGTGGGAGAGCAACTTTGTTGTCAATAGGTCAACTTGAAGTGGTCAATAAGTAGGAAATCCAGATGAGAAAAATCCAGTGACAGGAGAAAATGGGCGTGAGAGAATGCGGCAAGTATTCAGAACCTGCAAGCACAGATTCATTCATTCAATACCAGTGTTGACTAGGTTGCAGGCATGGATCTGCTTGTTGATCAAGACAGATGTAGTGCTACTTTTCTGGGCCTAATATTTTAGTGGAAGAAGAAAGACAGTAAACGTGTATAAATAAAAGAGAGAATCTCAGATAGTAATATGAATTGAGAACAAAAAATGAAGCTAGATGATTAAAAAAATATTACTGGCAGGAGGTACTAATTTACCTCTAACAAGATTAGGTGTCAAACTAGGCATTATTGAAAAATTACTCTACACATGAGATGTGAATACAATAAGACATAGGAGAAGACCTGAGGGAAGAATGTCCTGGCAGAGGGATCATCAAGGGCAAATGTCCTCAGGGAAGAATTAGCTTGGCAACCTAGAGGACAAGGAAGGCCAATGTGCCTGGGGCATAAAGAATAGAAGGGAAGTTTGTAGGTGATAAGGTCAGAACAGACAGTTTGGCAGGAGTCACATCATGAAGGATCTTATAGGCTCTGATAAAACACTTGGACTTCATTCTAAGTGCAACAAAAGACACTGGAATGTTTGAAGCAATGAGTATCATATTTTGGTTAGGTTTTTAAAAACTTCTGTGCCTATTAATTGTAGAATAGATTTAGTGAGGGCAAAAGTTGAAAGAGGTAGACCAGTTGGAAGATCGTTGCATCAACACAAGTAAGAGATGACGGTCATCAGAACCAGGGTAGTGGTGGCAGAGATAGGAAGAAATGGAGAGATGCAGGGAAATGGAAATTTATGTTGGATTCAGAATTGTTTTGAGTAACTGAATATGCATGATGAGGAAGAATGCAGCTTGAAGTGGAGTTCCCAAGTTTGGCTCAGACCAAGGTGAGAATGGGGAAAAAATAAAATATCTGTTATGGCTCTGTTAAGTTGATGATATTGACAGATTGCCATTTAGAGAGGGAGTGGAGAAAGCCAAGCAGAGAAAGCAAGTAAGTTGTAAATATATTGGTCTTAATTCTGACTAAAGATATAAATTTGCGAGTCATCAGCATACAAAGGACGTTTACATTCTTGAGATTGTATGTGATCACCTAGGCAGAAAGGATACCTAGAGATGAGTAATCTGGCACCAAGCCCTGCATCACCTCAATATTTAGAAGCTTAGCAGAGAGAAGGAGGAAGCAGTAAATAAGTTTTAAGAAGGAATGTTTGGTGAGGTGGAAGGAAAGCCAGAAAAGAATGTGATTACAGAATACAAAAGAAAAAGTGCTCCAAGAAGGATGGAGAGGGGTCAAATTTATGGAATGCATCTGAGACTGAACAAGATGTATACAGAACTATTCATTGAATTGAGTCGCATAGATGTCACACATCACTTGACAAAAGTGGTTTCAGCAGAGTGGTAGAAACACAAGTATAATTGGATAAAGGCAGTGATTTGCAATCTGGACCAGTTTGGACCACAGAGACCAAGAAAGACCTCATTAGAAGGGTACAAGGAGCGACTACAATATGACCACATCACTCTTCCCCCAGGGCAGCAAAGCATCGAACAGAGAAGCCCCCCACCAGGTTTCTCCACTGGGAAAAAAGAAAGAGTCCAAGGTGGACATCCAGCTCCCCCAGCATTACAGGGTGCTTCCCAGGAGGCCCACTCCGGTCTTGCCTCACAGGGATCACTGGAGACATCTGTGAGGCTTGACCACTTAGGATCAAATAGAAATGGAGAAGATGGGTGAGGCTTACAGCAACCAGTACTCAAATCTTGGAAATTCCTCAAGAAATTAAAAATAGAATTACCAGAGTACAGCCCAGTGGCATAGTGATTAAGTTTGGTGTGCTCCGTTTCGGCAGCCATGTTCACCGGTTCAGATCCCGGGCATGGATGTATACCACTGGTCAAGCCATCCTGTGGCAGGTGACCCATGTACAAAATAGAGGGAGATTGGCACAGATGCTAGCTCAGGGCCAACCTTCCTCACACACACACACACAAATAAATAAGTAAATGGGACTACCATGTGATCCAGTAATCTGACTTCTATACGTATCCAAAGGAAATGAAATCACTATTTCAAAGAGATATCTGCACCCCTATGTTTATTGCACCATTGTATACAATAGTCAAGACATGGAAACACTCTACATGTCCATCAACAGATGAATGGACAGATGAATGTGGTATACACACACACACACACACACACACAATGGAACATTATTCAGCCATAAAAAAGAGAAGAAAATCCTGCCATTTGTGACAACATGGTTAAAACTTGAGTGTGTTATACTAAGTGAAATTAGTCAGACAGAGAAAAACAAATACTGTATGATTTCACTTATATGTGGAACCTGAAAAAAAACTCAGAAATAGAGAACAGATTGGTGATTGCCAGGGGTGGTGGGTGGGGGGTAGGAGAAATGGGTGAACGTTGTCAAAGGGCACAAACTTCCAGTTATAAGATGAATAAATTCTGGAGATGTAATGTATAGCATGGTAACTATAGTTAACAATATTGTAAAGTATATTTGAAAGTTGCTAAGAAAGTAGATTTTAAAAGTCTCACCACAAAAAAATTAGTAATTATGTGAGGTGATTGATGTGTTAACTAACCTTATTGTGGTAATCATCTTGCAATATATACATATATAAATTCACTACATTGTATATCTTAACCTTAACATTATGTATAATGTTATATGTCATTTATATCTCAATGAAGCTGGAAAAAAATTATTGAAACTGGGTGATGAATATGTGGTTAATCATTATAGTATTCTATCTTTATATATGTTTGAAATTTTCCATAACAAAAAATTTGAAAATTAAAAAATAAGAGATAACTTTATATCTATTTCCTTTTCTCCTTTCTCACTGTTATTATCTTAATTCAAAAATCATAATTTTCTTTCTTGTATGATTGCAATTATTTCTGAATTGATAACTCTGCAGTGTTGCCTATGTTAAGATATTCTTCACAGAGCTGTTTTTGTTCTATACCACAAACCTAATTCTATCACCACGTATTTAAAATCCCTCCATGCGTGCTTTTTTTCCCAGGAAATGGTTCAAAATATTAACCTAAAATGCAAGGCTCTTCACAATTTGATGTTTATACTACTTATCCAGCAACAATTTCCTTGCTCCCTGCCATGATTAAGCCAAAACAATGATCTGATTTTCCTTAAAAGTTCTGTATTGACTCTGTACTACTTATATGAAGTCCATATTGAACTATGAAAGTGGAGCTCAATAGAAGGCTGCAGGAAAAGGTCAGATCATAGGATGTACAAGAATGAAATTAAGGTGAGAATATGTGGACATAAAGTAGTGTTTGTTGTTTCAAGAAATCTATTCAGAAAAGGAAAAAGAACAACAGAATGGCATTGTGAGAGATGGGGCAATGATCAAGTTCTAGGTCTAAAGCGGATATTTCCTAATGTTTTGTTTTGGTTTGGAGAAATGGATCTGAGAATGCTTATAGGCATAGAGAAAAGTTCTGACGCTGGGGGGTGTATAGGGATTGATTATGGAAATGAGAATATAATTGATTAACCAGGTCCCCTGAAGAGAAACAGGATGAGATCAAGGATATAGGTGGAAAGGTTAGTTCACCTTAGAAAATAGATTTAGTTTTCCTTGGAGGCAAAGGAAAGGAAATAATAGGGAGAAGGGGATTAGAAATTCTGATGTAGAAGTGAGGATGTTGTTACATTAAAGTTGTTCTAAGGAGTAAGAGTGAGAATTTTATGTTAGTTTTCTTCAATTTCCTCAGTAAAGTATTAGCCTTAACCCTACTAAGACTGCGAGGAAGAGAGGTGAGATGAGCGCTTGAGGAAAGTGTAAGTTTGGAAAAGAAAAAGCAGTAAACCAAATGAAGACTCAAGAGGACATAACTCAGTATTGCTGAAGGGCCGGGAAGCCACAGAGAAGAGCATGAGCTTTGACCCAACCAATAGTGACTAATGGGTGCAAGGCACGTGCCAGGCTTCAGACAGCACACTTTTGTTGTTGCTGTTGTTTGATATTTAATGCTGGCTCTACCCCTATCAATTTTTTTACCCTTAGTTACATAACCTCTCGAAATTCCAGTTTCTGTTATCCGCAAAATGGGAATAACCATGCCTAACACAAAGAGTGGTGGTGATATTTTGTGAAATGTGTAATTATATCTGAGCCATGGCCGGTCTTAGTAAATACAAGCTCTTATACCTGAGGTCACAGAGCCTGAGATGAGGTCCCTGGGTCTGGGTTTCTGATTTTCTGCAGAAGTAATGAGTCTCCCATAAACAGGAGCAGAAGCAAGAGTGGTCAAAGTAAACAATGGTGATGACACAGTCTGCAACATGCTCCACAGGTAACAAGGGAGTATGGAGGTTTTAATAACGATGGTTGAATGTGGCCTAGTCGGTGGCTTCAGCCTGCACTACACCTCTGAGAGTTGTCGTATTCTAGAAAAGCATGGTTAACAAATCTCTGCTATATGCTAACATCTAAGAAGCAAAGTATGTGAAGGGACTCTGATCCTGCCCTTAAGAAACAGTCACTCAGTGCAAAAATGTCACACAGATGTCAGCAATTCCCCTTTGTGAGCTAGGTATACTTGACCGGAATTTTTTTCAATACTGGGTCCTATTAACATACAAAAAGATGTGCAAATGTCTCAGGTACACATTTTCATGGTCTACTTTGCCTACCTGGCTTCTGCTTCCATGTTTGTTATCTCTGAGCTTCACCGTCTCTCCAGATGTGAAGAATCTTTGAATGACCCCAAGATCCACTCCCAAAAGGAATTCATAAGCATAGTAAATTTCACCAGAGGATAGGGAGGAGTGCTTTATATCACAGCAAGACAAACAACCCTTAAGGGAACATGAATCAGCATCATTTTTGATTGTCCTTTAGCCTACCCATCTCCTCAAAGTTTACTAATCTCCGTCATTCTCGCTTCTCTTCATTTTACGAGCTTCTCTTTTTCCTCTCTTATTTGTTATCATTCCTTATTCCTTTCTTCTCCCTTTTTGAAGCAAAAACTACAAATTCCTAATCTCTCTCCTTTATCACATATATAGCTGCTTCCCCTGCCTATGATGTTTTGATATCTGACAATATTCATGCCTCCCTGGCCCCATCCATCCTAAGAATGCATACAAAGTGTTTTCCAAATGAAGATACATCTCTTCTCAAAGGGCATCTAGTGCTAGCTGGTAAGAAAAATAAATTCTACTTCCCCTGCCCCTGCCAATTGCTCAAGGGCTAAGAGCCCACTGACCCTGGGTAGTCAGCATTGCGTTGGTTGAGTAAGGAGCTTTGGAGTCCATGGGACCTGGGTTCAAGATCATTTCCAGCTGTGAACAAGTTATTTGTCCTCTCCTAGTGTCAAAGTTAATAACATCTACTCTCAGACGTTGTTACAAAGAAATACAGGATGCCTTTAAAGTGTCTAGTACTATGTTCAGTACATAATAGGTACACAAAATTGAATGGATGCTATTTTCTCCAGCTTTATTGAGATATAATTGACATGTAACATTGTGTAAGTTTAAGGTGTGCAACATGTTGATTTGATACACTTATATATTGCAAAATGATTACCACTGTAGCATTAGCTAACACGTGCATCGTCAGGTAATTACCATTTCTTGTTTGCAGTGAGAACATTTAAATCTCTCAGCAACTTTTTTTTTTTTTTTGTGAGGAAGACCAGCCCTGAGCTAACATCCGTTGCTAATCCTCCTCTTTTTGCTGAGGAAGACTGGCCCTGGGCTAACATCCGTGCCCATCTTCCTCCACTTTATATGGGACGCCACCACGGCATGGCTGACAGGCAGTGCGTCGGCGGGCGCCCGGGATCCGAACCCGCGAACCCCGGGCTGTCAAGCGCGGATGAAACCGCTGTGCCACCAGGGGGCCCCTTAGCAACTTTTAAGTGTATAATACAGTGTTATTAACTATAATTGCTATGCTTTACACAATAAAGAGTGGATGCTTTTTAATTGATTTTTGGGATTGATGGGGGGGTGAATTTTGAATCTCACTCCAGACCTCTATTACTTATCTCTTTTTTGGATCTTAGAGTTTGTGATGTGTTTCATTAGCTGTAACAAAAGATAAGACCCTTTGAGAAAAATTAGCACAGATCTCAGATTTGACCTCAAGTTCTGATCTTTGCATCTCTCTGACTGTACTTTATAGATGGAAGTGACTTTCCAAGTGACTGTATTATGACATGTTTTATACTGGATGCAATAACCATAAAAGGCTCATAATCACTAAATACATAGAAAACCTAGAATTCCATTTCTTTCTGATCTGAGTTATAGCGCTCAAGTCTGAGACTAATGGGCCTTAGTTATGCCAAGGAAAAAGGGTGCTAATATCTGGCTAGGCTCCAGTAGAGATATTGGAAAAAACAATAACAATAATTTATTTCAATAAAATACTGTTGAGAGTTTCAAGGTAATATTTTGTAATTGTAAATAATATGAGTTGTACAGGCAAATGAATCAGTTCATTTTTGCACATGAGTGTTTTTCCAAGATAAGTAGGTAGAAGATTGAAATATTATTGGATGCTGACATTGAAGCTTGGCTCATATGACTACATATCAGGCTTGACAGAAAGGATGGACCTATTTTTTTTAAGTTGACTTTGTAAATCTATTTGGAAGTAAATGTTTCAGAAATTTAACTTTAGTTCCACCAGATAATATGAACAAACGTGGTTTGAGATGGGAAAGAAGAAAGATACACTTATAGGGGAAGTGTTATTACCCCACTAACACCATCATTAAAATAGTTAGTTTTGAACAACTTTCAGGCATTGTGCTTAAAAATATATACAACTGCTTCAATTAATTGTTGCAGAAATCCCATTTTAAAGATGAAAAAGATGAGCTTCAGGATTTTTAAATCAATCATTTAAGGTTACACAACCAGAAAATGGCAAATTCACAAGAGCATGGGACAAGATGCCACCACGCCTTCCACAACAAATATGTCATGCTTCTATAAACGTTGCCTTTTGAGGCACAGACACACTGGGACCATACTAAAAACTTGGGCTGGCCTAAAGCACATTAACTACTTCTCTTCTACAGAAAGCACACCTCTCTAACAGATTTAATTTGAACAGAGTTAGATAACAGTAGCAATTTTTATTTTTTGAGGAAAATTGGCCCTGCACTAACATCTGTTGCCAATCTTCCTCTTTTTTCCTTTTTCTCCCCAAAGCCCCAGTACATAGTTGTGCTTCATAGTTGTAGAGTTGTAGTTCTTCAATATGGGATGCCGCCTCAGCATGGCTTGATGAGCGGTGCATAGGTCCTCACCCAGGACCTGAACTGGCGAACCCCGGGCCTCGAAGCAGAACGTGCAAACTTAACTGCCATGCCACCAGGTCAGCCCCAGCAATGTTTTTTTAAATAGAGATTTTGCTCCAAGAATTCCAGGTTCCTGTAATGTAAACTAATGAAGTGTCTAGGTGCCTTGGCAACAGAGCAGAAGAAAACAAAGTAGAAATGAATAAGACAAACCAATACATTTTGGGGTGATTGGATTTGTTAGTCTTTGATTGTAATTGATAATTTGAATTCCATTATCATTTATTCAGTATTGGTGCATAGCCTGTTTATCAAGAATCATTGTAGGCCGCTACATATAAGGAATATTTTTTCATTTTGGTAAAGTTTTCCTAGTTGCTATGGTGATAGTTATTGTAAAATGAACAAAATAAAATTAAGACCACTACAAGTCTGGAATAAAATCAATGAGGTAATACTCTAAAACCAGGCATTTGTTGTTTTATATATTGTTAGAGCACTAAAATAAAAATTACATTTGTCCTAAACAACATACATTAATGCATCTGAAAGAGGCGAAAAGAAGTGCTAACAGAGAGTGATTGCATGAAAAAACTGATATATAAGAGGCTCTATATTGAGGTTAGGAGTATATTATAAAGCGTATTGTTTTTAGTTCATGGGTTACAAAATTAAATATTTTGAAAAAGCAATCCATGCCTCATGTATGTTTCCCTAAATGTGTGGTTATTCCTTTTTTACCCATCTGTAATCAACAAAAGAAAATGGAAAATAGCCTTTTTTTTTTTAACTACTGACTCAGTTACTATTTGATATGTGGCAGACAACCAAGAATAGACAATTCTGCACATGACAGGTTTTGGGTTTTTTTTTTTTAACATTCATCTTCCCTAAATTCAAAATATGTGTTTTCCAATGACAACAGATTGCATATGGTTTTGGAGAATTTGAGAAAATATCCTAGAACTCATGTGCTTTCACTATCTCTTGCTTACGTCAAACAATGCTGCCCATCCCTTTCTCGGGAGCAGAAAAGCTTTTGAGAGCTTAAAGAACAGAGCCCATAAAGTTTAATCTGCTCTCTTACATTGTGAGAAATTTGTAAATCGATTCCTTACCAGATGCTGTAATTCTTTTGGATTGAAGATAAATTCCAAGAGAATAGAATACGGAGAAAACCATTAGCCTTGACAATTCATAGACAAAATAAAGCACATTACTCATTCGCTGTTGTTGCAAAATAGTATCAGTTTTTAAAAGTGAAAAGAATGCTCGTGAAAACATTTTCACCTGTTTAGGAAAAATAATTGGTTTATTTACGAACAACAAGGGTGCAAATTTCATTAGGGAATGCAAATTAAATTGAAGAGATGAAAGCTGGGGATCTCATACAGGATACAGTAAAATCCTAGCAGTTATATTGACAGAGCTTCCTTTTGTTTTGTTTTGTTTATATTGTTTTTGTTTTTAAAAATCCTGCTCTGGTGACCTCTTTCTCAACTGAAAATATGAAGAGTCTGAGACACGTTAGCTATTGAAGATGATGTCTTGAAATTTTCATTCAAAAAACCTTGCAAGTTTCTCTCCCACATGCAGGAAAAAGCCCAGGAATTGGAAGAGAGAAGTTTTCTTATTTTATTATCACATACATCTCTCCAGCCTCTGTGAATTTATCATTCCGTCCATCACTGTCTGATTCACCTTAGAAATTAACATATATTTTACTTTTCTTTCTCTAACATTAAAAATGCATTGCAATGAATAATATAGCAGGGCTGTGTATAAAACTAAACCATCCGCATTCTCTTTTAAACGTTTGTTCTTCACCAGAGATCCTCTGAGGAAAACACTTTGAAAGGATGATCAGTAATTTAATTTTTTATCATAAGCATTAGTGGCACAAAAAGGACAAAAGTACTTTGCAGTGCTAAAGAAAAAACATGAGATATTCATCAAGGGAAAATACCGCTTTCAGATTGACTGCCAGGTCATGCATATTCTTTTTCTTTTCAAATAGAGAAAATCACAAGATTAACATGCAGACGCTGGAAATACTTCCTAAGTATGTCACAAGTAGCAAATATTGAAGACGCTTGCCAAACATAGAGAGACATCTAAAAGCTTTTATGAAAAAATGAGATTACCAAACAGCATTTTTATTAAAATATGAATCTAAAATTCAGAATTATGTTGCTTTTCAAAGTTTCTTGAATTATGGTCTTTTCTAAAAATGAGACAAGGAAAAAAGTCTGCTGTCAAGTTAGATTGTTAATTAGCTGTGTAAAGTAAGAAAAAAACAAAACCTCAATTTTGACTAGTGCCCAAAGTCATAATAACATATGATACTTCTACATTAATGTGTGTGTGTGTGTATGTGTGTGTGTGTGTGTGTGTGTGAGTGAGGAAGACCAGCCCTGGGCTAACATCCATGCCCATCTTCCTGTACTTTATATGGGACGTCACCATGGCATGGTTTGACAAGCAGTGTGCCTGTCAGCGCCCGGGATCCGAACCTGTGAAACCCCGGGCCGTGGAAGCAGAGCGTGCAAACTTAACTGCTAAGCCACCGAGCTGGCCCCTTACATTAATTTTTTAAATTTGACTAATAGAAAGCCTAAAAAGGCTAATATCCACTACAAATAAAACTCAGTGAAATGATACTGCCAATCATTGCTTTAGAATTTTGCAGCAGTATAAAAAAAGGATAAAGTATTATCTTACCTTAATAAAGGATAGTTTAGAAATTATTTCATATTTCCTTGTCATATTTCTAGATTCTATAGTATTTGATCCATGAGTAATGAAAAAAATATTTAATTGGGACGGCTTTATGGTCTGTGAGGAAATAAAACCAAGTCTCATTAGCAATAACTCTATTAAACAATAATATAATTAAATTGTTCACCTAGACTTGAACTGAAGGTCTCTGTTTAATTGTCTGTCCTGACCTTCAGTTGTAGACCAATGTTCAGGAACAAAACTATAATACTGGCAGCATCCCACCTTCAAAAAACTGAATCTTCTCATCCTAGGCCCCATTTCCATTTTTCCATTTTTTTCCCCTTGAGCAGAGGTCCCCAAATTTTTCGATTCACTGTGCCCTTAGTGTCTCCAGTAATTTCTTAACAGTGCCTTTGGCCAAAAGAAATACCTACTGGTTCCATTTATTAAATTGTGACATGCCAACAACTTAGTATTTCTGTCCTGACAACTTAGATGTTTGAAAGATAATACATATACATAAATTGTAAGAAAGAATAATAGTATTTCATTCTTAAATAACTGCAATTTCTTACTAATGAGATGTGTGCTCCTGTTGGGCACTGCACAACTTCTAAAATTTTGGAACCAGATTGAACATCACAAGTACCTGTTTGGTACTTGGTTTTTATGGCAACAACTGTCAAAAAAACACAACTTTTCAAAGACATGATGTAATTGTAAGGAATATTATATGATCTAATGTTGAGTCTATGTGAATGACCTTGAGCTAGTAGTTCTCCAAGCATTCAACAGATATCAAGTATTGGTGCTTCCCTCAAAAAATTAAAATCCTCATAGCAACCTCTAAATTCACTGAAGTACTCCGAGAACCAGCACAGAGTTTGGGACTCACATCCCTCAAAGAAATTCTAGAGGGAAATCAGACAAGCTAGTTGTCTGCCTACTCTTTCCTTTAAAGCTCAGATGACAATCTTTTGCCTCCAATTCCAGTTTCATCTCCCTCTCTCTTTCTCTGCCACACACACATTTGACCACTCTCTACCACTCATTTCATTCATTTATTCATTCAAGAAATATTAAATATTATTGAATGCCTACTACAAACACCTTGCTGAATTTTATGGATGCAGCAGTGAACAAAATTCAGTCTTTGCTCGTGCACAGAGCTAGTGGGAAAAGCTAGAGAAGCAAGTAGTCAATTACAATGCTATTCTTCTAAAGACAGGAAAGAGCACAGAGTATTATGGGAAAACATTGACAAGGCAAATTGCTCGATCTGGGGAATTTGAGGAAGAGTGATATAAATCAAACGTCTGAGATTATCCGTAGGTATCATATACAAGTGTTATTCTCTGTAGAGCTCAGCGTTCACTTAAATGACATAAACACATTTTTTCTATCCTATAAAAATGAAGTCTCCAAAATTGGGAAATATTTGGAGTTGTATCTTCTAAATCATTAAAGGAAACAAATAATGCCTACATCAAATACTAATGCTCCCCAAAAATGGTATCAGAAATAAACAGAAAAAAGCAAAGAATGTAAACCTAAGGGCTTCTCTTTGGAGATGGAATTTGGAGGCACTTTGGAGAAAGGACAATTGCTCCACAGGAATTCTGACAGAAGAGGATCAGATTTGCCAATTCACTGAAAAGGATCTTTAGTGTCAGAGTATCTCCAGACACCTGCTTTGTTTTTGTTTTTGTCTTAATGTTTAAGATCACATACATATACCCACTTAAGTGTATGAAGGTCTCAGTACAACTATACCAAACATCTTCTTTCTTCCTTTCTAAAAATATATCTGTTTGGAAAGTCATTTAGAGGCCTCGGTAAGTGTACAGTTCACAAGCTTACTGTCTTTGGCTGTCAAGTGGCAAATTATTGCCATCATTGACATCCTTATTCCTTCTATCTATACATTTACATACTGAAGCTAAAGCACCTGTGACGCCAGAAGTCCCAGGGTATATTCCAAAAAGGGTTCACACCCTGGCATAGAGAATGGGTGTCATCTGAAAGAAAGCATGCTCACTGGGAAAGCTGTTCTTTGCATCCTTTCACAGCTTTCCCTGCGTGAAGAGGAATAATAACAGCAAGTTCTTATGCCACACCTACTATGAACCAGATAATTTCATCATGCTTTACCTATGTTAACTGATTGGTTCCATACAATTCCATGAGTTAAGTACTCTCATTACCCCCAAATGAGACATTGAGACACAGAAACCAGCAAATGGTGGAACCTGATTTAAAATAAAGACAATGAGGTTTCAGAGTCCGTTTCAAACCAGTATATTATATTGCCTCCTGCCACAGATCTTTATGCTGGTTCCTCCCACCAGAGATACAGATTCACCTACAACCCCTGGAGAAAGGGAACCTAAGAGGAAATGTTAGGGACTTTTGAAAACAGGAGAACATACATAGTCTCACATTCAGTGGAAAGATTCAAGCTTACAATTATTGCTAATTAAGATTCTCTTCTTGTCTGAGCTTTCCTCCAAAGGATGTCACCATATATCATAAGACATAAACAGATATTTCAAGCTAAACATAGTTCTCCCAAATTGGTGTTAACTAATATGTTACTAGGAGGCATCTGGACCTCTCTCTCTCAGTAACTATATAAAACATGCCTTGCTGTCCCTCAGCTCTTGCTGCCTAGATTTTTAGTCAGCTTGTGGTTCTCTAGATTTGACTTTTAGTCCTAAGGCTTATTTTTAAACTCTAAAACTGCTTTGCAATATTGACCTATTTCCATGATATTGCAGATGATTCTAGGTGACCTGATCTCTAATTTTCCTGCCATTCCCTGGGTCTTTCACGAGGACATGAGCCTGTGCCTGCAGCTGGTACTCATCATCACTCCCCGGCATCACACCCAGGGGCCTCGGGATGTGACAAAACTATTTGGCACGTGCAGGGGAAGACAATCCTTTACCAGCACCTGAGCTAGGTTGAGTACCATGCCACGGAAGTATTTATCCAGTGAACAATCCATGGTCAGAAAATGTTCTTTCAGTATTCTGTGTTCACACAACATTAATATTCAAATGCAACAATATTGCATTGGCTTTAGATGTCTGGTTTTTCTTGTACCCAGTGAGTCATCCAGGCCCCTGGATGTTTTTCAGTCATCACAGATAACATTAAACCACACTACAGAAAGGGAAACGACATGTACAATATTTTAGAACTTGTTTTTTTTTCATACAGCTTCCAAGATTTACATAAAATAGTAAGAATAACATGGTTGGAGTGGTCTTCAAGTCGATTTTAAATAGAGAAGTACCCGAGGTCAAATGCCAGAATAAGTTCCAGTTGACTGATTTTTTTTTTCTTCTGTTCTGTAAAGAATGACTGCGGTGATAACAACTTGATCACGAGTTTGATAGAAAAGTGTGGGGCTCTGTATTGTTCCTAATCAACAGCTCCACCTTCTGTCTGCAGAAATGTTGGATCCTGGTGAACGGATACCTAATTGGGGACATAGGCAAGTGATGTAAATCCCATTTTCTCCTTACCTTGATCTCAGTGAAGTCAAAGTCATTTTTAGATAGTGCAAACTGCATGTTAGGACAAATAAGCTGAAAAAATTCAACCAAGAATAGCACGCAGAAAAAAACATCACAGCTTCAATATCGTTCTGCTAGAACTGCTAAGCTCCTCCAGGTCTACCCTTTTATCTGTACTTCCCACATGAAAATTCTCCAAAACAGGCTGCACATTTCATGGGTTTTACAGAAAAGAAAGTATGAGCTCTAGTTTGTTACAGTTGGAATAATTTAGAAAACAATGTCTCAAATCTTGCAGTTTTCTCCATCTGAATGTTACAATACAGGGAAAATAGAGATCTAGAGGTGTAAATAAAATCACAACCCCTTTAAGTATGCATACCTCCAAATAAAAAGCTATGTGAAACACACATAGTTGCTCTTTTCTGTGCTCTAGTTCAGATAAGTGAAATAACTGAAGTCTTGAGCAAGTAAAGAAATTATAAAGTAAAAGTTAATTTGCTACTAAATTCATGAAGCAATTTAATGAATAGCAATGCAAGTAGAATGTGGAGGAGGTCACAGCATGAGTTTAAGTGGTATTTGGAAATATCTGGGTAAGTCTATAAAGTAGGGAAATGGTTTTTCCAGGAGTCAGTCTTCAGGAGAGCTCTTGGAAAGATTCATTCTGAAGCTAAATGAATCCAGGCACCATGATCTTAAACCAGTCATGCATCCAAAACCATCGACAGTGAGACAATCCTGAAAGCATGACTTTTGCCCTCAGACCTGCCTCCTAAATAATTCTTTTGAAGAGAAATCATGTAAAAACTGAGAAAGTCATGACTAAAACTCTGTTTCACATTGGAACACAGTCGGACCTACCTCTAAAAGAACATCACACAAGAGGAGCGAGGCTTTCTCTCCAAATTTGCCGTGCCACTGTGCAATATTGGAATTGTAGAAATCCTGTTCATTATTGATGATGGTGTCTGGCAAAGTGTCTCCAGTGCTTGAGGAGAGAAGTTTGCAGAAGATACTTTTGGTGAATACATTTGGAAAACATCCTAGTAGAACTTCTGAAAATAGGTGGCAGCCAAAATGGGCAGAGGGGATTCATAAAGAAGGGGGATCTGCAGGGGATAGAGAGGCTCATTCTTATTGTGGGAGAGAGAGAGGGTCGGGGGAGAGAGAGACAGGGAGAATGCAATGTCAGTTACCATAAGCCCATCCACTCCCACTGGTGAGATTATAGAGTCCAGGTGTGAAGACAGGAGAGCTCAATTCTGAGAAAAATTGGAGAAAGGGGTACACATCATTGATATTTTCTATTTCTCAAAGGACTTCAAATCATTTAACTATCCTTTTTGAATTATCCCTACGTGGTCAGAGTATTGTAGAAAGTTATGAGTTAGTTTATGATGAATCCTTCAGGCAGAAATGGACTATTTTCCCTAAAAAATAGCTACATTGCCTGTAAAATCAACCAAAATTCACTGGAGAATTACACAACTCTCCATTTAGCTTTAGCTAGATGAGTAGACCTTGATGTTATTAAAGAGTTATTTTTTTCACTGCCTGAAGACCTGGAAGGGAATAAATGACCTCTTGAAGTCCCTTCGTATCTGTGATTCTACTTGTTACATTGATTAAAACTTTCTACAGAGAGAAGTTCCAATTAGAGCTGAAAGTTTCCAGATACATTAGTGGCAAAATCCTGCCCATGCCCCAAAGTCATTGATTCCAAAGGGCTAAACCATAGCGTCAACAAGCCTGTGTATACTATAGAAACCAAAAGTGTGGCAAGTAGAGAAATTTAGGTATTGTGAATGTCATTTCAATGGCAAACAAGTGAAATTTCTATCAGAAGAGAAATGTTTACATATATTTCAATCATTGCAATTCAATTTTTAAAAACTTTTGGCTACAGGAATCCACTGGTTGATGCAAAAATAAGAGCCAAATAATACGTTGCTATAAAAAGTATATAAATTAACCATCAGGTAGAAATATCAGTGAGTTTTCCATAATTTATCTCTCTCTTTAATCTTTCACAGTCTGCATTAAAACTTTATTAAAAGTTCTCAGAACCAACACTCATGATGCTATATTTTCATAGTTTCCCTCTTAACCCTGTCTCCTAGCAAATTATTCTCATAAATATCACTTTAAGATATTTTTCAAAGATGCTATTCACGACAGATAAGAATGTTGCTTTGAGGGAATATGCCTTAAGTTTCCCGAAGAGTAGACCGTCTTCAAGCTATTAGTTAGCAACATAAATTGCAACTTGGAAATTTTACTTATTTATTTTTTCCAGCTGAGATTTGAACAAGTACCTTACAGCACAGTTGCCTACGTTGTAGACTTACAATAAATCTTTCAGCAACACATGATGACCTTTCTAAAGCAGCACAGCCACAGTCATTCGATTTATAAAAGTACCATCCACTTTGCCAACCAGGCACTAGGCAATTATCTCTAGTGTCACCCTTTGCCCTGTGTTCCCTGCAAAAGTCATCCACGGAAAAGAGGACATTTCACATTGGGATTCAGCTTTTCATTCGAAGCTGCCCCTTGTTTTCCTTTGGATTTGAATCATATTCTTAATGTGACATGACATCAGGGACAAATCATCCAGCACAGAAGGCAAAATACTTAGTTTCTAAGATCTCTGCTTAACTACACCACTGCCTCATTTGGCTCTACAGAAGTGGAAAGAAATTAAGTGTGTGAACTCTTTCTACTGAGAGCCAGTAGATTAAGAATACTAAAGTCAGTTCTGAATAAATCCTTATACTAGGGAACAGGGTGTTACAAAACCAGCCCTTCAGCACTTTCCTCCTCAAACTCAGAACTAATAAAGATGTTGATTAGAAGGCACTAGAGTAAGTGAACAACTTTAAGGAATCTATTAAAGGGAGAGACTCTGGTCCAAAAGAAAGAAGAAATTGGCCTTCCCTGTCCCCTCTAATATCAGGGAACGTTAATATTCATTGACTCTTCCATTACGATAATCTACTTGTTGTTTTGCAATTTCCTAGGCCAAGAGAGGGAGAAAAAAATCAAGAGTAAAAGCCTATCAAAATATATCCTATAATGTGATTGTTCCAGAAATATGATGGCTTTTGCAACCAAAGAGTCACAAATAAAAGGTTTTGTTACTATCTCTTTAATAAATACAGAGAATATCACTGGTCAGATTGAAATCAGTCCTTACAAAATTTGATAATTATTTGATTAACTTCTTTGTTAAACCTATGCTATTAGCTTCTATTATTAATAATAATCCTTTTTGTTCGTATAGCAAAAATACACCTTTACACCAACATTACCATAACTCTAAAATCATCTTGCTACTTGTTCCCTATTTGCATTAATTTCAGCTGCAGAAAAATAGGAAGATCTTCCTCTAGGCTGACACCAGTTTATTCAAGTATTAGCTGTGAATGAGTAACCATTTGTTAAGAACAGAACCATATATGTAATGTGGTAGGCAAAGTTTCACTTTAAAAAGAAATTGTTAGAATTTAGTGATGTTAAAGAAATTAAAATTCAACTGTCCCTTTCTAAGTTCTTAAAAGGACATATGCCAAATCTTTATATATTACATACATTCATTCCTACTTTACCAGCCTTCTGCTAAATCAAGTAAACAAATATTAAACGTACTTAGCATGTTTCTTCTTTGGGTATTTGCTGAAATATATGAGCTGCCACTGTGAAATATCCTCCTGGTGTCAAAAATTCCAAAGAACTCACTGTCTTTGTTCAGAACATCTGCCAAGAAATGTTTCCTTCTCTGTCATGAAGAAGGGTCCCAACCAAACACAGACGTGAATCATTTTAGAAGATAAATAAGGGATTATTCACTTACAATTAGATTATAAGGAAAGTCAAGTCATTTGAAGTAAATGGGAGCTCACTTTTTTTGAAATGCAGGGGAGCTAAGAGCCTGAAAAATCATTATAGCTAATTTTACTTTGGAGAATTGGGAGGTCAAGCCATTAACTTTGTGAATTTGTGGAGGTTTCCCAGAAGCTTACTCAAATCCACTCCTAGGCCTATGTTAAACTTATTCAGCTTATTAGCATAATAACATAAATGACCATTTCCAAAATGAAGACTGACAAGAGTTTCTAAACACTGTTAGTGAAATCTCAGGGTCACACTGAAAAATGATAAAATGATAAACAAGAGTCTATACCAGCATCAAATTAGACAAGAAATAGGTAGGTTTTTATTCTTCTATGAAAGAGAACTAGACTTATTTCTCTGCACAAACTTGTTTTCATAATAATTACTAGAATTGAAAACTGGTAGATTCTGCAAATAATAAAAAATGGATATGGGTTGAAAAGAAAATAAAAACACCATGTATTTTTATTAAATATTCTTAGAGCACTTAGTAAGTTTTAAATTGTTTTATATTGCTTGGCAATTAGAAAAAAAATAAGAGAAAGTGAATAATAGATTTTAAACAATACATTCCTTCACTTATGCTAAGCTAAATCATAGCTGTATTTAATTCAAGGAAATAAAAGAGATGAAAACATTTAGCCATGACAACACTTGGCATTCATAACAATTTTGAGTCAAAATTCATAGTTTTCATGTATGCGCCATCTACGATTTTTCCTCCAGGCAAACATCCAATATGTAAGAGAATAGGTTTCTTCACAAATGCCTAAGTAATGCCTAGAGAGAATAATATATATATATCAAAAGCCCTATACACAACTTAGTTAAGCCACAGAATCCAAGAGAACTGTTTTGTCATATAAAAGCGGAACACTTATTCAAGACTTCAGATTAGAAATACTGACACATAATGGTTTAAATTGCATGGATTATGAAGAGATATATTCAGACAGGCCTAGATTCAGATCTCAGTTCTACTACTCATCTCATAAGGTTATAGTCAAGATTAAATTAAGTAATATAAGTAAAGTACCTACAGCCTAGTGCTGAGATAATAGGATTCTCTCGTATCCATTTCAACTACTTAATAATCCATGGATTCCTAGAGCATACTTTTTAGACAACACTGCTAGGCTCTATAGGGAATACCACAATAATGTATGACATACTCCCTGCCTTTAAGGGTTTATAGTAAAAATGGGCAGTAAAAAAGCATGTGGCTGAGAGAGAGAAAGACAAACACTGCATGATTTCACTCATATGTGGAATATAAACTAACACACGGTCAGAGAGAACTGTTTGGTGGTTGTCAGGGGGAAGGGGGAGGGAGGTGGGGCACAAGGGGTGAAGGGAAGCATTTATATGATGATTGACAAACAATAATGAACAATTAAAATTTCACAATGTTATAGCTATTCAGACATCAATAAAAAAAAGCATGTGACTAAATTATGTTTGGGGTAGATAAAATCTGTAGGAGTTCAGAAGAAACAGTGATCAAAGACACCTGGAAAAGAATCATAACATCAGAAAATGTTCTAACTGGAAGAAATCTTAGAATTATCGTTTGGAACATTCAGCAGTGTGAAATCCTTCTTAGGTCATCTTTTATTTCCTAATTGATAAAGATCTCTAGCTTTTTAAAGTCACAAATTCCCATTTGGTACTCCCAACACTAAATCCAGTTTTGCCTTCCAGGAAGACTTCAAAATTTAGGTATATTGATGTTCAGAGACTTTCTGAGGGATAAAGTTTAAAATAAACATGTTAACAAAAATGATTAAGAAAATCAAAGAAACCATTTTATTCTTTCTATTGAAGGGGAGAAAGAGCATTCTCTACTCACTCTTGATCCTTTCTGGCTGGGCTACAAATTAAATTGACATGAGGCCGAATTGTAGGAGAAAATCAAACAAAGCTTTATAACATGTATACATGGGAAAGACCCGGGGAAACTGAGTATCTCTCGACAAAATGGTATAAGTTCTCCTCTTAAATAGACAAAGGAGGATATTGAGGGTGGCTCAGTTATGGGAGATTACCAGAAAAGCACAGTAAGGTTATTATGCAGATTTAAGGCCTCACCTTCCACATTGACAAGTTTCTAGAGATGAGGTCATCCGCCCCTCTTCCTAGTACAGAGGAGATACCTTTACAAATGGAGATTTCCCTTACAAATGTAAATGCCTGGTAAACAGAACTTTGGTAAGAATGGGCCCAGCAAAGACCCTCCTAGTCTATTGATACCCAGAGTCATCCAAGGTGATGGCCCATCCCGGGGACAGGCCTTCCATCCCAAATCTCTTTAGACATTTTGGGGGTGGGGTTGGGGGGGGTGAAGGTCAAAGCCTCCTTCAGAGCAAGGCAAAAAGACACATCTTGAGGTGGCCAATTCTGATCCCCCACACTATCCACAGAGATGGTTCCACATTATTTTACGCTGTTTTGTTTAAAAATTTATCTATATGTCCATCCTCTAAGTTTGCTGTAACTTAACTCTTCACTAATTATTTGGCTTGATGCCATCCTGAAAAGCACTTACCAGCTACATATTACTAACACAGATTCATCTACTTGTTCATTTATTCAACAAATACTTGTTTAATGCCTCTACGTGCTGAGAATGTTATAAGCACTGGGGATGGAGGAGTGAATGTAACAGATAAAAATCTTGCCATCAAATTTATCCCTCAGAAATCATGTTGACAAACACCAGAGTGATTTTACTCACCTTCTATTTGCTGGACTTTCTCTTCCCAATATGTGAAGAAGCAAAAAAATATCCACGCCTAAATAAACCAGAAGACCTCACAGAGTGCACATATAGGCTGCCTTGCTAATAGTGATTTCCTGAGCCTATGGGGGAATCAAGTAATTTGTGTTCTAACGCCAAATTCATGAAGTCTTAGAATGTCAAGGAAAGTTGTACCCTTGGAAGAAGATCTAAGTAAAGATACACAGTTCAGCTAAATATGCCGAGATTACTATAAACCGTTTGTCTTACAATTCCTAAAAAAGAGTATATCCGTTGCTTTGACACTTGCTTTACATTATAGTGATATATCTTAAAGAATTGGTCTTGGCCAAGTAAGAAAAATATTAAGTCTTTTATTTTATGCTTATATACACCACTGAAAGTATCCTGTCTGCTGTCATTAAAATTGCTAGACTAATAGTAAAAACTGAGGAGTTTGCCTGTTTCAAACAGATCTGCATAAATAATTGAGTTCTGAATGTTTAGCCACTTTTCCAAATCACATAAAATCCTTGAAACTTTACAACTGATATGTATCAAAAGAACTGAATCTGAAGCTTTTTGTCAAGTAAATCAGACTGAGAATTTTGATATTTCGGCAATTTCCTTTATTTTGCTATTAACGTAATTGAAAATAGCTCCTAGAGACACAATTTTGTCCCATATCAGTCACAAGAGAGTTCAAAGAAATACCATGTGAACTAGTTTCTGCACTAGGCCTGGATGGAATGTATCCAGGAGATACAGAGAGGGGGAAATCTGTTTGTCCTCTTGTGCAAATTCTGATATTATTCCTCTAGTTTGGGGGAAGAAGAAAGATCTTTTATGTATTACACTGCAAGCAGCACAGCACTGACTCTTTAGTTCTTTCCAATCCTTCTCATAATAACTTGGTCATTAACCATGTCATTAGGCCAACCATTTAGCATATAAAATACTATTTCACCATAGTGTGAGGAAGCAGCATTTAAACTCTACACGGAGAGCCCAGAATTTATCTCCATGGAATACAGAGGAGGAGAATAGACAACATTCACATTTCTTCAATTCTTTTTGTTCCATTCCTCAAAGACTCCTCTAGTCTAGGTCTGCCTCTGCTTAATTACTCATGTTACGCTTTGTATTTAGGTTTAATCTGCTCCTATTAGCAGTACAAAACGTTGCTTTCCGCCTTTTCCGCCAGGAATCTATGTAAATAAATTCTTTTCCCACTCAATGTTGTAAGTAGTCTGCTGGCTTCTCATTCATTGAAGCTTCTCTATAATCTTATAGGTGTTCCTAGCCAAGCAAATCACTCAAAGCTGTTTCTTCATCTATAAATGGCAACACAATTCCTAGGTCACAGAGTCATTAGAAGAATTACATTAAATAAGATACGTAAAGTGCTAAGACTGCACTGTGCAGGGATGGCAAAAAGTAGCTCCTATGTTTATTTCATTATTACCTTCTCTTATTCACCTGTGTCCACAAACCCACACTACCCTTTCCCATCCATTGTTTAGATGCTCATGTGTTGCTCTGCTTTCAATAGATCAGTTTTGATGCATTATTCTGCTGACCATTTACTGCTTATGAATTTATGGTTACATCTGTCCATGTAATTAACATTTATATGAGGTTTTGCTAAGCAATAACATAAATATGGAGATTCACAATATAAATTTAATTCTCTTATCAGAAAGTACTTGCTTTTTCCTCTAAGCTATTATAATCTTCTTTTTGTAATTATAAGTATCATTTTTTTCAACAACTGCATTATATATGTTTGTGTGTCTAATTGTACATATAATGTATATATACATAAACGTGTGTGTGTATATACACAGAAAGACAGAGATAAAGAAAGAGAAGATATTAATTTTTGAAGATAAAGATAAAAACTCTGTTTACTGTTATGGCAGCAATGACACCAAACAGGGTATATTATACATAACAGTGAATACTTAATAAATGTTTGCTGAATTAAATTTAGTAGGGACAGGACTTACAAATCACAGAGGGTTAGGATGCCACAGCAGTGGTGAGTAACAGTACTTCTTAGAAATAAACACCTTCCTACATTGATCCTTCCAGTGGCAACTCCATTCTGGTTCCTCAAATCTTGATGTAGTCTTTCTACAACTTAGATTGCTGCCTTATCTAACTCCTACTCTCTGTTGCTGCATTGACCCAATAGATGACCTCTCTTTGCCATGACTATAAAACTAAGAGGCAGAAAGAGATTATTTGTTTCCTTCTATTCTTTTGTGATCACCCAGAGGGCCTGGGGCTCTGAACAAATTGGGCACTTAATAAAAGTTATTAAATGTCACATTCACTTAACTGGGATCTCTCATATTCCCAGCATCTGACACCTGCCTGAAGAGTTCTGCCTATGAAAACTCACTGGACCAATACGAACGAGTATGTGGTGGGGGTGTGGAGGGACTCACAGTTCCACTTTGCCAGTGGCCAAGTACTGCTAGGCTTAGGTTCCATCAAATTTTCCAGGAGAAAAACATTTGGGCTGTGTTAATAAATTTATATGAACTATGTTAATTCACTTAGAGACGCCTGTCCAAGTCAATTTTATTGCTATCACCGAAAATTGCTTATGAAATCACATGACAAATATTTCCCTAAAATGAATTGAGAATATAAAGCTGTGTTCTTTCTTTATCCTCATAACATGTATTCATGTTGCCAAAGTGTCAGACTCCATAATAACTCATTTGCAATAATTCTGCCCCTGCATAAGTTAGTGTATATTTAACAACCCTTAGTGCTTTGGAGTGCCCACTTCCTAATCACAGTCGTCATTTCTTGGCATTTCTAACCATCTTTTGACATCAAGTAGACACAGCAGAGGTTTACCAGTCATCAATAATGAACCAAGAGCAAAGTAAAGAGCTTTAGTACTGTAGAGACTAAGAGATAGATCTCTTGATGCACAGGAGAAAAAAAAATCAGTTGTGGCCCACATGATAAAAAAAAAATCTAATTTGGGCTTTAACACTGTTTGAATTTTGGTTTGTTTCTGGAAAGAAAAGAGAAACACTATAATTAAAATAAATAATATGAACATGCAAGTTTATTAAAAATGCAATAATTTATTTAAAATATTAAAATTCAGTTTTATGTTATAGGCCAATTATTGGAGAGTTACTAAGGGACAAAGTAAGAAACACTAAGGGGGATATGCAGAGTTTTAAAAGGCATAGAATAAAAGAAAAGAGACTCAGAGGAATATTAATACAAACAAAATATTTTCATAGAACAGTTTTACTTTGTAGTCTATAAGAATATTCTTCCCAAAGCTTCTGGAATTTTCTGTTTTCTTGAGATGACAGAAAAAAAAAAGGAAATTCCAACACTTGACATGATCCATTGGTATAAACAATGAGCCATATTCATGAATTGAATGCTGAAAAGGCAAACTATTTTAGCATTTTAATAGGGCTAATTGTATTATTAAGTTTTAATGGCAAATGATAACACTTGATTAGAGTAGCAATAACTTAATTATTGAGTTCATGATAATGTATCAATCAGGATGAGGCCTAGAATGCAATTAGAGAGAGAGGATAAAATTGATTAGAAGTAGGTGAGTTAAGAGTTACTAAAAATTAAAAGCAAAGTAAATCCTATTAGAAGAATAAGTAACAGTAAAAGCAAACTTAATCATTAACATTTATCTGGTTCCTACAAGGTTCTACAACAAAGAAAACATAAAAATCGGTTGTATATTGGGGCAGAAATGATTCTTAAATATCTTTCAAAAAGTTTGTATCCTGGAAATAGGAAGTAAGAATTAGCAAGAAGAAGACAATGCTAAAGGAGGACAGCTTAGACATGTTTACTGTGTTTTATTACAAGGAGCATTCCATTGAAACCATCACTGAAGAGGAGTCCCATTTCTCCATGACTCAGCAGGCCAACAGATGCTCTTCTGAGAAGATTCTTCAAAACTGACACTATATCAACTAAATTTTAAAGATGATATATTCACCTGATGGTTAGGACTGTTATGAAAAGTCATTAGAGGAAGCAGTATAAAAACAAGATTGTGAGAATCAGAGAGATTATGGGCAGAAGAGGCATGCTTCAGACAAGGTGTGCATCCACCTCTCCCATTGATACCAGCTCAAGACAAGGTTGACATAAGGGACGCCATACTGTCAAAAGAAACCCTATTGTAACTTTGAATGACCTCTGATTAACTAACCCAGACATGCTCTGTGGGGTTTATGGTCCCTCCAAGCTGCTATAAGTTGGTAACTTTGTTCTTTTGAGTTCCTCAGGAATGTGATGACCCTTCAGCAGAGACTCCATGCGGATAGCCATCATCAATGACAACTAAAAGATCAGGGTGTAGGGCATTGCTCCGGTCTCTGATGCATATCCAGTAAAACAAAAGACTGTCAGGAACTAAGATCAGATGTCTGCCCCACCTGGTGGTCAGATGGATGCCCCACTCGGAGACCAGCCCCCTATATAACTGGCCTGTAGTCTTTGTTCTCTAAGATGGTTCTTTTGGACACGAGTCAGGCATCTTTCCTCTTGCTTACAAGCTGTAATAAAAAGTCTTTTCTCTCTTACCACCTTGCCTCTTGACTATAGGCATGCCTTGCAGGGGACAGATGAACCCCCCCCTTTTGGGCAGTAACACCATCTGCCAGAGTTCCCCCCCTTACTTTAATTTCTCTGCACTAAGAAGCTTGTGTAGAGTGAAAACTAAAAATATGAATATATTTAGAAGGCAATTTGGGTTGAATTGACTCAAAGAGTATCTTTTCATACCATGAGCACTGTTAATTTATAATTGGAAACATTTAATCATGTTGTCCAGCAAGAACCTTTAAGTTAAAAGTAAAATTTTAAGTATCAATCGGATTGATAGTCAAATGATAGAAATTTAACACACAGTCCTCAGCATCTATTCTCAAAGTTAACAGTCCCAAATATCTGATCCAATTCTTCTGTTTTCTAATGAAAATCATCGACTGTGATCAAACAAAACCAAAGATTAAAACAAAACAAAAAATGTTTGTATAAATGTTGTGATTGTACGTTAATGCATTTAATACTTTTCAGGCATTCTGAATTAGAGTGTTTTCATAACTGTTTCTAATAAAGCCATTGTGATTAAAAATTGGAAAAGAAAAAATGTTCTGATCTAATTTTAATGCTTTAGTGGGAAGTCAATCATCTCTATACATGAATTCAACCATTACATCTCTCTGTTAGCTGGTCGAATATTCCAGGGAGCTAGTATCTTCTGAAATCATTAGCAAATTATAGCAATTGTCTTGTTTTTCTAAATATTCTCCAAAGTACTCTATTATACCTCATTATGTACATATATGGCATTAATGATGACCTTGTTGCCATTGATACATATTTTATAATAATTTTACTTAAAAATTTAATAATTTTTATGTGTATATTTTATAATAATTTTACTTAAAAATTTAATAATTTTTATAAGAAGTGTAACTTATGCTCATTGAAAATATTCTAGAATATGACCCTGAAAAAAATTAGATAATTAATTTAAATATTTCCTCATTCAACCATCTAACCAAGATGGCCTTAATATGGTCTTCAGTTTGACTAAACTATAGACAGGTTTCTTCCTCACTCTAGACCACTGAGCTCATTTTGCTTGGAGCATTTACTTTAGATAGCTTGCAATTGTAAATTCTTTCTCTGCCCCTTTGAGATGTAAATACTCTCCAGCTTCTTGCCAGTTTTATAACCCCAGAATGTCTTTCTCAAGGACCTGATAGCTATTCCTTTGAAATGTAACCCTCCAGAAAGACAGTGCCCTTATCTCCCAATCTCTGAAGGATAAGTGACAATTAGCAATTCCATAAGTGACAATTAGCGACCACAGAAGGCACAGTCATATTGACCATTCTCCCCCTAACTTCTTCCAGTACTTTTCTAACAGCTTACACCAGTGCTGAAAAATTCTTCCTGCATTTTGTTTCAGAGGGCTTGAGTTCAATCTCTCTCCCCTATTACAAGAGTTTTGAATCAAGTCTTCTTTGACTGTTTAACTCGCCTAATTTAACTTTTCTTTTAAGCATTATACTTAGTATATACCAGTATCATCTCAGTGAAGGGAGGAACATTCTCCTCTAAAAGAAGTGGTATTTTAACAGAATTTTGAGAGCAACACATTCATGTGACTTTTTAAAATAATTATGATGAAAGATAACAGATAAACAATGTGGGAACGAGACTGTTTGATGCATAGAAAAGATGCTTTATGTGTTCATTCTCAAACCTAGCCCTGGCCCTAACCATGGCCACGGCCTGGCCTCACCCTCATATGTGAACATCTCCTGCTGTTTGAATCTGGCTACACCTCTGTGAACACCAAAGATCACATACTACTTGCAGGCAGAGTCCGGCTAGGAGTCATGCTTAGTCTAGACTGCATATGAATTTGAAAGTCACAGAGTCTATTCTTATCCATATACCTTGCACAGTTTCATTTGTTTACATTACCTTCCTGACTTCATTTGAAATATTAAACTCTTTAATATATAGCATCTTTTAAAAACTGAGTCAGAACCTTTTAGTGAAATAATGTTTTTTCCTAAAATTGAAATGACTTTAACATTTAATAGCTTCAGGCTTATATGCTTTTTCTTTTTCACATTGTAGAGTTATTTTTCTCCTTATAAAAGGAACTTCAGATCATTGGTTTAAGGTGGTAGACTGAGTACATGCATTATTTACCAAGCCTACCAAAATCTTATTGTAATGGAACTGAAAAGTAACATAAAGAAACAAATCATAAGAGTACAGAAAACAGCAGAAGGAAAGAGGAGATTAGTAGACTAGAGACTTTGAAGAATTTTTAGAAAAGATGGATAAATTGTATTAGGAATTAAATTGGAGATAGAGCTCTGAAATTTAGAACATGTACTGTAGATGGCTACAAAATATATAGTAGATATTCTTCCTAGTTGAGCCTTGGAAAAATTTTCAGTTCATAGTTATCAAATAACAGTGAGCAAGCATGAGATATGGAGAAGTTAACAGATTAATCTATTCAGGGGCATCCGGAAAAATAACTACGACAGTTAATTCCTGTCATCTCTCCAACATCCAAAAATAGCAGTCAATAGAAGAATCTCTTAAGATACCTCTATATCTCTAAAGAAACTGAACAATCTGCATAAGGTCTCTGGTGAATGGTAGTTATTTCATTCCAGTACCCCCAAACCCCACAAAAACAATACCTATAACACTGACTATCATACTTTATTTAGCTAGTCTCTTTTAAGTGGATATCCACACTATTTTGAATTATTTCATATTGAACACAATTCTTCAGAGAATGTTATTGCATATACTTCTGTATATCCTTTGAGATTAAATTTACAATTACTTTAACAAGTTCATAAAATCCCATTGGAATTGGAAGTAAATTCTACACCTAGATTAATTTGCATGGCATGGACATATTTACCAATGGAGGATTTAGAAGTGACTGTGACTCATATATTGATTGGTAAGAACTCCAGCCCCTAAAATTAAAGTGTAGATTCCAGATAACAGTCCTTCATCAGATGTGTCTTTTGAAAATTTTTTTCTCCCAGTCTGTGGCTTGTCTTCTAATTCTCTTGATGTCGTCTTTCACAGAACAGAAGTTTTTAATTTTAATAAAATCCAGCTTTTCAGTGATTTCTTGCATGGATCATATCATGTCTTTGGTGTTATATTTTAAATGGCACCACAATACCCAAGGTCGTCTAGGTTTTCAATACCCAAGGTCATTTAGGTTTTCTCCTATGTTACCTTCTAGAAGTTTTATAATCTTGCATTTTACATTTAGTTCTATGATCCATTTTGAGTTAATTTTGTGAAGGGTGTAAAGTCTGTGTCTAGATTCATTTTTTTGCATGTGGATGTCCAGTTGTTCCAGCATCGTTTGTTGAAAAGATTATCTTTTCTCCATTGTATTGCCTTTGATCCTTTGTCAAAGATCATTTGACTATATTGGCATGGGGAGGTCTATTTATGAGCTCTCTGTTTTGTTCCATTTATCTATCTGTCTATTCTTTCACCTAATTATTGTAGGTTTATAACAAGTCTTGATGTCAAATAGTGTCAGTCTTCCAACTTTGTTCTTCTCCTTCAATATTGTGTTGCTATTCTGGGTCTTTTACCTCTCCATATAAACTCTAGGTTCAGTTTTTCAATATCCACAAAATAAAATGCTGGAATTTTGATTGAGATTGCATTGAATCTATAGACCAACTTGGGAAGAACTGATATCTTGACTATTGCGTCTTCCTATCCATGAAAATAGAATATCTCTCCACCTATTCCTTCTTTGATTTTGTTTGAGTTTTGTAGTTTTCCTCATAAAGATCCTATACACATTTTGTTAGAATTATACCTAAGTATTTCATTTCATGGGATGCTAATATAAATGGTACTGTGTTTTTAATTTCAAATTCCATTTGTTCATTGTTAGTATACAGGGAAGCACTTGACTTTTGTATATTATCCTTGTATCCTGAAACTTTGCTATTATCACTTCTTAGTTTCAGGAATATTTTTGTTGATTCTTTTGGATTTTCTACATACATGATTATGTCATCTGTGAAAAAAGACAGTTTATTTCTTTCTTCCCTGTATACATTTTATTTCCTTTTCTTGCCTTATTGAGTAGCAAGGACTTCCAGTAGAATGTTGAAAAAGAGTGGTGAGAGGAGACATCCTTATATGATAATTTTAACACCTATGTCTGTTCTGTGTTGGTTTTGATTGAACTTTCCACTCATTATGAGTAATCTTTTGAAGCCTCTTTGCATGCTTGATAATTTTTTATTGGATGCCAGACATTGTAAGTTTTATCTTTTTGGGTGCTTGGTATTTTTGTGTTTCTATAAATATTTTTGAGCCTTGTTCTGGGAAACAGCTATGCAGCTTGGAAATGATTTTATCTTCATGTCTTACTTTTAAGGTTTGTTATGCAAGACCAAAGCAGCAATTAGTCTAGAGCTAATTTTTCTTCTCTACAGAAGCAAGACCCTTCACAATTTTATGCCCAATTCCCCATGATTTAGGAAGTTTTCCTCTCTGACTTTTGACAACAGAACATGGTTTCTGGCCTTGTGTAATTTCTGAATACTCTTCCCTCCAATTCCTTCAGGTGGTGCTTTTCCTGGCCATAGTTAATTTCCTCACATGCATACACTGATTATTACTCTGCTGAATCTTGAAGTGGGCCCTCTGCAGATGTCCAGAATCTTGCTCTGTGCAGTTTTCACTTATCTGGTGTTCTGCCCTGAAAACTCTAACCCCCTTGGTCTCATTGGAGTCTGCTTGTATTCTACCTTCTGTACTACAGCCCGAAAACTCTCTTAATGCTTTAAGCTGAAACAATTATAAGAGTGATCTCATTTGTTTTCTATATCTTAGAAATTACTTTTTATTGTTGCCCAATGTCCAGTATCCTGAAAACCATTGATTTTGTATCGTAACTGATTTTTCAATAGTTTACTTTAGATAGGAGGGTAAATCCAGTCCTTATTACGTCATCTTGCCAGAAGTGAAAGTATCTTCTTTTATTTTTTATTATGATATTTGATTCATAAAAAGAACACATGTAATTTGTATATAAATTATAAATAATAATATAAATAATATTGGTGAATCCACCATGCAACCCAAGAAATACGGTATTATGAATGACTTTCAGCTACCTATGTTTACCTCCCTTATGCTATCCTACTTCTAAACATTATTATCCTTTCAGTATTAACAATTATCTCATTTTTATGTCAGTTATTTCCTTAATATTCAAAAATAGCTTTATCCAGTGCATGTATGTTGAAGCAATATAATATTTATTGGGTTCTTTTTTGGAGCTGTATAAAAATGAATATTCCTTCTATTACTTGATATCAAGTTTCTAAGTTTCAACCACACTTGTATTGTGACTCATTTATTTTTATAACTTATTAATATTCTAGTTTATGAATATACTAAGATTTATTTAGCTATTCTCCTGACAGTATACATTTGTGAGGTTTCGGTTTTATGTTATTATGAACATTGATTTTTATGAACATTTTTGTCTAACACTCCTTTCTCTCTATTTTTTTGTAAACAACTTGGTTGTTGTGTTTTTTCTCACAGCTGTCTGACTAATGGTAGGAACTTACTGTTATTAACACATTACCATAAGGTATAAAAATAAGTCCCTTTATATAATTTTTTGCTTTGAATATGCTGAATTTTTAGAATTATCAGATGTGGTTTTCTTTTCTTTGGGAAACATCTTTTTTTAAATATCTTTGAATATTTCTTCTGTGTCATTTGTGTTAGTCTATTCTTAAGGAAATTTATCAGCATGTAAATGGGATTTTCATTTTCTAGTCTCCTCATCTTTTAGCTTCTTTTCCATTATTTTTATGTACTTGTTTTTGTATTTTAAGAAGGTACAAGTTTACAACTCACAGGTTTATTTTTTATTTTTTATTTTTCTATTCATTGAACAATTTAACTCATATTTATTGAGTTCCTAATATGGGTCTTGATATCCTCTGAACTTTACGGCCTCTAATGAGATCTTAATTGTTTTTGTTTATTTGTATCCTCTCTTATTTCATCTACCTAATTTTCTTTTCATTCTGTCAACAGTCCATTTCATCTTCTTGCCTTCTCAGTTTTCTGCCATTGTCTTTTGGAACTTGAATTAAATACAATTCAGATGACAATTCTTCTTCTGATTTTTTAAGGTTCTTTTCCTTCCCTTCTTCTGAACTTATTCATAATTTAAAAGCAAATTTTATTGGTTTCATGATTTTTTTTCTTTATTCATTTTCATTTAAAACAAGCTTTTTTCTCACTATTTGTTAAATAAGAAACTGGTTTTGTTGCCCATTATTCTGTCTTCTCTCCACCTTAGGGATGAGAAAATTATATTCTCAGAGACCAGATGTATACAACTCATAATTCTAACTTTTTAGCAGGCATTCAGTGGTGGTACATGCAAACAATGGAATATTATTTAGCACTAAAAAGAAATAAGCTATCAAACCATGAAAAGACATGGAGGAAACTTAAGTGCATGCTTAATGCAAGAATGAAATGAAATGAAAGAACCCAATCTGAAAAGGCTACCTTCCACATGATTCCAACTACATTACATTCTGGAAAAGGCAAAACAATGGAGACAGTAAAAAAAAAAAAATCAGTACTTGCCGGGAGGGGAGGGGAAGGATGAATAGGTAGAGCACAGAGGATTTTTAGGGCAGTGAAAATAGTCTGTATGAGATTATAATGATGGACATATGTCATTATACCTTTGCCCAAACTCACAGAATGTACTGCACCAAGAACAAACCCCCAGGTAAACTATGGACTTTAGGTGACTATGGTGTCTGAGGTAGGTTCATCCTTGGCAACAAATGTACTATTTTGGTGAAGGATATTGATAATTGGGGGGCTATGCATGTAAGGGGGCAACAGGTATATAGGAAATCTCTGTACCTTCCTCTCAATTTGTTGTGAACCTAAAACTCCTCTGAAAAAAAATAATAATTCTTTTAAAAAAAGAAAGAAAGTCTTGCATCTGGAATATAAAAATAATACCTAAAACTCAATAATAAGAGAACAAAAAACAAAATTTTAAAATGAGCAAAAGATTTGAACAGGCACTTCACAAAATAAGCACATGAAAAGAAACCTAAAATCAGGGAAATGCACACAAAAACCACAATAAAATACCACTACACACATACTAAAATGGCTAAAATTAATAAGACTAATCATATCAATCGTTGTTGAAAATGTGGAGGAACCAAAACCTTCATATACTGCTGTTGGTAGTATAAAATGCTGCAGACACTTTGGAAAACAGTTTGGTAATTTTTTACAATTTTAAACATATTCCTATATATTGTTCAGCCACTCTACTTTTAGGAATCTACCTAAAGAAATGAAAGCATATGTCCCATACAAAGACTTATACAGAAATATTCATAGAAGCTTTATATGTAATGCCTACAAACTAGAAGAACACAAATGTCCATTAGCAGGTGAATGATTAAGCAAATTTTAGGAATGCTACCTAGCAATAAAAAATAATAAACTATAGATATATGCAACAATATGTATGAATCTCACAATTCATGACAACTTGATGAATGTCAAACAGCTGAGTGAAAGGAAGCAGATCAAATGAAAAGAGTACATATTGTATGACTCAATTAATATAAAATTCTAGAAAAAGCAAACAAATCTATGGTGATAGAAGGAAAACCATGGTTTTCTGGAGACAGAAGAGGGTAGGGAGCAGGGAAGAGCAAGATGAAGGGATTACAAAGGAGCAGGAAGAAACTTTAGAACATGATGGATATGTTCATTATCTTGAGTGTAGAGATGGTTTCACAGGTGTGTGTCTGTGTGTGTGTTTGTGTGTAGGTATATAACTTAAGAAATTATGTACTTAATACATATGCATTTATTGGATGTCAATTTTATCTCAATTAAGCTGCTTAAAAAATGAAAGAAAATAAGATAAAGGAATAATCACTCATGATAAAAAGCTCTCAGCAAACTATGAATAGAGGAAAATTGAACAACTTGATAAAGATAACCTATGAAATACCTACAGCTAACACTAACATCTTACTTAAGAGTGAAAGATTGAATTCTTTCCCAAGAAAATCCAGGTAAAGGCAAGGATGTCCACTTTCACTACTTTTATTCAATGTGGTACTGAACGTTCTAGCTACTGAATAGCAAGGAAAAGAAAAAAGCATACAGATTGGAAAGGAAGAAATAAATTGTCCCATTTGTAGATGAGATGATTGTCTACATTGAAAACCCCAAGGAGTCTGTACAGGATTTCTAGAATTAATAAGTGAGTTAGCAAGATAGGAAGATACAAGATCAACATACAAAAATCAACCACATTTAGGTATACTAACAATGAATATGTGGAGATCAAAATTAAAAACTCAATGCCATTTATAACCACCAGAAAAAAAATCAAATATTTAGGAATAAACTCAACAAAACAAGTATAGGATTTGTATGCTGATAATTACAAAATGCTGATGTAAAAAAAAGATCAAAGAACATCTAAATAAATGGAGACACATAGCCATGTTCATGGATTGGAAGATTCAACATGGCAAAGATGTCAATTCTCCCCAATTATGTCTATAGATTTAATGTAATTCCTACCAAACTACCAGTAAGGATTTTGTAGACATTGACAAGCTTATTTTAAAATTTATACAGAAAGGTATAGGCCCTAGAATAGTTAAATAATTTTTACAAAGAATAATAAAAAAGGAGAAGTCCCTCTATATCATAGTAAGACTTACTATATAGCTACTGTAATCCAAACATGTATTATTGGTGGAGGAATAGATACATAGATCAATGGATCAGAATAGAGTACCCAGAAATAGACCCACACAAATATGCCTAACTGATTTTTAATAAAGGTGCAAAACCAATTCAATGGAGGAAAAATACCCTTTCAGTAAATATGCCTGGAGCACATGGATATCTATAGGCAATTGATGAACCTTGACCTAAGCTCAAAATGGATGATGGACTTTGTGTAAAATGTAAAATATAAAGCTGTCTTTAAAAATGAGAAAATCTTTGTGATCTAGAGCTAGACAAAGAATTCTTAGACTTGGCAGCAAAAACACATTCAATAAAAAGAAAATTTGATAAAAATGGATGTCACCAAAATGAAAACTTTTGTTCTATCAAAGTCCATGTTAAATGGACAAAAATACAAGTTACAGACTCAGAGAAAATATTTGCAAACCACATATCTGACAAAGGACTAGTATCTAGAATATATAAAGAATTCTAAAAACTCAACAGTAGTAAAACAAACCATCCAATTAGAAACTAGGCAAAATTTGTGAACAGATATTTCAACAAAGAGAATACACAGATGGCAAACAAGAACTGGAAAAAAGTGTTCAACATCATTAGCCTTTGGGGAAATGCAAATGTTTTGATAATGAGATATCACTACTTACCTTTAAAATAACTAAAATTAAAAATAGTGACAACACCAAAAGCTGGCAAGGATGCAGACAAACGGAATCACTCATGCATTGCTGGTGGGAATGTAAAGTGATACAGACTCTGTAAACTAGTTTGGCAGTTTCTTATAAAACTAAACACGCAATTACCATACGGGCCAGCAATTGTACTCTTGGACATTCATATCAAGCATTCAAACTTATGTTCACACAAAAACCTATACTGGAACATTCATAGAAGCTTTACTCATAATAGCTCAAAACTAGAAACAACTCAGATGTCCTTCAACAGGTGAATGGTTAAACTGTGGCACATCTATATCATGGAAAACTATTCAGCAATAAAAAGGAACAAACCATTGATATATGCAACATCCTCAAGGATTCTCCAGAGAATGATGCTGAGTGAAAAAAGCCAATCCCAAAAGGTTACATACTATAGGATTCCATTTATATAACCTTCTTGAAATGACAAAATTACAGACATGGAGAACAGATGAGTGGTTTCCAGGGTTTCAGGAGAGTTTGGGGGGCAGAACAGAGGTATATATGGCTACAAAAGGCAACATGAGGGATCCTTGTGGTGATGTAATTATTCTGTACCTTGACTGTATCAATGTCAACATCCCTGTTGTGATGTTTCAATACAGTTTTCTACGATGTTTCCTTTGGGGGAAATTGGGTAAAGGTACACGGGATCTTTCTGTCTTATTTTTCACAACTGCTTGTGAATCTATAATAATCTCAAAATATAAAGCTCAATAAAGGGGAAAAGTTTAGGATCTGCATATTTCATACCTTTTGGCAAAGTTATTTGTCGAAAGTGAAAAATAAAGCATAGCTATAAAAACAAACTATTTTTAAAAATACTTGAGAGAGACTGACATCAGCATTGTGGCAAAGGGAATTGTTCCTTTTTTCTCTTCCCTCTAGGTTACAACCAGTATGACATCCACAGAACAACAAAGGATTCTCTGCACAGCACACCAGAATGGCTGAGACATCCATACATCTGTATATCTGAAGGTGAGTTAACTGGACCTTCTGGAGGTGGTGAAACCAAAGGAACAGCATCAGCAGCTCCCAAGATTGAAGACTCCAGGAACTACAGACATGCCTGTGACCAAAGGCTCCAAGAACTGTGGTAACACCTGTAAAAGGAGGCCCCTGGAACCCAGGCAGTCCATGCTCCCAGAGGCACCAGGAACCATTGAGGAACCCACATTGGGAGGCACCAAGAATTGCAATGATACCTGTGAACCAGCCTCCTGTCCCTACCCTGGTGATGAAGCCTTCGGTACCAATCCTTCCAGCAGTAGGGGCTGCATTCCAAACCCTGCTACCCACAACAGTGGCAGTGGTGTCCATGACCTGAGATTCCAGGAATCCTGTGGCACCCAAGAGCAGAGGCTGGAGGAATAGCAGTAGCATGCGCAATTCAGCCCCTCCTCCTTCCCCAGCAGTGGTGAGTGGTCCCTGCTGAACCTGAGGCTGCAGGAACCACAGCTGTGTCCATGACCCAGTCCCTCCCACAGTGGTGGCACCTCCAACACCAGCCCTTCCAGCAGTGGATGGTATATACAAGACTCTGGGCCTCCAGCAGTGGGGGTGGTGCTCATAATCTGAGGTTCCAGAAATTGCATCAATGCCTGAGACCAGAGGCTTGAGGAATCCTAGTGGTGTCTGTGATCCAGCTACCCCTCTCCCATGGCAGTGGCAGTTTCACACATGACCTTAGCCAACCTGGCAGTGTTGGTGACACGTGTGTACCCAGGGTCCCTGGAAACAGTGGTGCCAGCACCCCCAGAAAACCCAGAGCAGCAGCACATGTGGCACATGTAGCATAGCACCTGAGCCTGTGGAGAGCCTGCAGAGAGCCAGGTAACAACAACAGTGGAGACCATGATGCTGGCCCCCACCCATGGAAGAAGTGCCTGAAGACTAAACAGGCCTAGATATGGCAGAGGTGCCCATGACCCCAACTCCCACCCTACTCTCTCTCTCCCCTCGCCACAGTGGAGGAACTTGAGACTCAGATGACCCCTGAAGCAGCAGACGTGCTTGCCAGCCCCATGATCTCCTGGCAACACCCATGACTATAGCAACATTGTAAGCAGCAAGGCACCATCAACCTTGGAGTCACGAGCAGCACAATGAGGTCACTGACAACACTTCTGGCAGAAGCAGTGGAGGGCAGAAGGCATAGGCTCTAAAATACAACCAGAAGCAGCTCAGAATCAAAGTATAAAAAAGCCTCACCCAAATAAGAAAGGTGCACCACAAAGGTACCAGTAGAGAAACAACTGATCAAGCACCACGAAAAACTGCAGTAACACAATATCACAAAAAGAAAATGACAATCTCCAGAAATCAAAATTGAAGTCATGGAAGATTGCAATCTAATGGATAGAGATTTCAAAATAGCTGTCATGAAGAAACTCAACGAGTTACAAGAAAACTCAGAAAGACAGCTCAATGAGCTCAGGAATAAAATTAATGAACAGAAGGAGTACTTCATCAAGGAGATTGAAACTCTATGAAAGAACCAAACCAATTATGGAGATGAAGAACACAATAAATGAGATGAAGAATAAAGTAGAAAGCATTGGAAATAGAGCAGACCATAAGGAAGAAACAATTCATGAGCTCAAAGATAGAAATTTCTAAATGATTTGGGTGGAAGAAGAAAGAGAACTAATATTTTTTTAATGGAGAAATTCTACAAGGAATAACTGATTCAATTAGGAAAGGCAACATAAGGATAATGGTTATCCCAGAAGGAGATGAGAGGGAGAAAGGAGCAGAGAGCTTATTTAAAGACATAATAGCTGAGAACTTCCCAAATCTGGAAGGAACAGGATATACAAGTACATGAACCTAATAGAACACCTAATTATCTCAATGAAAAAAGATCTTTTAGAAGGCACATTATATTAAAACTGTCAAAAGTCAATGACAAAGAAAGGATTATAAGGGTGGCCAAAGGGAAGAAAATAATAACCAATAAGGAACCCCCATTAGACTATCAGTAGATTTCTCAGCAGCAACTCTACAGGCCAGGAGACAGTGGAATGATATGTTCAAAATATTGAAAGAAAACAACTGTCAGCCAAGAATACTATATGCAGCAAAGTTATCTTTCAAATATGAAGGAGAAATAAAGGCTTTCCCAGACAAACAAAAGCTGAGGGAGTTTATTACCACTAGATCTGCCTTACAAGAAATCTTGAAAGGAGCTCTCCTACCTGAAATGAAAAGGCAAAAGTTTACAAAGCTTTAAACAAGGTGATAAATAGACAGAATCAGAAAATTACAACTTTATACCAGAATAGGTTAATAAACAATTATAACATAAAGGCTAAAGAGAAAGAAAGCATTAAAAATAACTTTAGCCATCAATATGGTAACAAACTCACAATACAAAAAGGGATAATTTGTGACAACAAAAAGAGACAGGGAAGAGGGAAAGGATGGAACCTGCATTGGCAAATGAAGATAAGATACTGTCTGCAGAAAAAGAACTATCTCATCTGTGAGATCTTTCATACAAACCTCATGGTAACCTCAAAACAAAAATTCAGAGTAGAGTCACAAAACATAAAAAAGAGGAAACTGAGAAACACATCACAGAAAACCACCAAACTGAAATGACAGACAGAAACACAAGGGAAAAGATACAATGGAAATATAGAGCAACTAGAAAACAAAGACAAAATGGCAGTATTAAGCCCTCATATATCAATAATTACCCTAAATGTAAATGATATGAATTCACCAGTCAAAAGACACAGAGTGGCTGGATGGATTAGAAAACAAGATCCAACAGTATGCTGTCTCCAGCAGATTCATTTCAGCTCTAAAGACAAACATAGGCTCAAAGCAAAGGGATGAAAGATGATACTTCAAGCAAATGGCAACCAAAGTAAGTGGGTATAATCATACTTATATAAGACAAAATAGACTTCAAGCCAAAAAAGATTAAAAAAGACAAGATGTATATTATATAACAATAAAGGGGGCAATCCACCAAGAAGACATAATATTTATTAATATATATGCACCAAACATAGGAGTGCCAAAGTATATAAAGCCACCTGAACAGACCTAAAGGGAGAAATTGACAGCAACACAATAATAATAGGAGACTTTAACACCCCAGTAACATCAATGGAGAGATCATCCAGACAGAGAGTAAACAAGGAAATATTGGCCTTAAATGAAACACCAGACCAGATGGACCTAACAGATATATATAGAATGTTCCATCAAAAAGCAGCAAAATACACATTCTTCTCAAGTTCGCATGACTGTTCTCAAATATAGACCACATGTTGGGAAACAAAACAAATCTCAATAAATTTAAGAAGGTTAAATTCATATCAAGCATCTTTTTCAACTACAATGGTATGAGACGAGAAATCAATTATAAGAAGGAAGCTGGAAAAGTCACAAATATGTGGAGACTAAACAACACGCTACTGAACAACTATTGGATCAATGGAGAAATAAAAAAATACCTGGAGACAAATGAAAATGAAACACAACGTACCAAAATCTACAGGATGCAGCAAAAGCAGTACCAAGAGAGAAGTTTACAGCAATATAGGCCTACCTCAAAAAACAAGAAAAATCTCAAATAATCTAAGAGTATACCTAAAAGAATTAGAAAAAGAAGAACAAATGAAGTCCAAAGTCAGTAAAAGGAAGGAAATAATAAAAATCAGAGTGTAAATAACTGAAATAGAGACTAAACAGATAATAGAAAAGATCAATGAAATTAAGATTTGGTTCTTTGAGAAGATAAACAAAATTGACAAACCCTAGCTAGACTCACTAAGAAAAAAGACAGAAGTCTCCAATAAATAAAATTAGAAATGAAAGAGGAGAAGTTACAACAGATACCATAGAAATACAAAGGAGTATAAGAGAATACTATGAAAAGCTATACACCAACAAATTGGATAACCTAGAAGAAATGGATAAATTCTTAGAATCATACAACCTTCCAAAACTGAACCAAAAAGAAATAGAAAATCTGAATAGACCAATCACTAGCAAAGCAATTAAAACTGTAATCAAAAACCTCCCAAAAAGCAAAAAGTCTAGGACCAGACAGCTTCTTTGACGAATTCTACCAAACATTCAAAGAAAATTTAACATCTGTCCTTCTCAAACTTTTCCAAAAACCTGAAGAGGACAGGATGCTTCCTAATTCATTTTACAAGGCCAACATTACCCTGATACCAAAATCAGACAAGGACAACACAAAAAAGGAAACTTATAGACCAACATTGCTGATGAACATAGATGCAAAAATCCTCCACAAAATATTAGCAAATTGAATACAATACATTGAAAAGATCATACACCATGATCAAGGGGGATTTATTCCAGGGATGCACAAATGATTCAACACCCACAAATCAATCAATGCACTACATCACATTAACAAAATGAAGACTAAAAATCACGTGATCATCTCAACAAATGCAGAGAAAGTAGTCGACAAGATTCAACACCCATTGACAATAAAAATTCTCAATAAAATGGGTTTAGGAAGAAAGTACCTCAGCATAGTAAAGGCTATATATGAAAAACCCACAGCTAACATCATACTCAATGGTGAAAAATGAAATCTATCCCCCTAAGAACAGGAAGAAGACAAGGATGCCCACTTTTGCCACTCTTATTGAACACATTATTGGAAGTCCTAGGCAGAGGAATCAGGCAAGAAAAAGAAACCAAATGTATCCAAATTGGAAAGAAGTAAAACTGTCACTATTTGTGGATCACATGGTTTTACATGTAGGAAACTCTAAAGAATCTGTCAAGAAACTATTAGAAATAATTTAAAAATACAGTAAAGTTGCATGGTACAAAATCAACATAAAAAATCAGTTGTGTTTCTATACACACTAATAATGAACTAGTAGAAACAGAAATCAAGAATACAATCCCAACAAAAAGAATAAAATATCTAGAAATAAATTTAACCAAGGAGGTGAAAGACCTGTACTAAAAGCTAAAAGACTGTTGAATGAAATTGAAGAAGACATAAAGAAATGGAAAGATATTCCATACTCATGGATTGGAAGAATTAACATAGCTTAAATGTTCCTATTACCTAAAGCAATCTGCAGGTTCAGTGCAGTCCCAATCAGAACCCCAACAACATTTTTCATGGAAGTAGAACAAAGAATCCTAAAATGTATATGGAATAACAAAAGACTCAAATAGCCAAAGCAATCCTGAGAAAAAAGAATGATGCTAGAGGTATCACACTCCCTGATTTCAAAATGTACTACAAAGTTATAGTAATCAAAACAGCATGGCACAAAAACAGACACACAGTCAATGGAACAGAATTGAGAGCCCAGAAATAAACCCCCACGTTTAGGGACAGCTAATTTTTTGACAAGGAGCTGAGAACGTACAGTGAAGAAAGGAAAGTCTCTTTAATAAATGGTTTAGGGAAAACTGGACAGCCACATGCAAAAGAATGAAAGTAGATCATTATCTTACACCATACACCAAAATTAACTCAGAATGGATTAAAGACTTGAATGTAAGACCTGAAATCATAAAACTTCTAGAAAGAAACATAAGTAGTACACTCTTTGACATTGATCTCAGCAGTATCTTTTTGAATATGTCTCCTCAGGCAAGAGAAACAAAAGAAAAAATAAACAAATGGGACTACATCAAACTAAAAAGCGTCTACATGGCAAAAGAAACAATCAACAAAATGAAAATACAGCCAACCAAGTGGGAATATTTATTTGCAAATCATACATCCAATAAAGGGTTAATATCCAAAACATATAAAGATCTCATACAACTCAACAACAAAAAAAACAAACAACCCAATTGAAAAATGGGCAGAGGATCTTAACAGATATTTTCCAAAGAAGATATACAAATGGCCAACAAGCACATGAGAAGATGTTCAACATCACTAATTATTCAGGAAATGCAAATCAAAATCACAGGATATCACCTCATGACCATCAGAATGGCTATGATTAAAAAGGAAAGAAATAACAAGTGTTGGAGAGGATGTGGCGAAAAGGGAACCCTCATACACTGCTGGTGGGAACGTAAATTGGTGCAGTCACTATGGAAAACAGTATGGAGATTCCCCCCAAAATTAAAAACAGAAGTACCATATGATCCAGCTATTCCACTTCTGGATATTTATCCAAAGAATACAAAAACACTAATTCAAAAAGATATGTGTGCTCCTATGTTCGTTACAGCATTATTCACAATAGCCAAGACTTGGAAACAACCTAAGTGGCCATCAGTGGATGAATGGATAAAGAAGCTGTGGTGTATGTACACAATGGAATACTACTCAGCCATGACAAAAGTTGAAATCTTGCCATTTGTGACCACTGGATGGTCCTCGAGGGTATTATGCTAAGCAGAATAAGTCAGATAGAGAAAGACAATTACTGTGTGATTTCACTCATATGTGGAAGATAAACAAAGAAACATAGATACAGAGACTAGATCGGTGATTACCAGGGGGGAAGGGTCAGGGAAAGGGCAAAAGGGATAAAGGAACATATGTGTACGGTGACAGATGGCAACTAGACTTTTGGTGGTGAACACGATGCAATCTATGCGGAAGTTGAAATATAATGATGTGCACCTGAAATTCACATGTTATAAACCAAACATCCCAATTAAAAAATAATAATTAAAAATGCTTGAAGATATAGTATTATCAAACCAAAAAATGAAGCAAAATTAAGCTCTCAAGGATAGGATATTCAAGATTTTTTTTTTAAAGTGATGAACTCTGAAACCAGTGAAACAGACATACGTCTTAAGGAAATGCTGCACATCTGGCTATAAAATTGACGTGTAAGTATTACAAGTTACCTTTATAAGGAAGGAATATAAATAAAAATAACATTTTAATAAAAGTAACATATATTTAAATACCAAATGTTCTCTAAAAAACAAAATACTCAGGAAGGGACATTTTAATGGCTTCAGTTCCACATTTAATTCTAAGAATAAGAGAAATATGTTCTATAAATGTTGACGCTATGATAACTTTTGAATCTAGGACAACATTTTTCATTCATCACTTTCTCACAATTTCTCTGTTATTCACTACTGATTTTCTCAAAATAAAAGCAAGATCAGATAAAAATAAAAATTACCTGTTAAATTTTATATGAAGTCACATTTATCTGTATTTATTTCATTAAGTACCTACTTAAAGTTAAAATGAATATCTGCAATATTTAGTTTAACTTCTGCATCCAAGTATCAATCATAAGTCCATGTAAGTGGTTAAGCTCAATAAAGCTTGATCATCAATAAATAGTATTTATCTATGGTTTGGCACTATGTGCCATTGTTGGTTCTATTGTTTGTTTATGGTTTTGCATTAGGTGCTGTATAAAAAGTGATGCATACCCTAGGTGTCATGGTGCCATGATGAACACATTGAAACAGAGCAAGTAATTTCCCAATTTTTCATTTCAATGTTCATTTAAAATGATTTAACATATTCTGTACTTCTATATAAAATTATTATGTGACTTTAGCACTTACTATACTACAAGTTCATAATGAATACCACAATAAAAATTCTTAGACTTTCGGCGCCAGACATCTGAATACCACATCCAAAGCAGATCTGTAGAAATTGTCTTTATTCTCAGGGAGAGAGAAAGATGAAACTCAAAAATGTCAATCCAAATGTATTTTATTTGTATGCTAAGGCAAACATTAAAATGATGCTCTGAAATAAAGCCTAAAACCCACAATATTATCACCAGTATTATCCATCTAATCGTCTCAACTATTCATCATGTTTTGGTTGAGGTCCCTTGGTTTATACATACCTTTCTTTGGATTCTTAACATTTGCAGTCAGAATGATCTTTTCTTACAGCAAAGTTTCCGTTATTAATTCTAAGACCTGAAAGTAAGCCTATGAATTGACCTAAACAAAATTTTGATCTTTTCCGTTTTCTACTATCCATTTTTATACTACCTTTATTTTAAAAGCTGCTCTTAGAGATGCTATACTATATCCCACAGTGTTTCCTTAGCAACTTCTACAGTGCCCCTGAGCTACAGATCTTAATTCCACCACATGCTGCAAGTATTTTTTAAAAGTGTAACATGTCTAAAGCTTAAGCTTTAGGATATCCAAAATTCAGCACATTTTCAGGTTTTCCTATGGGTACTTATAACAGCGTCTGTTAGTAGCTGTAGATAGATGCAAGACAAGCTCCAAAAAAGACAATGAATAGCATGATTTCATAAGAATAACTAAACTATGTTTCTTCTGAATTTAACATCTAAATCCTCTTATAAAGATCCACTGTGTTGGATCCACATTGAAATCTTGTTTCTGTGCTTGGTCCACATGAAGAATTACTGTCATCTGAATAGCTTGAAACACATCTCCCATAGATAGCCCAAGGATATTGCTTTCTGAGCCCCTTAATCCTGAATCACATGAACATTTTTGTATTTAAACTGAGTCCAAAAGCTTTTAAGCTTTAATGTGTACAATTATATAACAGTGATTTTGCATTATTTTTTAATTCAATTTCTATTCATTGCATTTCAAAAGGAAAATGGAAAAATGCAAGAAATTTTTCACTGTATTATTAGTTTACCATTCTATTTATATTAACATTATCATGCATTTTCTCCATAAAAACAAAAGAACAGATGGTTTATCACATTAGGGATGCGATAGCAGTAACTAAGATAACAATAATGTGTGTATGTTGACTGCACCTATTTCTAATAGTAAACCTATTTAATCTGTGTGCACAAAACCACTCTCATTTCTGTATAGGAGATGCAAGATGGTGACATGGAAAAAGCATGGACTGAAAGGTTGAAAAAGATTGGTTCAAATCCTGGTGCCAGGTTTTTCCAACCCTTCCTTTTCCTAAATTACTCTCTCTCTTTGCCTACTGCCTCAGCTATATAAGTGAATAAAATACATCTACTTCAAAAGACTATGAAGGAGTTGTTTTGTTTTTTCATTGAAATTTTTTTTACATGTTATGTCCAAAGAGCAAGCATTGTCTAGAAAATCCATTTTAAAAAGGTGGATCAGTCCAACTTGATGAAGCCTATATCCTTTCCAAAGTGACTGAAGGATCGGCACCAATTATTGAGTCCGTATTTCCAGATCAGACCATGCCATATAAGCAGACATGGAAATAATATTTTCACAGGTGGCTCCAGTAGAGCTGATACTAACTCATGCTGATTTCAGAGGCACAAAAAGGCAAAGGAAAAAAGACTGTTTTAAGAATTAAATGAGACTATAATTTGCTTAAGTAGAGCTATCTCTAATTCATTATAGACATTTGGAATAAATATTAGTTATCCTTTGTTTTGCCCCTTTAATTTTCAAATAACACCTTCTGAAAAATAATATTGCAAAAGTGAACATTTTATAAGTGGTACCATATGCTTTATATACACATTTTGGTGGATAGAAATATAGATACTCAGTAGATAATCAGACAGCCAGTAGTGGATGTGTACTCTGCCAAGCCCTGAGCAGGAAGCTTTACATTAATCCCCAAAACAGTTTTATGAGATGGGTACTATTATTATTCTACTTTGCAAATGAACAAACTATTTTTTGTAGAATAAATTACTTGGCGAGGAAAGATGGGGCCAGGACTAAGCTGTCCAGTTCCAGAGCCCACTTCCTAACAAAAGTCAGTAATAAACCACAATACTTATGCCTATTGTTTCATGTTTCAATATATGTTTATATGTATTCAATATATGTTTAATATATATTCAATATACAAGTTCATAATATATAATATCCAATATATGTTAATATATATTCAATATATAAATTTAATAAAGAGTAGACACATGTCACTTTAACATACAATTTTAAATTCATTTCAAAGTCCTCTAGTTTATTACATAGCTATCTTAAGGTTCAGGCAATAATTTTAATGAAAACTGCAAAACCTCCCATTCAAATCCCATTTGTTCTCCTCACAGATTTTTAATTAGAATTTTCAGACTTTTGTCAGGAACTATGCTGATACGATCATAGACGGCAAATATGACAAAGAAGTTTCTGCTTAAAAAAAATTCCTAGAACGATCAAATGGCTAATATAAATCCCACCCCCAAATATAAACACTGTCTTTTTAAAAAGCTGTGCACTGAATTCTCAGAAAGATTAAATATCTATTGGGAAAGAGAGCTTGTCTTAGAAGTCAACCCCAAACTATCTAACTCTGTAGGAGATAAATAGAGATTTGCCTGGAGAGGGAAGCAAAATATTGCCATGAATCACCTCCCTCACAGCAGTTCTGAAGCTTTTAATTTTCAGCATTGCTGGTCTGCAGGTACGTGCAGTTGATTAACAGTCAACAGAAATTGAACCAACTCCATGAGGAGTCCTCAGTGTTGGCGTGTAACGCTATTTTAAATGACTCCTTTCTTCTTTCTCCTCTTCACTCTCCCTCTCTTCTTAAATCTGTACTTATTTTTCTTGTTTTATTTTCTTTAAAAAATACTTGCATTATTTATTTGTTACATGGATATCACAAATGTATTCCAGACAAACTAAGAAATGAATATATGTCTGAGTTTTTGTTTCATTATTCTTTCTTCTTCCACTGTCACTTCCTAAACCTATAAGTAAACTGAGCAGATCTTCTCCGGGAAATGATTCAGCAATGAGAATATGTGCAAACCACTGCTGAGAATATTCTCTACCTTCCCATCTTCTCCTTTGTGTCTTGATCATTTTTTATTCATCATTCTAGTTCCTCTTATATCAGGTTTATCCTGTCCTTTTTCTTCTTGGAGTGTTTGGCTTTCATAGCATTTAAAATACTGAATGCTCTGATTTTCCAGGATTCGTGCTTACAGAGTCTCTCAGGAAATTTGGTGGCCTTGTTTGTGTTTGGAGATAGCATAAAATATATTTATTTTCTCTCTCTTTTATCTTGATGCAACCATATGGGTTTTGGGAAATATGTCACACATATTTGTAGATTACTGTGTAAATATGTTTAATTAATTCATCAGCAACCAAAAATAGTAGGAAGAAGGATTACCTTTTGGACGTCACTGTCACTTCCACCCAGAAACTTAGATAAGTCTACTGAGCAAGCCAATAGCTACCATGCTATTAAATTTACACAATGTGAAAGAAGATGTTATTGAGAAGACAAAGTCAACATCAAATAGTCACTAGAATTAATGAGCCCAAAGAGTCATATAACAAGCATTTCTCAATATCATTTATAAGCTCTAGGGAAAAAATATTTAAATAAAATGGGTATCTGTTCCTTGACTTCTGAATCTCATGCTAAGTGCAGGGATCAAATATCTCAGCCCCAGCCTCCCATCGTAAACCCAGAAACCTGCTTCTGTGCCTTGCTGTCTGTGTAGTTCTGTTTCCTAATAGATAATGGTAGCTGCATTGGTGATTTCGGGAGCACTGTCACCTACTCACATGGCAGTAGCACCACTCCTTGGCATCTGGTCCATCCACCACCTGCAATCAAGTTCAGCTCTTACACCAGATTGCCAGAGCCCAGCAAGAGGATGGGAAGTCATCCAAAAGAGGTCCTGTCTATATGCATCCCTTCTCCTTTTGTGCTTGTTCCATTGACCTGATCCTGCCCACATCACTGTCACTTACTCCTCCTCCCATAGCATTGCCTCATTTACCCCTGAGGTAAGTACAACGTGACCAGAATCATGAGTCCTTTTAAATCCCTTTAGCACAACTAGAGTTGATGCTCAAATGTTGCGTACTGGCTTATCTAGCTGGAAGAAAAATTCCCTTCAGCCCAGAGCTCAAACAATTTTACATTTGCAATCCAACATACAAATTCTTAGGTAAATGCATGTTAATACCAGGTATTAGGGAGCAAAATGCTAAATTGTATATACATTGACAATAAATGTTTTAAAAACCCTGTATTAGTCATCACTAAGATTTTTGCTAAATGTCAATTATATGCCTTTACATGCCTAAACATTCTTTCTAATATTAATTTCCCAAGGAAGTAATTTGGAGTTAATTGCATGGCAAATTAATTTTGGTGTTGCATACTTAAGAAACCTCAAGCCATTTTTTTCCTGGGATCAATAGATATTTGACATATAATAGCTGCATTTTGTAACTAATTAAAGGGTTATTTGACACACTTATAGCTTTGGCACAAGGAGTCAAGACTTTCTGACAGAGAGCACCGATGTAAACGTTTATTTTGTCAAGAAATCCTTACTTATTGCACTGAGGACTTGTTTACTAATGAAATATCTCATATATAACATTAGCAATCATTTGTGTCAGGGAGAGTATTGAATAATTTCTAGATTGCTTAATACTATCCATATGATAGTGACTGTATCCTATGGAAAACCAGGAGAATCAAGAATTCCAATTAAATCGCAAGACTGAAAACACTTTTGAAGATAAAAAATGACCAAAATATTGCCTTATGATTGCAGTTTAAGTCACTTTCAATTCTTCAAGTTAGTACTCAATTTTGTATAACCAAATTTTATGTCCTATTTCTCATTTAAGCATAATTCATTTGATGCAATTTACCTCTTCCACTTGGAAAAATAATTATATTATTCTCAGGTTAATCATAATGATAATGTCTTTCATTTATTTTTTTATGGAATATAAATTTTCGTAGTATACTTACCACTTGTGATGTGGATTACATTGATCTAGTTTTATCAATAATGACATCAAGGTTCATATAGCTTGTCTTAGGTCACCTAGCTAGTAAGTGTTAGAAATGGGATAGGATAAAATCTTGTTTTCAATGCACATCTTCTCAACATCACAAGGGAAGTTTATTGTGCCCTCAAGGGAAGTTTAACAGCAATATGGGGGTGGAAGACCAGTAGAAAATGTGCTGATGTACTGTCATCGACACTTCCCTGTGCTCCATTCCTTGTGCATTCTTTGCAGATTGTTTTGGAGGGTTCTGAACTAAATCTGAAGACCATTCATAGAGATCACAGATAGATGAACATGACTTCACAAGTACAAGGTTTTTGACTTCGGAAATTTTTTTTTCACTTGCCATCCATGTAATCCAATCACCAAATTCCTTCATTTATAATCATTAATGAAAGCAATGAGAGTAGTTATATTTACTATCCATTCACTCATTTATGCATTCAACAAGATTGAGAACCTACCATGTGCCAGGTACTTCTCCAAAAACTTGGGGCTCAGCAATGATAAAAACAGAGCACTGTAGTAATTTACTCTGAATTTTCTCAATCTCTCAAGGGGCTACCATGATTTTTACGAGAAAACTAAAGTTTAAAGTTGTTACTCACTGAAGGCCTCATACAACTTCTAAGTGTCAGAGACAGAATTTAAACCCAAATAGGTGTCACCTAAAACAATACTCTTTCTTTTACCTCCTCCACATGTCTCACATCTGTAGGATCACCTTCATTCCATCAACAACAACTGTATTTGGTGCTCACCGCCTCAAACTTAATTGATGCATCAGTTTCCCATCTGACCGGTTAGCCTCTAGCTTCTTTCTATTCAAATTGATTTTACACACCATAGTCAGATCAATCTTCTTAGACCACCAGTTTTATTGTTTCAATCATCCACTCAAAAAATTTCATTACTCACTCATCACTCCCTTTTCCAGTAAGCGTTACTTGTTAGTCAAGTATTACAGGTTCAGTGCTTTTAGTTACGACATACCAATGTAAACTTATTTCTCTCAATGTTTCTCCTCAAAAGCCATGCCTCTGTCCCTCCCCTATAAGATCCCTGTCATTCAACCACATCATACCCATCCCAACTTCTAGTCCATATTAGGTTTTTTCTCCTGCCTGAAGTGTCCTTCACCACAATTTCAGTCATCCATGTCTTATGTCAAAGTTCAGCTGAAGTCCCAGTTCATTTGCTTTGCTTTTTCTATCCTTTCTAGTACACAGTAGCCTATGTTTTCTAAAATCTTAATGCATTTTATCAATCTGTTTGATTGTATTGTGGCAACATAATTACTCATCTGTTTTCTGTGTCTATTTCTTGTGTTAGTATCTAGATTGTAACTCCTGGAAATCAGAAACTATGTTTTAACATTCTTTTTCAAGTTCTCCTCAGTACTATGTACATGCTTAATAAATACTATTAATTTAATTTGTTAATATGGTATCTGTACTTAATATACTATTAATATATTTCTCATTAAACTCAAGAATTAAAGACTGACTCTATAATTTGGACAGAAGATTTTCTGTCATCAGATTTTCTGATTTTACTTATATATTTAACTGCTTTTTATTCCATTAACTTACTAAACACTTCCATTAAGTTACCACATTTTTAATGTTTTCATTTGCAATACCTTTTATATTGATCCTTCTTTCTATATTTGCATAATTACCACTCTAGTATAGTCTCTCATCATTTTATTTCTGAATTATTTTATAACTCTCTGAAACAATGGTCTACCTCAGTAACAAAAGAAAGAATGAAAAAAAAAGAAAAACTCTCCAAAGTTCAAGCAAGTAAGAGAGATGAAGGCACCTTACAGTCTATTTATTAAAAACAAGCAAATATAGATAAGTACAATACAGGTATAATAAAATATGTATAGAAAAAACACCAAAGCAAAACTAGGTAGTGGGAAAAGAAAGGTGGAGAGAGAGATAGTAAATGGAGAAAAGTGTGAGAGATGGCTTCCTGGAGAAAGAGGTGCTCAGGCTGAGTCTGGAAGGATTACCAGGCTAACACCAGGAATATAGGAAGACGTAACAGAGGCATTCTGGGCAGAAATAATAATGCAAATATTCTTCCAGTGTATTTATAATACTTCCCATAGAATACCCAAGGTCACAGAGACTATTACTGAGACTTTCAGGGTCTTAGTAGGACATAGCACACTTGAAGATGGTAATTAATTATTACAAAGTTACGGACAGGGTTAAGGGAAACCAACAAGGAATAGTGTATACCAGGACTAGCAACAGTGACAACTGTTAACAACCCTTGGGCATGAAGGAACAATGGCAGGGAATAGTTACCTGAATCTGGAGAAAATCAGCTCTGAAAGGAGCCATCATGGCCTTTGGCAGAGAGATTCTGCCAACCTGTTGCACTCAAGCAGGGAAGGAGCCAGGGTAATAATCTTGGCCTTAATTTCTTCGTAACTTCTGATCTCCTAATAACATCTCTCATGGCTGTCACCACATGGAAGCCTTGAGCAAGCAAGCATTACTGCTGTTCTTGGTCTGCTTCCTGGAGCACAGAACAGAGAGGAAGAGTGGAGACTAGATCTGGAGGGGCAAACAGAAAATATCCATCACAGTTCTTTAATGTCCCATAGCACAGAGAAAATCAGGCTGTACCATATAAAATATTTTAGAAAACACTTGAGGATAGCAGGAAAGAAAAACACCCTTAGAATCTCTCACAACTGGCTCCTGGAAACTTTGCTCCCAGAGCTGAAAAATGTTGATCACCCCCAAGGGTTGACTATACACCTTCCTCCCTGTCCCAGGCAGGATTGTCCTCCTGCCTTGCTCCCAACCTGTTTTCCTGAGACAGAGCTCTCAGACACTATCTTTCCCCAGCACCCAGGACAGTTCTAACCCATCTAGACTCTCCAGAGGCCAGACCTAAAAAAGGAAAACCGGTGGCCCCAAGGCTTATTCTCTGTCATAGGACTTGCCTCTTTCCACTGTGATTGAAATGGGAGTGTACACTTACTTTCACAGATACCTCCCCCTCCACCTACGACTTTAACCTATGGCCCTTGGGGAATAATAATTTACAATTGAAATAGCCCAATATCTGTACAAGGGGTGCAATAGCGGAGGGTGCTTTTATCACATTTCACCCTTCTAAATTATCAGAAGAAAGAACAACTCTTTCCTCTTTTACATTTCTTAATATTTAGGTTATTCAACTTTAATAACTATGGATGTCCTCATCAACACTGCAGTCCTGCTAGAGCCTCACAAAGCCAGAGAGTTGGGGGTTTCTCTTTCAAAATAAGATACAGTGCATAACTTACAGCCTTCCTGTAGTTTGCAAGTCCCACTTTCAGGCTCTTCCAAGCTGGATCTTAAAAAAACACATATGCATCTCCAAAAAGCAAGCAACAATTTGCAATCACACTATAATTAAAATCTATTTTGAAAAAGATACTTTTCTCAAGAGGAAGCATAACATGAAGATGCAATTCTGCTTATAACACAAAAATATTGTACATTGTTGCCCAGGGTAATTTAACTACTTAGAGTTGCAACTTCTCACACATCTGGATTTTTGCTTGTGATGGGGGTCCCCAAGACCACCCTCAGGTTTGATGACATGCTAGGATTCACAGAACTCAGAGAAGCTGTTTTACTGAAGGTTACAGTTCATTACACAAAAAGATGCAGATTAAAATCAGCAAAGGAAAAAGGTACATAGGGTGGGGCCCAGGAGAAGCCAGGTACAAGCTTCCAGTTGTCCTCTCCCTGTGAAGTGGCACGGACAGAACTTAATTCTCCCAGTACCATGTGTGACAAGACATTCAAAGTGTTACCAACCAGGGAAGCTCATCAAGTCTTGAGTCCAGATTTTTTATTGGGGCTCAGTCACAGAGACACCAGGCACCTGTATGATTGACCTTAGTTATTCAGTCTCTAGCGCCCCCAGAGGTCAAACTGATACAGCACAGACTCGGACCCCAGGCAAAGAAAACATGCATTCACTACAACTCACATTGTTAGTATAAACTAACTGGCCCAAGGTGCCAGGTAAACAAAGACACTCTTATCACGCTGGAAAGTCCAAGGGCTCTGAGGTTATCTCCCAGGAGCCAATCAAGGGCCAGTCTGAAGACCTTTGGAATGTGCAGAATTTGGACAACCTACGCCCAAGGAGTAAACCCTTTAATGCACACTGTTTATGGAATTTTTAAATATATATTTGCTGAAGGAGACAGTTCATTGCTTTGAACTGTCCATTACAAAAACCATTAGTAAGAAAGGTTTATTCAGAGTTCTGATTTTAAGACAGAAAACTGCTTGTAGCTTTAAAATAAGAATGTTTGGAGTATCTCTTACCCCCAAGCCCACCCTCTTATTTCAAAACTCTCAAGGCCAAGTTTTAGCCACAGCTCTAACCTAAAGTACCTTGTACTTCCCTTTCCCCCAGTAGTTGTTAAAAGAAGAAAACCTCCACCAACTATATGACTAGAAATAAATGTTCAGATATAAGAAAATGGCAGAAGAAAGTGAATTCCCTTTTTGCATGTTGCTCTACAGATTTCTGCCATTTCAGCTTTTAGGAGCTGAACTCTGTCAGTCTCAGTTTGGACCCAGCAAGTCAAGTATGTTCTCTTACAGAAATTGAATAATAATATCACGTAAAAATAACAGTGGGAACTCTATGAGGCTCAAAAGAGGAAGCGACTGATAAAATTCAAAACTATTAATATTAAAAACAGATTATCTTACATTAGTAGTAAGCCAATGATGTAAATTCTTTACCTTCTCTATGAGCATTCCTTTTAATCAATGCTATTTTCTTGCCTGCATTTATTATTTGTGACATGCTTATTGATTTCTATTGAAACATAGCTCTGAAATATTCATTTTTCAAACAAATCATGTTGAATTAACTGGTTTTCTGAAAGAGATGTAGTGTATTTATAATCCAATCTTTTGAGTTGTGTTCTACTGCCCCTAATAGGTCTGAAATGAAAAAGATAAGATAGAATATAATCAAAATAAATGAAAGAGCCTTTTTTAAAAAGTGCCCATTCTTACATCTTTTATTTGGTGGCATGTAACAGAACATGCTAGTATTTGTGTACTTTAAAGAAGAAAACTAAAAGAGTACATAGAAGCATTTGGGTGAAAGTGACATGTATAACAAGTGCTTCAACTCCCAGGTTTAGCCACTGCTGGAACTGGAAATTAGCCAATAAAAGTATAAATTCAATTGCATTACTTTGAAGCAATTAAAGTTGCCTGATCACTTTGGCTGTGATAGAAAAAGAGCATTTGCTGTGGCAGGATTAAATCAGTGAGAGGCGAGACAGTGCAGCATGAAGTAAAATACTGATTTAAATTTTGCCTCAAGGTCTAGAGAGACTTGATTTCATTTACTAGAAATAAGCAAAACACAAGAAGGTTTAGTGTCGCATAGAAACAAGTTATCAATCAAGGTCTCTACCTAATGCCAATAGACCTTAGGGGAAAGTTAAATGACTTGTATGCAATACAATGCTTATTGAACCTCAGAAGGCAACCACAGAATGATGGCAAAATCATATTTCATTTTTATTGAACCATTTATTGTAAATGATAAAATACTAGCAAAGATTAAATGGGGGAAATGTCTGTTTGAATTAAAGTATTTATCTTTCTCCTTCCAAGAACTCATAAGACATATACATTCATTCTGACATCGAGTTCAAAAAAAAGCATGTAGTTGAATGTTTTGTCTTGGGTTTCTTGGCCTATGCTATGAAGAAATTAATTTGACAATTTATTTTTAATGATGCATTGCTCTCCCGTGTGTCTTTGTGCTTGGATGATCAAAACATCTCTACAGATTGAACCCAGCATGATTTCTTTTTCAGAGGTTCCTATATAATAATTATTTGAAAAGGTTTTTTAACTCTCAATGCTTTAGCCAACATAATGTTTAGTAAAATTATTTGACTAGTATTTTCATCCAAGACTTATAGCTGTCTCCTCTTCTGTAAAGTAACTTTATTCTCCAGGTAACTAATAACTTCATACTTGCAGCATTGATACTAAGCAAAACTAACCTTCCTGAAATATCTCCTTTCTTCTCTGGGCTTCTGTGTGACTCTTCTCATCAAGCGTGCTCCTCTTACCTAAGAGATCCTTTCCAACCTTGTATCCTACTCTTTCTCTTGCCACTCCATAAAATAGGGTGCTCCCCACATTCTAGTCCTCCACTTCTCTACTCTTTTCTCTTGAATTTATTTTTCTTACTGATATCATAACTTTCACTGTATGGGAATGACCCCAAACTTGATGTCTCTATCCAATCCCTCTTTCATGCTCCAATGTTTCTTCTCCCAATGCCTGATAGATATTTATCAATTGATGACCTACTGGAACATCAAACTAACTATATCACAGACAAAACGTGCTACCCTTCCATAGTCCAGTTCCTTTTCCCTTGACTCCTTCATTTAACAAATCATCTTTGAATACCTACCATATGCTGACTTTCATCTAGATCAGGGATCAGCAAAGTTCTCCTTAAAATCCAGATAGTAGGGGCCAGCCTGGTGGCGTAGTGGTTAAGTTTGTGTGCTCCACTGCAGCGGCCCAGTGTATGCAGGTTTGGATCCCGGGGCGGACCCACACTCTGCTTATCAAGCCATGCTGTGGCAGGCGTCCCACACAAAGTAGAGGAAGATGGTCACAGATGTTAGCTCAGGGCCGGTCTTCCTTAGCAAAAAGAGAGGCGGATTGGCAGCGGTTGTTAGCTAAGGGTTAATCATCCTCAGGAAAAAAAAACTCCAGATAGTAATATTCTAGGCTTTGCAGGCTATACGTCTTTCTTGTGACTATTGAAGTCTGTCACTGTAGCACAAAAGTACGATGTGAGCATGGTTGTGTTATGATAAAACTACTTATGGATGATGAAATTTAAATTTCATATAATTTTACTATGTCACTAGTTACTGTTCTTTTGATTTTTCATCAACCATTCTTAGCTCACAGGCCATAGAAAAACCAGTGGCAGACTGGATTTGATCCTGTGGGCCACAGTTTGAATTCCCCTCTGGTAGATAATGGGGATACAACAATGAACAAGAAAGATAAACTCCTTGCCCTGAATAATCTAAAATTTCAAAAGAATCTCCCCTACATCTGCTAAGCAACCTTTCCCTCTGCTTACACAGCAACCTATGTCAAGTTTATCCCTTATTACCTAATAACCCACTCAGTCATCAAGTTCTTTGATTCCTCTCTATCTCTTCTTCACACTATCAAACAAACCAAGTTTAGAGTGGAAAAAAAAAGAATCTCCTAAATATTAATCTCAGTTTTGTATCATTGCAAATCCTCTCAATATCCATATATATATGTTTATATTTATAAATAGTTGAAAATATTTTGTACTTCAAAATTTTATTATTTTTTTCACTTTGCATTTTCTACATAGGCACTATCTTTTTTAAGGTTTTTGGAAACAGTTTTATTGAGGCAAAATGGAAATATAATAAATTACACATATTTAAAGTGTAAATTATGATAATTTTTTACTCATGCATTACTTTTTTAAATAACATCTTTATTGAGATATAATTCACATACCGTAAAAGTCACCTTTTAAAGCAAAAACTCAGTGACTTTAGTATATTCAGAATTGTGCAACCATTACCATTATCTAATTTCACAATTAAATCACTACAAAAAGAAACCCCATGCCCTTTAGTGGCCACTCTCCATTCCCTGCTCCTCCCAGCCGCTAGAAAAGACTAATTTACTTTCTATTTCTATGAATTTGCCTATTCTGGACATTTCATAAAATGGGATCCTACGATACATGGCCTTTCGTGTCTGACTTCTGTCACTTGGGATAACATTTTCAAGGTTCATCCCCATTGTAGCAGGTATCATTACTTCATTCCTTTTTATGCTGAATAATATTCCATTGTATGGACCTACCACATTTTATTTTGTTGTTCAACAGTGATGGACATTTGGGTTGTTTCCACTTTCTGGCTGTTATGAATAATGCTGCTATGAACATTTATGTACAAGATTTTGTCCATGTGAACAAATGTTTTCATTTCTGTTGGGTCTACTCGTCTGAGTGGAATTTCTGGCTCATGTGGTAACTCAGTATCAAACATTTGTGGAAATGCAGCTGCACCACTTTATATTGTCAGCAGCAATACATGATGGTCTCAATCTTTCCATATCACATGTATACCTTTTGTTTTCTCTGATAGAACACTGGTTCAAATCTTTTTCACCTTATTCCTGGACTATTGAAATAGCTTTATTTTTTACTATTCTGTCTTCAGTCTTTCATCTACTTCTATTCATCCCACAATCCCATCAACATCAGTTTCATCCTCCTAAGCAATACCCTCTGTCACTGCCCTACCCCCAAAAAACTCTCAACAATTATCTACAGCCTAGGAGATAAACTGCTGATAGCTTATTCTGCAAAAACCCTAAAGAGTCATAGGCCAGCAAACTTGGATACGTGTTCCTCAATAGTTTATATCATTCTGCAATCAGAACTCTCCAATTCAACCAAAACTGCTTTTGCCTCGTCTAGCCAAGTTACACCTTCTGTGGGCAGGGCTGGCTTCATCAGCCTGCAACCTGTGTGGTGACACAAGGACCCACAAGTAAAACACCCCTGCACTTAGTTTTATGCTCACCTGTCACCAGCTTGAAATTTTAATGATATTTTAACGAGTCCCCATATTTTCATTTTGCAGAGGACCCTGCAAATTTTATAGTCAAATCTGCCTGTAGAAGTTGGGTTTTAGTGTCTAACCCCATCCAGTTCAGCACACACTTTTTGCCTCTCAACTGCTTTTGTTACAATTGCAATGCATTTGATGTCCTTTTTATGTCCTTTATGTCCTTTTTATGTCCTTATTTGTCCTCTATATAACATCTTTGGTGAGGTAGCATAAAGTTTTGCTTTACACTTTTCTTTAAGAGGTGGCCTTCCTTTCTTCATAACAATCACTGACTATATTTAACCAAAGTTTAATACAATTATTCTCTGTTTATCAGATAATAAATTTTGGTAACATTTTTCTGGATCTGAAATAAGTAAGTGAAATTTGAACATTAAACGTGCATTATTATTTGTCATCAAGACTGAAGAAAAAATGGAATTCTTGGTTATTGGCTTCCAAATTGGATCTTTACATCGTTGTAAACTATCACCTTTTAATCTATTTGCTAAGTAACCTGTACTGACTTATTTTAAAGCAGAGTAGACCTGTAAAAACACCACATCAATCACTCTGCTGAAAATGTGAGGATTTCCGCTGTTTGGCCAAACCAATCTCATCTGTCAGAACAATTAAATTCAATTTCTAGGAGTCTCTTGTACCAATACAAAAAAGAAAAAGAAAAAGGCCCTGAAATTTCATTTTTCAATGCTTGAATTCTGTAGCCCTGAGTTGCTTAGATCTGAAAATCAACCGGATAGCTTATCTTCAGTAACTATTCCACAAGACAACAGCTACTAATTAGTTACTCATCAACAAAACTACCCCAAATGAGAACATCCATAGGGAACACACACAGCTATACTATTGCTTCAAATATAGAAACAGTATAGTTCAGTGGCATTCAACCTGGTTGAATATCAGAATCACTTACACATGTAGTGGAGGTGGAGTGGGGAACAGAGGTGAAAAAATCCCAATGCCTGAATCCTATCCTCAGAATTCCTGATTTATTTGGTCCTGGTGGAGTTGGGGGCTAGATTTTTTTTTAACCCAGCTATTTCTAATGTGCAACTGTAGTGGATAGAATTATTTTTTTGATTGATCTCTGTAGGTTTCAATATAGGCTCAGACATATTAGTCATGAATCAGTTGTGGCCACACCTATAGGCTTGCATGAAATTTTTCAGTATCTTTTTTCCACGTGAAAGAACTTGTTCTGTCTCACCCTCAATGCAGGTACTCTCCTTAAAGCAGAACCTTGAATCATGGTGGTGAAGTTTCTGTTTGCTTTATTTCATGTTGTGTTTCGTCTGTGGGTAGGATAATTACAGCTGAGTCCCAGCAGCATATGGTGGTGGGCTGGGGAGAGGAAAACCAAATGAGAACAAAATCACAAATATAAAAATAAACATAAGTCAAGTTTGTGCGGCTGGGTAGTTTTCTTTCATCTTTCTGTGAGGTTAATTAACTGCACAATATGTCTTTGCCGCTCTGAAGCATCCGAAGCATCCCAGAAGGCTCCTCCCCCACAATCTAAATTAAATGATACCTGATGATAGCAGAATTTTTAGTTCAACCAGGGTTAAGTGAATCAGTCTGGGCAACATGAAAGTATACCTTAACCACTATCCTTATGATCAACTGAACTCCCACTGCAGGGGCTTACTGAGGGAGAGGGCTGGTGCTGGTGGATTCCCCCACATGCACGAAGCACTCTGGCTGTGGGAGGCCTCACTCCACGTCATATCAAACCTATCAAATGCCCTCATGAACCACATCAGATTTGCTTTAGAATTCTTTGCTAGGAGTATTATAAATCTGCTTTTAAAACTATTTGCCTCTGAGCCTATAACTTAATTATCATTGACTATTATCTCTCTGTAATTGTTGTCAATAGAGAAAAATTTCACCCACAAAGTGTTTACAAATTATAAAGGCGAAGTACTATTCCATTTTGTGGACACAATTATACATTATTTATTTTGTTTGTTTAGAGTCTCTCTTTATGTTTTGCTTCCAACATTTTTTTTTTCCAGTCCAAGCTATTTCCATAGACCCCTGAAATCTCTCGGGCCTTAGACTTGTGCCTAAGTGTCTGCTGGATAAATGGGTCTTTGTTGCCACAACTCTATGATTCTAGTGAGAGACTGAGTATACGAAGGGACAGTGGCCAGATCGTATAAGACAATGGAACTCTGAACCACAACCACAGAAACCAGCTCAGAACGGTCAGGACTTCGTCATTGACTGCCAGCTTCGCTATCCCCTCTCCTTTCCAATCAGAAATGCCTGGAGGCTTCCCTTTTCCCACTATAAAGCTTTGCCACTTCCCTGCCTGCCTTTGAGTCTCTGCCAGCTGCAAGTGATAGTGGCTGATTCCCTTGCTATAGCAAGCTCTGAATAAATAGCCTCTGCGTGTTCTCATTCAAGTGGTCTTCATTTACTTCCAACCAGCGAGGAAATAGTGGAAAAGGGCTGGAGATTGAACCTACATCTGACTTCTAATGGTATCTCTCATTCTTGCTTGTATTTATGTTTTTAAAGCGAGTCTAGATGATATAATGCAACCAATGAAAGAAGAGGGAATCAGTGCTTTTTACATTATATAGACTAAATAATTTGTTAATTCTATGCCATAGCAGTTATAGTCTGTTTTAAATGATAAAACATTAAATACATTTTAAAATAATAAGGTTCCTCCTAATCATATTTGGAAATAGATTAATCTGCAAAGAAGTGGCCCTTATTTGAAAGGTTAGAGAAGCCTGCCCAAAGGTAAGAAACATTTAGGATAATTCAAATCCAACTAGAAATATCAACATGAGGAGAAATATCTGTTGGTGATCTGAATGTCAAAATTATTTTTCTTTTTTGACAATATAAAAAAAAATCCCTAGGGCTATGATAGTTTATGTTAATGGACATAATTAAGTGAAACAAGTCTAATGTTAATCCGTTTATTGCCTCACCTTCATACGCTGCTTTTCACTGTATTGTTGTTCTCAATTCCCTCACTAACTCCAACAGCATAATATAAGAAGTCAACAATTTAAAAACAGTCCTTCATGTTATTGTTGCAAAAACAAACCAGTGAGGAAAGAAAAGGAGATCTTAACTTCAAGTTTCCAAAGCTGTTTAATTAAAACTCAAGCTTATATTTAATCATCCAGATTTCCCCATTGTGTAAGTGCTGCCCTAGATTTAGGACAGTCTTGGTTCACTATAGCATCTTTTATTGTTCTCAGTTGATGACTGATATACTACACACAGAAACAAACAGAAAAAATGACTTTGTGTGTGTGTGTGTGCTACCTGAAGAGCCTTAATCCTATTGTTTCTACATGCCCTTAAAGATATTTTTAAATTCTATTTATTGTGAATACACAGAAGTAAAGTATATAAAAATACATTTACTTCCATTTATTATAAAATATACATTTTAACATTGAATCATTGAAAGAGCTTCCATTGAATAATAAAGTACAAGACTGAACTAAGTACATTCTATGAAATACGATATTCGTTATTTTACCACATAACTTTCAGACAAAGTTTCTCTTAGTTATGTTCAGACATTTGACCAGTTATAGTGCAGTAGCCAGCCTCCAAGATGTCCCCTCAAGATCCCAGTCTTCTGGTATTCACTTCCTTTTGCAGTCCTCTCACACGTTGTAGCAGGGTTGATCTGTGTGACCAAGAGAATATGGCAGAACTGATGATATATCACTCCCAAGATCTTCTTGTTAAAGTCACTGGGGTTTCTGCCTTGATCTCTATCTCTATCTCTACCTCTTTCTTTCTCTCTCACATCACTTGCTCTAGGGAAAGCCAGCTGCCGTGCCATGAGCAGTACTATGAAGAGGTCCATTTAGCGAGGACCTGAGGCCACGTGAGTGAGTGATCCTGGAGGCAGATACCTCCAGCCCCAGCCACGATGACTGTAGTCCTTGTTGACCTTTGACTGCAAGCTCATGAGAGACCCTGAACTAGAATCACACAGCTAAGCCATTCCCAGATTCTCAACCCTCAGAAACTGTGTAAGATAACAGTTTGTTGCTTAAGCTGCTATGTTTCATAGTAATCGTTACACAGCAATAGATAACTAATAAACAGTTGATATACATTAACTGAAAAGAAAATAATTAAGCTGTTGTAATTTATATTTGGAAGTGTACTTATCTCTAAAAGGAGACATATTTCTGTCCCAGCGCAGTATCATTTTACACAACTACTAAATGAATGAATATATGTAAAGCATTTAAAACAATGGCTGACACATAGCAAATTCTATGTAAACAGCAAATAGGATAATGATGTTGATTTAATACCAAAAGATAAAAGTTACTACCTAATGGCAAACTTCTCAGAGGTATAAAGTCGAAATTCTCACAACCCAAGAACAAGTAACTTTTCATATTATTTTGTAGCTGGAGGTTAATACCTACCCCTTCCTATTAGTAGAGAGATTTGGAATCAGAAAGATTCCTACTGGGGCCTGATGCCACCCATCCTAAATGGCTAAAACAAAACCATTCACTGTTAATCAGGGAATTCAGAAGGAATTAACCAGGCTTCAGAAGGAATTAACAGCTCGTAACCCAACAATGCCAGGGTTGTTGATTTACAAGCTGTAGCATCAACTTCACGTTGACAGACAGGATATGATTTTCTTATATGAGACTAGAATGTATTTTCAGATATAATGGCATCCTTAGTAACTAGGGAGAATGTTAAACCTAATTTATCTTCCTCATCAGCCCAGAAGCCATGCCTCATTAGCATTTAGCAGAAGACCAAGGAATTTTCCTATCTTTAAAACTAAAATTTTTCGGGGCCGCCCGGTGGCGCAGCGGTTTAGTCCGCGCTTGGCAGCCCGGGGTTCGCAGGTTCGGATCCCGGGCGCCCGCCGACGCACTGCCTGTCAGCCATGCCGTGGCGGCATCCCATATAAAGTAGAGGAAAGACGGGCACAGATGTTAGCCCAGGGCCAGTCTTCCTCAGCAAAAAGAGGAGGACTGGCGACGGATGTTAGCTCAGGGCTGGTCTTCCTCACAAAAAAAAAAAAAAAAACTAAAATTTTTCCATGAACTATCTTTTACTTTTTCTTTTCTCTTTTTTCCATTCTGTTGGTGATGGTAGTAGCTTTACTTTAAAAATCTTTTCTTTTTTTAATTTTTCAGAAAAACTAGAATTTCAAACACGAGAGCTTCAAAAACGGCCCTTTCCGAAAGAGGAGCTATGAAAAGGGCTTGTTGCAAGCTGCAACAGCTTCAACTGATTAGCCTTTTGAGACAGCAGGTGTTAGATTCAGCGGGGTCCTAATGCCAGGAACACATTTACATTCAAATTAAACTGAACATAATTAGAAGTTATTTCTTCAAAGTAGAAATCCCTTTGTGTAAGAAAATAATTGCAACTCCCACTTATGGAAAATTTGAATTAAATTTTTACATTTAAAACACCCATCTTGGCCATACTAATAAGGATGCTGAAAATTGGCTCAATATTTTTTGCTTTTGAGCACTACTATGCATTTATCCTTCCATTAAGTTTCCCACCATTTACTTGGAATTCCAATGAGAAAAATCAAAAGTGTATGCCCATATGCAAAACAAACAGTGACTAAAAATCTAATTTTCATTATGATTACCAATATTATTTGAAACTTTTTACAGAGAGAAGACAAACTTCTACGCTGAAGCAAAACCCTTTCTCCCAACCCACCTCCCTGACAGCAGCTACTATCATTACCTCCCATTAAACAGGTAAACTTTCCTTAATATAAAGTCTGATTGGAATTTATCTGATCCCTTTGTAATATTGTCACGTGATTACTCCTTAGAAAACATTCTCTTTCAGCTTCATTGTCTGCGTTCTCTATTTCTCATCTTATATTTCTATATATTACAGTCCAGTCCTCTTAGCTTCTCTTTTCTTTATCACCCATAAATTGAGTTGTTTCCAGAGTTCTGTGCCCAGCTGATATCTCTTTCCAAACTTCACTGTACAATCTCACTCCATGATTTTGACTATCACTTTTCTTGTCACTTTCTCCTTTCTATCTTCTAGGACACTCTAATTGGCTCACATGCTCCACCTTCCTTTTCTTGACCAGCAGATTTCTAGGGTTATTATTTTTGAAGGTATATTTGCTGCACATTTATAACTCGACATCCCACAAGAACTTAAATTCAGTATATTAAGCACTGATCTAATTTTCATATTCTACCTATATCATCTTCTCATCGCAGGAGCCTGTTTCAATAAATTATGCTGCCTCTCACCTAGTTACTAAATATTCAAGTCTTCTGTGTCTCCTTTTTTCCCTGCACTTTCCATATACAAGTCCATTCTAGCATTTGACTTGCTAGCATTTCAAGTTGTTCTCTTTCTTTGGCTAGTACAACTCCCTTTGGATTTTCATTTCTTGCCAAGATTCCTGTATAAACTTCGTAAGTAGAGTCTTTATCTCCAACTATGCCTTGTGGTAGGCAGAATAATGACCCCTCAAAAATGTCCACCACCTAATCTCTGTAACATATGGATATGCTACCTTACATGTCAAAGAGACTTTGCAGACGTGATTAAACTTGAAGACCTTAGAAGGAGAGATCCTCCTGGATTTTCTGGACAGGCCCAATCTAACCACATGAGTTCTTAAAAACAGTAACATTTCCTGGCTTTGGTCCGAGAGAGGTGTGATGACAGAAGAAGGGTCAGAGAGATACAGATTTACGGTCTTTGAAGATGGAGAAAGGGGCTGTAAACCAAGGAATGCAGCTTGTCTCCAGAAGCTAGAAAACTCAAGGAAACAGGTTCTTCTCTACAGCCTCCAGAGAGAAACACAAACTGCTGATACCTTCATTTTAGCCCAGCGAGACCTGTGTCCATCTTCTGATCTACAGAAGTGTAAGATCATAAATTTGTGTTGTTGTAATTCACTAAGTTTGTGGTAATTTGTTAAGGCAGTGTAGAAAACTGACACATATCCCTGGGAATAATTTTTCACCTATCAAGGGATCTTTCTAAAATGCCAGTATGCTTATAAAAATTGAAGTATTAATTTTCCATGCTGTGTAACAAATTACCACAAACTTAGCTGCTAAAAAACAACACACTGTTTCCAAGCATCAGGCATGGGTTAGCTGAGTCCTCTGCTCAAGATGTCAGCCGGAGTTGTGACCTCATGTAAAGTTCATTTATCTCCCAAATTCCCTTGTTGCCGGCAGAATTTGGTTCCATGAGGTTGTAGGACAGAGACCTTTACCTCCTACAGTCTACTGGCAGTTCCCTGCCAGGGACCCTTTCTACACGTGGCAGATTGTTTCTTCAAGCCAACAGGAGAGCAACTGCTATTGCCTCTCCTCTCTGTGACCTCAAGATCTCCTCTTAATCCCCTGATTAAGTCAGACCCACCCAGAATAATTTCTTTTTGTTTTTTTGGCTTAAAACAACCCAAATTTATTTCTCTCTCAGTTTCCAGAGGTCAAGGGTCTGAGTCAAGTTAGCTGAGTCCTCTGCTCAGGGTATCCCTAGGCTGTAATCAAAGTGTTAGCTGGGGCTGTGACCTCGTCTGAGGCTCAAGACCCTCTTCCCAGCTCACGTGGTAGTTAGCAGAATTCATTTCATTGCAGCTGTGTGATTGAAGTCCCCATTTTCTTGCTGCCAGCCAAGGACTGCTTTTAGCTCCTAGAGGCTGCTCTCAGATCCTTGCCATATGACCCGTCCTCTCACAACCTGGCTATTTTTCTTTCAGACCAGTAGACTTCTTCTGCTTTTAAAAGACTTGCCTGATTAGGTCAGACCCACCGAGGATAATCTCCCTTTGGATTCTGGTCAACCGATAGGGAAAATCCCTTTTCCCATATAACATAACCAAGGGGATGATATCCAATTATATTTACAGATGCCAACCATGCTCAAGAGGAGATTATATATGGTATGTACACCAGGGAGCAAAAATCATGGGATCCATCTTAGAATTCTGCCTACCACCGACTGCCACCTGGCCATTTTGCACTCCTTATACCACTGAACCAGTAGGTGAAAAAGAGAGAATTAATCTATTGGCTGTAATGTTTGATCCCAATTACCAAGAGAAATTGGTTGCTGCTACAATGGAAGCAAGGAGGACTATGTCTGGGACCCAGGAGATTTTCTGAGGTGCCTCCTAGTACTTCCATGCCAACAGAAAAGGTGAATGGCAAACTACAGGAATCAGAAAAAGACAGGATGATTGAGGATTCAGACCATTCGAGAAGGAAGGTTTGGATCACTCCACCAAGCAAAGACCCAGAGCAGCTGAGCTTCTGGCTGTGGGCAAGAAAAATATGGGGTGGGTACTTGAAGGTGGAAGCTATAGATGTCAACTAGGACCTCATGACCAATTACAGAAACCAGGACTGTGGTAGCTTTGCATATTTTCTCTTTGCTTGTTATATGTATGTGTTTATTTTTTTCCACCTTTATTGAGATATAATTAACATATAACATTGTGTAAGTTTAAGGTGTACAACATGTTAATTTGATATACTTATATATTGTGAACTGATCACCTCACTGGGGTTAGTTAACATCTCCATCACTTCACGTAATTACTATTTGTGTGTATGTGTGGCAAGAAATTTAAGATTTACTCTCTTAGCAACTTTCCGATATATTATACAGTATTATCAACTATAACCACCATGCTGTACATTAGGTCCCCAGAGCTTATTCATCTTAAACTGGAAGTTTGTACCCTTTGACCAACATCTCCCCATTTCCCCCACCCCCCAGCCCCTGACAACCACCATTCTACTTTCTGTTTCTGTGAGTTTGGCTTTTTCAGATTCCACATATAAGTGATATCATACAGTATTTGTCTTTCTCTGTCTCCCTTATTTCACTTGGCATAATACACACAAGATCCACCCATGTTGTCAAAATGCAAGAATTTCCTTCTTTCTCAAGGCTGAATAATATTCCATAACATATACATATATCACATTTTCTTTATCCATTCATCCGTACACAGGTGCTTAGATTGTTTCCAAGTCTTAGCTATTGTGAACATGGGAGTACTGACATCTCTTCAAGATCCTGATTTCATTTTCTTTGGATGTATACCCAGAAGTGGAATTGCTGGATCATATAGTAATTCTATTTTTAATTTTTTGAGGAACTTCCATACTGTTTTCCATAAGGCTGCACCAATTTACATTTCCACCAGCTGTGTACAAGGGTTCCCTTTTCTCCACATCCTTGCCAACACTTGTTATCTCTTGTCTTTTTTTATGATGGCCATTCTAACAGGTCTGAGGTGGTATCTCATTGTGGATTTGCTCTGCAAGTCTCTGATGATTCGTAGTGTTGAGCATATATTTTCATGTACCTGTTGACCATTTGGATGCCTTCTTTGGAAAAATGTCTACTCAGTTCCTCTGCCCATTTCTAAATTGGATTGTTTGGGTTTTTGCTATTGAGTTATATAAGTAACATATATTTTGGATATTAACTGCTTATCAGATAGATGGTTTGCAAATCTTTTCTCCCATCTCACATAGGTTGCCTTTTCATTTTGTTGACATTTTCTTTTGCTGTGCCAGAGCTTTTTAGTCTGATGTAGTCCCACTTGCTGATTTTTTGCTTTTGTTGCTTGTACTTGTGTGTCATACCTAAAAAATCATTGCTATGACCAATGTCAAGAAGCTTCTTGCCTATGTTTTCTTCTAGGAGTTTTACAGTAATCAGGTATTATGTTTAAGTCTTTAATCCATTTCAAGTTAATTTTTGTGAATGGTGTAAGATAGGAGTCCAATTTATTTTTTCTGCATATGGTTATCCAGTTTCCCCAACACCATTTGTTAAAGAGATTATCTTTTCACCATTGAGTGTTCTTGGCTACCTTGTCAACGATTAGTTGACCATAAATGTGGTGGTTTGTTTCTGGGCTCTCTATTCTGTTCCATTTCTCTATGTGTCTATTTTATGCCAATAGGAAGCTGTTTGTATTCATCCAGGAATGGATGCCAAATTGTTTTTATTAAGGGGGAACACAAATAAGGAATGTCTTACTCAGCCATATTGCTGACGTCACTTAATTTCCTTTTTGATGAACTCAAAGTCAACTAATTAGGGACATGAATTACATTTGTAAAATCCTTCACTTTGTCATATAACATAGTTACAAGAATGACATCCCATCACCTCTACCATATTCTATCAGTTAGAAACAAGTTACAGGTTCTATCTACACGGAAGGAGAGGGGATTATACAAGAGTGTGAGTTATTTGGGTCATCTTAGAATTCTGCCCAATGTGAATGTGTTCTGCCCTGTGTGTTGTTGCCATTAATTTATACTTTGACAAATGGTTTTGACCCATAATTGCTAACAAATATTGTGCAACTAATAGTGCCAGGTCTACCACAAAGAATCAGAGAAACAGAGGTATGATTAATATTAAAATGCAAGTTTTCCACATAAAATTGTAGTGCAAAATAGAGAATAAAAATGGTCAGGCAAGTAGGTAGTGATGAAAGCCGTTTGATGTTACAATAGTCATCATAAATATCATGGTAATGTATTAGATGAAACATATATGGAGAACCTTGGTCTTATGGCTTGAGGTCTGTCTTAACTTTAAGGGTGTTTTGGACACCCTGAAGAAGCAGGATGGACCCCCACTCACCACAATTTAGTTTGAATATCAATAATGCCACACACACACACCAAGAGGGTAAAAAAGGTTTATTACTTGCATAATGAGGCTTTCAGGGAGAGTAGGCAAGTCTCCCAAGCTAGTCTGACATGGCTTGAGAGCACAAGGAAAGTAGCCTGGCTTCCAGTTTTTATTGTGGTTAGGAGTTGGGGGCAGGCTGGCAGATCCCACATGCAAGCAGGAGCTAGTGTGGTTTGAATTTTCCACCAGTGCCAAAGAAGGGAGAATCCAGGCTTTCTTAGCTTGCACAGATGTAGAGAGGAAAAGGGAGGTGTGAGGCTTAAATCTGTCAGCCATCAAACAGCAAAAACATGGAGTGAGATTACTTATTGCAAAGTGATTTGGAAGATTTGAGGAAAATTGCCAATGTATGATGCTAGCAATGGATCTGCATATAGATCCTCTAAAGACACATATCTGAATTATTATATGCACCATATCCAGGTTTGCTTTGCCCACACAAATCCCAAGGGCACATAGGAACACAAGTAGTTGCCTCTTTAGTGCCCATATTTCTCAGCACTAGACTTTGAGTAACCTGAGGGCAGGGAACATATTTTACATGTCTTGGTATTTTCAGGTTCTAGCATGGCGTCTGGCACATAATGAATGTTCAATAAATATTTGCTAAATAAGTGAATCTATTAACTCTAATAAGCTATAACATTTATTTTTAAAATACTTGAGCATAAATAGTGTGATTATAATAGTTCACCCTATGGGCGATTAGATAAAATGTGCAATATTTTAATCAGGATTACATACTCAAAAGTGGTTAGTTAGCATTTTAGACACTCTCACCAGGAATTCTCATTCCAGAGGCAGCTTCTACAAAAGCTTTGATTATCTTTGTTTTATCATAAGCACTTCAAGGGTGTGAATCGGCGTAGAGGATTTAGAAATATTTAATTGGTAGAATGAGATTTGTCCATGATGTGTGGATGACTAGAAACACATCATAGCTCCCTCGACTCTGGTATGAGCATGGTCTAAGAATCTAACAAGCCCAGTAGCCTGTGATGTTTATAACTTAGGGCTCTTTTCAACCTCATGCTCAGAAATGTGCAGAGGAGTCTGAACCTCAGGGCTCCTGGGTACAGCCTTAGGCAGCCAAAGCTCATGGGCCAAGCATCTCTGGCCTTGGGTAGCCTCATCCTTTCCCCACAGTGGTATCTGTTGCCAAGGGTGTCATGATATAGAAAAGGTTGGGAGAAACTTCTCTAGATTATTGCTGCATCTGCCTCAAATGAAACTTTTAAAGATGCTTAGTGGAGTGCCAAAAAAGACAGAGCTGGGACTTCAGGGGGCTTACAAAAAAACATGAATGATTGTTTTTGTGTCTGTTCTCTAATATATGCTTGTAAGTGCACAGAATTTAGTTTGCAATTTGCTTTATTTTAATGTACAACCAGGTGTGAGGTTGCCTGGGAAGCCTACAGCCATCACCTACCTTCAATAATTAAAGGCCACTGATATCAGCAAAAGGAAATATAATAAACGTAAACCACCAAACTGGCTTAGATAAATTTACAACATACCATCTCTAAAGTATACTAGTTTATCATAATAAAAAGGAACATTCCTTAATACTCTGTCAGACTTATAATTAAGAAATATTTCATAAGGAGGGTCTGTATTAGTTTCCTAGGGCTGTTGTGACCAAGTACCACAAACTAGATGGCTTAAAACAACAGAAATGTATTGTCTCCCAGTTTGGGAGCTAGAAGTCCAAAATCAAGGTGTTGACAGTCCCCCTTAAGCATGTAAGGAAATCCTTCCATGCCTCTCCTTAGCTTCTCTTTGGCTTATTGGAAGACTCATTCTGGTCCTCTGTCATCACACGACCTTCTCCCTGTGTGTCTTTGTCATCACGTGACTGTCTTCTTATAAGGACACCAGTCATATTGGATTAGGGGTCCACTCTACTTGATATATGACCTCATCTTATCTTACCCAATTACATCTGCAATGACCCTATTTCTAAATGATGTCACATTCTGAGGTAGTGAGACATAGGACCTCAACATATCTTTTTTGTGGGGGGCACAATTTAATCCATAACAGTCTACTTGTCAGCTTGCCCATCTGAGTTCCAGATCCCAAAAGATAGCTGATTTTTAATTCATTAATCAAGGAATACTTTTTGAGTTTCTCTTATATAATAGATAAAAATCTCAGTCCTTGGGGCCAGCCCCATGGTGTAGCGGTTAAGTTCCCGTGTTCCGCTTTGGCCCCCCCCAGGGTTTGCTGGTTTGGATCCTGGGTGCGGACCTACTCACCGCTCATGAAGTCATGCTGAGGCAGCATCCCACATACAGCAACCAGAAGGATGTACAACTATGACATACAACTATCTACTGGAGCTTTGGGGAGGAAAAAAAAGAAAGAAAAAGAGGAAGATTGGCAACAGATGTTAGCACAGGGCTAATCTTCCTCAAAAAAAGAAATCTCAGTCCTTGTTCTCAGTCAGTTGTCAGTCTAAGGATAAGACAAACATGTAAGTCAGTAGATACTGTAAAGTCGCTGTTCTAATGGAGGAATATGCTCATTATGGTGGAGCATAAAATTTGAGAGATGAAAATGTTTAGAACAGATTGTGTTACCATTTTATTGAAAATTAAACACACATACACACACACACATTGCCCTGAATTCTAAAATGCCCTAAGGTCCCATTAAGAACTTTCATTTCTCCTGAAAAGAAAGTAAGACTTTTTAATATCTTATCTCAGAGAAAATGAGGCTAATAGCATAGTAAGATGATTCAGCAATTTAGAAAGCAATTTCGGATGCAGAAAACCAGCATCCGTGTATCAGCTCCCACATTTCTTGTGTTATAGCAAGTAATCAGTATTGTCAGCCTCAAAGAAGAAAATATGACAGCAGCATTTTTCTTTCCACTGACAGATCAAATTGTGTTCCAAGCCTTTTACCAATAAAGACCTTTTCCTTTGAAATATGATTTCTAATAAGTTTAGTGCTTGTGTAACCCCTTTTTACTATGCACTTAATATCAGAAAGTCAGGGCAACACATTCATTTCCTATAAAGAGAAAACAAAAACAATAATGACAACAATGAAACCTTAATTTTGCTTGTCAGAGGCACAGATGAAGTAAGTCTGGAAAGTAGTCAGAAAAGCTCTAACTCCATGCTCAAGCCATGGGTTGCAATGTACAGAGTCCTCCATGGACAGGGAATCTTTGCAACCCGCCCACTTGCCCCTCAACCGATGGGCAGCCTGGTTTTCATCCCTAGGGTATCCAGGGCTCTCTCCAACATCCTCCCCACTGTTCTCTGAGGCTCTCAAACCCTTTCTCTCCTTCCCTCCCACCCTCCAATGTCCCTAAACTTCTCAGCCTCAAAGCCAGAGGCCCAGCCATTTCTTTCCAGCAGTTTTACTTTCTCTGATGCTGAACAGGACTTCAGAACCAGGCACCTGGAGGCATTTCTTTTGTGCATGATGCTAAAAATATGTCTCTTTCTTTGTTTTGAATTGCATTAGGGAGGCAGGGGGAAGCCCTCTCCTCCCTTAGTTTTCTTAACCTGGGAAGTGTCTGGTCTAAGAATTGGAATTGGCAAGTAGCATGCCCCAGCTACAGGGGGAGTGGGAGAAAAAAGTCCTCCCATATTTAATTTTGGGGGAAAATGTAATGCCATATTAACTTGGGCAGGGGGGCATAAAGAGATTCTGACCACGTCCTTTTCCACTGTAATCTTCTCTTATATATGTCACAAGAAGAGGTACTGTGGAAGGAAGGAAGGAAGGAGGGAAGGAGAGAAGGAAGGAGAGAGAGAGGGAGAGAGAGGGAGGAAGGAAGTGAGGAAGGAAGAAGGGAGGGAGGAAGAAAGGAGGACCGAGAGAGGAAGGAAAGAAGGAAGGAGGGAGCAAAGAGGGAGGGAAAGAGAGGGGCTCCCAGGGTGGGAGGGAGGAAGAAAGAAGGAGGAAAAAAAGGAAGGAAGAAAAAAAGTAAAGAAAACAGGAATTATTCCCTCACAATATAACAAAAAGTTTGTCCCTTTATTGATATTTTGGGGGATGAGATGAAAGACAGGAATAACGCCCACTATGAAGTTATGAATTGGAAGACCAGTGCTAATACTGATAATCTTTTCCCTTTGAGCCAGTCAAGGAAAAGTTAATATATATCACTTTTTAACAGTAATATTAGATACATTAAATTTATTTTTAGGTAAAACAAACAAAAACCCTTAAATTAATGATTTTTAATCCCACAAATATCTTTTAATACCCTAAATGTCTTGATGATATCCTTAAATATCTTCTAATTCTAAGAAATTTTTAAAAAATAGACACTGTTCTTATTCTCTCTTACCCTAAACAATTTTTTTCTGGATGACTATAATTTGGTAATGAAGCAAATGGTTTTTACACCAGGAGTATTTGGGGTAGATTTTTAAATGGTATAATATAATTATCACATATGATTATACAGCAAATTCTCCGGGTCTGGTGAATATTAACTGAAAGGGAGTTGCCCTCTGCAGATGGAGCTTAGATGAAGGAATGTATCTCCCAGCAGGAAGCTTGCATGGTAAGTTTTTATACTCTCACTGGCTAAAGGTTGCAAACTACAGATTCAGAGTTAAGATGTTCAAGTTTACTCAAGCTTTCATCATAAAAAAATACCAACTGAATTATACCAATCTACGAATAAGATGCTTTGCTGCCATGTATAGAATTAGTAGCCAATTTCCAAGGCATATGCTAAAACGTATTTTTGCTTCATTATGAACTTGGTAGGCAAAATAATGCCCTCCTCCCCCACCAAAGATGCCATATCCTAATCCTCAGAACCTGCAAATATGTTACTTTGGCTGGCAAAAGGGACTTAGTAGGTGTGATTAAATTAAGAGTTTTGAGATTTTACTTGATTATCCAGGTGGGCCCAATGTAATCACAAAGGTCCTTATAAGAGGAAGGTCAAGTCAGAGATGGAGGAGGGATGCAGAGACAAAGGAATGCAGACAGCCTCTAGAAGCTGGAAAAGGCAACAAATGGATTCGCTCCTTCAGCCTCCAGAAGGAACTCAGCCCTTGATTTCAATCCCATAGGACCCATTTCAGACTTTTATTTTTTTTGGTGGGGAAGATTGGCCCTGGGCTAACACCTGTGCCAATCTTCCTCTATTTTGGATGTGGGTTGCCACCACAGCATGGCTAATGAGTGGTGTAGGTCCATGCCCAGGATCCAAACCCGCAAACCTGGGCTGTTGAAGTGGAGCATGCCAAACTCAACCACTACACCACCAGGCAAGCCCCCCATTTCAGACTTCTGACCTCCAAACTATAAGGTAATAAATTTGTGTTGTTTTAATCTATTAAATTTGTAGTCATTTGTTACGGTAGCAACAGGAAACTAATACAATGTGAGTCATATCATTTGGTATCAGAGAATCAATTAAGTATAATATTTGAGAGGTTAGGCTCTGAATTCAAACAGACCTAGTTAGGATATGCTGCCCTGCCTCATGTCATTTACTACAAGTCTAGGCAATTGATATCCTCAAGCCTAAATATTTCTCATTTGTAAAATACGAATAAAAATGGAGTTTTTAAAAAATTAAAGGAGGTATTTGTAAAGTACTTTAAACAGTGCCTAATTCTTAGCAAGACCTTGCTACAAATGCCAGCCACTGTTACCACGTATTATAAATATATGAGCACATACTTTTCACCAGACATTCAAGAGTGTTTTTTACTATTATCAGATGAACCCTGGAACCACCTTGTCTTAGGTAACTATTATTATCCCCTCGTTGCTGTGAAGGAAATGAAACCTCAAAAACTGAATTGAACCAAGTTATCCAGAGGCACTCTCAGAATTTTATGGTTAAATATGAAGCAGAAGATAGAAGTGCTGAATCTGGGAAATATGATCCATCTATAACATCGCAAAATGGAGGAAAGAACAGAAGATTAAATTGTAACTTGGATCACATTTTTTTTTAAATATTCTTTTTCAGAAACAAAAGCATAATCAGGCAATTCGTAGTCAGCTTTCTATTATAGATACCAAATCATACTCTTGGAAAACTTGAAGGTAATTGACTTTTTATTCATTTTTAAATACCTAGAGCCATAACTTTAACCTACCTTATAAAACAAATGTGGATTTTTACTTTCACATCAGGATATTTTTAAAAGGTTAGTGTGAAGTGCCTATAAATATGCAAAGATTTCAACAGCTAAGACAAACATCTCAGTAAATAACTTAATTGAGCTGTGAATATTTAGTGATTGAAATCCGATTACTTTGTGGCTTAATTTGTGTACTGCTTCACTGCTCTGCAGTTTCAGGCAATTTAACAATGTAGACAGTATATGAAGATGGAATGTTAAATAGTGACTGAGGCACTCAAAGTAAAAATGTCTGCGTTGTGTTCGTTTTTTTAAGCACCACTGAGTGGGATGCAGCCTCGATTCAAAGGCTCCAAATAATAGGCAAAATATATAAAAGTCATGGAAGGCACAGAGTCTTTCCCCCCACATCTTTGGATAATTAGCTCTCCCCTCTTGTTGAATTTTGGTGATCATTAAGCTCAGAAAGATTAATAGCATAGTACACAAAATCATCTTCACTCCTGTAAAATACAGTTCTCTCTATGATGGCGAATAAGTAGGATCAGTGAGTTTTCATGATGACCTGATGCTTTCAGAAGACATGTAGACTACAGGCTCTTCGGAGAGATTTCTTGGTATCCTAAAACCCAGCTAAATGGGTTTCTGATATTCTACAGAGCTATAAACCCAGAGACACTGAATTTTAAGAGATTGATAATAAGTTAGGTCAATAAAGAGAGCAAATCTGGACATTGCATGCCAAACTAACTGAGTTTTTTTCTCAATATGTCTTTCTACAAGTACATTCCAGAATATTGCTTCTGTTGTCAGTTCATTTTATTTGACCTTCAAAATAAAGCCATGAATTCTGTCCATCTCCACCCTCGGTACTCGAGCCCAAGTCACTTGGGTTAATGCAAGAATTGCAATTTTCCCACATCAATCTCACCACCCCATCCCAATTCTTTGCTTCTCACAGAAACCAAATGATCTCTTCAAAAACCAGTCATGTTACTACCTTCTCAAAACCTGTCCATGCCTCTCCGAAATCCTCACCATGATCCCTAGGGTCCTGGTGTTTTGACTGCTGCCCACCTCTTCAGGTTAATTTTTATTAATACCAATATATCTGCTTATTATTATTCAACACATAATCAATATAACAGTATTAATAAGATATTTTATATCCCTTTGTCATGCTAAGTCTTAAGTCAGCACTTCTCCATCAGATTGGCCACACGTCTGGTGCTCAATAGCTACATGTGGTAGGGATGCTGGAGAGTATAGTTCTAGAGAACCAACAAATTAATGTCGATGAGAGTATCAGATGAGGAGACACATAGGTCATTGAATAAAATGGTTTCCTTCACAAACAAGAAAATATTTTTCTAGAGTCAAAAAAAAGTCTAAGTAAAATCTTTTCTCCAAACTAGTATGTATTAATTTCTAAGCTAAATTATTTTCTTTAATATATAATTAATTATATATACAATATAAATTTTATATATATAAATATATATACAATATAAATATTATATATACAATATAAATTACAATTAGCTATCGAACAAATTCTAATACCTTAGATTTAATACTTGTTCCTTTTTTTGAGTATTAAGTTTTCACTTTGTAATGATTACATATTAGTGTTGTAACAAATTATGAAGTTTCAGTATAATTACCTCATACTAATATGTCTTTCACAACAAAGAATTATTTCATTAAAATCATTTGTGACATTTATAATCAAATTAATGCAACAATAAACAATAGCAAGTTCATAATTACTGTGATAAATGTAGGCTAATTGTAGGCGTTAACATTTATCTTTAATATATTGTGACATTGCTATTATGGGAACTTAAAATGAATTGAAACATTTTCTAATTTTTAATTTCAGTAATTTAAAAAGGCTGAAAGCTACTAAAATATATTGCAATATGAGCAAAACTACACTCAATTCGTTCTGACCTGAATTAGCTTTTTGTATGGTTGATTACAGTTTTTCAGCCTTTATATTACTGAGAACTAAGCAATTGTTCAGTCATGAAAGCCCATTTAAATTTGGTGGTTTTAAATGGTCATTTGGACTTACTAAATAAAAATCAGAATGCCAGTGTCTAAACTGCAATGATCATTTAGCAACTGGCTGATGGATCATCTATTCCTATAGCAGAAACAAACTCTTCAAATTAATCAATGGTCATAGGCAGAGCCAGAAATGGGAGTTTAAATATGACTTCACTTAAACCATCTATATCTCAAACACAGAATTAATACGAATCATAATACCCTGAAATGAGGAGCTGTTGTTGGCAAATTACTAGGAAAGAGCCAGGTCATAAGAGTTTGGCAAACCTTCCTCTCTCATTCCTAATACGTTTTAGCTCCAGCGTGGGTAGGCTGTTTCTTGAGTTCTTGATAAAAGCAAGGTGATCCCTGTTTGTAATTCATGTTTCAAGTAGAGGCTGCTTCCCTAAAAGCCACCTGACACTCTAGGTGCTCATTCTCTCTCCTTCCGTCATAATGCAGAATCACATGAAATCATTTGTCCCTTGGGGCCCTGACCTGTCTACAGGTTCATTGTCATTCTTCCAGCATCTTCTGGTTTGATTCCAATATCTTTCCAAACTTCTGTTCAGTCTCTTAGATCTTCAGACGATGTTTCTAAATCCTTCCTCCATTTCCATCTTCTATCTTAATTCACATTTCCTTCCCAGGAGTTGTCTTAGCCCTAAACTTTCTACCTATGATCATTCTTCTTTCAATAAGTTTCTGTGGCATTATAAAGATAACATTCCCTAAATCGATATGTTTATCTATATATGCATGAAGAAGCCCCTTAACTTGTTAAGACAGGTATTTTGGTTTTATTCAAATTGTGCAGAAGAAAGAGAAGTCCCAGTGTCTATAAAGCAATGCTTCCAAACCCCAGCTGCATATAAGAATCACATGCTGGGACCTGGGTCCTACCTCAGAGATTCTGATTTAAATGGCCTGGGGTGAGGTCCAAGCACCTGTGTTTCTAAAAGTGATTTTAATGTATATTCAAGGATAAAAACCCACCCCACAGTGTCAGACTGTAGCACTCTGGATAAAAAGAGCAGCCTTGAGTGAGGAAATTACTACCAACTTAGACAGTGTAGAGAGAAAGCTAAGAACAGATCTGAAGCAAACTCGCACAGGAGGAGGGAACTGAGAAAAGCCGGTGAGGCTGGAAACCAGAGAACGAGAGAAGACTGTCTCTGTTAGAACATAAAGGCCCTTTGCAAGCAATTTATACTCAGAATTAAAACCAGAATTAGTCATAGAAAGACATTAAGAAGGTATTTAGTGACTTAAACCAGCAGCAGAGTGTAAACTAAAATAATGGGTCAGGCCAAAATCAATTAAAAATGTGTTTTCTTCATATGTAAAAGAGAGATAATAAACCAACTCTTAAAAAGAAAGATGGTTGAAATTAATGCGCAAACAAGTTAGTAAAAGAAAAAAAGAAATCCCTTCTCTGGACCCCAAAACTACCCTGCCCATTGCCTCTTCCTCCTCCCTCCTCAGCCCAGCCAGCATCTCTGAGAAGTATCGTCCCACTTTCTCCCCAATTCACTCTTCCAGCCAATGGGACACCGAAGCCACCGTCACCAAGATCGACAGTGAGCTCTTTTTTGGTCAATCTCGTGGGCCTCTTTCAGTAATCTTGTAAGGACACTCAAGCAAGTTTTGACAGTTAACCACTCTGATGAATTCCTCTCTCTTCCCTTGGCTCTTGTGACATCATCTTATTGATTATCCTCCTATATCTCGGAAAATCCAAATATTTTTTCCTTTAACAGTTAACCTTTCCTTAGTATCCCGTTCTTACTGTTCTCAGGAGTCTATCTTTGGCCACATCTCATACACCACACTTTATTCTCAAGAGGCTGCTGACACATATCTTTGTCTCCTGCCTAGATATCTAGTCCAACCTCTAGAACTTGCATGTTCTCTCATATTTTTCACAGGCACGTTACACTCAATATGCTTAAAACTGAATTCAGGATATTTCTTCCAACTTTCAATACCAGATACCCTTAGTCATCCTAGTCAGAATTAAGAAACCATTCTTGACTCATTTTTTTTTCTCTCTCTCTCCCCTACAAAATAGATAATCTCACTCTACAAAGGATGGTCTAAGGACTAACAGCTTTGACGTCATCGAGAGCTTGTTAGAAATGCAGAATCTCAGCTGTCACCCAAGACCTACTGAATCTGAGTCTGCATTTTTTGCTGGATCCTCTGTTTGTTCTTATATAAGATAAAGTTGAAGAGGCACTGCTCTATAATTCATGTCTTAAAAACTCTCTAACTCGGGGCCGGTCCAGTGGTGTGGTGGTTAAGTTCGCGTGCTCCACTTCGGACGCCTGGGTTCGCAGGTTTGGATCCTGGGTGAGAACCTACACACTGTTCATCAAGCCATGCTGTGGTGGCGTCCCACACACAAAATAGAGGAAGACTGGCATGGGTGTTACTCAGGGCCAATTTTCCTCACAAAAAACAAAACAAGACTCTCTAATTCAACTCCCACTCTCCATCTCTGCTGCTACTATCGTAATCCAGGCTATGAGTTCTCAAAATTAGTTACAATCACTTGGAGATTTTTTTAAAATACCCATGCCAGCTTCTGCCCCTGGTGATTCTGATTTAATTACTCTAGAGTGGAGCCCAGGAATTTATAATTTTGAAAATTCCCCAGATTGTTTTACTATGCAGCCAGTACTGAGAATCACTCATCTAGGCCATAATCATCCTTCAACTAGATTATTATAATAATCTCCTAACTGGTCTCTCAGTCTCCAGTCTTTCCAATTTTCCTTATTCCTAAAAGAGTGATCTTTCTTAAAATCTATGTTAAGAACCCTTCAATGGTTAATGTTGACTCCAGCATTAAGCACATACACTGAAGCAGGACATACACAACCTTCCACCTTCTATTCTCTGCTTATTTATCCAAAGCCATTTCTCGCCATAACCTCTCCTCCCCCTGTGTTCTCCTGTATCACAGTCAAACTGAGTTGTTTGCAGTTCACCAAATGAACCATGGTGTTTTGTGCCTCTGTCTCTGCCCTTTTCTTAACAGTTTTCTTGAAGTACAATTGATATACACAGAACTGTACATTCTTAACCTGTACAATTTGATGAGTTTGGACATAAGCAAATACCCATGATACCATCACCATAATCAAGATAATAGACATATCCAACACCTCCCAGAGTGTCCTCACGTCCCTTTGTTTTTATGTTTTGTACATATGTGTGTGTGTTATTTTTGTGGTAAGAACACTTAACATGAGGTCTACACTCAACAAATTTTGAGGTACACAATACCATATTTTTAACCATAGATACTTTATTGTACAGCAGATATCTAGAACTTATTCATCTAGCTTAACTGAAACTTATACCCATTCAATAACTCCTCATTTCTCTCAACCCCCAATCCCTAACCCCTGGCAACCAATATTGTAGTCTCTGCTTCTATGAATTTGACTCTTTTAGATACCTCATATATGTGGGATCATGAAATATTTGTCCTTCTGTGAGTGGCTTGTTTCACTTAGCATAAGGTCCTCAAGGTTCATCCATGTTGTTGCAAATGGTAGGATTTCCTTCTTTTTTTAAGGCTGAATAATATTCCATTTTATGTATATTCCACATTTTCTTTATCCATTCATGTCTTGATGGACACTTTGATTGCTTCCACATCTTGGTTATTGTGAATAATGCTGCAATCAGCATGCCTCTGCTCTTAATACCCCCTCTTCCTGGTCCTGATACTGAAGATCTCTTTTTGAATACTCAGTTTAGGTATCACATTCTCTGTTACAGCTGTCCCTGTCCTACCCTTCCCTCTCTATTTTACCACTGCTGTACTTTGTGCATATCTACAATATTGCATTACAGTTTTATTTTAATTGTTTTTACACTTGTATTCTTCTATCAGTCTGCAAGTTGGAGCAAGAACCGTATTTAATTCAGTCTGTATCTCCAGATTATCATGTATAGTAGGGACCAATAAGTGCATATGGAATACATATACAGAGGAATAAAATAAAATTCATACTTCATATTATTCTTAAGTTTTTTTAAACGAATATATTTCACTATGTAGAATATGCACCTTTGTCACAGTAATGTGACAATATCTTATTTTTATCTTAAGATAATTAGCTTCTTGCTTGACTATAAGATTGGAAGATTTGGGGCCGCCCGGTGCCGCAGCGGTTTAGTCCGCGCTTGGCAGCCTGGGGTTCGGGAGTTCGGATCCCGGGCGCCCGCTGACTCACTGCCTGTCAGCCATGCCGTGGCGGCGTCCCATATAAAGTAGAGGAAGATGGGCACGATGTTAGCCCAGGGCCAGTCTTCCTCCTCAGCAAAAAGGGGAAGATTGGCAATAGATGTTAGCTCAGGTCTGGTCTTCCCCACAAAAAAAAAAAAAAAAAGATTGGAAGATTATTACCGCACCAATGGTCTGCAGCACTCAGATGACATTTAGCCATCACCCCCAGATTATTAAGAGTTAGCAGAGGGCAGTGGTAAGAGTGGGGCCTTGAGAGTTAGACAACACCTGTTTCAAATCCCACTTCTCCCACCTGATAGCTGAGTAGGTTTCAGCAACTTCTAAACCTCCCTTTGCTCATCTATAGTGAAAAGACTTTTATCATACTAATAGAAAGTAAAATGAACTATTTTGACATTGTTTTTAATTTTGGTAGTAATAAATTTCTAGTTTTCCCAACTAAGCTTCTCTCCTAAGATATGTATCTGTTGTGATCTCCTTACCCGAAGGAGACAACACTAATCAGTTGATGGATGCTATCATAGGTAGAACTTGGAGGATTTAAAAACCTAATCTAGGGGCCAGCCCTGTGGCCTAGCAGTGAAGTTCAGTGCACTCCGCTTCAGCAACCCAGGTTTGGTTCCCAGGTGTGGACCTACACCACTCATCAGCAGCCATGCTGTAGCAGCAAGCCACATACAAAATAAAGGAAGATTGGCACAGATGTTAGCTCACGGCAAATCTTCCTCAAGCAAAGAAAAAAACAAAACAAACCTTGTCTATAATAAAAGGAGGAACTGACATGACAAAATTTTGTTACAGTTTATTTATGAAATATTTACTGAGTACTTCCTGTATGTTAGGCACTTTGGAAGATATTAAACCAGTTCCTGACATTAAAGACATTAATATGTGGGGAAAATAAAAATGCATACAACAATACTTAATTGATACCTAATATTGACTTAACACTTACTTTATGTTAGACAGTATCTATAACCCTCATATCAACTCCAGAAAGTAGACATGATTAAAATCTTTGTTTTGTAGATGGAAACAGCAGTTTCATAATTTTCTCAAGTGTATTCAGCTAACAGGTGGGAGAGGTCAGATTCAAACCAGGTATTGTCTAACTCCCAATGCCCCACTCTTAAGCACTGCTCTCTAATTCTTTACAATCAAAGGGTGATGGCTAAATGTCATCTGAGTGCTGCAGAACATTGGTGGTATAATAATCTTCCAATCAATCTTATAGTCAAACAAGAGACTAATTATCTTAAGATAAAAATTCACTCACTCTTTTGATGCTGAAAATTTAGTTACTTGGACACATCTGGTTGATTCACAGAACTTCTACTTTTCATCCAGATGGCTTGTCATTATAAATGTCATAACATAAACACAACCAGACTTGAACTGTTAAAGCTTTTCTGAAAGGACCTCAAAGCACTCATTGCTCTTTCAGAAGTGGAGTGTTGATTTTGACACACTATCATCTTTTGTGTGAGGCCCAATTAAAAACGTATGATGCTTCATTACAAGGATATAAAACTAGTAAATAGAAAGTTGTATTGATGATAAAGCTTAAAGTTTATTTCTTTCTGAAGAACATAGAAAACTGAGAAATATAACTAGTGTCGAAGTCAACCCCGTGGACTGAGGAACTGTTGTTGATACAACTCCTTATGCTCTAAGCAGAATAAGACAAATGGAGGTCCAGACTCCTGGTAGTAAAGGCAAAACATAGCAAGGAAGAAGTAATGGTGGTGAACTCTCTCCATTAGGTAAATAATAAGACAGGAAAGTTACAGGTTTAAGAACTTGTTTTTTTTCCCAAAAGGTTGAATATGCTGTGTGCTGGGGGTTTATAAAGTCTAGAGCAACCTGGTTCAATAATGGTGCTCTCCTGACTGTTATTTCATGAAGTCTGTGCCTGGATAAGACACCTCAGAAAAGGGATACTAGCATTAAACTTTTGCTTGAAGAATTTCCCAATGAGTCAGAATTTTCCTTTTCCTAGGGCCTCCCATTCACCCTACCCTACTACCCTAATAGTTTCACTGTCTTTCCTTCCAAAAGAAGGGTTTTGGCTATTTACCAAGCTATTCATCTAGTAGGTATCATTATGCATACTTTTATACATTCTTGTTTTATATAAAGCAATCATTTTCCAAAACTTATTACTAATTTGATTTGTGGCATCTATCCCTCTAATTAATTAATCATTTGATGATATTGTTCACCAAATGACCACTGTAAACAGAAAACACAGAAATTTGATCAAACACATTTGTACTCAGTCAAATGATCTCAACAAGATATGTTGAGCATACATCGTGTGTTACCGACACAATGAAGAATGAAATGATTAAATTACAAAACTCTAGCAGTAGCCAACCAAAATATAACCATAAAGATTTTTTGTTTTGTTTGCTTATTCATTTAATAATGAGTTATTTTATTGTATTTATAAAAGCCACCATTCTTTGCTGTAAAATTGAAACACTAATGGAAAAAAAAGAAAGAAGAAAGAACAAAAAAATTAAAGGAGGAAGGGTAGAAAGTGGTGTGATCACATGCATTCCTAACAATTCCCAACAAGGAGTTAATTTTTCCAAGGACTATGTCCTAGAGTAGAATCCCATCCCCAGTATTTGCACACATCTATTCTTTATCTAGCATGAGCTATAGAAATACTAATGGAGTCTCTTTATCCCTGAAATTGGAGTAATTACGACAAACTGTCTGTAGACTTACTAGCCTTGATAAAAGAAAGAGATTGGAGGAGTGTGAAAAAAAAATAGATCATCAGGGAAGCATATGAGAACTCATGGAGTGCAGAATCAGGTGAAGATGAAGGTTCAAAGGGGATGAGAATAGGAGAGTGACATCAATATCATAGCAGAGTGAGTTGCTCCCTTTGTCTCTCCCCTCTAAGTTACAACCAGTAGGACATCCATAAGCCACTAAAATATTCTCTGCACAGCACACCAGATGTCTGAGAGAGCCACACATATATATATCTGAAGGTAGGTGGACTGCACCTACTGGAGACGGTGGAACCAGGGGAGCAGCGGCAGCAGCTCTTAACATGAGAGGCTCTAGGAACTGTGGCCACACCTGAAACCAGATGCTCCAGGAACTCTGGTAACACCCATGAATGGAGGCTCCAGGAACCGATGCAGCTCATGCTCCTCAAGACCAGAAATTCCAGGAACCATGGCAGCACCTTCAGCAGCAGGGGCTGATCCTGGTGAGATCCAGGTGCCACCAGCAGCAATAATAATGCCCATGACCCAAGGTTCCAGAAACCATGCTGGTGCCCGAGACCACAGGCTCCAGGAACCATGGTGGTGCCTGTGACCCAGGTACCTCTCCCCTTGTGGTGGTGGCAGTGGTGACCATGACCTTGGCCCACCAGCAGTGGTGATGACACTCCAAACCCAGTGCCCCCAGCAGCAGTGGTACCAGCACCCCCAGAGTAAGAGCAGCACATATGGCAGCAGCACATAGGGCCATAGAGAACCCAGTAACAGTGACAGTGAAGAACATGACCCCAGTCCACTGCAGCTGCAGAAGTGCCTGCAGACTCAACAAACCCTGACATGGCAGGGGTGCCCATGACCACAGATCCTACTCCATCCTCTCCCCTACCACAGTGGGGGAACCTGTGACTCAAGCAACCCTGGAAGCAGCAGATGTGCTCACCAGCCTGGTGACACAGGAAGCAATGTCTGTGACTGAAGTGGCACAATAAGCAACAAGGCACCAGAAACCTCAGAGGCACAAGAAGCCCAGTGAGGGCACTGATGGCACCTCTGGCAGAGGCAGTGGAGGGTGGAAAGCACAGGCTCTCAAATACAATCAAAAGCAGCTCAAAATCAAAGTTAAAAAAGCCTTACCTAAAAAGAAAGGTGTTTGCTGCTACAAACGTGCTGCAGAGGAACAACTCATTAAGCACCATAAAAACTATGTAACACGGTACCACAAAAAGAAAATAGCAATTCTCCAGAAACCAAACTTGAAGTTACAGAAGATTGCAATCTAACTGATAGGTAATTCAAAACAGGTTTTCTAAAGAAACTCAAGAAGCTACAGGGAAACTCAGAAAGACAGTTCAATAAACTCAGGAATAAAATTAATGAACAGAAGGAGTACTGCACCAGACTGAAACTCTAAAAAAGAACCAGACAGAAATTCTGGAGCTGAATAAATGAGATGAAGAATAAAGTAGAAAGCACAAAAAATAGAGCAGACCATAGGAAGAGAGAATTACCGAGCTTGAAGATGGAAATCTAGAGATGATTCAGTTGAAAGAAGAGAGATAACTAAGATTTTTAAAAATGGAGAAATTCTATGAGAAATATCCAACTAAATTAGGAAAAGCAACATAAGGAAAAAGGGTATCCCAGAAGGAAAAGAGAGGGAGATGGGATCAGAGAGCTTATTTAAAGAAATAACAGCTGAGAACTTCCCAAACCTGGGGAAGGAACTGGAAATACAAGTACATGAAACTAATAGAACTCTTAATTATCTCAACACAAAAAGACTTTCTCCAAAGCACGTTATATTAAAACTGTCAAAAGTCAATGACAAAGAAAAAGTATTAAGGCTGGCCAGAGAGAAAAAACAATAACTTACAAAGGAACTTCCATTAGGCTATCAGCAGATTTTTCAGCAGAAACCCTACAGGCCAGGAGACAGTGGAATGAGATATTCAAATATTGAAAGAAAAACTGTCTGCCAAGAATACTCTACCCAGCAAAGTTATCTTTCAAATATGAAGGAGAAATAAAGGCTTCCCTGACAAACAAAATCTGAGCAAATTCGTTGCCACTAGACCTACCTTACAAGAAATCTTGAAAAGAGCTCTGCTACCTGAAACAAAAAGACAAAAGTATACAAAACTTTAAGCAAGGTGATAAATAGACAGAGAGAATCAGAAATTTTCAACTCTACATCAGAATAAGTTAGTAAACAATTATAACATAAAGACTAAAGGGATGGAAAGCATTAAAAATAACTATAACCACTTCAATTTGGTAACAAACTCACAGTACAACAAGGAACAATTTGTGACAACAAAAACATAGAAGGGGAAGAGGAAAAGGAAAGAACCTGCATAGGCAAATGAAGATAAGATGCTATCAGCAGAAAAAGGACTATATTATCTATCAGATCTTTTATACAAAACTCACGGTAACCACAAAACAAAAATTCAGAGCAGAGCCACAAAACATAAAAAAAGAGGAAACTGAGAAACGTACCACAGAAAACCACCAAACTGAAATGGCAGACAGAAACACAAGAAAAAAGAAAGAATGGAAATATAGAGCAACAGAAAACAAAAGATAAAATGGCAGTATTAAGTCCTCATTATTCAATAATCATGCTAAATGTAAATGGATTGAATTCACCAACCAAAAGGCACAGAGTGGCTGAATGGATTAAAAAACAAGACCCAACAATATGCTGCCTCCAGCTCTAAAGACAAAATTAGGCTCAAAGTCAAGGGATGGAAGAGAATACTCTAAGCAAATGGCAACCAAAAGAAAGTGGGTGTAGCCATACTTGTATCAAACAAAATAGACTTCAAGCCAAAAAAGATAACAAGAGACAAAGATAGACATTATATAATGATAAAAGAGACAATCCATCAAGAAGACATAACATTTATTAATATATATGCACCTAACATAGGAGCACCAAAATATATAAAGCAACTATTAATAAACCTAAAGGGAGAAATTGACAGCTACACAATAATAGTAGATCACTTTAATACCCCACTAAAATCAATGGATAGATTACCCAGGCAGAAATCAACAAGATAATATTGGCCTTAAACACTAGACCAGATGGACTTAATAGATAGAGATATATAACAGAACATTCCATCCAAAAGTAGCAGAATACACATTCTTCTCAAGTGCACATGGAATATTCTAAAATATAGACCATATGTTGTGAAACAAAAGAAGTCTCAACAAATTTAAGATTGAAATCATATCAAGCATCTTTTTTGACCACAATGGTATGAAACTAGAAAGCACAAGAAGAAAGGTGGAAAAGTCAAAGTATGTGGAGACTAAACAACATGCTACTGAACAAAGATTGGATCAATGAAGAAATCAAAGGAGAAATCAAAAAATACCTGGAAACAGGGGCCGGCCCAGTGGCATAGTGGTTAAGTTCACATGCTCCGCTTCCATGGCACAGGGTTGGCAGGTTTGGATCCTGGGCTCAGACCTACACACCACTCATCAAGCCATGCTGTGGTGGTGTCCCACATACAAAAACAGAGGAAGATTGGCATGGATGTCAGCTCAGGGCCAACCTTCCATACCAAAAAAACAAAAATAAAAAACAAATACCTGGAGACAAGTGAAAACAAAACATACCAAAAAAACTAGAAAAAAACATACTAAAAAACTAGAAAAAAACAAATGAAGCCTAAAATCAGTAGAAAGAAGGAAATAATAAAAATCAGAGCAGAAATAAATGTAATAGAGACTAAAATGACACTAGAAAAGATCAGCGAAAGTAAGAGCTGGTTCTTGAAAAGATAAACAAAATTGACAAACCCTTTTCTAGATTCACTAAGAAAAAATGAGAGGAACCTCAAATAAGTAAGGCAGAAATGAAAGAGGAGAAATTACAATGGATACCACAGAAATACAAAGGATTATAAAAGAATTCTATGAAAAAGTATACACCAACAAATTGGATAACCAAGAAAAATTGGATAAATTCCTAGATTCATACAACTTTCCAAAATTGAATCAAGGAGAAGAAGAATCTGAATAGACCAGCCACTAGCAAAGAGATTAAAACAGTAATCAAAAACCTCCCAAAAACCAAAAGTGCAGTACCACATGGCTTCTCTGGTAAATTCTACCAAACACTCAAAGAATATTTAATACCTGTCCTTCTCAAAATTCTCCAAAAAAATTGAAGAGAATGGGATGCTTCCTAACTCATTTTACAAGGCCAACATTACCCTTGATATCAAAACCAGACAAGGACTACACAAGAAAGGAAAATTACAGGCCAATATCATTGATGATGCAACAATACTCAACAAAATATTAGCAAATCAAATACAACAATACATTAAAAGGATCATACACCACAATCAAGTGGGATTATTCCAGAGATGCAGGGATAGTTTAACATCTGCAAATCAATCAATGCGATACACCACATTAACAAAATAAAGAATAAAAATCACAGGATCATCTCAATAGATGCATGGAAAGCATTTGACAAGATTCAACATCCATTTATAATAAAAACTCTGAATAAAGTGGGTATAGAAGAAAAGTACCTCAACATAATAATGGCCATATATGACAAACCCATAGCTAATATCATTCTCAATGGTGAAACACTGAAAGCTAACCCTCTAAGAACAGGAACAAGACAAAGATGCCCACTCTTGCCACTCTTATTCAACATAGTATTAGATGTCTTAGAGCAATCAGGCAAGAAAAAGAAATAAAGGGTGTCCAAATTGGCAAGGAAGAAGTAAAACTGTCCCTCTTTGTGGATAACATGATTTTATATATAGAAAACCCTAAAGTATCCACCAAAAAAACTATTAGAAATAATTAACAGAGTTAAGTTGCACTGTACAAAGTCAACATTAAAAAGTCAGTTGTGTTTTCTAAACTAACAATTAACTAGTAGAAAGAGAAATCAAGAATCAATCTCATTTACAATTGCAACAAAAATAAATAAAATACCTAGAAATAAATCTAGCCAAGGAGGTGATAGACCTGTACACTGAAAACTATAAGACGTTGAAAAAAATCAGACACAAAGAAACAGAAAGATATTTTGTGCTCATTGATTGGAAGAATTAACATAGTTGAAATGTTCATATTACCTAAAGAAATCTACAGATTTGATGCAATCCCTGTCAATATCCCAATGACAGTTTTCATGGAAATAGAACAACAAATCCTAAAATTTATATGGAACAACAAAAGACCTCGAATAGCCAAAAGAATTTGAGAAAAGAGAACAAAGTTGGAGGTATCACACTCCCTGATTTCAAAATATACTACAAAGCTATAGTAATTAAAATAGCATGGTACTGGCAGAAAAACAGAAACACAGATCAATGGAACAGAATTGAGATCCCAGAAATAAATCCACACAGCTAATTTTTGACAAAGGAGCCAGGAACAAACAATGGAGAAAGGAAAGTCTTTTCAATAAAAGATGTTGGGAAAACTGGACAGCCACATGCAAAAGAATGAAAGTAAACCATTATCTTACATCATTCACAAAAATTAACTCAAAATGGATTAAAGACTTGAAAGTGTAAGACCTGAAACCATAAAACTCCTAGAAGAAAACAGGTAGTACACATCAGTCTTAGCAGTATCTTTTTGAATATGTCTCTTCAGGCAAGAGAAACAAAAGAAAAAATAAACAAATGGGACTACATCAAACTGAAAAGCTTCTGCATGGCAAAAGAAACAATCAACAAAATGAAAGACAGCCAACCAAGTGGGAACATTCATTTGCAAATCATATATCCGATAAGGGGTTAATATCCAAAACATATAAAGAACTCATACAACTCAACAACAAAACACCAAACAACCCAATCAAAAAGTTGGCAGAGAATATGAACAGACACTTTTCCAAAGAAGATATACAGGTGACCAATAGGCACATGAAAAGATGTTCAAAATCATTAATTACTAGGAAAATGTAAATCAAAATTACAATGAGATATCACCTCATGCCTGTCAGAATGGTTATGATGAAAAAGACAAGAAATAACAAGTACTGGAGAAAATGTGGAGAGAAGGGAACCCTCATACACTGCTGGTAGGAACATAAACTGGCACAGCCATTATGGAAAACAGTATGGAGATTCCTCAAAAAATTAAAAATAGAACTACCATATGATCTAGTTATTCCACTCCTGGATATTTATCAAAAACACTAATTCAAAAAGATATATCCACCCCTATGTTCATTGCAGCATTATTCACAATAGCCAAGACTTGGAAACAACCTAAGTGCCGACCAGCAGATCAATGGATAAAGAAGATTTTTGTGCGAGTATATATAACAGAATATTACTCAGCCAAAACAACCCCACAAAATTGTGCCACTTGTGACAACATGACTGGACCTTGAGGGTATTATGCTAAGTGAAATAAGTCAGATATGGTTGAAAGACAAATGCCATATAATTTCACTCATATGTGGAAGAAAAACACACACACATAGATACAGAGAACAGATTGGTGGTTACTAGTGGGGAGGGGGGTTAGAGAGAGGGCGAAAGTAGTAAAGTGGCACATACGTGCAGTGATGAATGGCAACCAGACTTTTGGTGGTGAACACAATGTAGTCTATACAAATGCCAAAATATAATGATGTATGCCTGAAATTTATATAACGTTATAAACCAATGTTACCTCAATGAAAAATAAAAAAAGAAGGCGAGCATAGAAATATATCCTTTAGTAATATTTAAGTAAAGCTTTCAGCAGTTACTTAGAGTACAGGTATTGGAATGAACATTAAGTGCCCTCTATATTTAGATAAGAATCTCAATTATGATTTGTGATGTACATTGATATTAACCTTTGATTCAACTATTTAATAAAATATGTGAAATTCAGCGATATCTTTCAATTTATTCTCAATCACTTCTCCTGGTTTTCTTTTTGTTAATTGAAATTTTTGTTGAGGTAATTGTAGATTCATAGGCAATTGTAAGAAATGATACAAAGAAATCCTTTGTACAATTTTCTCAGTTTCCACCAATGGTACCATTTTACAAAATTATAGTATCATTACCAGTATATTAACATTGATAAAATCCACCAATTTTATTCAAGTTTCTCCAGTCCTATTGTAATCATTAGTGTGCGTGTGTTAAGTTCTGTACAGTTTTATTACTTCTGTAATTTTCAGTATCTACCACCCCAATCAATATACTAAACAGTTCCAGTACCACAAGGGTCCTTCAGGTTGTACCTTTGTAACTACACCCTCCATCCTCCTCCCCTAACCCCTTCCCTAATCTCTGGCAACCATTAATCTGTTTTCCATTTCTAAAATTTTGTCATTTCAAAATGTTATATAAAAAGAATAATACATTACATAATCTTTTCATATTGGCTTTTTTTCTGCTGGAGATTCATTCAAGTTGTTGCATGTACCAATACTTCATCCTTTTCATTGCTGAGTAGTATTCCATGGTATATACTCAGCACACTTTCTTTAACCTTTGACCTGTTGAAAAACATCTCAGCTGATTCTATTTTCTGGCTATTTTTCTGGGATAAATGCTCAGGAGTTCAATTGCTGAGTCACATAGCAGTTGCATGTTTGGTTTTATAAGAAACTACCAAACTGTTTTCTATGGTGGTTCTAACATTTTATATTCCTACTAGCCATGTGTGAGTGTTTCCCTTTCTCTGGATCCTTGCCAGCATTTCGGGTTGTCACTGTTTTCCATTTTAGCCATTCTGATAAGTATGTAGTGATATCTCATAGTTTTAATTTGCATTTCCCTGATGGATAATGGTATTGAACATCTTTTTATATGCTTATTTATCATCTGTATATCCTCTTTGTTAAAATGCCTATTAACATCTTTTGCCCATTTTCTAATTAGACTGTTTAGTTTTATACCATTGAATTGTATGTTCTTTATATATTCTATCCAGTGTCTACCAGTATCTATTCGTCCTTTGTTGGAGATTTGGAAATGTTTTCTCCCAGTTGTAGCTTGTCTTTTTATCCAATTCACATAGGCTTTCACATAACAAAAGTTTAAATTTTAGTAACATCCAATTTATCAATTTATAGATCGTGCTTTTGGTTTCAAGTCTAAGAATTCTTTGTCTAGTCTTTGATCCCAAAGTTTTTCTCTCATATTTTTTTTCTAAAACTTTTATAGTTTTACATTTTGCACTTAACTCTATGATCTATTTTTAGTTAATTTTTGTACAAGGTGTGCATTTTAGGTCAAGGTTCTTCTTTTTTTTTGCCCATGGATGTTCAATTGTTCTAGAAGCATTTGTTGAAAAAGCTATCTTTCCTCCATTGAATTGGTTTTACACATTTGTCAAAAATCAACTGGGCATATTTGGGTGGATGTATCTCTGGTATTCCATCTATTTTGATCCAGTGATTTATATGCCTATCCTTCCACAAATACCACCTGGTCTTCATTACTATAGCTACATAGTAAGGCTTAATACCAAGTAAAATAATTTCTCCTGCCTTATTCTTCTTTGTCAAGATTACTTTAGATGTTTTAGGATCTGTGCCTTTGCACAGAAATTTTAAAATAAGTTTGTCTGTGTCTTCCCTCTCCTCAAAAAAAAAAAAAAAAAAGAAAACTTGCTAATACTTTTAATAGAAATTGCTTGATTTTATTTTAAAAATATCAAGTAAAGAGCTGTTTTAGTTATTACTAAAAACTGGTACTTAAAAAAGACAGACTCATAGATAAATGTAGGTATCTTGATGAATGTGCTCCTATTTAGATCTTCCACAGATTACATAAGGGTATGGTCATGCTTTGTCCTAGTAGTAAGATTATAGGTCTCGATGTCATACATCAGGTAATTCAGTAACCAGTATTTTTTGTTTTTATATAGACAGCCATGATATGTAAACAAGAAGAGTTTGCATGTCTTCAGACATATGTCTCGCGACGAAGGAATGATAATACCTGCCTTCATTCTTGCTCCCGCAGAAGTAAGATTAGCATGAATATATCTGTTCTCTTACTTTTTTGGAGAAGGAACTGGCATCTTAGTTAATAGTCATTATTTTACACTGATTAACTTTAAGCTTTATTCACATTCATCATAATTAGAATCAGAGTTCTATGTGAGGCACTAGTAGCCTCCTTCAGAAAATCAAACAGATTGTAATTAGGAATTGATGTGCTATTTGGCAGAACCATGGAGCCTTCTGGGTCACTTTCTGCATGTTCTTCATGAGGAGCCATCCACAGGAAGCAGCTGGAGCTCCAAAAGGACATTTGACTGATAAATTGACTTGATTGATTCAAATTCGATTACATACTAGAAATACATTTAGTTCAAGTTAAGCACATTAATATATATCAGTTAGAATTAAGACCCAATTGCTTCTTTGTTATTCATTAATGAAACAGTGACTTCAGCAAAACATTAATGAAGAAAAAATATTGGCTTGCATAATTCATTTGAAAAAATTAATTAATTGTTGTATTAAAGGCAGCCTGTTCCACAAGGTAATTACTGAGACTTTGATGGAGAATTGCTTCATGTTATTTATTTAGCAAGCTGCTGTTTACCTTTTTCATTTTATGTTGATTTGTTATGCATATAGTTTTTTTCTCCTACAGAAGGAAATTAAGTATAATTTAAAATGATGATTGTAACTATGTACTTATAATTGATAAGGTGACTGCATTTTAATATGTTTGCTAAATGCAATATGCATTACAAAGATAGAAGGCTTATTTAGTGGTAATATTCTACCCAACTAGATTTTCAACACAGTAACATCTGACAAATAATGTCCTTATTTAGTAGGTAACTAGAAAGCAGGAATGGAATAAAATAAATTTCGGCAAGTTGGTATCACATCTTTTCTTTTGATTAGGCAAAACCATGGTTTATTAATATTGTAACATAAAGGTACCAGAAATAAATATTTTAATAAGCAAATTGCAATATTTAATGTTTTCTGAAATGTATATCAAGATCTCTATGAATGAATAATTAAATATAAAGCTGAATCAATAGTTTAGAATTCTAATTTTCTTTCACTTCCGTTTTCTTTTATAACTTTGATCTACATACTAACCCTCACCGTATCTATTTATGTAGAATAGAAATGTTAACAGAAAAATTCTTGGTTAATGTATACTGACTAATGACTTTAATTGGTTTGACAATCAATACAATGGTAAGAATTAATATTATTAAGATTAATCCTTCATATAATTAAGGATTTTCATTAGCTACAACTATGAAAGAGCAAGTAATTTGTGTTAAATTATAAACAGGTGATCAAAAGCTTCCTTCTTTTAGAAGATACTTCATTATCTGCTGTGAATAAATGGAAGTATTTCTACATTGAATTACCTCAAACGGACTTTTATTCCATTACAGGGTAGATTATTTTGCAGGAAATAGCAAGACTGCTTGCATAATAGCACCATGTTTCATTAAGATGAAAAAAGATAAAACCTGATGTAGTCGCATCCCAGAATAAATCAGCTAAGCTCTCTGTGGATCGACTTTAGCTTTTTCATTACTATATGGATATGATGGATATTTTTCAAAACCTAGTTTAGACAAACTGTTCAGAAAGAAATGAATTCTACTGATCAAATGAAAATTAAGGTGAAAATAGATGTCCTTCTTCCCTCCCCCCATGGAAATGTTTAAGAATACGAGACAATTATTTCTCAGAACGGTTACGTCCTCTCAAGACTTTTCTCCTTCATGCATTATGCAGCAACTATTTAAACTCGGCCTATCTAGGAGGGGTGAGAGATAGAGGCTATAAACGAAGGAATGCCACTGACTATCATTCTCTCTGGAGACAGGAGGCACATGTCTGCTCAAGTCTCTTATTTCCATTATTCCACAGAAGCAGATAGGTCAAACCATTTTTTTAAACATTAGATTTCTCCACTTTATTCATTTCTCAAGTAACCACTGGATGGCAGCATAGGATGATAAATCAAAATTGATCCCTCAATTCAAAATCATCCAGCAGAGGTTATTAATCAGACTTGAATCCTTTCATGGCTAACACATGGAACTGGGAGCAAATTCATTCATGGGGAAAATTCATTCCTGTGCGATATTTAGTCCCACCGTGTGTGGTTGCAATGACACCTCACCAAGTAATTTCTCAATTTAGTCCAGTAGAAATCACAACAGAATCTGTCTTTATGCTGGAGTGTCTTGTAGGGTCACACTGCTATCAATGTGGACATGAATTTGTAGTCAGAAATATTAGAGCTTCAGGAAAATGTAAAAGATCTGTCCATGACAGCCTTAGAGTTTGCTTTTTAGAAATCAATACCAGGTTTCCTGTCTCTGGTTGCATTTCCCTCTCTCTTAAAGAAGAAAGTAAAATGTGCACGAATCCATTTTGTTTGTGTCAAGTTATTTTGGCTCATTAATGCAGGATTTTTAATATTCCCATTATCTTCTGCAGAACAGGATATAATTTATCTTCAAGCTAGATGAACTGTCCAGTGAATTTTAGGTATTTCTTAAAGTTTAAAACTTGCAATATTTTAAAGATATTAGTTGAGATTTAGTATCCTCACATATTCTATATTTTGTTACTTTACATGTATTTCCTGTTTTCTCACATGTCTACAATGACTTCAAAAGATATTATTTGTCATGTTTAGAAGTCCTCACTTAGCACAGCATTTTCCCAGAATGTTGTGGAGTATGACGCCCTAAAGTCATGTTTCACAAAAGGAATTCCATTTGAGGAATTCTGCATACTCTTCCTTTGAAAAGAAGGAATATACATTAACATTTTCAATCTCTGAAAAAGCCTACAGAAAAGGACTATTTTACCTTTTATAAATCCAGCTTTTTAAACCCTGCTATTAACATGCACTAAGAAATGCTCATTTAGAGCATATAATTCAAAGCATTAAGATGACATCTCAAGATCTACAATATCTGTTACACACAAAACTGGCATTTTGACGCTGCAAGTACTGAATATCCAATCCACTTAGTTGTCATCCCAGAATATTTAACATTGAAAATACCATCAAATTCCAAAATTCCTGAGGCAACAATTTTAACCCTATATTAAAAGTTTCTCATATATCTTAAATAATGTAAACCATTCAGTTTATCGAAAGTAAATTTTTTGTGTGAATATTGCACCCCACATAACTATAACTTCGACCTGTGAAAACTAATATCAATATACTATCAATATATATTGCCATCTAGTGGCCACTTAGTAGATCACAATTTGAACTCAAAATGGAGTGGACCTGTGGCTGAAAGATGTCATGCAGTTAATTACATGCAGAAATAGAATTTTAGAGTAGATCATCACTGAACTCAGATTAATTTATAATTCAACAATTTTGTGATGAGTACTGTCTTCAGGAGATCTATTTGATTTTCATCTCATTTATCAATTTTTCTAAATTTACTGAGTACTTCTAAAGTGTAAATAATAGTTCACTATTTCCAGGGAGTTGAATGTTAGGCTGATTTTGATCTGCCTACTCACACGTATTTCCACCAACTGTTCATATGCATTTAATTTACAAATTTTCTAATCATGTCAAGTTAGTGATAGTATGTTCCCTTTCAGAAGAAATAATAATCATAGCATATCAGCTATCTGCAAGTAACTAAAATTAAGCTTGTGGTCAGTTCCCCAAGTGATGGAATGTGCCTACTTTAAGCTCTAAAAATAGTTACCATTTCATTTACTTAACAAGTACTTTTGAAATATCTACTTAGTGCCTTTTTATATGTTAGGAAGTAGAAACAAATAATAAACAAGACACACCCATTCTCTGCCTCTTGAGGCATCTAGAAGCGGAAACAAATGTTAAACAAGTGATTATACCAAAAAAAAAAAATACTTCATTGGGGTTTTACCTAAGAATCAGTTCTACCCATTCAAGAGCCACATTCCTTAGTATACTGTGGAAGAAGGGGATTTTCTGTGTCCACCCGTTCATGGACCCAGAAGCTGCTTCTCCACCTCCATTTCCTGCTGGTCATAACGTGTATCACCCATCACCCCTGAATACGGTGGTGCTTCCTCCACACAGGACTCAGTCAATATGGGAGAGCCCACTTTTCTTCACTGGATCCTTCTTGGTGTCTCAAAATGCCAAAACAAAACACTGTAAGGATGTATAAGACAGTACTAAATGTTGAAGCATAAATAAAAAGAATTACAACCTAGAAGAGAAAACTATACATTAACCATGATCATTATTATGGTTAAAAAAAAGAAGAAGAAGAAAAAGCACCAAGAGTTATCTTTGTCAGGGCAGACTCCTCAGGATGCACCCCAATTCCTAGCAGTGCTGCCCTGTCCTTGGGTCCACATTCTTCAGATATCTCCTGATTCTCAAACCTTTTATATAAACCTGCATTCTGCTTAGCAAAATTTCACACTCTGTCTTCAGGAGTTAGTCACCTCTAAGACCCATTAGCAGCCCAACCAGGAGCTGTAACTCTCCAACAGTAGAGTCCCAAAACTGTTCAGAGTGGGTTGACACTTGTGGGGACCAGAATTGGCCACCTCAAGATGTGTCTCTTTACCTTATTATCACTGAAGGAGGCTTTGACCTTCCCTGCCCCCACTAACTGTCTGAAGGAATTTGGGATGGAAGGCCTGACTCCAGGACAGGCCATCAGCATGGATAACTCTGGGCATAGATAGACTGGGAGGGTCTTTGCTGGGCCCATTCTTATCAAAGTTCTGTTTACCAGACATTTACATTTGTAAGGGAAATCTCCATTTGTAAAGGTATCTCCCTCTCTGTAGCAGGAAGAAGGGGGGATGACTTTATCTCTAGAAACCCTTATCAGTGTGGAAGGAGAAGACTTAAGTCTGCATACTCTTGTTTACTGTGCTTTTCTTGTAATCCCTCATGGCTGACAACTCCAACCTCCCAAATCTTCTTTTGTCTGTATAAGAGGAGAAGCTCCGTCATTCTGTCAAGAGATGATACTCAGTTTCCCCAAGTGTCTTCCATGTATACGTGTTATAGAACTTTGTTTGATTTTCTCCTGCTATTTGGCCTCATGTCGATTTAATTTGTAGCCCAGCCAGAAAGGACCCAGAGTGGGAAGAGAATGCTCTTTCTCCCCTTCACCCTTCAAATCAGTTCCTTTTGAAGACTGGCCACCAGTGAGGCATTCAGAGATGCATTCTTCTAGTTATCCATCCAGCTGGAAACTACTGAAGCCAACAACCACATACATTATATACACACACACACACACACATACTAATTCTCAGGAGCAGTACAGCTTAAATCACAATGAGAAAAAGACATGTTTTCCTAAAACAACCCCTTCAGTTGTCCACAACAGAGGCAATATTTTATGTACCAAAGAATAGCAGCAGTTCCTTTTTGTTTCTTTTTTAAGATTTATCCCAAGGCTTCCTATTGCCTGTGACAAACAAATAGTAAATCGAGTCCATTGCAGAATCATATACCCTTTAATGACTATCTCTTAGCTACACATAGACACAGCAGACATTCTGAAACTAAAATTGTTGGGCGATTTTCTCCTTAGTATGACAGGTCAGGCTTATGAACAAGGCATTCCTGATCATTTCTTCAGGTAAAAGGGAATAAAAATCCTTAGTTCTTCTACCCATTCTCCTATACCAGCACCATCTGGAGTGAGTGCTGGGTAGTGATGGTGAGGATGGTGGTGGTATGGAAGGGAATGGAGAGTGGATATCCTCTGATTACGCAGCTGGAATAAATGCTTACAGGGAAATCTAATCTAGAATTGAAGGTTTGGGAAGACCATAACATTTAGATCATAACGTTGAATAATTAATAGAAATTAGCTTGCATAACTGAGACCAGGTTTGTAAAGGAATGAGAAGAATTCCAAATAAGACAAAAAGCATATTCAAAGGTCTCAGTGTAAAATGGAGCTTAACCTTTTAAGAATCAGTTAGTAATAAATGTATATCACCATTTCTCAGCAGTCTATTATGACTACTTCAACTCAGACTTTCTTGGGATGTGTATTTCTTCCAGCGAATTGTGTTAACTATGTTATGTCCCTTTATGTTAGTGAAATTCAGGCTTGATTATACTCCAGTGATATTTACTCCCCATTTTCCCCAGCCTAAGTACAGTAAACTACCCAATCCAACCCCAAAAGTGCAGAGATGACAGTCCATTCCCAACCACATACCCACTTCACCAGGTGTCCAGAAGTCGGCTTGGAGATGCAGGTGTTGGGGCCATTATGGAGCAGAAATTTTCATTGAACAAATATTGTGGTGTGGCCTTAAGACATGGGCATGCTGTTCATCCCACACACATGTTGGGCTTGGAGTGCAAGTTCTCTTGGGGAAAGCAATAGGACATTTCCACTTACATGGGAAAAGGACAGTTGACAGGTGAGGGTTCTGGATATAATTGTGTGACTGCCCCACTCACACTCTTCACAGCTAGCATCTTGAAGTGTCCCGCCATAAATACAAAAGGGCTGAGGTCAGCTCCTGAGACTAAGAGTGGGGCCACTCAAAATGAAGCTGACTCACTCTGGATGCATTTGTCCTGTCCTAGAGAGTTACCCTCCCTTCAAAGATGGACTAAGTATCTTCCTTCATTACAGACAGAGTAGGAGGGAGGAGAGAGAGAGAGACAGACAGAGAGAGAGAGAGTTTTCATAGCTTGCTCACTTGGAAAGAAGTTCAAAAGTCTGGGGAAATATAAGCATCAGTTATCAAGTGAGAGGGGAAAAAAAAGTTAAATGTGTGTGAAGGAAAAACCTCAATTTTGCCCTACTATGTAGAGAAAAACCTGGTTCTTCCCTACTACAAGTTTCTTCCCCGTGAGTCTCCTTTACTGCTCACAAAGAACATTCACTTCTGACACTTCTGGTCACCAAATGCGTGAAGGGATTTCCCCACAGTAAGCAATTCTCTGTGACACCAGCTGGGTGTCACACAATTTAACCCAATTTTGATACTGATAGCGACAGATCCCACAGGTTAAGGGTTCAGTCGCATAAGACTGCCCCCCGAACCTGCACCCCCACCACACACACACTTCAGATACCAGTCACAAGCCCAGGTTATCAGCTGTACTTCTGACCAACTAGCTACAGATCAAAGGTTCCCATGACCCCCTCCTCAGGTTCAATTAATTTGCTAGAGTGGCCCACAGAACTCAGGGAAACACATTTACCAGTTTATTAAAGGATATGATGAAGAACACAGATGAACAGCCAGAGGAAGAAATACATAGGGTGAGGTCTGGGAGGGTCCCGAGTACAGGAGCTGCTGTTCCCATGAAATTGGGGTGTGTTACCCCTCCCAGCGTGGATGTGTTTGCCAGCCTGGAAGTTCTTGGAACTCTGTACTTCTGAGATTTTATGGAGGCTTCCTCACGTGGGCATGATCAATTATTATCTCCATTTCTATCCCCTCTCTGCACTCTGGAGGATGGGAGGTGGGCCTGAAAATTCCAAGCTTCTAATCATGGCTTGGTCTTTCTGGTGACCAGCCCTGATTCAGGAGCCATCCAGGAGCCCATCCAAAGTTGCTTCATTAGAACAAAAGGTGCTCCTAGTGCTCTTATCACTTAGCAACTTATGAGGGTTCTAGAAGCCCTGTGTCAGGGATGGGGTCAAAGACAAATATGAGAACAAGAGATGCTCCTTGTGCTCTTATCACTTAGGAAATTACAAGGGTTTTAGGAGATCTGCGCCGGGAACCAGGGATAGAACCCAACATATATATTTTCTATTATCTCATAATATGTAATAAAATTATGATAGGAAACAATGTTAATGTGACTACTGACTGAAGTTTGAGATGATTGGCCTAAGAGAACAGTGAAATAAGAGAGAGAATGAGAGAGAAAGAGAGGCTGTTATTTTCAAAGGGAATATTCTTAATCAATCCCTAACCAATAGAGTTTCAAATTTTCAAAGGTTGGTTGAAATGATAGAAGTGTCTCCATCAAATGTCTTTAATCTTTGCAACTTTTTATAATTTTATTTTCTTGTGGTAAAAACACTTAACAGGAGATCGACTCTCTTAACAAATTTTTGAGTGTTCAATACAGTTTTGTTGATTATGGGTACAATGCTGTACAGCAGATCTCTAGAACTTTTTTCATCTTGCATGACTGAAAGTTCATGTCCATTGACTAGTAACTCCCTGTTTCTCCCTCCTCCCAGCCCCTGGCAACCGCTATGCCACTCTGATTCTATGACTTTGACTGTTTTCGATACCTCATATAAGTAGAATTATGCGATATTTGTCTTTCTGTGGCTGGCTTATTTCACTAGCATAATGTCCTCACAGTTTACCCATGTTGTATATTGCAGAATTTCCTTCTTTTTTAAGGGCTGAATAATATTCCACCGAATGTGTATGCTACATCTTCTTTATCCATCCATCCGTCAATGGAAACTTGTGTTGTTTACAATTCTTAGCTATTGTGACTAGTACTGTAATGAACATGAGAGTGTTGATATCTTTTTGAGATCCTAATTTCAAGTCTTTTGGATAAATACCCATAGGTGGGATTGCTAATTCATGTGGTAGTTCTATTTTTAATGTTTTGAGGAACCTCCATACTGTTTTCCATAGTGGCTGCACCACTTTGCATTATTACTAACAGTGGACAAGGGTTCCAGTTTCTCCACATCCTAACTTATTGTCTCTTGTTTTTTTGATAATAGCCATCCTGACAAGTGTGAGGTAATATTTGATTGTGGTTTTGATTTGCATTTACCTGATGATTAGAGACATAGAGCGTTTTTTTTATTATCTGTTGGCCATTGTATGTCTTCTTTGGAGAAATATCCGTTCAGGTCCTTAGCCCATTTTTTAACCAGGTTATTAGATTTTTTGTTACTGAGTTGTAGGAGTTCCTCGTGTATTTTGGAGATTAATCCCTTATCAGACATACAGTTTGCAAATATTTTCTCCCATTCTGTAGATGGCCTTTTCACTCTTGATTTTTTCCTTTGCTGTGAATCTTTTGGAATTTCCAAACTAACATGTTCCATTAGTCCAAACTAGACTAATTCTTGCCCCTTTGTTTACTGTGGTTCCGCATGCACTGTTTTAAGTAGGTAACCACATCAGCACATGAACGTAAACTCATGGTTTCAAGTTATCTGACTGGTCCACCCTGTTTTTTAATTGTAGCTGGCAATTTCCCTCTCCTTTCCTTATTTTTTTTATTTCTGCTTCTCTTGATGAAAATTCCTTTCCTGTTGGGCCTCAGTAAAACCCTTCTTAATTCCAGTAGAGTCTACCATTATATAAAATAACCTCAACCCTCGGTTTGAGTGTTGTCCTCTTGGATGCTTTTACTTCCAGAGTTCTCATTTTTCCTTACCTTAGCTAAACTCTGGCATACAGTCTATTCTTCTAGATAAGAATATTGGCTATTTTGTTTTTATTTCTGTCTGCGCTAGCTTATTTAACAAATTTCTAACTCTGGTTTTTGTTTTCAGAGTCACAATGTTTGTCTACCATTTCCCTTGCTATCGGCCTATTGTTTTCTTCTGAAGATCTTGGCCACATCCTCAAACCTTGTCTTTTATTACTTTGTATATATTTATCTTTTTCATCAAACATCCTTCAACTCATCAATATCAGACACCACACTTACTATGAAGTATCAGAAAAATATCCATGTCCTATTAGGTTTCTCTATTCCTCTCAGTTTGGACATTCTTCCCCCTTCACTATCCTCACACAGAGATTAAAACTCCATACCTTCATGGAAAGAGAAACTCTCACATTACACAAGATAGCTGAAAATATGGTGTTGAAATATTTATATTTTAAAAATGTTTCCTCGGGCACCCTCTCTAATGGAAAGAAATCATATCTAAATTTGCAATCCATTTTGGGAGAAAATATTTGTAATAGGGAAAATTCTTGAAATATCAAGCTTTTTTGGCATTTTCTTTCCAACTGGAGCATCTGTATAAAAATTAGACAGACAGAAAGTAAGAATAAAAAGAAACTAAATGACTAAGTAGGTGCTGATTTATTCAAATAAGTTTTTTGATATAAACTCCTTTGATGTGTTTTAAAAATTGACTAGGGTAATATTTTGTTCAAACACTGCCATTGTTTTCATGGGCCAAGGACGGGTCTTCTGTAATGTCTATTACTGAAAACATTTGGATTCTTGGCATGATATGAATAAAATGCTTGTGGATAAAATATTTTTATGTTAGTAAACAAAGCTAGAATATGACATCCTAACATGTCATATGACATCTAGATAAATTATAATAATTTCTCCTCAAACTAAGTTCAACATAAGGTAGTATAAAACCAGTTAAAATAAATTCACCAGTAGCAATGAAACAAGGAATGAAGCTTAATCATATGCCCAAAACCTTAAATAGTAACATTAAAATAAATAAACATTTGTGGGTTTTACATGGTAGCACAGCTGCTGACCCCACCCCACCCCAAAGAGAGTGCACTGAGAGAAGAATACAAATTATTTTTTAAAATGCTGAGTAGTCTTCGATTCTGAGATAAGCTGGCTGACTCTCCAGTGAGTAGAGCTACAAATTACAAAGCAAAAACCACTCTGATTAGAAAATTGTTGCAAGTAGAAGTTCTTGCTGTTCACCTTGAGATCTCAGCTCAGGTAGGAAGATGACACACAGCTTTTCATCTTTCAGGGCACGAGGCTGAGTGGAGGATGGAACTTTGCTACCATAAGAATAGAAAGCTCTCTAAGTGGGAAAGTTCAGACTGGTAAAATTTGGGGATGATATGTATTTTGTCATTTACACTTTTCATTCGATGTTTATATTCTTGAATAATGAGCATGTACCTCTTAAAGGCTGTCGAAACCATAAAGCAGCTCATCTCTTTCTAATGTTTACCCTTGTTTCCTTATTAAAATATTCCTTTAAAAGTGCTTGGTTGGTCATTCTCTCAAAACGACCCCCTCATTCTCAAAAGTCTTATTTGGACAAATTTTTATCCATGAAGCACTTCTTAGTTAATTGGAAAGGTAATTGAAAGCAAAAATCAACTTTGAAGCCTACTTGTGAGGATATCGCAGGATAACAACATTAATTGGGTTGATTAAGTCAACACAATTAGAAAATTGCCTTCACAAAGACAATTCCTATGTCCACATATTATAGTTTCTCAAAAGAAAAAGTGTCATTCCTTTAAAATGAAAAATACAAGAAATCTTTAAAAACAGGAAAAAGGATTTTAAACATGAACGCAATGTTACTAGATATTTTAAATTGTATTTTAAAAAAGAAAAATAGGGCATTTCTTCTTTTAAATAGAAAGCAAATAATTTTATGACTTGAAAGAAAATGTAAGTGATATTTAAGTGCATATTAAAGCGTTTGCAAAATAAAGATATTTACCAACTCTACAGGGAGATCAAACGTAGCATGTAAGATGTTTTACATAAATGTTACCCAAATCAGAAAACATCTATAAATAATTTCTATGGGCAAATGCTACCACTGAGTCTAAGTTATTAGGATTTAGCATCTTAACTTATGGCACTTGGGGAATAAAGCTAAATTTTGGGGCTTTAAACAATGCATCCTTTCATCTCTTTTTATTCTCTAGCCCATCTTTCCACACATAAAATGCCAGAAAGTGGGGAGAGACATGAGAGAAATAGGAATTATTTGAGTAGTTAAAAACTGTAGAGTACAACAAAAGCAAAATGGCAGACTAGGAAGGTCCAAACCCTCCTTCCTCCATAAAAACATCGACAAAACAAGCAGAAGCTATCTAAACCAACTTGGTAAGAGCTTGGAAACAAAGATCTGCAGCCAAGCAAACGTCCAATCAAGAATTAGTCACCTCCAAAATGACAGGAAAGTCACGTGGTGTTTTTACCTGCCTTCGCCCCACCTCCTCCCTGGTGCTGTGACGGTCATGCTCTTGAGCAGCAACATCCCGGTTCCCCTCATCCTCGGAAGAGAGGGAGCCGGACACTCTGTATTTGCAAATTGTTGTGTATTGCTGTTTTAATTTAGCTGGAGGATATTTGAAGGACTGACTCGCTAGTGTCTGCCCTGCATGACTTGGAATGCAGGCAGGGTAAAATGGTAAATAATCCTCATGAAAGCTACCAGGGGGCTACAAACACACAGACACCTGGAGTAAGAGAATATGGGTAGAGACATACAATAGACCGTCTAGGGCCTGGAGAAGAATCTGGGGTGAGACTCTTTGGCAAGTCAGGACTTTCAAAAGCAGTTTCCTATATGGGGGATTTTAGAACATCAGGTGCATGCCTAGGCAAGGTGCATGCCTAGGCAAGTTGCATGCTCAGAAAAGTCCTGAGAAGACATCAAGCTTTCACCTTGGACTGATCCCTTGGCTCAGAGCAAACCTAGCTAATCCATGAAGGACTGCTCCACCAAAAAGCTGGTCTGCAAAGACTGGGAGAGAGAATTGTTCTTTCTCTATCCTTTTTTTTTGGTGTATTTTTGTTTGTCAGTTTCAGTTCCTGGCATTCAAGGAAGTCTCTGTCAAAGCATTTTCTGCACATGAGCTAAAAAAAGAGATTTCCATGAGCACACATGACAAGGAATAATTGTTGCCTAGTTTGAAAAAGTCTCGAAACAAATGGACTATTACAGCTTTTAACAAAAACCCAGCAAACCTGGAGAAGTGGGGAAATCTGACTTCCAGATTCACTACATTATAATGACCAAATGCCCAATTTTCAACAAAAAAAAATCATGAGATAGACAAAGAAACAGGAAAACATTGCTCATTCAAAGGAACTAAATAAATCAATAGAAACTGTTGCTGAGGAAGCCCAGACATCAAACTTACCAGACAAAGACTTTACAACAGTCTCAAATATGCTCAAAGAGCTAAGGGAAAACACAAAGAACCAAAGGAAATCAGAAAAAATGATATATGAACAAAACAAGAATATCAACAAGGATATAGAAATTATAAAAAGGAACCCAACAGTAATTCTGGAGTTTTCAAGTACAGTAACTGAAAAGTGAAATTCACTAGAGAAGTTCAAGAGCAGATCTGAGCATACAGAAGAATCGGTGAACTTCAAGATAGGGCAATTAAAATTATTGAGTGTGAGGAGTATTGTCAAATTGTTTTTCTTAGCCTATTGATTTCTTAATTTATTAATAGCTCTCTTAAGATGTACCATTCTTCAATTCCAGCTATAGACCCTGTTATGGACTGAATTGTGTCTTCCCAAAATTCATATGTTGAAGCCCTAACCCTCAGTGGGACTATATTTAGAGATAGGGCCTTGAAGGAGGTAATTAGGCTAAATGAGTTCATACAGGTGAGGCCCTAATCTGACAGAACTGGCTGAGAAGTCACCACCTGTGAGCTGAGGAGAGTGGTCTCTCCAGAAACTAACCCTGCTGGCATCTTATTTTGGATTTCAGGCCTCGAGAACTCTGAAAAAAAATGAATTTGTGTTGTTTAAGCCTGTGGTCTTTGTTATGGTCCTCTAAGCAGACTAATAGTGAGCAGTCTAATAATAACTAGACTCTAGAGCTTAAATTTAGATGCATTATTTACAAATTGGTTTAAGTACCTCATGGGAAAAAGTGATGTCAAATGTTGAAATCACCACCTTCCACTTACCTTCTCTATGGGCCTCAAATATTCTCTGACTTGATACTCTTCAAACAAAAGTTTCAAAAAAATAGTAATGATCCCTTCAGTTGTTCTATTTGTCCCAGGCCTAAGAGTCAGTCTGCAACAACCGAGTTAACCATTACTGAAAATAAAAATATGAAGGCATTTTTTTCAGCATATACCATGGAAACTACTAGATTTCAAATTTCTAGAAATGAATCGATTTCAAACTTCAGTCAACCATGAGTTGCTTACTGAAATTATGGCTAAAGGACTATCAGCAAGCATTTTATATTTATAAATGTGTATGTGTTTATAATGTTATAACTTTTATAATGTATATGTGTTAAATATTTTAATTAAGAACTAAGAGTAAACGGATCCGAGGATTTGAGTAACAGAGCGATATATAACAACTATACGGCCTGACAATGTAAAAAGTATAAATCTGCTAAAAAGTGGAAGTGGAAAAAGGAAAGAAGGAGGGAGATAGAATATATACACTAATTCCTTTACCTATATTAGCTGAGACTCAAAATACATCGTGTAAAGAAGACAATTCAAGTGACAGATGTCTCAGCATATTTAAAAGTACAGAGGTAAATACTATGCAACATAATACTATTGAGTAAAATTTCGTGGTGGAGGGATATAAGGGAAAAGAGAAGAGGTAATATGCTAATTTTATTTTCACTAAATATTCCTTTAATATACACCAATGTAAAAAGCCTTAATACACTTATTAAAAAGAAATTTAGCTCCAAATGGAGAAAGGCAAAACACGATTCTCCAGTTTGAGAACATACAAGTGTATAAGAGACAAACCTAAAACATAGTAATACAGAAGATACAAGATCAATTTACACGAAACAGTTGTATTTTTATATACTTAAAATGAGCAAGCTGGAAATGACTTTAAGAAAACAATTCTATTCACAATAACATCAAAAAAGAATAAAATACTTAAGAATAAATGTAATAAAAGTGTAGAACTTCTACTCTGAAAACTAAAAAATATCATTGAGAGAAATTAAAGATCCTAATAAATGGAAAAATATCATATCTTTGTGGGTCAGAAGACATATTGTTAAAATGGCAATACATCCTAGATTGATCTGCAGATTCAACACAATCCCTATCAGAATCCCAGCTGATTTCTTTAAAGAACTTGATAAGCTGATACTAAAATTCGTATGGAAACTCAAGGCACCCAGATTAGCCAAACCAAACTTGAAAAGAAGAACAAAATTGGAGGATCACACTTTCCGATTTCAACACTTACTACAAAGCAATAGTAATCAAGACAAAGTGGTAATGGCACAAGGATTGACATAAAGATCAGTAGAATAGAATTGAGAGCTCAGATATAAACCCATATATCTATGATCAATTGATTTATGACAAAGGTGTTAAGTCCATTCAATGGAGGAAAGAATAGTCTTTCCATCAAACAGTGCTGAGACAACTGGATAGCCAAATGCAAAAGAAAGAAGCTGGGTCTCTACTTATACCATGTACAAAAATTAACTCAGAGATCTAAATGTAAGAGTTAAAATTGTAAAATGCTTAGAAGAAAATAAAGGAGTAAATCTTTGTGACCTCAGATTTGCTAATGAATTCTTACATATAATGCAAAAAGGACAAGTGGCAAAATAAAAAATAGATAAATTGGACTTCATCAAAATTAGAAATGTTTGTACTTCAAAGAACACTGTCAAGAAGTGTAAAGGCTATCCACAAAATGAGAGAAAATACTTGGAAATCACATATTTGGTAAGAGATGAATATCCAGAATATATAAAGAACACTTAGAACTCAATAATAAAAAGAAAAATAACCCACTTAATAAATGGGCAAAGGATCTGAATAGGTGTATCTCCAAAGAAGATATACAAATGGCCAATAAATGCATGAATAGAAGCTTAAGATTATTAGTCATCAGAGAAATACAAATCAAAACCACTATGAGATATGACTTCACATCTGCTAAGATTGCTATAATCAAAAAGTCAGATAATAAGTATTGGCAAGGATGTGGATAAAGCAGAACCCTCATAAACCATTTGTAGGGATGTAAAAGGATACACATGCTTTGGAAAACATTTTAACAGTTTCTCAAAAATTAAACATAGAATTACCATGTGATCCAGCAATTTTACTCCTAGCTATATACTCAAGAGAAATGAAAACATATGTCCATGCATAAACTTGTACATGAATGTTCATAGCACTATTATCCATAACGGCCAAAAAGTAGAAGCAACCATAATGTCCATCAACTGATGAATGAATGAACAAAATACATATATTCACACAGTGGAATCTTTTTCAGTCATAAAAAGAATGAAGTAATGGTACATGCTACAGTATCAACCCTGAAAATACTATGCTAAGTGAAATGTCAGCCACAAAAGACCACATATTATATGGTTCCATTGAAATAAAATGTCCAGAATAGGCAAATCAGTAGGGACAAAAAGTAGATTAGTGGTTGCATAGGAGTGGAGGCACTGGGAGATTGTAGTTAACAGGGTGGAGTTCCTTCTGAAGGTGATGAAATGTTTTTTAAATTGATTGTGGTGATGGTTGCACAACTTTAATTATAGTCAAAACCATTTAATTAATTACACATTACAAATAGGTGAATTGTATGTTACATGAATTACATGTCAATAGAGCTGTTAAAAGAATGATAGATTATAGATTAGATAGATAAATAGACACAAACATACATACATATAAAGATAGATATAGATAAATGGATATAGATAGATGATAGAAACATGTACACAACTCTGGTAGCAGAGATATAATGAAATAATTTAAAAAAACTGAATTGATGCAAATGAAGTCAGGAAAGGAAAATAAGAAAAGATGAGACAAAAAGAAAACAAATAGCAATATGGTAAACTGAAACCCAACTATATCAATATTTAGTTATAATAAATGTAAATAAATTAAACACTCCAGTTAAAAGGTAAGAATTTTCACTTATTATAAGAACAAGATTAAACAAAATACTTTAGGCAAGAAATACACTTTAAATAAAGACATGGATGCGACGAAAATAAAGGGAAGGAAAAGAGATGTACCATACCAACACTTAGCAAAAGAAAGCTGGTGGAGCTATATTACTATTACAGAAATTAGAATTTAAGGCAAAAAATATTACAAGAGATAAAGAGAAACATTTTATAACAATAAAATTATCAATTGACAGGAAGATATGAAAATTCCAAATTTGTATGAAATTGTCAAAATATGAAAAAGACAGGCAAATCCATAATCACAGTGGGAGGTTTTAACACACTTCTCTCAGTATAGATGTGTGATAGAACGAGCAGACAAAATGTGTGGTAAGAAAATATAATATTTGAACAACTTGCTTAGCCAAATTGACCTAAATGACATGTATAAAACACTGTCTGTAGCAACCTCAGAATGCACATTCTTTTCAATTTTGAGAAGCAGTGGAATACCCCTTTTTTGGACAATTTCAAATAATGAAATGTTTACTGCACTATTTGACTTTCAGCATTGTAACCATTTAGGAACAAAAAACATAATAGAAGCTGAATAAGATTTCTAGGGAGACAGATCAAGGTATGAATATGAGCTCCTCCAACTCCAAGCTCCCTCATAACTATCTCTGTGGCTCTGTGTCAATTCCTTAATCTTTGACCTTCAGTTCCTTAATTTATAAAATAAATACAATAACATATCAGAATAAAATTCTAAATTATCTAACACGTACTCAATAATATTAGTTTTCTTTCCTTCTTTCCTCTTCCCAATCATCCTAAACATTACAGACTCAAATTATAATCTTAAATTGGATTTAGATAGAGTAGCTACAGCAGGAAATATGTGTTTACTGTACAGATGTAAGATGTTACATATGAAAAAACATAACATGGCTGAAATAAAGAGTATCCCTCAATAAATCATTAAAATTTCTATCAATGTACATCCAGTATGAACATAGAGGTCCAAGTCAGTGGTTTTTTACCTTTCCTCCTGGAATTTATAAGACAGCATTAAGAAACGTTAAAAACAAAGCAGAACAGACATAAAACCCTGAAGCTCCATTTTCAGTGAAACCAGGAGACAGACTATGGTGACAGATCCACAGGTGGCCCCCAATGATTTGCTGGTATGTGCACCTTAGTGTCATTCCTCCCTTTGAATGCAGGTTGGACTTGTGATTTGCTTCTAACCAAGAGGATAAGGCAAAGGTGATGGGATGTCACTTCCATGTTTAGATTACATGGTATAAGACTCTGACTTAGCAGACTGGAGGGAGAGGGAAGTAAGAAGCTGTGTTGAAGAAGCCCATGCAGCAAGGAACTCGGATGGCCTCTGCAAATTCACTCCACCTGAAGGACCTGAGGACAACCTATAAGACAATAATCAGTAAAGAGAAGAGGCCCTCAGTTCTATAGCTGCAAGGAAATGAATTCTACCAACAACCTGGAAGAGCTTGAAAGTGATTCTTCCCCATCAAGACTCCAGATGAGAACGCAGCCCAGTTAGCATCTTGACAGCAACCTTAGGAGGCTCTGAGCAGAGGACCTACCCAGGCTGTGCTCCTGTTCCTGCCCCACGGAATTGAGAAAACAAATACATGCTGTTTTAAGCCACTACATTTATGGTAATTTGTTACACAGCAATAGAAAATGTACAGATATAATCCTCAGACAACAAAATCCAGGCAAGGGCTACTAAAAGCAGCTGAAATCAAACAGAAACCTTCTGAGAAAGAAAGAAGAGGCAAGTTGAAAGGGCCAGTGGGAGAAAACCTCAGAAAGTGCCAATAAAAACACATTCCTTGAAAGTGTTTTAGGATGAGAGTGTTTAGGATGAGAGCTCATCCTAAAGTATAAAAGATTTTGAACTTGTTTTCAAAAATTGTATGGGATCAGGGATAAGCATTTACCATCAGGAACCCAGGTTAGTTCATAGATGCAAAGAATGTAGGATTGTAGAAAGCATAGCATAGAGGCACCACAATTTTAAGAAGCTGAAGAGAAGGAGAGGGTCTTCTGTTGGGGATGGGACTGTGCCCTCCCTCACATCCTCAGGAACCTCCTCAAATAGCTGATTTAGTAAATTCCATTTTATTTAGTGATAATGAGATTTCCTCTTCCCAGAGAGGAAAACATCATTATCTGCATTGACAGAGTCAGGGATATTTTAGGCTAATAAAAGAAACTTGATCAAGGATCACTGTAGGGCATAAACTATGTAGAGTATAACATCATTACTTAAAACAGAGCATCTTAACCCTGTGCTGTGCATTCAGGTGATTAATCATCAAATAGGTTTTTTGTTTGTTTAGGTTCTTGGACCATCAGGAATAAGATGCCAAATAGTGATAAAGGCCAGGGTTCTAAATGTAACCTGCTAGTTTATGCCCTCGATGTATTTTTCATAGGGTCCATATATTACGGTCACTCAACTCACTGTGAGAGCCTCTACAGTATCATAGATGAACGATTATAGTGTGGGGACCAGAACTGGCGCCCTCAAGCAATGAAGGAGGCTTTGACCTTCCCTGCCCCCACTAACTGTCTGAAGGGATTTGGGATGGAAGGCCTGTCCCCGGGACAGTTCGTCAACATGGATCACTCTGGGCATCAATAGACTAGGAGGGCCTTTGCTGGGCCCATTCTTATCAAAGTTCTGTTTACCAGACATTTACATTTGTAAGGGAAATCTCCATTTGTAAAGGTATCTCCTTTTCTGTAGCAGGTAGAAGGGGGGATGATTTTATCTCTAGGGATGTTGTCTGTGCAGAAGGTGAAAACTTAAATCTGCATACTCTTGTTTACTGTGCTTTTCTTGTAATCCCTCATGGCTGACACTCCCAACCTCCCCCCCCATCTTCGTTTGTCTATATAAGAGGAGAACCTCTGCCATTCTGTCTAGAGATAGTCAGTTTCCATGAGTCTGTCCCATGTATACATGTTACAAAGCTTTGTTTGATTTTCTCCTGCTATTTGGCCTCTTGTCAATTTAATTTGTAGCCCAGCCAGAAAGGACTAAGAGTGGGTAGAGAATGCTTTCTCCCCTTCAACAGTAAGTGATGAAACTGGGAATTCAAACACAGTTTTACTCTAGGTCTGGTCATATTAAATAACCAGACAAATAATGACAATGACTGAGTACTCACTCCAGCCCAAACAATGTTCTAAATCCTTTACATGTACTGGCTCAGTTAATCTTCAGAGATTAACTCCCAGTATGGTAGGTACTGGTACTGTAACTCATATCTCTCCTCAGTTTAAAAACCACCAGTGAAGGGCCTGCCCTGTGGCCTAGTGGTTAGGTTTGGAACACTCCCCTTTGGCAGCCTGGGATCGGTTCCCTGGCGCGGACCTATACCACTCAGCAGGGGCCATGCTGTGGTAGCAACCCACATACAAAATAGAGGAAGACTGGCACAGGGTGTTAGCTCAGAGTGATTCCTCCCCAAGCAAAAAGAAGAAGATTGGCAACAGATGGTAGCTTGGGGTGAATCTTCCTCAGCAAAAATAATAATAATAATAAATAAAAATAATAAAATAAAAATCACCAGTAGACCATCAATTTATTCAGAGTGAAATCTCCAACAAGAAATTTACAAGAGTTGTATGTCACTTCCAAAAAAATATTTTGCAAAATTCTTCTGAGAAATTTCTAAGTCCAAAAATTATGCCAATTTGCTGTGTAATGTTATTAAAGAATAGAAGGGGACCTGCTTGTTAAAATTGCCTCAAATAAAGCAATACATTTGGTATCACTAATAATTGCCCATTATTTCTGTCTGAGGTCATAGTGAAATTATGATAAAATACAAAACTCTGCTTGGAAACAATTTGCCACTGACTCCCGAAAATGCAGAGATTCTAAAACTGCCCTGATTTTGAAAAAAATAAGTCATCTGACCAACAGATGTATGAAATGAGTGTGGACAATATCTGCATGTTTAGCAAGTATTATTTTAGGTAGAAAATAAAGGGATGGGGGAAAAAGCCACTTAGATTGGCCCCTATCCTGAAATCTTAACCACGTAATTTTAAAATAGAATTTTAGAAAAATAGATCAGAGTCCAAAACTGGAATTTTCACCTAATGTTGGCAAGGTATAAAAAATAAATTAATTTTCTCATGGAAACTATCTGAAGTACTCTTATTTGATTCATGTTTGGTGTAAGCTGCAGCAGCAGCAGCAGGAGGAAAGCATTTATAAATAGTGATCCACTACACATAAATTTCACTGAGCTTTTATGGCGTGTGAAATAAAGCATTTGATTTTAAACAGAGATGGTGGGAAAAAAAGGAAAAGACTGAGTTAACTGTGAGTTTGGGTACAGCAGATGTAATTAAGAATAGATAAAATGGATTAATAATCACCGTATCATACACTAGTCATGTTTCATGCCTTCGTGAAGTTATCTAAAACATGTTATTTGAACACAGAAATAAACTCAGAGGTAAAATTAGCTCTGTAGTAAAACAATTTGACAAGTGTCCTCATTTCTCTTTATAGCAAATGTCAGTAAACACAATTGAGATGATTTTTAATTTATAACAAAAGTTAGATAAATTGCCAAATTTAGTCTCCTTAAGATCTTTGCTTTAATCTGCTTAATCATCAAGAAGATTGTTCTCTATGCTTATTTGATAGGCTCACTGGTGCATAAATATTTATGTCTTTTACCTTTCTTTCCAGCATGTAAAATTATAGGACTGTTGATGCAGAAATGAATGGAAAATCTAGACTGTGGAATACAGAGGGCCCAGAGGATGATATAAGATTAGTAAGGACACATAGGCTCTATTTAAGAAGGATGTTGTTCAAGCACTGTAGCAAGAATGGATTTGCTTGGGGTGGAGATCAAACATTCAAAGGTAATTTAAGGGCCGGAGGGCAAACGTCAGATCTGAAATCGGATGAGGCTCACGACTGTAAAACATGTTAGAAGACAAGATAGATTCCCATTCTTGGAGGAAGAAGATGCCAGATGATGACATTGGCAGAGGGTCTCAGAAACACTTGCTGCTTCATGCCTTCTTATGTATTCTCTGTGATATTCCAAAGTCACTCATAGTAGGGCCTGCACCGTGACAGGCAAACAAGGGGATCTGGCAAGTGGCAAAGCTGGGATGCAAATTCAATTCTAACTCAGGGAGACAGTAAATATAAGACAAAAAAGAAGGAGAAGGAGAAATGAGGAAAAGGAAGAATCTGAGGAGGAGAAGAAAATAAAAGGAAGAGAAGATGGTGAAGGAAGAAGAGAAGGAAGAGGAAGAAGGAAGAGGAAGAACACACCCTTTGTGTGTTCTAACTCCTCTCACCTATGGAGTAGCCACTGTTATAACTCATGTCTCTCCTCTGCTCAAAAACTTCCAGCAGTCTCTGACCTTATTCAAAGTGAGGTCTCAAACCATTATTATAGCCAGAGAACCCTACATGATCCGGCTTCCCACTGTGACCCCCCCTGCCCAGCGCTTCCCACTCTTCATCTCTTCCACTCAAGTTCAGCTGCACCATCTTTATAGAACATACCAAGCAAACTCCGAACTCAGAGCATTTGTGTCAGCTGCTTCCTTTCCCCAGAACATTCTCTCCCCTCTCCTGCCCCCGTATCTACATGATTTGCTCACTCACTTCCTTCAGGTTTTTGCTCAATGTCACCTAATTATAAGTGCCTCTGTAACCACTCAATAAAAGAAAAACCTCCCATAATTCTCTACGCCTCTTATTCTGCTTTATTTTTCCTTTATATTATTTATTGCCGCATGACATATTATACATGTATTTGTACATTTATCTGTCTCCCCTCCCTCCTTGGGATTTAATTGTCACAAGAACATGGAATTTGGCTATTTTATTCACTGCTGTATCTTTAGCATCTAGAACTGTACTTGGCATGTGGTTGTTGACCAAGAAATAATTGTCAATGAATGACTGAGGAGCCCCGCTTTAGACAATAAAATGAAGCACAATGAGATTAAATAGTTTATCCAGGTTACTTGGCAAGTTAAATACTTTTCCTGTGCTGAACCAATTTTTGTACCTATTTAGAACATGAATTGCATTCAAATTTGAAGCTTATGTTTTGTTTGCGTACACGTTTTTGTTTCGATTTGCTGTCCTCCTCTTTGGATCATTGCTCTAATGTCTTATCCTCATCTATCAAGATAATAATCTTATTCTATTGTTATGTGTTTGATGTGTGTGATGGTGTGTAGACTGGAAATAGGAAATTAGTTTAATTGGCTGCCTGAGATAATAATTTGCTTAATTAAATTACCTTACAAACCTGGTCAGAAGATAAAGGACCTGACAACTTTTTCAAGTATTAGTAAATATGTTAAAAAAAAAAAAAAAAAAAGAAGAGGGGACCTCCTGCTGAAGATCTCAGGAAGAGAAACTCTTCACGCCAATCCCCAATTGTGTGAAGTAGCATAAACTCTCTGAAACTTGGGCACAATCCCTGAACAGATGAGCGAGAGAGAACCCTAATGTTTTGTGTGTGTGTGTGAGGGAGATAGGCCATGAGCTAACATCCGTTGCCAATCTTCCTCTTTCCTGAGGAAGACTGGCACTGAGCTAACATCTGTGCCCATCTTCCTCCATTTTATATATGGGACCCCGCCACAACATGACTTGATGAGCAGTGCGTAGGTCCACGTCTGGGATCCAAACATGCAAACCCTGGGCCGCAGAAGCAGACCACGCAAACTTAACTGCTATGCCACCTGGCCGGCCCCAGAGAAAACCCTAATTTTAATCTGATAAAATTTACATTTTTATTTCATTTTTGCCACCCAGCTAAATAGGTGGTGATGGGAGTGTCAAGACAAAGACAAATTATGAGAAATATTGACATATTTTCTACATCTGCATGTGCGATCGTGAATATTATTTGTGGCCTAGCTTAACGCATATAACATAGAATTCCTGCTAAATGATAAATGATCTTTCTGAATCAAGAGTGTGAGGTGAATTCTCTTTGAACAATGCAGTGTTTTGAGAATTGGACTGAAGAAAGTATTCGTGTTTAACTCTGAGGCACCTTTCTCATTGTGGATCAGATAGATCCAGCTTCACCAAGTTAGAATCACAGAACAAAAATGCGACTGAACCAATGTGATTTGAGAAAATTTGCATCACTTTTTTTCTCCCTACTTTGTTTTTTCCTTCTTCTATGCCTAATATACTCAAGCCATTTTTTTTGCATTTCCCAAAATAACCTTATATTATTATACATCTGCTTTAACTTGTCTACTATGATTCATATTAAGAAAAAAACCCAGAAATTTCAATGTATTAGGAATCTCTATGAAATTGCATTTCAGCTTGGAACTTGTCACATCATGTCAGAGAAATCTGCATCGTCTATGAGCCAGAATGCCAATGTCTCAACACAACTCTGTAACCAGTAGAGCAATTTAACTCCACAGACTCAGATTTACCTCTATACAGGAAGTGAATCTATTAAGATTAAAATGGAAATCTATCTTTTAATAAAATAAATGTATATACACTTATATCACACAGTATATACTTACCTTAATGTATTTTGAAAACAGTAAAATCAATAAAAATTATGTGGAAATTTAGTAACAAATATTCAGATTTCTTCTGGAAACATATTGCATCTATTAGCTTGCCCTGATGTAAAATACTGACCAATAATATTCAAAATGTTTGTTTTCCTCCCACCATGTTTGCATTGTGTACAGGAGACAGAGAATGATTTCAGAAGAGAGAGGTTGCAAGCGTTTCTGCTAACATTTAGCTTTTTTCAACTTGGCTTCTGAAGAGCCTTCTGCTTTTGAAGTCATATGTAATAGCAACAACGTGCTTCTCTGGCACTGCTCATCTGCTTGTGCAGCCCCAGGGATCTTCTGGCTGCCCTCAAGCAAAGAGGTCTGAGAGACTGAAGGGTGTATCCTCCACTCTCCTGTAGATACTGGAAAAGGAGCCACCGATGCCTGGAGCTGGAGGCAAAGACAGAACACCAAGCCTCTCCTACCTTGAGGACGCAGGGAGCTCACCTCACCAAAGAACGCTGTAAACAGTTTATCTTAAAGGGAAATATGTGTTTTTCTTTCAGTGTGATGAGAAACACATAACATGAGATCTACCTTCAACAAAAGTTCATGTGTACATTACAGTATTGTTAACTATAAGCACAGTGTAGTACAGCAGACCACTAGAACTTTTTCATCTTGCATGACTAGCAACTCCCAATTTCCACCTCACCCCAGCCCCTGGCAACCACCTTTCTACTTTCTGTTTCTATGACTTTAGCTACTTTTGATACCTCATATAAGTAGAATCATGCAGTATTTGTCCTCTGTGACTGGCTTATTTCACTTAGCATAATGTCCTCAAGCTTCATCCATGTTGTAGCATGTGACATGGTTTCCTTCTTTTTCATGGCTGAATGGTGTAGCCCCTATGGAAAATAGTATGGAGGTTCCTCAAAAAATTAAAAATAGAACTACCATACGATCTGGCAATCTAACTTCTGGATATTTATCCAAAATAATTGAAATCAGGATCTTGAAGAGGTATCTGCACTCCCATGTTCATTGCAGCATTATTCACAATAGCCAAGAGGTGGAAACACCTAAATGTCCACCGATAGATGAATGGATAAAAAAGATGTGGTATATACACCCAAGGAAAGTATGTTTCCCACCTTTCGGTAATCTTCAAATGCTTGTTTGTTTGAATAGTAGGTAAGAATCTCAGTTGACTTCTCTTTTGTTCTAGAAATATAGTTCCTTTTATTTTTCTGTTAATTTCTATTTCAAGTCCCCATTGAACCAATGTGGCAGAAAATAAATCTGTCTTTAGAATTTATCTTCACCCCCCTTTTCTGGGTTTGAGTGTAAGGTTCACCTACTCCTATAGAATATCAAGGGATTCTGGGTAGGGAGAGCAGCTGGTGGTTGGTCATTGACTCACACAGGTGGTCACTAAGGCAGCTCCTACTCTGATCACATGGATGCTTTAGACCTGCAGCCTCTGTGTGTTCATTCTATGGCACACTTGCAGAGCATCGAATAAACAAAGAAGGACTTAGTTGCTTAAATGGGATGGGTGTTGGAAATAAGAGCAAGCTAATGATCACAAAGGAAAACATGTTACAGAATTTTCTTGTGTATTATAAGCACATATTTTGGGGGGGAAAATGTGTCTTTTTCCCCTTGCTCTAGCCTCCCCCACTACCCATAGCTAAATCATGTGGCTTCCCTGCTCTCCCACCAGCATAATGTTGGGTTGCCAACAGGCAGGGTCAGGGGCTCAGGGGTCTCTTGAAACTCAGTAAGGCACAGACTGGGGGAAAATGCATAATATATATTGGCAAATATCATAGTTTCTCAGTAGATATGATGCTTCCACTTTTTTAGTTAATTTATTTTTAAGCAAGGGGTAGTATTTTAGCATGGGTCCTTCTCAGTCATAAATGTAAAAAGTCTAGACAGGGACTTCCTGGAGATGTTCAACGGTGTTACACAGAAAGTATTCTGGCACTGCAAAGGAGCATGTGTTTTAAGCAGCAACTACACTCTAGAATGGACTCTATTTTAGACAGCATGCTGACTGGTGTATAGGACAGACAGACACAACGATAGAAAGAGACTCATTTGGGTAGTTCATGCCTGAATAGAGAGGATAAAGAAAATTTTCAACTCAAGTTTCAACTGTTTAGAAGATTTTACTCTGTATTCTTTAGTATAGATATCAGAATTATGTCCAGATTGATAAACTTCCACCCAGAAAATATTTTCCAGTTCATAAAAATTAAGCCATTTTGATTTTACAGATTCTTGTACAGCAAAGTTAAACTCTTTCCAATTTTCTATTTTTATTTCATTAAAATTATTTTAATAAGACTAACTTTTCATTTATATTTTGTAATACAAAATTCATTCATTTGATCAATTGGCTGTTTATACCAAATTTTACCAATTATAGCATCTGCATTGTCAGTTATCTTTGTGACCATTTACACTGACCAATTTTTATGGCACTAAATTTTGCCAAGATACGATACTTCTACAAATAAATATTAGTACATATGGTTATACTTATCAGATCTATTTTTACTTTATTACATTTTATTTTCACAAAAGATACTCATTTTAAATTGGATAAATAACTGATAGTTGTATTTGTTTCTGAGAAATTCTGAACACGTCCTTTCAGATATTGTAAGATTTCTTTTCAAAGTAAAGGGATGCACAAAAGTTTTCAATTTCAGTGAAAGAAGCCAGACATGTAAGGACACACATTATATGATTCCATTTATATGAAATGTCCAGAATAGGCAAATTCAAAGAAATAGAAAATAGATTAGTGGTTGCTAGAAGCTGAGGGAATGGAGAAATGGGGAGTGACTGCTTAAAGGGTTTCCTTTTGGGATGATAAAAATGTTCTGGAGCTAGATAGTGGTGATGGTTGCACAACATTCTGAAGGTACTAAATGCCACTGAATTGTATGTTTTAATAGTTAAAATGGTGAATTTTACGTTATGCAAATTTTACTACAATTTTTTGTAAAAGGGGAAAATGAAAGTTCTGAGGCTCAGATGGATGGAATCAAAATAAACCGTCAGAATAGAGAGGCCTGCAAACTTACTCTGGATCCTATTGATTTATGTCACTGCCATCTTAAGTTTACTGTCTGTGCAACCAACTGTAATTCTAACTAACGTGAGAGTCATAAAGGAGCTGTCTAGGGCTGGAATTAATCCTTTCTTAAAAAAAAATTAGAAATGTTGCCAATGTTAATTGTAGAAAATAAACACAAAATATAAATCAACCATAATTCCATTGTCTGGAGAGAATCTGTTCAGGTCTTCTTTTTTTCCTGTATAAGCATAAAACTTTTCCTTAAAAAGGGATTAGATATCGTTTTGTGGTATGTTCAACTACATAATTTTACTGCCTATATGCCTAACACTTATGAATCTTTTACTATGTACAGGCAACATTCTATGTGCTTTAAATATATTAACTTGTTTAATCATTCCAACAACCCCATGAGGTTGGTATCGTTATTTTGATTTTAAAGATGAGAAAACTAAGACTTACAGAGGGGATAAGTCGCCTCTAAAGTCACATAGACATTAAGTGGCAGAGCCAGGATTCAAACCCAAACAGTAGGTCTGTAGAGTCTACACTTCTCAACCACTATGACCCAATATTTAACCAAACCAGTTCTGCTGGACACCTGGGATCTATCCATCGTCTTGTTATCACAAACAAAAACTTAGCCAGCATTCTTGAAGCCAAATATTTGCACACAGAAATAATGATCACAATAATATTTCCTGAAATTGAAATTGTGGTTCAAATTCTATTAAAATTTAAAGCTTTTGATACAACTCATAAATTTTTGAAACGGTCAACCTTACATTTGTGGGTAGAGTGCACACGCGTGCACATACATACACACACACACACACACACACACACACACACCGGGAAAAGATTAGCTCTGAAGCACACAGCACATAATTCAGTTATGATTAAAATTCGGACATCGTATATCTTGTAAGCAGCAGAACCAAGACTGGAATATCGCTTGCCTTTTTTTTAAACTCATGTTTCCCCTTGACTACACTGCTCCTCCAAGTAAGAATCCTGTATCAGCAAGTTATTTCTGGAAACACCCTGCAATTACAACCACTTCCTAATACTTCTTTACCCAAACAAAATAAGATGATAGGTAGATAGATGATAGACAGATAGATCAATAGATAGAGATAGATATCATTTATAAAGCTGTACCCCAAATAGCGACCTCCCCCAAAACAGTATAATAAATATTAATGATGTTGACAATTTGATAATGACCTGATCTCTAAAATATTCCCCAGTAATACTATAAAGACATTATAGAGGATTTCAATATCCATGCCAGTCTTAAGCACAATTTTTCAGTAAGATCACCTTGGAATCATCTAATCTCTAAACACAGCAAAGACAAGAAATCAAGTTAACATTGTTTTATTACATCCTATTTCTGTAAATACTACTTTACATATCCAATTTTTGCTTATTTTAACCTGCCATGTTTCTTTAAAAGCAACGTAACTTCTTTTAATAGCAAAATTAAATCTCGGTTAGAAATGTTGCAAAACAAACCATACTGCATTTTAGACAGTTAACTGCTTCCTTATAAAAATAAGAAAAAACAGGGGCCTGCCCAGTGGCATGGCAATTAAGTTCTCCCGCTCCTCTTTAGCAGTCCAGCCTTCGCAGGTTCGGATCCCAAGTGCGGACTAAGCAGCACTTGTCAAGCGATGCCGTGGCGGCGTCCCATATAAAGTGGAGGAAGATGGGCACGGATGTTAGCCCAGGGCCAGTCTTCCTCAGCAAAAAGAGGAGGATTGGCAACGGATGTTAGCTCAGGGCTAATCTTCCTCACCAAAAAAAGAAGAAAGAAAAAACAATCTGTACATTTACATTAGAAGTTCAAGAGCATTTACTGGAAAAAAACAAAAGCTTTAAAAAGATATTTTCTTTCACACTAAAACAGCATAATTTTCACCTTACACATATAAGGAAAGAATACTACACATTAAAAATAAGAAGACTTTAAAAGGAAAATTACCCTTTCAAAAGAATAAGTCTAAAAATCTAGATTTGGGGGGCAAATTACAAAACAGAAAATGTAGCATCAAATAAAAAATTTTAGACACACACTTAACTGAAGATCTTCTATCTGAGTGCCCCGAGGGCTCCATAAGGAATAAACATTCCCCATGAGTGGCTTGTTTGTTCTATGCAACCAGTTCAGGCCCATCCTGTAAACATCTCCAGACTCCTCCAGTCAGCTCTCTTCTCCTTGATTCCACACTCCAAATAAGCTGAGGTGGGGAGAAAGGGCTGGTAATACTTCACCAAAATCAAATGCAGCTGCCACAGGCTTGAGAAAAGAAGGAAAAGAAAGGGCCTAGGCTAGGAAAAATTAAATAGCAAGCAATGTTGCCCTTACTACCACTCACTTCCTTTTGTTGGTCTCTCTCCTTGCCCTTGAAGGCCCGAGTTTTCATGCTGTTCTCTGACTGTCCAAATGCCCCAACTGAGCTTGTACTCTCCTAAAGTTCCCTGTGTCCCCAAGTGACCACTTGATCTTTTTCTTTCCTCTGTTCAAAATTCCTTTTTCTTTTATTATTTTAAAAATCCTCGTAAGAAAGTAATCTCTTAAAAATTAATCCATACTAATGGGTGATGGACAGCCTGGAGTCTTTGCCACCAAAGTGTTATTGACAACTTTGGGAGAGAGATTTTGGGACCTGATGGGAAGGCTGAATTTCTTTCAATCACACCAACGCTATTTCAAAACAGAGCAGTGAGTAGTAGGAAAATGCCATTTTATAGTTCCCAGGCTCTGATTAGAACATGGAGCAAATGGTGAGAGGTTTGTGGGCTTCGGTCTTAGGACAGTCATGCCCCACTCAATCCTTTCAGTAAGATTCGCCCCCAGCTCCATTTATCCTCTAAATTCTGACCAAGAGGACATGGTTATTTGGCTCTAAATTTTTTTTTAAAGTCAGTTGGTAGGAGAGAAAAAGAAAACGGTGCCAGAGGATTTACTTTCACTAGAATTAGGTTACATAAAGTTTTTAGTAACAGCTCCAAGAAAAACATTTCATCTCTGGAACCTAGCCCCCAGAGGTCAGGGAGCCCTAGCTGTGATAGTCATTCACAGTTTGCACCCAATCGTGGATGCAGAAATAGAATGCAAAGCAAATCTACTGTTCCATCTGGTTCCCTCTTTCCTTTCCACTGAAAACAGAAAAATTTAATTATCTGTATACAATTTTAAACAAATTACACAAATGTACAAGAACTATTTCCTGATATGCTTAGTTATCATGCAACACATAAGAACTAAGCATAAGAGGCTCTCTCTTTTCTAAAGCCTATATTCTCATTGTGGGACACATCCTCATTTAAAATTATTATCATCTTTTCCTTTGTTTTTCATTTTATTTTAAAAGTTGTGTTGATTAATTGTTTTGTATATGAGTGATGTATGCATGTGAGTGTGTGTGTATAAATAGTCAGTTCAAACTATATTCTTATAGAACATTGCCACTTCATGGGCTAGCTCAACAAATTCAGCCTCCAAAGTCAAACTTTTTGGGGGTGTGGGGGGATGGGGAACAGGTCTCAATTCTTTATAGCTGCAAAATTTTTAAGTTAATTTAGTCATAATTGTTTCTCTTCTAAAATTTTCTTCAACTAGTGAAACCTAATATTTGTCATCTATTTTTATACTGTCACTTGAAATGAGTATACAATAATGTGATATTAGATTTATCATAAGTTTAGATATTAGTTATTTTAAGTTTAAACGTTATTGCTATGGGATATTTTGCAAGGCCTTCCAGGGGCTCTATCACATGAACAAATTTGAGACGCACTAAATTTAAGCAACATCTTGGAAGATATTTATATTGCACCTAGGGATTAAGTTTCACTCTACTCTTGATTCTTTACAGCATTTTGTAATATTTGCCTGCTTTAATAAGGAGCAATATATTTTATTTGATAATGGTAGTGAATGGAAATGCATGCTTATCCCTCATTGCTACTCATAACTATGATGGGAGTCTGTTTCTTCAGACTATATGGAATAACCACAATCCACCTAAAGATACCATATTCTAATTGCAAATGACTGCAATTGAGAGAAAGTAAGAAGTCATATGTGCTAAGCTCGCAAATGAAAATATGAAAGTACAATACCCCAGAGAAGAAAAGTAACCTTTTCTCAGCATAATTTTCATTACAGGCAAGTTATCAATAGCAGTCTTGAATCTCAGGGGGAAAAAGTGTTAAGCCTTGTGATTACAATCTCAATAGAAGATTTTCATTTAAAATACTGGCAATAACTCTCCGTATGGTGAATATAGTTTTGTTTTTTTGAGAACAAGGAAACTTAGACACATTCCTCGTAATAATCCTTTTGTAAACTATAAAACACACTTTCAAAAACATAAAAACAACACAAATTTTTGGTCTACACTTTCCTGGTGTAATTTAAAGTTGTGGCTATGTATTTTTGAGACCTTACTAGGGCAATCGAGCAGACAAGACTACTTTTCATGATCTTGTTGCTAATCAGGAGGAAAACAAAATTCTAGTAGTCTTAGGGGCTACTGACTAGACGCTACTGATTTTTTTAGAGCTAAAAAATCCAACATCATTTGCCATTGTGTTTGATATAATCCTATTCCACTTAAATCTAAATCTGGAACAAGAACAGAATTTCTAGCCCAGATAGCTATTCTGCTATATTCAATCAAGTACAGCTTAGCTATTGTTGGACTAATATTTACCCAACATATATATTAGGAAAATATCTGTAAAGGAGAGCAGGTCCTTTTTAGACCTTAACTCAGGGCTACTGCACGAGATTTGCTAGCTGTCTATTTACTCAGTGGTAAAAAAGGCAAAATATACTTTAACATTTTAAACTTCTTGGAAAAGATAAGCAACAAATTTCTATAAAAATACAAATTGGCACATGGCACAATTCACAATTTAGAAAAATTGTTATATTAGAAATTGAAATTGAATTTTACAATATCCCTTTTGGAATCCTCCAGAATGTCTGGCAAAGACACGCCTAATCGTAGCACTTTAACATTATCTCTTTGTGCATGTTTCTGCTAAGGCAGTAAATTTGGCTTCCAAATTATTTAAAAAGTCAAGGCCATCTTCTTCCTGCTTTTCACTGCAGCAGCCTACAGAACCAGCGGGAGATCCTCGTCCTTCATAGTTGTATGTAAGGACATAATCTTGAGATGGCATGTGGTCTTCACTCTGATTATATAGATGCAACTTCTGTCAAATAAAACAAAGAATTGTATTATTGTTTTAAACACACTTAAACATAAGAACATAAAATTTATTTTTTTATTTACCTTTTAGGTTTAATTTTTAACCAGTGTGTCCTCTAATGGAGTCCTACACACAAAAAATGCACATGATTGGTCGATATCACAACCATACCATAAAGTCAGTATATTTTACATTTCTAATAATTTATACAAATAAATTATATATACAAATACTATATTTAAGTACATTTAAATTATCAATACAGGCTTGTTTCTAAATTTTATATTTAGAGGTCAGGCTAGTCCACAGCATGGTGACAATATGCGAATTGGTTAAGACTTAAAGCTTAGATAGTCAAACAGTCCTGATTTTGAGTCATAGCTCTGGCTTTACCAACTAGCTATATGGCTTTGAGCAAGTTACTAAACATCTTTAAGTCTCGCTCTCCTTACATCTAAAATGGAAATACAGACAGTGACTATCTCATGAGATGGTTATTAAACGATGAAATAAGAGTGCATGAAAAATACCCTTATTATGCCCAGCACATAGTAAATGTTCAACAAATGTTGACTAAAATTGCTATTATATTGCAGTTATAAAGTAGGTAAGAATTACCGCTTAGCTTTAGAATCGAGTTTCCAAGATAGCCAAAACATGACAAAATGAGAGATGCACAGTGAAATTAAAAATAATCATCATAACCCGTATTGCAAAAACCGGGCCTTTAGAAAAGAGAAGCTAAGCATGCAGCCACATCTACCCTCACTCTCTGTCACTGGCCCATCTGTCGATTTGTTGACTCCCGTGCTTCTTCCCCTTCTCACCTTTGTGCCCATTCTCTCTCTAACCCAGAGTCTCTTTCCTTGGCTTACATTCTCAAGTGTCTTTCTTCGTGGCCATTTTAGCCTCACATCTCATTACCTGATGTGCACACTGAAGAACACTCCTAAGAGTGCTTCTTAAGTTTCACTCCTTCTCAACCTGATCTGATATGATACTGACTGTCTAGAAACAGAAAAAGGGTTAACACTTGAATTTGATGGAAAAAAATATGGTATGGGCATATGATAAGCTACAACCGTGTCATGGAACGTTGCCCATTTGCAGTCCATCAAAGGATTAAGGGCTTCTGGTGCAGTGTTTCTGTTACAACAGTACTGGAACCCTCTGATAAAAGAAGTGAAAACTCAGTACCAGCAAGAATATTTAATCCAGGGTTCTCCACCCAGGCTGCTCTTTTGAATCACCTGAGGGGCTTTAAAGGAAAAAGCCGAACCAATGAAATCAGAATCTTTCAAGGTGGAATGCAGGCATTCGTATTTTTTAAAAGCTCCCCAGGGCATTTTGATGTGCTGCCAGGATTGAAAACCCCTTATTTAATGGCTCCTTCCTTTCACATCCTTGCTTTCTTCTGAATAAAAATACTTTCTATTTGCATGGTGCTTTTTACATTAAAAATAGTTCAGATAGATCATATTATTTAATGTTCATCGTAGAATTGTGTACAGATGCTTTGTTTTCACAGAGACATGCAGATTTGATTTGTGGCATTTTGTGATCGTGAGGAATGAGATTTTTTTCATATTCTTCTATGTGAAGAGTTCGTGAGGTAAACAAACACCTAAAAATGAAATGCAACTTTAGTGAGGGATATGAGAAACCTCCAATTTTCATGAGGTTTTAGAAATTAAAAGAAGTATGACAGATGAAAGAAAATCCCTTTTATATTAAATAATGTAACAAAATCAAAGAGCAGGGGAAAAGTAGCCAGAGAGTGAGAGAGAAAGAGGATACATTGAAGAATATGGAAAAGCAGTTTCTGAAAAATATATGCTAATTTCAGTTTCCTATTGTTCTTTACTGGGGGATTTGAACTGAGGGGTCAAATCACTGAGGGAAACTCACTTCACCAAGACGGGGCTGAGTGAAATTATGCCACTCTGAGTACGTGTATCTGCAGTTGTCCGTCTCCACGTGTCCTCCCCTGCAGGAATCCAGGGTGTGATGATATCCGGCTCCCCGGCACGAGTCCAAGGTCTGGTGTCCTCCTTTCACCATTTCAATGGTTTCCTGCCCTCCATTTTTGACTCCTGATCCCATAGTACCACAAAAGCCTTGACTAGAGTTGTTGACTGTCTGGGTCATAAACCCATTGCCAGAACACTGAAATAAAATAACACAAGACCATTCACATTGGGAAGAAATGGATTCCAAGTAAAGTCACAAGAAGGCAAGAGAGAAAGAACATTTATTCAATGTTGTATTCATTCATTCATTCAACAGATACTTATCACTTCCCAATTAGGTGCCCAGTCCAGGGATGGTCCCTCAGTGGCTCCAAGAAGCTCTTATTCCAAAGAGGCAGAAAATAGATTATTACTTTAAGAATCTCATTATTCTATTATATAGGTGAACACAGAATGCTAAAGGAGCACAGAGAAAGAGCATTAAACTCCAAACCCAGCAAGGGTAAGTGAAGGAGACTGGGACAACACTGAGCTGAGGGACTCCCACTGAGAAATGCGGGGAAGAACACTACCTGCAGGGTGGTCTAGAGGCAAAGCTAATGCCTCTAGGGGGCTTTAGAGGTCCTCAACTTCAGCTTGCTGAGAATGGCTCCCACACAGAGTTCAAAGAGCAAGAGAAAACTGCAAAGCTTATAAAAGGCCAGAAGACATAAAGATCTATATGCCATGCTGAAAAATTTAGACCATCGTGGAGATTACAGGGATTCAAAGAAGAGTTTTTGTAAAAGGAGAGGGACATATTTTAAAAAATCATTCTAAACAATAATGTGGAAGACAAATTAGAAAAAGACAAGTTTAGTGTCATGGAGATCAAAGGGGTCATTGAATTATTCTAGGTGAAAAATGATAAGAATCTAAGCCAAAGTAGAAACAGCGATGATTAAAAGCGATTGGACTCCATAGAGAACTTGCTGGTGGTTAGATGGATGGAGCTGCAAAAGGGAAGGTCAGGAATCATTCCTATGTGTTCTGCTTGTGCAACTAGATTGATGGTACAATTCATACTGAAATAGGGAAGAAGGAGGCACTTATGGGCAAGAGGAGGGTGAGCAATTCAATTTTGGACATTGTTAACTTGAGAAACCTGTGGGACGTCCCAGATGACTATATGAATACGTGTATCTGGAGCTCAGGTGAGAGATCTGAGCTGGAGATAGAATTCTGGAGTCACTACCCTATAGATGGTAGTTGAAGTCCTGGGAATAAATGAGATCACCCAGAGAAAATTGTAGACTAAAGAAAAGGTTAAGAATAAAATCACATACACCAGTCACATTTTAAGGGATGGATAAAGGAATTAGAGCTGTGACAGAATTGATCTGGAGTAGCCATTGAAATGAAAGAAGGAACCAAAGAGGCACGACTCTGAAGCCATGCAAAGAAGGATTACAGTAAGGAGGTCAATAATATAGAAAACAACCAAAGTAGGATAAGAACTAGCTCAAATAAAGTAAGCAGCCATTGGGTTCAAGTAAAAAAAGTGGCCAATGAGTGAACAGGAAGTGATGTCATAGAGAAAGCGAGTATAAATCTTTCATAAGTTCAGTTTCAAAGAAAGAGATATGGAGGGAACTAGAGAAGGACAGAGTCAAGGGAATGTTTTAAAATGAAAAGGATTGATTTACAGTAACTTAATGTGGGAACTTCAACCCTCTGGGCCATAGGTGAGACATTTAGTTACAACGGTAACCTCAGCATGTTAGTTCTCATCATAAACTTATTTTCGTGACAAGACCTCCATTATCATCAGGCTCCATTGTGCCATCTTCTTATCAATTTTTTTTCCAGTTTAATATGCAGAGCCTCTAATTAAACTGTAAGATTTTCAAGTTCAGATGATTTACTGAACCTGAAATATATCTATAAAAGTCATACACACTATCTCATTGCCTTAGAAAAAAATGCCAGAAAAAAAGAACTGATAAGTAGCCATTTGGTGGCACTGCTACCCTATATGTTTTGCTTAGGTTGCTGCTGTAGTAAATTTCTATTACAAAAATTCTGATTGTCAAATCTCCTCGATGGTATAATTTTGTCATTATAAATACATGTTCAGAGATCAGTTTTCTAAGCTAATGAAAAGAGAATTGAAAATAAACTAAAATCTGAGCTGAGCCCACACTGCTGTTTCACATTCTCTCTCTTCTCCGTTCCTTCCTGCCCACCTCCAAATGCATTCCCCAAAGTTTATTCTCACAGGGTATCAACAACTCCCTCTCCATGTCAGTGAGTTCCAGATTTACTTTTCCAGTTCTGATCTGTCACCCAACTCCTAACCCCATCTGAGCGCCTTTAACTTAAACTCGGATCCAGAACTAGTCATCACCTTTACTCATTGTACTAAAATGAGTTTATATATTCACTATGAAATTTTGTTACATTTTGTTAAAATATGCCTAAAATAATGTTCTGGTATAAATTAATAATTCCAAGTCCTTTTGAGCAGTGTTTCTAACAGAGAACAAGTAAATAAGTGTGAGTGTGATACAGTGAAGTGGCTGATCAGCTCCAGCTTCAAATGGCGAAGAACAAATATTAAGTAAAGCTCAATCATTCCATTCTCAGATGGAAAATAAAATTTACTATCTATATAAGGACTATCAAGGGACTGAAACTATTTTCTGAACGGGGAGATAATTACACGGTTCCACATGTCAACGTGTCAAGCGTAGATGGGCCACGATTTTGCATAATGATGGGGAGGAGATAGAAGGAGAGGAATAGTCAGTAAGAAAGGCATTTTCACCCTGAGAGATAGAAAAGGCTTGATATGTCATCATTGTCCCTGGCTATAATGTCTGTCACTTTAACTCCACTTTTTACTTTGTTGCTCAAAAGTAAACAGTCTTATCATTTATCCATTTAAAATATTCTTTATCCATCCCTATTCTAATATTTCAATTACCATCATCCTAGTAGTGTCAGCTCATGCTTAAACTATCAAAAGACCCTAATCTTTTACTTCCCCATTCCTAATGTCTTCCTATTCTTGTTGATCGCCCTCCTAATTCAGCATCACACTGCTCACATCGTGCCATTTCCGTCCAAACACTTGACTGGCTCTCTTACCAAGAGAATAAATCCAAAATCTTTAGTGTGGCATAGGAAAGTCCCATCTCCCACTCCTCTCTTATATCCTCTCCTCCAGAAACCTAACTTAAGTTTCAAGCCTCTATTCCAACACATCATTTCTTCCGTTCCAAATCAATTCATTTACTATTTGTTGAATAATCCCTAAACTTTCTTATTCTTTAGGCTGTTTTCCTCCTCTTTAGCTATTCCCACCATCTCCTCACTTTCAATCCTCCTCATTCTTTAAATTACAGAGTAATCTGTACCTCTTTCACCAGGACTTCCTGGTTGATCCAGATGACATGAATATACTCATGTATCTTAAGTACCTTTGAACTCAGACAGTGCTCTATGATATTGATGCTAATAGTTTTCTGTTATGTTCCTATTTGTTTTTCCCATAAAAGTAGATCTCATTCCTTATAAATAAACTGAAATCTTTTTGAGGGGAGAACATGCCTCATAAGAACTTTTTTAATGTACTTTCCAAAACACAAGAAGCATGGAGCCAAGCTTCTCAGAGGTCCCAAGAAATATATAAGGAAACACAGTGGCAGTAACCTTCCAATCTCTCTCCTCTCAGCCCTGCACACACTCTATTCAAACAAATATTTCTTTGATATTTTCCTAGTTTATCTTGAGAACTTTTAGCAAGTTTATTTTTCCCATTATAAATGGTCAAATAGTTAGATAAACAAATAATATCCAGAAATATACTTTGTAGAGAGCAGCCAAAAGATTGTTATTATAAATTCACAACATCAAAGAACAAGTTTTCAATCACAACACTAGAAAGTGGGAAAAAGATAACTAAAACAATACATGTGGTTTAAAGTTTAATAAATGCCACTAGATAAATATTTGAACATTGACAGATAAAATACTTATGCCGACAAAATCTGACCAAATAAAAATATAAATTAACTCCTAAATTTTGAAAATACTTTATGAGAATGAGTTAAAAAAATTATGGTACATACTCAGAGATAAATAGTCATTTAAAAAAATTACTTACCACCTTATCATCTCCAGGTGCTTCTGTGTTTGATATAATTAAGTTTTGCTGTGCTAAATCTTCAGGGAAACCTTTTTTTTTCCTGGCACCAACAACTCCACATACCAAAGTTAGCAACACAGCTGAAATGAAAAAAGAAGTTTAACATACATAGAATAAAATAGTCATCTTCTATTTCTTATTACCTAAGGAGCATAGGAGAAAAATTAAACTACTAAGCATGGTATCCTTAACCTTGCTAAATTAACAAGCCATGATTTAGCTTAGAGTTTAAAATTTGAAGTGATTATATGTATGTTTTGATTATAACTCTCTTTAAGAGTTTGAATTTTACCCATCACGTTGAAGTATTTAGAATCATGAGTTAAATAATAAATTTTTTTTAAAATGACATCTAAAACGAAACTTTAAAGAGATTTACTGATTCCCAAAAGGATGGTTTGCCTACATGAAAACATGACAAAACAGACTTTTCTCCCAGAATATTTATCTCCAAGTATCTTAAAACCTACTTTGTATTTTGTCAATTCAGAATTTTCATTCTACATCATCACTGAGGGAGGTTGAAATATGTGATAATAAAACTAATAGTAATTACAACAACAACATTCTTTACAATGTTCTACAAGACCCTGGACCAAGGATTGTCAAACTACAGCCCCAAATCCAGGCCACCACATGTTTTTGTATAATCCATGAGCTATGGTTTTTATATTTTTAAGTGGTTGAAAAAAATCAAAACAATAATGGTTTATTACATGTGAAAATTGAATGAAATTCAAATCTTAGATAAAGTTCTATTGGAACATAGCCATGCCCATCATTTAAATATATCCCATGGCTGCATTCTTGCTACAAGGGCAGATTTGATTGGTCACAATTAAAACCACATGTCCTGCAAAGTTTAAAATATATACTATCTGGCCCTTTACAGGAACACATGTACCAATCCCTGCCTATTCTCTGTGGCCCCTTGTTACCTTTTTGATTCCATTTCTCTCTCCTCTCCTCCTCATCCACTGCTCTCTAGCCCCACTGGTCTCCCTGTCATTCCTTCATTTCTCCACGCACACTCTCCCCTTAGGGTCTTTGAACTGACTTTCCCTCTGACTGAATGCTCTTTCCCTAGGTATTCCACTTGGCTCACTCTTTCACTTCTTCCAAAAATCATCAAAGGTAACCTTTTTAGTTAGGCCTGATCTAACTGTCTAATGACAATTGCAATCACTAGCACCAATCCCCCACATCACCCAAACACTCTCTACAGCTCTACAGATCCTAATTATTTTGCTCTATTTTTTCCCTCAACAGCATTTATTTGTTTACTGTCACATGGCAGACTGTTTTTGTTTGTTTATTTTTGCCCGTTTAGTTGATGGATGAATCCCGAGCACCTAGACACAGTTTCTGGCTTATAGTAGGTATCCAATATCTATTTATTTTGTTGAGTTGATGAAAAATAATGAACACTTACTGGAAATATACCATGCACTGTTCTAAGCTCTTCACATGCATTAACTCAATTCATCCTCAATGCTATCCCATAAAGTAGGCTACTATAATCATCCCTTTTTACAAGTGAGGAAACCAAAGCACGGTTAAGTAACCTGCCTCAGGTTGCATGGCTTGCAAATGATAGGGCTGGGGTACAAACCCAGACAGTCTGGTTCCAGACTCTTGCTCTTCACCACTACTCCTATCACAGAAAAAGGAGCAACAGATAACCTAGGCTGGAAGTTCAGATAGAAATAAAAAGAGAGGAAAAAATATGATGCCATTGGGAACTACGCAACCGGTGAGAAGGACATTAACATAATTCAAAACTGGCAAGATATACCAAAGAAGAGAGCTTGCTGTGATCTGAACATCTCCCATAAGTCTGTGGCTGACTGGTGAGAAGGCATGAAATGAAAGTGGCTTCTGATGGACTTTCATATAGCAAAAGATTTAGATTGCTTTATTTAGCCCTAAAAGGGATAGTACTAGGACCAAGAAATAAAAGCTATATGCTGACAGATTTGGCACAATCTAAGGAATTTTCAACAGTTCTGTCCAAGTATGAAATCTTTTATCTCAAAAAGGATCTTGCTCCCTCTCACAGAAAATATTCAATCAGAACTCAGATAATAACACAAAAGGAATTTACAAAGGGGACTCACACCTGATGGATAGTTGGACAAGATTACTTTTTAAAGACCTTTTCCTGCACTCAGATATTGATTATACAGTTTAACTCTAAATAAGTAAAAGGACTTACAGGAAAGTAATGCCACCCCCAGTAGTATCGCAAGGATGGCCCATTTTCCAAGTGTTACATCTGCGCTCCTTGAAGTCGCCAGACATTGACTTGGATAAACACAGTCACACAGATTAACTCTCAAGGTTTTTGTTGCAGATTGCCCTGCTCTGTCTTTTACAGTAATAGGAACATTATATTCTTGAAATGCAGCATTTTTCTGATATGAAAGACGTGCAGCTGTATCTGAAAGAAAATTAAAAAATTATATTTTTAATGAACACTTATTCTTCCTTTGGCATATGCTTCACCACACTGATTTTTATTTTATTTGTGTGTGTGTGTGTGTGTGTTTGTGAGGAAGACTAGTCCTGAGCTAGCATCCGTTGTCAATCCTCCTTTTTTTTTTGCTGAGGAAGACTGGCCCTGGGCTGATATCCATGCCCATCTTCCTCTACTTTATGTGGGAAGCTGCCACAGCATGGCTGGACAAGTGGTGCATCTGTCCACGCCTGGGATCCGAACCTGTGAAAACCTGGGCCACCGAAGTGGAGCGCGCAAATTTAACCACTATGCCACCAGGCTGGCCCCACCACACTTATTTTTAAAGATATTATTCTCAAGCAACCACCTGCCATATGAAATGAATAAAAAGGGATGATGACCTTCAACCTTTTCAAGCACCAATATTACTGTATATGTATTGCCCCTTGTAACTTTTTAGAAGAGAGGCTTAAAGAAATAATTTGGCATTGGAGTGACCCAGTAGCATTTCAGCAATATTTAATATTCCCTTATCTATTTCCTTATCTACAAACTAATGATGCTAGATTTGCTCTTGACATACACTTCAAGCATTTTTCTATAGTACCAGTTTATGGTTCTCATAAAAGAATTAACATCAATTGTTACACATAAAGGATGTCTTAAGTTCACATTCTCTTATCCATTTACCTTCTAGTACCTGTCCATTGTCCTTATGTATAAGGTAATTTTTCAAAGCACAATAGACCCTTTGTTATTAATGCCTTCCCTCCTGAAGTAATCTCAATACCAGAAAGCTAATTAATGTCACTCAGGCTAGGTATAAGGCTTACACAAAAACAGATGTATCTATATCATAACAATACATTTTTATCAACTGTGATATTTCCCCAATAGTATTAGTATCTTATTTTCATGACTTTATTATCAACTGACCAAAAGCTCCACACACTTTCAATGGCACTTACAACCTTTCGAGTTTTGCAGTAAGTGAAATGACACAGTAGCATAATGCACCTCCTGGAAGTCATCTGTAATATCTAAGCCTTTCTTAAATGCACTGTTATAGCTGCTAACAACTTCAAAGATTTTTGGCTGCACCTCATACTTAAAGCCCCCCAGAGGCACGTGAATTACTCCTTGGGTTTATTTGGAACCCTTCAGGATCACATTGCACTTAAGGTAAAATCCTTCCAATTCCTCTCCTCCCTCGAGACCACAAGCTGAGCCATAGTCATGTCTCATTCGTTCACACTAGTGCAGAAGCCTCTGAATTTCCTTGCCACTCAACTCTGCCCTCCTCAAATTGTCCTCCTGTCACCAATGTCAACTTTTGAAGACATGAATCTGAGTACAATATTGCTTACTAGCACGTTCCCAATGCCTATCTGTTGTCACCTACTGTACAAAGGTCAGTCTCCTCTGCCTGGTACATAAAGCCCTTCACCACCAGATTCCATCCTTTCTCCCACTCAATCTCTCAGCATTCCTACTAAAACCTTCTAAACTCCAACAACATTGATTACTTATTCCCCTTGTATTTTCCTTCTTTATGCATATTTATTAATCAATTATTGATTAAACAAACATTTATTAAGCAATTAGTATCTACTAAGCACTGGTCTGGGGGCTAGAAAGACACAGATCGATTATAAATATCCTGAGAAACACATGTATCAGAGGAGAAAGGTAAACAATGATAATATAACACAAAAGGAGCTATAAAAAAGGTAGGAAAAGGTCACGGTGCCGCTTCTTCTACTTCAAGAAAGACTTCATAGACGTGAGCATCTGAGCCGGAGTCATGTCTGTCTTGTTAATCTCTCTCTATATCCCCAGAGCCTGGAACAGTGCCAGGTAGGTAGTAGGTGCTCCATAAATATTACGAACTAATATCAAGCTAAGAAATGGGAAGAAAGGTATTCGAGGCAGAAGAGACAGCATGCATAAAAGTCCAGTTGCATGAAAGAGCATGATCTAGTGACAAAACAGCACTGAACTGTGGCTGAAATATAGAACACTACACCCTCCAGAAACCACTGTCACAGGAGGCTGTCTGAAGGCTCCAGCACCACACCTCTGTCCACATCCCACCATCTTTCCTTCCAGAACACCACACAGTGCTTGTCCCATCATCCAGATTCCTCATTTCCAAAGTTTCCTTACAATAGAATTTAAACTGCCCATCTTCTGTTCTCTCCTTACCTCACTGGAGTTACTTTAAAAACACAACAAAAACAATTTGTCTTAATGATGAGCTGCTCAATATTTTAACAAGCTTTTTTGTCTTTGATGTAAATGTAAATTTTGCCTTGATAAAAATTATGATTTCTTTCATTTTATATACAATATATAACACAGACCCCATACAATATTTGTAAAAGGTTAACTTAGTCTTCTAAAATATGTTAGTGAGAATATTAAAGCAAACAAGTAAATCCATTCTCAATTATTTCAGAGCATATACATCATTATTTTTGATTAAATACCATTAACTTTGGTGAGGGTCCATATTTTATTGATTTCTGGAGAAGTGTTTGCTAAGCTGAAATAAAAGGGGGCACCGTGGATAGGTTCATCGGGATCAACAGCTGAAATGTCAGTATACCCCATCTTGGGTTTGCAAATTACTAGATAATTTTGAAGTATTTCTGGTGGATTATCATTCACATCTTCAATGTTAACTGCAAGTGTTCCAGTACATGATCTACCATCTAGGAGGAAAGGAAAAAGATTTAGTGTAGTGTGTAAATTCTTTTATAGTTTTCTAAGAAAAGAAATCAACTAGATTCTATATATAATTTATTTTTAATAAACTCTTATTATTAGAGGAAACAGTAATTAAGAATGTAGATGGATAAATGAAACCTGCAGATCATCTAAAATGAATACTGCTGTTAATAATATCAGATACAACTGCCAGTAAACCTTTTACCAAAATTATTACCAAAAAATACAAATAAACGTCTGAATCTCAAACTCCCTATTTCCTTAGGTTCCTTCTGGTGCAGATGTTAATGAGCAGTAAAGTGGCTACAGAAAAGTTATTCTAATCACAGTACACATTTAAACCACCAAGGGGGACTTTTAAAATATATGATGCTCAGGCTCCCCAATCAGGGATGCTGATTCAGTTAGTCTAAGACAGTGTCTCCACAGTGATATATTTTTAAAGTGCCCCCAATTATTTTAATATGAAGCTTGAGTTGAGAAACTCAAGGCTGAGGAACTCTGCGTTACTTTAAGGAACAGACTTCAAGGAAAGGATCATTTTGACCTAATAATCAGCTGCGTTATTTAAAGGCTCAATTTAAAGTGACATAAAGAGATCTAGAAGAATCTAGTGAGACCATTTCATCTAGTCCTAGACTTAAGTTTCATCTTTGCCCTCTAACCTAGAGATCTATAAGCATTTAAGGTCCTGCCACGCAGGGGATATAAAGAGGAATAAGACATGGCTTCTTGACGCCATGCAGTGTCACCTTATTAGGTGATTAAGAGAAACACGAACAGTCTTTAAGGCAATTTCTAAGGATTCCATAATACTTATCACAAGAATAATTCTGCACAAGAATAAATTGTAGTTTATTCTCCAATTCCTTTCTAAAATATCATATTGAAACTTTTCTTTTTACCTTGGTCTATTGCCAGGACTGTAATATTATACAAGTCATTTCTGGGAGCCATGGCCTCCCTGTCCAGGATTTTGGAAGTTGTGATTGATCCCGAAAGTTCTTCAATGGTGATCCACTCCTTAGGATCATGCAATTTTTTGTACCTGTTAATAACAAATGAAAATAGTCTTTGGCAATATAAAATTTATTAAAATAAATTAACTGTCTCAATTATTACAAATACAGTATTAGTATGTGGTTATAGATTTCTTTGTACCTTAAACCATTGCTACTTCTAGTGTCGGGGTCGTATGCCTTATAGCCATTGATCTTTGTCCCGACTGATGAGTTTTCTTTAATCCGTACATACTGGGCTGCAGGGGTGCATTCAGGTCCTTCATCCTGATCCCTCACATGAACTGTGACCAAAGCCCTATTCATGGTTGTCATTCTGAGTGCAACATCTCTAGTAAATGGAGCTTCATTGATCACTCCAATTTCCAGAACCACTTGATGGTTTTCTTCATAATTCAGTGGCTTTAAAAAAAAGTACATGTATATCAACGTTAGTGTAAAATACATTTGGGATTTCAAATAGCAAGTGAACTTTTGTAAATATAAACAGTGCTGCATAAATCCTAAGTTCCCATTTAGTCAATATTGACTTTCATCCTTTGTTTAAAAAAGAGGTGTCTTCACTAAGCCTTTAGCGAGAGTAGTCCAAAAGTTTTGCAGGTTGTTTTACAGAGTCGTGGAAAAGCAATTCCCTGAAATATTTGTATATTTCATTCTTACTAAAGAAAATTATCCTGAACCTGGAGATAATGCAAAAAGATGACATTGTTCTTTAAGGCCCTGCTTAGAGCACTGTCTTACAGACCCCCCAACGGGTCATCTGACTCTCCAGGGGAACGCAACTCTGTTTGACTTATCATTTACTATCGAGTAGGGCCCAGATATTTTACAGCTCTTATAAAATTAGATGTTTTCTTAAACAAAACTGAAAAAGTGAAAAGATTTTATTTTGTCTCTGATAGAAAAGACATTACAAACGTATGTTTTAATTAGCCTATAAGGCATGTAACTGAGCAATCTTATTTCAGCTTTTGCTTTTATCAAAATCAATCCAGGTTCTCATTTCTTTTTAGGAATCAGCTTTGCCTTTTGGTTGATTCCTTCATTAATGAGTTAAATAAAACTTTTACCCATGCTCACTGTGTATGTTTATGAGAATTATATTTTTGACAATTTGAGAATTATATGTCAGCATTGTCTGTAGTTTATCCAATAAAATTCTTACAGTGAAAATGCAGAGGAGTGAGAGAACTATGATGTGCCTAAAGAAACTATTATTATCATCATCCCCATTTTACAGAGCAGGAAAGCAGAGAAGAGGAGATAAACTGTTCCCAAGGCCAAAAGACACTCGTTAGAGCTGGAGTTTGAAATCAGTTAGCCTGACTTGAGTCATTTCCATAACTGCCATACTATAATCCCTCAGCTACACCATGCTGCTTAATTGGTTCACCAGACTCTAAAAATTTTTAAATCAATTCTTTGATTATAATTGATTTTTAGACAGCAAATCAAGCAAAACCCAAGAAATACTATTTTACACTGTACTACAAAGTTGAAGCACCTTTTCTTTGATTTTCTTTCTGCTTACCAAAACAGTCACTGGCTGAACATTGAACAAAATCAAAACTGATGATAAAATTTTTATTTTAAACTTTTCCCCACACGAAGGTACTGTCAGGCTGAGATACTAATATTATGAGTCCACTAGGAAGTCAAGATTTCTGAATCTTAGAATCGACAAAATGTATGTGAAACTCTTTTTGATTTTTTATGAATATCCCAGAAACTGGAGAGTCAAGAGGGAAAAAGGATTAATATCTGTTTATCTGTTGCTGATGAACACTATCTCTCAAATTACACGTGTTGGTGTGATCATGCAGAGAGTGAGCGCATCTGTCGGCAATGAGAAATGGATGGAAATTCAGGAAAGAGCTGCTGCACTGGAGGAGGTTATTTAATCCAGAGCCACTTGCTAAAGCCTTAGAATTTCCTTATGTAATTTTGGGGGGCTTAAGCTGGATATTGTTTTAGTGGCTTAAAACTCTGCAAGATTTGAAATCTGGTGGAATGAAATCAATGATTAATGAAAAAACATGAATTCTCTTCCATCACAGGGCACCTTTTGTTTCATTGATTGAAAAAAAAAAAAAGTTCAAAAATATCCTGCACTGAGATGCTAACAACTCCCTAGAAAATGAAGTGCTGTATTGTTGTGGAGTGAGGACCCTCTATGTAGAGAAGGACCGAGAAGAATGTCTTCCTCACTCAAGCCCATACGCGCTGAGGCTGATGGTGATGAAATAGAAAGAAAAAACACTGAGATGGAAAGATTACCCAGGACTGAGTTAAAGACTGTATCAGCTCACGCTCTACAGTTCCAGAAAAGTTATCTGTTATGGAAAATTAAAGCACTAGTCCCAAGAACATGTTAAGACTTTTAAAAATATAATAATAATATCCTATAGTTGACCAAGTGCTTTCGTTTTCCTCATTATAATTGAATAGTGACTAAGGAGGCAGAGAGAAGTATTATTTACATTTCACAGATAATACAGAGGCTAACTTTCCAAGATCACATAGCCATGCAAAGCAATTTGACATAGTGCTTAAGAGCATACACTTGGAATCAAAGAAACCTAGGTTTCTGTCTCTACTTCATCCCAGCTGTGTCGCTTTGGGAAAGTTTCTTAATCTCTGAGACTACGTTTTCTCTTCTGTACAAGTATTGTAAGAATGACATTTAACATTAGAACACACAGTAAGTGCTTTACACTATAGATTTTAGTAATCTCTCAAACCGTCACCCAGGCAAACGAAGGGAAAAAAGGAGGCATTTATTGTTAACAACCAATATAATGCAATAATAGGAGACACCAACTAACATGGCAATGCTTGGAAGCTTTGTTCAACTACAAGAAGTAAATCTGATCAATCGTTGGTTTAACCTAGTGAATATATTTAATCCTTTAGGGTATAAAGGAAAGAATGAAGTGCACTCCTACCCTGAACATAATCCTGGCTAACAAGGAAGAACTAGGGCATTGGAAAAGGAGGATTCCTTTAAGGCAATCAACACACTGATGTCATTCTTTAATCAGCAGGGAGAATACTCATCATCGGGTATGAGTACATGACAGACAAATGGATTTCAAACCCCCTGACTATATAGTGTTTACTTTAAAATAGAAGCTGTCTCATCAAGGTTAGAAAGTACTTAAAGATATAACTTAAATAAGATTTATAGCACAAATTTATAACACAAATCTTTGTCAAGGAAAAGGATAAGATACCTTGAAAGACCAGTGTAGCTACCAAAGGAGCACCGTGATGAATTCAGTTTTCTAAGGGTTTGCATAAAATATAGACAGGAAGATATAACATGGCAAATGCAAATTTTATTGACTAAAACATTAGAGAATATTATGAACAGTTCAAAGAAAGAGAGAAGGTAAGATTAGCAAAGGAGCTGATAAGGACAGAGGAAGGAGAAAATTTAAAAAGTAAACTCAGAGAAGTAAAAATGAATTGAATTTCTAAAAAAAGATAGGGATAATAATAATACCTTATCCTAAGATATTGTGGGGGATGTGACAACTAACTATAACTTAGATAAAGTGCCTTACATCATTCTCTGTGACACAAAAGGTGTTCAGTGCATGACAACTGGATTTCCTAGATGTATGAACTAGGATGTAATTATAAAATGTAAGTGCAACTGTCTTCTATTTAAAAAGAATGGAAATAAGTGCATACAAATTTTATTAAGAAAGAAATTTTCTATATTCTTCCTAAGTGAAATTAACTTAAACTGAGCCAGAGACAAAGCAGTACAGTAACACCATCTAATTGCTCTCCATCCTGGGGAATCCTGGTACCCAGAAGCTGTTCATCAGAAAGGAAACAGACGTTTATTAGTCATATGGAGTAAGATATATTCTAGGATATAGGCTACAATTTCTAAAGATACTTGGAAACATTTTTCTTAATATCTCTGTGATTGGCACTCCTTGGGAAAAAAAAATTCACTCCTTGGATTTCACTCCTTGGAATTCTGAACACGAAAAAATTGAATGTGTTGACATATACATATTTTATTTTTTAGAATATATTCTTTTGAGAAAGTTTATTAAAGATCATTTTGTATTGGTCAAAAAAACTCACAATAAAAATTTAATTCCTAGTGTTACTTAAATTTTGCCTCTATAAGCAAGACAAAACCATTGAGATATAAAATAATTATAATAATAATGGGTCTTAACAAATGCCCTTCAATGGGAGAGACCTGAGGAGCAGCCTTCTGACCAAGCAGCAGTTAGGGAGCACTCTAAAAGGTCTGAGCTTGGGTCTTTGACTTGAGCTACTGCAGTTGACATGATCTGTCCAACTCAGATCTCAAACTACTCCTTTGACTTATTTCCAGAATGAAGTCAAGGTGGTGGGGGGCTGGGCGTGGAGAAGGATGTCCAAGAGAAATCTTCTACAAAACATCTATTGCCAATCACATCAATTTTGAGGCAAATGCCTGTACTACATAAGTGTATCCAGCTTTGGAAACTATAGTAGATGCATAGCAGCCCTTTTCAAAAGAATTATACACCACTGCCCCTCAGCCCACCCCTGACTTCAGCTGCAGCTGTGATGGACACTTCCCATTTACAACGATAGATTCACATCTCAAGCACACAAACATGCAGCTCTTCAGATTCAAAGTTTTTTTCCAAATCGAGAAAGCTCCCCCTGGCAGGCCCAGCCCAGCCCAGAAGTACAGGAGAGTTAAGTCTTCCTTGGGGTAACCTTCAACAAATGGGGCATGGGTATTGAGGATGAGAGTGGATGGCTAAATTCCCCAGGTACCCATCTTTGAGGAGATAATTCTGAAGTACGTTCTACATGCTTCATTCCATGATTGAACACCAGAGGTGACTAACTTAATAATGCAGACTTGAATGGCTTTTCATTCTTTCTTGTCTTACTTTCTCATTTTTACTCTGACTTCCTGGAATCCAATTCCTAAATATCCACCTTCACTGAGGTCCTTGTTTTGGGCTCTGATTTCTGGGGAGTCCAAATGAAGACCGGATGGAATTGGACCAATAAGGAGGAAAAGTGATCAGTACTATCTCCTTATTTCTTCTCCTATTACTCTCAATTATAAAACTTCATTTATTTGAGTAGTTGGTTTTAGTATTCAATTTGAGCAGATCATATTATAGCAAACTAAAATAGGGAGAGGTTTGATGTTGAGAGTCATCGGGAACAAATATATTTGACTACTGACATCTGGACAGAACTTGCCAAGCCTTAGTACACAATCTCTGGAAATTCTTACACAGGAAATAATTACAACTAGAGAAGTTTATGTACCAAAGTCTCCACCCTCTTGTTATTGGCAAATAAGCTTCCTTTATTCAATAAACAACCCCTCCCCTATACCTGCCCACAGGACAACTTTTTTCTTGTTCTGGGCTAGGAATATAAAACCAAGGCTACTTCCTAAACAGGGCCTTTTCTGCTCTCATAACTTGGACCATAGAACGTAACAGTGCAACCAAAAATACGATATATATAACAAAGATTAAGTTCATTCAATGCTGTCTAATGTAATACTATACTTCAGCCTCAATATCACTTTTAAAAGGATCAGACACAACTAGGCATATATTCAAGAGAGACAGTGAGAAGAATATGGGCTTCTAAATTATATCACGTAGAGAACAGTTAAAAGAATTGGGAATATTTATCCTAGAGGGGGTAAATCTCAAAAGCAGCCTTTTCAAAAGAATTATACCTCTTCCATACAGCATTAGCAATAGAACCCAGACCAAAGACATGGGCTATAAGGAGAATAATTTAGGCACAGTAGAAGTAAGGACTTCTGAGAACCAGAGCTCTCCAAATATGAAATAAGCTGCCAATGGAGATACAGAGATCCTTATAATTGAGAATGTTCAAGCATATGTTAGGTGACTAATAACTGGCAAAAAAATTATAGAAGAAAGGCAGACATTAGATGGGAACAGTCGGACTAAACAGGTTAAGTTCTTCTCCAACTGGCAGAGTCTATGAACTGAAACTATTTAGTTGATTAAACCATTAGTTGATTAAAACTTGTTAACTTGCCAAGTTGTCAATTATCCGTTATTACTGTACCTTTACAACACACAGAACACCTTCATTAGTTTCTTTGTCTGTACTGATTTCGAAATGTCCATTTTCATTGCCCTTTAAAATGGTAAAATTGGCTCTCCAATTGGCAGTGCTAATTAAATCCTTATCTTCTATAGGTATTCGTAAGATTTCCACATTGACTGTATTTTCCTCTACTGATGCTTCATACTGAAAAAGAAAGAACTCATTGAAAACTTACTATATAAAGAGAACTTTTACAAAAAAAGTAAATTGTTTCTTCCATTCTGAAAGTGCTTGTTCTTATAGTTTTTGCCTAGATTATTTTAAAACCATGAATCACAAATAGTATTGTTTCATTAAGGGTTATCTTTAAAATGAAAGAACTTTATTACAAATGGAGACTAATGTTACTGGCCTTTAATGAGAGGGATATAATATAAACACCACTATGAATAAATAAAAGATATTTATGTGTCTGCTATTTAATTTTATTCATAAAATAAACATATATACTTCAAATTAAGATAAATATTTTATTAATTCAGATTAAATAACAAATGACAATAGATAAAGTAGAGAGAGATTCTGATATTATATACTTACAGCATTTTGTCTGAAAGTGGGTAAATTGTCATTTGAATCTTTTACTGTTATGATGCAAGTTGCTGTACTCATCAATCCAAAAAACTGACCGTCCATGTCTTGTACTTTCATTATCAATGAGTACTTATCTACAGTCTTAAAACAAAGCAATCATTAGCTTTGAAAACCTTTGTTCAGATTTATAAATGAAACTTCAATTGTACATTCTTCTATTTATGTGTATCCAGGCTTTTATTTGATTTCCACATTTGCATATACACTAAGAATTTGGTAGACTGGGATAAAGCTGAAAAGGTAGGCAGAAGTTAAATTACAATGAGGTATACTACGAATTTAGACTTATGTTTTAAGTAGCAGGTAATAGGGAAAGATTTTATGGGAGTCATAGGGAGAGCACAAAATAAGAACATCTGAGTTTCAGAAAGAATATTCTTAATTAAGGTTGAGCATAATTTGGAGCGAGCTGAGCTGGAAGTCAAAGAAACCAGTTAAAGAATTCCTGAAATAGTCAAAGACAGGTGGTCCAAATCTGAGGCAGTAGAAATGAGGACAGAGAATAAGGGCCACAGGAAAGTTAGGTGGGAGTCAGAATGGAGTAGGGCTTGATAACAGATTCTATATACAAGTTAAGAGAGAAAGAGGGGTTGAGAATGATGCTCAGGTGTCCTACTTGGATAGATCGGCAGACAGGGGTATCACTAACCAATACAGGAAATGCAGAAAGAGAGATAGTTCTCTAAGGAAGTGAATACTAGCAAAGGTTGGCAAGGAGGGACAAAAACAATGATTTTTGTTTGGCATATATTGAATTTTATGTGCCTAGGGGAAATCTAAGGAGAAAGGTCCAGAAGTCACCTGGATATATGACACTATACTTCAGGGAGAGATCATAGCCAGAAATACTGATCTGGGAGCTATCAGTATGTAGGTGGTGGTTGAAATAATGGCAAGAATCAGGTTATCTAGGAGAGATTAAAGGATGAGAAGAGCTGAGGATATAAGGAACAAGAGCATTTCAAGCATGGGGGAAACAAGAAGGCGAAGCAAAGGACACTAAAAACAAAAGATCAAAGAAGTAGGAGGAGAACCAGACATCCAAGGGAAGGGAGAGTTTCAGTAAGTGCCAACAACAGGGGCCTCAGACAACTGTTGGATTTGGCAGTGGGGAGGTCACTGTTGACTTCTGCAAATAGAATTTTGCAGATGGTGCGTTGAGGATGAAACGAAGTCATTAGTTTGTGACACAATCATCTCAGTTGCCTTTTTCTTCTGTCTCACTATTCTTGAGCCACTGCTTTTGTTGTTCTACTTTTCTTCATTTTCTATCTCCCTCTATTTCTTCCTCAGTATTCATTTTACTAATCTCCCGTCCACATTGAAAATGAACATTCCCACCCTGAAATGCTCCTTCCATAGGCTCCAGAACTCCTTGATACCGTTTTTCTTCCTCTAAATGCACTGTTTCTATACGTCCCTTGTTCATTTCTTTACTTACCATATTATTCCCCACAAAATTCTGTTAGATTTTTTTGATCAGGCAAACACACCTGGTTTGACCCCAAATCTGTATCTTACCAGCTGTGTAACCTTAAATTATTTAATTTTTCTAAGCCTCATTTTTCAATCTATAAAAAAATGAGGAAAAAATCCTTGTTTTCACTTGATTACCACATCATCTCTACATATTCCACAGACAAAAAAACACATGCATATTGTCCCCTTCAGACTTTCCCATTTATTTATTATTACCATTATGTGCTTTATCACATAAAATGCCCTGCCCGCACAAATATACAAAAATAAAAGTAACAGTAAATAAAACCTCTGTACTACTTTTGATTCCTTTTTATAAGTTCTCACCATCCCTCCCTTTTTCTTTGGCATTGAATCTCATTGATTTCTTCTCTATAATATCTCTCCCAGTCATATTGATCCTTCTATTTATGCTATTCTAGCTGTAGTGGGAACCACTGAAGTGTTCCAATAAAGCTATTTTGTACATATGAAATTGATTAATGTGCCTCAGCCAGCATTGCATAACTTTGAGTTAAATGTATGCTGACAAAATGGACAGAGCAACAACAACAAAAGATTAGAAGATTCAGTGCGGTAATTTGACTTGGGCAAGTCAATCAATCTTTCTGTCACATTTCTCCTCTATAGATTGGATATAACATCTATCTAGTCAAACAGGGAAATTATAAGGATCAAATAAAATTATATGTAAATAATTTGAACATAAAGTACTATACACATGACAATATGCTGTTACCTATCCTCCAAATAGTGTTACAGATTTTTAATAATCCCTCAACCTCATCTCAACTAATCCTTTCCTGATAAAAAGCACATATCTATAACATCTGAATAGGGATCAGGATATGATCTATACTCATGGAACAAGCAAAACTAACTGTCCTACATGAGGAAACTAAATGTCCTACATGTCCTCACTGTGCTGGAATGAACTAGCCACACACAAGAAATAAAATAATATTCAATAATAACAACTTTCATAAGAAATATCTTTGGTTTCCACACCTTCTAAATACCAATTGACCTGTATTTCTGTTCCTTATGGCTTCTCTCAGATAAGGAAATAGAAGTAATATAAAAAACAGGTAACATGACCAGGAATTCTTATTATCTTATGCTTAAATAAAATACAATTAGAAATTCCTAATCCACAGGACGGCAAGTTACAGTAAATGGGGGGGGGGGGCCTCAACCCCCAGGAAAATGATATTCTCCAGAGTGTGAAAGCTACCTCTCTGTCCAGATAGGGAGAGACTGTGGTGATTACGCCTGTGCTGGGATGCACGGAAAAGAGCCCAGGTGATCTTGGTGTCTGCTCCAAAATACTGTACTTCAGGCGTGTATGCATCGTGTCTGGTTCATCTCTGTCTGTCGCACAAACCACTCCCACTGTAGTACCTACATGTTTAAAAGAAGAGTCTTTAATTTCCAGAATTGCAAAATATGTTTAGGAGTATCCCTACTCTTCAAATTTTAACAATGATGGTGGGAATCTAATTTAAAATATATTTCTTATCAGAGGTATTCTGTCTTTAGATCGTACTGATGAAGATGACTTCAAATTTATAAAAGGAAACACTTGGATGCTGAGAATCAAGGTATACTTTTACTTTGATCACAGTTTAAAATGTTTGATAGTAAATTACTAAAAACTTATTTCAATAGCATTCAAGAATAGTTTCAACAAATATTCCCACATATTGCAATAACAAACCTAGCTGGAGAGATAAACCATGTCTCCTGAGTAAATCAGATTTTTAAAAATTAAACTTTTCAGGGGCCAGCCCAGTGGCATAGTGATTAAGTTTGCACACTCCACTTCGGTGGCCCGGGGTTCACAGTTTGGATCCCGGGCATGGACCTACACACCACTCATCAGGCCATGCTGTGAGGTGTCCCACATACAAGATAGAGGAAGATTGGCACAGATGTTAGCTCAGGGACAAATTAAACTTTTCGTTAATAGCTAAATTAAGACTGATTTGGGATAAAATTGTATAGATCATCAAGTTGATCTTTCACAACTCAGTCTCCTTTCTATGATGTTTTTGGTTTTTGCTGGTCTCTAATTTGCCTCATTCTTTTTCACCAGGTTAGTACCCACATCCCACTGCCCCCAGCCCCATTTAATCCTCAGAAAAGGATTTCATACTATTTACCAGTCAAGGAGAATTTAAGTCAACTGTTTCTCCAGTTAGAGTTATTAATATTTGTCACCTGTATGGCATGTAAGAATATTGCCCTGGTAGAGGATTTCAGGCATCAAAGAGTACATACAGGTGGTATTTTTATAGAGCAAGGATAGGGTTCCAATGCCTATGAAAATGTAATGCATAAATCCACTTTGCTTTAGCCCTGTATGTAAGGCTGGCCTGAGGAACAATACATAGAACAAACAATCACACATAAATATTGTATTTAAAGGAAATAAAAGCCTTAAGACAAGGAAATATTAGTTTTAAATAATTTTGTCACTATAAAATATCCTTAAAGTTCATATATATGTTTGTGTATGTGTCTATGTGTGTGTAAATAAATATGTATATTATATATATATATATGTAGAGAATGCCCAATTACATATTTATAACTAATGACAAGATTTCTGCAGTGGATCAATATGAAGACATGAAGTAATAATCTCACTATTATAAGAAAATAACTGTTGTTCATCTATCTTTTCATAAGTTTATAATCTTTTTAAGGCATAATATTTTCTTCCTGTAATTTTATTGACATTCAGGAGACAGAAACACCATCTTAATTCTCTGGATACAGAACTGCCTTACTTGTCATAGAAAATCTTCCTAAAATCTTGAGAATTCTTTTCCGTGAGTGCTGTACTTCAGTATTTTGTCCAAACCCTCTGTGTGAGAGTTAAGGCCAACTCAAGGAACACCTAATAGTTCAGAGAATCACAGCCTTGACTGGTCTGAACCCACTGGCGTGAGATGCTTCAAGTACCCTGGGCTAATCTGGGCATCCAAGTGTTTGTCTTTGATTCTTCTCTGTTACTACTGAAGAGAAGAGAATCCTCAAGAAGGAGTTTGAAACCAATCATCCCTCTTTGAAAATAAGAAAAATGTAAGAGAGTCATAGACTTGTGAGGCTACAAACATTATAGGTCTTCTAGTGTAATTAACTCATTTTACAGGTCAGAGAACTCAAAGGGACTTCTATGAGTTCCCACAGTGAATTAATAACAGACCCTGAATCAAAAACTAGGTTTTCTAAACTCCAAACCAATGATTTTTATTTCTTTAATTGTAGCATGTGAATAATGAAGAGGTTAACATCTATGACATCAAATTATTAAAGTAAAATATAAAGGGGAATAGCAGATATAGTAATGACTGAAGATCTAAGTAATTGTTAGAAGAAACCTTAACAGATGAGTTAGCAAAGTCATCCTTTATGACTGAGTCCACTTTTTTCAACGTTATTGTGAGTGGTTATTCTCCATATTGCAAGTCTCAGAAGACATCATGAAAACCACATTTAAAGGCCAAGTGAACTGAAACACTTCGGTTTTCCACATATGAAAGAAAGCAAGTGTTCAGGATGGAAAATATGTGATATAAGCAGTTTCTCTAAAGTTATTCCAATATTCATTCTACATTGAAAGTAGTAAGGAAGCAGTTTTCAGAGAAGAGACAATAGAAATAAGAGCTTTAAAAAAATGATATCCTCAGTGGATGTCGTTCAACACCTCCTTAAATAAAATCTAATAAAAATACCTATACTGATTTTAGTTTTATTGTACATTCTACCTTGCATGCCTTCTCTTGGAGGTGAGAATAATTATAAGCCCACATAAGGATAAAATGACATAAAATATATAAACCAAATATGGTACTAAGCTTGAATAAATGTTAGCTGCCTTTATAATTAATAGGTATCATCTTGACAAGCCTGCAAACTCCTGTAATATCCTGTCAGTTACACATTGCTTGGATTTGATGGGATGAAATGTATCCTGGTAAATAGGCACTGGTCCAGTATCAGGATGATCTGGCCTTAAGCATAAAAAACTCAGTGTCTCAAAATATGTACACAAACATGTTTAACATAATACAATTTACTCTTAAGAGTTTTCTTACCATAAAGTCTAAAAGTAAAAGGCCTTTCTAAGTCTAATATGGAGAGATTTAACTAAATGAAAGTCTGAACTTCCATCTCTCAAAAAGGAGCTTTAATAAAAGTGAAAAGCAACAAAACACTGAGAAAATATCTGCAAGGTGACAGTCAGTTAATATCCTTAATATGTAAAGAATACTTTTAGGTAGATTATAAAAGTAGTTAAGAAAAAGGTAAACACCAAGGAAAATAAGAGCAAAGAAATGAACATACATTTCATAACAGAAAAAATACAACGGCAAAACACACACAAAAAGTTCAATTAAAAAAAAAGTTGTTTTGAGAGTGACATCAGCATCGTGTCGGAGTGAGATTCCCTCTGAATCTCTGCCCCCTACGACACAAGGAAAACATCATTTGCATTCCAACAGAGCTAAGTCAAACACTACAAAGGACTTCTAAGAAACCCCTGCTGCCATACATCGGACGGTGGAGGCGCGGGGAGCCCCAAAGGACGCAAGGAGAGGTAAAAAGTGGTACTCCCCCTCCCCAATTGATTGGCAAAGACAGTGTGGCTTGCAGACAGAGGGGGGAGGGGCGGCCCACAGCGGGGAAAACTGTCGCCATCCAGGTGCTCTCAGACTGTCAAGAGATCCCCACTGGGAAGCGACGACGGACTGTTTAGGGGGTGTAGCAAACACCCTAAGAGAGCCAGAAAGGAAACCCCTGGGTCGAGCAGGAGAAAGAGAGGACCCCCTCCCCCCACACACCCCGCGTTTCAGCATAATCCCTCCGGGGGCTGCAGTGGGCTCAGAGCATACCGCTCACGATCTCCATCCAGTGGCAGCCGGTGGAAACTGCAGGACCAACTTCATCATGAGGGGAAAAAATAAAGCCGTGCCCGTCGGATCCATGCGACAATTTCTTATGGCTACAGACCAAAAAGAAAATGACAAACACCCAGAAACCAACCCTGAAGGGGCAGAATTTGATAACCTGAATGACAGAGAATTCAAAATAGCTATCATAAACAAACTTAACGAAATACAAGAGAACACACAGAAACAAATCAACGAATTCAGGGATTTTGTCACAAAAGAGATTGAAACCATAAAGAAAAACCAATCAGAATTATTGGAGGTGAAAAACAAAATCAATGAGATAGTGGAAAAAATGGAGTCTTTAAAGAGCAGAACTGACAATATGGAGGAACGAATTAGCACTATTGAGGATAGCCACGCAGAAATGCTCCTGGTAGAGGAGGAGAGAGCCAAGACTAAAAACAAATGAAGAAATTCTTCGAGAAATATCAGACTCAATGAGGAAAAGCAACATAAGGATAATAGGTAATCCAGAAGGAGAAGAAAGAGAAAAAGCAGCAGAGACTGTTCAAAGAAATAATAGCTGAGAACTTCCCCAACCTAGGGAATGAGAGGGAAATAACAGTGAATGAAATCAAGGATCACCTAAATATATAAACAAGAATAAAAAAATCATCTTGCCACATAGTAGCAAACTTGAAAAATATCCATGACAAGGAAATAATATTAAGCGCAGCTAAACAAATAAACAAAATAACATATAAAGGAAACCCCATCAGGCTCTCAGCTGATTTCTTGACAGAAACTCTACAGGCTAGGAGAGACTGGAATGATATATTCAAAATCAAAATTCTTCAGCCAAGAATACTTTATCCAGCAAAAATATCCTTCAAATATGATGGAGAAATAATAACTCTCCCTGATAAACAAAAGCTGAGAGAGTTCGTCACCACAAGACACCCACTACAAGAAATACTCAAGAAGGCCCTTAGGCCTGAAAAAAAACAAATGAGAAAGGGGATACAAAGATTCCAGCAAGGAGAAAAGCAAGGAGACTAAACCAGAACAAACTACAGTTGGATAACATCAAAAATGAATTCAAGCTCATCACTGGAAACACACATTCACGACACAAGATGGAATAAAGAGATAACAAATAAGGAGGGGAAGAGGTAAGGGATGGAATCGATGCAGCCTCAGGAAAAAGGAGGCATATGAAAATGTACTATCTTATCCAGGAGATCGCTTATATAAACCTCACGGTAACCGCTAAACAAATAACGAGAAGAGAACCACACATGACAAATAAAGAGAAAACCAAGAGAATGAGCATGCAGAAATACCAAATTGAATTTGCAGCCCAAAACACAAGTGACAAGAAATGAAGGAAATGCAAAAGAACCAGAAAATGAACAATAAAATAGCAACATTAAACCTTCATATATCAATAATCACTCTAAATGTAAATGGATTGAATTCTCCAATCAAAAGACACAGAGTGGCAGGATGGATTAAAAACCAAGATCCAACAATCTGCTGCCTCCAGGAAACACATCTCAGCTCTAAAGACAAACACAGACTCAAAATAAAAGGATGGAAAACAATACTCCAAGCTAATGGCAAACAAAAGAAAGCAGGAGTAGCCATACTTATATCAGACAAAGTAGACTTCAAGATAAAAAAGGTAATGAGAGACAAAGAAGGGCAATATATAGTGATGAAAGGGACACTTCACCAAGAAGACATGACAATCATAAATATGTATGCACCCAACACAGGAGGACCAAAGTACATAAAACAACTGCTAAAAAACCTTAAAGGAGATATTAACAATAACACAATAATAGTAGGGGATCTTAATACCCCCCTTACATCAATGGATAGATCATCCAGACAAAAAGTCAATAAGGAAATAACGGACTTAAATGAAAAACTAGATGCAATGGACTTAATAGATATATACAGAGCACTCCACCCAAAAAAAGCAGAGTACACATTCTTCTCAAGTGCACATGGAACATTCTCAAGGATAGACCATATATTAGGAAACAAGGCAAACCTCTATAAATTTAAGAAGATTGAAATCATTACAAGCATCTTTTCTGATCATAATGCTGTGAAACTAGAAATCAACTGCAAGGAAAAAACTAGGAAAGGGACAAAGATGTGGAGACTAAACAACATGCTACTGAACAACCAATGGGTCATTGATGAAATTAAAGGAGAAATCAAAAGCTATCTGGAGACAAATGAAAAGGAAAATACACCATACCAACTCATATGGGATGCAGCAAAAGCAGTCCTGAGAGGGAAATTCATAGCAATACAAGCTCACCTTAACAAACAAGAAAAATCCCAAATAAATAACCTTAAATTGCACCTAACAGAATTAGAAAAAGAAGAACAGACAAAGCCCCAAATCAGCAGAAGGAGGGAAATAATAAAAATCAGAGTAGAAATAAATGAAATTGAAACCAAAACAACAGTAGAAAGGATCAATGAAACAAAGAGCTGGTTCTTTGAGAAGATAAATAAAATTGACAAACCCTTAGCCAGACTCACTAAGAAAAAAAGGGAGAAGACTCAAATAAATAAAATTAGAGGTGAAAGAGGAGAAATTACAACAGATACCACAGAAATACAAGGGATTATTAGGGAATACTATGAAAAACTTTACGCCAACAAATTGGACAACCTAAAGGAAATGGACAAATTCTTGGACGCGTACAACCTCCCAAAACTGAATCAAGAAGAAATAGAGAATCTGAACAGACCAATCACAAGTAAAGAGATTGAAACAGTAATCAAAAAGCTCCCATAAAATAAAAGCCCAGGACCAGATGGCTTCCCTGGAGAATTTTATCAAACATTCAAAGAAGATTTAGCACCTATCCTTCTCAAACTATTCCAAAAAATAGAGGAAGATGGAATACTTCCCAACACATTCTATGAGGCCGACATCATCCTGATACCAAAGCCAGACAAGAACAATACAAAGAAGGAAAACTACAGGCCAATATCACTGATGAACATAGACGCAAAAATCCTCAACAAAATATTGGCAAACCGAATACAGCAATACATCAAAAAGATCATACACCACGATCAAGTGGGATTTATACCAGGGACACAGGGATGGTTCAACATCCGCAAATCAATCAACGTGATATACCACATTAACAAAATGAAGGATAAAAACCACATAATCATCTCAATCGATGCAGAGAAGGCATTCGACAAGATCCAGCATCCATTTATGATAAAAACTCTCAACAAAATGGGTATAGAAGGAAAGTACCTCAACATAATAAAGGCCATATATGACAAACCTACAGCAAACATCCTACTCAATGGGGAAAAACTGAAAGCCATTCCTTTGAGGACAGGAACAAGACAAGGGTGCCCACTCTCACCGCTCTTATTCAACATAGTACTGGAAGTTCTGGCCGGAGCAATTAGGCAAGAAAAAGGAATAAAAGGACTCCAAATAGGCAATGAAGAAGTGAAACTCTCACTATTTGCAGACGACATGATCTTATACATAGAAAACCCAAAAAACTCCATCAGAAAACTACTAGAAATAATCAACAACTGCAGTAAAGTGGCAGGGTATAAAATCAACTTACAAAAATCAATTGCATTTCTATATACTAACGATGAACCAACAGAAAGAGAACTCAAAAAGACAATCCCATTTACAATTGCAACAAAAAGAATAAAATATTTGGGAATAAATTTAACCAAGGAGGTAAAAGACCTATACAATGAAAACTATAAGACACTATTGAAAGAAATCGAGGAGGACATAAAGAAATGGAAAAATATTCTATGCACATGGATTGCAAGAATAAATATAGTTAAAATGTCCATTCTACCTAAAGCAATCTACAAATTCAATGCAATCCCAATCAGAATCCCAATGTCATTCTTCATGGTACTAGAACAAAAACTACTGAAATTCGTATGGGGCAACAAAAGACCCCGAATAGCTAAAGCAATTCTGAAAAAAAAGAACAAAGCTGGAGGCATCACAATCCCTGATTTCAAAATATACTATAAAGCTATAGTAATCAAAACAGCATGGTACTGGTACAAGAATAGACACACAGATCAATGGAACAGAATTGAAAGCCCAGAAATAAAACCACACACCTATGGACAGCAAATCTTCGACAAAGGAGCAAAGAACATACAATGGAGAGAGGGAAGTCTCTTCAATAAATGGTGCTGGGAAAATTGGACAGCAACATGCAAAAGAATGAAAGTAGACCATCTCCTATCGCCATATACAAAAATCAACTCAAAATGGATCAAGGACCTGAAAGTGAGACCTGAAACTATAAAACTCCTGGAAGAAAATATAGGCAGTACACTAATTGAGATTGGACATAAAGGGATCCTTTCAGATTCCATGTCTACTCGGACAAGGGAAACAAAAGAAAAAATAAACAAGTGGGACCTCATCAGACTAAAGAGCTTCTACAAGGCAAATGAAACCAGGATCAAAATGAATAAACAACCCACCAGCTGGGAGAAAATATTTGCAAATCGTTTGTCCGACAAGGGATTAATCTCAGTAATATATAAAGATCTCATACAACTGAGCAACAAAAAAACAAACAACCCGATCAAAAAATGGGCAGAGGATATGAACAGACATTTTTCCAAGGAAGAGATACAGATGGCCAATAGACACATGAAAAGATGTTCAACATCACTAATCATCAGGGAAATGCAAATCAAAACGACACTAAGATATCACCTTACACCCGTTAGAATGGCTATAATCACAAAGACAAATAACAACAAATGCTGGAGAGGTTGTGGAGAAATGGGGACCCTCATTCACTGCTGGTGGGAATGCAAACTGGTGCAGCCTCTATGGAAAACAGTATGGAGAGTCCTCAAAAAATCAAAAATAGAAATACTGTATGATCCAGCAATCCCACTCTTGGGCATCTACCCAATGGACATGAAATCAACCATCACAAGAGGCTTATGCACCCCTATGTTCACTGCAGCATTATTCATGATAGCCAAGAAATGGAAGCAACCCAAGTGTCCCTTGACTGATGATTGGTTAAAGAAGATGTGGTATATACATACAATGGAATACTACTCAGCCATAAGAAAAGACACAATTGTCCCATTTGCAACAACATGGATGAACCTAGAGGGTATTATGTTAAGTGAAATAAGCCAGAGAGAGGAGGCCAGACACTGCATGAACTCACTCATATATGGAATATAAATGAACACACGGACAGAGAGAACTGATTGGTGGTTACCAAGGGGAAGGGGGGTGGGGGGTAGGCACAAGGGGTGAAGGGTTACATCCACATGGTGACAGACAAACAAAAATGTACAACTAAAACCCCACAGTGTTATAAACTACTAAGACATCAACAAAAAAAATAAAATAAATTTAAAAAAAAACTATATGACAAAAAAACAAGTTGTTTTTACCAATTCTACTACTTTCTGGAACTTCAAAATTATAGATTGCTTCTGTGAAAACAGGGTGGTTGTCATTTTCATCCTCCACTCTGATGGGCAGTGGAAGAGGTAAGTCTGCTGAATACCCATCTGCAGTGGACGCATAGGCTATCAACTGTAAAACAGGCAAAAACAAGATCAATAGTCCATTAATATAAGATTCTAACAAGAGAAAATACTATGCTTTATCTACTACCTTCTTTGCAAATCTTTTCAATAATAAACCACTCAAAAATTTCTATTCAATGCTTCTGGGTGTGTGTGTGAAGAAGACTAGCCCTGAGCTAACATCCGTTGCTAATCCTCCTGGTTTTGCTGAGGAAGGTTGGCCCTGGGCCAACATCTGTGCTCATCTTCCTCTACTGTATATGGGACGCCGCCACAGCATGGGTGACAAGCAGTGCATCTCTTCACGCCAGGATCCTAACCTGCGAACTGCGGGCTGCCGAAGCAGAGCACGCAAACTTAACTGCTATGCCACTGGGCCAGCCCATCAATGCTTTTTTAATCATCAAAGCATCAAATGGAGAAACACTTTAAGTACAGTAAAGAGCATCCAGTATTTAGTAGAAAAGGCTACACTTCAAATAAAACTTCAGAGTACAGCAGAGTCAGGGACAACTCTGTCCATTAGACTGAGGAATTACATGTGATTATAGACACTTGAATTATAGTCCTTATTCTCTCCATAACCAGAAAGTTATGTTGGGGAGAACAATTAAATTCCCTGCAATGGGAAAAATCTCTACTACATCATCTAAATGAAGCAATGATTCCCAATCTTGTAATTGCCAACTCCTTTTGTTGTTTTGCCTTATAGATCACATATTTTAAGAGTTTTTCTAACAAAATCTACTTACCAATTTCTGCATTGCTAATTAATCAAAGGCAATGTAATGTCAAATAGAATGTATTTGATTATACTGTATTACATTGAATACTTTGTGTTGAAAATTTTCTAAACAAAAGCAAAGAAATGCCAACATCAGTTACATTTGTTTACTCAGCATCTCTTCCTTCTTCTCGGAAGCAAATCCCTCTTTCCTATAGGGAATCATTCTCTCTGTACCACAGGGATGATGACATGACCCCAGAGCATTTACCATATTAAACTGAAAATTGTCTTGAGTTATTCCCCCCGACTGTAAGCTCATTCATATCAGAATGTTGGCTCATTATCTCTTATTTGGGTTTGATCTCCCACTTTTGCTTCCTTATCTAGTTCTCAGACATGATTAGAGAATCATCCAGGTGGAAGGAAGACAAAAAAAGTAGTTAGAACAGAAGAGGGAAGAGGGCCCGTCCAACCTACTGTGGCCATATCCTGGAGAGAGGAAAATGTACCACGACCAGAGAACGCAGGAGCATCTCATGAGCAAAACCGACTCCTGGAAATTTACATTTAAATGTAATTAAAGCTCTTTGCTTCATTTCAGGCTTACCTAAAAGGAGTCGAGATAAAGAGCAGACCAAATATTCCAAAATATTGCACAATCTATTTCCTTTGACTTTAAGATACCCTCTAAGAAGAGAGTGCAGGAAGACAGGAAAGAGTAGATGGAGTAATAGAAGAAACATAGTTTAATCATCTCGAATCATGTGTATCAATAAAATTCCTACATCAAAAACATCATATTCTTCACGATCCACAGGCCGAGTACAATACAGATTTCCAGTGTCTCTTTCTATGAAAAACAAATTTAGAGGTTCTTGGTCAACTCCACGCCCACTTATTGAGTAGAAGATGGTATAGTTCTGTGCTGCATCAGATTGAACCTAAAAGGAAAAATATATATATGTAAAAAAATTAAAATTAAATTCCATTAAAACACTACTTTTAAAAATGCAGCTTCCGTGTTTATATTTTTCATTTTAAAGAGGTGTCTTTAATAAAATAACAATGACATTTGTCACTTCATCAACACACAAAACAGTAACAACACTTGGCAAAAAATTTTTAAAAACTACTCAAATTTAATGAAAACAATGTTCAACATAAACAGTAATCAAAGAAAACCTAATTAAAAACAATAAGGCATAATTTCCCATCTAGTGATTTGGCAAAGATAGAAAAAAAACAATAATACCCATTTTGGTAAGGGTGAGGCAAAGAGGGACTCTCATATATTGGTGAGAAGAATGCCAATTGGCATGTTCCTTAGGGAGGGGAACTGACAAAAAGTAAAAGAATGAGCTATGAGAATAAACAGAGAATACTCTTCCCAGCAGAGGAAACAGGAAGTGCAAAGCTATCGCTCCAGCCTAGGATTGTGCCTGGAGTGTTCAAGGAGCAGCAAGAAGCTACTGTGGTTGGAGCAGAGAGAGCTAGGGGAAAGAAGAGGGAGATGAGGAGGAATGCATTAATAGGAGGCCACATCATGTAAGTGATTCCAAGGATGTTGGCTTTTTCTTAGAGTCAGATGGGGAGCCGCTGGATAATTTAGACCAGAGTAATATTATTTGAATTACATTTTCAGAGGATAATAGTTGGTGTTTTGTTAAGACTGGTGTTGGGTGGGTGCGTGGGTAAGGGAAGAAGCAGGAAGACCATTTAGAAAGCTACTACAAAAATTCAGGGGAGAGATGGTAGTTTGTTAGACTAGCATGGTAGCCATAAGGGTGGTGAGAAGTAGTTAAGAGTCTGAATATAATTTGAAGGTAGAGCCAACAGGATTTGCTGATGAGTTGGGTGCATGGTGCGAAGATGGAAGTCAAGGATGACGCTATGTCAGAGAGTGCCAATATCCCCTAATATCTACTCTGCCCATCTTCCTTAGCATTAGAATTTATAGCTGAGCACAAGTTTGCCCAGAATAAAGACATTTCTCAATCTCCCTTGTAATTAGGTATGGCCACATGAAAAGGTCAGGTCAATGGGATGTGAGAAAAAATAATATATGCAGACTGTGCTCTAGAAGGTGAATGAGTGTGTTCTCTCTTTTGGACACAGCGATGAGCCATCCTGAACCTGCAGGGATGGCCAAGCTAAAAAGGAAAGAAGTCTGGGTCCCTAGTGTTTTCTCAAATTAGAACCTCTTTCCTAGAAGACACTTTAACTTGAGAGAAATAAATCTGTCTTGCTAAAACCACTGTAATTTGAGATCTTGGTAAATGCAGCTATACCAATATCCTATAATAATATTGTAATTAAAAGTTTAACTGAAAAGAATAGATGGATATGGTAAATTGGGGCTCAACATCTATTTTATCCTCCTCCTATGTCCTTTCATAGTGTACATGCTAAAAAGATTTATTTATTTATTTTTGTGTGTGTGTGAGGAAGACCAGCCCTGAGCTAACATCCGTTGCCAATCCTCCTCTTTTTGCTGAGGAAGACTGGCCCTGGGCTAACATCCGTGCCCATCTTCCTCCACTTTATATGGGACGCCGCCACGGCGTGGCTGACAGGCAGTGCGTCAGCGGGCGCCCGGGATCCGAACCGGCGAACCCCGGGCTGCCAAGCGCGGACGAAACCGCTGCGCCACCGGGCGGCCCCTAAAAAGATTTAAACAGAAACAAACCCGAAGGCCTCCATTTTCCAAAGTCTCTTGAAACCAGAGTTTTGGATTTAAATATGGACAATCAGGTGTGCTTGAAGGAGATTTGGAGGCCATAGTGAGGTAGATGTCTCATCTTTGCTGCTTCTGCTGTTTTTGCTGTTTTTGTTTCACAGTTTAGATCATGTTTTCTTTCTTTTTTTCTGCAGCAGCAGAAGTTCTGGTAGGTTTTCACCAACTTTGTGGGTGTTGAGAGAGAGCATATGGATCCATCTTTTTGCTGACACTGATTGGAGCAGTTAAGATGGCGTTCTGGAGCATTTGGAGAACCTACTTCCCGACTGTGGTGGTTTCTTGACCAAGGCAGCCTCCTGACCATGGTGGTAGCACTTTGGTTCTAGAATTAGGGCTTCCCCATCATGGAGAAAACAGCATGTCCCTTGGTTGCAGATTCTGTGCTGTAGCTTGGAGATTCACTCCTGAAAGTTCAACCTAAAGTTTGTTTCTTCAGCCCTCCCAACAATTCTGTAAACTGTTTGATACACTGTAATAAATATCTACCTGTTAATTTCTTGAAGAGAAATATGCTCTTTACAACTAAAACTTTACCAAATAGACTCTAATGCCCCAACAACTGAAATGATAGAGCTACCATTAACTGAGATGGGAAGATGTTCTTAGGAGAAAACCCAAACATTTGATGTGTATATGTTAAGTCTGAAATGTTTACTAAACTTCCAAGTGGAAATGTCAATTAGGTAGTTTGGGCTGGAAATATGAAGTCTTAAGTCTTCAATGTATAAATAGTACTGAAAGCTATGAGACTGGATGAGATCACCAAGAGAGTGGGTAAAAATTCACAAGACACAAGGTTCATGGACTAAGCCCTGAGCTCTCCAAAGGTTAGAGACTGGGGGAGGTGGGGGCAGAGGTGACAATGAGGAAGAACCAGCAAAACATACTAAGAAGGAGTGGCCAGTGAGGTAAGTGGAAAACTAGGTGAATGGTGTCCTAGAAGCAAGTGAAGAAAGAATTTCAAAGAGGAGGGAGAGGTCAGTTGTGTCAAATGTACATAGGTCAAGGAAATGAGGACTGAGAGGTGGTGACTGGTTCAGGAATGCAAAGACTAAAATTAGCAATGATCAGTATAACTTTGATAGTCAAAAATCATTTCTTAATATATCTCATCAGTGCTTAAAGTATAATAATCAAAAAGAAGAAGCAAGGGTCTAGCACTGGATAAAATAAAGAATAAGTGTGAAAGACACTGGAATAATATTCAAAAATGTAAACAAGTAGGACACAGGTCACACCACTGGTATTAAACATCAATGACAGTAATAGAAATTTAAGGGGAAAATGCAAGCACAGTGCCATAGCCATACTTGAGTAACTGTTTTCTTTGTGTATGTTCCATTTAGCTCTTTATGAAAAGTAAACCTGACCCTGCTTAAAAACTTCTTTTTGTTTGACCTCTACCTGCCTCTTGTGCCTCATCTCCCTGCTCCAGCCCCAACACACCTAGGAAGACTAAGCTACCCAGAGCTCCTCTAAGGAGCCATGTTCGCTTTTGCCTCTGTAACTCCCTCTTCTCCCACAGTTATTTACCTCCCCAACACTTCCCATCCTTCAGGACTTAGCTCAGAGGTCTCCTCGTCTAAGTCTTTTCTTGTTTTCTACCGCATTTCATCTCAGGACTTGGTGCTCCTCCCACGAATTCTCAGATCCCCCCAGCCCACCTCCATCACAGCACCCATCACTCGGTATTATCATCACTTGCCTACTTCTACCTTCCCCACTAGACTAATAAACTACTTCAGAGCAAGGGCCACGACTAAATGTAGTTCTAGCTTCAGTCCTTAGAGTGGTGCCTTCCACAGGATACAGCAGGTGCTCAATAACTAGCTGCTAAATGGATAAACTAATAAAGATCATTTAATGCTGCAGTCTTTCTCATATTAGCTGTAGTAGTAGTAGTTTTTGGTGATTTTTTTAGTTTTTCTCTTTACTAGTTTTTTAGTGACTTTTTCTCATTTTACTCACTTTTATTATTATACTTCATGAACATCTTCAATCAAATCTGTTTATTTTTAAATGTTTAAAGAATTATTAAACCTGAACAAAACAGACTTTTGGAATTAGAGCACTCCCAGTCAGAAGGCAAGTAAAACCTACTTGTTGAAGAAGCAGAGGGAAAGGGCCCAAGGAATTCTCTTGCATTGAACAGGGAATAGGTGCCCATCTCCTCTTGGAACGCCTGAGAACAGTTTCTTTAGGATGTCTTTTCCTCAGCTCCTGAATTTAGAGAAAGAAAATTAAATAAACAAAAGCATCACAGCCTACTTTATTTTAAGATAGTGGACAGCTCATAAACTTAACACCTCCCTGGATGCTCAGTGTCAGGAATTTCCATGTTGAAGCTAAAGACCAGATAATAAGGTCTTTGTGCATTAGAAGGATAAGAAAGAATGTACCCAGATTTTAGGTTTTCACAAACTAGAGAATTTCCTCTGGTCTACCTTTCTAACAGTGAGCATATTTTCAGGTTAGGAAAATTATCCCTGTACTCTTAGTTCTTCTTGTTCTCTCCCACACAGAGACAGGGAACACATCCTTTTCATAACGATCTATTGACAGCACCTACTTGTTCGTTCTGCTAAGACCTCATACTCTTAGGTGAACCACAGCAAGAAAATGCACATTCTTCACTGCTTTAACATGCTATCTGCACTTTCCAATATGGTAGCCCTAGGCATAGGTGACTATTTCAATTTAAATTAATTGGAATTCAATAAATTGTAAAATTCCATCCTTCAGTTGCACTAGCCACTTGCCAAGCACTCAGTAGCCATTCATACTGGGCTATTACATCAGACAATGCAGATTATAGAACATGCCCATCACTGCAAAAAAGTTCTATTGGACTTTTTAGTGATTTCCATCTCGTGATGTAGTAAAGAAGACATTTTTATTTCCTGAGAGTTAATTAATAAATAACTTTATTAAACATTTATTGAAGTGCTAATCAGTCATTTAAATTAACTTTATCATTAATACACTTAACACCCATTAGTTGTAATCCAGTCTAAACCTTTAATCGTTTTTGTGACTACTTTCACAACGGCATTCTGCATGATGTGGAACCCAGAACTGCAGTGAATAATCACCTGAGTGATGGCCAATACCATGCCATACATACTCTTATTCTTACATATGCACACTCCAGGATTTCCACCACATTTTAACATCAGAATCACTGTGGCACTTGAAATCAGCCTCTTATTCACTGGGAGCCACTGCTCTTAATATTAATTTAACACACACCTATTGACTATGGGTCAGGTATTACTGAGGCTGTAAGCACAAAGGGATCAATTCATGTCCTCGAGCAATGACAGATAAATTGTGTGCACTAATAAAAAATTCCGAATGCTATAACAGAGGGATAACCACACTGACACTGTTACCCAAAAGCAATCAGTTAGACTTTAGAGGTGGAAGAAGCCTTCACAGAGGAGATGTCATTTGGACTTAACAAGCAAAATCCAGAGCCAAGATTAGCCAGTATTGAGGAATGGGGAGGGGAGAAAAAGAGGGTGTGAGGAAGAAGGAGAAGGAGGAGGCAGGGAGGGAGGGAGGGAGGAAAGGAAAGCAAATAGAAGGGAAGGGGAAAGAAGAGCAAAAACCCCTATTTATCCTTTGGTCCTTTTTGTCATTTTTAATGAATATTTAAATGAAAAGGAAAACATGGCCTGAAAATATCAGGGTACTTTGAATACCTCCTTCTGATGTTCCAGGAGCACAGGCATCTCTTTCCGTGTCTGTTTCTTCGTGTCAGAAAGCCATATGGTGAATGATCTTTTCTCATCAGAAAACTCAACAGCACTGGTTGTGTATACCGACCCGTCATCTAGAACTCTGAAGTCAGGGTCACTGGACTGAATGAGGTCTGCAGATCCAAGGCACTCTTTCAAATTAACTGCAAGAAAAAATTGCCAAGTTGTGAAGTAGAAACACATGCAGAAAGAAAACAGAAGTGTTTATAGTTTATACAATCTTCAAAATCATGAAGTGGAATGAAATAATCACTCTGCATTTATCAAATATCTTAACCAATCTCTTTACATGTATTAAGAAGTGATCATTTTCTTTTAATGAAAAAATAATAATTCTTGATTGTATACTTGCATTAAATAAGGTGTTTTAAATAAACCTTTATAAGCTTCCAAAAGACTTATGAAAATGTCTTCCTGTTAAAGAGGTGCGTGTTGCAATCATGACAAAGCTGAGCTACACACTCCCACGTACACCTGAATAAACAAACAGAAAAGTTTTCTTAACAATATAGTCTGAGTCTTTTAAGATACACCTGTCTTCAGCCAGAAGTTATACACGTGAGCCCAAAGAGCGACAGTGTATGAGTTTGGCAAATAGTCAAGTAAGAAAAAATCTATCTTTGAATTCTTCCCACTGGCACTTTTCTGTCACACTCCAACCCACACTCCACAATTCTCTTCGTGTTCCCTTTCCTCGCTTTCCAGGGCTCCCCACTGAAACTCTACATGGGGTCTTCTCTCCCTGGAAATTGTCCCTAGTAAAACGTAATAAGATATAAGTATCAATATAAGTGTTTTGATACTTATATCAAAAGTATCAAATCCATCCCATTCTTCAACTATGTGTTTTAACAGAAACCAAACTGATACATTAATACTCACTTAAGTAATAATCTCTCAAAGGATTCATATGTTACCCATGTATACAGTGTTTTCACTTTAACCAAATCTGTCACAAATGGAAACGTTTAATCAAAAAGATTGAACATCTTTAGGAGTGATGACATATTTCTCTCATCTTCACATTTTTGACAGAATGAAAACCTCTGGTCTATTCTCCTACACCTGACCTCTCTTTACATCCTTTCCCTTCTTCCTTCCCATAGGAATAAAAGTGACGTGTGTTTAATAAAATTAGATGAGGCACTTTAACCAGAAATGGGACACTTTCTTGAAAAGTAAATTTGGTATTTCTAAGACAAGCTATATCTCTTTAAAAAAAAACATGATGCTTTCCTCCAATATTCTCTGTACCACAAAGTCAGTCCACCTGGGCAGAGCTTCTCAACTGTTGGGAAAGTTTGAGGTTCCCCAACTTCTCAGTGTGCAAATAACTGATTAAGTTTAGTTTTGACTGGAATGGCTCACCTTGTTATGTTCCCCAATGCAGCTAGAGCACTGATAAAAATACTGCTCTGATTCAGCTCCTTATCTATAGTTCTCTAATGCTAGCATCCTAAAGTAATGAAAGGGCTATGTTCTAAATGTGATTCCTTATGTATTTTTTGAAATGTTATAACATAAATGACAACAAAATCATGGCTTAAAACATTTGCATTAGAATCAACCACAGGATTCGATGGAGTTATAAAGAACAGAAACATATTTAAAATTATCTTGAATTGTATCTAATTATAAATAGATTCAGGCTAATTCCAAAAGGCAAAGATTGGATAACATGCTCTTTCCAGCACAGGTAAACAAATTTCTGATTTAAAAACACTGTTTTGAAATTTCTCACCTCTGCCGACCATTTTGTCTGCCTCTAGCTTAGAAGGTATACTAAATATCGCCATTTTGCAGGCTTCACAAGCAAAACTGAAGACCTGGAATGAAAAAGGTCGCATTTATATGGTATAGAATAAAGAACAAAGTTTCAGTTATGCAAGATAGATAAGTCCTAGAGATCCGTATAGCATAGTGCCTACAGTTAACAATACTATACTGTATAATTAAAATTTTTTGCTGAGAGGGTGGATATAATGTTAAGGTCCTTATCACAAGAAAATAATAATACTAAAATGAAAAGGGTGGGAGGAAACTTTTGGAGGTGCTGGATATGTTTATAGCATAGATCGCGGTGATGATTTCATGGGTATACACTTATCTCCAAACTCACCAAGTCGTATACATTAAATATGTACAGCTTTTAGTACATGAATCTTACCTCAGTAAGGTTGCTTTAAAAAAAGAATAAAGAAAAGCCACATATCATCTCAATAGATGCAGAACAAGTAATTGATAAAATCCAACAACCGCTTATGATGAAAAACCCTCCACAAACTAGGAGTAGAAGGGAACTAGAGCATCTATGAAAAACTTACAACTAAGATCATGCTTAATGGGGAAAGACTGCTTTCCTCTGACATGAGGAGCGAGATGATGACACTTGCTTTCACCACTTCTATTCAACATTGTACTGGAGCTTCCAGCCAGGACAATTACACAAAAAAATTAAAGGCATCCAGATCGGGAAGGAAGAAGTAAAAATGCCTCTATTTGCAGATGATATGATCTTGTATATAGAAAATCCCTAGGAATCCAGTAAAAAACTATCAAAAATAATAAATGAGTCCAGCAAGGTTGCAAGATACAAGATCAACATACAAAAATCGGTTGCATTCCTGTACGGAAGCTATGAAAACAAAATTAAGCAAATAATTCCGTTCACAATGGTTATCCCATCTTCATGCATCAGAAGAAGTATTCCCAAAATTCATCTACAGATTCAGTGCAATCCCTATCAAAATTCCAAATAGCTTTTTTGCGAAAATTGACAATTGATCCTTGTGGAAACGCAGGGGACTCAAAGACCCAAATAAACTTGAAAAAAAAAGAACAAAGTTGGAGAACTTACATTTCCCAATTTCAAAACTTACTACAAAGCTACAATAATCAAGAAAGAGTGGTACTGGCATAAGAATAAACATATAGATGAATGGAATAGAACTGAAATCCCATAAATAAGCCCTTATGTTTATAGCTAGCTGATTTTTGACAAAGACTTCAGAAAGTTCAAGGGAAAGAAAGTCTTTTCAACATATGCTGCTGAGATAATTCAATATCTTCATACAAAAAAAATGAATTGGGACCCTGACCTCACACCATATATAAAAATTAACTCAAAATGGATCATAGATCTAAATATAAGAACTAAAACTATTTAGAGGAAAACTAACAAGTATATCTTCATGATCTTTGTTAGGCAATGATTTCTTAGACATAACACCAAAAGCACAAGCAATTTAAAAAATTGATAAATAGAACTAAGCAAAATTTAAAACTTTTGCTCTTCAAAAGATACTATAAAGAAAGTGAAAATACACCCCACAGAACAGGAGAAAATTTTTTAAAATCACATAACAATAAAGGACTTGCATCCATAATATATAAAAATATATAAAGAACTCTTGCCACTCAACAACAATTTAAAAAACACAAAATGTGGGCACAGGATTTGAATAGACATTATCCAAAGAAGATATACAAATAGCCAATAAACAGATGAAAAGATACCCAGCATCCTTAGGCTTTAGGAAAATGCAAACCTAAACCACAATGAGATATCCACTAAGATGGCTGAAATAAACCAGACAGAAAATAACAAGTGTTGAAGATGTGAAAAAACTGGAACCCTTATGCATTACTGGTAGAAATATAAAAAGATGCAGCCACTTTGGAACACAGTTTGGCAGTTTCTTAAAAACTTAACATAGGGGCCAGCCCAGTGGCGTAGTGGTTAAGTTCATGTGTTCCTCTTTGGTGGCCCGGGGTTCACTGGTTCAGATCCCAGGCACAGACCTACTCACTGCTCATCAAGCCATGCTGAGGTGCTGTGGAGGGGTTAACAAAAAAAATAAAAAACTGCAACATAAACGTAACATATGATCCAGCAATTCCACTCCTACCCAAAAGAAATGAAAACCTATGTCAACTCAAAAACTTGTACATGAATATTCACAGCAGCATTATTCACAATAACCAAAAAGTGGAAATGACCCACATGTTCATCTACTGATGAATGGATCCACAAAATGTGAAATATCCAAAACATGGAATACTATTCAGTTACAAAAAGAAACAAGGTACTGATAAATGCTACAACATGGATAAACCTAAAAAACATTATGCTCAGTAAAAGAAACTGGACACAAAAGGGTACATATTGTATGATTTTTTAATATGAAACATCCAAAAAAGGCAAATATATACAAACAGAGTAGATTAGTTACCTGGGCTGAGGATAGAAATGGGAAGTGGCTGTAAATGGGCATGAAGTTTCTTTTTAAGGTGATGGCAATATTCTAAAATTAGATTGTGGTGATGATTGAACATTCTGTAAATTTGCTAAAATTCATTGAATTCTATACTTAACATAGGTGAGTTTTATGAAATGTAAATTATATCTCCATAAAGCTGTTTAAAACAAAAAAGTATACATTTCGTTAGTATAAAAATGATTCTTTCCACACTCACCTCTATAAATTGGCAGTGAGAGGCTCTTTCAAATTTACAAATTCACATAAGTAATTTCAGCAAAATAAAATCAAATAATAACCAAAAAGAAGTATTCATTTCTGATATAATCAAATATAAAAGAGAATTTTGTACAAAATTAAAAGGTTTTAAGTCATAGTAACATAACTATATAAATATATATATATATAACACATCATCAATATTGTTATACTAATATGTGCTTTAAACGTTACTACACTTCTCTAAGATCTACCCCACTCTTGCTTGAATTAGTTAGGGTAAAAGAAAACAACTCAAAAATATGGGCAAATAAGGTCAATGTGTAATAGTGTTGTTTAATTTAAATATAATAAGCCAAAAAGGCATTTTCAGAAAGTTATAATCCGATTGTCAACAGTGACAATGAAATAATAAGTTGTTTGCCCTTAAAAAAAAATTCAACCATATTATGTATGCTCAATTGAATATTGTCCTTAAGAATATAATTGTTACCTTGGGGTGAAAAATGGTTTTCTTCAATAATGCACCCATTGGCCCAAATATATTTCAACTCTATAGTTGGTATTTTCGAACATCAAAAGAAAGTCACGTTCAATATATTTTAATCACAATTTAAAAAAAAATATCTTAACTATGAAATATTTAAATCAAATAGAACACAATGTAATAAATGCTCATGTACCCATTCAGATTTTTTTAAAAATTACCATTTCGTAATTTTTGCTTCATTTTTAATTAAAATTTACAGATATGGCTAGAGTCCTATGCTCTATTTCATTTCCATTTCTCTTCTCCAGGGAATAGTTTTTTCTAGGTTGATTTTTATACTTCCTCTGTAGGAAGGAAGTATACTTTTATTATATACGCATGTGCCCATAAAATATAAGCTGACTTCGTGTGTAGTATGTGTCTATGTGCATCCTTTTACGGCTTGCTTTTTTCACTCAACAACATGTTTAAGATTTTTCCATGAATATACCACAGTTTATTCCGCTCATTCCCTGTGATAATCATTTAGGTTGTCTTCTATTTTCTCTATTACCAATGATACTGCAACAAGCAGCCTTGCAGGTGTGAGATATCAGGATATATACCTGCAGTAGAAACAGAGGAGCATCTCCAATTTCATTAACTATTGCCAAGTTGCTCTCCAAAGTACTAATATCATTTATATTAATGTCCCCAGAATATTAGACTCTATTTCTCATACCCTCTAATATGACTAATTCTACTTGACTTTTAAATTTTTTACCAATCTTATGGCTATTTTAATTTGCATTTTCTTAATTTCCAATGAGACTGAGCATCATTTCTTGCATTTATTTACCTTTTATCGTCTATAAATTTTCTATTCGTATCCTTGAATCATTTCTGTATTGTTTGTCCTTTTTAAATTACTTTTTACTTGTAGGCTTATGTGGGTTGCTTTTTCACTCTTTTTGTGCTATCTTTTGATAAATAGTGCTTCAGTTTTAAGGTAGTCAAATGTATTAATCATTTCCTTTAGTTTTTGAGGTAGTCAATTTTATTAATCATTTCTTCTGGCTTATACTTTCATGTATAAGAACTCTTCCACTACTCTGTCATAAATATATTACCTGATATTTTCTTCTAAAAATTGTAAAGTTACTTCCAACTTTTAAATCTTTTATACATCTGGAATGTATTTTTTGTATGATTCACTGAAGCTATCTAATCTTATCTTTTGCCATATGAATAACCAATCGATTCAGAACCATCACTGAATACTTCTTTTCCTAACTAATGATAATACCACATCCAATATAGATGTGACATGGCAAATACAGAATCTATTTCTGGGCTTTCTGCACTATTTCATCAGTATATGTGTTTATCTCTACATCACTACTATATAGTTTTAATTAATACAGCTTTACTATAAGTCTTGGTATTTGTTATGGTGAGTCCGATTCCTATCATCTTCCTTTAAAGTATCCTCACTTCTTTTAGCCTTCTACTCATTCACAAATTATTTTATGATCAGCTGACCAATTCCATGAAAAATCCTTTTAGGTTTTTTTATCCAGGAAATTTGCTTACTTTTGTTAGTTCTAGTAGTTTGCCAAGATAGCGTTGGATCTCCCATGTAGCTAATCCTATAGCTGGCAAAATGTCAATTAGATTTCTTTTCTTTAGATCCTTAACCTCTTTCATTATTGCTATTATATATTTTATCTTATTTATGCACTTGTTAAGAACTCCAGGAGAGGGGTCGGCCCAGTGGCGCAGCGGCTTAGTTCGTGCTTGGCAGCCTGGGGTTCACGGGTTTGGATCCTGGGCGCCTGCTAATGCACCGCTTGTCAGCCATGCCGTGGCGGTGTCCCATATAAAGTAGAAGAAGATGGGCACGGATGTTAGCCCAGGGCCAGTCTTCCTCAGCAAAAAGAGGAGGATTGGCAACAGATGTTAGCTCAGGGCTGGTCTTCCTCAGGAAAAAAAAAAAAAGAACTCCAGTAGAATGCTGAATACAATGCCAAATATAGAGACCATCATGGATTTGTTTCTAACTTTAAAGAGAATGCTTTTACCATTTCACCATTAATTTTGAGTCTCTCTTTTCCTTTATTTCTTCCTTCCTTTCTTTCTCTCTCTCTCTTTCTCTCTTTCTTTCTTACGTTCATTTTTGTTAGGTAAGCTTCATTATGTTAAAGTTCATTGCTTTATATTTCTCGTCTGCTAAGAATTTTTTTATAACAACAAAGATAATTTTCCACTTACTTTGAAATGAATATCTAGTTTTTTACTCTCAATGTATTACTATGTCAAAATACATTAATCAATTTTCTAATGTGAAACCATCTTTCCATTCCTGGGATAAACCTTACATGTTGATGATAATTTTTTAAATATGTTGTTGGTCTGGTTTGCTGCAATTTATTTTAGTATTTCAAATATATATCCATAAGCGAGATCAGGCTTCTACTTTTCAACTTCATACAATTCTCATAAAATATGTTAAGAAGAGTTCTACTTTTTTCTGTTCTTTGAAATAATTTATATAAGGTAGAGATGATCTGTTCCATGTAATTATGGAATAACTCATCTATTACAGGTCTGGGCCTGATGGATCTGAAGGGGTGTGTATGGAGACATTTAGCTTCTAATTCAACATCTTTAAAGGTTATATGTCTATTTAGAATTTGTATACCTCCTAAAGTCAATGTTAGTAATTGGTATTTTGTAGGAAATTGTCCATTTTGTCGGTGTTTTCAAATTAATTGGAATAATCTATTAATATATCTATTTTTTAAAAACATCTGTCCTTTCGATAACTGTGCCTCCTTTTTATGCCTAATACTGTTTTATCTGTGCCTTTTCTACTTTTTTCTTGCTCAATCATAGCAGTTTGTCTTTACTTTCAAAGAACAGCTTTTGGTTTTGTCGATCCTCTCTATTATTTCTTTTTTTTTAATGTTCTTTATAAAATATATTGTAAATACAGGCGCCAGCCCAGTGGCGCAGCGGTTTAGTTCGCGCTTGGTAGCCCGGGGTTCACGGGTTCAGATCCCTGGTGCCTGCCGACACACTGCTTGTCAGCCATGCCGTGGCGGCGTCCCATATAAAGTAGAGGAAGATGGGCATGGATGTTAGCCCAGGGCCAGTCTTCCTCAGCAAAAAGAGGAGGATTAGCAACAGATGTTAGCTCAGGGCCGGTCTTCCTCACACACACACAAATATATATATATATTTATATATTGTAAATACAAAAACTATCTAAAGCATACATGTGAGTTTTAAGGAATAATAAAATGAACACTAAGGTACTCACCTTCCAAGTTAAGAAATAAAACATTATTATTTTCAAAATCCCTATATGCCTCTCCCAAATTGCATTTTCTTCTCTCCCTCAACCCCCAAAACTTGGGTAACAACTAATGGATGATTTTTGTGTTAATCATTTACTTCCCTGACTCTGCTTAATTTTACCCATGTGTATGTATCCCTAAAGAAGAGACAAGTTTATTTTGCCAATGTTTGGCATTTAAACATATGCAGTCATATGCTAATTGTATGCAACTTGATTTCTTTGCTCAAATTATGTTTGTGAAATTTATCACTGCTTAGTATATAGCAGTAGTTTATTCGTTTTCATTGCTATATAGCACATCATTGGAAAGAATGTACAATTCATTCATTAACATAATTTTTGAAAGGGATGATATTCATATATAGATTTCAATTATGTCATGCTTCTTGAAACTATAAAGCAATTTGATACTATATTTTTGGGGATTGGATATATTACTGAAAATAAAATAAAAAATATAAAGGCACCATTAGATTAGCACTGGTGAACTAATGCCTTTCAAAGGTACTTTTAAAATAATTTTTGTATAGGTGAGTACACAATAAAAAAACACAACACACAAAAAAAGACTTTTTTAAAGATTGATAAATTATGGATTGACTATTTAAGTTATAAAAAAATCTCTTTTAATGGAAAACCCTCCATGGCAACTTTAAATATCTGATTTATATAACCTAGAATTGCAAGCAACGTTCAATTAAAATGTAACAAACTATGTTTAAAAAAATGATAATATAAAGTATTGCCTACTGTAATCTGGGAAAAATAAATTGCTTTGTTTCATTGTACAAGACTATGCAAATTTTACTAATTGTATGATAGAAAGTTTATCATACAAATCATTAAATCCTGACAGAAAAATCTAATGCCAAAGGAAGAGTGAAACTAAAGGGTTATCTGAGATTGTTTTACTTTTATGCCGTTGTTCAATTTTATAGTGAATACACCAGGTAGGCTTTCTAAAATGACACCCTTTTTCAACAGAGGAAAAAGAAGCTAAAGAACAGAAATTTATGGAAAGTCTGGAAAATAAAGAGGATCTTCTTAACTGAGCATAACAGTTACGGAATCTCTCATGGACACATGCCTTCTGCAAAATGGAAATGCTACCTTTCAAATTCTTACCACCTCAAAGGTAAATTGTATGATTTACCTCTCTGTATTCTCAGTACTTCAATGAATCTATGAAATTTCCTTATAACCAAGCTCTGTAAGATGGGATTCTAGGTAAGTGGAAAGTGTGAATAACCGCAGGTCACCACAGATACCACATATGGAATGCCAACTGCCAAGGGGATTACAACAGGACCAAAAAATGTGCAAGGGCTTACGTGTATTTAGTGACTCAGACAGTGCTTCAGGATCTAGATGTATCTCAATATGAACATCAGCCATCTCCTTCTAAAAAGGTAGCTGATAATGCGCTGATTTAAACATATACTAAAACTTGGACTTCCTTAAGATCATAGTTTTGAAATAAACTAGTTCTCATTTACTGCCTTTATTTGTCTTAACCTTTTTTTTTCGCTAATGCAAAAGATAATAGAAATTACTGTACTCATTTTTAACAGATGAATATGTCAAATGTTATAACGATAAAAAAAGTCTGATAAAGGAATTATATTATTCTCATTAATCAAGGCTATAAAATCTGAAAAGATAGAATGCCCATTTGTCAACACAGGTTGTAGGTAGAATTCATATACTCCAAGGGGAAAAGTACGTTATGCTATAAAGAAAAACACTATTTCAATTCCTTTTGAAAAAAGGCGCTTTTAGCAAAATGGTAGATTAAATGTGTCTATGTACATACCACTTATAGCATATAATAGATAACATAATTCCCAAAGTGGATTTGATACAGTGAACAATGGTAAAAACATATTTAAAAGGATCTCATTATTTGTAACCAGGCAGAAGACATCTGAGCAACTGAGCTAATGCAAATTACTTTCATCATCCTTAAGTTTTTGTTACATTAAGAGGAGAAACATTTTAAGAGACACTCAGTACTTTCAACAATAGTGGGATGGTCTGATGTTTCTTTTCTAGTTTCCCACCCCCCCTTTCTTTCTTTCTTTCTTTTTTTTTTTCTTTTCTTTGTGTGTGTGGGGGGGCGGATCATTAGGAATCCTATTTGATCTTTGATGGTAGGTGTTTAGAGTGTACTGAGGATAGAAGGGTGGGAAAGGGATTCAGATGCAGGAGGAGAAAAGTGCAAATGGGAAGATTCCTCAACCTACAGGGACAGCTCAGTGGGAAGGCAAACATGTTAAAAGTCTCAGTTTTGTGTTAAACATTTGCTTTGAAGAGCTCTCACCTCCAACAAGGAATTGTTTTTGAGAGATCCATTAAGGCATCCATAAAATGAAACTGTTTCTAAAATGTTATGCCAGTAACATACTAAAAAGTTGAGAGTTGTATGAGTCAAAAGGAAATAGAGGATGGTCAATAGAAGTCTTAATTTACCCATCTGGACAGAAATTGAAGGTGTTTATAAACTGGGAATTGCGGATGAAAAGAAATCCTTTATACACTCTCCAGCATTCAAGTCTCCAGATAAACCATTTAATCTAAACTTTAGGACATTCTTTTTTAAAATAATCCTAAAAGAGTATGTCATATACTAGAGCTGATGCTCTCTCTCCGTACATTGGCATGCACCTTCTTGCCTTCCCACAGCCCAGCACCCTCACCCCCTGGCATCTGACAGCTTCTTGACTTCCACGCCCTTCCCTCCAGCGAATACGGGAGATCTTGGGAACACAGCCTCTCTGCAGTTTTTTCTCCCCGTTCTCGAACCCCTTTCGCAGAGAAAATACAAAACTCTAAATTCATACTTTTAACCATAAAGGCTGGGAACACCTTCAAATATATCATAAGAGAATACATGTTGAGAGCAGTTCCCATTTGTAGAGTCATTTCATCAGCTCAGTCATTTTATTGGAACAGTTGCCTGGCAGGTCGACGTCCTCACTTGTACAATTCCTTGTCCATAAACATATCTTAGATCATAACTACCAAGCCATTATTCATAAGTCGCTGATTCAGAGACGACAAAGCTTGGACCCACTCGCCCTGCTTGGGGGCGGAGGTGCAGCAAGAATCCACGCAGCCAGAGTCGACCTTCTTCCGAGCCGGCGGGTCCTCTGGCCACGGGACCCCACGCCCATCCATGGACGCCGGGAAGTCGCGGGTCCGCGGCTCCTTTCCACGGCATGTCCTGAGACCAACCCTGGTCTCGTCTGAAGCTCCGCGCGTAATCGCGCCGTCAGAGTTCCGGATTTTTCCCTTTATGTCTCCTCAGTTCTCGGAAAATTGTCCCTATCTTCCTCTCCGGGCGGATCTCGTCCTCCGTCGCAGGTTTCCCGGTCACGGAAGACCCCAGGCTTGGGCTCTGAGCTTGCGCAGTCCTCCCCGGAGCCAAAGTACGACCCAACGCACATCTCTCCCACCACCCCACCCATTCCTGACTTTACCCCCTCTGCTTCCCCAAACCCACCCCCTCATTACACCACGGACCCCAACGCCAGCCCTTACCCAGCCTTCCCATCCCCCGTGCCTCAGGCACACTCCGCCCCCGGTCAGGTGGCTTGTGGGGGTGGACGGCTTGGGTGAGCTGCTGAATAACCTTCAGCGGAGGCAAAACGCGGACCAGAACCCAGGGCCACTGCTCCAACCCCTCCACTCACTAACGTCCCCATCCCAGTGACCCTAGGGTGGGCGGCAGCCCCTTGAACCCCATTTCACTTCTGTTTTGCCCACTCAGGGATCCTGAAATACCTGACCAAATACTCTTCCTCCTTCTCCCCCAAACACGCCCCAACCACCATCACTAGCCCGGGGAGCCAGGGAGGAGCGCGAACCTCAACCCCCGACCCCGCGACGGCGCAGCGAAGTCGGAGTGCCACCCCAATTGAACTCAACAATCGAACATGATGCCCCCAACAAAAACCTCGAGCCCGAGTCGTCGTCCAAGACGAGTTTCCTATCCTCACCCCGCCCGGGCCCGAATTTGGGCTTGTTCCTGTCCCGCAGGATTGAGCTGAGCCGCGGACGTCAGCTTTGGTCCCGCTTCACCCCTACCGCTCCCCGCGCAGGACCAGGGCGGATCCACCCCCTTCCTCATCTCGGCTCCGGGCGGCTGCCCGCGCGGGGCCCCACCGGGGCCCCACTCACCGCGAGGGGCAGCAGCAGCCTGCAAAGGGCTCCGCGCACGGAGCTCCGGGGCCCGGAGGCGGCCATCGGGGCGCGCAGCCGGGGACGGAGGACGCGGGCGCCGGCGGGAGGCCGAGAGACGAGGGCGCGCGGAGGTGCAGCGGCGCCGGAGGAACGCTTCTCGCCGCCGCTCGTCTTTAAGTCGCCTTGGCCTCTCTCACGCTTGCCTGCCCGGGAGCGTGTTCGCTCCTGAGACGGGATTGGACCCAGGAGACGCCGAGACGCCCCTCCTTGTTATTTCTTAAGTTTTATCACCGCGGGAGCCGCTGGGGAGCTGCCCCAGCCTGTCCCTCCGCTCCCCGGCGGCCGCGCCGGGCACTCGCTCGCGGGAAAGCGGTCCCGGGCCCACCCTCTGCCGGCTTCCCACGCCCCTCGGCCGCCCGCGGCGCTGCGCCCCGCCTTCCCTCCGCGCGGCCCTGCCGCCCAGACCGTCCCGCGGCGCCCTCCCCGCCGACGCTGCTCCCCGCATTCCCACTGCAGAGCCCAAATCCGCCTGCGGGGATCCCTGCCCCAACACGGGGCTCCTGGGTGCCAGGAACACCCTTGTGATTGGATCAGCGGATCCTCCCTTCCACTCCTGATCAAATTTGGGGCAGTGGCTCCTGGTTAATACAAAATGTATGTATTCTTCCCAAATTTGACCAAAGTGATAAGATAAACGACAGAGGGAAAATTATGCGAAACGGCAAGAGTAAGTTGGCGTTTGGTATCCCAGAAATGAAAACCAAGTAAAAGAAATTCTGATATCTGCCCATTTTTACACACCCCAAATATGAGGGGTTACACCCAGAGCTATTTTTTACTGCCAATTTTGTGGCCTTATATGAGCCTTCTAAGAAAGAATTTGTTCTTATATGTAAATTATTGATTTGGTAATTATTTGGTAATTGTACTGAGATGCAATTTTTCAGTTTGTGGTAAGAGGAAAATCCACCCAAAACTCTACTCAGAAATGAGGCTTACAAATTCAGTATCATTCAACAAGCAAGTATCAGGGCCCTGAGTAGACCAGATACTGTGTGAGAGGCTGGAGGAAAGGAAATGCACAAAACCCAGCTTTTGTCCTAAGCAATTCAAACTCTAGGAGGGAATAAAGGCAATCAAAGCTCAGGATGCCAGACTTTTTAACAGAGAGTAGTTTACAACACTAACAGCACAGTCCTTTACTTCTCTCTAGGTTGAGCTTTGTGTCCACTAAGCCCCTACAGGCCGGATTCAGGAGGAGCTCCTTCTTATATATGTGTTCCTGCACCTCAAAGTCCATGTACAAGTTCCTAGGCCAGGACCCTCAGATAGGCCGGATTAATCAGGGAAGGCGCTAAGGCCTTTGTTCATCTCACCGTGACCAATAGACTCCTTGTCTAAGCCATGTGTTTCCCTAAAGACTGAGGCTTCCCGGAAACTCACAGGCCTCAGCTCTTGGGACTCAGACACTGAATTCAGCTTCCCAGTCCCATCGCTGAGGCATGCAGGGTCTGCATCAGAGACCCTGTCTCACCCTAGGGGCTTCTGTATGGAAGAGCCCTTCCAGCCTCACAGAAGGTTCTCCAAACTTCTCTCCACTCCAAGTGTTTTCACCTCCCATCCTCCAAACCTTCACCTTCACCAGTGACCTCAGGAAAAGCCTCTTAAAGTCTTCTCTGGCCCCAGCCAGCCTTCAGAAACACAAGTGGATCATGACTTTCCCGTAACATAGATGATGCTATGGACTGGATTGTGTGCCCTCAAATTCGTGTGTTGAAGCCCTAACCCCTAATATGATTGTATCTGGAGACAGGGCACATAGGGAAGTAATTAAGGGTAAATGAGGTTATAATGATGGGGCCCTGATCAGATTGGATTAGAGTCCTTACAAGAAGAGACACCAAAGGACTCTCTCTCTCAATCTCTCTCTCTCTCTTCCCACCATGCGTGGACACAGCAAGAAGGCAGCTGTCTACAAGCCAGGAGGAGAGCTCTCACCAGAAACTAAATCTGCCAGACCTTGATTTCAGACCCTTAGCCTCCAGAACTATGAGAAATAAATGTCTGTTGTTTAAGCCACCAGTCTGTGGTATTTTGTTATGGCAGCCCAAGCTGACTAATACAGATAAGAAAAAGAGATGCAAACACTAATTCCTGCGCCCTACACCTAATTCACTATTAAAGAGGTAGAAAGGGGTGGATTGTTAAGAAATTTTAGAGAACCCAAGTAATCTGAAGTTTGCAGAAGCAAAATGCTTGAGATAAGAACAGACAGAGAAAAGGGGAAGGGTAGGTACCTGTGCTGGGCAAAAGCAACACCACTAGCAAAGCTCTGAAGAGTCTTGTGAGGGCCTCCCATGTCAAGGAAACAGAAGGAGTTTCTTTAGAACCAGTGGATGGAAGAACTCCTATGGCTGGGAATTAGGTGAGAAAGACAGGCTTGTGACAAAATAGGCTGAGGACCTGAATTTCACCCTGAAAGAGATGGAGAACCACCCACTCAATCCGTAAAAAGGATCACTAACTACAGCTAAGAATTGTCACTTTGGTGAGTTAATGAATCATTAACTTCATTAATGAACATGTTTATGCCTTGATATGGCTTTCCCTTAATACTCAGGGAATAAGTCTTGAAGTATTTTTCTTTATTCTAGGTAGTCCTGGTTTTTCAGCAATTTCAACTTTATCTTCTAGAGTCTGACCTGATTATTACTGTCCTCCAAGTAACTAAAACAATAAGAGCTATTATCTGGTTGTTTCGGCTGTGCCATGTAATAGAGGAGCTTGTTAGGACTACTGGCTATATGACAATTACTCTGAACTTCCATTTCTAACTTCTACAAAATAAAAGTTATGGAAATCTATTCCGGAAATACTATAAGAAAGCATATTGGGTATATTTTCAATTTGTATTGCAAAATTCTAGGTGCAATATGAATACTGAATAATAACTGGATGTAGAATTAGTAACTGTCTTGGAATTTCCTGTTTGGTATAACATGTATTTGTCCATCATGAGTTTATTAGTCTAAGTCTTAATAAAAAGCAATGCATTTTTAAAACTTAGAGAAGAATCTCTTTGGGCAGTTAAAATGTAAATATAACTTGGAGATAAATTACATACAAGTTTCGGTTTGAATATAGTTAGAACTGGATGCCCTCTATAATAAAATTAATTTTAAATCATCATGAGGCATCATAAAGCTTAAAGAGTTGTTCTGAAATGTCTTTATTTTAATACCCTATTCCCCAAATTGCAAAGTTGGTTGGAAGTCATTGCTAAAAGGAAAATGTACAAAAATACCAAAGAAACTTATTTTCCCTTGTTATTTTCTTGCTTTAAAGAGTAAGAGAAGCAATAGTAAAGGATCAAAAATGAGAAGTGATTTTAAGCTAAAACAAAATTTCAGGAATCCAAGTGAATTGTAAACTTTTCAGTAGAAAGCAAACTTAAGAGCTTCAAGAAGAGTTGTCTGTACCTAAGAGGAATTTCTGGCCGCAGAAAGGGTAATGACCTTAGGAGGTAGGAGCTGACTCCTGGCCCACTGAAAAGGCCGCCTTGCACAACTCAGCACCAACAGGCGCTGGTCCCACACACCTACTCACCCCCACGGCTTACACGGGCGGTGATGTGGCAAATGTGGGCCTCCTCAAATAGGCCGAAAATCCAACCAGAACACCTGTTTTGATATTTGGAACAAATTTTCTAGTAAGGGGAGAGAAATTTATGAAAAACTTAAAACCAAGTAAAAGATTGGTTTTGGATAGTCCTTCTTGTGACACAAAATGAGTTCTGCCACGAGATGTTAGCTCAGAAGCACTTTTAGAATATAATTTTAGATAATAGTCACAGTAATAAACAGTAATTGAACAAGTTACTTGTTGGAGCAACAGTGAGGAATACTATACAAATATGTACTCAAATGCCAGGAGCTCTCTCACACACCTAATTTTTAGAAATTAGCTCCCATTAATGTATTCAGTTGCTCTTTTAGAGAGGGCTCTTCCCTCATGCTTAGGGAACCAGGCAGTTGTGTCGAATTCTCTGACCCCCACCCCAGTTTTCCTGCCACTCAGGCCTCCAGGAGAAGACACTGTTCTTCCTGTACCACCTTTCCCAAAATGTGACTAGAAGCCCTCTACTAACTTCCCAGAGCACCGCTAAGAACAGCCGTGACTTTTTGGTCATTTAAAAAGACTGCTAGAGACTTGGGGATAACAAAGTTCATCAAGAGTAACCTATAATATTGTGTTGCTGCCCAGAACAAGAGCCATCCCAGAATACCTCTGTCTCCCTCCTCTCCTGTCTTCCCAGGGCAAGCACTCCTCCCAGCTCTAATTTCCACCCGCATGGAAATGCTCCAGGCAGCAAAGAGAACCTCAAGTCTAGGCCAAAAATGACCCCTGGCTTCCCAGGGAAGAGAAGTTTCCTCCTCCCCCTATTCTGTGCCGAGTCTCTCAAGTCCTCAGTTCTCATTCTAGGATTAATTTCTACCCAGAGTAATTGACAGTGGGACGATCCATTCCCTTCAGGAGAAAACTCACTCCCATCCACAGAGGTGTAGACTTTCACTATAATCTTGGCAGCAATCATACAAAATTTGGATATTTATACATTTCTCAAATTCAGAATTATCTGGCTTAAGCAATACTGTGACAGTCCAATCTGGATGGGGTGTGCTGGGTTCAGAAAGGTTCCCTTTCAGTCTCTCTTGCTAATGATTCAAGACCTGTTACAATGATTTTACTCTTCCTCCAATAAAATCTTCAGATGCTCTTATAAATATCCTCTCTTCTGAAAACAGGCCTTTTAAGGAGAGAGGAACAGTCTCCTGGCGACTTCTCACCGGGCTGGAAGGAATAATGATTTTCACACAGAAAACAAAACCCCATTGTGTGAGTGCTAACTTCTTACAGTAACTGGACAACAGCAGTGTAACAAAGCCCTGATGTAGGGTGAATCTTTAGTCCCTCTCATCTTGGAATCATCCCATAATCCTTCACTTTGGTTTCCTTCAAAGTGAAAATCTCCTCCCACTGGGTGAGGCTGTAGTTTCTCCTGGATGTTCTCGTGTCCCCGGGAGGTCATTGTGTGCATCTGTCTGTTCAAAGGGCATTGCTCAAGCATGAAGGTTACAGGTGTGAGTGGGCTGACTTCCAGATCCCGTGTGTCATTTATCCCCATGTCATTCTCTGATTCACTGCCCCATCAGCCTTCTTTCTTCCCAGAAGTCTAGGAGGACCATCCCTCAAGTTCAGCTTGGGGAAGTGTTGTATCCCCCAGCTCAAATGCCTATCAACTCGCTCAGGAGTAGAGAAGCAACTTTTCTCATTAGTTCCCTATGGGCAGTAAATTATTTAATTCAGCATTTATTAATTTATTACTATTAATTCATTTTATTGATTATTAATTATATATTCATTAATTTTATTTACTCAAGATTTATTAATCTTGATTTGTCTTTTCCTTTCAGCTTGCCCAGTTTCTGAAGCCCTCTCTGTCACTAGATGAGGAGTAGCTTTCCACCAATTAGCTATTTCGTGTCCACTGAGCAGGCCAGTGCCACAACAATTGGTTCTTTCCTGCATTGTTTTCAAGCATCATACTTGTGTTTGCCTTTCAGTGTTATAATAAGCTACACACTTCCCTAATTGATAAGCTCTAGTCTTAACTTGCACACATCTATATAGGGTTATTCCAGATCCCTATTCCTCTAAACAACCCTAATGCATGTGTCCTGCCTGAACATTTTTAAAAAAAAAAACAAAAACTGAAGAGAGCCAACCCTGATGACCTAGTGGTTAAAGTTCAGCGTGCTCCACTGTGGTGGCTCGCGTTCAGTTCCCGGGTGCAGAACCCCACCACTCATCTGTCAGTGGCCATGCTGTGGTGGCAGCTCACATAGAAGAACTAGAAGGACTTACCGTTAGAATATGCACCTATGTACTGGCGGCTTTGGGGAGGACAAAAAAAAGAATAAAGAGGAAGACTGGCAACAGATGTTAGCTCAACCAAAAAAACCCACAAAAACTGAAGAGCTAGTAATATTCTTAGCAGACACATAGGCGTGTACCAGAAAGGCTACTTTGCTTCCCCTTTCTGGTAAGGTTGCATGTTCCTGACATGCTCGATAAAATTGACTGTTTCTCCCAGATTCCAAGTTCTGTTTAGATGTGGTCAGAGAAAGTCCTAATCTTAGCTATAATACTTCACTTCTAAAATGAGAATCTTTGACCAAAATCTCCCTGCCAGACCCCCAAAGTAACAAATAAATATTTTTAATAAGTTTTAGAATGAACAATTCCAAACTCAAAGAGACATCATCCATAAGAACGTCTTTATTTCCTACTCAAGACAACATTAAGTAGTGATCAGATATTATCTGGAACAGCTTCTCAACTGTCTAACGATGGATTATCTGATCTCAACTGCTGTACTGTTCCAAAGGTCTAAGCAGTCTGGAGACCACTGCATCTTTGCACCCCTCTCATCCTCGAATGGGTGGGCAAAAGGAAGTTGGGAATGGGCAAGCTCTGCAGATATGGCTATGACACCTTTTCTTCTTTATGATGACCTGCCTTTCTGTAATATTCCTAAGGTAAGTGACAGCAATGTCACCCCATCTCAACTTTTCCTTTCTCATTTGGTACACTGAGAGTCAGGTTTTCTCTCTCCAGAGACATATTGGAACATGATAAGCATATGCAAGTTTTTATGATGCAATGTAAGACAAAGAACATCTTATTTTCTGCCACATTCTCTCATGATAACCTATAAATTATTCCTGAGAGTAAGGAGGTCTGAGCCTTGCTCTCCCAGCCTCTCCCAGAGACAGTTCTCCAAGCTCATCTATTCACAGAAGAAAGAAGTACTCTTATTATGGCAATTGGCCAGAAACATGCCAGGTTTCTTCCCCAAGTTTGTCCCAGGCCTCTAGCTTATTCCTCCCCTCAGTTCTTTCTCTCAGTTTTGAACAAGTGGGGTCATTGTTCTTTAGCTCACAATAAATCTTTGTACTTGGCCATTGTTGAGGCAAAATGAAAGGCTGTTTTGGCAACAACCTAATATTAGTAAAATGAAGAGACCTGTTCCAAAAATAACAAAGATCCAAGTCTGCCTGACCTGGTACTCTAACCCCACCTATTTAGAGATTCTAACTGAAGATTTAAATTGTCCATTAACGTGTTTGACATAATTGCCCTGGGTAGGTCCATGTAGTTTTCAAATATCTGGCTTCTCCATCTTGCAAAAACACAAAATTTTGGAAAAGATTTTTCCTTTTCCATTTGATTCAAGTAAGGTGATCTATACACGTGTGTAGGTCCCAATTCACCTCACCTGATTGGTCAAATAATGATGCCCCTGGACCCTTTTTTTCTTTATTGATGTATAATTTACATAGAGTAAAATTTATTAACCTTAAGTGTACATTTCAGTCAATTTTGACAAACATATACACTTGTGTTACCATAATTGAAATCAAGATATAGAACATTTTCTTCACCCAAGTCTATACCCATCTTCACCCTGAGGCAACCACTGTTCTGCTTTCTATCACTGATGAGTAGTTCTGACTTCCTTGGAATTTCACATAAATGAAATCACACAGGTATCTATTACACTGCATCACTTTTTATCTATTGGACATCACTTTTGCTTTATTCTACAGTTTAGTGGCTTAAAACAACTAGGACTTGTTATCTCAGACAGTTTCCATGGAATCAAGGCATGGTTTAGCCAGCTGTCTCTGGCTCAGTCATCTTAAGGCTACACCGGATCTGTTTTTAAGTTCACTTATGAGACTTTTGGCAGGCTTTCCTTGATAACTGTTGGCCAGAGACATCAGTTCCTTGCCACGTGGGCCTCTTGAGGGCAGCCCCCACCACAGGTAGCTGGCTTCCCTCAGAACAAGCAAGAAAGATGAGGTGCCCAACACGGAAGCCACAGTCTTTTTGTAACCCAATATCAGAAGTGACTTTCTATCACTTCTGCCAACTTCTGTTGGCCAGAAGCAAGTCACTGGGAGACTCCAAAATCAAGGAAAGGTGATTATGCAAGAGCTTGAACACCAGGAGGCAGAGATCTTGGGATGCTCTCTTAGAGGCTGACTGCCACATGGTATGTATGCTTTTGTGTCTGGTGTCTTTCATTCAACTTAATGTTTTAAAGATTCATTCAATATTGTTGAGTGTATCAGTAGCTTACCCCTTTTATTATTGAGTAGTATTGAATTGTATGAGTATACCACAATATATTTAGTTCTTCTCTTTTACATTACTTCTAGGTTTCAGCTATTATGAATAAATCTGCTATAAACATTCATGTGCAAGTCTTTTTGTGGGCATAGGCTTTCATTGCTTTCCTGTGTATCTCCAGTAGTAGAATTACCAGGTCATAAGGCAGATGCTATACTTTGACACAAACTGCCAGACCAATTCCCCACCACCAATATATACGAGTCCTAGTTGTTCTACATCCTTGCCAATATGTTTTTGTCAATCTTATCATTTTAGCCACTATGGTTATCTCATTATGGTTTTAATTTACTTTTCCTGATGAAGAGATAGCTCATGTTTTGAATTTGCTTTTCCCTGATGACTAATAATGTAGAGCAACTTTTCATGTGTTTATTTGCCATTTGTACGTTGTTTTTCTTTTCATTACTGTTTTGTAATACTATTTACTACATATTAACAAATATTTAAATTATATAATGTGTAATAAATATGTAAATTATTTAAATATTTATTGAAATAAACTCAAATTTTGTACACTTTGAATAGAACTATCTTTTATTTATTGAAAATATAACTCAGGTCCTTCTTCTTTCTCCTCCACCTTTTCATCTTTACATGAGCTAATGGTCAATGCAGAAGTGGTTCCAGACTCACAGGAACTATTAAAATCTTTATTTCACAGGTTGGATTTGCAAGTAGGAAGATGGAGGCAAGGGCATCTTTCTGGAACATTGTTATTGTCTAATCTTTTGAACCATAGGCCCCTTTTAAAGTTTCCTTTTGGATGCAAGATAAAATTTATAGTCATGGAAGAGAAAGACCCAGCTTTGCAACTGACTCAAAAGTATGGGAAGGCTGCAACTGGGCCAGGACTGACCAAGGTCTGTTATCTCCATAAGTCAAGCTACAAATTTAGGAGCATCATCACCAAGAACAGTAGTTCTTAACTCTGGTTGCATGTTGGTGTCTCCTGGGGAGCTCTTAATAAACACCAATGCCCAGGCCCACCTCAGACCAGCTACATCAGGATTTCTGGGGGAGGGGCTCTCTAAAGAGTATTATTTAAAAGCTTCCCAGAGTATTCTAATGTGCAGGTTGGGAACGAGATTCTTGCTCAAGATAAGTGGTTCTCAAAATGTTGTTCCCTGACAAATAGCCCATGAACCACTGGGAACTTGGAGGCTCTTTACTCATCCTGAAATATGATGACAGAGATACAAAACCCATGAAATGATGAGACTAATTTTGGAAGAATTCAGGTTTCTGGGTTTTCCCAAGATGCAGGTTCTCAAATAATTTTTTTTAATATTTCATTTTGATTTAGAAATAACATCTTCATTTCTGATTTTTAATCCTCTTTATAGCACTTCTATAATCTAATTTGTACTTTAACAAGAAAGGCTTAAGTATGTTTTTGTGTATTTCATCAGGTCCTTTCATGGTGAGTATGGTGAAATATCCTGTAGTTTCTGGCCCATTTATTGCCTGGACTATTGTTATCTGTACTCTTTTATTCTTACTTTCAAAGTCTCTCCCTTGATTTAAGTAAATTCCAGTAGAAATCTATATCAAGGAAGTATTTCTCCTACACACGCATTCAAGTCTAGATGTTTCCTATTCTTGGTGAAATATCCATGGGCAGAAAGCCTCCAATGCTTCTGCTTTCTCATCTCAATGTGAAATACTCAAACAAATACTCAAATAAATGCTCAAGAGTGTTTATTCTAACTCTTGGGGCTTGGTGTTTTAAGCAGTTTCCAGATAAACTGTCTATGTCATTAAGATTTTCCTCTGCTTACAATAGACACAATTTTTACAATTTACTTTGATGTCCACAGCCATCGGCAAAAAGAAAAAACTATCCCCATATTTCTTTGGTGTTTTTTTCCCACTTGGATAGCAAAAGTTATCATGTAAGACTTAGCATCATAACACAGTAAACATGGGACAAAGATAGACGTTTCTTTTGCCTACAATACAATATCTTATTAATCAGCTGTTTACGCCAGTGTCGAAACAAAATCCTACTTCCCTTTGATATAGCTCTGTTCCTCTTTACCTGGAGGTTATGGGTTTTGCTTTTGTTTTCAGCTTCTTCCTTAGCTCATGCTTTACCTAATTTTTTGCCTTTCTATCCCACACTCTCAACTGGGACAATACAAATGTTCTTAAGCCACATACAGTTGACAGTGGTGAAGGCATGATTGCTGAAATCACGTTTTCTTTCCCACCTCTTTTAGGAAGACCAAACAGTCCTGATGCTCAAGCTATTTTAAATAGCCTGAGAATTTGGTATTTTATAGAGGCTATGTGAGAAAGATTTACGGAGATGTGAACTTTGGTTGGAGACCTGAATGGTAGAAGGGACCAATGATCCTGAAGAAAAGCTTTCCAGCCTGAGAGAACAGCAAGTGTAAAAGTCTTGGAAGTGAAGAACAAGCATGTTTTTCAAGCATGTTATGTTCAGAGAACAGAGAAGCCAACAGGTGCTGGAGTGGAGGGAGGGGTACTAGCACATGAATTGGTAAAAAGAAGCAACAAAGATAAAAACAAAAACTTCATAGCCCTTGTTAAAGAGTGTAGGTTTTATTTTAATCCCATCTGTTCATAAGAAGCTATTGAAGGGCTTTGAGATGGGAAGACTTGATTTGATTTATACATTCTATAAATCACTTATGGCTGCTACAAGAAGCCAGATTGTAGAAGGCAAAACCGGCAGATATAGTAGTTCAGACCAAAGGTGATGATAGCTTGACTTATAAAGGTAGTGGAAGTAGTGATAAAATTTGGATTTGTGATATAGCTTGAAGTCAGATCTCACAGGACTAATTGACAGATGGGAGGTGAGAGGAAGAGAAGACTCAAGGGCGCCTACCAAGGACTTTGGACTCAGCGAGAGTGTGAACAGAATGAATGAATGAATAAGGGGTATTGGGAGAGGAACTGGTGTGGGGTAAAATATCAAAGATTTTTAATTGGTTGTGAGTTTGAGATTATATATTCAAGTTAAGATGTGTTATTTAAAATGTTGGGACTGAAAGAGAAAATCTAGGGAATGAGTGAAGATAGATTCCCTGAGGTACTCCAAGAGTCAGCAGGGAAAGAGGAACCAGCTTCTCCTAGACTAAGGTGGACTGATCAATGAGTGAGGAGGACTCTGTTAACCTTAGTGTCCCATAAGCCAAGGGAAGACAGGAAGTAATTAACAAGAAGGAAGTAATTAACTGTGGCATAGGCTTTTGAAAAGTCAAGTAAGATTAGAGCTGAAAACTAACCCTTGGATTGAACATGGATGTCATTGGTGATAATGAGAAACTGAGTTTCCTTGGAATAGTGGTGATGAAGGTGTGATTGCAGAGAGCCAAAGATCAACTAGGCAAGGTGATGAGGAAATAGACACAGAGGCAACTCTCACATCATTGCTTCCTTGCATCTGTCACACTTTGGTTTCCCTGAAAACAAAGCCTGAAACACAGATGTGAGAGAAACTAGCCTATTGGGAAATAATCCTGGAGGCAGAATCAGAGAAAAGGAAAAGTGAGGCTGGGAAAATACAAAAGTCAATAAAGGGTGTGTTATTGAGTTGATTCATGCAGTGGGCTCAATCCCACTGGTGACCCTCTGATAAATGATCTAAATTACACTTACGAGTTGTATTCTAGAAAGTAACTCTAAGCGACCACAAACTTAGACGCTTAAAACAATACACACATTCATTATCCACAGTTTTTCTGTGTCAGATGTCTGGACATGAGTTAGCTGGGTGCTCTGCTTTAGTCTCACCCAGCTGCAGCTGAGGTGTTGGCTGGGCTGCATTTTCATCTAGAGGCTCAACTGGGGAAGGATCCTCTTCCAAGCTCATTCAGATTCTTGGCAGATTTCCTTATGGTTATATAACTAACAACCTGCTTTTTGCTGGCTGTTGGTTGGTGGCCACTTTAAGTCCTACAGGCCACTTGCAGTTTCTAGAGGCCACTCCAGTTCTGTCACGTGGACTTCTTTAATATGGCTGCTTACTGCAAGCTATCAAGGAAAACCTCTTTCCCCAGTCTGCTAAAATGGAATACTGTATAACATAATCACAACGTGACATCCTATTACTTTCTATTGATTAGAAGTGAGTCATGGGAGTGACGTCAGCATCATGGCGGAGTGAGATTCCCTCTTTGAATCTCTGCCCCCTACGACACAACGAAAACATCATTCACATTCCAACAGAGCTCAATCAAACACTACAAAGGACTTCTAAGAAACCCCTGCTGCCATACATTGGACAGTGGAGGTGCAGGAAGCCCAAAAGGATGGGAGGAGAGGTAAGAAGTGGTACTCCCCCTCCCCAATCGATCAGCAAAGACAGCGCCGTTTGCAGACAGAGGGGGGAGGGGCGGCCCGCAGCAGGGAAAACTATTGCCATCCAGGTGCTCTCACAGACTGTCGTGAGATCCCCACTGGGAAGCGACGACGGATGGTTTAGGGGGTGTAGCAAACACTCTAAGAGAGCCAGAAAGGAAACCCCCGGGTCAAGCAGGAGAAAGAGAGGACCCCTCCCCCACAGCCGGCGTTTCAGCATAATCCCTCAGGAGGCTGCAGCCGCCTCAGAGCAAACCACTCGCGATCTCCATCCAGTGGCAGCAGGGGGAAACTGCAGGACTAACTTTATCATGAGGGGTAAAAATAAAGCCGTCCCCGTCGGATCCTTGCGACAATTTGTCAGGGCTACAGACCAAAAGGAAAATGACAAACACCCAGAAACCAACCCTGAAGGCACAGAATTTGATAACCTGAATGACAGAGAATTCAAAATAGCTATCATAAACAAACTCAACGAAATACAAGAGAACACACAGAAACAAATCAACGAATTCAGGGATTTTGTCACAAAAGAGATTGAAACCATAAAGAAAAACCAATCAGAATTATTGGAGGTGAAAAACAAAATCAATGAGATAGTGGAAAAAATGGAGTCTTTAAAGAGCAGAACTGACAATATGGAGGAACGAATTAGCACTATTGAGGATAGCCACGCAGAAATGCTCCAGATAGAGGAGGAGAGAGAGCCAAGACTAAAAAGAAATGAAGAAATTCTTCGAGAAATATCAGACTCAATGAGGAAAAGCAACATAAGGATAATAGGTATTCCAGAAGGAGAAGAAAGAGAAAAAGCAGCAGAGACTTTGTTCAAAGAAATAATAGCTGAGAACTTCCCCAACCTAGGGAACGAGAGGGAAATAACAGTAAATGAAATCAATAGATCACCTAAATATATAAACAGGAATAAAAAATCATCTCGCCACATAGTAGCAAACTTGAAAAATACCCGTGACAAGGAAATAATATTGAAGGCAGCTAAACAAAAAAACAAAATAACATACAAAGGAAACCCCATCAGGCTCTCAGCTGATTTCTCGACAGAAACTCTACAGGCTAGGAGAGACTGGAATGATATATTCAAAATCATGAAAGACAAAAACCTTCAGCCGAGAATACTTTATCCAGCAAAAATATCCTTCAAATATGATGGAGAAATAATAACTCTCCCTGATAAACAAAAGCTAAGAGAGTTCATCACCACAAGACCCCCACTACAAGAAATGCTCAAGAAGGCCCTTAGGCCTGAAAAAAAACAAATGAGAAAGGGGATACAAAGATTCCAGCAAGGAGAAAAGCAAGGAGACTAAATCAGAACAAACTACAGCTGGATAACATCAAAAATGAATTCAAGCTCATCACTGGAAACACACATTCACAACACAAGATGAAATAAAGAGATAACAAATAAGGAGGGGAAGAGGTAAGGGATTGAATCGACCCAGCCTCAGGAAAAAGGAGGCATCCAAAAATGTACTTTCTTATCCAGCAGATCGCTTATATAAACCGCACGGTAACCACTAAACAAATAACCAGAAGAGAACCACACATGACAAATAAAGAGAAAACCAAGAGAATGAGCATGCAGAAATACCAAATTGAATTTGCAGCCCAAAACACAAAGGACAAGAAATGAAGGAAATGCAAAAGAACCAGAAGATGAACATTAAAATAGCAACATTAAACCCTCATATATCAATAATCACTCTAAATGTAAATGGATTGAATTCTCCAATCAAAAGACACAGAGTGGCAGGATGGATTGAAAACCAAGATCCAACAATCTGCTGCCTCCAGGAAACACATCTCAGCTCTAAAGACAAACACAGACTCAAAATAAAAGGATGGAAAACAATACTCCAAGCTAATGGTAAACAAAAGAAAGCAGGAGTAGCCATACTTATATCAGACAAAGTAGACTTCAAGATAAAAAAGGTAATGAGAGACAAAGAAGGGCAATATATAATGATAAAAGGGACACTTCACCAAGAAGACATGACAATCATAAATATCTATGCACCCAACACAGGAGGACCAAAGTACATAAAACAACTGCTAAAAAACCTTAAAGGAGATATTAACAATAACACAATAATAGTAGGGGATCTTAACACCCCCCTTACATCAATAGATAGATCATCCAGACAAAAAATCAATAAGGAAATAATGGACTTAAACGAAAAACTAGACGCAATGGACTTAATAGATATATACAGAACACTCCACCCAAAAAAAGCAGAGTACACATTCTTCTCAAGTGCACATGGAACATTCTCAAGGATAGACCATATATTAGGAAACAAGGCAAACCTCTATAAATTTAAGAAGATTGAAATCATTACAAGCATCTTTTCTGATCATAATGCTGTGAAACTAGAAATCAACTGCAAGGAAAAAACTAGGAAAGGGACAAAGATGTGGAGACTAAACAACATGCTTCTGAACAACCAATGGATGGTTGATGAAATCAAAGGAGAAATCAAAAGCTATCTGGAGACAAATGAAAAGGAAAATACACCATACCAACTCATATGGGATGCAGCAAAAGCAGTCCTGAGAGGGAAATTCATAGCAATACAAGCTCACCTTAACAAACAAGAAAAATCCCAAATAAATAACCTTAAATTGCACCTAACAGAGTTGGAAAAAGAAGAACAGACAAAGCCCCGAATCAGCAGAAGGAGGGAAATAATAAAAATCAGAGCAGAAATAAATGAAATTGAAACCAAAACAACAGTAGAAAGGATCAATGAAACAAAGAGCTGGTTCTTTGAGAAGATAAATAAAATTGACAAACCCTTAGCCAGACTCACTAAGAAAAAAAGAGAGAAGACTCAAATAAATAAAATTCGAAATCAAAGAGGAGAAATTACAACAGACACCACAGAAATACAAGGGATTATTAGGGAATACTATGAAAAACTTTACGCCAACAAATTGGACAACCTAACGGAAATGGACAAATTCTTGGACATGTACAACCTCCCAAAACTGAATCAAGAAGAAATAGAGAATCTGAACAGACCAATCACAAGTAAAGAGATTGAAACAGTAATCAAAAACCTCCCAAAAAATAAAAGCCCAGGACCAGATGGCTTCCCTGGAGAATTTTATCAAACGTTCAAAGAAGATTTAGCACCTATCCTTCTCAAACTATTCCAGAAAATAGAGGAAGATGGAATACTTCCCAACACATTCTATGAGGCCGACATCATCCTGATACCAAAGCCAGACAAGGACAATACAAAGAAGGAAAACTACAGGCCAATATCACTGATGAACATAGACGCAAAAATCCTCAACAAAATATTGGCAAACCGAATACAGCAATACATCAAAAAGATCATACACCACGATCAAGTGGGATTTATACCAGGGACACAGGGATGGTTCAACATCCGCAAATCAATCAACGTGATACACCACATTAACAAAATGAAGAATAAAAACCACATGATCATCTCAATTGATGCAGAGAAGGCATTCGACAAGATCCAGATTTTCACAGATCAGTTCACTTTTCACTCTGAGGCACATTCTGGCAAAGCTAATACACAGGACCCCACCCATGTATCAGATCATACTCACTCCCTGAATCCCTTAAATTACAGAAAAATTTGTACAGAAATTTAATGTAACATATTTTAAAATCCCATATCTACAACACTTAGATGAAAACTTAGCTTTTTGCATGCAATCTGCATGTTAATTTCTCTCATTTAGTCCTCATACATAGTTGGTCTCATTTGCATTTATCAGATGGCCTATCAAACCGTGTAATTTCTGCACCCTAATTTAAAATGACACATCTATTCAAATAAGAAGGCTCAGTGCTCTTAAAATTTAGCCTACTGATTTCATCAGAAATAGTCACAAGTTAGTAACTTTTTAAGACAGCTCAGAAATATGGCTGAAAAATCTCTGAAATTATGGTATTATTAAATGTAGCTATATATTAGTTTTTTTTTACTTTGTAGGTTAATAAAGCCATTTTTAGCATCAACTTCAAACAATCATTTGCAATAGTTTAAATTACATACATATTGATCAGTTTGAAATGTGAGAATATCAAAAACATACAGAACATTTTTAAATTGGGTGTGAAAAATTTTTAGGACGTATGTAACTCCCAAAAAGTTGCTGGGAAGGTTTATATATTTGCCCTGAAGACATAATCCTTTTTTGGTTTATTAAGTACTTGAAATCCAGCTGAGAGTACTGACCCCAAATTGTATTTAAGATATTTTTAGCAATAATCTTTTGACCTTGTCGTTTTCAAAGATCAAAAAGTTGGGCATGTCTGAAATCTACTTTGGATTTACCAATCCATGTGTAAAGTCTGCTTTATAATTACTAACCAGTATCAAGTTATTTTGCTGGCCACAAAGCATAGTATGTATGACAACCCAGCTGTATGCTAATTCACACTTAGCACTGCTGGAGTATGGGTTTCTCATTCACATTTCATTTTTAAAAGGCTTGTAACACATGATACACAACTGCATTTATGTGCAGCAAGCAGGATAAAGACATTTGATGTGTGAAACATTTTACATATTCTTCCATTGCATTGCATCTGTCATCTGCCAGAAAAGAATTTATTGCATAATTCCAGGATGCTACTCAGTCATCATGCTACTTCTTGTATACAATAGTTTCCTTTAAATATTGCAAATACGTTTTCTACTTTAAACACAGTATTTCTATGAAAGAAGAGAGACACAAATCTCCAACTATAAAATATCTAAAATAATTATAATGAGAAACTACTCTAACTAATCTGTTAGAGAACCACAACTGACTACAGGTTTGCCATATTTATTCTTACTGAAAATTATTTGTAAAGAAATTTTCCTGCTTCCCTTAAGAATTATAAACTTTTCCTCTAATCACCTAATTCAGATTTCCTTTGATGAGTTCCTTGTCAATAAAAGAGCAAATAAAAATCTATTATGATTAATTAAAAAAAAAAAAAAAAGAAGTGAGTCATGGTCCTGCCTTCATTCCAGAAGAGAAGATTACACAAAAGCATGGATACCAAAAGGCAAGGAACCATTGGGGGGTCACCTTAAGAAATAGGAACCCAGAGCATATACCACTGATTCATTTTCCCCTTTGGGTGGGGGTGGACCCCAAGGAGTAATAACTCCTCTGAGTTTCTGGGCTGCACCTACAACAGACTGAGAGACACTGAAGTAGGGGCTATCAATCGGTGGGCAATGGCAGATGTGTGCAGCTGTCAGCCTCAGCTATGTTGAAATCAGGTGCGCGAGAGTTGTCTTGTGGGGCTCAAAGGCATCTGCTGCAGCATCATTTGGGCCTCCGTTATATAGGTTTTTCCATAGAGGGGGCCAGAGAAAATAAGGCAGTAGCTAAAGGACAACTTGAGGTCAACAATTTTATTCACATGAATGAAGCAAATTGCATAGTGGTTAAGAGTAGCTTCTGGAGTCAGATTGCCCGTTCAAATGCTGATTCTGTCACATCCTAGTACTGCTACCCTGAGCAGGTTATTTAACATTTCTGTGCCTCCATTTCCTCATCCATAAAGTGGGAATAATAATAGTTCCTAATTTGAGTTAGGATAAAAAATTAGCACATGTAAAGCTTTTACAACAGGATATGGCACAAGATAACTGCTATATACGTGTTAACTATTATTTCTATGAAGCATTTCTGTCTATTATTGGGAATGATTCAGGCAAGAGCAGATATTGATGATGTAGGAGACAGAGGTTTAATTTCAGGAAAAAGGATCTTGAGGAAGCAAAAGGTCATGAGAACCAGTGTATTAATGGAGACATTGCCTTAAATAGGAGCAGAGAAAGTTCATCCATTATAAAGGATGGAGGTCAAAGTACACAGTATAGCTGTTGATAGTCTGGTAGTGTCGGTGGTGGAGGGAGCTCTCTTCTGCTTCTATCTTGTCACTGAAATCAGCTGCATAATTATCTGCTAAGTGAGGAAGGTGGATTAGAGCTTTGAGCAGAGAGTAAGTATAAAACAGAAAATGGACCAGATCAGCATTTTGAATTGTTGGCTCTAATCCACAATAAGAAATATTTTTAATGTTGTGAACTGGTACGCAATTCATACATGTAATCTGGAACAAAGTTTCATAAACAATACTTACTATTCCTATGTGTAATTCACACTGACCGTTTCTGTTCATTGTCTTCTAATTCATTAATAATGCAGGTTGCCACTCCTCAAATTAATTGGCTGTGTCTTAACCAATTGGCCATGTCTCACTTTTTGAAAAACTCTGAACTTAAGTAACAGAATAGAATTCTGGGTCAGGACTGAGAATCAGCGTGGTTAAATATTTTTTTCTTGAGCCATGTTCCAGGGGTAAAGTGAAAGTCATGAAATGGGTATAAATGGGGTTTATGAAATGATAGGGTTTTGCCAAGTGATTACAAAGGAGAAGAGAAGGGAAAGAAAGTTGAGAGTTATGGAGGAATACATTAAAGCAATGAATAAATAAATTTAAGCTGAGAAAGAAAGGAAATGATGAGACTATGAAAAAGAGGTAAGATTTTACAAGAGACTAAAAATTGCCAAATATATTATTGGAAGCTTTCCTAAAGGAACTCAGGCAAAAAAGAAGCAAAAGGGAACTTCCTAAGTAATTGAGTTTCAGGCACTGTATCCAGACAAATGATACAAATGGAAGCATTGGAAGGGTCCCCGGTTGAAGACAGAAACTTGTGCATTTCCCCTTAAGGACATGTTATCAGGGCTGCTTACCAGCTTCATGTAGGCGTGAAGCTAACACCAAACTAATCCAACTACCCTGCCTCGCACTTGACACACAACCCCACGCCCTACAAACATTTGAAATGCAATCTCTTTCACTAGGAGAACATTTGGAAATCAATGTTTCACTAACACTGACTTATCATTTCACTCATGTTTAATTAACATAGAATCACAGAAAACTAAAACAAAGTAACTATATATTTAATCTGATCTAACTCCTCATTTTATTAAAGAAACTTATGCCAAAGAAGGAGTTATTTGATTTCCATAAGATGCAGAGCTCAGCTCTAAGATGGTTGAAATCAAAATCCAGAATTTTAAAACCTATTCCCTCCTCTTGAAAAAATTTTATGGAGATAAATTAATCTGTTAATCAAAACCAAAATGGTTGAAACTAATAGTGTTGTTTTTTTTCTTTCTTGCTTAAACCTAAAATGTACTGGCAGGGTTTAAATTATTATTATTCTTGGAAGTAATAGCACACTCAATTATAATCGTAGGAAACAAAACTGTATCTGCAAGTTAAATCCTGTTCTAGTTTCTAGAAAACTATCCAAATTCTTTTATTGTCCTACAACTTATTTTCTGAAGACTTGAGAGCAATCAGTGAACCATGTAGAGAGTTTTAGAAATATTTCTATTATGTAGAAGTTCTTTTTAAATAATATTTATTCTCGTAAGATTTCTATATGTGTTATGAGAAAAAGAGGAATTAAATTAACTGATGTTTATATAAAAATTTTGTATGAGGTAAGGGAAACAATAAAATTAGAAAATGACTGCTATATTTCATTAAAAAAAAAAGTTCAGGCTCCAGACCACACCACAATGCTACAATGTTTAAAAACTAATGGAGACTCAGAGAGATATTCATTGTGCCAAGATTAACTTTGTGTCTATGGTGGGAGAAATAGGGAGCAACTTGGCTTGCCACAAAATGAACAATTTACTTGATTCACCTGTTGCACTCATGCAAATATTGTTTGAAATATTTCATTTGGCGTTTATAGTAAATTGATCATTTATTCTTAGTCTAGATAGAATATGAAAATTTATTGATGACAAATTCTGTGTTAAAGTAAAATTTTAAGACCAAAAGTATATGAGTGTACACAATTATAATAATATGAGATGTTAAAATATTTTTTTCTTGCTTCAATTCAATCATTTACTATGACTATATTATGTTCGTTGTAGCCTTGACATAGTAAGGCTAAGGTTCTTCTTCATAGGTCTGCAAATCTCCAAAAAACCTAAGGCCTATGATCTTTTTCTTGCTCTTTATTTCATTTTATTAATTTCCCCCTAATTTTATAAAAAATAAATGATCTTATAAAATAGAAACACAGGAACATATAATGAAGAAATATTTCCATCATCAGATTACCACTCAATATTTTAGAATATTACATATGGTCTTACATTTATATGAATTTGGGATTATACTGATCTGGAGAATTTTCCTACTTTTTCATTAATACTATATTTTATGCCTTTTCTTATTTAATTAAATAATCTTCAAAATAAAATGATTGGCTGATATTCCATTATCATCATCACAATAATACCAATAGCTACCACTTATTGATATATTGATGAGCCAATATGTGTATTTGTGTGTATTATTTCATTTATTTCTATTTTGTCCCCATTTTATATGTAAGAAATCTGAGGCTTCGGCGACTTACCAAGGTTACTCAGTTAGTGAGAACAAAGTAGCAATTTGGATTCTTGTCTTTCTGATTACAAAGTCAGTGCACACCATCATTATATTCATTATCCTCAATTACAATACATTGTATCACAATAATGTATTACAAATCATTTACTTTCCTGTCATGGGGCATTTAGTTTATTTCCAATTATCCACATATTTAATGCTCCTGAGATAAACATCCTTACATGTGTGTGAAATCTTTGCACAATTACCTTACTTCTTTAAGATCAATTCCTTTTACCTGATTTAACTGGTAATTTTGCATCAAAGCTCTGTATGTTAACTCCCCTCCCTTTCAATTCTGTCTTTCTGAACTTCTCATTCCCTAAATGTTCCCTGCATGTCCTTGGTTCCTAGAAATTTTCCTGTTGGACCTCTTCCCAAGGGAATACTCCTTAAAGTGAAAAAGCTTGACCCTTCCCCCATGTCCCTTCCCTGTTGCATAGACTCCTCTGAAGCTTCTGGCTTTAATAGTCACTCTGTGAGCACTGCCTGTCGCCCTAGCTGAGAGGGCTTCCCCATGACAGCATAGTGCTGCCAAAGAGCTGCCACCTCATGGACAGTCACCTGTTGCACCTGGTGTTGACCTACCTAGTCTTATTTATCTCTGAAGATTTGACAATTCTGATTTGTCTTTGTAATATACGCAACATAATTTGGATGCATCTTATTGACTAGCAGCATTTATGTGCAAAACTAGTTAATTTTTATTGAATGTTTACTAAGTTTCCCAGTCCCATAATCCTACCTAAACGTTGTGTCTCCAGTTCACCGCCGTGTGGTGAGTGGGAACCATGGAGTACAGAATACATTCTGAAATGATTAATTCACTGAAAGCGTGGAATTTTCCTAATCAGTGTGTTTCAACTCTTTGCTACATTTCTAGCATTTTGCTTAATGTATCTTACATGAAGAAGGAAACTTAAAATACTTAAGTTTCATAAATCTCCAAATAATCACATAAATCCAATTACTAAATCTCTACCAGTGGTTTTCAAACTTTAGAGTATGTAAAAGTGACCTAGGAAACATCGAAAGTGAAGACTTCCATACTTCCTCCCTGTCATACTTGTGATTCTGATTCAATAGGGGATCTTTATTTTAACAAACACCATGGGTGATTCTGATGCAGATGATCTGTGAATCACACTAAAAATAGTGCAAGCAAATATCAGCAAGTTCATCCTAATATCTGTCACCTGCAAAAGAAACAATACTCTGCTCTGTCCTCTTTCATGCATCCTAACAGAACTAAATGAAAAGAGGAACCTAGCAGAAACTCCACAGTTCTAACCTCTTAGCTATGCCCAGATTTTCTGTGGGGACACGAGCATACAGTCACAAAGGACCTAAAGAATGGCACAGAACAGCCCCTGACTTTTCCTTTGCACCAACAATTACTACGTAATTATACAAAAGGCCACCAGTGAGCTCCTTCTCTTTAGTCTCAAATATATCTAGAATTCAGAACATATCAAATGCGTTTAAAAGGAAAGAATATGCCCAAAGGCCATGACACAGTAATATTCCTCTGTCAAATAAGATGTGGGTTTTTCTAAATAAAATAAGGTCAAAGTGCTCTGCTTACCCCACTGACTATATATCAAAGCACTAGTTTCTATTTTATTTCCTGTTTTTTTAGCAGTATGTTCTTCTGTTTTACATGGAGACTCTATGTTGCATGTTTAATTTAATATGCCGCTGAGAGATGCATTTATTTGCTTAATTAAACAAAAGTTAAGCAAAAGTGATTTGAGTTGCTCCTTAGCTTGGTGGAGTAAAGGACTGGGGGAAGGTGGGGAGAGAGGATCTTCCTGGGAAAGAAGATCAAAATCTCATATTTTAGAATTTCAGTCCTCAGACTGAAACCCAGAGCTGAGGGGGAGGAAATGATAGAGGAAAGCATACAAATTATCCAAAAATAAAGAAAAAAATAGAAGCACCACTGTCTTGCTATTTACTAAGCCTTGCCTACCGTTAGCTGGATAGTTCAGTTCCTTTCAGGTCAGTCAGAGAACAGCAGGGCAGGGCGCCACATCTTACATGTTACCTTCCAGGTGACAGTATCAGCTTGCCATACAATAGTGTCATTGCTTCCGAGGCTCACAGCAGCACATTTCTTTTCCTTTCCTCTGGTCTGTATTTGAAGGTTTTTTTCTCTCTCAGTGCATACTTGAGCACCATGGTGTCCTGTTATAGGACGTTCTTCCAGTCTAACTCGGAGGAAGCTCTTAGATCTGCATCACTTTCCTTGCCCTCTGGTTTCTCAAGATACTTCTTGAGTCAAGGCCCAATTTTCAACAGTTTATAAATAATTAACTTGGCTTTGGCAAATCCTTGAGAATAATTTCTTGAATTCCAAAAACATAAGTGACTCTTAGATGCTTTTCCTCAGGGCGTTAGTGAGTAGCCCTTTGTAGCAAAAAATTATTTTCACTACAGTGTTGTAGCATGTTGGTAATGAGATGACAGTCTCAAATATGATTTTCAAATTGGTCAAGTTTCACGCTGAGGAAAAAATGATTCTTTAGGCAAAGCTGTAGTCATCTCCATCAGGTACCTAATAAGTATGTGAATTCATTCATACATTCATGTAAAAAGTATATTGAGAGTCTACTGTTCTATGCACTGGGCATACAGTGGTGAAGTAGATGGACAAGACCCTGTGGAGGTTGCATTTCAGTGTAGCACAGCTGGTTACAAGAAGGCTGTGCAAATATTAGAAGTAGAAGGGAGTTAGCCAACCAGAACCACAATATCCAGACAGAATCTGCCACTCTCACCGTCGCAAGGGAGAAGCAGAAGGAATTCCACAACCTCACCACCTCACTTCCTTGTACTAAATTGTGTATGCAAGTGTTGGATGTTCTACGCATTCAACATCTCTATGTTGAAAAAATAATTTAATGCAGAATTCAACATACATCATGTCTATAATGGAAAATTTATATCAAGGGAAAGTAAAGTAGTGTGCTAGAAATCAAACAACTTAATTTGTAATCTTTCCTTTTTTCTCTCTTTGTGACCTGGGCAATACAATTTGACTCATAAAAATGTTTGATGGTCAGAGTTCTATGGGCATATAAATGTGAACACCTTTCTTGGTCCTCCGGAAGTTTCCCATGAGAGAAAAGCACACACACACACACACATATACACAGACATACATATAAACCTGTAAGTGAAAACTTTACAGCAATGTGCTCTAGACACACAAATGTCTTATGGTTGGAGGAGATGGTATTTGAACTAGATCTTCAAAACAGTCCTATCTTTACAAAGGAAAAAGTGGATAACAAGTACGGAGGCCTCATCATAAGGCACAGAGAATGTATGTGGGGTAGACGGAGATTGGTATTTGAATGTGATTTTGCATTTCAAATTTATCCTCTAAAACCATAGAAGGCCCTTAGGCAGGAAAATGCCATGATCCTATTTGTTCTTTGATGGCAGTTGGAAGGAAGGAAGAGGGAAGAGACTGGAGACAGAAACACCACTGGAGCTGAGTGATGCTGAGGTTTGAGCCAGGGTACTGGTGGGAGAAACCTATGAAGAGAGGTGTGGGCCGTAGAGGAGGGTCTCCTCCTGCTCGTGAACTTTGGCTTGAGCAGGAGCACAAAGACTTCACTCACTAGAATAGTACAGTTCTTTTCTATTATCTGCAATTTTTTTGTATGTATTGAGTGCTTACCATGTGCCAGGTACCACGTGACACGTTTTACAGGCATTGGACCACTCCATACTCAAAACTACACCACTTCTTGTCCTGTACTAGAGTGTATGGACAGGGAGAGTAGCTGATTCATCTTGTACCTTCTCATACCAGCACAGCGTATATTAGGAAGGCCCTACATGGCTGTACTGGGAAGGCACTAAATGATTGTAGGCAACAAAATTAGGAAATGAATGAAACTATTTAAAATTCTCAGAAAGTTCGGCTGATTGGGGCAACAAATAGGATATGCTATGCAAACAAGGGAAAGGAGTTGAGGAGTCTGTCTCAAGCCTAAGTAATTAGAAGGACCCTATTTATATGGGAAACCCCGGAGAACCTGTGGTGCTGTAGTAATATAGTGTTCGTCTCTTTGCAATAGTGAGTTTAAAATACTAGAAGGATAACAGGGTCTTGCAGAAAAGCTGACTTAGAGCTATAGATCTGCACAGACATCATGTAACCTCTTGGAGCTTCGTTTGTTCAAGGAGGTTGAAAATACGACGACGCTAGGCACATAGAAGAAAAAAACACTGTATTCTCAGTACGTTACTGCCTAAGGAATTGACGAGGGCAAAGTCTGGTGTCAAGACTTCAGTGTGGAGCCCAGGAAAAGGCTGGAGATGGAGACTAAAGGGGAAGCTTGTAGTTGAAGTCAGATTTTGAATAACAGAATTGAGAAGCAAGATAAAAACCAGCCTTAAGATAGGGGATCAAAAAAAAAAAAGCAGAAAATGATTACAGGGAGACCCCAAATACAGACTTTAGGGAACCAATAGCAGGTTTCTGTTGTCTTCCTCCTTTCAAAGAAACATCATCCATTTCTTAGGAGAAGTCCCTAAGATTTTGCCTCCTTGAGGCAAAATATGACTGAATAGGAGTCTTATCTGCTTTTCATTTAAGTTTCAAGATTTATCACACTGATTTGTGGGCCACAGATAAGATAGAGCTTCCTGAATACCAAGACTGAGAGACCTGGAAACTATTATGAGCCACGAAGGTCAACACAGGTAAAATTCTGGTGAGGCTTCTGGGAAAGATAAATGGGAGCGTTATGGCGAGATGTCAGCTGTAAAGCAGAGTGGAGACTGAAGCTGTCATTATTCCCAACTAAGGCAATCTCTTCTCATATGTTAATAGCAGCTAATAGATATTGAGTGCTCTGTGCCAGTTCTTTTCACTAATTAACCCTTTTAACTCTAACAAAACTATGAAGAGGACTCCTTCCATCCCCTCAATATAAGTCACACAACTGAGTAAACTAATCTCTAAGTTTAAATGACTTCTCAAATCCCACAGCTAGGAAGGGTGGAGCTGAGTTTATCACCAAAGCACTCTCTGGGGTCTCCGCACTCAGGGTTACCATGGCGACTGCCAAAGAGCCTTAAACTCCCAGGCAAGCCTCTGCAGCAAGCAATCTCTCTAGCAAGACAGCTAGGAGAGAAGATAAGGAAGAGCTTGACAAGAGCAGTCTTAAGCATATGTTAAGTTTTATAGGGCTTTACAATTAGCGTCCATTTTAAGAAGCAGATGTTCTGCTTTCCATCCAATTTGAACCAAGTAGTTTCATAGTATTTCAAATTAGGCAATCCTTTGCAGATGCTTCAGCAATCTCTGCAATATTTGTTCCAAACCATTGGATATATAAGACTCAGTCGTTGGGCAATCATTATGACGAGACATATTCTCAATCGACAAACATTCTAAAGTTAAAAAAAAAGAAACAAAAATGCAAAAACCTTTTAATTATCCTATTTTCTTAATTGATTTCTGTTAATATGAAACGGGTTGCACATGTGACATTTTAAATTATTTAGTATTAATAGGAGTGCCTTTTAGGTGGACCACTCTGTGTGACTTTCATGCTTAAAAACCATTTTTTATTCAAATGTCTTACAGCCACCCTAGGAAAGGAGTTCTATTCTTACCCCCCATTTTATGATGAAAAAAAAAGACAGAGAAATTATGCAATTTGACCAATATCCCACAGCATCACAGTCTTAGAATAGTAGAGTTACATAAATGTGGTGGTAACAATGGACCAATGATCTTTTCAAATCAAACTCTAAAATTCTAAAAAATGTAGAACAGGATTCTAAAAAAGAGACTTACTTCTCTAAGTAAGAAAAATACAGTCTCATAAGCTCATATCGGACATATGATTAACAAATCTACACTAATTTTTTTAAACTACCTGATTTACTTTATCATAACTAGTAATATATAAGAATTTTGTACATAATTTATTAAAATAACTTTGAGAAATAGTATCTTTGACTAAGCAGTAATGAAACCATTGAAAAAATAAATTGATTACTGAATAATTAGCCAGTGTTAATCCTTAAAAATAATTGTTATAAGCCAAACTTGTGAATTCAGGATAGGCACATTATTAACAATCATAAATATTACAAACACATTTAAAATGTCCACATGGTTAATATACACAGAAAATTCATTGAATGAAATCAGCCGTGAAACTTGGCCTGGAATTTAGTTGGCTATTAAGTTTAATTTTGTCTTACTGTTTCAAAATTTAAATTGGCCCATTTCTACATTTGATAAAAACTGAAATTTTAAAATATTAAAAAAACTTTACAAACACATAGATATGACTAGCCATTTCATCTAAAAAGTTTTAAAATAGTTATTCTTAGATAGCTTTCATGAGCTGTATTTCAAAACTTATTTCAAAAACCATCACTATTGTGCACTTCTAAACCACATCCTTGCATTAAAGATATGAACTGTAAATATGCTATTAAATACTAAATCCCATATCCCAATTTTAATTACACTATTCCTTTTGTTAACATAGAATGTTGCATCTAATAAAAGCATGACATATTTTTACAGTTTCAATGGCAAAATTAAAGGTTCTCTGTTGAGGAGATAATGAAGCAATAACCAAGATATTTAAAACCATAAAGTGAACATTACATTGATTTTAAGAAAAACAGAGACTACATACACATACATAAAACAGAAACAGAATAACTCACTTTATAAGAGAAGAGAGACAGCTTCTTAAGATATTTCAATTCTCCAACCCAAGTAGGAATTTTAAAAATAAAGAGGACAGAAAGAAAGAGACCAAAGACCAAAACCTTGCAGGTATAAAAATACATTCTTAAAGCATTTTTTAAATTTAAATTTCACTGACAAGGTAGATAACAGAGGAACTGTGGATTCAGTGAAGGATTTTATACAGAATAAAACCTAGAAACTAAACTCCACCAAAATGGAATTATAATAACAGTCATGTTTGGTTGGGACTCTCCCTTTGCATTATGAAGAAAGGTCATGTTATAAGAATAAAACAATAAGAATGCACTATACACACTTTATAATGTTTAGAAGAACAACAGTTTTCAAGCACCATACAAACAATTAATTAGCTAACTGAAGATAATGTTAAAGCAAGGTCTCTACAATTTTCTATCAGATTATACTTCAAGTAGTCTATGAAATAGACTTGAATTAATTACACTTTATTGCACTATAAATTGGTTGTTATTATACCGAAATGTAAACAATAATGAAGATTGTCTTAATTTTTCTATCTGTAGGTCCCCTTGGGTGGAAGACAAGTAATGAAAAACTGTGTAAAAACTGTGAAATTTGTGTACTTATTTACAGCATCTCTCTGTAAATGTGCATTGGCTAAAGAGATCCCATCAAAATAATGGGGAAAAGCCCCAAACAAAGCATCTTCTATTTTTAAAAACTGAAAATTAAAAAAAAAAAAAAGAGGTGCTAAAGCCATTGGTTTTTACAGACTTGTTAGAACACAATCATCTCTTTATGCATGCTTCTGCTAGTGTCCTAAATTTGGGTTCCAGATGATCCAAAAATTCAAGCCCATCTTCTTCTTGTTGTTCACTGCAACAACCTACGGAACCAGCCACCGATCCTTTTCCTTCATAGTTATACGTAAGGACGTAGTCTTGAGCATGCTTATGATTGTCGTCCTGATCACACAGCTGCAGCTTCTGCCAAAGAGAAAAACACGACATATTTTATTATTATTATTTTAAACACCAAAACTTACTAACATAAAAATAATTGCTTTGATTTACCTTTCATTGTTTAATTTTTAATCAGTGTGTGTCCTCTAATGGATTCCTACATATAAAAAATGCACATGATTGGTCTCTATCATAAATCACACTACAAATTCACTATATAGCATGTCTCTAAAAGTCACACATGTGGCAACAAGTTTACAGGTGTTCACTTGAAGTAATCATTACTTTCCTTTTCAAAATTATGGTTAAAGTGAAATGCATCCATTAAACTGAACCCAAGATGATGTGGGCTCAGATCTTTCCAGAAAGGCATAGTGACTGTGCAGGCTGGAATTGCCTTGTACCACACTTTTGATTTCTAAGACATGACTTGTCAGATGGGAACTATTAACACAAAGTCATAAGAAAAATAATTTAAATATCATTACATATTATTTCGGTAAGGATTAAAAACCAAACAAAATATGGGGAAAAGTAAATATCCACTTAATATCTGAACACAACTAAATCAAAATTAAGGAAAAATAACTTTCTAATTAGAAGATTAATAATTAGTTGAAAATAAAGGACGGGCCATTAAATTGTAATCATTTAGAAAGTTGAAAAGAAATCAAAATAGATTTGTAAGACACTTCGGGAAACTCACTTCACCAAGGCGGGGCTGAGTGAAATTATGCCACTCCGAGTATGTGTATCTGCAGTTGTCCGTCTCCACGTGTCCTCCCCTGCAGGAATCCAGGGTGTGCTGTCCACCTCCCTTAGACGATTCCAAAGTGTGATGATGTCCGGCTCCCTGGCACAATTCCAAGGTCTGGTGTCCTTTGACCAGTTCAATGGTCTCCTGCCCTCCACTTTTCACTCCTGATCCCAGGGTGCCACAAACTCCCTGAGCCGAACTGCCCACAGTATGTGTTGTAAAACCATTTGTGGAATACTGAAATGAAACAGTGTGTATTGGGGAAATACAGAGGGAAATCAAAAAATAAGAAAAAGAACAAACCATGCAGGGAATGCCATGAATTTTTAAGCTAGAAGGTAAGCTTTCTGAGGGCAGGAACTAAATCTGTCTTGGCAATTCTGAGTACCTAATTACTGTAACCCCAGTACTTCAATGTAGTGTCCAATACAAGAAGCAAACTGAAGCTGTCAAGTGGTGTGCACCTTGAGAGAAATCAGAAAGCTAAATGTATATTCCCTCCCTAAAAACTTCTCAGAATACTGTGCAACTTCATTTGTTAAATCCTTCCAGCATCTTGCTCCTCAAAATCAGGATTACAGTACTATCGTCTTACACGTATTTACCCTCCTTAGTTTAAATTCATTCCCTTCACCTGACTAGAGCAGAAACAGAAATAAGGATCCATATTTTTATTCAGTGTCTCATCTAGTTCCCCTTCAACTAAAACAAAAATAATAGAAATAAAGTTGGCATAAAAATCTTAGCTGCAATAATAAATCCTTGTGATTTAAATAAATAAAAGTAAATCGGGCAGGGAAAATACGAATGCCAAACCGTTGGCTACTAATTGTCTATGTTGTGTTTTGCAGGAAACTCTAAGTTTTGTTTTTTCCAATACCTTCCTAGATGCCAACATCCTTTTGTTTTCTAAATCTTTCCTGCCCTAATCATTGATTATGCTTTTTATAGGAAATTCACGTGTTCCTCGTCCACATACTGAGCTAGAAATCAAATTTGGAGCAATGTAGTCACTTGCTAGCATTGCTGTTTCATATATTTGACCTCAGGCTTCTTTCTAACCCATATTACAGCCAGAAAGACTCCATTAAAGTTCTTCCCATGTTGATCAAAGCTTGTAGTCATTTTACTGCTGTTGCCAGAAAAACACTAAAACAATTATGCTGATGATCTGAGAATAATTAAATGAAACATTTTCATAGTACAAACAGCAGCTTCAATATACGAAAAAGACGGAGTCTAAAGTTAAAGCCACAAAACATTTGAAGTAGAAAATAATAATGACATGTTGAAGGGTTTTTACTATTAAGTAACACTGTACGACCAAATTGAAATGCCACATATCACCACGGGAATCAACGTCATTTTATCTGTTCCAAGGGACTGATGACATTTTATATATTGGAAGTTACTTGATTTCAAAAGAACTTTGCTCAGAAAAGATCATTACAGTTGGTTAGGCCAATTTATCCTTTGGATTTCTTTTAAAAAGATAAACTACTTACCACTTTATCATCTCCCGGAGCTTCGGTGTTTGACACAATGAGGTTCTGCTGGGCTAAATCATCAGGAAATACTTTTGGCTGCTTGGCTGTCTGAGAAGCCCCACAGACTAAAGTAAATAGGATACCTGGAAGATGAGAGAAATTACTTCAGTTTATCACAAAACAATGTGAATTTATGAATTTATGATGACAAATACGAAGATAACTTTCCAGAAAACATAAATATGATTGCTTGTGTCAAAGTAGCATACAGTAGAAAAGTCTGCCCTCTAGATATGCCACAAAGACATGCTAAATGCTGTATTTCTACATTGAATTTTATGTCTATGCTGAGACTATACATGAATGCACTTTCAATATATAAATTAAATATGTGTGTGTTAAATAGAAATACAGCTACCTACAAATGAACAGCTATACCAAAGAGTGTTGATTCTAAGAATGTGTCTTGAAAGTTATTTTAAAGGCTATTATTTGAATTCATGAAAGGACTTACAAAATAGCAATGCTATGCCCAACAATATCGCAAGGATGGCCCATGTTCCAAGTTTTACTTCTCCGTTGCCAGTCCTTGGACTTACGCGAAGGGTGCAGTCATCTTCAGTAACACAGTCACATAAAATAACGTTTAATGGAGTGACAAGTGACTGGCCAAGTCTATCTGTAACTTTGATAGGTACTGTATATGGTCCAAATGGAAGGTCATTCTGATAGAAAAGGCGTGCTGCTGTATCTGAAAGAAAATAAAACCACGTGTCAGAGAATGTCATTGATTTCTCCTGAGCATAAATAACTAGTGATAGGATTTGTTAGTGCTCTACAGTCTATGCAGACTCCTAGTGACCCTATGTATAGCAGAGTCAAATCCTGCCCAGTCTTTTAGCGCCATCTTCTCACCTTCTGGCGCTATATCAGACAATGCTCCACGGCTATTCATAGGGTTTTCATGCCCAATTTTTTCAGAAGCGGGTGGCCAGGTCCTTCTTCCTTCTTCCTAGTTTATCTTAGTCTGGAAGCTCTGCTGAAAACTGTCCACCATGGGTCACCCTGCTGGCATTTGAAATATGGGTGGCATAGCTTCCAGCATCACAGCAACGCGCAGCCACCACAGTATGACAACCGACAGATGGGTGGTGCGGTTCTCCAACCTGGCAGTGAACCTGGGCCACGGCGGCAAGAGCGCTGAATCTTAACCACTAGACCACCAGGGCTGGCTGCAGTGGTAGGATATTCACCATATTTCTCTACAAATGGATATTCCTGATGGGATGGCACCAACTGCTACAAAATCGTAAATGTGAATGGACCAAGGGGTTCTAATGCACAGCCACTGCAAACTTATTGCATATAAAAGTTTGTCTATGCTGCCTCTCATATAAAGGTCTACTGGCTTTTGTAATAATATATATTATCTGCCCATAAACACATCCTTCCTGTCACAAGTAATAAACTTGTTAAGAGATTGTTTTTATCACATCTTTACAATTTTTCATGTAACCAGTCAATGCGTATTTTCTTTTATACGTGATTCATCAGAAAGTAATAGTCTGAAATTCTGGATGTTTCCCCTTACTTTGTTTTCATATATTGTGGCAAACAAGCATAAATAATTGTGACTTATTGTCAGAGACTGATTCTGACAACTTAGAACATCACTGACTTTGAACATATTAGCAGGCCTGAATCAAGCTGCTGGAACTTCATCTCGTGATCTTACAGGATACTGGGACCAACTGTGCATTTTTTCATTTTGATGTATATTTTTTAGGTCAAGGGTAGAAAATATCCAGGCCAAAATCCAATACAGTCTTGAGTACAGAGCCAAAGACATAACACTACTTTGAATACAGATTCTACACGCCCGTGCCCAGGAATAATCCCTCCCCACTTAACTTGCCCAGAGTGACGTTCTCATTTATTTTTATGGTGTTTGCAGTTCTGAATATAAATTTGAATGTTTGGGTAAAGAAATCATTGAATTAAGTCAATTTTAAAAGAAAGCATGGTTAACCTGGTAAGTCCATATGTAAGAAATAAAAATAAGACTAACAAAACCAAAATTTATGATTCATAATGTGCCACGGTCTATTGTATTCATTACCTCATTTACTCCCTCAAATAATCCCAATTTACACATGAGTAAACTGATGTTCAAAGAGAAGAAATAGAATGGTCAGATTTACATAACTAATAAACAGTGGAGCCCGCGTTTTTATCACTGAGCCTATCTGACTTCAAAGCCTCTTTAGGGAATGTTCTTCTTAACTTCGTGTTTCCCAGGCTCCTGAGTTATTTCAGACCAGTAAAACCTTAAAATAACAAAGTTTTAACCAACATTGCCCTGTCAACGTTTTATTTTGCCAAATATTAAAAATTATTAAATATTAATATTATTTTTTATATTTTTAAAAATTACCACCTCCTTCAACACTATTTTAAAAAATGATATTATGACTCCAAATAAGTAGAAAGAACAAAATCTAAATATATGTTTAGTTCTTCCCAAGAAAGGACAGTTGATAACCTCATACACACACACATAAACACACACATCAGAATACTGTTGTTAAAAAAACTAAAAATTTTATCAATTCACAAAGCAGGATTCAGGACACAGTGCCTTAAAAATGCCACCATAGCTTCTCTACATCCTTTTCTTCTCCCATCCTATTCTCCCTTTCTCTTCTCTCACAACCCGTCTTTTTTAACTGAGGAATATTCATTGAAAGCATGGGGATGAAAACCATTCAAGGGCATTTTAAAGGCAAATCCCATCAGTTTACAGTGGATCTTGAGTCATGAAAGCTGGAGTGACTTGACATCATGGCCCACAGGTGGTGCAGTCAGGAGATGAAGAATGTGCCCAAGAGTTAGGAGCTGATGTAGGAGGGAGGCAATGGTGATATGGAGAGAGGTCCCCTTCACTTTTGCCAGTCTTGTCACCATAGATCCTGTCATGGGTAAAGTCAGAAGTACAGACTGGGAACCAAACTGGGGGAGAATCCCAAGTAGAAAACAAGAGACAAGAGGATGGTCAGAAACCAATGCAGTGCAGAGAGGAGGGAGAGCATGGTGGACACTGCGATATACACACAGATCCCCTGCCATCGAGGACTTACTGTCCCAGCTGCTTGGGAGGCTATCAGCATCCTCAGTGACTGTGCCTTCCTGCCAAAGGGCATGCCCCTCGGGTAGCCCAGTCCACCGACTGGGCAATGACAGGAGAAAGGCTCAACTTGGGGCCACTCTGAAGGGCCATTCAGCTCAGACTCCACATGGGGCTAGCCAAAGTTGTTCTTGGCCTGAGCTGCAACTTGACTTCTCTTTTTGCCCAATCCCGCTTCCCTTTCTTTCACAGCTATTGAGGCCAAGCAAACTCCTTAACATTCTGCCTGAGAAACTCTTGTCGCAGAGTCTGCTTCCTGGGGAACAGACCTGCAACAGATGATGATTCCCTATGAGCTAGGAAACCATTAGCATGTAAAGAATCTATGTAGGTGGGAGGTACACAAGCCAGGAAGTGATTATATTAGACCTAGTCTAAGGGTGTGTGTGTATGTTTGGAGTGGGAATGAGAATTCACACAACATCTAAGGAAATCCTGGCACAGGACTGATCAGAGATAAGCACTAGAAAGTCTCATTTCCCACCACACCAAAACTGAGAAACTTTCCTTCTTTCATTGGTTGTTCCCACAGTGAATTATTCTTCTATTTCACCAAGAAAAAAACATTTTAGATACACTGATGCTGAAAACGACAAAGCAATGTTTAGAAATACATACCATTAATTGTTGTCAGTCTCCACATTCTCTGTACGTCTGAATCAGAAACACTCTCCAAAGTGAAGTCAAAGGGTGGGCCGTTGATCGGTTCATCAGGATCAACAGCAACAATCTCCGCGGACGACATGACGGTTTTGCAGATTATCACTGACTGTTTAGGTATGGACGGACCATTATCGTTCACGTCTTCAAGTATAATCCCCAGTGTCCCGGTACATGTTCTCCCAGCTAGAAAAATTGGATATAAAAATACAATTTTTTAATGTTTTGAGTCTTCAATAGGAAATTATACATTTAAAAAATGTTAATTATTTATTAGGCACCTGTAAGATAGATATAAATGACAGTGACAAGCACAGTCACAGGCTAAGTCCTTAGAGAACACTAAAAGAAAAACATTATCACTTTCAAATGGGTTGTACGGTTAATATCTGCTATTTAGATTTGTCATTCATTCACTAAATAGCTGCAATAGACACAGACATTTTTATGAAGGGGAGTTTTGACTGATTTTTAAAAGGAGAAAGGAAGAGAGTACAAACAAGGGCATTTCTGGTGTATTTAAAAGTACAAGGAAACTCAAGGAGGTGGGAAGCACAGTATGCACACCTGTGTTCTGGAGATAATGAAGGGGAAGGTGGCTTAGTGGGAGTTGACACTGGAGACAAGAGCCAAGAGTCCTTGAAAGCCAACCTCAGGACCTCTGAGTTTAACGTACATACAGAAAGCACTTAAGGTTTTGGGGCAGGGAAATTGAATGGCAGAAGGTACGTATTTGGAAGATTAGAACAAAAACAGTACATGGAAATGTTTGAAGGGTGAAAGACTCTAGAAGTGAAAAATCACTTGCAAACCAAAATAATCACTCTGGGGTGTAGCCTAAGGAATTCATCTATCTATATATTCAGTAGCAACTTACTGAATAACTACTTTGTACAGGGCACTGTGCTGGAAAATCTGGGGGATTCAAAGATGAAGTAACACAGTTGTGAAGTCTGAAGCCAAACACAAATCCGGGACTTCTGTCTCTAAATCATTTATTCGTTCTGCTTAATAAGGAGGCCTTGGACATCAGGAGTGGGGAAGAGGATGAAAAAACCTGTGCCACCCACTGCCTGAGGCTCAGTCTTATTTGAAGCTGCCAACCTAGGAAAGCTGGAAGACCAGGCACAGCCCTGCAGCCACCACCTCGACCAAGGCGACAGGACTGTGATATTCCAGTGTCATCACAGGTCAGGAGCCATAGCCCACCACATTAAGAACTGAAATGTGTGCCATGGAAAAGGACAAGGTGGAGGCAACCACAAGACTGCTATGGGGCAGAGTGGGAGAGAGGAAAAAACGAAAACCAAAAGCAAACCAAACACCTCCCGTTTAATATAAACTTGCAAATTGAAATTCCAGAATGAGCACGATTAATGCTAAAAGGAAAGCCAAGAAAATCACCCATCAGAAGATTAATTCACTCTATGCATGGCATCTTTGAAACATGTATATTTAGTATCTTCAAAGACATAAAGAAGTGTAACTGTTTAAACAAGAATGAAATTATAGATTAAATTCCAGTAGAAATAAAACAGCAACATTCATCTAATAAGGACTCTAGAAGAAGAGAATAAATAGAATGGCAAGGAAGCAATATTTAAAGATAATTGCTGACAATATCCCAGAATTAAAGAAGAACATGGATCTTCCATTTTAAAATATATTCTGACTGCAGCGCTAGATAAATAAAAACAAATTCACATCATACACATTTTATTAAAACTGTAGAATGCAACCTAGGGAACTATAAGTTACTTGGATGTATTACAAAGAGACAATAACTAGATTGACAGCAGAATAATAAGAATCAGCAACAAGAGATGCCAGAATATAATGACGTACTATTTGCAGAGTGCTGAAGGAAAGAAGTGTTTAACTCAAAGTTTTAAACCAAGTCAAATTATCAAATCAAGCATGAGAACGATATTAAAATATTTTTCAGAACAATAAAACTAACAGGATTTATCAGCCACACTCCCCCCCACTGAAAGAACTAATAAAGGATGTACTCCAGCAAGAAGAAAAGGGAACAAGGAGAGAAGAAATGAGATGCAAGAAACAATGCTACTGTCTCTCACTTTGGACAATTGAAAAAAAAAAGGAGACAAAGGAAGCAGGGAGATATGTATTTTACCTACCTGGCATACTTTTCTATTAGGGCAGAATAATCTCACCTCTCAAACTCTCTTGTTCTTATGTTATGTGGGGTTTTCTTGCTCTCTGAAAATTGTGACTGCTGATGTCTTGAACATTTCTTTCCATTTACATCCACAGGGTTGAAAGCACATCTTACTGACTGAATTTGTTTAATTATATTGTCTTTAAAAATTGACCTCTGCAGTGTTTGCTCTTCTACCACTGTGCTAAGTGCCTGAATTTCCCTTCCATTAAACATTTAGAGTTGTTCAATAAACTCCATTATTTTTGCACATTGATTATTGGTATAGAATATGTAAACTAAAGATCTTAGACATCTAATTCACAGTGTTTCACAGTTCTGTTTTTCATCTGTTGATTAAATAAATAATACTCTTTTATTCATTTGAGTGTATGCATGCAAAATTCACCTTCTAATATCGATATAATTCTATATGGGTAAGTGCTAATTTTAAATATGAAGTCATGGAAGGTGGACTACTCATGGTTCCATGATTTAGGTGCATGGGCTCTCTCCTGTCAAACTTTTTTTTGGTGAGGAAGATTAGCCCCGAGCTAGCATCTGTTGCCAATCTTCCTCTTTTTGCTTGAGGAAGATTGTCACTGAGCTAACATCTGTGCCCATCTTCCTCTATTTTGTATGTGGGATGCTGCCACAGCATGGCTTGATGAGAGGTGTGTGGGTCCACGCTTGGGATCCAAACCCACGAACCTGGGCCACCAAAGCGGAGCGTGTGAACTTAACCACAACACCACTGGGCTGGCCCCTCAAATATTTTAAAAAATTTGAAAGCACACTCCTCCCAAAAACTGGAACAATACAACAAAAATAAACACCTAAAATTCAGCTATATAGAGGAGATACCTGGGTGAAACTGCCAATAGAGTTTAGATTGAGAAGAAGAGAAATTGAACTCAAAGCTTAAGAAACAGCTATGTTTAGCAGAGAGGAAGGTAGTATAACAGAAAGCATATAGATAAGAAAGGAATGTGTGGAAAAGTTTACACACAGAAGCCCTGGGAGAGAGTTTTAAAAAGTGGAAACACATGCTGTAGAGAAGTAGGAGTGTGGGAAGAGAGCATGGGCCCAGAGGTCAGTGCTCACGAGGAAAGAGTATTTTTCATTAGGAAGCAGCAGGGAGGACCCAAGTGAAATTAGCCAGTATAGTTTTTAGAAAACGGTAAAAACAAAAACATACTTTTGTATAATCTTAGTTCATAAAATAAAATGATGTGGAATTATTTATCCCCTACCTTCTTCAAAAGAAAGTAATGGGAAATGCCCCATTACACATTTATTTACCACAATGATGATTAAAAGTGCCTCTCAACTAAACTCCATAAAAATATTTGATCTCTCAATTATTTTACCTCCTCTTCAACAGAGGAGGATGTGGAATAATATCATACACACAATCTCTAATTCCAGACGGTAATTTTTATCTCATCTATCAACAAACCATTTGCCAAGTGCTGTTAAAAATGTAAAAATAATGGATTTAATTTTCATGTTTTCTTCTTTTCATTTGCCTTTGACCAAAAAGCATGGCTTGACAAAGGGACAAAGGAAGCTGAAGCCTTAAAGGACAGTCTTTAATTGGTTGAAGTTAAATTAATAATGATTACAACTTTACCGGTCCAATCAATGGATATGAGCCATTCCTCATTAATGTAGAGAGAAGTGAAATAACTAAAACATCTTCCAAAATCAATTCTAAATTCTAATTTAGAATTCTAGGCTATAATGTAATAATTTATGTTTATTGTAGTTAGCATATTTATTTTACAGAAGCTCAAAGTTCAAGTGAATGTCATGGTAAAATTACATTTTATGCACTAAATGAGTCTCATACATAATCATCGTGCTCATATTTCTCTCAATTTTGTAGGACTCGCAGAACATGATTTTACATTTTATATGACTATATGGATTCATAGTGTTTGTCTCTCTAATTTTATAATATGCTATTAATCATAACTATGATTTATTTTTATATAATGTCCTTAATCAGAATTCTAACCCCCAAGTATATTGTTAGTTTCCTGTAAAAAGATATAACTGTTTTCTAGGAGTGCACTATGGGGTATTAAGTATGTTCTCTCTGTAACAAATTTTCCTGCCAAAGTGAATATTTTATTTTACGTTTTTGAGGAAGATTTGCCCTGAGCTAACATCCGTTGCCAATCCTCCTCTTTTTGCTGAGGAAGACTGGCCCTGGGCTAACATCCGTGCCCATCCTCCTCTACTCTATACGGGACCCTGCCACAGCATGGCTTTGACAAGCACTGCTTCAGTCCATGCCCAGGATCCGAACCTGCGAACCCCAGGCCACCAGAAGTAGAGTGTGCGAACTTAACCACTACGCCACGGAGCCGGCCTCCAAAGTGAATATTTTAAAGGATATAACTAGATAAACTGAAGCTAATTCTTCTAAAGTAACTTTCTCAATTTTTAATGATTATTTAATTTTAATAAATTATGGTTTCAAGTATTTCTATGACTAAATTATTTTATAATTACAGCTAAAATAGGGTGCTAACAGAAAGCAGACATAAGTTAATAAATTATAGCAAACCTCTCAATTACTCTATATGTCATCTGTGAGAAACAAATTTTGAGAATGTATGCAGCTGACTTAAAAATATACGTTACTGGTTTAAAAACTGAGGATGTATGTAGTTGAGGATGTATGCAGCTGGCTTAAAAACTAAGTTCTTACCTTCATCTGACGCCTGCATTGTAATATTATATATACCATTTCTGATGTTTTCTGCCTCTCTATCCAGGCTCTTGGTAATTGTAATTGATCCTGAGTTTTCATCAACAGTGATCCATTCTTTTGGATCATTTAATTTCTTATACCTGTTAATAATGATGAATTAAAATAACAAAATGTATCATAAGCCAAATTATAATACTGGTGTCAAAATAAGTTATAAATTTTAAAACATAGTAAATTTGGAGTTAACTGAACAGAATTAGAAATACCTTATGCCACTGCTACTTCTTGTTTCTGGGTCATATGCTTTATATCCATCGCTCTTTGTTCTCACCGGTGCATTTTCTTTAATTCGAACAGTTTGCAGTGCAGGGCTACACTCGGGGCCCTCATCCTGATTTTTCACATTAACAGTAACTGTTGCTGTGCTCATGGCTGATCTCGAAGTAGTCTCTCTAGAATACGGAGCTTCATTAACGACACCAATTTGCAGGCTCACCTGTTGTCTTTCTTCATAATTCAGCGGCTACAAAAGCAAGTGTGTTGAAAGTCAGATCAAGACATTAAATATTTGGCAATGGTAACTAGTGTACACAACTAGTTAAATGTGTAAATATGAAGGTGCTGTGTTGGGAATGGTCATGAGAATATTAAACATATACCCAGAAATGTGGTGGTGGTGAGAGGCGGGGAATCCTTCAACTGATTCAGTATTTGGATGGAGCCAAATACTGGAACAAAAAGAAAAAAAAGACAAGTGTTCCTCAACTGCAAATTTAACACAAGTAAAATCATAGGTCTCGATAACGATTTCAGAAAGTATTTAACGAAGGTCTTTCAAGGTTAACACTTGAGATATTACTTTAGGGACTCCATACCCTAACCAACAGTTATTTATTACTCTATCACTTTGGGGACAGCTTATTCTACCCTCTTGAGATGAATAAAATTATTTGTACCTGGTTTGGGGTGGAAAACATGGCTCAAATTTTATAAAATATTTTTAAGAGAGGAACAACAAGAAAATAGAAAGCTTATGGACATTACACTCTACCTTTTAAATCTCTTCCATCCCAGTTACTTTCTAAAAAACTGGTAGTACCAAGTTTACTGGAAAGTTTTTATTTTATTTTGCTTGATATGTAGTTGTAATGAGAATGGTTGAAACCATTTTCTAGAGGACAGAAGTTTTGTTTGCTCTGGGATTTCACAGAGATAAATTTCCTTCTTAGAATACCAAGGATTAGGGAAGGTGTTGGGTGAAGAAAGAGACAAAATTTAAAGGACACTTCTTCATTGTTTTGAAACAGAGAAATTAACCCACAAACCGGCTAATTTTCATCATTGTAACAAAAAGGATTCATCATTTCTGATCCATGCTCCTTGTGAATGTATACAAAAGGGAAACTCCATAGACTCACAACAGAATCATGTTCTAGTTAAAGATGCAACAGAAATAAGCTTTTGACTGTCGAAAGCCAAAGGCGCTCAGATCACTTTATGGACTAACTCTGGCTCCCGAATTAGCTGCAAGTTCTTTTGAAACGCTGTAGAAGAGGACTAGAAAGAGGTTTTAGAAGTATTTACTTCTTTGAGTGGTGGAGGATTCCTATTTTAAATTGGGAAGCTAAGGATGTAATGTACATTGGATACAGATGAACTAATTTACAAACAGCCTCCCTATGGGTCTGACCAGGAGTAACTCATCATTTGGGATATTCAGTAAATAAGTGGAGGCTCCTTAACCCAGCTACAGAAACAAATGAGCTAGGAAATTTGGGACTGTCCCATCAGCATCAAAGCTGTGCTAGTCTTTGAACTAAGAGATTTTGGTTACAAAATGGGTATATATCACATTAATTGAACACACACATATATATTTTTTTAAATCATACCTTTATAAAAGGTTCCCCAAAATGAATATAGTCATCCCGTTATATATGAATAACATAGCATTTACATTTACTTATATATCTATTTGATTACTACATTTAACAGAATTCCTTTCTTTTCATTAAACTCTAGTATGCTAATCTGTGAAATTATAAGCTACAAATAACTAATTTACTAATTTATTCTTACCTTAACCACACACAGAATTCCTTCATTGTTTTGGGGATCTGTTACAATTTTAAAATTTCCATTTTCATTGCCCTTTAAAATGGTATAATTAGCTCTCCAATTAGCAGTATTAACTAAATCCTTATCTTCAACGGTAACACGTAAGATTTCCACATTAACTGTATTTTCTTCCACTGATGTCACATACTAAAATAACAAAAACAAACAAAAAAAGGTTAATTAGTAACTCACAAAAGCAAAATACCAAGTGAAGTAAGCCCAGTTCTAATTTCCAAAGTACTATGTTTACATGATTTTAAGCCCTAAGTCCAAACTGCTGTCATGGGGATACTTGAAATCATGGGGCATGGATGAAGATGTGCATATTTAGCAATTAACACTGAGTGCACATTTTTCTTTTGTTAATATCATGTACTCACAGAAGTACGGGTAAATGTTGGCAAGTTGTCATTCACATCTTCAATATGAATGATGCAGGTTGAAGTCGTCTGCAAACCAAAATATTGACCATCCATGTCTTGTACTTTTATTTTCAGCTGGTATTTATCAATTAACTGAAAAGAAAGTAAAATTTAATTATTGAGAGACAGCAACATTATAAATGAAATCTTAATTTACACTCTATAATTTTCCTTGCATTAAAAATTTAAGAGGTACCCTACTAAATTTCATAGCTTTAGGTACTGGCAGAAGAAAAATTTCCTCACACTAGTAATTTTCAATTAATTTATGGAAACAGAATAGTTTCTCAAATTTAAAGTGCTACTCATAGGAATCAATTGGTTTTAGCTTTACTCAACAAAAAGAAAAGATATAGCCATAGTACAGTTAAAATGTAATTAGTCAAAATCTTTATCTTCTATCCAAAGAAAATTCTATTTCAAAAATACATAGCAGTGACTCTTATACCCATCTTGTAATAAAACAATAAAGTGAAATATCCTCCTGTAAACAGATGGATTTTCAATATTTACTTTACCTTTATAAAAAGATCATTAAATTCACATAAAAAAAAAGGTCTGGGGCTATGTAATTTTTTTCTCTCAAAGGAAAACAGAATCTTATTCTTAGGCTTTCCATTGATCAGAGATTACAGAAGGCTCATCACTAGTTAAAAAAGGTGTTTCTCCTCATAATGGTTTCATTTATCATAACTAATTGAGAAACAGAAGGAATAAAAACAACAGTAATAATGCCTTCTTTTAAGTAAGTTCTATTCCCAACTCCAATATAACAAATGTAATCTCAGGCAGTTGGAAAATTCTCTTTACTTAGTTTTCCCCTCTATAAAACAATGATAACTTTCCTACATTACAATGCACCTCTTTTCATAAGACAAAATAATATTTGAAAAACTATCTTAACCTTCTTCCTAGAATATTCACCCTTCTCTTACACTGCCACCTTCTTCGCTTAATTCCACCACCTCTTAAACTTTCTTGTCCTCATGAATTGCCTAAAATAAAACTAAAATTTCTTTCAACCTCTGTTTTTCATTCACATAATTTTCCTGATTTACTCTTCTCTCATAACATATCACATATGTAGACTTGAAAAATAATGGCCTTATTTCATTTAAAAATTCTGTAAACCTCATGCTAGTATACTTTCAGGAGAGAATACATATTTTGTTTGTAGTGAACTGAGATTTATTGGAAATAATCAATTGGCTGACAAAACAAAGAAATGAAGATTTGTGGACCTAAATAATAGCTTGTGATAGCTTCAGACGGAAAAAAAATTCTGATGTTTAAGAGACTTAAAGGGGTTGAAGGTAACAGCTGAGAACTGGAAATCTGGGCTCAAAAAGTGGCTCCAGAGTGCTCTTGGGTACAAGTACTCCAAGACTCCTCCATTAGTCAAATGTTTTCAACTGATGTATCAGAAGGATCTACTCAAGACATGATGATAAAAGGATTTGGTTTACAATCTGCTTCTGAGCACATAAATTCCATGAAGAATCTGTATAATCTGTGGAGCTGTGACAGCATTAATTCATTCATTTATTCAGCAAATGATGTATTCTTCATTGGCACATACAGTAAAAATAAGTGAATTTATAAATAAAAAAATAAAATATCTCTTAGAAATGTCCTTGTAGATGCAGTAAAAAAGGACTAATTTTATTAAATTTCAACCCATAGTCTATGTGAAGAAATGAGAGATATGCATAAAACACTTCTGCTGCATAACATAGTATGATGTTCTTCTCAAGAAAACGTATTTGTATGACTGATTTATGAGCTGAGCTGAACTAGCTCATTTTTCTCATAGAATACCATTTTTACATAGATAATACCTATGTTTATTCAGACTAGTGTATTTGGAAGACATACTGTCACACATAAAATATTATATCATTTCAAGGAAAACAACTATGTGTTGCCAATGACAAATTGGAGTTTTCAAGCAAAAATGAGAGTTCTGGAAAACTTTTATCAACCATTGTGATATTAATGGAGGTGCGGAGGTGATTTTTTCAATACCGTTTCATGAAATCTGTCAATATTTGGAAGATCTGCGTAACTCAGTGAACTGCATATCTCATTTGAATATTTTCCAAATGACCAATGCATAATGTTACAAAATCACATGTGGTAAACTATCCATTCATAGTATAAGCAGACCAACAGATTTTACTGTAACAAAGTCCGAAAGTTCATTGATGAGACTTCAGAGTGTGCACCGCAGAAAACATTTAGGAAACTACCACTTGTCAAGTTTTGGTGTAATATCAAAGAAGAATATCCATAATGATCTGAAATTACTCTTAAAATACTCCTTTCTTTTCTAACTTCATATCTTGTTGGATTTTCTCTATATACTTTAGCTAAAACTACATATTATAACAGACTGAATGCAGAATGAGATGTGAGATGCCACCAGTCTTATATGAAGCCAGGTATTAAAGAGACTTGGAAAAATGCCTAATAATGCCATTCTTCTCACTCAATTATTCATTGCTTTGAAAAATGTGCTTTTTAAATAAAAATGTTATTTATGTTAACATGTAATGTATTTATTATTATTTTGAAATGGGTAAAGAACATATTTTAAACTTTTATCAGTTTTGAATACTAACAGAGTAAATATCAATAAACATAACCCACATAAACAAAAGATCTTTGGAATTCTCAATAATATTTGAGTGTAAAGGGGTCCTGAGACCAGAAAATTTGAGGCCCTCTAATCCAGGAGGGATAGAGAGAGGGAGAGAAAATGAATCTGATATGAAGTTTTAGGAATCAAAGAAATACCTGAAATATTACTATATTTCAAGATTAAGGATTATAAACATAGTAAGTAGGCCAGACAAAATGCTGTAAGAATTCAGATGAATAAATGCTTGGTGGAGGAAGTAATAGTTGAATAACCAAATGAATGAATTACTAAATTAGGGTAGCTGCAGTGGACATGGATAGATTATAAACTAAGGTAATTTGGGAGGTAATATCAACATGCTTTAAAAAGTGATTTCATCTGGGAGTCAAGAAGAGGCATCAAATACAATTTTGAGAACATGAATCCAAGGTGAAAACAAAAATTATTAATAGAAAAAGAATGTATTGACATTATTTTAACTAGAAAACATGGGAAGGAGAGCATGTTTAGAAGGAAAGACAAATTCAGTTTTAGATGTATTGCATTTTAGGTACCGGTGAAACATCCAAATAAGGACTTCTAGCAGTCAACTCAAAATGGTAAACCAGAGATTAGAGAGATATAAACTTTCTCTTAATCTATGTAAGGGGAGGAATGTAGATGAGACTATTGAGGAAGAGATTACACAGACAGAAGAAGCATTGTCACCTGTAGATAACAAATATCCACACATTCCCAAAGTTTCACTTCTCATATTTGACATTTCTTGTTTTTACCATTAATATATCGTATTTATACCTTAAATACTATAGTATAAGTGTATATTCTATACTACATACACTATAAATATGTTTTTATTAGGAAATTGATTTAATAAAACACAATTCAGGAGAGAACAAATTAGCAGTTCAAAATTGGCACACTGCAAGGTTAATGACCTCCATCAACATACTTAAAATAATAATTTTTCTAAAATTAGATTCACAACATGCTTTTGAAAAACACATCTACAGGTGAGACACAGAGAAATAAAGGAACTATTAAATAGCCATGTGATAATCAGGTTTTATCTGTTAATATTTATGTTACCTCTCTGTCTAGCTGAGATGATGACGTGGTGATCACGCCCGTAGTTGGATGCATAGAAAATAGGGTGGGTGATGCTGGCAACTGCTCGATGATGGAGTACTTCAGGCGCGTGTGCATCGTGTCAGGTTCATCTTTGTCAGTTGCACATACCTGTCCCACAGTAGAACCTACATATTGAAAAATCCTCTTTAATTTCCCAAACTTTTACATTTTCAACTTTCCCTTTATTTCACTCCTCTCCATGTATCTCAAAAAGTTTTGGACCACTTAACTGTATATCAGAGTAATAGCTTCTATAAATTCGCAGACTTCTATATGAAGTACCACTTCTTTTAAATATCCCAGCATTCTAACATTTTGGAATTTAGTGACCACATCCATATTTACTGTATTTAATGTATAATTTTATAAAAGTGGATAACATCCCTTCATGGCCTTTATATTTCTAGACTAAAGAATTCTAATAATTCGTTAATCTTTTTCTTTTTGGAAGCCTGCACGTAAATTGACCATATGGGTCAGTTTTCTCTGAAAATTCTTGGTTTAGTTAGATCTTTCTAGAGGAAGACTTAAAATTGCATTCTGACTTCCAGCTGAAATGATCCATTTTCATAAGACTGAGAAAACATTTGTATTATTCTCAACAACATTTATGATAATGCCCAGAAAACTGTCTATCATTTAATCACTATAGAACACCAGTACATCTCTTCAAGGCTAAGACCTCAGTTGCTCAAAGACATTCTTTTTAGAGTATGTTCTCTTAAAAGTATTTTATCTCACACAGGACGGCAAAGGAACATTTATTGAGTAACTCCTATTTTTCAGGCACCGTGCTTGGCATTCCATGGGTATTATGCTTCATTTAATCTTCATAACAATCTTGCACATTGACATCCCATTTTACAGAAGAGGAAACTAAGGCTTATCGATAAGGAAACTTGCCCAAGGTCACAGCGCACGGCTACTGAAAGGCAGAGTAAAATTCCACCCTCAGCAGCCTGACCGGCAAGTCCTTTGTTCTTGCCAGCAGGATATGCTGCCTCCCATATGTTGTTAAGGTAGGTACTCACCAACTCTGCAGTTTTCAGAAACTTTAAAAATGTAAGTTGTTTCTGTAAAAATTGGGTAGTTATCATTTTCATCTTCAATTTTGATTACTAGGGGCAGTGGGAGTTCTGGAGTGTATCCATCTGGAGTTGTTGCAAAGGCAATGAGCTGTGGAGAGAGTAAAATAAGAAAAAAAGCAAAAATGAAATATGGTTCAAACTTCCTTTGGCTTTAATTTGGAGACTGTTCAGCACTGGAGTGTGAGTTTCACCATTTGTTGTTGTTTTGGGACACGGACATAACCTTGGGGTCACAAGAGGTGGTTAATTTCACGGGATACTATAACATTCTATGTTTAAATTTATCTAATATAATAACATCGATAATTTGCGTCCCTCACCATTGCTGTATTGTTGTTCATGAGTTTAATTGTTTTTATTATTATTTTCCCAAAATAGTCTTGAAGATTATCTTGTTTTGTTTTGTTTGAAAGTTTCAGGTGCCTGGATTTAAAATACAACTTTCTGGATCTTACTTAACTTTAAATTCTGAGGATTCCAAATTCCCCAGGCACAGTTAACTGGGATATTATCTTATTTTCTACAATGAGGATTTAAGGCATATTGATGGCTATATTCAGATAATTCTCTTCATAAGATTTTTTTAATTTTAAAAGGGGGAGTCAGAAATAGAACAAATGAATGGCTATAAATTGTATGTGAAAAGCAATTTATTTCTTTTGATTTTATAAGACAATCTTCAAATCCAATTTTTCTCATAACAGCTATCATAGAAAGAGCAGAAAATCACAGGTACTTAGAAGGCTGTGTTGTAGCAATTCTAAACCTAAATATTCAATTCAAAATTTGCATGCCTGTTCAGTTAACTTGCTCTACCAATGAATAATTAATTCATTCAAAATAGATGTAATTAAAATTGAGTTAAGCAAAATGACCAGGTCCTGTTGGGAACTGATACAACAGTAGGTTAAATTCTTACGTATTAACACTCATTCCCACACGGGAAGTTAACCAGATGATGAAAAGACTGAATAATCTTAGTTAAGCACCGTCCACACTCCGCATTTGCTCACCACAAGTTAACTTTCTCCCATTGCAGTACCGAGGCTTAACTTCTCAACTTCACTTACCTCCTACGGTATCTCTCTCTGTACCACAAAGAGGTTCACAGATCTTTTCTGCCAAGTACATAACTGCTCTTCAAAGTGGTACCCTCTTCTTCTTTTGAAAAAAATTAGTAAAACGATAATACCAAGAATAATCTAATAGAACCTAATGCTATTTATTATATAAAATTCTTTTTGCTTCAGGTTAAGTCTGTGCTATCAGAAATAGCCAGAGCATAGACGACAAACTCAGAAAACAGAAAAGGGCAAATGAATTGAGAATGAGAGATGAAATAGCCAAGCTTAACAATTACTTATATAATATGTGAACTTTAGACTTTACCTCAAAAGATTCATACTCCTCGCGATCCACAGGACGTGTGCAATAGAGGTTTCCAGTATCTCTCTCTACATAAAATAAATTTTTAGGTTCTCGGTCAACTCCAGGCCCCCTTATGGAATAGTAGATAGTGTAGTTTTGCGCCGTGTCAGATTGAATCTAGAAAGTATATATTATATACAGAAGAGACAAATTTTTATTTCAGCAAAACGTTCATCTATATACTTATGCAATCACACTGCCATTTTTATTGCAATAAGTAATCACCCTCTGTAATTTATTACTATGTATGAATAAAAAAGCCATAAAATAAGGCAGCCCAATAATTGAGAAATTTCAAGAGCAAGGCCTGAGGAAAATAACCTAGTAGCATCTTAGTTTTCCAGAATAACTAAGGAATACTTTAAAGGCTAAATGGTGCCTATATGGACCAAGCATTTAACACTTTTCCTGTCTTAGAAAACAAAGTATTCAGAGCATGTAAAACTTCCTTCTGTCAATTTTTTTAAACCTGAATTTTTATTATATATAACATGATATTTAAGACACTGGGTTTAAAGTATACTGTCTGCAGGGCAAAAACTTGGAAAATGCTTTCCCTAATTAGTTTTCATCATTTATCAGCATCTTCTTTATTATAAGAGGTGAGAGGGGAAAAAATGAGAATAAAAATGGCATAATATCCTGGCATGTGTGATATTCTGATTCAAAAAGTAAGTTTTTTCCAAGTTGTTTTCATCCTCCTATACCAGGATGACTAATATAATTATTTTCTAACAATTTCTTTCTCAACTTTAATATGCTCTTCTCTCAGTTGCATTAAATTTGTTGGTGGGATATAAAGGAAGATTCTCTCTCACCATTTCGAGAACTGAGAGAAAAGAAACCCAAGTCGTAGACTGAATATTAGTGGCCACTGATAGTGGAAGAAGGCAAGATTTGCTGGGGTTGCCAGGAAAATTAAAAAAGAGAATGAAAATGTGGATCCAGTGTGACTTAAGCAGTGGACTTGGAAATAAGCAACAGAAAAGTGTATGTGTCTTTCCCCTTCATGGCATTCATTCTTTCATCAGCGATTTCATCCTTTATTATGGGAGATGTTTTGGGGTTTTCTAGACTATGCCCAGGTTCTGTGATACCCTTGCTGATAAGAAAATTCATTAAGAAACCACGTGTTTGAGAGTGCTAGATGAGTTTTACAGTTTTATGAATGGCCTTTGCATGACTAAAACTTCAAAAAGTATATGTAGGTATAAAGATATATATTCATGCCCATATATTAAAACATATAATACACATATTCATTCACTCATATATTCATACACAACTATTTTTTAAATAACTGCATACTCATTGTCCAAAAAAAAAAAAAAGATGGAAACCATAAACTTTCACAGTGGAAGAAAAGTAAACTGTACCTGTTGCAGAAAAAGTGGGAAAGGACCCAAGGAATTCTCTAGCATTGAACAAGGAATGGGAGCCCATCTTCTCTTGGCGCGTCTTAGAACTTTTTCTTTAGAATGCCTTTTCTTTAATACCTCAATTTAGAAGACAGAAAAAAAAAAAAGATCAAGTCAATGACTACTTTATTCTCAAACATTAGAACTCTGATACATCTTTCTCCTCTCATGAGGATTAGCTGGGGAGGTGTAAAACCATGGCGATGCTCGAAAACCAAACTAAATGTCAACACTGTAAAAAGACAATGAAGAAATAACTGCCCTGTTATCACAGCAATCCTCTTGAGAAAATAACTTGGTAGAAATATAGAAGAAAGAGAGATGGAATTAGAAGCCTAGAAGAAAAACTGAAAAAAAAAAATTGCTGTTGCCATGTCGCCATGCAAAAACATGGGAGGAGAGATATGTAAAGAAAATAGAGTGTGTGCCCTTCTAAATTAGCATAAGCATCTTCCACTCACCAGCAACTAGGGAGAGCCAGGGGACCAACAGAGAGATCTGTGTCAGAATGAGGAGAAAAACATGGTGACAACTCTCAAACTGCTGCAGCGAGTAATGGCCAATGGTTGAAGAGAAGTCATTTTGATCTTGGGTGTCACAACATAATAAGCATGCGTGAGGTCTGAACCTCAACCTAAAATAGTCATCTATTTCCTAAGACTACACACCATGCTGTCTAAGATACATGAGACCTCCAGAGATAGAGTTTCAAGACTTGTTTTTGGAAATTTATTCTACAGTAAAGATCAAGAAATACTTCTTTGTGTCTAATTCAAGTTCCTATGCTGTAGCATATCCCAATTTTTCCCTTTATGTCCCAAATGAAAATTAATTACAACCTGTAATAATCTATGTTACATAATCCTTTTCCATTTGAACACTGTTAAATTGTGTTATGCTTTTCATTCTTCTTCAAGCAAACTATTCCATATCCCTTCTGATTCCACATCTCCCCTGGTAATGTTAGTTACACATGAAGAAAATACTTCATTTTTATAGTTTGGTATACCTTTGTTTGATGCTCTAAAAGAACAAGTATTTTCTTCTCTTCTTGATTCTCAGTGTTGGAAAGTAATATGGTAAAATTTCTCTTCTCTGAGGACAAAAGAATAGCATTTGTTGTATAGACTGAGCCATCTTCAAAAATTTGGAAATCAGGATCACTTGAACGAATTAGATTTGCAGATTTAAAGCACTCCTTCAGGTTAACTGTAGAAAATATACATAGCAATCATTTGTAAGGTAAAACAAAACAATACGGAATTTTAACAGTAATCTATATATTTGGTGGGGGAGATAAAAACTTAAAATTAATTACACTGACACTTGTAAATTTTGCATTTTTAAAAGGACATATGAAACCATATGGTTAATTAAATCGTGCTTAAATACATCACTTCTAATAATTCCTTTACATCCCTTTAAAAAAGAGACATTTGCCTTGAAACAAAGGCATGTGAACTCCAGTGTTTGAATATTTAAACTGACACCAAAAAGTTTTTCTTTATTAACTGAAATTAGCCATAGAGTAACACATAAGAACACTTGAAGTAAATTAAATAGAATCTAGAGGATTAAAATCAGCAGTTATTAAATTAAAATATTACTGAACTCCTTACATCCATTCTTAAATAGTCATCATATTCTGTGTTCTCATTTGTCTGATATTTTCACAGTTATGTAAAAAAATTAATTGATAAAAAACAATATGTGAAAGTAAATGTCAATAAGATGCCAAAATGTTTTAGGATAAAATCCAAAAACAATAACTCAAGAAATAGCCTCAATACTATTTCTCAATTTCATAGAAGCATGTTATAACATATACCATACCCTTCATCTAAAGTAAATATTAATAATTATCTTATTACTCGAACTAAACCTTTTTATCTGCTTCATATAATCATGTTCTTCAATAAAAACCAATATTCCTTTCATTGGAATGACACAATATGTATTATAAATGATAATATATTAGTTTTAACTATTAGTTCCAGTATAATTATCCTTCTAACAATTTACACTCATTTTACAAGATCACACCAAATTAGAGTTCATTATATATTTTGACAGTTTCTTACCTCTACCAACAAATTTCTCAGCATCTAGTTTGGAGGGAACATGTAGTGTCACTTTTTTGCAGGCATCACAGACAAATGTTAAGACCTAAAAAATCAAATCAATATTATGCATAAAAAATCCTTTTCATGTGTATACAATTTATATAAATTATAAATTTGTATAATTATAAACCAGTTTATATAGTTATCAGAACAAAATAAAAAATATACACTGGAGTAAGAAATTGGAAAAAATTGTACAGAGGGGAAGAATAAAACAGTAGACCGAGAGCCATGGCTCCCTCCTTCGCAAAGCATGTAAACTCAGAGAATTCCTTACCCCTCTGGGCTTTGTTCCCTAGTCTGTAAAATAGAATTAACAGTAACTTCACTGACTAAGTCTGTGGATATATTGAGGAACCAATGACAACCTACGTGAGAGCCCTAAAAACCATAAGGGAGGCAGCACACGTATGTAAATAAGAAAGTGAAACCAAAACAAATGTGATGAGCCAGCAAATTATTTCAATTAATTTGCAATTGCCTATGAGCTATGGTACCAAATCAATAATATCTTAAACAAAAATCCCAATGTTTTTAAAGAGAAGCATTAACTCATTGCCTTGGAGTGACTTGGAGAGTATTTATGTATTACCCCACATAAACAAGCAAATAACTTTAACTATGAACTCATTTTGAAGGTGTATCTTCTCATAAACCAGAGTTAAGGTCATTTTAGGAAATATTTCACTTAAAATTTTTTAAATGAGTTATTGATTTATGGTGGACCAATTCCAATACAACATATATTTGAACACACTGAAATTTAATTCTGTTCTTTCTGAAACTTTACAATGGATGCTTCCGAAAGATCACAATTTTTTTCTATAGTTTTGTAAAGGCCTTTGACCAAAAGCAAGATAGCTAACTCGTGTTTACATTGTTATTTACAAAGTCTATAAACATAAATTAAAATCATCAAAATTTGGATGAATATTTTTATTTCCAATACACATGAAAGAAACTTTAATTATCCCATTTAAATTATATGTGAAATATCAAGCAAAGCAGAGATTACATTTCATCTGGAATTTACAGATGAACGCAACGAAGAGACTGTATTTGAATTAGAAATTAAAAGATGAGAAGAATTTCACTGGCTGCAGAGTCGAGAGAGAATAGGAGTAGAATCAGATGACTGAGGAGTCCAGCTCAAGGTGATTGAAAGCATACATCCACTTATTCATTCTACCAACATTTATTGGTTGTATACTAGGTGCTAGGCAGCGTTCAAAGGCTATAGCAGCAAACAAAGCAAAGTCCTTGACCTTGAGATTACGTTAGAATGAGAGACAAAAAAAAATACATAAATGCACAAAGGTCACATAATGCCAAGAGACAAATGCTTTGAGAAAAATAAGACAGGGAGAGAGGGTGACCAAGGGAAGACCAGAAGCCTAAATGAAATGAGGAAGCAAAGCAGCCGACTGACTGGGGAAGACGGGGAGGCGTCTTCCAGGTGGAGCAAAAACCAGAACAAAGGCCCTGGAGGAGGACTTTAACTGGTGTGTTGGAGGAACAAAAAAGGAAGTCATAGCAGCAGAGCACAGTGAGACAAAAGTGACACAAGATGATACTGGAGACAATCAGGGGCATATCACATAGAGTCTAAAAGGCTGTAGTAAGGAGCGCAGATTTTACTCTGAGCGCAAAGAGATGCAATAGCAGTTTCAAAGCTGCAGAGTGGCATATCTGGAGAGCATTTACATAGAATCATTCTGGTGACTATGTGAGAATAGACTACAGAGAAGCAAGAGTGGAAGCAAAGAGACCAATATGGAAGCTACAGGAGGAATATAAGAGGGGGAGGATGGTGACTTGGACAAAGGTAAAAACAGTGGAGAAGGTGAGAAATGGCCAGATTAAAACAATACTTTGGATAATAGTGTCCTGGACATCCATTCATTTTGCATTCAACAAATATTTATTGAATTTCTACTATGTAGAGACACAGAATAAACATGATCCTCATGAAACATTCAATTCAAGGGTAAGGTATTTCTAATTTCAATAAAGTAAGATGAATCCTATGATGAGGAAGTACAGGGTGTTATGGGAGGGCGTTCGGAACTAGACTTGTTTAAGAGCCAGGTGAGGGTGGGCCCGGTGATGTAGTGGCTAAGTTCACACGGTCCACTCTGGTGGCCCAGGGTTCACAGGTTCAGATCCTGGGCGCAGACCTACACACTGCTCATCAAGCCATGATGTGGTGGCATCCCACATACAAAATAGAGGAAGATGGGCACAGATGTTAGCTCAGGGCCAATCTTCCTCAGCAAAAAGAGGAAGATGGGCAACAGATGTTAGTTCAGGGCCAATCCTCCTCAACAACAAACAAGAGCCAGGTGATGTCACCTGAAGAGTGGCTACAAATTAGCCATGTCAAAAGGAAGCAGAGTTGACATGTTAAGGCCCAGAGATGACACAGACCTGAAAATGAAATTTGGAATGGCTGATGCATATAGCACAACAGGGACAGAAGTCTAAAGTGGATTCAGAGAAGTAGGTGTGGGACAGCATTAACAAAATATATGGATCTTTTTTCCTAAGGATAGTAAAAAACTACAGATTCATTTTAAGCAGATAAATTACATAAGCAGCTTTCTATTTGAATAAGGTAAGTCTGACCAGTGTGGAGGATGGATCGGGGGGAACAATTTTCATTTCCAAAAATGGTAGCTAGGTCATTCTGACAAACTCCCATGCCAAAACTAAAAATGATGGATACACTTTTTTAACCATCCTAAAACATCTAGCAAGGAATCGCTAGAGAAAAACTGAGGATAAAGCTGGAACACAGAGTGGTAAGAAGAACCCAGAAACGACTTCTGATCTGAAAAGATTTGACTCTGGTTTGTTGGCAACAGAGAGTGAAATCAAAGCACAAGCTGCCTAAGATCTTAGAGAAAAATTGCCCAAATGCTAAACCTTCATTGTAAGGTTGAGTCAGAAGTAAACTGGCCGTTGTGTGGATTTGTGGCCCACATTCACATCACTTGCTTGGTCTGGGAGCTTCAAGCCATTCATTAGTTTAAAGAAGGCCTGGCATGTGACCACCACCGTATATGCTGAAAGACATTTGACCAAATTCAGTAACTATATTTCCATATTTTTAAAAAGCCTCAAAATACAGAAATTGATCAATACTTCTTCAATATGATGTTTATGTTATATTATAATCACATCATCAATGGAAGCAGCCCCACTAAATTCAGAAACAAGATAGACTTTCCAAGGTTAACATTTATAGTTACCACCACCATAAGATATATTAGGAAGATATTAGAGGAAGATATTAGGAAGATATTAGATGACATATGAATTGGAAAGGAAGAGGTTAAAAAAAATCTCTATTTGCATTTGATATGACCGTTTACCTGGAAAACCCAAGCAAATCAACCAATAAATTACTATAAAACAACAAGATAATTTGGGTAAAGGAGCAGAAATCATTAGTCTTCAGACACATAAATAAAACCAGTTAAATAATATAATGGAGAAATATAATAATAATATAATGGAAGAAATCATTTTCAAAAGCAATAAAAAGCGAGAATGCCAAGGAGTAAACTTAACAAGAAACATGTAAAGCCTATTTGAGAAAAATCTGAAAACATTTCTGAAGGACACAAAAGTAGACTTGCATAAATAGAAAGACATATCATTATTTTGGATAGGAAAAATCAACAACATAAATATATCAATTCTCACTAAGTTAAATTTTAAATTTTTTGATCCCAATAAAAATCTTAGTGTTTTTTCTGGAACTAGACAAGCTGATTTAAAAGGTCATAAGGAAAAATAAGTAGTAAAGAACAGACAGGAAAATTATGAAAAAGAAAAGCAATAAAAGGATATTAGCCTTAGCAGATATTAAAAGAGTCTATGAAATCTCAGTAATTAAAACAATGCAGTGTTGGTATATCAATAGATAGAAAGATACAAGATGCATACAAATTAAAAAGGAAGTAGTACAATATCTATTTGCATTTGATATAACTGTATACAATCCAAAAGGGTTGTAACTTTTTGTTACACTCATCAACAACTCTAAGAGTTTCTATTTCTTCAAACTCTTGGATGTTTGCAAAATGAGAAATGAGATTTCATATGTAACTCTAAATTCATCTTTTCTTATTATGAGTGAGGCTGAAATATTTTTATGAGCCATTTTTATTACTTTATGGGAACTTTTCATGTCTATGTTCATGTTTGGCTTCATGACATATAAGAGCTCTTTATATATTAATAGATTATCCTTTTAAAATATGATCTGCAAATATTTTTTTCCAGTTTATCAGTTATCTTTCACTTTGCTTATATTTTGGTTTGGTTTAGTCTTTTGCCATGGACAAGTGTGTGTGTGTGAGTGTGTGCTCATTTGTGTGTGTGTGTTTTAACAACTGATTTTCTCAATTTTAATAAGTGGCTTTTGAAATCTATGCCATAAGTAGGCCTTTCTGACTCCAAATTGAAATAGAAATTCATCATGTTTTCTTCTATTATCTGTATGGTATCATATGTTACATTTAAATCTTTCATCTATTTGGAGTTTTCTATGGTGTTCTGCATGAGGTATGAATTCAAATTGATCTATTGCCAAATGACTGCCTAGATCAGGTAATCTCCTACTATATATATATAGTATATATAACATATATATGATCATAAAATTTACAATTAACTTAGTAAGAATTTATATATTTATATATTTATGTTGCTGATTTTTCCTGCCCAAAATAATGTCTTAGCATATATATATATGTATATATATATATGTTCCTCAATGATGTTATGTGCCATCTATCATAAAATAGCTTTCTGTCTAGTCATATACAAACTTGACGGAGGGGAGAGGGAGCTGGTAATAACTACTAAAATTATACAGTCATTTACACTTTTATCTGGCAATTTCATTTGTGGTAATCTGTTCTAGTGATACACTTGCCCATATATGAAATGATAGACATACAAGTTTATTGATTGTGACATTATTTGTAATAGCAGAGGTGATGGATAGAGGTAAAAATATCCATGAGGTATTTCTGAATGTAGATTTAATGGGACTTAACGATGGATTAGGGGAGGGCAGCAGCAAGGAAGGTAAAACAAACAGCTTCCAGACTTCCTACTTGAGGAATAAAGTGTACGGTAGTGTCATTTATTGAAATACAGGACACTAGAAGAAAAGCAACATTGTTTGGAAGATAATAAATGCCATGTCATACATCACAGTAGGTACAGAGATATAAAGGCCTATTGTTTAATGAAGACATCTGCACCAGCTACATAAATTCAATATATGTAGGCACCTGTATGATAATTTACAGACAAGACCTAGAAGAGGGAGTCCAATTCTGAGTGGTCAGAAAGGGCAAAAGAAGAGAGGAGTGAATTTTAAGAATAAAGGCACAATCTACAGGTGGAATTGTATAAGGAATGATTTGGATTTAGCAACGGAGATCCCTGATGATCTTAGAGAAGCTTCATTCAGTGTTTAGGCAGAAGCCAGAGTTCAAGTGGTTCAGAAACATGTGAGGTGAGGCAATATTAGGAAGCAGGAGAAGCTGATCTGTAGAATGGTTAAGGATTACTTGGGTGTTTAGGGAGGAGGAAATGTAAAAGATGTCCCCCAAATCATTCTTGTTTAGTAATATCTTCTAGCACACTTAAGGCTCACAACCACAACAACCATCTGAGGCTGACAGGGCTTTGCACAGATATGCACAAGAGCATCAGAACAACTTGAGGGACTCGCACCAAGCCTTCCAGCTAGAATGTAGCAGCATGAGGGGTGCAGCCAGAGCCAGGGCTCTTCTCTCCACCCCACTTCTCCCCTATGCAGCTTTGAAGCTAAGGAAGGCCAAGGAATGAGGACAATTAAGTTTTAGTTTGTTCACTTATATCTGCTTTCTTCTAAAAAGGATCTGAGATGACACACAGGAAGTTCTGTGTGTAAGTACATGCAGAGCAATGCTATTTATTGCCACACCCATTACTGCTCATGCCCAATCATGCCTTTTCCTTCAAAAAACAATGGCCAATGACTTAAAAAGAAGTAGCAACTTTATTAGGAATCCAACCAAAACTCATCCCTTTGTCATCAACTACGTATTTTGTGACTGTTATTTATTCCATTCTTGGTTTCCTCAACTGTAAAATGTTAACTGCTGTGCACCTGGCCCTGCCTATGTTATTAACGTGCCCTGGCAATTTAGTTAAGGGTTTGAAGTCCATGGAGTTCCTTGGGAAAGACATTCTAATAATAGTAAAAACTACAATGTCATTACTTGAAAATTTAAGGGATTCACTGTAAATGAGAGCAGTAGAGAAAGGGAAATTATCCGAATATTTCAGCCCCCCAGTTCCACCACTCCCGGAAAGAATCTTCCTGCTGCCTGTTCAGCAGGTTTGTCCCTTGTCCTTCAAGGTTGACTTGAGCCCCAAAATCTGAGGCTCATCATGAAAGGACACTACCTCGTTGAGCACTCTTTTTCACCTGGTCTATCTAACTTTTCTCCTTCCAAGGAACCAAGGACGTCCAGTCTGGGAAACTCTAATCCCAAACTCTCCCGGGGCTGCTCCCTCCCACTACATTCCTCTCACTGGGGATCTTTTGGTCCCCCCAGTGAGATCCCAGTCTTTTCTGCCAGGGAGGGGGTTGTCCCGCCCCAAATAAGGGCCAGCCCCTTCTGCTCCCAGCTCTGGGTAGGTAAGGTCGTTGTTATTGTGTTGTTTAAAGTGAGAAAGAAGCCAGAGCGGGAGGGCAGGGGACAGAAGAATCCAGATGCCTCCTGGGACGAGAGATCAGGGCGATCACTTCCCCCCAAATTAGGGGGAAGGTAACCTCACCTCACGTGCTACCAACGGAAACTATTCAAAGGGTCACCTAGGGCCAGCCCATCTGTGATCTTTAGGCTCAGAGGGTTGAGACCACCCCCACACTCGCCCCCCGCCCCGCACACACACAAAGAGCAATGCCCCTAAAGGCGCGTAGTCCTCTCTTTCACCCAAGGACACGCGCTTTCCTTCTCATCCGCCCAACGGCTCCCCCTTTCCCTGGCCCGAAGCCCGCAGTGAGGCAGAAGTGAACTGCGCCTTCCCCGGGAATTGCGAGAGGCGCGGAGGCGCAGCGCTGGCACACGGCGCTCGCCGGCTCGTACCCAGAGGCCACGATTTTGGATGGGCGTATGCAGCTGGTGCCTCCGTCTCCTATCTGCCTGCGCTGATTACATCTTCGGAGACACTCCGCCTTTCCTTCGGGGTCGCGGCGGGTTGCCATCCTCTTTCTGTCTTCCCTCCTCCACCCCCACCAACTCCATTTTTTCAGCCAGCCCGAGCCCATTAACTTCCGCTTTGCCCGCCACCCCCACTCACCCCTTCCCAAAGTTGCCCCCTTCTCCCCACTCGGTCGAAGCCCCCTCCCGGGAGCCGGTGGCCGGGCAGCCACTCACCGTGAGGGTCAGCAAGAGTTGTCGGCAGAGGGCTCCGCTCGGGGAGCGTGTGGGTCGGGCTGCCGCCATGGGAGAAGTCGGGGACGGGTCGCCGGCCGAGGCACCCGGAGGCCGGGATGCGAGGGCTCGGCGGGGACAAGGGCCGCGGCCGGTGCAGGCTGGGCCGGCGCGCAGGAGGAGTGAGAGGCAGAGGAGGTGGAGCGCGAGGAGAGGCGCTTTTCTTCTCGGTTTCTCTGAAGCTCCTGCCTCTCACCCAAGGGGCTTTTCCTCTGGCCGAGGGTGGGGCTCCAGGCGCGTCCGAAAGACACCGATCGGCCCCTCCTTGGTATTTTCTTAAGTCTTCATTTCTTTAAGAACGCAACAGGTGGGAACTCCCTCTCGCCGCCGCCCTTTTACCTGCGCTAGGTGTTTCTCACTAGCGGACGCCACCTATATGCCGCATCGCTCCCCCTCCGCCCCGGTGTCCGCCTGGAGGATTAAGAGCTGGCCCAGCCCAGCTGAAGCCCTGACTGTACGAAGACTCACTCCCCGAGCGCGCCCGGCCGCGGGAAAGGGGCGCGGACCCGCGCGCGCTCCCGGGCCCCGGCTCCGCCCCGCGCGCTGCCCTCTCGGCCAGCTGCGGGCCCTGCTCTGAGGTCAGGTCCAGACCCGCAAAGGCCGCCCCCGAGCCGGAGAGTCGGATTTTATGTCACGGCTGCCCAAAGCCCACCTGTTAGAGGGTTGACTCCGGGGAGACTATTTTACACATTCTTTGCTGGAGTAAATCCTAGTGCAGTTCGGACGGGGTTTTCATCTCTGGTACACCTTTCTTTGGGATCTTTTCTTTCTTTTTAGAAATTTCATGGCCAATATGACAATGGTACAAGAAAATTACCATAAGTTAACAGTAGTAAATAAATAAATAAGGGAATGCAGGCTAAAAGAAAATAACAAAATCAAGTGTGAATTACTGTGGAAAATGCATCTCTTGAGGTTCTAGATGTTGACTAAAAATGGGCTACTGATTTTCTCCAAGACCCCCCTTGTCACAATTAAAGCCAACCATTGGCCGTCTTATAACTTACCTCCTAAATTGGACTCCTAGACATCTAGTGGAGATTTCTCCCTTCCTTTCCTACCACCCAAACCAGAGTCTGTGGTAAGAAAAGAAAAAGAATGGGATAAAATTTACGTTTCGTCAACTGGATGAAGTATTGCAGCACTTAACTTGGAGGATTTCAAATCAAAAGTGGTATGCTGGCAGCTCTTCAGAAAGCGGTGACAGGACATTCTGACTCATTCCCCCGCGTCTCTTTCCAATCACTGGTTTAAACCAGGGAAGTCAGACCACAAAGGAGAAACTTGTCTGTTTCATTTGGTTTGGTTTATCTCCTCCAGGGTGTTTGGAGAAACCTGTTTGAAAAGCCAACCATGACACTCACACCATTTCAGTTCTTGAAAACATTTACTGTCCTAATACCATTATATGCAGAGCCAAAATTAGTACAGTGTTGACCATATATTTATATTCAAAAGTAGTGTCAAGCGGTACATGCCTTACATTCTATGTAATAATCCCATGCTCTATTTTATTAGTGAATGACACATAATGAGCTGTTCTATTCATATCCACATCCATAAAATTTATCATTGAATCTTTGTTAGTAAAATAAGCCTGGGTTATCAGATGAGACTATAGTTGACATCCTTCTGTTTCCATATTTTTTAACACATGTTTTTCTGGTAATGATTTCATAAACACACCTCCTCCTATTCATGATGACATCATGATCTCTAGCATGAAGCTTTCCAGAGGATAGAGAAGCAAGCTAGTTGCAGGTTCTAGAAATCTGCTCAGGCTATCATCGTAGTCCTTGACAATAGGACATTTCCACACTCTTGCCTATCCTTTAACTTCAAATGCCTTAAGGCTGGCTCATGTTTTTTCTCATTCCAGAAAAGGGTGGAAGAGCAATTTGAAAAGAGTCCATCTTAGATATTTATTTTCATTTTTCACACTAGGTAACTGATTGAGGCTATTAAAATGGTGATTTTTTTTGTTTGTTTCATTGTGAAATTTTTTTAAACAAAGGAAATATAAATTACTTATTCTAAACAAGTGGCCTGATTTATTTAATGTGTTTAGATTAGACTATGTAGTCACTGAAATGGATTTCTCTATAGTACAATTTTGAAACAGGTATAACATGAAATGATATGTGGGTAGAAGAATTTTTTTTTAAGAATGTCTTCTGGCTGTGAAGACAATTCTGCTGACTTGAACTGGTTTTCCACTGGCCCATAGTAAAGGGTGCATGGGACCAAAAGTCAGGAGCAACTTCCTTTGTGTCTTGGGCTGCTCAAGTAACCTCTCAGGCTTCAGTACTCCATTAGTTAAGTAAAAGAATTGAAGTAATATTAAATACTGTCTATGCTATCTTCCACATTTAAAATTAAACCATTTAGACTTTTTGTGGTTGATTTTTTTGAGAAGGTTGTCTGGAAATGGGTGTTCATTTCCACATAGAAAGTCAGAACCAGAGTCATCCTTAGAGATGAACAAACAGCAACCCAAGGCCCTTGGGGCCCACCTATGCAGCCTAGCTTCACAGTTTGCTAATTTCAGAAATCAGAAACTAAATATAATAATGGCAACAAAAAAATCCCACACTTACTCACTGGTGTGTACATGGTGGCAGCTCTCCCTGAGGGCTCCCTGCATGATTCCTGCCAGCCCTCTCGCTGCTGGAGCCTGGGGAGGAGGGTCCACATGGACACGTGATCTTTAGGGCGAATTTATCTTGGTATGACATATGACATAGAATGGAAGCCAAAAGCAAAAGAAACACAGACCTAAGGGAAAAAAAAACAAGACTAAAGGACATTGTCCAGCTACTTTGTAGGTGAGAGTAGAGAGGGAAACATCTGATAACCATAATAAAATGAGCACAATTAGAGTATTTAACTCTCAGAGTTGCAAGATTAAATGATATGATGCATGAAAGACATGCAGAATAAATCCTGGCATATTCTAAGTGCTCCCTAGGTGTTAGTATGGGTACCCTGCTTTCCCCCCTCCGCCTGCTACCATATCTCTACAACCCACTCATATCCCCCACCCCACCTCATCCCTATGATGGCTCCCTGGTTCCTGTTCTTCAGCACCTCTCCCCAGGTCCTGGGCTAGGGCTGAACCCCAGTGTTAATTCACTCACCACTCCCAAATCCTGCAACCCCCTTCCCCTCAACACAACCCCCAGACCTTGTCTGATGCAAATAGATTAACTACACAACACTAGGATGAGATGCCACAGTTTGTGCTAGTTGTGTACTTTCTGAAAATTTAGACCAATTTTTTAAAGAATACTTTTATAATGGGTGAAAAGTTTTTTAAATATTGCATTGTCCAATAAATAAAATATTTATTTTTTTAACGCTGTCCATATTTCTTTCCAGTTCTCTTTTCAAAATTGACCTCAATAAAACATAGTGTACTAATCAAACTCAATTTCCATTATATTTTTGAAATAAAAAAGACAGAGAGTGTGAAATAAGCTATAAATCAATTCTTATTACAGTACTTTTCACTTTAACAGACCTTCAACAAAAAGAAGCCGATGAATGAATTCTGAGGCAAGTGTGTTGAACATGGGTCACCAGAGATGGTTCACAACGTCTGCTCTGCCTTTAAAGATGCCGTTGACATATGCCCCCAGGAGTGCTATGAATGAATGTATACTTAAAACTATGAAATTTTCATTTGTTGCTTTACTGATCAACTAATGGGACAAGTATTTATTGAGCACCTACTGAGTCTCAGGCATTGTTCTCCGCTTTGAGATGCTGTGGCGAACAAGACAGAAAGGGCACGTGCTCAAGGAAACTGCCTAAGGAAGTATGAAATAACTGGGTAGGATGAGAAGCACTCTCCAGCTGAGATTTACATCATGCTGACTCCTTTGGAAAAGAAAAGAGATTCATCTCAAGTTAAGCGCAAAATGATATATAGTCAGCGTTATGTAAGGATGAAAAATGAGCAATATAAAAATCATTTGTTAAATCTGTTCATGGATTATGAAATGTTACCCTTTTCTTAAGTGGACCTAGAAACAAGAAACACTGCTCTGCGAGATAACCTATTCTAGAACGTGTTTGCTCTTGGCTTCTTTGACAGTCATGTCTCCTGTTTTCTTCTCTTGCTGGCTGTGTCTATGCATTCTCTTTGGCTGGCTCCTCCTGCTCTGTCTGACTTCTAAATATTGCCACACACACAAACACATCTGTATTTTTTCAGACCTTTGCACTTGGGAGGATCTTTCTACCACAGGTGCTTTGTACATGCTCTTTCCTCTACCTGGAACTTTCTTCTGTCTCCCTGGCCTGGTTAACTCCCACCAATCCTATAAATATCAACTTATATTTTCTCCCTTACCAGGTCAATTCCTCTCTGATCAGGTTAAATCTTCCTCATTAAAAGGCTGCCTCTTTTTAAAGCACTTGTCACAATTACAGTGTTAAATTTGTTTGAGTAATTATTTCATTAACATTTGTTTCTCACCAAAGATGGTACATATTCATGACTGCTGTGGCCTGTCTTTGTTAGTTCACCCTGTGTCCCCAGTACTATCCTTCATGAATCCTGGCCCATAGTAGACCACTAATAAGTATCCGTGAATGAGTGAGTAAATGAATAAATGACTCCTGAGCATTTTTTTGGTAAATTTTTTTATTTTCCTTTTTATTTTTAATGTTTGTTGGCCTATTAAAGTGATGTCTTGGGTGTTTAGCAGGGTGGGAGTTCCTAATCTGTTCTCAAACATGATGAATGTGTATTAGGACATTTATTAAAATGTGAGTTGGGCCTACCAAGAATTTCTAGTGTAGTTTTTGCACAAGAAGAGACAAATAGGCTAATGGATTTAACTTAGACCTCAGGAAGAGACCAGTGCATAAGTGAGAACTGAAAATAAAAGTGGGAACAGCACACACCATTGAGAAAAGGAGAACTAATTTAGTGGTGGCATCAAGAAAAGTGGCTCATTATTAGAGAAAAATAAAACATTCCCAACTTAACACCACATACAAAGTGGCCTCCAGATGGGTTAAATTTTCCTGTGGTGACAAAGACATAAAGTTAGTGGAAGACAATATAGAAGAACATCTATGTGACCCAAGGGTAGAGAAAGATTTTTGAAATAACACCCAAAAAGCATAAATCATAAAGGAATTTATAAAAGATACATTCGATTACATTAAAATTCAGACTTTCTATTTAACAAAGGACACCACGAATAAAGTTAATAGATAGATTATAGATTGAGAAAAGACATACTTATGACTAAAACAGACAAGGGAATAATATCTGACATACAGGGAACTTCTAAACATCAATAGAAACATGACAGGAAACTCACTAGAAAAAAATGGGCAGAGTATGACCAGGCATTTTACAATAGAGGAATCTCAAAGCCTACAAAGCATAGTTTAAGAAATGAGAGAAGTGCATATGTAAGTCATGAAATATCCTTCTACCCCTGTTGGACTGACAAAAATTGGGAAGCCAATTTCCCTTGTCAAAGTTACCCCCCGATTAAATCTAACTGTCCACCCTCCCAATTGCTACACACTCACGGTTGAATGTGGCTAGAGATAACTTCATATCCAAGTTCAGGAGTTTCACTTTCAGGTCATGACCAGTACTTAACTAAGCCTTAGTACCGCCCAGCAGTCTTGGTCTATTTGCCTAACCCATTCACTTCCCCATTCTCCTTGGCAATATTTTCACAATTCCTCATGTCTGCTCAAACCTCCTATACGTCTTCTTTTATCCTCACTTTCCATTGCTGACTTAGCTTTCTAGTTCACAAAAAAAAATAGAAATTATCAAGAACTTCTACAAGCTTCGCCATATCTACCCTCATAAATTTAATCCATCTCTGTCTTCCCCAATAGTATATAAATTAAACTTAAAAAAAAAACCACCAGAAATCTCTACCTTTCTATATCCTATTTCTCTCCCCAGCTATCACATCCCATTTCTCTGCTCTCCTTTACAGAAAAAATTCTGGGAAAAGCTGTTTTATATTTACTGTCTTCAGTTTATTTCCTCATTATCTCTTGATCCCCTTCTAATCAGGTTTTCTCTCCTACCACTTCATCAAAAGTGTTCCTACAAAGTTTATAGAGACATTCATACTGCTAAATCTAATGGTCATTTTTCAGCTTCATCTTATTGTCTTAATTACAGAGTTGCTTCACCTGTCCTTGAAATACATTCTTCACTCGGTTTCTGGTTTTCATTCTCTGCCTCATCGATTGCTTCCTCTTCCTCTCCATTACCTCTCACTAGCGGAGTGCCCCGGGACTCAGTGTTGGACATTTATTCTGGTCTATCTACCCTCACTCCCTTGTTGATCCCATCTAGGCTTTTGACTTTTAAAACACTATCTCCATGCTGGCCACTGACAAATCTAAAACTCTATCCCAGACCTCTTTCTTGAACTCCAGTCTCCAACCACCACATGAAATCTTAACTTAGATGTCTAGTAGGCATTGCAGTTAATCTTTCCAATTCTGAGAACCTGATCTTCTCCATCAAAAATGCCCACCCCACAATTTATAGCACTCCCTTTCAGTTCATGGCAACTCCATCCTTCCAATTGTTTAGGTCACAACATCTTGCAGACTTCCTTGGTTTCTCTTTTTCCCTCATGCTCTAAATCAAATCTGTCAGTAAATCTTATAAACTCTACCTTTAAAATATACCTGGAATTTACCCCTTTCTTACCATCTCCATCTTGGTCCCACCCACTGTCATCTCTCACCTGGGTTATTCAAAAAACTCCTAATTGGTCTTTCTACTGCTAACATTCCTCACTTCAGTCTATTTTTAACCCAGCAGCCAGATTGCTCCTGGTAATAAATAAGTCAGATCATGACGTTTCTCAACTCGAAGCCCCCAGAATGATTCCAAAATGAAAAGACTTTTAAAATAAAGTCTTCCAGAGTCTTCTTAGCTCATGTAGATCAAATCCAAAGTCTTTCCAGTGGTTCACAGGGCCTTACACACTCCACTGTGTATCTCAGTGACCCCGACTCTTCATGCCCTCGCCTCACGCACCGTGCTGCAGCCACACTGGGCTCTTTGCTGTTCTTTGAACAAGCTAAGTACACTCCTCTTCTGGCCTTTCATTCTACACGGACCACTCTTCCCCCAGACAGCCTCATTGCCTGCTCCCTCACCTCATTCAGGATTGACCCGTGTGTCCCCTTCTCAGTGAGGGCTTCCCTGGGTATCCTCATCAAAATTTCAAACCTCTGATTATTTTCCAGAGTTTTTAACTAAGAGCCTGGTGAATGTACTGTGGCTCCTTCCCCTAGTGGATTTTTGTTTCCCTCACTATGAGACTGTGGAAACTCCTTTCTGTTTATCTGAGGGGTTTCGCTTAGTTTGTTAGCTTCCTGCCCCATGAATGTTTAGGATTCTACAAACTTCTTGAAGGGAAACCAGAAGTAAGGGAAACACATCAAGTTTCTAATTTTGTCACTCTGGCCCCGCACAATTGCTAAAAGCTCCACTACTTTCTCTCATCCCAAGAAGTGGTCTTCTGCTTTGGCCAAGACTAGATTCTCAGCCAGCCCTGTGATCTAAGGGCTAGGATTCAGTGCTCTCATCACTGTGGCTGGGGTCCCTTTCCTGGTCAGGAAAGCACACCATCCATCTGTTGATTGTCATTCTGTGGCAGCTGTGTGTTGATGTGATGCTGAAAGCTATGCCATCACCCATGGTGGACAGGTTTCAGCTGGAGCTTCCAGACTGAGACAGACTAGAAGAATGACCTAGCCACCCACTTCTGAAAAACTGGCCATGAAAACCCTGTGAATAGCAGTGGAGCATTGTCTGATACAGTGCCGGGAGATGAGAGGATGGCGCAACTAGACCAGGCAGGGGTCCGCTCTGCCGTCCACAAGGAGCCAGAATCGACTCTGCAGCACTAACAAACCTGTGTCCTGTGTCTTCAAATGCTCCCTGGGAAAAATGTGAAGTTATCTTACAGAAGATAAACTCACCTTTCTCCAGTGCTCATCTCTCTACAATATTAGCCTCTCTAGTTCTTACTGATTCTGCAAATTTCTGATAGCTCGAAACAGATAAATTTTGGATTTTATGGAGGTCTCCTAGTTAGTCTTGGTGAGAGCATTGGTCTGCCACAAACTACTCAATCCTACCATCCATCTCTCATATTTTACTTATTTTTCTTTCTTGGTCTGTCTCTCTGTATTAGAATGTAATTTTCATGAGGGCTTATATTGGTCTCTACTTTCAGGGCCTACAGCTGTGTCTGTCACAGTGTGGGCCCTCAGTAAATATTTGTTGAATAAATATATAAAGGCTATCCAACTATCTGTAGTCCATAGACTAATTATTAACAAATTATGATGTTACTTTGAGATAATCATATATAAAATATTGGCTATAAGCTAACCTGAAATTTACACCAGGGCATCTGAGAAGGATCCCCACATAGAGGCTGTTATCCTGAAATGAGGCATGAGAGTTTTAAGCAATTTCCAGTAGCAGAAAGCATATGCAAAGCGTTAATAAACAGTGGTCATAAACATGAGACTCAAATTGAAAATAACAAGTCCTGTATTTTCTAATTACAAGCATTGATTTGCAGTTAAACTCCATCTCACATAGAAAATTCTATGCAGCTTGTTCCCAAGAAAGGAATAGCAGGAATTAATTTATTTAACTGTGGTTAATTTGTTCGTCTAATCAGTTTTGGGGAAGCCAGTTAATAAACATGGATAGATTGATGATAGATAGATAATTGATATAGATAGATAGATAGATGATAGATAGGTAGATAGATAGATAGATAGATAGATAGATGATAGATAGATAGATGATAGAGTGAGTGAGTGAGCTGTAGATGTAGATAAATATCCTGATGAAGATTAAAATGTGGTTGCCAGGGGCTGGGAGGTAGGGGAGATCCAGAGGTGCTAGTCAAAGGGTACAAACCTTCAGCTATAAGATGAATAAGCTCTTGGAATCTCACGTACAGCATGGTGACTATAGTTAGTAATACTGTGCTGTGTACTTGAAATTTGCTCAGAGAGTAGACCTTAAGAGTTCTAACTGCACACACAAACAGAAAAAGGAAACTATATAAGTTGATGGATGTGTTAATTAACCTGATTCTGGTAATAATTTCATTAAGTATATGTGTATTAAATCACCACATTGTACAGTTTATATACATAAATCTTATTTGTGAATTATACTTCAATAAAACTGAGAAAAAAAACCCCAAACCCAGTCATTCCCCAAACATTTACCTGGCCAGCTGCGTTAGTGTTCCCGGCCTACCCCCACCCCAGGTCTACTCTCAGCAGAGTGGGCTTTCTAGGAAACACAGGCAGTAAAACAGAATCCTGCTCAAATACTTCTAATTCTTTCTAGGCTTTTCAGGAGGTATTCTTAATACACAACAACCATCTTTAAAATCTTTTCTTCCCATGGCTAACCTTCTTGATATCTCTTACACAGCTTACTGCTGCTTCCTGAAAATTTAGATGTACCTCTCTCCTACTTCTCACTTTCTATTTCTCATCAACAACCAACACCACATAAAACAAAATCAACCACCTCCTTATTCTCTGAGCTCTTGTTTTTTTCTCATCTCTTCTTTCATTTTTTTAAACTGCTTTATTGAGATATAATTCACATCCTTCTGTCTCACATTCATTTTATTACACTCAATCGTACTCCTCACTAGCGTATTACTGATCGGCTTGATTTTCATAACAAAACCCTAGAGTCTAGATGGGAGTGAGGAGTGGGGGGATTGGGAGGGAGGGAAGAAAAGAGGTGTAAAGGGGAATGCCCAGCTTGTCCTCACTGAACAGAGGAAAGAAAAAATGCTTTGAATATTCATACAGAAAAAAGTATTTATACCACTAGTCACCTAGATAGAAAGTTAAATAAAAAGTGGTCCCTGCTGTAAATGAGCTTCCAGTATTGGAGGATGGATTACATGGATATTAAGCAATAAAGAGTGGAGCCGGAGGTGGGAGCATTACATACGTCCTTTCTTTCCAACTTTGAGACAGGAAGTAACTTCCTGGAACTCCCACAAATACCTCAAGTTCGAAATGCCCCAAACTGAAGTCATTATCTTTCCACAAAAAAACTGCTTTGCTTTTCTCCTCTTTATAGTTAATGGTTTTATGATCCTCCTACTCAAGAAAGAAACCAGGAAGTCATCCTAGACCCTCTCTTTGCCTCCGCCTCACATTCCATCAGTCTCCAAATTCATTGCTGTATTTGATTCCTCATCTCTCATCTGGACCATCTTCACTGGTCTTCCAGCTCCCCTCCAACCCATCCTCGATAACAGTGGTTTTCAAAGTGTGTTTTCTGGAACTCAGGTAGTTCTTGTTTTTCACTAGTTTTGTTTCGCTTTTGGTTGTTTGCTTTTGGCTTTGTTTGGTTTGGGAATCCTTACTTCCACTTCAGCTACCACGCCTCCTTCCACCTTGCTCAGGGAACCTCCCCATGTAGGGGAAAACACTGTGAGTCTTTGGTGTGCATACAGGCTTTGATATGTGCCTCTCTTATTTGTTATCTGACCACTGTACTGTAATTATTTGACTTATAAGTCTGTCTCCTCCGAAGTGCATTAATTTTCTATTCTTCGTATACTCAGATAATTGCAGAATTCTGGGTTTGATATACATTTGGACAAAGAGTGGAAGACATTGTTAGTAACAAAGATAGAGACAGCGAGAAAGTGCTAGTCTGTGAAGGAGTTAAATCATTTGCTTTTGAAGATACTGAGTTTGAGATTTCTGGGAGCCATCAAGCTGGAAATAACTAGTAAGCAATATGGATGTGGGGTTCAAAAGAGACACCCCATCTGGAGATGCAAATGATTATTATCAGTATATGGATCATTAGGGCAACCCCAAATGGAAGCAATCCATCTATTTAACCCATTGATTCTGGTTTGGAGAGGATTGCTCTGATGTGAGGAAGACTGTGTTGCATCTTCCTCCTTCTCACAGAAATTTACCAGCTGGAGATCAAAATTTATATTTTAGAAGGATGTGAATATGTAAAATATTCTTTAAAAATTCATGGTAAGCATGTTTTTCTTTCAGGATTAAGAAGCTGTAAACATTTTCTGTTGTATTATGGATATGAGAAAGCCATTTCAAGAGACACATTCAGGGCACAATCGTTGGTCAGACTTGCATTTAAATCCTGGTTCTCTGAGAACCTGGCAGTCTGATCTTGTCTAAGTCAGCTAACCTCTCTCAGCTTCAGTATTCTTATTAGTAAATAGGAATAACAACACCTAAACTTGGAAGTATGTTCAATGAGATCACATTTGTGAAAGCATTTGGTAATACTTGCACATATTCAGTGCTCAATAAATTTCTTCAACAAACATTGATTGAGTTCCCTCTGTGTGCCAGGCACTCTTCTAGGCACAAAGATCCCTGCATGCATGGAGCTTACAGTCTAATGCAGGAAGGGGAGAGAAAATAATAAACAATGAATATAATGAAGAAGCAAAATGGCAACACAATCCATTTTATCTTGAAAATTCATGGAGTGCAAGTAGTCACAAACTTCAATGCTTTCAGGGGCCAGGAAAGTAATCAAAATAAATAAGTCAGGTTGGTAAAAAGACCAGCACTTTTTTATTATCTTGCTTTTGAGAAAGATAGTAGTATCGAAAGTATGTCTCTTTTCCCCCCCAAATCTACCTTCAGAAAACAACAGTACAAGTGTCATGATAAATGACAATTGGCAGTCTTCCTATCTGAGGCATGAATGGTAAACTTCAGAGGGCACCAATACTGGCAGAAGACACTGGGAAAGCCACTTGTCACTTCCTGCAAATTGGTGGCCTTTGGGAAAACGGACTCAGTGTTACCAGACCTGACAATTTTTCAAGAGAAGTCACAAATTTGCATTCTGGGAGAAATGTCCTGATTTTTAATGTAGCAATTATTCATAATTTTTTTCAACTGGAAAAACTTCCCCTCTCCACCAACCCCCGCCAAAAAATTTGCAGGCCACATCTGACCTGAGGATATAATCAGGTTTTAATCTCTGAAAAAAACTGAGGTTTTATTTATGTGACTTTTAAAATAAGTTTTTGCTCTGCAAGATTTTATAAAACTTGACAAGTGAAAGAGCATGTCTTTCTACTGTAACTATACAGTCCCTTACCTGTTATATAAAGAATAAATATTTTACTAAGAATCATATTGACCTGGGGCAGGGTACATTAGTTAAGAATAAGAAACAGTATTCCTCCTGCGTATTTGCCCCCAGATTACCTCACGTCATTGTTCAACATCTTCCTTAGTTACTGTGCCCTGATTTAGCTCAGCTGATTTGCTCAGCTGAAAAACCATATTTCTCACTCTCTCTTGCAGATAAGGATGGACATGTGACTAAGTTCTCCCAAGGGTATGTAGGCAGAAGTTGTTAGAAGGAGCTTTTGGAAATATTCCCTTAAAAGAAAGGCTCCATCCTTCCCCATTTTTTCTACTGTAGATACAGATGTGATGGCTGGAGTTGCATTGGCCATCTTGTGATTGTGAAACAATTTGTATAAAGGATGGTTGAGCAGAAAAAGAGAAGCTTCCTGGGACACTGATGACATTAAAAAGCCTCCATACAAGACCAAGATTCTGAACTTGTTTTACATTAGAGAAAATAAACTTTTACCTTGTTTACACCACATTTTTTCTGTTATTATCCTACCAAGGAGTCTAATGCAAGTTCTATCCAATTCACTGAGATCATTTTAAAAATACCTTTTTATATAGCCTCTAATGTGGAATAGCAGAATTCCAACTAACTCAGTTGGTGTATGGAATCACCATTTGTCATACAGCAAAACCACAAAGTTGTCTTCTTTGTCACATGCTGAAACTTTCGCAATTTCCTGTGTTTGTTAAACTCACCTTTACTCATTTTGAAGTCTATTTGAGTAGGCATAAAAGAAATTTTAAGTTGTGGTAACAATTCATTGGACTAATTAATAGGAAAATAAATTTTATTTATTTTCATTTACCTATATATTAATTAACTGAAAAATGAGAACATGCCTTGAGCTTTTAGAAAGCAACCAAATATCAAATCTCTCAGACTCAAGGGAACACATCAATTTGATCACACAATTCACAGGGATAGAGGATGAAGTTGTGGAAATAATATGCAAATTTTAAAATATGTGTCTTTAGGGAAGATTTTCTCATTTAAATTCTTAATTTAATGCATCAATTAAATATTAAATGCCATATATACACTAAAAAAAAAAAAACCTTGTCAAGCACAGGTGTAAGGGAAAATACAATGATGAATAAAATGTCATTCCTGCATTGAAGAACATCATCATTGGCTGAAAAACTAACAAATAAAATCTTTTTTGTAGTTGAAGAGATTGAAGTAAATGAGATTCAACGGCTTCATAATATCATACAACAGGTTAGTAGAAGAATCCAGAACTCCTTACTTCTAGATTTATGTCTTCCTACAAAGTCTCTTCTGACTTTAAAGAAGATGGAAGAGAGTATTTTCAAGTGACTCAGAAAAGGTACACCTTTTTTGGTTCCCATGAAATAATTAATACTTCACTTTGCTTTGAGTCTGTTGAGAGAACATTCAAATATCTTTAAGACTAACCATTTTTGAAATCTGAGCCAAAATAAAATGAGTTCCCAAGGCAGATTAAGTTTGTTGAATCAAGACTTAGGTAAATCAGTTATTTCCATCCAATCTCTGTTCTTTCCCCAGATCAGACTAGATTCAGCTACATTAAACAGAAAACCTAAAATATCATTGCGTCAACACACAGAAGTTTATTCACTCAAGTGAACAAGTCTAGAGGCAGGAAGTGCAGGGCAGGTTTGGAGGCTCCACAAAGTTATCAGGGATCCAGCCTCCTTCTGTCTTTACGCTCCACCATTCGCAACAAATGGCTCATGGCTTCCAACCTGAAGCATCACAAGATGGCTGGTTGAGCACCAGGCATCACATCTGTGTTTTAGATACCATCACATACAACTGGGGGAAGCAAAAAGACCCCAGACGTCTTTGAGGTGTATCAGCTCCTTTAAGTCACCTACTCAGAAATCTCATACACAGCATTTTACTTACTTCTCATTGGCCAGAATTTAGGACACATCACTCTCCGTTCAAGAGAGTTGGCAAATAATGGTCTCTTAGCTAGGCATGTAGCCACCCTGAATGCAATCAGAGCTCCATCTCTAAGAAAGAACTAGATTCTGGGATAGTTGGTAGACAGTCAATGGTCTCTGCCACAACATCCACAAACTGTCAAGGGATGTGTGTTTGTCAGCAACAAGTGTTCTGTTAATTTAAGTATATTTAATATTAAAACATCAATATCAGATTAATATTTAATATTAATATTCAATATGCCTCATAATTATGTACATTATATATTCATATTTATATTTAATATTAATTAATAATATATTAAATTAAACTAAAATATCAAAATTAAAACAACTCTGAAAATTTGTCTAAATTTTCTTCTCCCTGATTTCCCAGTCTGAAACATATAGAAATAATCATGACAGAATATGGTTACTTAACATAATACAACCGGTTCTGACAGGTTCTTAGCCACACCTATGATATTCAAAGTCAGCTACACCCAGAATAATAAAACATTAAAAAAGTACACGATGATAAACTGGCTCAATAAGAAAAGAATGCATCAAGACACCTATGTGTCAAAATGATCTCTGGAGACTGCGAGTGTGTTGCTTAAACTGTCAGTGTTATTCAGGTTGGTTTTAAAACATAACTTGGTTAATTTGTTGGATAGGCCCGACCAAAAACAAATTAATGTCAAAGTGTGACTTTTTTCTTAGTTATGAGTTATCAAAATAAATTTACTATGTAAAGTGGCAATGAACATGGAAATGAGTGGCCAGATAGCCATTAATGATTAGACAGCTAGTAACCAAGGTTTTTCTTCCAGGCAGTAATTAATCATAGCCTTTAATTGTTTCCCTGTCCACTGTTAGCTGTGCTGCTTACTCTTAAAAGTCATGTAGATGAGCAATATATTGTCAGACTCTCACTGGGTTCCTTACAGATGTCTCTGACGCCTGGGTACACCATGGTAACAGGTGCTTAAGTTGTTTTTCAGGAACTGAGAACTGACTCCTTATCCAGTTCAGCCAATTGAGATCACCGACCCATCAACTGGGCCTGCTCGAATGCCTGATAGGTGACCCTTTGACGTCAGGGGGACTGAAAACTCCACCCTCAGATCATGCTAATGCCATCATTTTGTGAACATGCCTCCTATGAAGAGCCATGAAGCTTGACTACACTTGCGCAGATCATCAATTACCTCACTTTTCCTTACCAGCAATCATCTGGTAAGGAAAACTTGTCATCTCAGTGATTGACATACTGTGCAGCGGGCAAAACAAGCCTGGTTTGGTAATAACATGTCATTTACCTAAATTTGGTTACCTTAAGTGTCACTATCCTCTAACGTATAGCACTGTTAGCTACAAAGTTCACAGAGAGTCAACTATCCAGGTACATAAAAACACAGAGTTGGCGGTTCTCCTTTGTGGGTGAGGCAGTCTTGAATTTGGGTCCCCAGGTGAGCTGGGACAAATTTTCCTACCATATGGCTGCTGTAGACCTACTGCCAGAGGCCACCTGTGTCACTCACTCTAATTGGCTAATTGTGTTGTTCACCTATTAGTTTTTGCAGGTTTTCTCTCAAGGGATCATCTATGCTGTGCTTTTCCAGAGTTTCATGTGCATAGGGATTGCCTGGGGATCTTGTTGAAATGCAGATTCTGGTTCAATAGGTTTGGAGTGGGGCCTGAATCCACCTTCCTCCCAAGCTTTCAGGTGATGCAAACAACTCTGAGCAGCAAAGAGCTAGTACTGAGGTGAACTTGATAGTATATCAGGGACACCCGAGGGGCCTCACCCTCAGAGTCTCCTAATTAATGGATCTGAGGAGGGACCCAAGAATTAGCATTTCTAACAAGTTTCCAGGTGATACTGATGCTGCTGGTCCAGGAATCACACATCAAGAATCATTGATTTAGAATTTCAGTATGGATCTCAAAGAGGTGAGAAATAGAGTGAGCGTAAAATGGTAACCTATCCCTCTTGTAGAATACCTACTGTGGATGAAATGTCTTTGTGAACTTGGATCTTAAGTTTTATATAAATGAACTATATACATGTCATCCACCCTTAATTCCTAAGTTTTCTATATATTTTAGGAGAGGCAAAGCCAAAACAAGGAAATTGTTTCATTTCCACTTTGAATTAGAGGGTTCCTTTTAGTTTTTCTTGAACTATACCTGACAAAATAATTCTACATGAATTTTTGGTATGAATTCTAGGCAAAACCTCATATCTCGTAGGCAGCCTTGAAGTTTCTTTTTACTATTAATAATTCTATGTTAATAATTTAATATTCATTTAATATTATACATTTAATATTGATATGTAATACTTTATAAATATTAAATATATATTTAATTTAATATTAATAATTCAATATTATAGCATTTAAATGTCCCTAAACATGGGCAAATAAAAACACTCCACAATCAATAGGCATTAATTTTTACACACTGACAACTAAATATTAAAAATTTTGAAATCCTATGTATTCTCAGGCCAAATACAGAGGAAAGCCACACTTGTTTTTAATTGTTTTTTTCTCTAAAGTTAGGAAATAAACAACTTCTAACTCTATAGCTTGGTTTTGTCAAAGGGCATTTTATTCCTATCAATCAAAAAACTTACTTTAAGAAGTAGACATTTTTTAAATAATTTGATCTATCTTTATGAAATGTATATTATGAATGTACTTCACACATTTGTTTTCTAAAGCTTCTTATACATTAATTTAATCTATTTACATATTTGAAAGTAGTTATTTTATTGTTAGTGGTAAGGATTTGGGGTGATTTTAGTGTGGTTTTTATTTTTTATGCAACACCATACTTTCAAAGAGTTTTTAAAAATTGTGCTTGCTTCACTTTATTGGGCTCTACAAAATATACAAGGGTCTGTGCATTCTTAGCAATGCTTTCTCCTGCTATTTCTATTTTCTTTGTCTTGTGTAAATAGAAAGACAAATGTAGTATCTGGCCAAATGCAATATTCCTTCAGATTTATTAGAAAAGCAAATAAAAGAGACCAGAGACATGAAGCAATATACATAGTTGTTTGTTTCATTACCCTAATCTAATTTAGGATTTTCGGCTGGTACAGGACTTTTATAACTAACACACCACAAAAATGAAGTTAGCTTTTCTTTTCTGTGATAATAAAAATCCTCAACTCTAAAACATGTATTGTGAATATTTTCCCACTAACATAGCATATTCCATTTTCTAAAAGTAAACATATGCATTTATATCAAGTTTTATAAAATATTTTTAATAAACTCAGGAGGAATTAAAAACTCAGTAGAGAGACTGTTTAACAAAGCTCATTTATAATAATTATATCATTTTTCATCTATCTTGGTGTTTCCATGGAATTTTTTCACATGAAATAGTTTGAGATCTAAATCAATGTAATTGCATATTTTCCCTAACTATAGATTTAATTATAGAAAAGCAATTCATGATTAACTTATTGACAATGAATTTTACTGACAGTTAACTTATATGAAATAATCCATAAAGTACAAAGTTTATTACAAAACTAAATTTGTAAACAGTCCAGTGGAGTTTCATAAATTTTATCTATCATAAAATTAACATTTAATTTTGAGTGTAAACAGAATGACTTTGAAATTCCTAAATAAGTCGTAAGGCAGTCATAGTTCCTCTGTGAAATAAATTTTAATGATATTTTGAAAACATTATAAGCAGCCAAAACTCTTAAATTCATTTCTCACACTTTCTAATAATTCTGGTAATACTTTTGGAGTGTCTTCTCTTGCTGACCTGACTGAGAAATCTTCTGTTGCCCTTTAATTGTACTTTATGTTCAAATATAAATTTTCTCTTTCATACTTAAGCAAATGTAAGAAATGCAAAGACATAAACAAACACAAAAGTTAATGTTTGGCTAATGATTTTTAATTGCTCAGAAAATATTCTGTACCTACATTCAAGAATATAACTTATCATGGTATAGTTCCAAATTTTTAATGACATATTTTAAAATTTCAAAATATAATAGTTATATATTTTAAAATTTGCATAAAAATTTATATAAAATTATATTTGAAATATAATAAAATTATATTTTAAAATTTCAAAACTGATCATTGTCAGAGTAATGAGTACATCAGACAACAGAAATTACATTATCCCCCCAAAATTATTTTACTCACAAAGGCTATAAAAATCATACATTGTGGACATCTTGTAAAATGAAATCTTACTTATTAAAACTACTTATTCCTTCTGCTCTAATATCCAATTTTGTATCAAGTAACACCTTTAATTAGAAACTGTAACTGAGAATGAGAAAACTAATCACAAAATTTTTAAAAAACCAACCACTCACTTTTTCAATAGTTAACTACTTAATAGATTTTAAAGAAAAGTTTTTGTCTGAATGAGAAATTTCCATGTGATGTATACTGTTATTGTTTATAAATCTATAGAGTTTGGCACAAAAGACTATTAAAATATTATTTAAATACGTAGCTTTTTTCTAAAGTAATAAAAGATCATACCCTATTAAAATGTTATACATTCAAGATAATTTATGAACTTATGTGTTCATTCATTTATCCATCATTCAACAAATGTTTTTCTATTAAAACAAATTAAAAGATTTTAATTTTTTAACAAACACATGCCAAACAGTTTTTATTTCTGATTTTCTTAAAGTAATTACCAGTGTAGACTGAGTTTTAAATTCCAATATGGATGGTCATTCAATTTTTAGCATATTCAAAGAGCTAAACACTGTGTATCAGGGTTGCCAGCCTCATGCCTGCTGGGCTAGTTCCACAAATGCTTGAAGATGGTTGGCCCCATGTCAAACTAGAGAGTGCAAGTTCTTGCCAAGGTGTTTATATTTTAAAAAGGTAATAGTACATCATCATGGTGGGCAAACAAAACATATTTGTGGGTCTAAATCAACCCATGGGCATCAAGGTTGCAATTCTTTCATGGAAATCCTCTCATGTGATCCTTATAAAATCTCTGCAGCTCAAATTGCTGTGAGCTTGTTCTGGTCCATGTCTTTCCAACAATCCTAGAAGCTGTAAGAACCTGATTACACATTCCCACGGGCAGAGATCCAAGGACCAACCTCTGAAAGCTCCTGAAAGAAAACAGCACTGGAAGCACCTCCACAAGTGAAAAGTAGAGTGAGAAATGAGCTCTTATTTACCAAATCAAAGACTGCACCAAAGAATACTTAAAAATCCTTCCATACATAGCCACTCGAAAGCAATTCTCTGGCACCAAAGACAATATTTCTAAAAGCCTAACTCTCCCCAAGATTTTGAAGAAAATATTTAATTTTCATCTAAAATAAAAATTCATTTCTCATTAGCCTCTACAATACCCAGTTATCCGACATACTCCTCCACAGTGTAGGAAGTAACATAAGTTTTCAAACAGAAGGTGCAAGAAAGCACAGAGTACAGTCCAGAAAGGGGCAATATATACATGCATAGAAAAGAAGATTAACAAACGAAACTTTTATTTCTAGAGAACATGGCAGTTATACCAGACAAGGAGAATTTGGGAAGCTCCATATTTATAGTATCCTTGTCTATACATGACTTGAAGTTTACCTCCAATAAACAAACACATTAGCAGATGCTGCTATCATTTTATATGCAATAAACTCCTCCATAGGTATTTGTAGATGTTACTCTATTAAAGGCACATTTATTTCTTTACACATGTCTTCGCTAGCGTCCTAAATTTGGGTTCCAGATGATCTAAAAACTCAAGTCCGTCTTCTTCCTGCCGATCACTGCAGCAACCTACCGAGCCGGCCATGGACCCTTTTCCTTCATAGTTGTACGAACGCACGTAGTCTTCAACTTGTTTATGCTCCTCATCTTGTCCACACAGATACACCTTCTGTATCGCAAAAGAGCACATTTTATTATTTCTTTAAAAACACCTAGACATACTAACATAAAAATAATGTCTTTGATTTACCTTTTACTGTTTAATTTTTAATCAGAGTGTGTCCTCTAATGGATTCCTACATATAAAAAACGCACATGATTGGTCTGTATTATATTCATTCTTAAAATATAGCAAATACATAGATGTTCCTAGTGAACACATTTATGAAAATTAAAGCGACACATATATCACACAACTAACTTACAATTTCCCATTCGAACATAGGATTTGTAGAGTTGAAACGTATCTCTGTAGCTTCTTTGTGTATTTGGGGGATAACAATATAGGCTATGATTCTTATGTTTATGTGCTATTATGTAACTATAATAATGTAATATATTAAACTGGGTAATATTAGCCTATATTGATTAATCTGAACAGGAAACAAGGAACTAAAACCCAAAATAAAGGCTTAAGAGTCTATCTGATTGATGTTGATAGCCAGGACTTCATAACCACACAGAGGATTCAACACACTGAAAAATGTTTATAATTTATGATCCGTGCATTACTTTATAACAAATATTTCACTCCAGGTGATTTTCCTGGTAATTTTTAGGGAAGAAGCTATCAGTCTTCTTATACTTCCTAAACACATCTACATATGCCACTACTAGAGAAAGTTTTGTAAACCTTATGTTAAAAATTGAACTTTAAAAGATCATTTTTCTCTTTGGGTTTGGACTTGACATCCACATGCATGATAATTCATCATTAAAAAGGCGATGAGTTCCAGGTGTAAGGAGGAAAACTGTCGGGAAATCCTGATTTATAGATAGTGTGCAACTTTCATGTAACATGAACTTAAAGACATTGGCACTTACTTCACCAAGCCGAGGTTGGGTGAAGCTGTGCCAGTCGGTGTATGTGAATCGGCCGGTATCCGTTACTCCCTGTCCGACTCCCTTGACAGATTCCAGGGTCTGATGTCCACTTCCTTTGCCGGAATCCAAAGTGTATCCACCTTTGACCATCTCAAAACTTTGCTGTGTTTTGACTCCCTGGCCACCAAGAGTGCCGACAGACATGCTTGTGTCACAAATATTGGATGTCTGTATAGGGAGTCTAATATTTGCCTCCTATAAATAAAATTAGAATTATAAAATGAATGAATTAAACTGAAACTAACAATTTGCTTTCATTTTTTTTCCCACCATAGGCAAATCACTTACTTGTGCCTCTGAGCTCCCCAAACATAAAATCAGGGTAATAATTGTATGCATACTGTATGTGTTATGGGTTGAACTGTGCCCCACCACCAAAGTTCACATGTTGAAGTCCTAACCCTCCGTGCCTTAGAATATGTTCTTATTTGAAGACAGGGTCATTGTAGACGTAATTAGTTAAATTAAGATAAGGTCATACTCAATTAAAATTGGTCCCTAATCCAATATGACCGGTGCCCTTATAAAAAGGGGAAATTTGGACACAGAAATGCACACAGTGATAATGCAATATGAAGATTTGATTTACCCTGCTATAAGCCAAGGTACTACCAGAAGGTATGAGAGAGGCCTGGACTAGCTCCTTCCCTAGCACCTTCAGGGGGAGTATGGCTCTGCCAACACCTTAATTTCCAATTTCTAGCCTCCAGAACTGCGAGACAATACATTTGTATTGTTTTGGTTACTCAATCTGTCGTACTTTGTTATGGTAACCCTGGGAAACTAATGCAATAGAACCATGGCATTTAAATGAATTAAAATATGCAGGGCACTTGGAACTCTGCTTGGCATAGTAAATGCTCAATAAACATTAGTTGTTATTATTATTATTACTGTTATTATGTAATAATTAACAGTCATCATTGGATCACCACACAATTCAAAGGAAAGTGATATCCGATTTACCATCACTTCTTCTCCAGGTCCTTCAGTATTTGATACAATTAAATTTTGTTGGGCTACATCTTCTGGAAAACATTTCTTTACTGTTTTCTTAGCAGTGACACAGAAACATGTAAACAGAATACCTAAAAGATGAAAATATTTCAGTAAAACGGTATTTTTTTTCATGCTGGTGTATATTACATCATTTGAATCACACAATTTTTTTAAAAGTTTCTTCACAGAACTTGTAAAAATTTGTTCCATACATTGATATCTCTTTGGGTCATAAAATTTAAAACAGAATATTAACAAATGTATTATTGTATAGACCATCTTTGTCTTAGTGAGGTTGTGTTATTAGGCTACATAAGAATCAAAACAATAAAAAGTCAGAAGGATGAAGTGAGCATAGTTTAGTAATAGCTCTCTCCCCAAGTCAAGAATTAACTGTTTCTCTTACTTCCTCCACACTGAAATAGTAACTTCATTTGATTGAAATTTAAGCTAGTATTATTGGTATTTAAAATCCATATAGAACAACTCAAAGGGCTTACAGCCACAAAACAATGAGTGTTAGGCATAAATAAAAACAAGAAAGGCAATTATATAAAATCAGTGCCTGGTTTTGAAAGCGTGCATCAACGAATATAGTGCTAAAAGGAACATCCAGCTTGACCTGAAACTCAAATCAATAAATTAGGACACAGCAAAGACTATGGGAAAAGTTTGTAAATGCAGATGAGTTGTGTGTAGTCCAACAGACTGTTAAAAGAGAAAGAAGGAAGGAAGGAAGAAAAGAAGGAAAGAGAGCAGTGCGAACAATGATTTCCATCACTTTTGTATCTCCAAAACAAAGTTTGCAGAATGCAAAATCTTAGCATCCTTTGCACACATTACTTTTCCTCAGTGGCTCACCACAGGACCATTTCCCACTCATTGGAGCCTTCTTAAGTTGTATGCTACATCACTTCATTAATAACATCTAAGTAACTTTTGGAACTACTCTGTTTTCACTAGCTCTTTTTGTGCATTCACTACATAAATTTGGCTGGTTGAAAGACTATAATATTTTGTATAGAAGGATATCTTAATAAGAATTTTATCCAATCTCTTCATTTTACATGTGGAAAAATGACCTCAAAGAAGAGGAAATTTTTCACCCAGTGTCTTCCAGCTAAGTATTGGAAGAACTAAGGCTACACCTCTGAAACTTACTTTAAATTTAATCTGCTCTTACTCTTTCTTCTTCTGTGGCTCAGAACCCCAAGTCATATGGTATATACAACATTTTCAAAAGGACACCTTTACCAAAGGCTATAAATGTCATTGATATAAGGAATTGCCATATATATATTTTTAAATATTAGAAAAAAACTTCAGCTAACACATTCTAGATAGTTAGACTTACATAACAACAATGCAGAACCCAACACCATGGCAAGAATAGCCCATCTTCCAAGTATTACATTTGATGGTTTAACATCTCTCACATCTTTAACACCCATTTTACAGTCAGATGGAGTTGTGCAGTCACATACTCTCACTGATAACATGTGCTTTGCAACCAAACCGTGTCTATCTTGTACTGAGATAGGCACAGTATAATAGTTATAATCAAGATTTTGCCGTTGACGAAGAATGGCAGTTTTATCTAGGAGAGAAAAAGATAGAATATATATTAATATGACATTTCAGTAGCTATATTTTTCCTACTTGCTATTGGGGGGGGATGGGCAGCAATCTACCTCAGAAAAAAATTCTAGCGATTCATATTTTGCCTTAAAAATTATTTTGATTTCTCAAGGAACCAGAAAAAATAATTGATATTGCTCTACATTTATATTAGAATAATCTATACTTAACATGTTATTCAAATATTGTCTTAAAATAGATGTATATGTTTTCTTAAAAGATATTTGGAACAAGAGTCCGAACTTGATATAAATATATTATCCATTGCTCTAAATAAAGCAAGGCATTATCTTTTTATAGGATCAATAAAATAATCTCCTAACATGAATATTTATTTGGTATAATTAACTAAGGTGAAAGTCAAGACCATCAGCCATCTTGAGTTCCTACTGATTACAAGAGTCAACGTAATTACACACCATCCTTTGTTTCTATAGTCCAAAGTTTGCTGGCAGAATTATCCAGAAAGAATTGAAAAGGTGGACCATTTTCAGGTCCATCTGGATCTACAGGTTTTAGAAGAGCATAATCCTTAGTATTTCGACAAATTGTCACTTCTTTTTCAAGTTGCGGTGGGTGATCATTATCATCTTCCAAAAGAACTACTAATGTTCCAGTGCAAGATCTGCCATCTAAGAAAAATTAGAAATAGGTTATTTTTTCACTTAAAAATTTATTTCAACATGGGGCCGCCCCGTGGCGCAGCGGTTTAGTTCGCGCTTGGTAGCCCGGGGTTCGCGAGTTCGGATCCCGGGAGCCCGCCGACGAACTGCCTGTCAGCCACGCTGTGGCGGTGTCCCATATAAAATGGAGGAAGATGGGCACAGATGTTAGCCCAGGGCCAGTCTTCCTCAGCAAAAAGGGGGGGATTGGCAACAGATGTTAGCTCAGGGCTGGTCTTCCCCACAAAAAAAAAAAAACAAAACAAACCAAAAAAAGAGCAAAAATTTATTTCAACAATCTTTATGATACACAGTTTACATCTGCTTTCTGCTAGTTGTGTGAAGTTGAATAGCACACACACTTCCCGGATCACGGATATCATTGCTACGAGTACAAAATAGTGTCATGTCATTCTTCCTTGAAGATTGGCAACTGTATCAGATGATAACTTAAGGCGTTTTTCAAAACTAAAAGGTATGAGATTATGAGTAACATCACTACAGAATAACCGGTTGAAAATAAAATTGATTTCTTACGTCTTTCTTTATAAAGAGCATATATTCATCTTTAGAATACAAAGATTTTACATTTTGGTCATCAATCACCTCCTCAACTTCCTCTCCTAACCATTTCTTTTGTCAAACCCGCTAAGTATGCTCCTTTCTGTCTGTTTGGTAAATTCTGTTGCCACTGCCAGAAATACTTTTCTCCTCCTCTTTGCCTGACAAAATCCTACTATCCTTTAGGAATCCTCCTCGTGAAACTTGCTGTGACTTCTGTGGACATTGGTAGCCATATGGTCCTTTGATTTCTCAGAATACTACTTTGCTCATTGTTGGCTCACACACTGAACTGTGAACACATTCATAGGAAGAGCTAAGTCATATTCATCTTGAAAGCCTACTGCTCTGTCCAGTATTTCTCGGCTAACTTATAACTTAACACTAACACAATGAACATAATGCACTTACTATTTTTATACTTTGTAAAAAATTTAGTTGACTAAACCATTAAAATAAGTTTGCACTGCCACCCTAATTCAATTAATATGTTCTTGAGAATAGGAACTCTTACTCATCTCTATTCTCTAGGTCATCACTATTATTGGCCTAATGCTTTACATGTCTCAATATTTTTAATTAAAATAGTGCCTATTTGCATTTAAGAGATAATGAAATTCAGAAAACATATTCAAATTTTACCATTTGTGGAAAAATAATAAACTACAATAAATGGTAAACTTTCAAAATTGAAGTAAATAGACAAATGATGAAATTTCTCATTTTTTGCTTTGAATACTGGTCTAAATTTTGGAGCCTGTATGTTGAATTTATCATAAAGACTACTATATATCATATGCAAATATAATCTGATTTTTCTTTTTAGTTTGAAATAACACTTAAGCCACATCATGTAGTGTATCTCAGTGAAATTTTTTTCTGTTGAATAACTACAAAATAAATTTATTCAAAGTGACTTTTAAATTAATTACTTACATAAGGTAACTACTGTATATATCTATTTAAAAACTATTCTACTTGAGCAAGTGTTTAAAATGTCTAGAATTAAAAGACAGATGTAACTTTTATAAGAAGAAATCTGCAATGGCATATAAACATTTTGAGACTTCCAGATATTTGTAAATAAATATGAATACAAGTAACAACTTCAAAATCAGCAAACTAATAAAAAAGTGAGTAACAAGAGAAAGAAGCTTTTCAAATTATTTTATTTTTTTATTTTATTTATTTATTTATTTTGTGAGGAAGACCAGCCCTGAGCTAACATCCGTCGCCAATCCTCCTCTTTTTGCTGAGGAAGACTGGCCCTGGGCTAACATCCGTGCCCATCTTCCTCTACTTTATATGGGACGCCACCACAGCATGGCTGACCAGCAGTGCGTCCGCGGGCTCCCAGGATCCGAATGCACGAACCCCGGGCTGCCAAGAGTGAACTAAACCGCTGCGCCACCGGACTGGCCCTCAAATTATTTTTATTTATTTGGTTTTTTTGGTGAGGAAGATTGGCCCTGAGCTAACATCTGTACCAACCTTCCTCTATTTTTTGTATGTGGGACACCATCAGAGCATGGCTTGATGAGTGGTGTAGATCCACTCCCAGGATCTGAACCCACAAACCCCCAGGCCACCGGAGCAGAGCACGCAAACTTAACCACTACGCCACCAGGCAGGTCCCAGAGCTTTTTTTAAATAAAAAAAAAATGTAGTTACAGGCACTACATATGAGTCAACACGTGTACTATGATTTTACTTTTTGAAATTTAAGCTGAGAGCAGTTTCTCTTTATGGAACAATAGAAAGAAATCACACTTTAAAAATCAAACAAAGAAGTAGAGCACCAGTCAGAAAGCAAATCAAGACTCATTTAATCCTCTATTCAGCCAACATTTATCACAAAACATTCTTTTCCATCCCAGTCTCTATTTTAAGCATGCTGTTAAAAACGAATGCTTGAAATTATTAAAATGGATGGTAGTCAAAACCAGAGCTGAAAATAAAGTCCTGGAAGCCCTCTAAAACTACACATGGTTGATACGTTTCCACCTTACTTCTGGGAAATAGAGCCAAAAATAAGTAATTACCATGGTTGAAGATTGTGAAAAGGTGTTTGAGTGGGTATGTTCGTCTACCTCTAAACTTCAAGCACATAAGCAAATGCTAAGTATCAGTGAGTAAGGAATATCCCAGTCTCAGGGCTGGAAAGCACATCTTGGGTTAACTAAAATCTAAACTTACAACACGTGAACAACAGGGACTCTGAAAAGCAATGGTTCCTCATTGCCACTTAAATGTTTCCAGGAACTGGAAGTTCACTGCATTATGAATCAGTCCATTCCATGCACAGAGCTCTTTAATTAACTTTTAGAAAGTTTTTGGGTTCTTTCTTATCAAGCTACAATATGTCTCCTATTCATTTCCGACAGGTTGTTCATGTTCTTTTTGGACTATACTCACAAAATGTCTACCTCTTCCAAATGATAACACCTAAATATTTATTTTAAGAAAATCCTTTATACAGCCAAATATAACAAAGCATTTTGTAAACTTTTGAACTCAATTTCTTATATTAAAACTAATTGTTCTGAGTGCCAGTTATGCACCTGGAGTTGCAAAGCTCTTGGTAGTGAAATTGACAACCTGGACCTTGAGCTTCATGAAACTCTCAAACAACAGAGGAATGACAAGTATCAGTACCTGCATTAAGCAAACATATGCCAAAGTCTCTGCCAGGGGCTTGGTAAAAGGATGGTTTAGCAAAGAAGAAGGCTCTTTATAAGAAATTGAGCTCACAATCAATCTAGTTAGAGGAACAGAATATACATGAGAAACTATGAAGCACCCTTTTCATAGGGAGGACAGCTCACCTGTGTAATTAACATATTATTCCAGGGAAGGAGGACTTAAAATGTATTAAGAGAAGACCCTAACAAAGATGATGGGAACAATCACAGAAGTTGTCAGTGCCATTCATTTGAAGTTAAGAGACCTTAACTTCAAACAGGAGAGGGTAGCGCTATTCTAGGCAGAGGGTGTATAAAACAGTGTTTTCTAGAGTGACCATAGGGAAACCAGCCTGGCTGACAAAGAGGATTGACACAAGAAATGCAAAGAAAAATATTAGATTCTAAGAAAGCTAGAAGAATACCTAGATCATCATCCTGAAATATTTATGAACATCAAAACTAAATGTTCATGTGGAAATATAAGTACGGTGACCCTCCGTACCTCAGTTCTGCATCTGCAGATTCAACCAACCATGGATGAAAGGCATACAATGGTTGCGTCTGTACTAAACACGTACAGACTTTTCTTGTCATTATTCCCTGAACAATACAGTATAATGACTATTTACATAGCATTCACATTGTATTAGTATTATAAGTAATGTAGAGATGATTTAAAGTATATGGGAGGATGTGCATAGGTTATAAGCAATCACTACACCATTTTATATAAGGGAGTTGAGCATCTTTGGATTTTGGCAACAGCAGGAACCAGTCCCCCTGATTCAGAGGGGCGAATGTAATTACTTATGTATTTGGCTCTTGGAAGTATATATTAATGGATTAAAGTTCAAAGAAACAAAAACAATCCTTCATGTCACCATGTCCATTAAAATTTTTAACATCCTTATCTTTACTTCTTTTTGAGCACACCCAGGTTATCCGTGAGCCTGGGACGTAGACTCGTATGGTTCAGACTTGATGTTTTATGATCACCGTGCTTACAGACATTGTCTTTCAGCACCCAAAGGCAAAGTTAATTTCTTATATCTCTGTTCTCCTTATTTTCCTTCTCCCCAAATACCATTTCATTTTCCTATCACCAAGCTTTTGCATTTCTGTGAAATCTCCTCCCTTTATACTTTAATCTGGGCAGCTCTTAACTGACTTCCACTCCTTATGATATCCATACATACTCTTATGGGGAAAATTTTCATGCCATAGAACCTCTTATGAGAATGTAGTAATCTTTTAGTTGATATCATGTGAGAATTTGACCTTGTCTTATGAATCCTAGTTTCCATGGCAATTTGCCTAGTACTTGGAACTTACTAGACAATCAACATTTGTGGAATAAATGAGTAAATATAAAGCCTTGTTTGACATCCTAATTGTTTTCTTGGACCATTCAGATTTCACTTTTACTTATATAGGGGTAGCAAATCACCCAGGGTTACAGAGTAGTGGCAACATCAGCTATATTTCTCAGCTAATGTCTTCTCCATTCTTTAGTAGTTTTCCTTTCTACCTATATTGAAAGAACTACATTAAAAATATATGTGAGAGGTATCAAGAGGAAAGGAAGATCATATGCAGATGGTTAAATAATGATATTCACATTTAGATTTTCTTTCAGATTTTGAAACCTACATACTTTTGGCTCATGGCAACAGTTCTTTAAAACTGCTTGGTCACTGATTATGATGTGCAACACAGTATTTCCATCCAAGACAACAGGAAAAGAACAAGGCTCAGTGAAGAGTTAAGAAAAAACTTGAATGGGGCAGATGTGTGTGAATTGGCTTGCCCTTCCCATATAAATTGTAAGCAGCCAGCAACTTCATTATTTTAATCTTTGTGTCTTATCAGAGAATCATCTTTTAGTAGGTGTGGGTTTTATTGTAAAGCTACAGAAGAAAGTAGAGATATAATATATGAGAAAACATTTGTCTTTATTATCAAAATATCAAGGGGCAAAATGAATAAACATGAATCATGTCATGACCTACATTCAACTTTTGTTAATTTCCATGAGATTTGATATGTATTTATTCACACACTCACCTATTTCTTCTAAAGAAATTCAATGATTCTATAGAGAAAGACAGCAGCATTGCTGTATCAGCTTGTTTGTTTTGAACATCTAGCATATAAAAATACGCTAACCATAAAAATAGTGGAAACCCTCTTGGATTAGGCAGGTAGTCAAAATCATAGGCTCTATCATAAAAGCCCAAGTTCATTCATCTTTATGGAAATTTACCTTAAAAGAGTGAGTATAGAATTGGTGTAATGGAATGCGATACTGTAACTTCTATTTATATTTTTTATCATCCTCTTTTAACATCTATTTTGTGTATTTTTATTATGTATACATTAGCATTACTATGTGTACATAGTACATATATATAAATAAACATATTAGTAAATATGTGGAGGTTGTTGTGTGCTGGTCTCAGCCTATCAATAATCAATGTTGTGGCTGAACCAGGTATTGTGGCTCTTATTATGATTACAAGCTGCCCTCAGCCATCACCACCAGGAAACTCTGAATAAAAAGGTTTATCACTTATAACTTCTGTGCCACACAGTGAGATCACAGGGAGAGGCAGAGAAAAGGGAAGAGAAAAAGAGAGGGAGAAGGTGAGAAAGAGAGCAACAGAGCCTCTGAGTTCTGCTTTTATTGGGGTCGAAGGTGGGAACCTAGGGTTTTGTAGGCTCCCTTTTTATTGGCGAATTTAAAACATAAGATCAGGAATTTAAGGCAGTGGGGGAGGGGGGAGGGGAAGAAGAAAAAACAAGTGGCCTAAATGGTCAGTTATGGAAATGAACCATTTGGAAATTAACCATATGGAAATGAACTCTAAAATAAAGGAGGCTGGGGCGTGGCGGGGGTAGAGGGCGGTGGAGAAGGGGGGTGGCTCTTTATCTAATCCTGTGGCTGGCACTGTGTTTATTCCAGATATGCCCCGACAATCAAAGCTTAAGTCAGGCATTCTCATTTCAAAGAGAAAAGCCAATTGTCAGAGCTTACACTACAATGGGATATATTCAAAAATGGCTTACTGCTAGGAGTGTATGTTCAAAAGTGTATGACATTTGAAGGACATTTCCTCACAAGATAGGTTCTAGAATTAACCTTAGAGAAGGATTGCAAACCACAGCAAAAAATTTGAGTCATCATTTGATCATTTCTTTAGGAAATAGGAAAAATATTTTGTTCCCCATTAAAGGAGGCTCAGAACAAACCTACCTGAACCCAACTGTTTTAGGTAGGATGAACCCTCTCATCAAGTTCAAGTCATAATAATCTAAATGTGTACTTTTGAAACAAATGGAGATCCTCGAGGATGCCACCGTACCCATGGCAGAGATCAAATAATATGGACCTGGAAACTTGAACTTTGGCCATTCACCACCTCCTAGCTTTCCATTACTGATGCACTGGGCCTAAACTTGGTGGTCTCCAATAAATTGAAAAATCATAATGCAAACGTTATTTGCATTAAATTTTGATCTGGAAACAAACAGACTTCGCCCAAGATTTCCTTAAAAATATATCGTATATTTATATTTTGTTTCTAGAAAATTGCACTCACCTGCATCCATTGCAACCACGGAAACATTGTATTGGTCGTTTTTTACAAATTTTGATTCTCTATCTAGCACTTTTACAGTTCTCAAGTCACCAGTGTGTTCGTTAATTTCAAACCAACTGTCTTCATCTCCTATCTTCTTATACCTAATTTTTAGAAATGCAGTGTAAGTACTCAAAGAATGGACATAATCTCAAAATCTATCATTTTGAAAAATACATAGAACTCTCCTAAATTAGAACTCAATTACTTCACAATTAAAAAAAAAACTTTTTGAAAAATATGTTACCTTAAGCCTTCCCCACTGTGTGTTTCCGGATCCAGTGCTTTGTATCCAAGGAGTTCTTTGCCAGCTGGGAGGCCGTCTTTACTCTGAATAACTTTTACTGGTGGTTGGCATTCAGGGCCCTCATCACTGTCTTTAACTTTAACAGTGACAGTTGTAGTGCACATAGTCGGAGTTTGTGAGTTTGCTGCTTTAGAGAATTGTGCTTCATTAAGTACACCAATTTGCAAAACAATTTGGCGATTGACTTCGTAGTTCAATGGCTGTTCAATAAACATACTTTAATCAGTCAACATATAACACTATATATAGAAGACATAATTATGATTTCAAGTTTTCGCACAAAAGGGAATATCATTTTGTTTTTCAGGGAATATCATTTTTGTGTATAAAATATTACCAAAAGTTGGTGCTAATGTAGTTAAAGACTAATAATTAGCTTCTTATTTAATGACAAACACTATCAAATGCAAAATTGCTGATTTTAAGATACAACCAATTTTTCTTCTCACTTTTCTTTGGGAAGGTCCTGCCTTCACTTTTTCATTACAAGTTTAAATATTAATAGAAATACAAAATAATACATAAATATAGAAAATTGTTTGAATAAATTCAAATAGACTACAATTTCTCATTATTTCATTACTTATCAAATGGGACAATAGTGATAACTAAGACATCAGAAGTCCCTCCAAGGTAAGTATATGAAATAATTAGAGAGACTATGAAGACGTGAGATTTGCCTATCATGGAGCAGTTACTCTGAGTATATGAGTCAAAAGATATAATTTGATCTAGGCGCACCTTTTCAAAGCACATCATATTTGAGTGTGCTTAATTCCTAATCAAAGTGCTCACTCCTGAACTGAATAATTAGAAAGAATCTCAAAACAATAGTTAAATGATTAGAGACTAAAATCTATCAAGATAACAAAAAATGGAAAGCAAGAGAAAGAAATCTAGAAGCCAGAAAAAGAGAAGAGAGAGAATAAGTGAGCGAATAGGTAATATAATACTTAAAGGACATTTTCTAAAAAATCTTATGAAGAAAGCACAATTTACACATATCTCTTCTAAGAAAATACACCGTCTCTAAGAAATTAATGAGGGAAGATACGTAAGAGCTTAGTGAGGGCTATGGGCAGAAGGACTCCGAAACGAACCAGATTCCATGAAAGTAATCATGCTAGGTGCCAGTAATTGAAATTGAATTTTAAAAACCCAAAACACTGGCTACTTCAAATATAGAGGGATTAATGGGAAAAGCTGCTGAATATTTGGTAATTGGTCTGTCTTATGAAATACATTATAGAGAGAAAATGAGGGTAAAATAATAATAATAGCAAAAGTTTATGTAAACCAATGTAAATGATTTCAGCATTGCCTTGCAATACTCTAGTTATATACATACAGGAATTACTAGACATATATATTTGTTGTTGTTGCTTACCTTGACAACACATAAGACTGCTTCGTTTGTATTTGGGTCTGTGCTGATTTTGAAGTGTCCGTTTTCATTTCCCTGAAGGATCGTGTACACAGCCTTCGAGTGAGGAGTGTTTGGCAAATCCTGGTCGTGTACCGCCATTCGTAAAATCTCAACGTCAATTCTGTTTTCTTCTACTTCTGCAAAATACTGTAACAATTGCTTCCTGTTACTATAGATTCAAGGCTTTAACAACATGATTTCCTACTCTAAAACTTGGATTTAAAGAAAAAGAAAAAGTGATATGAAAATGTGCAATCGTATATTGGGAAGAATTTACACATTTCATGCATAGCTAACTTCTTTCTTCGCAAAATTGCTCTTTCAAATCTTATCATTCTTCAAGACTAACTCATGTCTTAATTCTCAGCTTCTCTGAGGTGATTTTCCTAATCATTCAAACCCTTAGGTTTGTCTCTGTTCTGAACCTCTACAACATTTACAGTCTATTGTCCCTTTTTAGACATAAAATGCTTTATATTAATAAATTAAACCTTCAGTATATATAGATAATTATAACCTGCATTGATTTCTTATTATTACAAGATGACTTGTTAATATGCCAATCTTTTTTATTATTATTATTTATTTTTGATTCACTGGCAAACACTTTAAGGAAAAAGTTTTCCCTTCTTTGAGAAATTAAATCATAGTTTCTCCCTTCTACACCTCCCCTCAAAAAAGAAACATGGTTATGGAAGCATACAATATCAAAAGACTAGAAAAAGTAGTAAATCAGAATCTCCTAGAGATGTAAGATGAATTCATAGAAGGATGATAGCTTGATAGGCATTGGAGCATAACAGATCTAGATTCTAATCCCAGTTTTTCCTCTTACGTGGTCTGTGTGTATGAGATCATGGGCAAGTTACTGAACTGAGCTTCCATTTCCTCATCTTCAATATGGGATAAAATATATCCTTACAAGTTGTAGAGATTAACATAAACAATTGTGTGAATGTGCCTATCACTGCAGGTTTTCTCTTCTTTGACTTGTACTCTGGTATAGATTAATGAAAGTTCAAGAAAAAAGAACCATTTTCGGGAAGTATCATCCTATATCTATTTCTTGTACTGTGTACTTCCTAAAGCAAAGTTTGCTCATACATGATACAGGCAGAGCTTATTATAGATGGCGGTGGGCCAGCCTGTACTATTAACTCCCCAGTAGAGCAGAAGACATAAAGCTAGTCCCTTTGTCATCTTAAGAAGTTGAAGTGTGAAGAACACTAGAGAGAGGGCTTCTTCTCTTTAACCCTATAAAAGGAATTTAAATCCAAGGAATCTGATACCAGAGCTTGGCATCCAAGAAAACGTTGAATACATGAATGGCCTCAAGGGCTAAGAAGCTCTTAGATGGCCAAGAGGGTAGTTATTTCCCTAGCATCCAGAAATAACTGGCACTTCAATTATTTTGACAGAAATCATATTTTTCTGCTTATGTTATTTGTAAGTGAAAGCTGTTAAAACCAAAATGTGTAATCTCACAGAGCTAGCAAATTCCAGATTTGTTTTTTTGAAAAAGTAAATAAACCTAGATAAGTAAATATAGAAATATACTCACAGAAGTTTCTGTAAAATATGGTGAATTGTCATTTTCATCTTCAAGTGAAATAGTAATCGTTCCTGTATTAAATAAACCAAAAGGTTGCCCTCCCATGTCTCGTACTTCCATTACTAACTTGTATGTATCACATTTCTGAAAAAAAAAGGAAAAAGGTACATTGACGAATGCTTCTGTTTCATATAACTTGCAATTCTCATAGCCATTGTTCAGACTCTGATTATTTTACAAATATTCTTTTTTGATTTTTCTTTCAAAAAGAGCCACCATACACACAAATACAGAACAAGAGATTAGTCAGTCAGTGCAACGGAAAGGTGATGTGTCTAATTTCAAAATTTAAAGTTATATTAGCATCTACACATAAATCAGGTCAATGATCTCAAGTGAGACCTCATTTAATAAGTTATAACTTCCCAAAATCTCTGTAGGGACAAAGGAAGTGTCTAACCACAGCCTGTATGGAGACACGCTTGGAGAGGTGGCCACACAGGGGGCCTTGCTGTAACTTCTCTGGGCCTTCATTATCTGTTTAAATATAGTTTAGTGACAGGGAAATTAATTAATCAATTCATTACTTCTCTATCCAGTAAAGGTGTAGTTGTGGTGATGACACCTGTATCTGGATGTATGGAGAAATGCTTTGGATGGTCTGGGATTTGCTGTAAGATTTTATACTTCAGACGAGTATGTAGAGTGTCAGGTTCATCGTGGTCTATGGCAGTCACTTGTCCCACTGAAGTACCTGTTTAGGTAAATCCAATATTGTCAACAACTTAAAATAGCAATATAATTGAATCACAAACAAAAATAAAATCAAGGCACTGCTGTAGCATATTCTCCCCAAAACCACAAGTAGATTGGTTTTACAGATAAGTGGAGGAGTGTCTAAATGTTCTCCAAAATTCCCAGTTTTCTTTACTTGGAAGCTTCAGTTATGTGGCGACTGTGAATAACATGATTTGTATTCTACTTATAGGAGAACATCCACTCCACCCTTGATAAGAGTGGTTCTCAAATTCTTCCCCCCAAACCACCACCCCAGTTCATGGGCCATTTTTGCATGGAATCTTCTCTGTATATCTCATTTCTTTTATAGCCCAATTAGATTATGTTAATTAGAGGAATATCACAGCTTTGCATGTGATAAAGATTTTATGCTTTTATATTCTAATGTGTGCTTAATTGTTAATATATGCAAGTAATTATTAATATATGTAAGACACAAACATTATGTGCCAGTCTGAGTATCATTTGGATAGCTTTATGATCCAGAAATCAGAGTATTGGAAATGTTGCTCTAGAAAACCACATATTGTGGGAGAGCAACATTAAATATACACACATAATGACAACAGAATGGTGGAGGCATAAGAACTAACATTTCCTGCAAATTTTCTTTATAACTAGACAGTCTTGTTATGCCCCTGTGTGTGCCGAGGCTATGCTGCCCATAGCATCAAAACAGTTAAATTGTTTTTTTTTCAATTTTTTTGGAAAATATGCCAAGTAAAGCAATGTATATGTTGTTATAAGTCAGATCAACATTTCCATGCCATGATATATTTCTGGGTCCTTGAAAATGTATTGAGACTTTATAAAGATTCAAATTACTTACTGCTTTATAATTATATCTGTGACACATATGTACATAGTCAAAATAGAAAACATAAACAGCATTTGTCTGTCACACGTTCCTATTCATTGCAAATTAACCTAACAAAGTTAGTAACTTTGTGTATCAGCTGCCTTCTATATGCACACAGCAAAATGAGCACAAAAAAAGGTTTGCCTTTGAAGAGTATATGATCTTCTAAGACTACAAAGTTTTATGTAGAATATCCTTGAAAGTCAAACATTTAAAAATGTTTTGCCTAATTGTGTTTAAAATACTAATGAAGAATTCAACTGAAGCAAAAATCTAGTGTTTTCCTAAAGTGGGAACTTACCGGATCGGCAATTTTCAGGCACGTTAAAGACGGTCACTTTATTTTCAAAATATGGGGCATTATCGTTATCATCTTCAACTTTGAACACTAAGGGGAGTGGGTACTCTGGGGCATAACCATCTGCAGTTGTTGCATAGGCGTATAGCTGAAGGTAGACAAACACCGTGAGCTTATTCTTCAATAACAAATTATGCACAAAATTAAACCTAGCAGTTGGGGAAAGATGTAATGTTTACAGAAATCATCCACAAAGGCATGTAACTAAGAACTAATGCAATGGAGGGACAACACACCAGCCCAGTCTCTGTCTGCCATGTGGCTTCAATCCTCTTTCAGCGTTCTCATCATTGTCCCACCAAATACCACGCACTCCAGCTGAATGAGATTACTCCATTCCCTGAATTTACTACATGTTGTTCTACTTGTTAGAATGCATGTAGACTTCCTCCACTTATGCTAATAACAAGTATTTTTTACAAGTTTATAAATAATATGATTCTATTTATTTATAGACTTGTACACATATAAATATATCGACTACTGCTGGGTGATTCAGTTATGGATTCTTTTCTCTATTTACCTGCATTTTCTCACTTTTCTATCACAAACATGTATTTCTTGTGTAATAACAATGCTAACAAATCATACGCATATTCCAAACTCCATCTCAAAATGATATACCTTGGACTCAAATGCCAGAATTTAGTGTCCTTTTCCTTTCAACACCATCAAGTTATTTCTGCACTCTTCTTGTGTGGCTCATGTATAGTATGTGTTCAATAAATGGTTGTTGAGTTAGACAGATTTTCTTCACTCATAGGACCAACTAAACCTGCCCAAAGTGAACCTGTATTAACTCAGTTCTTCACCACAATGACCTCTTCCTGACTTCCCTGCTGTAACCACCTTCTAAAAGAACCAGGATTAAAATCCCGGCTATCTAATTCCTCCCTTTCTTTCATTGGCCTTACTAGTCAGTTGCCAAGTTCTAGAGATTACGGCATTTCTCTGTCTCTACCATCCATCGTCTCTTCTCTATTTCCAATGCCATCATTCTCATGTGACTCCATATGGATCCTACATGTTGTTCTACCAACTTTCCCGCAACTGTCCTAATTGACCTTCTCCAATCTATGTAGCACTTAGGAGTCAGATCATTTTCATAAAGCACAATTTTAATCATGATGTTCCCTAATCAGACTCTGCAGTGATCACCAAATCCTCACTATTGTGTTAAGAGGCGACATTTCATCTTCACTGTTCATGCAAACCTGGAGGGGAAAGAATTTCCACTCCAATCTCTGGGATGGGAGTCATTGAAATAACCACCTATGTTCCCTCTGTTCCCTTATTCACTTTTCCCCAAACATCCCACAGGTGGGCTTTTTCAGTAATAAAACTTATACTTTGATTTCCATCAGTCTGATTGCTGTATCTTATTTCCCAATAAATTCTGAACTCAGAAGTGGAATACAGGGGTGTCATCACCACTTCACCACCACCACTGCCATCACCACCATCATCATCACCACCACCATCATGTCCAGAGGTCACCCTATTCAGCCTTCCTAACAATCCCTCCCTTTACCCCCTTATTTGATGTGAATTTTTCTTTCTTTAAACTGCTGCCATTTTACGATTTTTTGGCTAGAGAAAACTATGAAATTGTTTTGTGTCTCTATTAGGTTACAATTGTCCTCAGGGATGAAGCCTGAGACTCATGGATATTTGTGTGCCTGAATCACCTAACACAGTGCCATACATTGGGTAATTCTTCAATAAATAGCATTTGCATTCAATTCCATCCATTATTCCTTTTTAGGAAGACAAACTATCCTGTAAGTGTGCCCTCTGTAAAAATTGTCATAAACTTTCTATGGAGCCACTTGCTACATCATCATATTGGCATTAAGATATCTCCCTATCTAACCTAAGTCCATCTTGCTGTAATTTACACTAATTTTTGCTAGTTTTTCTTTTCAAAGTAATGAAGATCATCTGTCTCCCGCCATATAATCACTTGTAGTTTGAAATAATATTTCCTGATATTTAACTATAAATAAATATTATCACTACTGATTCAGATGTGGTGATTTTGTTTAAGGTACTATTTCAGGGTGCCAGTTTTATTTTTTGCTAATAGTGAGTTGAATATCTACAAAATAAATCAAAATGGAAATCATTATTGTAAAGAGGATGATCTAAACTAGAAATATAGCTAAATTTGAAAGCATAGCCTAGCTCCCTAGGAGAATCCACTTATGTTCATATAACAGAAAAACTAATTATAAATACTTTCTTACTTAGCCATTAAAGCAACAATTTCAAAAAACTCAATGAAAGTAATGGTTTTGCAGTCTAGTTCCCATTATTCTAAACTAAAAGCAATAATAGTATACTTAAATATTGTTATAATAAGTATAATACAGAATACTATACTTTAAAAGAAGTCAAATTTTCAGTTGAGTTAGAAAAGTATTATTTAAATTTCATGGGTGTTATAGATATATCATTTTCCCCTTGAAGTCTTCTGTAGCTTGAAGAATTTCATCTCTTTTAGTCCGTTTGCACTGTAATTTGCTCAAATTGCTCTCATCTTTGGGAAGATGCAAACAGTCTTGGACGATAGATAGAGTTGGGACTTGAGTTTGGCCTTATAAAGAGAGATATCCACTGCAGACTGGGCAGAGGAAGGGGGACAGCAGTGACACCAAAGGTGAGTGGGTACAGAATGTGATCAGCAACACATGTATAAAGATGATGGGTAGACTTGTGTCGGGAAAAAAAACATGTTCCAGAATAGTAAGGCTCTTGTTGGATAGGCAAGAGGGGACCAGACTGAGCCAATTTTTCCCTATCGGATTTATAATTCAGATTCGCCTCAACACTCAAAGAAGGAGAGTGTTTGCAACTGCTTTCTTTCATAGAATAAGTTGGAGTTATTGAAGAAAACTCTCTTCTCATGTAACTGTTCTTTGAAAAACAGCCTTATAAAACTCCCTGAAAGATTAGATGAATTTAATGGTTTAAGACAAACTCCTCAAACTGCAATAATGGTGTGACTCACCCTGAAAATTCTTTGCAAGCCAAGATTAAGCAATACAACATGGGGCGAGAGAGAGAACAGAAGCACAGAAGGGATATGTATTGAATTAGACCCATGGCTACTGTTCTCAAAAGTCAATGAAATCAAATAATTTCAAATAATGCTAATTTATTAATATATAATGTTAATATAGGTCAGATAAAAGCAAAGAATTGGGAAATCCCATCAAAATCCCCAGTTTTGAGGACAAAATTCTGGAGCATATGCATTGTTTGATCTACCATTAGAATATTTTTTAAGAGTTTTACAGTTTATATACTGATTTCACCAACATTAGAGCATTTAATGATCACAACAGCTCTGAGGTAGGTGAGACAACTATCAGCAGCCCGTATATCAGGGAAGAAAACAGATTCTTGGAGGTAGTGACCTGTCCAAGGCTAAAAGGAAAAGTGCCAAATACTGAAGATCTACTAATTTCTAGAGAAATAGCTTTCTAGTATAAAACAATAAGTGAAATTGATTGATGAAAAAGCAAAGATGTATTATTTTTATTTTTACCTCTATGTCAACAGAGAAGGCTCCCATTCTGTATTGCCTCAACTGATTTTATAACTTACATCATGTTCAGATCTGGTTATTACACTTTCTTTTAGGAATTTTACTAATTTGCAAATGGTATTTCTTAATAGCAATTCAGTCTCAACCATGTTAATGGAAACTAGAGAAACATGGGTAATTCTGAAGGAAAAATTATTCGAAAGCCCAACTTTGAGCATAAATTCCAAACTATTTTATTCCTTTGTCTTTTAAAAGATGTCAAAAAATAGCAAAGTAACTTATTTTTAATTTTGAACTAGTCTGTCCCCCCTCTCTCTGGCAATGATCCCAATAAGAAGCCAAGATAGATAGCAGGTTGACCAGTGAGAAGCAGCTTAAGACCTGAAAAATCCATAAACAGTTTGTTATCAGCAGAATAAGAAATGAAGTATACATTCCAACATACAGGGTAGGCAGCTTCTTATTTCTCCTCAAGAATGACTACTAGTGTTAGATCCTCTGTTCTTGTGAAGGAGCTATGAAATGGGCAGAGAATTTGTATGTATATAGATATAAGATATATATATGTATACAGATATACCTATTTATCAATTATTTATTTGGCTTTTTGATGGACAGATCAAAATGTTTGCAATAGTGCTTAGTATTCCTCTCCTTTAAGAGCCTATGTAAGCTATTTTTAAAGTAACAATTTGACATTATTATGAGTAAAGTATGTTTATCCTAGAGAATTGGGGTGGGAGTGTAAAATTATAAAGAAAATGTCATTCTAATCCAAACATTTTACTTATGAAATCCCTAAAGTGGAGCATTTATGTTGTTTCAAAAATTTCACTACCTTATATAGTGCTTTGACACCTGTGGGATAGAGTCCTTAGCATGAATTATAAGGTCCTTCATATTCTAGTCTGTGCATTCTGCTCTAGCCTCATATTTCACACTCTTCCTTAGCTGCAAAGAACACTCTGGCCAGGGTTTGTTGTTGTTCTTGTTGGTTTCCAACGGATCTTTTTATTGTTGATTCCTCTACCTAGAACACTTAGCTACCCACTCCTCCTCCTCTCCCACCCCATCCCCCACAGTAGTTAACTTCTTTCATGGCTGCATTTATGTAACCACCAATTCCTATTCATCTTTTGGATGTCTGCTAAGATATTACTTTCTGAACTACCCAAGTATGAGATAAATTTCCCTTTTATGTGCTCCTTTAGCAAAGAACTTCTTATAGCAAGACACCAAGTGCTTAAACAATGTCATTCACTATCACCCCGAAACTCACTGTGAATTTCTCTTATATTTCAGACTGGACATGGGGACACTAAGGAGATATGTGAAGTTTGAAAAAGAAAAAAAAAGGATTTAATTTTCAGAAGAATTAGAATTTTTCTTTGAGTAAGATTAGATAGAATAAAATGAATTGGTAATTTCTTTTCCTGGATTACTAAGGAAATAAAGTGACACTCAAGTTTCTTGTCGTTGAAGGACAGTCAGAGGAAAGGAAAGAAGAGAAGCACAATGATATGCAAGAGGCTAAAGCAGCGTATCTCAACCCTAGGGCACTTTTAGAATCATCGTGGATGACTTCAAATTTTCAATTGCCTGGGCCCCACCCCAGAACAATTAAATCAGAATTTCTGGGAACGGGCCCAAGCATCAATACTTTTTAAAATGTTCTCATGTGATTTATAATGTACAATCAGGGTTGAGAATAACTGAGCTATGTTATTATAGGAAACTTCAAACTCAACAAAATTCAGTCATTATCCCAAATCAAACCTGTCCTTAAAATTCTGCCCTTATATTCTATACATTTTCCTTCCTTTTCTTCCCTCGTGATATCCATTGTCTTTCTTCATCAAGGGCACCCATAGAAATTTGAAGTTTATATTACACGTTATCAGTATTTAAAATATTAAATCAAATAATTGACTCTTCCAATATGTAAACAAGCAGCACTGAAAATATTAAACCAGTAATAAAAAACATAACTCTGAATAAATAATCCAATAATCTCACCGGAAACTGGTCATATTGCTCACGGTCTATACTTCGTGTACAAAAGATATCCCCAGTATCTTTATCTATAAAGAACAAATTGAAGGGCTCTTTGTCCACTCCTGGTCCACTTATGGAGTAAAAGATGGTGTAGTTCTGTGCAGCATCAGATTGGACCTGTAACAATAAGTGACAATTTAGGATAATAAATATCTTCAACCTAACCTCTTGTGATGGTTTATTTTTTATCACTTGCTCTCTTTCCTACTCATCTATTCTTTCTTTCCTCTGCTTTTCTGTTCACTATCTCCCATATTTTTCAAATTCATATTTATATTCTGCAATGTGCAAATCCACAAACTGTCTCCTATTTGATCCCAAATTCTTTTGCATTATCTGCATATTCATAAAAAAATTGTGGAGTTGAATATACCTTTACAATTCCTATTCACTTATTCTTATTCCTATGTAAAGTACAGTAACAGTTTCAGTGATTTTGAATTATTTGGAATAAAAATTTTTATGATTAAAAAAGTAAAAATAATGCAATTTTCCTCCCACAAGTAATTCAAGAATTACATAATTTCAAAGCTGGCCCACATTTACACTCTAGCTATGTGGCAGTGATATCACCTTTTTGGTAAACAGAAATATTGGCCTTTTTTGTGAAGATAAGTGTTAAAGTGAGAGCTGAATGATGCAAAATCTGTAGGCATGTCCTTTGTATGTGAATGCTACAGTCTGGTAGAATATTCAGGAGAATCTGTATGCGGACCTAACAGCAACAGAGACTCAGAAATATGAAACTTGTTTCTAAATACTAAATCTGATTTCTGGAAGAAAATGATGAAATACACTGACTTACTTCTACAGGACCCTAGTTCTGGTGAATAGATGATCCTTATCAGCACCACTGGGTTAAAGCCCTGGTTCAGTATACTGTCCAGTTCAAATGGAAAGTTTTAAAAACAAACAAACAAAAAACCTCTAACATAAAATCAACCAAGATGATATGTACCTGCTGAACGTGTTGTGGAAACGGACCTAATGAATTCTCCATCAGAGAACACGGAATGGGAGCCCATCGTCTCTTGCTGCGCTTGAGGACTGTGTCTTTGGTATGTCTCTTCTTCGGAGCCTACATTGGACGAGAGATAAAGAAATATAGCATCACTTATCATTCTAGGAACTGTGATTTTCACATATACATCAACAGGAAGAAAATAAGTAAGGGTTACCAACAAGAACTTTACAGCCATTGGTGAAAGAGGCCATCTTGAGAAGTAGAGACCCCCAAAAAATAGACAACCCATTAACAAATATTTAGGAATTGATTTTATTCCACTAAAAGTGGTACAACCAAGATTTGTTAAAACACTACCTGCATTTCAAAGCATTTGTATACCTATATTAAGACAAAGGTCAGCATTTGTTCAAGTATGTTTCATTTTATGTGATGTAGAGACTCTACAATTTGGATATAAAATAATGTTTTGTAAGACTTAAATATATTCTAAATTTGATGAAGAGGAGTTCTTGTAATCAAAAGCAATTTAGCTGGGAAAGTCTTTTATAAATTAAATCACTTATTCATAAATGATTTTATAAGACCAAATTCATTGTGTAGAGTTTGCTTAAAGTGAGATTTATGTGAATTCCAGTAACCCTCTTCCTTGCCATTCCCTGATCACCACTACTCACTGCAAGAAAATGAGCCTAGAGTCAGAACGTTCAAACCAATTCTGTGGACTGGCCGTTCTCCATTCTCCGAAGAGAGGGACCCCCGTGGAATTTTCGATTAAGATAGGAGTAAAGCTTTACACAATCTCTCCTCTTTAAAGAGAGGCTCAAACCCACAGTCACTGGGAGGAAGCTAGTCAGGTGGAGTGCCACGCCTCCAGCCTGAATCAATTTTCACTGAGTTGTAGACCCACCCCCGCCTTGTTCTTCAGGTTGGTTGTTCTAATTATTGCCACACCTCAAAACACTGTCTGAAACCTTTGGTATTCTGACTTTGCTCCCTGGCAACAGTTGTTCATTTTTATATCATTTTGTAAATAACTCTACCACTCCTTAAAACAGTCTAGTCTTTCCATATGTTAATTATCAATGGAATAGACAAGTGAACGTTCAAGAACAATGATTTTTAACGTGGAAAGTAGTCTATGAAATGAAGGACCCATACGCAGATTAATATGGTTACGTCTTTGCCTAATATACCTTCTTTCCTCTTGCTGCCAGTACAATTTCTATCTCTTTCCGTACTTGTCTCTGACTGTCTGAAAGAAAAATGGAAAAACTCTTCTTTTCAGAAGACAAAATGAGGTCATGTGTTGTATAAATTGACCCATCTTCTAGAATTCTGAAGTCAGGATCACTTGACAGTATTAGGCTGGCCGACTGGAGACACTCCTTCAGATTCACTGCAGGGAAGAAATTTCACAGTAATTTGTAAGATGAAACAGGAATAGAACAAGTTTTACAGGAATGACAACTACAAGTTAGTGCAGAAAGTGGGAGGTTACACTTGGAATCTGTTGAGTACCTGCTATTCTAAAAGTTAGGGGCCAGGAAAATTAAATAGTTAGATTAATGGAGTCACAATTTCCATTACTTTCATCATAAATTAATTTATGAATAGACATAAAGCAGTTTCTTAGTGTCACTGGATTTATTGTTTCCACTTTAACTTTTATTTATGGGTTTGTACATATATATACAAATTTACTGTTTTATATGTAGTATAACTGCATGACCTCAGTAGATTTTGAACTTTTTTGTGATAATCTTTGATAGTTAAAACTATCTTGCAAAAAAAAATAAGAAAACTGGTCTATACCCAAGGAATGTTCTGCTTTTTTTGTGAGGAAGATTAGCCCTGAGCTAACATCCATTGTCAGTCCTCCTCTTTTTGCTGAGGAAGATTGGCCCTGAGCTAACATCCGTGCCCATCTTCCTCTACTTTATATGGGATGCTACCACAGCACGGCTTGGCAAGTGGTGCATCGGTCCGCACCTGGGATCCGAACCTATAAAACCCGGGCCTCCAGAGGAGGAGCACGTGAACTTCTCCGCTATGCCACTGGGCCAGAGGAATATTTCTTAGTAATATTGCAAATAATCATTCTATAGTATCTTTTGGAAGTTTAATAAACCCAGTGCTTAGATATATTATGTTATTATCAAAACAATTCTCTAACAGATTCATATTTAATACATTTAGCATATTTACTGTGTGTGTTTAGAGTATAGACTGTATACCTTTTAAATGTTTTTAAAGGATATAAGGGATTAATTTAAAACCTCAAAGCACTGGTCAAAGCAATGTCTATCTTGGAAAGGATCCCTCTTCTGTTTTCAAGGTGTGTTTGTCCAAATGTAAACTTAAGGCCAATGATGAAAGGAATGTTAACCTTGGACTCGAAACAACCAACCCATGCTTCCAGTATGGCTGTGATAGTAAGACTAGTTGAAATTTTATTTGACTTTCACAAGCTATTCCATGAAACAGATCACATAAATTCTTGCCGGGTACCTGTTCATTGTAATCAACCTCAAGCACAGATTTTACTTGGGGGCATATGCATTTTGACACATATTTTTATATATAATTTGACACATTGTTTTATATCTAATCAATTAAAGAAACTTGTTTGGAATTTTGGCAGCAGATTAGTTGATATGAATTAAAATATGCTTCTGGTTTTGGTGCCGTACTTTGTTTGAACTAAACTAAGATAATTTAGGCTAACCCTGTATGTTTGCTAGTTTTTCTGGCAAGAAAAGTATACAACCAACTTGGTACTTTAATCGTTTCTAACCACTACCAAAAAACAAGTAGTTCATTTTTCATTTTATGCCAAGTTTTAATGCCAAGTAACTATCATATGGCGTTTAACCCAAACTTTACAAGAGCAGTCTGAAGCTAAATGTAGCAGTTAAAACTCTAAAATTCTTAACTCCATTCCTCACCTTTGCCTACAAGTGTTTCAGCCTGAAGATGAGAAGGAACTTGAAGAGAAATTTTCTGACAAGCATCGCAAAATAATATTAAAACCTCAAAAAAAAGAAAGAAAAAAATCAGGAATTACATTTACTTTCACATTACAGTTTTGTCTTATAGATAAAAATATTGTCAGGTTCAGAAACAAATTCATCTTCTAATCTTTCAATATTTTCATATTCCTTTAAAAAGGAAACAACAAAGAATGTGGCTTTAGGGGCACCACAGTCATTTAGTATCAATGAAAAAATTAAAGTCAACGGCAGTTAGAACCTAAATCATATTGTATCATTTCAAGAAATGTGTTACAAAACAATGATTTTATATAGAGGTTATCATCTCTAAGGTCATTCATAAATGTCATTCTGATTTTTTAGCATGAAGAAATTATTTAACTCTGAAATATAATAATCACGTATTTGTGATTTCCATCATTTTCATAGTCCTAAACAATTTAAGGGTGTAGTTGATTAAGTCTAGAAAATATCTGAGGATATTTTTAACCTCCTAAAGAACAATGCCCATAAATATTCACTGATCTCAAATCACTCCTTGGACTGGCTTGGCATAAACTTCAAAGTCTAAATGATCTCATTCACAAAGCTAGTCTAAAAAGAAATATATTTCAAAATAGAGAGTAGCCTTCAACAGGGTAAAGACTTTTAATTAAATTCATGATACAGCTGTTGTTTTAAAAAGCTAGTTGGTTCAAGGAAAGAAGACAGAGACTATATTGAAAATAAAAGAAAAGCTTTCAGTTTAAAAGTGTCTATAAGTTTAAAACCTATTTTGCTTCTTTTTCTTGGCATTTTCTGTCTATTTGCTTCCTCTACTGTTTATCAAAATGACTGTTTTTTTATTATTTAAGTATAAAATAGAGCAGAGCTGGAATTCCCTGAAGAGGTCGATTTTATGATCAATTTTTCTCTGAGGACTATTTTTAGAGGTAAGGGACCCATTATTTGGGAGAAGGAAAGAAGACTATCACCCACATTATGGACGTACATTTCTTTTCCAACTCAACTCAAGTCTGTTGGATATATTGTATCAGCCTATTTAAATAGTTTGCAATTTTACAAAAACTCTGTTAGGTAGATAATACCAAAAATTAGAATTTAAAAAGTCATATCTGTATTCAGTTTTCATTTAAATAACCACTTTTTAAAACATGAGACATTTTTATTTATTTGACTCTTTTATATTTTCATTCCTAATGCCAAGGAATGAACTAAATTATATCTAAAGAACTTTCTAAGCATAAAGAGTTTTATTAGTAATGGTCTAAATATGTAATGTGGAAAGAGCATTTTGTAATTAGAAATATATATACATATACAAATATACATACATATATATATATACCTATACATATATACATATACCTGTACCTTTACATATATACATATATATACATTACTCTATAGAATATATCCACATTCCCACTCCTACCCCCATCTTCTTTTTTTCCTGCCCTAGGACCCCCACTTCATTGATTCTGCCTCTGTATGGCAGAGCCAATGGAGGTTTCCAGAAGTACTATTCCAGTCTTCAGGTTAAATTAGCAGCTCAGTGATTTAGAGGGAGCTGAAGTCAGATACCCTTTTAGTCATTATGGGGGTCAGGGATGGATGGGCAAGGGATGAACCAAAGGATACTGGATAGAGCAGAAACCAAAAGCAAAAGAAATCTGGGTGAATCCCTTGGGAGGCTTTCACATTTTTCCTGACTAATACTAATTCAAGAAGGTCTCTGAGTTTTTTTTTCCCCCCAGGCAGTTACAGGATGAGAATATGACCATCAACCCCACATCATGTACTATTTATATGGAGAAAATGTTTATCCCTATACAGTAAAATCTTTACATTCTGAAAATATAATTTGAGGCTAAAATACTTTGCCTAAATGAAAAAAGAAGGAAATTCGGTGCTCAGAAATGCCAGACGTAGATATAGGACAACTCCCCTCTCTCCCCAATTTACCAAAGGAAAATTAGCACCTGAGTACACAACTACAAAGCTATTAAAAATCTAAGGGGAAGCCAAGTTAATGGTATTTTTTCAATGACGGTCACATTTTTCTTTATCGTTTTCCTCGAGTTAAACACCTTGCTTGAACAGAGAGCTCTGCCCTTGTCTTAGCTCTTCCTGGGGAAAAATAAGAAAATCCTGGATAATTCGCATCTCCACCCAGAATCCTTTTCCTCTTCCAGCAGCTCAGTGGAACTAAGCATGTTAAATAACTACAGCTTATTTAATGAGTAGTAGCTAAAGCAAACCTCACAACCTTCTGGGCCAAATGCCTGAGGAAAGAATTTGTTCCACTATTCCTTAGAAAAACACCACAGCAAGACTGAATAGGGGATTCCCTTGAAAAACTTTAACATCCTGGCAGTGGGCACTGGAAGATTAAGTGAAACATCCGCCATTCCAGGTCACAAGTCTCTCAACTCTTCCTGAATTTTCCTCAGATCTGTTTTTCTTTTCCCAGTCTATCTTCCCTGCCTTCCACTCCCACCTCTACTCTCTTTCAAGCCCAAACTGGAGGGAGGAAGCGCGTAGTAACATGCTTGAATTCCCTAATCCTTTGGTTGTTACTCACCAGGAGAGAGAAAAGGAGCTGCTTACAGAAGATGCTCCCTGGGGCAGCAGAGGCCACAGCCATCAGAAGCGGTCCCAATGGTCAGGGATGGTGACTGGATAACAAGGCAGTTTGGGATGCACAGGGCGGCTTGGGATGCACAGGGTGGCTTGGGATGCACAGGGCGGCTTAAGCAGATTCCCAACAGCTGGCACTTGTGCAGGGTATTCTGCTGCCACCTTGGCGCAGATAAGCTTGGTTTGGAGGAGACTCAGGAGGCAAGTGATAAATGATAGGAGGAGGAGCGGCGGGAGAACTACTTTCCTCTTATTCCTGAATCAGTCTTCCTCCTTCCAACTCAATTACCTCTGGATGTAAAGAGGTTTTCCTACAAGTGGGGAGGGTGGGGTACAAAACACCCCAAAACCCAGTCACTAGCTCCTCCTCACAGCTTTCAAAATTTCTTCAGCCACTTAACACACAGGCAGAAGCAAGAGGGAACACCCTCGGGCCTCAGCCCTCCTCCCTTTCCCCCCAGGTTGATGCTCTGAAGTCCTCCCCAGTTATTACCCACTCCCACGTCCTCCCCTCCTTCTTGGCCTTATTAACCTGTCTTGCCCCTGGGTACAAATGCAAATCGTGCACAAACTCCATGCAAGGAATTGATGCTTCCTCGGCTGCCGTTGGCAAATCAGGGGACATATGCGTGTGTAATCACATTCATCTGAAGTTATCTCCCTATCTAAGCATTTAGGTGTGGTCTGCCACATACAGCATTGCAGCTCTGCCAGAGAGCTGGTACTCCAGTCTACAGCAGCAACTTCACAGGTGTCTGCTCCCTATTATTGGCTGTCCGCCATGGTTTGGTCCTCTAGATGTCACAAGGAATTTACTAGAGTGTATATAGACCTCATAAAAGTAAGAATAAAGAAAGTGCTGGGATATAATTTTCTTATTGCATTCTTTTTGTTCCTCATGAGGCAATATTTTTTTCCCTTGAGTATCTTTTTTTTTTGAGAACAACTACTATCTGAGACCAACTCTCTTTTTAAAATCACTCCATTCATCCTAATTATTTGTATATTACATGCAGGATATCCTAGCCTAAAAGTACAATATTCCATCAAATTCAGTCTTTTAAACACTAATGACCCTTGCAATGAGGACTGTAGTGTCGTTTCTCCTGTCACAACTCAGTGAGTGCAATATCCATTGCACACAACAGCAGTGATGGAAGTTAGGAAAGGAGGGTAAATATTTTCAAATAGTAACTGCTTAATTTGGGGTATAGAGAGGGAACTAAAATTCACGTTCACCAAGCCACTGCTAAGAATCAGGAACCATGACAAGCATTTCTGCGAATCTTCCCTAACAGCCCAGTGAGGACTCCTTTTAGATGGTGAAACCATAAGAAAGTAAGTAATCATCCTTTGCCCATTAAGCCACAGACAATGGTGGAGCAAACATTGGAACCCAGGTTTGACCATCACCAAAGTCCTATTCTTTTCACTCTCTCATGCTATTTTGATGATAAATATATACCAATATATTGAAAAGGAGCAGAAATGATGATTGGGAAGAATTCTGTTTCACTGAACACTAAGCCAGTTTGAGACTAGTAAAAGTGTATTCAGAAGCAGTTATAACCTACACCTCTTAAGAACAGCCAGTCATTCTAGAATACTCTGGGCATTTGGCTTCTTTGGTGAGAGTCGTTCTATAGTCAAGGAAAATGGCTGTGAAACTACTTCCTTTATAAATTTTTATATGTGAAATTCCTTTTCCTTCTCCTGCTGCTTAGCATTTCTACCTCATGTTTAACTGAAAAGTACAAGTACAGCCCAATACCCATGCTGCTGAGAAAGGAAAGATGAAAGATTTTCTTCTGCATATTTGACAGTGGGAGCAATTCCTTCTTGTATGTAGAGGTGGAAATAATAATACAACTGCCCCTTTGGAATTAGAGGCCAGGAAAATTTGGGAAATAAAAGACCCTGGAAGAAGAACTAAAAGATATCTTGTAGTGTTTTATTGTGAAAGTGATAACCATCAATAAATATATTTTATGTCTGCACTGGAATTTGATTTCTCAATAAGACAACAAAATCACTTTAATTGGATATTTTTATATTTAATATTTTGAGGGAAAAATAAAGAACAGAAATACAGAAGTAGGAATAATTGCCTAAGTATATATGTGTAGATCCAAGTGTAATTCTGTCTGTGTATGTTTAAGCATAATTATCTAAGTGTATATCTAATATATATATTCTTTTAGCTTAAAAATTCAAATAATTCAAAAAATTCTACACTCAAGTTCTCCACTTCTCCAATCCTGGAAAGCAGGCATATGTTTTCCAGTGAATGAAGTCACCATTACATCTTTCTATATTATGACATTCTCTTTTGAAATGGGAAATAATGCATTACAAAACTTAAATTGATGACACTGAAAATATTAGCATGTATTGGCCTATTGAAGAGATGCAAGGCATTGTGAAGTTCAAGTGAATCCAGAATACTCTCCATGGTTCTGGACAATTAATCTTCTTGATCCTACTTCTTTTAGCTTGCCTGCTACATGTTTCCTTCTCCTATTATCTCTCTTTCTCAAAGGTAATAGAAAAACTTGTACAAAAGCTAACTCCAAAACGTTGGTTTGCAAATCGGTCACATCAATAATATTTCTCCCATATTTCCTACTTATACACAAAAGTTCCCTTAAAAATCTAAGTACTTATAGGAAAACAATTTATTATAATAATAAAATTGACTACCTTAAAATCTAGTTAAGTGAAAATAAAATTTATCTCTTCCAATTTCCTGTCATTAGATTATTCAGAAAGAATTCTATTTTTTATTTTTATGTGTATGTTTGTTGAATTTTGTTTGTTTTCATTTATGTGTAAATTAACAGCCTAACTGAATGATTGACAGTGTAGTACAGTGATTAACAGCTTAGACTCTGGAGCCAGATTTCCTGGGTTCTACTCCTGGTTTTACAACTTATCAGCAATATACCATTAGGCAAGTTACTTAACCCTTCTGTATCTCAGTCTCTTCATCTATAAAGTGGGGATAATAATAGCTGCCAATTTATAGGTTATGATGAGGATAAATATGATATTACATAGGAAGCACTGTGAACCGTGTCTGGCCCATAGCAAACACTGATGTTTTACACCATGTAATTGCCTGTGTGCAATAAAAAGTTAAAGAGACTGAACTTCTAATGAAACAAACACAAAATTATTCCAAATCCAAGATCTCTCAGGTAAAAGCTATCTAAAAATATATAAATGGATTTATTCATTGAAAAATATTTAAGGATCCATATACTGGGCTCTGACATCTGCTAGGAGCCGAGCACGGTATATAGAAAAAAAGAAGCCAGAATCCTATTATTTAAAAAGAAAGGCACACTTTGTGGAGGAGAACACAAATGTAGTTCTCTTTCCAGTTCAAAATATAGAGTTTTTACTCCATATTTGTCTTTTTAGAGACACTGTAGCTAATATTAAACATCTTAGCTATTTAGAGAGAAATTAAGAATAGACAATAATTACATTCTTAGTGCAGAGACTCCTGTAGAAGAGAAGAATTTATTTTAAATATGTAAATACTGCATAATTTGTTTTCCACTGCAAATTTATGGTCATACAGAGAAAGGTTTAAACCTAAAGACCACATGACCCTTGCAGGTCTTTAGTTTTTAACTTAAGGCATGTCAAGAAAATACGCCTTCCTATGAATTTCCCTAAATGTGTCTTACGGAAATACAGTGACAAATTTCATAACAGATGGTTATGCACAGCCAATTTGCAGAAACCACTGGTTACGAATAAATTCAAGGCCTCAAAATAGCCACTTACTGATTGAATTATTATCTCTGTCAGATGACTCAATTTTTTCTAAATGACTCTGGACTGGTAGGGATGCTACATACATTGACGAAGCCATAACAAGGCACTTTGTGTTCAACACCCATGACCAAAAAAAACAGAAACTACAGGGGTAAAACAGAGTGTGTGATCTTAATATGGGAAAGTAGAAGTGTATAAATAAAGAAAAAAGAAGTCTTAGCTGTGGAAGACATCTTCAATCTCATGAGTTCAACATACGGCAGTGGAAAACCCCTTCAATTCCATTAGACTCATAGACTCTTGCCTGGGTGAAAATTTATTAACGATTAGAAGTGACTCATTGGTACTGATATTCACTAGCAAATATTTCTTAACTATTTGCATAGAATACTGATTAATTTTACATAAAATGACCACTTCTCATTATTATCAAAACTGTTGGCAGACCTATGAAAACAAATGTCAGCAGACATCTCCGTATAAGTTTGAACTCTCTATTCAGCACATGCCTAACTCCAACTGGCTTAAGAGAAATAAAACAAAACAAAATTGTTGAGGATAAAGGGATTTCTTAGGTTCCTAAAATAATTGGAAAGTCCAGGGATATCCTAGATTCAGGCATAGCTTGAGCTAAGTGATCAAATGATGTCAGCAAGATATTGGTTCTATCCATCTCTTAGCCCTGCTTTTCTTTGTGCTGGTTTGATTATCATTCAGTTTTCTCAGTGTGGAGGCAAAGATGGCCACCAGAAGCTACAAGATTACATTCTGTTGGTTTAATAATCCATAGTTGAAAGGGCATGTCTTGCTTCCAATAATTTGAGCAAAACACAATGCCAATGGCCGAATCTTGGCCATAAGCCTAAAGCCAAGGACTGGGCCAGACCACATAGGCAAAAAGTGGTGGAGAGGACGTTGCCCCCAAACAATTGTAGTCTGTTGACAGAAAAAGGAGAAATAGTGGCTAGACAGGCAAATCAAAAGATGTCCACCAAACTGACCTTTTCTTTGTTGTCATTTCAATAACACCAGTCAATTATCCATCAATCACTTACTAACACTTTCTATACTCTAAGCACTACCCATGGTACTGACGATAGAAAGCTGAAGAAGACATGATCTCTGCTTTCACAATCTACTATATGTTTTGAAAATTCATTAAAGCATTCATAAGATATGGTCAGCATAAAAATCCTGGTGAAATGAACAGAATGAATATTTTAGACTTTTATTCACTTCCTGCCATTTCCTCCAATTATATTTTCTTTGGTGGCCTTCAAAGTAAACGTTTGAAAAGTAGTTTTTTTTTCTTTGTGAGGAAGACCAGCCCTGAGCTAATATCTGTTGCAAATCCTCCTCCTTTTGCCGAGGAAGACTGGCCCTGGGCTAACATCCGTGCCCATCTTCCTCTACTTTATATGGGACGCCGCCACGGCATGGCTGACGAGCAGTGCGTCGGCAGGTGCCCGGGATCCAAACCCGCGAACCCTGGGCTGCCAAGTGCGCCAACTAAACTGCTGTGCCACTGGGCCGGCCCCATGTTGTTGTTTTTTAATGATAGATGGAATCTTACTGTCAATTATTTATCTTATATATTAAAAATCATATTATTAAATGTTGACTTTTAAACATAAGAATATGTACACACTACCTAAACTTTGTTAAAATAGAAAATTAGGGTGGGAAACTTCAACCATAATCTAAGGTAATCTTCCAGTCTAGTTTCTGTGTATAGAATTTTTAACATTGTTATACTGTGCTATAAATGTAATTTTATAGCATGCATTTTCCCCTTAATAATATAAAACAAACATTTGTCCTACATCATAACAAGTCTTATATAGATGTGTTAGTAACTGTATTAAATTCCTTCAAATAAAAGCATCACAATTGATTTAATCACTCCCTAATATTAGGTATTTAAATTGTTTCCAATTTTTCTTTATTATAAAGACCAACTTGATAATCGTTTTCTGGATTTGGGATCATTTCTTGAGATAGAGTCCCGCAAGTAGACATTCTAGGTCAAAAAACATGGGATTTAATGCCTCTTGGTATATAAAGCCAACTTGCATCACAAAAGCAGAGTACCAATGTACATTCTTACTGACAATGAATGCAACAATAAATATCCTAGCCAGGACTGAATTTCATTAAAAATCCTGCTATTTTGATAAAAGATATTATTGTTTTAATCTGAATTGTTTACCTGGTTATGATGTTGAGCAATTTTCGCAACTGCCAAGCCACTGTATTTTTTAATGATGTATATGCTCTTTTAATATATTGGCATATATTCAAAACTATAAGGAAATTGGCACATTTGAAATAAACCAAACAAGTTAATAATTAGAACTCTCTTCTCAATGGAGCTTATTTTGAGATAAGAAGGTTGTTAAACTTTTAGTTTCTAGCCTTCTCTATCTTTGTGTTGCATCTGATGACAGTGCAAACGTATTTTTGCCTTATAAATCCATTGAAATGCTAACCTTCCCTGAGAAACTGTTAGTGTTTTCTGAAGTAACAACCACAAAACTCACCCAGAGCTTTATAAATTGATTTGTTGGCTAGATTGAAATGTCAGTGTTGTCGTTTCTACAGCAAATGTGGTACATACCCAAAGGATATGTACCCATTCCCCAAGGTTCCTGGAGCTTGTTTTGGATGTAACAAAAATAAAGGTCTATTGATCAGCTTCTGTATAGTCTTCCATGAATTGCCCCTGGGAATTTATTCTTGCCTAAGGTTAATTGAGAAAACAGACTGTAGTCTCAATGGTCCTGCTGCTGCTTTGCAGGTCTAAGGATGAAGATAAGGGATTAGATTGCTGGTCTTTACAATGGTTGCTATGAACTGCTGCTATTTCTTATGTACTGTAAGATAATTAGAAAGCTGAGAATGGGAAACAGAAACTACTCTGCATGATCAAACAAAATACTTCCTCCTGTGTGGATAGAGAACACTTTGTAAATTGTGTCATCTTTTGGTAAACGTTTCCTTATATGAATATGAACTACAATGCTTCTGAGAATTTTTGCCTGTACTTTGAAGATGTGCATGGGTGCCTGCATGCTGTGTTTCTCCTAAGACAGATCAGAGGACTCAGGTAGAGTGAAAAAGTTCAGCTTCACCTCACCTTAGCCTAGACTGTTATGCTGACTCCTTTGCTATTTCATCACTAGTCTGAAGGAAAAGCACATTCTGTATGTTTTGCTGAAGCTGTGGTGGTGCTATTTTAAACCAAATAATTTGAATTCTAAGGAATGGATTGCTGTACCACTATGTCCTATGGACAGTTCTGGTGTGGGAAGGAGAGTGAATGTTGATCTTAACGAAGAGGAAGAATATACAGATTCATACCAGGAACAACTGGAAACAGGATTTTCAGCCAGGCCAGGAAGTAGAATCAATGAATATTTCTGGTGGCTTTTTATTCTTTTCTTTTCCTTCTTCTGCTTGGACTCGAGAGGAATATTCATGCTTTGAATTCTTTAAATTTTTCCTGATGTAAAATTTTATATATATATTTATAATTTTAAATATACTAATTTTAATTTACATATTACACATCATACATTATATATTATATATGGAGAGAGAGAACCCTAGGCTAGGAAGAGAATCATAGGAGGAACTAAGTCACAGAGGAGAAGCAGGCTGCAACTTACATTGGCTCGTGGGTAGCCTGGCCAATACCCTGCTCACCTAATATACTAGAAAATGGATACTACAGAATGAATATAGCTTGAAGGAATAGTTGAACTGTAATACGTAAAAATTGGAATATAGAGCATTCTACAATTCTAGTCTTTTTAAAATGAAATAATTGCATACATCTCAATGTATCAAAACACAATCAGGATTTTTAAATTCTATGGCACAAAATTAGCGACAGTAGTGATAGTAAAAAAGTTAATACAAAATACTCAAGTTTATAAATTTTAAAATAATATACCTGACAAAAATATTAAAAATGAATAAGAGATGAAAGGACTAGAGGAAAGAAAAAGAGAGAGAAGACATGAGAAAAGATAGAAGACAATTGATTGATTCAACTAGTTTTATTGAATGCTTATTATGTACCATGGACTAGATCAGGATCTGCTCACATAAAAGTGAAAAGAGACATGACTACTATAAGTTCACTGTCTGATGGGGGCACAAAGGGGTGATAATTAACCAACTCAGAGCAGAAGGGGTAGGGAGATCTTTCCAGAAACATGACATTTGAAATGAGTCTTGAAGGAGATGTAGGAATTTGTCAATGAAGGAGGAAAGAGAGAAAGGTATTCCACACTGGTAGCACTATAAACAACGGCACAAAGGAGAGAGATGTGCAAGATTTACTACATCATCAAAGCAGCTCTGCATGGCTAAAACAAAGGGAGACAGAAAAAAAACCAGATGTTTATTTCGGAGCTGATTAGGACAAATACCATAAGTCAACTTGGAATAACTCCTTTGAGCGAGGCACCTTACGTGTGTTCTGAGCTAACTGAGGAAGTCTGAATGAAAAAAATTGCCTTCACCAAGAAGGACTGGAAACTTTATTAAATTGATTTTCTAGGTCCCTGATGCTAAAGACCCTGAACAACGAAGTAATTTAGAAAAAGTGTCTTCTTAAAAGTATTAAAATGCCATATTAGAGTTTATAGAATTCTTTCACGTATATTGTCTCGTTTAACCCTCGGTTTCCAAATGAGAAAACTGAGAGGAAAGGGATGTGCCTAAGGTTACACCGTTAGTCTTGGATAGAGCCAGATTTAGGTGTTTTGCCTATGAGTCCATAGATTTGGCTTACTGATTTGAATAGTAAATTAGCAAAAAATAAAAAATCAAAGCTGTAAGATAAGGGTTGTTTTCATCATTATAATTTCTAGAATTGGATGTTAGGCGCTTTGTGATCTCAGCATATTATTCAGATTTCTAAATTCTGCAAACCTCTTGGTGAATTTCAATTAAAAGAAATCACAAATATTGGGAAAACGTTTAATATTAATCAGTTGTATCATACAACAAATAGAAAAAACATAGAATAGAAAGAAATTCTTTCTTAGACATCTATGTTTCTATTTTCATTAATAAAGTATATAAGAACTTTCAACTTTCAGAAATAGAGTATAATGTATAAAATAGTTATGGGATGGAGAAAGGGAAGATAGTAACCCATGAATATTTTTAGACTAAACTACATTGAAAATACACTTCTACGCTATACATTTGCATTAGCTGTGGTTTCTTTTATGTAAATAGATTAAGAGTAATTAACATTAAACAAAAGAAACTACACCCTTTAAAGCATACTCCCTTTATGAAATAGCCCCAATTAGCCACTGGGCTCAAATTATCATTGCATTACAGGTGCTTCTGCAATCAATTGGTAACAGACAATTCTCCTGCAGTGGGGTAATTTAGGGAAAGTGAGTCTAGAAAATGCTGAGTTTAGGAACTCCCAGATTCCATTTGCAGAGTTTGGATTCAAATTGGAATGGGCCTAATACTTTGCCAGGTCCTCAGATAGAATGAGTCTAGAATAAATTCAGTATTTATTAATAAGTATCTGTAATGTGTCTAGTACACTGCTTGAAAATGAATAGAGGAGAGCAATTGTGCCCTAAAAATGCTTACAATGTTGTTAAGCAGACAAAACATGTATGCATCAAAGAGAGAACAGAACAAGTAATATATAATCACATGCTAAATATTGGTACAGAATTTAAGTGTTTCCAGTCTTCAGGAGAAGGACATTCAATGAAGAGCAGGATATTCAGAAAACCAGACCATCAGCACATCTTAGTGAAATACTAGTTGACCTGTGAGGAATACAGGCACAGCATTAAGACAAGGGTCCTGAGCACAGACAAACTGCAAGTACATTAAAACAAGGAAAGACAAATTAGTGGTGTCTTGCTACCTGTAAGTGAAACTGAAGTTCAGAAAGAGATTAGAATATCCTGAAAACAGAGATTTTAAAGGTAGATAGGAACTAGATAAGCAGATGGAAGATGGAGAACACCTGAAAGAAGAGAGGCGCAAGAATATATATAAACAGGGAACTGATCAAAATGGATCAAAGGGAAAAGCTAACCCAGGTAGAACCAACTATATCAACTGATATTTAGCATGCCTCTGCTATGTGTCTGGTGCTTTTCCAGGTTTTTAGGGTATAGGTATGGCCTCTTTTCACAATATGATAAAAGAAACAGATGAGAAAAAATATTATAACACAGCATGATGACATAGCTATAAACAAATGCTGTGAGCTACGAAAGAAAGTCAATCAGCGTGGTGAATAAGGAAAGCAATGTTGTTAGATTTGGTGCGTCACAAGGGAGGAGGTGCTATTTTAGCGGCTCTTGAAAGATGAATCGAAATTAACAAGATAAAGAGGTCCAAAGGAAGGACAATTTTCAGAGAAGTGTATAATCAAAACCAAAAATCATGAAAGAACAATTCTTATCTGAGGAACGATCAGAAGAGCCCAAGATGGAGGCAGTACTTGAAGCCGTATCATGCAAAGACTGGTTAAAGAAACTGGGAATTTTCATCCTATAGAAGAGAAGATTCAATCATGGTATTCGATAACAGTTTCTTTCAAATATTTATCACATAGGAGAAACCTTACACTTCATTTTTTGGTTGTTCTTATGTTTTAGAACAGTTTCAGATTTACAGAAATACTGCAAAGACAGTACAGAGAGTTCCCAAACACTTCACACTCACTTTCCCCTATTATTAATATCTTACGTTAGTATGGTACATCTGTTATAATTAATGTGCCAAGACTGATACATTATTGTCAACTAAAGTCCATACTTTATTCAGATTTCTATAATTTTTACCTAATGTTCTTTTTCTGTTCCAGCAACCCATCAAGGATACTACATTACATTTAGTAGTTATGTCTTCTTAGGTTCCTCTTGACTGTAATAGTCTCTCAGACTGTCCTTGTTTTTGATGACCTTGACAGTTTCAAAGAGTACTGGCCAGGTATCATGTGTCCTATTGGGATTTGTCTGATATTTTTCTCATGATTGGATTGGGGTAAAGAGCCATTTTCATCACATCATATCAAGGGCACATACTATCAACAGGACTTACTTTACACTTGTCTTGAAACATGCTAAGAAGCAGAAAACATTCACAGGGAGATAATTAAAGAGAAAGATTTAAATACATTAGTTAGATGACTCAGGATCAGAGAGAATGAAGTTACCTGGCTGAGTTCCCATGGCTAGTAAGTAGCTAGGCCAAGACTCAAACTCAATTGTCCTGGTTTTAAATTTAGTGCGTCTTCTTCCACTTCATCGGGTTATAATGGCTAGTAAATGAGTTATTGGATATAATGGATAGTAAATGCCCACAAAGTTCTCACCAGGGGTGTGCTGAAGCTGTATTTCCTGGTTCTCTAGAGAACTGTGTACACCTCTTCCAAAATGGACACTCAGAGACATCCCACTGGTAGCTTGAAATCAGCTATGGTGGGGGCATTTACACCATGGCAAATGTCACCTGTTCTAAATCAAAGGGTTTGTGTTGTTTTTTTTTTTTAATTTTTATTTTTTCTGGAGAGTTGGTTGTTAACAACCAATAAGGATAACATTGATTGTTTATTCTATTTGTTTTGTTTTTAGACCTGGACAGTCTTATTCCATTTCTAATTGCAAGTAAAAAAAAATATATTTCACTTCCTTGTAGGAGAATTACAATAAAATAAACATGTTGAGCCTAAGTTAAAAGCTTGAACTGCAGAGAGTTTGAAGTGAAAAATACCCACAGGTAAGAACGGAAGAGTATAGTGAAGAAGGAAAATAAGGAAATCCCAAGGGTTATTGTCCCCAAATATGTCATTTTGTTATTATTGTTATTGATGTTGCTGCTGTTTCATTCATTTTTGTTCATTTGTTTCGCTTGTTTGCTAAATGTGGAAATTCTACTATTGTCTGGAGGAGCAGCATGATATTTATTTCCTGAATGTAAGTTGCAAAAAGATTTTTCTATGTGAATTGTGTATTTCTAGAACCCCATGCTGATTTAAGAAGTACAAATGTGTGCAACAGATACTGTAAATTATAATGCTGCATATAGTATTTAAATTGTGAAAATATAGAAGGAGTTCCCTCATCCCTACCCCACCCACCGGTACTTGGTAGTTGCAATGTGATCCCTGGTGGAAAAACACCTGTCTAACAAGAAACAGTTTTGTATCGAGTCTCATTGAGCAGTCACTTGAAAAGGCTGGTCAGCAGAATGGAGCTCCCTCCCCACCTTCAGTTAGTGGTGTTATCTCCTAAACGAGGATGAGGATGAGGAATTGTGGCAGGGAAGATTTGAAAGAAATTGAAGAAAATGTCCTTGATTATATGCATTCTGGACCCAGTGCTGTCAGACTCTAAGAATGCCATTTAAGAATCACAAATTCATTTGGATAGAACATGGTGATTCAGAATTGGTGAAAAAAGTAGCATCTGATTATAAAGGAAGAAATGCTCCTAAAGAAAAATAGCAATTAAAAGTCTTTTTGGTGTTTAGAGTGATTAAATATACAGAAGTATTTTACCACTATTTAGTTTGTTGGGTTTTTTTTATGTTGTATGCATGTATGAATGTACATATATACAAAATAAATGTTGCAAATTGGTTCTTGAGTGCTCTGAAAGGGATTAATGGATAGCTAAACCAAATACACCTATGCAAACACACACATACACACACACACACACACACACACACACACACAGAAAAAGTAGAAAATTTTAAAAGGAAATTTTTTCTCAACGAGAGGCAGCAGTAGGATGAGTTTGACGACATTTGTCATCAAGCAAAAAACAGACCAGTCTAGCTTGTTTTGCATTTTTGTCGGATCTCCCCAGTGTTTCTCAAACTTGGCTAATTATCAGAAGCACCCAGAGTGCTTGTTAAAAGTGCAGATTCCCTTGGTCCACCCCAGAATTACGGAATCAGATTTTTGAGGCAGTGGCCTCGGAATCCATATTTTTAACAAATGCCCCAGGTGATTTTGATGAATAGCCAAGGATGAGAAACACTGACTAGATCAGGGGTTCTCAACTTTGGCCACACACTTCAACCAGTTGCAGAGTTTAAAAAAAAATACTGATGCCTGGGCCCCACCCCAGACCAATTAAATCAGAATCCCTGGGATTGGAGCTCAGGCACATGTATTTTTTTAAAAAAACCTTTCCAGGTGATTTTAATGTGCTGCCAAGAATGAGAACCACTGGCCTACCTAAATAAAAAGTTAACAGAATACTAAAACAGGAACCAATGAAATCATAACGAGAAAATGCCTAATTTGTCCACACGAGACCACACACTTCAGTAGTCATTCTTGACTTGGCCACTTCCTGTCCCTCTGTCTGGAACTCACCAGGTAGCACGTGGCTAGCTCATCCTCATCTACATGAATCAACGTAAATCATCCTCTCAGAGAGTTTCTCCTGGCCACCCAGTTTAAAGTAGATCCGTGGTCCCCATTATTTCCTCTGCCAGTCCCTTCTTTGTTTCCTTCTTAGCAGTTATTACAACCTAATACTGTGTTTTACTTATTTTTTTACTCTGTGTTTTACTCTTTGTCTATCTTCTCCATTCGAACATGCCCTCCATTCGGGCAGGGCCACATCAGTCTTGTTCATTGCATCTCTAGAATCCAGCACAGTGTCCAGTACACAGATTTTGTCCCTTTTTTCTGCTGCTGTGGTTTCACTGGGAAAAAACTTATAATGAATAGATTATTTCTTCCTCCTCCTTTTAGGAAAAATTAACAGACAGTTGTATTCTGAGTTGGGAACTCCTTGCTCAAAAATCTATTATAGAGTTTTTAAAAAAGTTTTCTCAAGCAGAAAAAGAGAGAGAGAAAGATAAAGAGAAGAAAAAGGAGGAGAAGGAATAGGGAACATTGCCAAGCTCCTGGAATAATGCTCCCACCTAACATAATGGTTAAGGTCAAACAGACGTAAGTTTAAATGCTCCTTCTGCCTCTCATACTTATGTACTTTGAGTAAGTTTAAAAATTTCTCTGCAGATCACTTACTTAATTTGTGAAATTTGCTGTCAACTGGATTAAATATGAAAATACATTTTTTTTCAGTAGGTACATGTTTTGTGAACTTGAAAATATGTAAAATTGAATTTGAAACTGACTTCATACAAGGTAGACAATTTGTTATGGTATAATATTCTTGAGTAAGAGCTTTTATTTATTTTTCCTGAAACACTTTGTTTTATTTTCTGTTAATTGTTGTATTTCCGCCTGAAGCATTTTAGGATTTTTTTTTTGGCCTAGAGTGGAAAAATTTTGCCAATATGTCTCTAGGTGTGGATCTCCTTATATTTATTTCACAAGGAATAGAGGCAGCTCCATCAATTCTTACTTATTGTAACTTTTGTGGCTGTGTTCTTTTTCCCTTTTTAAACTTAATTTTTATTTACATCAAAAAAACCTGTAGAGACCAAATACACTCATTAAAAAAAGCAGTTTATTACCTCCTCCAAATTCCTGGTTCTCACTCTTTAGAAACAACTACATTTAACTTTTTAAGCTATTTCTTCTGCTTTTTGCCACCATACTGCTAAACAATGTGCTTACACAGAAATCATTATTTTCAAAATTTAGACTGTTATTTGTTGACTTTCTACTGTAGAAAATATGAGCGTTTAGCCCTCTTACAGCCAACCATCCATAATTCTCTACCTCCCACCCAACTTCCTTCACAAATTCTGATTAAGTCAATGTTCAATTTCTACATTATTATGGCTATCAGTGAGGTCAGACATATCAAGCAGTTGCTCCATTCTATTTATATCCTATAGGCATTTCTTCCTGAATATCTCCACCCTCCTGCCCCAAGCTGGCCCGGTGGAGCTCTAAGCCTTCAGCACAGCTTCTGTGCTGAGACTTCTCTTCAAACTTCCTTTGTCAGTTTTGTCTTTTTTATGTCTCTCTTTTCTGTAACCTGTGATGCCTCAGTAGCAATGAGCACAACTGGTGCCCAGATATTGGTTTCTGTATCTCTGATAAAGGAATCCAGAAATCCTTGGAAACTGATTGAATACAGCAGGTCCAGGGCAGGAAAAATACAAGATACCTAGAGGGACATTCTACAAAATAATTGACCAGTACTCCTCAAAATGTTACGACAAGGAAAGACTAAGGACCTGTTACAGATTGGAGGAATCAGGTGATAGGACAATTAAATGCAGCATAGTATCTTGGATTGAATCCTGGGAAAGGACATTAGTGAAGAAATTGGTGAACCCCCCACCTCCCAAATTCTGTAGTTTAGTTAATATTATTGTGCCAAGATAAATTTCTTAGTTTCAATAATATGTAATATATTTCAATATTCAATAGTTTCAATAATATAGTTATGTAAGATGTTAATGTAAGGGAAAGCTGGGTACAGGATATAGGAGAACTCTCTGTACTATTTGCACAACTCTTGTGTAAGTCTAAATTTATCTCACAATACAATATTTCAAAAATCAAAAACAAAGCCAACAAATATAAACACAGATGTCTTACATTTTTTGAATTGTTAATACACAAGTCAAATAGTCAAGACACTTTGATGTCTTCAGCAAATATTCATAGATGATCCTAAAAAGTGAGTACAATTCACAGCAAACACCTTCCTGTTGTGAGGTAGGGGAGTTTTTGTTTTTGTTTTTTACCTCTTCATTTGTAAGAGAGAGAACATTTTGATAAAAATAATTTGACCTCTTTTTATTTTATTGAGGGTATTACATGTTAAACTCTAGTTTTAGCTTAATGACTTAGTGGAATCTCATTATTAAATACATTTAAACAATATTGTTAGAATATTTACTTGTTTGGTGTAATCATTCCAATAAAGTAGCTGCTGGGTTTGTTGGGAGAATTTTCTTTATAAAGATGCCTCCCATTGTTGTAAGCTAGAATTCTATTAAAAACAATATAAGGTATAAATCCCCAATTATCTTTCATGGATAGAACAACATGGAGTTGCTCTTTTCAGATTCTGCTTATAATCAATGCTAGTGTGTTTTAAATATTATAAAATTAAAATGACATTTTCTGAACAATCGCTTATTCATGACTTAATTTCAGTCCAAACCTGTGTGGTGATGGGGATATGGAAGGGAAGTGGCAAGAGGCTCTCTGTGTGAGCAGGAGGCGAGACACCGTCTTTGTACCTGTGTCACATCAGCCAGGGACCACGCAGATGTGGGAGAGAGACAGAGGAGAGCAAGGCTGAGAGAGCTAAAGTGGAACACAAGATGCATTCCATGTGTTGCATTTTTCTTTCCCAGAAGGCTTTGAGCTCTCTGAGTAAGGAATCATTTGTATGCATCTTTGCATTTCTAATACTTCATAATTAATGATAAGGCCTCCAAAATGGTCCTTGAGCTTATTAATTTTGAATTGAAATAATTTGACTAGAATTACTTTGTGTTCATGAGGAAAACAGAGAACTCTCTGAAACTGTTGTGTAGGGGACCAATATCAGATTTGCACTTTAAACAGCACAAGTTTAGAAGGACTTGCTGCTGTTCAGCCTAAAGAAGAGAGATCATAAATGAAGCAGTTAGCAACAGGAGAAGAGAATAGGAGGTAAGAGAAGAATCAAGAGGACTTTGCATAATTTTGGCTTATATATTACTTACCAAGAAAGTCCAGAGACATGAGCTAATTCTGATGTGGACGATGATATAGTCAGTTTATTTAGACATATAATAAGTAGGAAGTAAAAAATCGCATCTGGAATTTAGGACTAAAGGCTTAGGTGAAAAAATAGATGTAAGAACCATTTACATTAAAGTCGAAGGAGTTGGAGGCATGAATGAACCCAGTCAGAGATACTGTACAGAATGAGAGAAAAAGAAAATCCAAGACAGAAACAGAGAGAATATATAGAGTCCAGGAATATGGAAGAAAAATCAGGAAAATATGAATCTGAGGAACATGTAGTTAGGAACAAGGAAATGATGACCCTCAAAGGAAGAGAGAGTTTCAAGAATCAGTAGTGGTCACTGTAGTTGTCAGGATTCCTGCCCCCAGACAAGAAAAATGGATATCAGCTAACAAAACAGAAAAGGAACTTAATGAAATAGTAATAGATACATAGCAGAATGAACAGAAAACTAGTGAACCAGGCTCAGAAAGCTGTCATAAGAAAACACAGTGAAGGTCCTGTCACAGGAAGCTTCTATCTAAGACGCCACCACTGACAACACCACCACAGGACACTCGACATTGCCACGCTCATAGGTTCTCAAAGCCCCTGATACAGCCTTTAATATCTTCTTATCTGTCCTTCAGCCTTTGATTCCCTTGCTCAAGTATCAAATCCCTGGGAGAAAGGATCTAATCTCTTAGCTCAAGATGCCAGAAGCCTGGGAGAGGGGATCTTTCCCTTTTGCTCTGCCTCCGACTAAGTCTCTCAACAGACATATCTCCTAGGTCAAGAAGAAGAATAACAGCTATTTCTTATACAAGCTTTATTGTTGAGGCCCTGTTCTAAGCACTTTACAGACATTGACTTCTCCTCACAACCACTCTATGTGATAAGTACCATTATTTTCCATTTTAGTAGAGGTTAAGCTGAGAAATCCAGAGGATAAAGGACTTCCCAAATGTTACACTACTAGAAAGTAGCAGAGCAAGGGTTGAAAGCCAGGCAGTCAGGTTTCAGAACTCTTTTAAGTCAGGGTCTCACACACTGACTAGCACATCTAGGTAACAGTAGGTTTATTTATCTGATGAAGTAAGGACAAATGTTGAATTCTTAGATTTAGGTAATGGTAGAAAGTATTCTCTGAGATACAAGGAAAGGTGTAGAGAAAGGATGGAGATGCCCAAGTTGTATACAAGCAAGGAGATGAAGAAAGTTTTGAGATATTCCTTGTCTTGATTTCAAATTTTGCTCAAAATGAGTAAGGACATCACTTCAAAAAAGTGAGATAACAAAAGTGAGCAGCAAATGGTAACCCTTTGCAATAACCAGTGTGTGAAAAACAGTAGAGTTACTCTGGCTAAACCTTGGGAACATGAATAGGTATGAGCCCTAATCTTCTCTTTTTTGGTAATCATATCTAACTCTGCTCCAGCAGTCCAGCTGAGGTGAAGAGACCATAAACTCAGATTTGAAGTGTATTGGTTAGGACCAGCAGAAATCCAAAGGTCAAAAGGTAAGAGAGTAGATGAAGTGATGAACTATAGTACCTGAGCTGAACAAATATCATCATCATTATTATAATCACCATCACAGTCAAAATAGCAATCACTTATTAACTGGTTTCTATATATCAGACACTAAGTGTTTTACATGCATTATCTCAAATTATGTTCATAACTCCATAAAGTTGGTACTGTTATTATCCCATTTTATAGACAAGAAAACTGAGGCCTAGAGAGTTTAAGTAACTTCCCCAAGGTCAGAGAGCTAGTAAGTGGTGGAGACAGGATTTGAACCTACTTGAAACCAGTAGAGCACTGTGAATGGGATAAAATGTAGGAATCAAAGATTAGGAGTTGGAAAGAAGGTAAAATAAAAGTAAGAAAGTGAGAGGATTGAATTACAGGATATTGGTTATGGTCAGAGAATAGAATGTTTGAGTTTACTATTTTACTCCCTCAAGTAGTTCTGGGTGACAACAACTTTCAAGGTTCATTATAGAAGTAGTGCATCTACATGGCCCCCATGTATGCACAATATGGAGACAACCTTGAACAATGGAGGGTACAAGCTGATAGATAAGTAATTCTCCCTTTTATCCCCTAGCCATAGAGTTCTGGGAGACATTTCATAAGACTCCTCAGAAGCTGACATGGGATTGAGCATCATCACCTGTGGTGGTGACAGACTCAGTAATGTACCCATGTATTAGCTCTTCCATCTCCCATTTTTCTCTCCCCTACCCTTCACTCCTGCTCCCTGGGATGACTTCCCAAATAGACGACCTGCATTCAAGGTTCTACCTTGCCTCAGGCTTTGCTTCTGGGAGAACCCAGGCCAAGACAATAGGAAGTAGCCCTAGAAGACAAACCCTCAAGATGGAATGCTCCTTGCTGGAAGTGAGCAGCCTCTTTCAAGATCTACCCCTGTCTCTTCTCATTGTCTTCAGGCCTATAATCAAATCTGGGTCTTGTGTTAGTCAGAGCTTTCCACAGAATCAGAACCAGCAGAACCAATATATATCCAATAAGATATGTGTGTGTGTGTGTGCACGCGCGCGCAGATTAAGAGAGAGATTTATTTTAAGGAATTGGCTCATGCAGTTGTGGGGGATGGCAAGTTCGAAATCCATAGAGCAGACCAGCAGGCTGGAAATTTGGGTAAGAGTTCATGTTGTCTTGTGTTCAAATTCTGCAGGACAGCAGTCTAGAAACTCAATCAGGATTTGCATGTTGCAGTCTTGAGGAGAATTCCTTCTACTTCAGGGAAACACTGTCTTTTCTCTTAAGGCTTTCAATTGATTGGATGAGGCCCACCCATATTATGGAGGGTAATATACTTTACTTAAAGTCCACTGACTAATCACAACTGAAAAAAGACTTTCACAGCAACATCTAGATTGATGTTTGACCAAACAGCTGACACTGTAGCCAAGTTGACACATAAGATTAAGCATCCCAGGTCTCACCATGGCCTTACAGGGAAATACAATCTCTGCTCTGGAGAGAAATAGCTTATACGCTGAAGAAATTGAAAGCACTGGTCCATTTTTACTAGAAGGAACTATGAGATCACATGTGGGAGTTGGTGTTGGACTGTAGAAAGTAGAATATAAAATTGGATAAGGAGAATTTTTTGATATGAGAACACTCTTCTGTGACTTAAGATTTAATGTCTAGCAAGAACACTTAGAGCCAGTCTTAATATGCTGCTGAGAATGTTCCTTGAAATTGGAGATGGAAATGGTCTATGGAAATGAAGTGGAGATATTGAAGTTTGGAGGCCAGAAGATTTGGAAGGTGGGAATATTTTAATTAATTTATTATGTGAGATGGTATTATGTTCCTTGGGAGGGCCTGGAAGGCACTACTTAAATTAAGGAAATGAGGAATGCACTGGTGTAGGGACATTGGCATCTTTGAGGAGATCGATAGTGGTTGTTCTCTATAGGCTGGAGTTTACTGTAAAAGATGCTGCCACAACCTCATAAGGGTGATGGGGATAATGAGATTCCAGAATGGCAGAGGCCAGATGGAAGTTTGATATAGTTATTATAATGAGAAGCCAGGCTGGAGTAGCAATTAAGTTGCCTGGACTCGCTGGTATCTGTGGTGATGGATAACAGGTTGTGGTGTTCTAAGAGTTGAGATGGATTATCAGCCATCAGGGTATTGCTTTATGAAGAGGTGGTGAGCAAAAGGCTAATAGCCATCATAATAGAAAATTCATGGTTCCTCATCCAGATTCCAGATGTAAGTGAGCTTAGAGACCCAGAGTCTATTGGTTGAAGGGTAAATTGAGAATCCTTGAGGAAGGACCCTGTAAAGCAACTGAGTCTTTCCATCATGATCTAGGTATAATAAAATCCTCCAAGATAGAAGACTTTGGTCTCACTTGCTAGAACATGAAAAATTCATTAAATGATGGATATTATACATTTGGGATTGGGCTCAAGAAGGCCCAGAAGACAAAAGTAATTTATATGGCCAGGTGGCCCAGATTCTCATGACACCTATTTCTTTTGTATTCATGTCTCTTCCCCAGTTAACACATGTAACCTCATGGGGGTTAATTATGATCAACTGATAAAATATGGAAAAAAAGGGAGAGAGAGAAATAAAACCTGCTCCTGGCTCACAAATGAGTCAGCACAATATGTTGGAGCTAATTATAAGTGGACTGCTGCCATATTACAGCACTACTCAGGATTGGTGCTGGTGGGGAAGGGAAATTCTCCCAATGGGTAAAGCCAAGAGCAGTGTACTTGGTTTTTCACTTTGTATGGGAGAAGAAGAGGCCTGAATTATGGATATTCGTGAACTCCTGGGCAGCAATGAATGGTTAGGCTAGTTGGTCAGAGTCCTCAAAGAAACAAGATTAAAAGATTAGGGAAATTTGGGACAAAGAGTGGTGGTGTTGGTGAAAGTAGGGGTGAAAATAAACAGTGATATTAAGCACCTGCTAACATTAGTTCCATCTCATCATCTGCACAGTGTCAGTCTATCTATAATAAGTGTTCAGCCTCTCAGCTTCCTTCCCCTTTCCTTATTGCCTATAAGGTTTCTACATTGGGGAGCCAGTGTGGTTTATACAAACTTGGAGAGTTGAAGAGGACATGTATTTCTGTGGGGTTGTGTTGTGGTCAGTAAATGAGTTTTCTGATCTAAGAAACACCCTTTGGATCCCTCCTGGCCTCTGCTGCAGAACACAGTGTTTTAGTTGGAGTTTCCAAAGTCTGTAAATATTTACATGAATATTTGCTGTCTTTAAAATATGTAATGTTCCTATTCAGGCACAAGCTATGACTTGACTCTCAATTTATTATTTTATATTTATCCATAAATTTTTGCAATTTTCTTCATCTAGGTAGGTCATTCCTAACTATAGTATATTTTATTGTTGTTGTTGCTAATGAGATCTCTTTCCACAAATCTACTGAATATGTTTATTTGGGTTGTGTACCTGGGGAAGAGTGAGTTGCCACAATTCTCTCACATCAGGTGTGTGTCCTGGCATGAAGCTGTGTCTGTCAGAAAGAAGAGCTTCTCTTTCTATTTCTACACCAAGTCACCTCCTGGATCCCACATCCTACGTGTATGCTGTGTGTGTGTGTGTGTGTGTGTGTGTGTGTGTGTGTGTGTGTGTGAAAGAGAGAGAGAGAGATTTTAATTAGGTAATATTTATATTTTAAAATATGTTGATTTTTACATATTTCTTTTCCTTTTCATCCATTTTAACAAACAATATTTTTAATTATTCTTTTTCCACTAAAACCTAGCACACTTGCTTGGAATAAGGGTCCACTGGGACAGAAATACTAGCTGGTGCTGCTTAGTTTTGGGGCATCAATATTTTGATTTGTCAAGACCTCGGATTTACAATCAACAATACCTTAAGAGTTAAACTCAAAACCTCATAAAGAAGGCAAAGAATTTATAAGAATGACTAAACTTACATTCTGTAATCTGAACTGTAGTCTGCTTTCTATAAATATCTCTATAAAATGAATTATAAAGATGTGTTTCACAAAAGTTCCTATGAACCACCGATAAACAACCCCCTATTCGTTGTTTACTAATTTCATGCCCAGTAATGGTTTGATTAAAATGTTATGTGCAAACAGCAACAATTTTTCTCTACTCTTTCCCAGACCTTTCCAGTTTTCTCTCTCTTTCTGCTGTAGATCTTATTACACTTGTCAGAATAATGTTAAGTAATAGTGAGATGCAGCATTTTTCTTTCGTTTCTGAATTTAATTGGAATAGTCGTGTGTCATCTTTAAATATTTTCTACTCCACCTTTACATGCTTTAAACGGAACTGGCCTGCAAACACATCATGCGGCAGTGAGTGGCAAAATCCTAGCTCTCAGCCAAAGCCCTGTCTCAGGCACTCCCAGACTGCTGCCCTGGCCGTTTCCTGTCATCACTAGCTCTGAGCACCCAGCTCAGGCCCTCCCGTTCACACCTATTATTTAGGTTCCCACTCTCAGGTCACCCCGTTGAACTTTTGACTTTGCTGTTCTCATGCATGACTTAGCTATCATCCTTCCATCTCCAAAGTCAAGCAAGGCATTTCAGTGCTGTGGTGAAGAGTGTTAGACTGTGCTGCAGATCTGGCGGCTTTTTTCACATCCTGGTTCTGCCAGTTACGTGCTGTATGATCTTGACAAGCGAATTAGCCTGTCTATGCCTCCATTTTCTTTCCCCCCCCCCCATTATTTATGTATTATATTGAAGTATAGTTGACATATAAGATTATATTAGTTTCAGATGTACAACATAGTGATTCAGCATCTATATATGTTATGAAATTATCACTATGACTAGTCCAGTAACCATATGTCACCAAAATTATTAAATTATTGACTATATTCCCTATGCTGTACATCACATCCACATGACTTGTTTATATTATAACTGGAAGTTTGTACCTCTTAATCTCCTTCACCTATTTCACTCATCCCCCCATCCCCCTCCTTTCTGGTGACTACAAGTTTGTTCTTCGAATCTATTAGTTTGTTTCTGTTTCGTTTTCTGAGTTTGCTTTTTAGATTCTACATATAAGTGAAATCATGCGGTATTTGTCTTTCTCTGTCTGACTGATTTCATTTAGCATGATACCCTCTAGGTTCATCTGTGTTGTCGCAAATGGCAAGGTTTCATTCTTTTTTATAGCTGAGTAATATTCCATTGTGCATATACATATAGGTATATATATACACCACATCTTTTTTATCTATTCATCTATCAACAGACATTTAGGTTGCTTCCATATCTTGGCTATTGTAAATAATGCTGCAAAAATGCTGCAATGAACATGGGATGCAAATATCTTTTTGAATTAGTATTTTCATTTTCTTTAAATAAATACCCAGAGGTGGAATTGCTGGATCTTATGGAGCTCTACTTTTAATTTTTTTGAGGAACCTCCATACTGTTTTGCATTGTGGCTGCCCCAATTTACATTCCCACCAACAGAGTATGAGAGTTCCCTTTTCTCCACATCCTCTCCAACAGTTGTTATTTGTCTTTTTGATAATAACCATTATAACAGGTGTGAGGTGATATCTCATTGTGGCTTTCATTAGCATTTCTCTGATGATTAGTGATGTTGAGCATCATTTCATGTGTCTGTTGGCCATCTGTATGTCTTCTTTGGAAAAATGTCTATTCAGGTCCTCTGGCCATTTTTAAATCACATTGTTTTTTGATATTGAGTTATATGAGTTCTTTATATATTTTGGATATTAACCCCTTATCAAATACATCATTTGCAAATATCTTCTCCCATTCAGTAGGTTGCCTTTTCATTTTTTGATGCTTTCCTTTGCTGTGCAAAAGCTTTTAAGTTTGATGTAGTCCATTTGTTTATTTTTGCTTTTATTGCCTTTGCCTGAAGAGACAGATCCAAAAAAATACTGCTAAGACTGATGTCAAAGAGCTTACTGCCTATGTTTTTTTCTAGGAGTTTTATAGTTTCAAGTCTTACAATTGAGTCTTTAATCCATTTTGAGTTTATTTTTGTATATGGTGTAAGAAAATGGTCCGATTTCATTCTTTCTCATTTAGCTGTCCAGTTTTCCCAACACCATTTATTGAAGAGACAGTCTTTTCCCCATTGTATAGCCTTGCCTCCTTTGTCACAGACTAATTGGCCATATAAGCATGGATTTATTTCTGGGCTCTCTATTCTGTTCCATTGATCTATGTGTCTGTTTTTGTGCCAGTACCATATAGTTCTGATTACTAATGCTTTGTAGTATAGTTTGAAATTAGGGAGCATGATACCTTCAACTTTGTTCTTTCTCAAGATTGCTTTGGCTATTTGGGGTCTTCTGTGATTCCATACAAATTTTAGGATAATTTGTTCTATTTCCGTGAAAAATGTTATTGATATTTTGGTAGGGATTGCATTGAGTCTGCAGATTGCTTTGGGTAGTACGGACATTTAAAAAATATTGATTGTTCCAATCCATGAGCATGATATATTTTTCCATTTATTTGTGTCATCTTCAATTTCTTTCATCAGTGTCTCATACTTTTCAGAGCACAAGTATTTCACCTCCTTGGTTAAATTTATTCCTAGGGATTTTATTCTTTCTGATGAAATTGTAAATGGGATTGTTTCCTTAATTTCATTTTCTGATTGTTTGTCATTAGTGCTTTGTGATTAGTGATTAGTGATTAGAAATGCAACAGATTCTTGTGTATTGATTTTGTATCCTGCAACTCTACTGAATTCATTTATTAGTTCTAGTATTTTTTTGATGGAGTCTTTAGGATTTTCTATACATAATATCATGTCATCTGCAAATAGTGACAGTTTTACTTCTTCCTTTCCAACTTGGATGACTTTTATTTCTTTTTCTTGTCTTACTGATGTAGCTAGGGCTTCCAATTCTATGTTGAATAAAAGTGGCAAGAGTGGGCATCCTTGTTTTGTTCCTGATCTTAGAGAAAATACTTTCAGCTTTTCACCATTAAGAATGATGTTGGCTGTGGGTTTGTCATATATGTCCTTTATTATGTTGAAGTATGTTCCCTCTATACCCACTTTGTTAAGAGTTTTTATCATAAATAATGTTGAATTTTGTCAAACGCTTTTTCTGCATCTGCTGAGATGATCATAGGATTTTTATCCTTCATTTTGTTAATGTGATGCATCATATTGATTGATCTGCAGTTACTGAACCACGTTTGCATCCCTGTATAGGATCCTTTGTATTTCTGTGGTGTTAGTTGTAACATCTCCTCTTTCATTTCTGATTTTATTTATTTGGGCCCTCTCTCTTTTTTTCTTGATGAGTCTGGCTAAAGGTTTATTAAATTTGTTTATCTTTTCAAAGAACCAGCTCTTAGTTTCATTGATTTTTTTTATTATTCTTTAAGTCTCTATTTCATTTATTTCTGCTCTAATCTTTATCATTTCCTTCCTTCTACTAACTTTGGGCTTTGTTTGTTCTTCTTTTTCTAGTTCCTTTAGGTGTAAGGTTAGATTGTTTATTTGAGATTTTTCTTGTTTCTTGAATTAGGCCTGTATTGCTCTTAGAACTGCTTTTGCTGGGTCCCATAGATTTTGGAACATTGTGTTTCCATTTTCATTTATCTCAAGGTATCTTTTTATTTCCTCTTTGAAGATTTCTTATTGACCCATTGGTTGTTTAGTAGCATGTTGTTTAGCCTCCACATGTTTGTGGGGTTTTTTTTCCAGTTTTCTTTCTGTAATTGATTCCTAGTTTCATACTATTGTGATCAGAAAAGATGCTTGATATGATTTCAATCTTCTTGAATTTATTGAGACTTGTTTTGTGGCATAACATGTGTTCTATCCTGGAGATTATTCCATATGCGCTTGTAAAGAATATGTATTCTGCTGTTTTTAAATGAAATGTTCTGTATATACCTATTAAGTCCACCTGATCTAATGTATTGTTTAAGTCCAGTGTTTCCTTGATGATTTTCTGCATGGATGATCTATCCACTGATGGAAGTGGGAAGTTAAAGTCCCCTACTTTTATTGTATTACTGTCAATTTCTACCTTTATGTCTGTTAATATTCGCTTCATGTATTTAGGTATTCCTACGTTGGTTGCATAGATATTTAAAAGTGCTATATCCTCTTATTGGATTGATCCCTTTATCATTGTGTAATGCCCATCTTTGTCTCTTGTTATAGTCTTTGTTTTAAGGTCCCTTTTGTCTGATATAAGTATTGCTACCTCATCTTTCTTTTTGTTTGCATTTACATGGAAAATCTTTTTCCATCCCTTCACTTTCAGTCTGTGTGTGTCTTTTTAACTGAAGTGAGTCTCTTGTAGGCAGCATATATATGGGTCTTGGTTGTTTTATCCATTCAGCTACCTTATGCCTTTTGATTGGTACATTTAGTCCATTTACATTTAAAGTAATTATTGATAGGTATCTACTTATTGCCATTTTGTTAATGGTTTTCCAGGGCTTTTTTAGTTCTTCTCTATTCCTTTCTTCTTCTTTTGCTTACTTCCCTTGTGATTTGATGACTTTTTTTAGTGTTATGTTTGTATTCCTTTCTCTTTATTTTTTGTGCATCTATTATAAATTTTTGGCCTGTGGTAACCATGAGGTTTATATATAACCTATGTATATAGCAGTCTATTTTAAGTTGATGGTTGCTTAAGCTTGAGCACTTTCTAAAAGTGCTATTTTTTTTTTTTTTTTTACTCTCCCTCCCTATGTTTTATGCTTTTGGCATCATATTTTACATCATTTTATTTTGTGCATCCCTTGGGTAATTATTGTAGATATAAATGATTTTACTACTTTTGTCTTCTATCCTTCAAACTAGCTATATAGATGATTGATCAACTACTTTTACTGTATGCTTGTCATTACCAGTGAGATTTTTTTCTTTCATAATTTTCTTATTTCTAGTTATGGCCTTTTCTTTTCCATTTAAAAAAATCCCTTTAACATTTCCTGTAAGGTTGGTTTAAGGACGATGGACTCCTTTAGCTTTTGCTTGTCTGGGAAATGCTTTATCCCTCCTTAAATCCTAAACGATTTGCCAGTTGTAAGTTTTCTTGGTTGTAAGTTTTCTCCTTTCAGGACTTTGAATATACTTTTCAACTCCTTTCTGGCCTATAAAGTTTCCAGCCTGTAAAGCGTGTTGGTGTGGGTCTCTGTGTTCACCTTATTCAGAACTCTCTGTGCTTCCTGGACTTGGATGTCTGTTTCCTTCACCAAGTTGGGGAAGGTGTCAGCCATTATTTCTTCAAATAGCTTTTCTGTCCCTTTCTGTCTCTCTTCTCCTTCTGGTACCTCTATAATGTGAATGTTAGTACACTTGGTGTTGTCCCAGAAGTCCCTTAAGCAATCCTTGTTTTTTTTTAATTCTTTTTGTTGCTGTTGTTCTGATTGGGTGGTTTCTATTACCTTGTCTTCTAGATTGCTGATCTGTTCTTCTGCATCATCTCTTGTGCCGTTGATTCGCTCTAGTATATTTTTCATTTTAGTTATTATATTCTTCAGTTCTGATTGGTTCTTTTTTATATTTTCTATCTCTTTGTTGAAGTTCTCACTATGTTCATCAGTTCTTCTCCTGAGTTTGGTGAGCATCTTTATGACCATTACTTTGAACACTCTTTATCTGGTAGACTGCTCATCTCTGTTTTGTTTTAATTTTTTTTTTTTTTGAGGTTTTTGTCTTTTTCTTTTGTTTGGAACATATTCCTATGTCTCCTCATTTTTGCCTAACTCCTTGTGTTTGTTTCCATGTATTAGGTAGGTCAGCTATATCTCCTGGTCTTAAAGGGGTGGACTTATGTAGATGGGGACCTGTGGGGCCTGGTAGCATAATCCCGCCAAGTCACCAGAGCCAGGTGCTCCAAGTGTGTTCCCTGTGTAGGCTGCATGTGTCCTCCTGTTGTGCCTGGGCCACAATTACAGAGGGCACACTGGTGTGTGAGGCTGGCCCTGCAGGGTGGGAGGCCCTTTGGAGGGACTCTAGTGAAAACTGGTACCACCTGCTGAGTGGGGTGGGGGAGGAGCTGCTTTGGAGGGGCATTGGCCAGGGCAGGTCTGCAAGGGAATGCCAGGGCAGGGCGAGTGGTGCTAGCAAGGTAGATGGAAAGTGTTAGAAATGTCTTCCAGGGCTGGACCAGCTAGGTAGAAGAAGAGAAAAAAAAAAAAAAGGTGCCTGCCAGTACTTCCATCCTTGAAGAAATTTCCAACAGATCCCTGCTCCTCCAGCACATGCCCTAAAATTAGTTAATGAAACTCTTTCATGTATAACCCAGGCACTTTTCAAACTACTGCCTCTGCACTGGGACTCAGAGTGAGTGAGTTTGTGCATGCACCCTTTAAGAGCTGAATGTCAGTTTCCTTTAGCCCTGTGGCTCTCCTGGGCATAAGCTCTGATGGTTTTCAAAGCCAGATGTGATGAGGGTTCGTCTTCCTGGTGCAGGTCCCCCAGGCTGGGAAGCTCAATGTGGGGCTCAGGCCCCTTATTTGTCTGGGAGGACCTCCGTGGTTGTGATATCCCTCCCACTTGTGTGTCCCAGTGCTGGGGATGTGAGTCCTATCTAGATGGAATCTTTGCCCCCTCTACCCACCCCAGTGTGGCTTTTTTATATCCTTAGTTGTGGAAAATCGTTTCTGCTAGTCTTCAGGTCTTTCTCAGCGATAGTTTTTCTATATGTAGTTGTAGTTTAGGTGTGTCCCCAGGAGGAGGTGAGCTAAGGATCTTCCTACTCTGCCATCTTGATCCAAGCCTCCTGCTTCCGTTTTCTTGTCTATATAAAAGGCGTATTAATAATAGTCTTTACCTGATAGGTTCTTGGGAGGCTTAAGCAGTAATATGTGTACAGTGCATAATTAGTGCATGACATGTAGTACATGCCCAATATATATGTTATTTAGTAAATGGGGAAGGGAGAAGGTGGTCCTGCCCATTCCTGAGTCAGGACAACCCTGCAGCTGCTTTTCTATACCCCTCTCTGTTTCGCCATAGCCTGTTGTTTGCTTTCCTGCAATTCACCACATGAATTCCCTGACCACTCTTTTTCTGTGCATCGGTGTCCAGTCAGCCACATTTTCCTTTATAATTCAGCCCTTTATCACAACACCATCCCACAGAAACATATGGTCGTATCAGGCTTCATTGGAGGTTTAGAGAGATGTGTGAGTGGGTGATAGCAACTAGGAAGCAAAAACAACAAAACATTATAAAATTAGAAACACTTTTTTTGTTGTTGTTGAGGAAGACTGGCCTTGAGCTAACATCTGTTGCCAGTCCTCCTCTTTTTGCTTGAGGAAGATTGTTGCTGAGCTGACATCTGTGCCAATCTTTCTCCATTCCGTATGTGGGATGCTGCCACAGCGTAGCTTGATGAGTGGTGTGTAGGTCCACGTCCAAGATTTCAACCCGCAAACCGAAGACCACTGAAGCAGAGCACGAGAACTCAACCACCATGCCACCAGGCAGGCCTCTAGAAACAATTCTTAAAATACCGTAATTTACCCAATCACATTCCAGGAATTTCTTAGTAGCTTCTGTCATTCTCAGGCTCTGACCCATGTTATTCAGCTTGAATTCCCTCTCTTCTCTCCTTGTCTCCAGTCTACAGAGGGTAGACCTCTGTCCTGCTCTCTTCTCTATTCTCCTCTAAATTCACATTTATTTCTAATGTAGAGTGGTTAATCCATCTCTTTGTTTCCTTATCTCCTTGGAGTCCTTGCTTCCAGTCCTTACTTTATATCACCAACAAACTTATTTTCCCTAAGGGATTTAGGAAAAAAGGTATTTCCCTAAACAATGACATTTCTCTCCTCAAGCAAAGCTCTGATGCCAGATGCTAAGATAACTTCATCACAACTGTCAACCTCCTGCTGGGACCCCAATCAGGCAATAAAACAAGTGGGAGGTTGCCTCTTAGGCTGAGAGAAGTTTGTTAATGTTGAGACAACGTACTTCTCTTCCTAGATTTAAAACAATTACAATAATGTTATTAGGAATGGCTTCCAAATTGTGTCAAATGGCTTTTGAAAGAATGCTTATTACTGTTTTACACATTGATGAGACTCAGCTTCATTCACAAATATTCCCACTTCTTGTTGTCTCAGTTCTCCCATTCCTTCTTTAAGTTAGTTACTATGCCTATCTATGTTTTCATTTATGTTTAGATAGAGAAGCCAATGGTTCCTGAAGATTAGTGAAAAGAATACTCTTCATTTCCCTAAATCTAAGACTCAAAACCTTACTCAAGTTTCACATCAAGTCTAAAGACCCAAATAACTGGTCCACTGACTTAAACACAACAAATAATGAGTAGCATTTACACAGCTGTAACATTTTCTTCATGCTGTTCTAAGTGTTTTGTATCTGTTAGTTTATTTATTCCTTACAACAATCCTATGACATAGATGCTATTATTATTCCCCTTTTTATTTATTTTTATTATTATTATTATTATTGGCTGAGGCAGATTCCCTCTGAGCTAACACCTGCTGCAATCTTCCTCTTTTTTTAGTATGTGAGTCGCCACCACAGCATGGCCACTGACAGAAGAGTGGTGTAGGTCTGAGCCCAGGAACTTAACCTGGGCCACCAAAGCAGATCATACTGAACTTAGCCACTAGGCCACCAGGACTGGCCCTATTACCCTTTTTTAAAAATAACAAACATAAGACGTGCAGTGACAGTCTCAGGGCACATAGCAAGTACATGATATGGGCAGAATTTGAATTCAGGTAGCCTGGCTTTAACCACTAGACCAAACTTCTTCTCTAACAAATTGAGGAGCAGTTAATGAGGAATATATTTCAAGAGTACCCTATTATAGTGAAAACACCCCCTTTGAAAAGGACTTATTGTTAAGTTCATATCAGTTATCATCCTAGAAAGATGAGGAGAAATCAGGTCTAATCTAAACAGCATATGGGGTGGAGAGTGGATTTGGGGGAGGAGCTGATAAGAGAGGAAGTTAAATGGCAGAAAATAAAATTTTATAATTCTGGTTCTATCCATGCCTTTTTACCACCCTGGACCCTACAAGAAATTCTATTGCTTCCTTTACCACACCTGTCTTAAATTTCCAGCTGTTGTTCTAGTCTCTCATAAACCAGAGGGGTGTTCTCAGAGTGGCGTCTGGATTACAAGCATTGGGAAACACCCAGGTGCTTGGTAAACCTGAAATTCCTGATCTCATTCCAGACAAAATGAATCTGTCCTTGGGTGGGGGAAGGGGAGGGATCAAGGAAAATGCACGTTTAGCAAGAACCACAGGTAGTATTTATATACACTAAAGTTTGCAAACTACTGCTTTACAACTTTTCTGCACGTGCGTTGTTTGTGTGGGCCTGCAGTACTGAAATAACCGCAAAGTGATTCTCTTTGCCTAGATTCTACAGTCTTGGGTACCCGAACACCAATATCAATAATGAGCTTGTCTGTCTTAGAGCTCAAATATTCCTTTGATGTGGCAAACGAGCAGATTGGAAAATATAAAAAAATCTCTTTTCTTGTGAAAGAGAGCAAAAGTTATACCTCAAAAAGATTGGTATAACTAACCTAACCTTAATAAATCTATAGCAGAGAACTTTGCAAAATCAAAAGTCCCTTAGTCTACTCTTACAATATCTTCTGCTGGCATTTCTAGGTGCTCAAAAGTATCTCTCTTCATTTATGTAAGAAATGGTTGTGTAAGCTTCTCACTGTGCATCCTTGGAATCAAGTATTCTGTTTTTGAAGTAGGCTTTGTGGTTTAAAATATATTTTCAAATGCAAAGCCATAAAAATATTCCTATGCATAAATATCTGTTGCTAAATTAAGTAATACAATTCTATCACTTGTCACTTCGGATCATCCAAAATATAACTGAGCCAAAAGAGTGATGTCCCAAATCTGTAAGTCAATATAATTTAAGAAAAACAGATAAATTGAATAATCAAATCACTTTTCCACATTGAATTTTATAATCTTATATCTTTAAATTGCATAATAATTTATTCAATAGAATTTAGTCAGCTTCAACTTCCTTGTTCTTTAACATAAAATGACAATTAGAATTCCTTTTAAGACTTGCAAATTTTAAGATAGTAAAGTAAAACTGGACAAGATTCTATTAATTTGGCTTTATCCAATCTTGAATCATTTTAGACAACACTGACAAATTTAGAGTCTTCTTCTATTTGATAGTTGGCTCTTCCAAGGCATTTAATTCAACAAGTTTCTACCTGTATTATTAGTGCTTATCTCAACTCAAAATATGATTCACTCTATCTGTGCATGTAGAACAAGTTTTAGTTTCTTGTTAAGTAATGATCACACAGAGAATTTCTCACTGTGGATTGACTAAACATTTGCTGATCCAAAAGAATGAAAGTCATTAGAAGATACTACCAAGTGGATGTTGGAAGTTCATCTCTTTATATGGTGCTAACACTGCAAGAGTATCATTTATAACCCCAAGGATGCAATCCAAGGGTCTTTTTTGCTATAATAATATCTTATACTATCAAATCATCTTTCATCAGGGATCTCAAAGGGATTCTACAACACTAATTTCACCTTTTCCTGAGATAGGTAGGGACAGCAATTGCACAGAACTGAGCAAAGAGTTGGAGAACAGCTCCAACTTGTTCAACCCTTGAGAAACGGAGTGGATAGGAGGCTAAAAGTGAGCTGCCTATCAGCAGGCACAATGCCATGCAAGACTGAACTCTGCCTCGGCTATTGTCCTGGGAGAGTTAGGAAGTCATTTTCTGTTTGGAACTTTGTCAGGAACTCAAGTGAATTTAGGTGAAAATGTATGCCTTATAAAAAAAAGAAAACTTAACTTCTTGAGTGGATGTTGATATAAGATGTTTCTCACACTGTGTATAGAGACAGAAGCCATGAGAGTTAGAAACAGAAGGTGCAATGACTGTGATCAAGTCCCTAAGCTACAGTGCTCCTGGCTAGGACCTGCTGGTGGCTTAGAACTGGCCTTAAGTTTTGGTAAGCAGGGGTCCAGGTTTGCCCAGACAGTCCAAGTTTACACCTTTTATTGGGACATAATTATAAAATTGATCTCCACCAATCTCAAAGTGAGAATATATACGGTCACTAAGGTCACCTTAATTTAGATGCATGGTTCTATACTTAACGACCTTTCTTTAAAAGAAAGAACATAGAAAGTCACAGTGAGTAAAGAGAGAACAATTAGATCTGCTCATCCTCTAAGGCTTAAGTGTCTCATAAGCAATGTGGATAATGACACCTACTTTACAGAGTAGTTATGAGGATTAAATGTAGTAATATAAGTAAAGTACCTCCCCCACGCACACACCCCTTGAAGGGCCTGAAACACAGTAAGCTCTCAAGAAGTTGAAGTCTCAATCCATTCAATTCCCTTTTCCCTTTATTACACCAAAATAAAAGTATGAGATGGATTCTATTGTTTCAAAGACTTGTCGGAGAGTTAAAGCATCTTTTTCCCTTTGCAGAGTCCTCAGTGGCACAGGAATTTTCATGCAATTCCAGGAAGCCTCAAGGTCCCTAACACTTCTTTTTTTGGAGGAATATAAGAAGAGAAGACAGGGGCTCAGTTGCTCCCGACAAGGTTGTGTGACCAGCCTGCAGATTTTAGGAGCCCAACTACCAAATGAGGCCAAAACTTTCAGTTCAGATTAATCTCAATTAAACATAAGAAAGAAATTTCCAATTAAACTGTCTAGGATGGGATGAGTATCCCCACATGGTACTGAGTTCCTTGCCGCTAATAAGGACAAATATGGGTGGGTTAACAATTTGATCAGAATATCATAGGGGGTTTCCACTTCAAAGAGAGGTTAGCGCAGTACTGGGAATGTCTTCTTCCCTTTTTTCTGTCCATACATATCACTCATTTTGGTCTTGCACAGTTCCTACATTTTCCAAGAAAACTCAGCTAGCCCATATTTTTCCTTTTCTGAACTTCTCCTGAAAAGTATAACTTAGTTGTTTTCTCATGTTGTCATGTGTATTAATTCTAAGGGACCACACCCTACACTAATTTTGACTCTTCTACAATTCCTAGCTCAAATGCTGAATGTATAGTGGATGCTCAATAAGTACTTACTGACTAGAAACGCAGGCACATTCCTGCAGAAATTTTCCCATGCCTGTCATAAATACAAATTCACAGTCAGCATCACCTGTGGCCATACAACCTATTTTCATGTCTTCACATGAGGCAAGAAATATGGCATTCAGCAAACTCAGAAAATCCATTGGCCCTTTGATTATGACTCAGACTTTTGACCATAGAAACTGACATTACAAAAGCTGTGTCAACTAGGCTGATGATGAATAAAAACACAATATACTTAAACATTACAATAAACGTTGCAAGTGAAGCCTGACCAACCAATAAAAAATACGTATACATTAAAAATAATTATAATCATTGTTCAGAACATAAGACATCTTGGGATATTCTATTGCTTGAAAGTTTGAAAACGTTTAATAAGTTAAGTCAAAGATAAACCAAAACTAAGATTACAAATAAAATGGGATGAAAGTGACAGATTCTGGCAAGAACACTGATCATTTCAAATCACTTAGAAGTTTTTGTTAAACTAATTTAATTAACTAATAGATAAAATCTATTTAAATTGAAGAAAAACATATCTAACATACTATCAGAACTTACAATGTATAAATAAAAAATTTAGCTTACTTGGGAAGCTTTTTCCAAAATTAATGGTATTTTGAACTTAAAATACAGTATTAAATTTAGTCTATAAAATATGAGGTGGGGAAGTATTTGTATGTATGCAAAATGATAAATACAAAATATATTTAGCATTAACTATTGAAATCTGCTCTCTATTGTCCATCTTTTGGCTTAATTCTACATTTTGTAAGAGGTTTTTGTTGTTGTTGCTGTGTTTAGCTTTCTATTTTTCCACAGAATAGCCCGTAATGAAAATTGCTTCTGCCATTCCCTCTCCCTGAGTGCTTTACGTGAAAAAGTCAAATCATGTGGATTTTCCCTAAATGGTATATGAAATCTAAGGGCATTTTGAATCTTTGTTGAATTAAAACTCTTTGGTTTCAAGTTACAGAAACCCAGTCCAAACTGAGGCCAAAAAGAAAAGCTTATAGATTCACAAAAACAAAGAGTTGGGGGCAGGGAGAAGAGGTAGGAGGATCATAGGATGATAGGAGGGACTCCAGAACAGCCAGGACTCTCTCTACTTTGCCTTGTTTTTTTGTCTCTTCATTCGCCTTCACTCTCTCCTACAGAATATTGTCTTGTATGTTCACCAGCAGAGAAGAGGGGGCTTTTTTCTTTCAACCACCGTTTTAATTAATCCCAAGAAGACCTTGTGCAGATCTTCTTAGGTCACGTGTCCATCCTTGTGGCCAGATGAGAGGAATATTAGGATTAAGATCTCCCCCTGAAAATCTGGGCTTAAAAGGAAAGGATGATGGATTCCCAGAGGAACAGGAGTGTGGCTCCCAGGAGAATGGAGAAGTGTTAAGGAGAGAACACCATTGTTCTCCCCTACAACTAATGAACGTCCTTGGGGCCCAAGGTGTCTAAAGTGTCTGCCTCTGGCCTACTTGGAACATCAAAAAGTGACACCTTCAGAAACATCCTTTCTTAGTCTTTTAATTATGGAGCTTGTTGAAGTGATGAGCAGGGGCACAATTAGAAAGAGAATGGAAAAGATCTTGGAAAATTGGGATTTATAAAATCCTATGTGACATGAATCCTCTACACATCAGGCTTGGCCTGGGATTTTGCCTGATACCCATGATGCCATTTAATCAATAAAATGGCCTAAGATGCTTTCTTATGTTATTATTGGACACCAATCAGCTACAGACGTCTTTATATTACTAATTTTAAAAAAAAGGAGCCTTCATTAATTCCTATTGCATGTTTATTCAGGATTTAGTCAAACTCTTGAGTTCTCATTTTAAAATCTTCCAACATTCGTTTTGGTTATGGAGTCAGTTGTAAATTCCTACGCAAAAATTCAGTGGACGCACCTTTTAATAAAGCTCAGAAGTTCTCTTACATATGCCATAAATAAAACAGTGACAACAAAGAGCCTGGAAAGAAACATCATGAAATTAAAAATTATTGGGATTTCCTCAAGATAAAATTTTACAATTGCATTCCTTAAGTAGCTAGATTGTTTACCTACTTTAACTGGATACTTTATCCTACTTTCTGTTGAACCATCTTGGAAAGCAAAGCATGTACCTGGTTGCAGGTTAAATACTGCTAAGTATTTCTCAAATCTTGATGCATGCATACCATGTTAGAGGCACCCAGAAAATTTTTTAAATATGCTAATACTTCGGTCCAACCTTACTAAATTCTGAGTCAGTAGGTTTGTGTTGGGTCTTTTAACTGTTTTATTTTGTTAGGTTTTTGGTTTTTTTTTTCAGTTTCCCAGGTGATTCGGATGCATAGCTGAGAAATCATGAATTTGAACCCAAACGCCTAATCTTTCTGCAGATTTCACTAGCAATTTTTTGCAAAGTTTATTCATCTTATATAACTCATGAAATAACTCTGTTATTAAAAATCAGAGTATTCGTAGAAGAGGCTGGATTTTTCATGCTGGCAAGAACTCAGTCCTATGTGACAGTAGATAAGGCCTCTATTTTTCTCATTTATAAAATGAGGGATTTAGATGAGAAGATTCTTAAAGTTCTTTGAAGCCATAAATTTATTTAATCTATGTAATCCTACAGAATTAGATGTGAAAAAGAAATGTGGGTAGAAATGTTTATTGCAATTTTCCTCAAAAGTATATGGGTCCTAGAAAATGCTGGAAAAATATAGAGCAAATCAAAAAGCCATAAATAAATGAGATTAGCTCCTGAATTAAATCCGTACTCATAGCTGAATCTATCTGAAAGGCCAGCATCAGAGTCACATAATGATTTAACCTGCCTTGGTCAGCATTTTCATATAATTTCCTTGATAATTCAGAATAAGCATGGTGACATGTCTAGAAAGTAGTTGCCAGTATGCTGAGCTGGGAAAGAACAGTTTCCAGGGTGGGTGGGGTGAACCTTTTTTCTCAGTGAGCAGTCACGCCTGTCTGATTAGGACGCTGTGAGTCACTGTGTACTTGGCCTACTCTCAACTGAAACATACCTTTGCTTTTCTCCCTTTGGTCTCTCTCTCACTTATCATCATGGAAAAAGATAAAATTCACAAACTATAGATTAAGGTATTACTTTTCAAAAGAAACATCCCATTTTGGAAACACATCTAACTTCCCAGAACCTTATGTTGGCTGGATTCAACCTAAAAATATTATCTGTGATAAAAGGCTCTACATATTTGCATTGCTCTCTTATGTTCTTATTCTTAAACCCTACCGTAAGCATGTTTATTTTTTGTCCCATGGGGAAATGGTTGTAAATGAAGTATTAAACAGTGATTGCTAGAATTTCAGGTGGCAATATTACAAATCATTTCTTAAACTTTTAAGATTATTTTCGTCTTTACTCTCTTGCATCCTTAAAGGCCCACCATACTTCCATTCCTTTCCTGCTTAACGTCATTATAAAGATATCGATCCCACAATGGAGAATAGAAATTGCCATGTGTTTTATTTAGGTTAAATAGCTTCATCTAAGTCAATTCTACAAAACGTTGGTTGTTTACCTCTACTTCTCATTTACTTTGAGTGAGAGTCAAGGTCACTTCCTTTTGAGTCATTCAACAAGAATCAGATTCCTTATTGCAAATTTAACTTTGGACCTTGGCAATAAACTGCCTTCAATAAGACAATCACATTGAAATTGTTCTCTCCCGCCCACTGATCGTGCTGTACAGTTCTCAGATTTCCTCTTGTGACGTCAGAGCTGCTCTGGTACCACTAGCTCCTCCTTTCCTCTCTTGGGTTTTTATGCTTCAAGTCCAGATATCTACCTGCTCTAAAGAGCTCAGAAATCTGACACTGATTTTTAGATTTATACAAGCAGATAAAACCTGATTTCCTTCCAAGGCTCCAGCTGACTTTTAACGCTCCTTTCATCAATGATTGACTTCATTACAAAGCTCGCAAAATGGTGACAAATCCGGGGTTTCCAGGTCAGAGAACTAGGCCATCTCTCTCACCTAGCAAAAAATATTCTGTTGGCACCGTCAAACCCATTTTAAGGTATGGAGCTAGTAGTTTGATCAAAGTAAAAATGCACATTTACTAAACGTCCCTTGTAAAAAACCTTCCAAAAGCAAAACTTTTAGACCATATGAAAGCTAAAATATCTGATACATGTATAGAGTGCATGTGTCAAAGTTTAGAAATAAAAGGCAAGATTTAGGTGTGTGATTAATATTCACAAAGAGGAACGCAGGTTAGATTTCTGGCCTGCTGCCAATGCCCATTTTCTGAAGAGTGAAGTGGCAATTGAGCTGTCACAGCAGACTCCAGGTCCCTCCCAGGTGTCCTGTTAGTGATGGTTTCTGTGCACCTGTCTACGTAAAATGCTCCACCCTTGCACCCAAGCCCACAGCTTCTCCATGCTGAGACTTGCACCATTCGTCTTCCAAGCTCAGACTAAATCCAGCTGAAAGTCCTGGTTGCTGGCTGAGATAATCTGGAATAATTGGATTGCATTTTGCAACTTCTCAGCTGGGTGGTGGTGGTGGTTTCATTGTTATAATTGAGGGATCCCATAATGCCTTTCCTGGAGACTGGTATCCATATCAAAAACCCCATGTTTACCTTGACACTAATGGATTTGTCTTGAAAGTTTAAACTCTGCAAACTTCAGGGAGTCTCTTATCATGAGAGTTTGACAGCTCTCTTTACATTAGCCTTGACCCACAGATTAGCAGAAAAAAGTTCCTTTAATGCCTCCGGGAAGAAAGTCTCATAAAGAATGCTTGATATTATAAAAATGCAAAATACACAGCAAGAGAAGCTAGTGTTGAAGCTATCTCCATTTGTGACTCTTTCACTACTTGAAGAAACTTCTGGGCCTTTATGCCATGGGTTCTCTGTGTGTTAGAAGTGTGTCCTATTAAAGGAGTACACACACACATATGTATATGAACATTTTTTTAAGTTTAAAAAGAAAACTAGGCCTTTGTATCAGTTTTATTTCAGTGAGTTTTTTGTTTTTCTCATTTTAAATTTGTGAAGTTGTTCTGGCTTGTGAATATCTGAGGTACCCTCAGTTAGATAGTTATTATGAAATGTTTTGAAAACTTGAATTGGGAAAGACTGACAGCCTTGGGAGGGTGGGAAATAGTGGTGGCTAGACTTCCCCCAGGTAGAAAGCATGGCAAAGGGACCCAGGAGTCAATACTCACTCTTTTTCTAGCATCAGATGGAAACCATTTTAGAATCTGAGAATGGGATTTAGAAAGGTATGGCATAATTTAACCTAAAAATGGATAGCAAATTCACCCAGCCATGTTACCCTATCCGTGGCAAAACTAGGCATTAAACTACACGCTTACTTCACTTAAAATTGAAATTAGGCTACAGTTATTTAAAATCTCCAACTTTGTCCTTTGCAGAACAAACTGAATTTTGCAAGTGCCACAGGAAAGAGAAGTATTTGTATCTGTGTTCATCTGCTTTAAGTTATGTATTCAATCATAAAATAAAATTTCTTTGAGTGGATCTAACAAAACTCTAAAAAGATTGTATAAAAATTCAACTGAGAGGAATGGAAAAATAATGCCTTCTCTTTTACCTTTAAATTTCCTGACAAGCAGCATAGCATAGCAAGAGGTTCATATAAGTGTGAAAACTCTATGAGAAGCAGAATCAGCCACAGAAATTGCTGTAATATAGGCTCGAGTTTATAGCTGTATATTTTATTCCCAGAATTAAGGTTTATCAAAGCATGAACAGTTTAAAAAAGTAGCTCAAGTAAGATGAGAAAACATTTACTTTTGTTTGCTTCCATTAGAGAATAGGAATTAAAGGTGAAAGGTATGCAAGAAGATAAGTAGGATACTATAGTCTTAAACTTTTTTAAAATCTCACTATCCCTCATATGAAAATTCACTTCCAAATTGTGAAGATGACACACGTTTATATGTAATTTGCAGATTCTAAAGTGTCAATAATCAATTAATAGTTCTGAATCAAGAGGCCAGATGTTTCAGTCCTATGTTAAGTAATTTAGTAAGTCGATTGCATGTGTAAATCTAAGTTATTTCTTTAAGAAAATATTGTTTTAATATAATTATATTAAATTATTAGTAATGGATAAATAAAACACATACCCAAGCATTATATTAAAAAGGTCTGATTTTGAGGTGCATTTACATGTGCTCAGTACAGGGTTTAACAATTTCCATACATTGTGATGTTTAATCCTCAGAAGAACCCCATGAGTTAGTTAACACCTATTTAATAGTGAGGAACCTGAAATGCAGAGAGAGGTTATGTAACTTGCTCAGTCACAAGATTAATAAAAGACGGAGCCAGAATTCAGACTGAGACATTGTGCTCCCAGAAACACACCATTCTGATAAATGTTGCTGACAGGCAGCTTTCCTCGGGGATACACCTGTACTTATTTGAATAAGCAGACACAGTCTGTCACGTGGAATAAGAAGTCAGGGCTCAGGAACCTGAGTTTAGTTAACACGAAGGCGATTGCTGTATCCTTGGTATATCAGAAAGAGCACGAGGATTTAGAGCAACCTGACTGTCACAGACTCACTCTGTTATCCTGAGCAAGCTACTTGACTGTTCTGCGTTTCAGTGTTCTTTTCCGTAAAACGAAAAATAAGCGTGGCGCCCGGTACAGGGTTGTTGAGAGGATGAAATGAATATGAAGCACCTCCAGCATAGTCATTCTATCAATCCCTGCTTGTATTCACCCTTCCTTATGTTCTGAAAGCCTCAGATTGCTGATTTGTGATATAGAATAGGACTAAGTCCCTGCTTAACTCAGATATTGTAAGGATGTAATATTTCAGATACATTGACTTAAAAAATATACTTTTCTGAAGCAAAATTATCTACAAATAAGATAAATTATGTGTATTTGGGGGGAAAAACATACTGTTTTTAAAACAGAACTCCCCAATCAATCTCTTTAATTCTAGAAAGTTACTATTATAACTTTTAAACAGGAGCCATCTACTGTCATGTTTAACATTGCCTGTATTTCATAAATTGGTACAAATACTCAGAACTTGCAGAAATAATTATTATCATTCAAAACCAAGAAATATAGAGCTAATAATATTCATGTTTGTAGTATTATGACTGAATACAATTTTCTGGAAAGCTCTGCTCATTAACTCCATTTTCTTCCTGTGAAGCTGGCTTCGCAAACTGTAGAAGTATACCTTTATGCATATATTTGCTCATTCAACAGATGTTTATGGAGAGCCTGCTCTACTGTGTGACAGGCACTGAGTTAGGCCCTCGAGTACAGTGATGAACTGGAGAACTGTGAGCTCTGCCGTTGGGAGCATGCGTCTCATGGGGCCTGGCAGATAAGTAAACAGCACTGTGGTGTGTGTAAAGGGGGCCATGGAAGGGAAAGGGGAGTGGGCATTGAGATCAAACACCAGGGACTCCAGCCCAGACTTTATGGAGGGGAGTCAGGAAGGCTAGCTGGTGGGAATAACCTTCAAGCTACTCTCTGAAGGATAAGAATTACTAAGTAAAGGGAAAGAGTGGAGGAAACAGCGTGTATGAAGGTCTACAGGAGAGACATCGAAAGATATATAAAGAAATTGGGAGAAGTTTGATGTAGCGTGAGCATAGAGTTTGAGGTGGAGAGTACCAAGAGGTGAGGATGAGTTAAAGAAACCCAGCTTTTGCAGGGTTTTTCTAGCAATACTTTGTAGGGAACCATCTGCTTTGTAAAGCAATTATTGACTGCACTGAGAGAGGCTGCATCACCTTCAACCCATCCACACTTCCTCCCACTGTTATGCATCTTTGGCCATATCTATTGTACACCTGTCTCCTGAGGCACCATCTTCTGCAAGTAAAGCAGTGCAATTGTCCTGGATGTTCAATGCTACAGGATTGAGAGGATCTCTAAAAAGTTTCTCAAGTGAAAATGACCACCCCCAACCCAACATCAGTAACCCCATTTCATAGAAGTAGAATATGTGGTGCTTTTCGCATTGCACTGTGAAATAAAGCACTGAACTGAGTAAATGCTGAATGGAGGCCTTGACTCCTACTTCATTGTGACTTTACATCATGTATGGAAAGGGCATTGGGCTTGGAAGTCAAAAGACTTGAATTTAATGCTAGCTTTACTACCTATCAGTTCTGTGATTCCAGCAAATAGTTTAGCCAGGGTAGCTGTGTTCCCTTCCTCTGTGAAACTGGAATCACACTCCTGCCTTGATGGTTTCGAAAAGATATGTGAGATAACTATAAGAAAAAGCACTTAACATGAAACTTAATAACAGCTGCCATTGTTAAGTATGTACTATGTCTGGCTACATTACATATTTTATTTAATCCCCATAAGACCACTTTGTAGGTATTACTTTTCACTCTCTACAGGTGAGGAAAGTAAGGCCTAAAGAGGTTAAGTAACTTGCCTAAAGCCACACATCTAAGTGGCAGAGCTAGGATTTGAACCAGGTTCTAGATTATACTAAAGCCATGCTTTTCACTCCAATGGTCCTCTCTCCTCTTCATTCTTGTTTCTTACATGTCAACCACATAGTACTAAAGGTTATAATTTAAAATACTGAGTAAAAATATATTTTTAATCACAAAAACCTAAACACATACTTATGTATGGATCATGCACATAATTGCATGAGCAACATGTTTTTGCAATACAATTAATTCAAGTAATAATTCTGTCCCACCCTGATATTAGGTTTGTCCCATTCCTGATACCATCTTCCATGTTCCAGGGATGTGCAATCCTGCTTGTGCTTGCTCAAGCGAAACAGACCCAACTGCTCTGTGCCGCTCACTTCCAGAGTGACATGAAGCCTTTCAAGCTGCCTAGGGTGAGTAATGGAGTGACTAAAGCCAACACAGAAAGGAAGCAGTGCCCTTTTAATAGAGCCACAATATAAAGGAAGACATTCAAGCCAGTTCCAGCAATTTGTAAATGATTTATTGGGAGAGCCCCACCCCACTAGGCCCAGCAATTTCCCATTTGTCCCTTCCCAAACCTGCCCCTCCCACGTCTCCACCCTCCTGCTGCCTGCCCTTCCCAGGCACCTCCCTCTTTTTATGGTGATTGCACCTCTCCAGCTAACAGCTCACACACCACACCCTGTCTACTGTGCGGCTCTTGGCTCCTGCAGATCCTCTCTGCCCCAACCCTCAATCCCTCAGCTTCTACCTTAAGGAAGCCTCTCATTTATGTGCCCTCCCTGACTCCTCCACAGACAGCTCCCACCTAGATTCCTCAGCCCATCTTCCTGCATTTCCCATTTCACTTAATGGATCCTTTCCATATTACTTCAAATCACAGGCAAACCAGATTAACTGAGTAAACCTACTGGAAGACTCTTCCCAAAAACAGATCATCGTACATGAATGGACTGCTAGACTGTTAGCAAGTCTAGCCAGCTCCCTGGGTCGTGAGGCAATGCCTCGTGTAACTGCTGCATAATGTCCATTTTAGTGTAGATAGACAATCACTAACTACTGATTAGCAATTAGGATGGTGTGTATTTCCTTACAGTAATCATAATAACAAGAATAATAAATTCCATTTATTGGTCCAGAGCTCACTGTGGGGAAGGTGCCATTCATACAGTTGCTCATTCAATCCTCATAACCATCCTATTTAGGTGGGTATTTTTACCCCAGTATATAGATATGTAAACTAAGGCAGAAAGAAATTGACACTTGTTTGTTGTCAAATGGACTTAAGTCCTAGAAACAGATTAAAATACAGCCTCTGTAAGTGTAAAGTCTGCCCTTGCTTCCTGATGCCTCCATCTTCCCTTTCCTTCCATCTGGCATGTCCATCCTCTTCATCACAAAGACTGGAAACCTCATAGTCATTGTGGTTCCTCCTTATTTGTCACTCTCCTTAAACAATTCCTTGTCAGAATCCTGTAGATTTTATTTATTTAACTCTTTTTCAGTCTGGCTTTTTTTCTCCCTTCCCATTGCAACTACCCTAGTTCAGGCCTTCATTACCTTTCTCCTAAACTATCACAAAGCCCTTCTAATCGGTTATACTGTCTCTCTCTCTCTCTCTCTCCAAATTCAGGCTTTACACTACTGCATATCCCTCCTACTTAAAAAAGTCATTATCTTTCTACTGCCACTTGAGTAAGGAAAAATTTTCATCCTAGCATTAAAAAAACCCTTTATAAAATGAGATCCAGTCTATGTGTTGTCATGTTTATCTTAAGTGGTCATAGAATATCACAGGGGAGGTTTGAGAACAGAGGCAAATCACACAAACAGATTTAAAATCAGGACTAAAATGTCTAGAAGGACCCTGATTCCAGAAGAACAGATACTAGGTTTATAGGAAACCAAGGCAAAGCTTCATGCAGAGAGGTGAGAAGTATTGAAGGCCAGAAATATTGCAGTGGCAGGAAGAGTGTTCAGAGGGAACGGATTCATTCCGGAGACATTACAGATACAGGACTGATGCAATTTAATGGCAAATAGGGGTGGTGTTGAAGAAAGTAGGGAAAAGAATGAGTCAAAGATGGTGTGGCCTTGAATGTAAGTGAATTAGAAGGTACCTGTAACACAAAGAGGAAAAAGTAAAGGGAACATTTGATCTAGAAAGACAAAAATTCTGCTTTGGACATACAGCTGTAACCCAATTTATCCTTAATCTTGAGATGATGAACTTTTGGTGCTACTGACATCACCTGGTACCCCTACCAAAATGAATTAAGCAAATATAAATTTTTGCCCTACTCATCAAAGAATTGTCTCATTTTTAAAGATTGCATGATGATTCTAAAGATTAAATCCTAGATTTTGTATTAAAGAGAGAACTGTGTTATGCTTCAATCAGTCAGAAACTCATTGGCATAGTTAAAATCCCTTTTTGTAGTTAATTTCTATGATTTCCTTTGGCTTAAAACTGTAGCTAGAGGGTTTTCCTTCCAAAGCTTATTGGTAACATTAATATGTTATAAAATGGAAAGAAAGAATCCCACTTCAGGCTCCTGTCATTAACCTCCCCCTCATTTTAAAATGACCATTTGCATTAATATATAGAGACTTAGTGACTAAAACTATTTCAAGGCTATTGATCAGTGACAGTAGGGCAACTCTATTTATGAGTAACGAATCCTGAAATGAACACTTGTTGAAAAATAGCTCCCACGGTGCTTAAAATTTGCATCATTGTTTTCATTCATTTTGTATGTATGTACAATTATTCAAATAATTGAGGAAGGATTTTAAAGGATTTTTAGAAATGTGAATAAAGCTGATTATAATTATAAATTACCATCATTATTCCTTTGTAGAGCAAGGCAATACAAAATGAACAGCTAAGCCACATAATTTATACAAATTATTTAGCAGGGGATGGTCACTTGGAACATGCTTAGGTAAAGACAACATTTCTCCAACATACCTCATAGTTCTTTAGTACACCCCCAAGCATTCTTTAGTGAATGAACAATCTGATGTCAACAATAAGATGATGAGGAGAGAGTGACAATGGATATTTGTGAGGAAGAAGAAAAAGATTAATCAGAATGTCAAGTAGTTAAGAAACAATTATTTTTTAAATTGGTACATATTATAATGTGCATTATGGTGAATCTAGTTGAGTCATAGAACAAGAGAAAAGCTCATTCAAGTTCTAAGCCAGTGTTCTCTGTAAGGGAGAACTGTTTAAGAAAGCACTTGCTTGGGATTTCACCTTGGAATCATTCAGACATTTAAAGGAGTAAGAACAAATCTGAATTATACTTATAGTATGTTTGCTAAACATCACCAGCCCTAAAAACTACAATTCCAAACTCTGTGTACAGAAACACAATTCACATTTTTTAATGCATTTTTTAACTTACAGTCAAATTTACTCTTTGTGGCATTGAGTTCTAAACATTTTGACAAATACATTGAGTGATATATCCGCCATCAAAATTATCACGGAGAACAGTTCCATCATCCCCCCAAATTTCTTCATGTTGCTCCTTCATAGTCAGTTACTCCTCTCACTCCAGCCATTGTCAACTACTGATAAATTCTTCAACCCTATAGTTTTGCCTTTTTCCAAATGTCATATAATGGAATCCTGTGGTATGTACCTTTTCTGGTTTGACTTCTTTCATTTAGCAAATGCTGCCAAGATTCAACCATGTTGCTTGTGTGTATCAAGTCTGTTTCTTTTTATGGCTGAGTAGTATACCATTGTATGAATGTGCCAAAGTTTGTTTATCCAGTCACTGAAAGACATTTGATCCATTGAAAGACATTTAATCCAGTCATTGAAAGACATGTGAGTTTTTTACAATTTTTAACAATTATGAATAAATCTATTATAAATATTTACATACAGATTTTTGTATGAACATATATTTTTTATTTTTCTTGGATAATTATTCAGAGTGGGATTCCTGGATCATATGGTAAGTGTATGCTTAACTTTATAAGAAATAACCAAAATTTTTTCCAAAGTGGTTGTACCGTTTTACATTCTCACTAGCAATAAATGAGAAAGATAGTTTGGATCTCTTTGTGTTTCACTTTGAGTAATGCCTATTAACCCAATGTCAATGAGCCTATTGATTAATTACTTCTTCAGCTGTATCAAGTCTTCTAATGAGCCTCATAATGATATTCTTCATCTCTGTTACTATACTTTCATTTCTAACATTTCTATTTTAATCCATCTTATAGTTTCCATCTCTCTGCTGAAATTGCCTATCTGTTCTTGCTTGTTGTCAATCTTTTCCTTTAGAACCTTCAACATATTAATCAGAGTTATTTTAAATTCCTTTTCTGATAGTTCTATCATGTCTATCATAGGTTCCATTGCTTGCTTTTCTCTTGGTAGTTTACTACTTTTTCTTGCCTCTCAGTATGCTTCATAATTTTTTGCTGAAAGTTGAACACCGTATGTAGGAATAGAAACTGAGGCAAACAGTTTCTTTGTTTGCATATGCCTTTCATTATACTAGACCTTTATTTTGGGGAATTGAGTCAATCTAGGAAGGGGTTGAACTGAGTCTGGGCTTTCTTGTTCTTATGGTTATAATGAGTATACCACAACATTCAAATTCTTCTAGAGATGTCTTGTATTCAGGGTGGGAACTGATTTGCAGAGGAATTTTCCTCAATATCTGCTTTACCTTTAGCTTGAGGTCTCCCCTTTCTGCTATGCCTCAGAAAAAAATCTCTCTCCACACTCTTGCAACTCTCCCAGCATTATTTCGCTGTTACCCATTGCTCAGTGCTTGTTAGGTTGGTGGGAGGAAAGCAAGAGGAGGAGTCTGTTATTCTGGTTAAGCATCAGTCTTATGCAAACACTATGTCCCTGGATCTCCAGGATGTGGCCTTCTTAGTGCTCCTGCCCCACCTACAAGCTGTAGTTTTGAGTTCCCCACATATTCCTGCCTTTTGCCCATGGCTAGAGACTTTTTCTGTTCCCTACACACAGTTAGAATGGTTTTCCCCACTACCATAAGTGCAACAGTTTTTGGGTTTTTTTTTGTCCCTTTGCCTGCAGTTTTAGGCTTTTTTGCCATAGGGGAGAAAAGGAAGAAGGTTCTGCATAGGGCTTCATGCCTTTCCTACAGAGGCTGCTATTCCCCTCCTCCCTGCCTGTACCATTAAGTTGCTTTCTCAAGACGCTCACCAATCTTTTTTGAGACAACCAGGTGAGGTTCCTGAATAAGAATCTTCAAAAGGGTGTGAACATCCCTTATATCTCTAGCCCCAGGGGCTCCAAACTCTTACCAGCACACTCTTGGCTTCCACCACTTCCTTAACTGAATACCTTAGCTGGATTTTTCTCAGTGTGCCTGGTCACATCTGCCCCAGGTAAACAAGTACTCACACCCCTTTCTCCCTGCAGGCATTTTTCTCTTCTTATCTTTTAGGTTACTTAGTTGTGCTATGACCCCAGTCCTCTCATGGGTTCACAGTAAAGTTATGAATTTGTAGTTGTTTGTCTGACTTTTTGTGTCACTGTTATAAGGATAAGAGTGATGCTCTTTCTAGCTGCCAGTGTCCCAAGAGAAAACTGGAAATCTTCACATCTTTTTTGAGCTATCACATGCATGTAGGATTACTGTCCTCATCCTCCAATACATTAGCCTTAAACAACACATTGGCCTTAAACACCTGCTTTATTCACTAACATGTAGACCCAACTTAACTTATATGGCCAAAAGTTCTTCACTAGTTCCAACCATTTTATCCCTATGGAACCCTGATTACCCTTGTTTAACCCTGCTAGGCTGAAACAGTAGCACACTACAGTGGCAATCAGGAGAACTGGTTTATCTAGTCTCTTACTAACTGTATGACTTTGAGCTTTATTTTGATGTCTTTTGATCTCAGCTTTCTCAAATTAGCAAGTTAAGGAAGATAGCCTTTATAATCTTTTCTAGTGTAATAATTTTTGAAATGCTCTGTCATTTTTAATCTTTTTTTGTTAATAACTCAATTTTGTCCCATTATGTTTAGTTATTACCATGAAGTTTCCCCAGAGTAATGAGTCTACAGCACAGTGGTTAAGCCAGCAAGCCCGGAAATGAAACTGCCTGCGTTCAAATTCTTACTCCACCACTTTGATACTCTACTTACCTTGGGCAAATTACTTTTTCTAAGCCTCAGTTTTCTCATATATAATGTGAAAATGATAAAATAATATACAATTATTTTAAACAAAGGCGTAAGTTATCAGGGCCGGCCCAGTGGTGTAGTGGTTTAAGTTCATGCGCTCTGCTACAGTGGCCTGGGGTTCGCAGGTTCAGATTCCGGATGCGGACCTACGCACTGCTCAGCAAGCCATGCTGTGGCAGGCGTCCCACATAAAGTAGAGGAAGATGGGCACAGATGTTAGCTCAGGGCCAATCTTCCTCACACACACAAAAAAAAGATGTAAATTATCTAGCACAGAGACTGCAAGAGCTGAACAGGCACTACTTAAAAGTTTTCCAAAACAGTGGCTGAAAATCAACCTGGGGCCAGACAGACACGTGACTGCTCTCTAACTGAGGATGGCAATGGAGGAAGGTCAACTAACATTCGCACATGTCCAAGTTGGAGTTTAACATCTGGGACTTTTTAAGAATTCACCTAATATTAAGAAAAACCAAGACTACACCACGGTACTAGAGTTTTGTAAAAGGACCATTCTCACTAAGAAAGTGCATGCTGGCTCTTGTATTCTTGGATCAATCATTTGAAATTGCTGGCCTAAAGAAAATTGGCCACAAGTACTAAATGACAGACCATAGTTTCCTCTTTTTCATGTTTCATTTGAAAAAAAAATCTTTTCTGAATAGAACACTTCTTTCTGCTTGGTGAAGTGTGCTTTATTCTGATTTTAAAGAGAATGATAGAAAGAATTGAGAAAAGTAAAAAGGAATGACTGATAAATTTGGGCTAATTCAAAAAGGAGAAAGCACGTGGTTGGAGAACAATAACAAAAAGAATACTTGATTAATTTATATTTTTTAGTAACATTTGAGAAGCTGCTCCCCCTTTTTTTTGGTCACATCATTCCTTTGGGGGAATCTATTAAAAATACAGATTCCAGATCCCTACTCTACCAGATATTCTCTTTCATTTGATCAGCTAGGCCCAAGACATCTATTTTAACACACTCCCTAGGTTACTCTCATGTGTTGTCATTTTTGGAAACTGCTACTAGATTACCAAGATCATTAACCACATTTTAAAGACTAAGTATAGTGTAGTCTTGAAAATGCCCATAGTCGACCATTACGGAGTTGAGCCTAATATGAGTAAGGCATTCACAGAAGCCAGCAAAGTCTCTCCCAAAGTTCAGGATAATGAATGTGGACAAAGCTATAAAATGAATTTTAACGTAGACTCAAGTCCCTTTGGTGTTGGGTGCTGGATGATTCCTAGGCTCTCTGTCCTCTCCCACAATTGAGGACTCATCAGTCTCCTAATTGCTACACTTCATCCTGACAACTTTTAACCTAAAACTCTATGAATAGCAACACTTCTTCCCTCGGCTGCAATTCTGGTCTTGATCTTAAACTGAGGTTCTGATAATAGCTTCTGCCTTTTCCCTTTTGACCAAGCTCCAGTTTAATGTCAGTCTCTCTAGAATTGGTGACTCTGATTTATTCACACTAATTCCTCTCATCCCCCACTAGAAACTTAAGAACTCATACTAAACCCAAACCCAGTGGCTGGTCTTGCTGCTGGAAGGCAGATTCCACTCATACAGGTGGCCAACTTGCCTGCTTTCTCTCCACACTATCACCTGCTCCTGGATCCCATGATTGAGCTTTCCAGTCCAACGACTTGATTCAAATCCCAGTTTCCACATTTGCAAACTCATGATTCTGGCCAAATTATTTTCTCTCTCTGAGCTCCAGATTCCTCGTATTTAAAATGTTACTAGCAATAATTTCCTCATAGTAGTAAAGACTAAATATGATTACATATGAACTGAAATGGTAAGTCTGGTAGCAGGTGCTCAATTGCTCCTAATTCATTCTCTAATAGGACTCATGTATTGAGACACTGTCCTTCCTTAATACCTCCCCCTATTTTCCTCTGGCTCCATTCTCCTCTCCTTAAAACTGTGTGAATAAAATATGATTATTTTTACCCTTTAGAGCTATGTTTCTCAATCTTTTTCACATCATAGCATACATCTAAAGTGATCATACTTTAACAGAAAAATAGAGCAAGTGGACAAAATTGCTGATGAACAGATATAATCAGCCCAGAATCTCCAGCCTTCTCAGGCCCAACCTGGAAACCCTGTGTGCTAAGTTAATTATTTATCAACCTATCTGGAACTCAACACTTAATACCAGTTAGGAAATTTCTTTCAATGGACGTGTTCTAGACTAGACTCTTCCAGTACCTACAATTGTGTCTGTTTCCTAATATCTACCACACCCAAGCAGGTGCCTCCATTTCCAGACTCTGATTGCTCTAGTCAGCTCATTACAGGTAAACGGAGTTGCTTTGAGACTCATTAGATAAGAAGTCAGTTTGCTACCAATCACTTAACTATATGAATCACAGATAAAGAGCATTTTTTAAAACTTAGCCTTAGAAAAGGAAAATGACAGTCAATAAATATTACTTGTAATTAATACCCTATAGGAATGAGCAAATACAGGCAAAAAGTTTTAAATAATTGCATGTTCTTAATGTCTTTCAAAGAATGTGTAAACATCAGGATGGGTGACATTATGCTGTGGTAACAAACAATCCCAAAATATCAGTGATTTAAAATAACAGCATTTATTTGTTGTTCATGCTACACATTCATTGCAGATAAGCTGGGACTCTCTTCCTTGTTTTAATCTTTCTCTAAGACCAAGACTAACAGAGCACCTCCCAACTGTATTGTAGGCCAGTCATTGAGGCAGGAAAAAAAAAAAAACATGACAAATCAAATGGTGATTCTTAACCTTCCACCTGGAAGTGCCACACATCACTTTTTTTGGCCAGATGATGAAGAGAAGTCATATGGGGCATTCAGCTGTACCACAGGGGTGGTAACCTCTGTGATGTCTTCCCTTCTGCACCCCATAGAAGATCCCCCCATCATCTGTATACTAATTTATTTTTTCTCTATTCTTAAACAGATTTATTGAAATATAATTTACATGCTATAACACTTGCTCATTGTAGGTACAGAGTTCATCAATTCTTTTAGTAAATTTGTAGGGTTGTGAAACCATCACCCCTATCCAATTTTAAAATATTTCCATCACTCTGAAAACTTCCCTCATGCTCATTTGCAGTCAATCCCCACTCCAACCTTAGCCCCAGGCAGCCACTGCTCCTCTTTCTGTCCCTATGGATATTCATTTTCTGGATGTTTCATACAAATGGAATTATACAAGATATTGTCTTTGTGTCTGGCTTCTTTCTCTTAGCATAATGTTGTTAAATTTCATCTATGTTGTCGGGTGTTTCAGAAGTTTATTCCTTTTCATTGCTGAACAATATTCAATTGTATGGATATACCACATCTTGTTTAGTCATTCACTGGTTGATGGATAATTGGATTTCTTCCAGTTCTTTTGCTTTTACAACAAATGCTCCAATGGATATTTGCATGTTTTTCAACTCTAGAATTTCCAGTTACTTCTTTCTATTAGATTACTTTTGATATTCCTCATTTTTGAGCCATTGTCAACATGTTTCCCTTTGGTTCTTAAATGTATGTATACTGATTCCTTGAATTCTTCAAACATATTTGTAATATCTAATATGAAGTCTTTGCTAAATCCAACCTGTGTGCCCACTCAAGAGACAGTTTCTATTGATTGCTTTTTATCTGAGTACAGTTCACACTTTTCTGGGTTTTTGGGTTTTTGTTTTTGTTTTTTTTTTGCATGTTTTGTAAAGTTTTGTAGAAGACTAAACATTTTAGATAATATATTCTAGCAACTCTGAATTATGATTTTCTTTTCTTTTTTTCTGTGAAGACTTTTTCTCTTGCTGCTTTTGTTGTTGTCTGATTTTTTTTTCTTTTTTTACATTTTTTTTTTTAATTGATGTCTTAGTTTATAACACTGTGGGGTTTTAGTTGTACATTTTTTCTTTTAAGTAATCTACTTGGATTTAATCTGAGGAATTTGTCACTCCTGTGATATGAGGCTGCTGATGTGTCTGCTCAGCATTAATATTTACATTTTTTAACCTAGCTTTCTAAGAGTGACCCCTGGGTATGCATAACTTAATGGTCAGTCAATGATTGAACAAAAGTTGTGCTCAAACACCTAGTTCCCATAAGGCTCCCCCCTCTGCTGGTGAATCTGTTTTTGGTTTGAGGAGCACATTCAAAGTCTGGGCAGTTTTCAGGTCAGCCCGCCTTCTACTTTCTGCTGGCCCTTCTCAGGTCTCCACCACAAATGTACACAGGCCCTCAGACAGTCAGGGACGTGTGGAATGATTATCAAGTCCCTCAATTACTGTCTCCCTGCTGAATATCCTTCTAGTCTTCTGGTGTGCCAGGACCGCAACCTCAGGCAGGGTTGTTGCAGCATTTCCCCACTTGCTGCTGGTTGAGGTTTCTCCAGCCTTTACTCCACATAAAGTCAGCCCTCTCCAGCAGTGAAGGTGCTGGTTCTCACGGCCAGCCAGCTCCAGTAGAAGAACGACTGAGTCATCAGAACTGGGATGAGGCAGGTGGACAGCCCCAGGCATGAACGCCACAGACTCCCACTGTTTCTCCCAAAGTTTAGCAGTTGTTTTCTGAATCTCTGTCTCTCACTTCGTTGTTCACATTTGGTAGATTTCCAGAGCCCTGAAATGATTTTTTTTTCACACTTTTGTCAGTTTTATAGGTGTTTGCCATGGAAAGGACTTGTCAGTCTCCTCAATCCTGTATAGCTGGAAGTTCTGCCTATTTTCCTTTTATCATGTGATCAATTCAACCTTCCACTACACTAAGATGCAAATGTGTATAGCCAAACCATTCAAGGTACTCGGCAGAATAAAGGACTCTTCATTTAACAGGACCCAATCTTCGTATAAGGCAGGTGTGGATTATAAATTGTATTATTTTTTATTTTCTAACAATACTCTATAAGTATTTTTGGTACGAACTTGACTATGTGAGTCATATTTTTTTCTTTTTTCTTCTTATAAATAATGAAAGAGCAACAAGGCATACAACAACCCAGATGAACAGTAGCATTTAGTATAGTCTCTTACTATCTCATTCCAAAAACACTTTCTTTACTTAACTTCTAGAGTACTTCCTCTTCTGTTACTTCGATTGTTGTTCTTTCTCTCCTCCTGGCCTCTCAATTGTGTGTGCCCCAGCACTAAGTTTTTGACTCTCTTCCATTCATTATCTACACACAGGTATATTTGATGGTCTCATTCAGGCTTTCAGATTTAAATTTCATCTTTAAGCTAATGAGGCCCAGATATGCAACCACCTACTTGGCATTTCTATTTGGATATATAGTAGATAGTTAAATCTGAATATATCTAAAACAAAACTCTTGGTTTCTGACCACATCCCAAACAAAATACTCTTTATATCCATCCAATTTTTTGGACCCAACCTAGGAATCACCTGAGTTGACTCTGCTTCCTTTCCCTCCACATCTAATCCACCAGCATGTCTTATGGGGGTCATAACTCAACATATATCCAGAATATGAACTGATTGTCCTCCCCCACTGCCACCATCCTAGACTAAGCCATCTTTATCACTCAACTGGGCTCTTGTAATATCCTCTGAGATGTTCTCTCTGCTTGAATATGGTCAGCTCTCGTTTAAAACACATAAATTAAATCTTATCATTACTCTACCCAAACATTTCTTGCAGAATAAAATCCAAGCTTTGCACCATGGATTGGTTTGGCCCATGTCTACCTCTCTGGTCTCTTCCAATCCAGTCATTCTGACCTTCTGTATCCTTCACATGCACACATCTTTCTCACCTCAGGATCTTTGCTCTCGCTCTTTCCTCTACTTAGAGGAAAGTAAGTACTCTGTTCCTGCAATTTTTACAGGATCACTCCCTCACTTCATTTGTGCTTATCTATAATATCAATTCTACTGAGAAAAGGTTCTTGAATGCTTTTAACCACCTTATTTAGAATATTGCCCTCGCAACACACTCTATTAAGCTACTCTATTTTTCTTTAAAGTACTTTTTACTACGTAAGTTTACATTATATATTGATTTGTGATTTTATTATTATCCGCTTCCGTACTATAATACAAACTCAACAAGGCAGAAATTCTTCTCTGTCTTATTTGCCGTTCTGTCTCTAATGTCTGATATTTAATACATATTGATAATTGAAAAACATAAAGAGAAAAATAAATTGCATATATCAGAGTTATATTGAAGGAATTATGTATCTAAAAGTCTCTGTATTTGTTTAAAGTAGATGAGTATTTTTCTACTTATGATGCATCAATATAATTCCTAGGAATTTTAATTTATTAATTTTAAAATTACAAAATGACTTGCTAATTGTAAAAAAAATCTAAAGATGAATAAACAGAAAGCTAAGAGATCCCCACTCCAGAAAGTTTATACATACTTCATGAATGCATGCACATGTGCTTATAAATATATATACACACACACATATTTTTGTTGTTAGTGCCTTCCAATGGATTCTGACTCCTAGCAACACTGTGTATAGCAGAACGAAACCCTGCTGGTGTTTTTGTGCCACCCTCTCACCTTTGGGCACCATATCAGACAATGAAACACTGCTATTCACAAGATTTTCATGGCCAAGTTTTTCAGAAGTGGGTGGTCAGGTCTTTCTTCCTAGTCAGTCTTAGTATAGAAGCTCCACTGAAACCTGTCCACCATGGGTGACCATGCTGGTATTCACTGGTGTGTATAGGTAGATAGACAGATAGACAGACAGACAGACAGATAGATAGATAGATAGATACTTTCCAAAGATATATAAGATACTGTCCAAAGAGAAGGTAGCATACATATATGTATGTATATATGTAGCATGTATTCTTCCACAGCTTTCTCCATGCACATGTAAACATATATACAGATATATAGAGCTTTCTGTCACTGTTGTGTTTTTATAAAATTAGAGTCACACTGTGTACATTTTGCATCAAGTGCTCTTGTTGTGTAATAACACATCTTGGACAAGCATCCAACACAAATATATTTAATACAACATTCCTTAATATCTATATAACCATTTCCTTTTGATAGATATTCAGATTGTTACTAGCTTTTTGTGATTAAAAATAATATTACGATATATAATTGTACTGATACCTTTATATATTGGTGCTTTTATTTATACAGAATGGATTCTTATAGCATCATCATAAATGTTCTCTTCTCTTCTCCTCCTAGGCACATAGAAGCATTGCCCTTCCTGGATCTTTTTAGTTTAGGTGTGGCCATGTGGCATCCTTTGGCCTATGAAATGTGAGCAGAGTGACAGTTGTCACTTCTGAGTGCGGTTTTAAGGTCCACCGCAGGATTGCCACATCCTGTTTCCCCTTCAGAGTGATTGTGGAAGCCCTGTGCAGATGGGTCCTCTCTCAGCCTGGGTCCGTAAGTGACTACGATCAGCAATCTCCCACAGTCAGCCTGTACTGCTATTCGCTCGAATATAACCTAGCCTTTCCTAACAGATTCGCTTTCAAGAAGTTAGATTCCTGTGTCAAAGGATGGTGTATTTAAGAGATTTTAAAGGCATTGCCAGGATACTTTCTAAAGAGAAGGTAGCATTCCATAAATCCACCCTTTTCTTAGCTGCCAACACAGGAAGTTATTATTCTTTAAAATTTTTACCCATCTGGTAGATGAAAAAGGACATCTCATTGTTGCTTTAATTTTTGTTTCCTTAACTACTACGGAGGTTGAGATATTTTCCAAATATTTATTGGTAATTTGTATTTCTTTGATGAATTGTCTATTCATATCATTTGTCCATTATATTGAGTTATTTTTCCTTTTTAAAAATTAATTGTGGAAGAGCTCTCTTTATTAATTTGGTTAACACTTCGTACTTCATAAATATTGCAAATATTGCATTAGGTCTATTATTTGCCCTGTGATTTTGTTTTACAGTACCTTTTGCCATAGTTTAAAATTCTGTTTTGATTTTTCTTTAAATTCAGGTGGATTTTTAAGAGAATGTTTTTTTTCTGGGAAGTAATTAAGTTTTGTGAGTTTTCAAATTTTATTTATACTACTTTTTAGTTATTAGATTGTGATTACATAATGTGGGTGGGAATTTTTTAAAGATTTTATTCATAGCAAACTGCATGACTGGTTTTTCTAAATGTTCCAAGGACAAGAGAGTTGAATGCACATTCTCTGTTTGCAAGTCATTCGACTACTGGACTATTAAAATATGTTTGTTGTTCAACTAGTCAGATCTTCTGTCCTTCATTACTTTTTGTTTACTTATTCTAACGGTTCTGAAGTATATGAAAATTTTATTTAGTATACTAAAACTCCTTCCATAGTTATGATTTTAGTATAATCTCCTAACGTCTGCAAATATTAGCCTCTTTGTTATTTGTTACATATCTCTGTCATATTTTTTCATGGGTTGTATCTTTTTCCATCATATTTAATGCCTTGAATTTTGAATTCTCCTTTGCCTATTATTAATATTGCCATTCCTCCTCTTGGATTGTATTTGCCTGGTACATTTTTGGCTATTTTTTATGTTCCTACCTTTCTTCATCACCTTTTTGATGAGTGTTTCTTTTAAGCAAGAAATCATTAGATTTTGTTGTTTAATTAATACCTGGCTACTTCTGCTTTTTGCTAGTTGAATCTAGTACTTTCATACTTAGTGAAATAACTGATATACTTGATTTTATTTGTTCGGTAAATGTGATGTTATTAACTTGTTATATTTTCTGTTGTTTACTTTTTGTCCTTTTACTTTTGCTAATTTTCCTTGAATATCCATTTATATCAGTTAGAAGATACAGTAGCTTAAAGACAGAAAATTCTCTCTGTGTCACCTAATGGTCCTGGGAAGAGTAGTCCAGATTCATCAGGGCACCTTTGCTCTATACGGTTTTCTAGGAAACCAGGTTCCTTCCATCTTGTTTTTCTGCCACCCTCTGGTACACTTTCTCCTCCTACGGTTGAAACTGGGTCATGGGCACATCTATATTCCAACTCATGGGAGCAAGAAAAAGAGACAGGAAATCAGAGCAATTACTTATCTTTAAACAAGTGAGGCAGAAATTGTCCCTAGTAATTTTACACATGGCGTTGACAAGAATGAAGTCACATTACATTATATCTGCAAGGTTTCCAGGAAATGTAATCTTGACCAGGGAAGCCATATGCTCAACTTACACTATATTGCTACAGAAGAAAGGAGGATGGAATTTGGTGGACAGTTAGCAGTCTCTGACACAATACTTGGCTCTAGCCCCTCAACTATTTGCATGTAAATTTCTTTCCACAAATAGAGCATACTCAGCCTCTTTCCAAGGGAGATAATTCAAAGTCCAATTCAGTTGTTTCATCCAGCTCAAAGTTCAAGATCTCTGGTTGAAGTACGGTTCTCTTCAACAAGTCAATGTGTTATCTCCCTCCCACATCCCCATCCTCTAAATAAACGTGGAGCAGAAACGGGATAACTGCAATAAAATCTCTAATTTGGAATAGGAAAGCATGAGAAACGCACTGGAGAGAATGATCTAGAACAATTTTCACTCTGCTGGGCAGGAGTTGTTCATCTGTCTGTGCTGGCAGTGGAGTAAATCCTTGGTTGGTCCATCTGGCTGTCCCTGGTTCTGCCCTCTGAGAGGAACACCTTGGTCCAGGACCCTTGCTGGCCTCTGGCCTTGCCTTCTGTGAGCTGTTTCATGTTTCTTATCCTCTATGGCAACTCCCAAGAAAATGTTGGAGAGTATGCATTCCTTGAGGACTGCTTCAGGCCTCACAGTTTTGCATTTGCAGACTATGTTGATGGCTAATTTGGTAACACGATCCCTTAAAAAACATAGTCATCTGCAGGTTTATTTGCCTATAGTCTACTGCAGGTTCCAATAACCACGCCCACAGTTTTTTGTTTTTTCGGTCTTAAGCATATCTGTTTTCTGACTTCTATGCTATAAACATCTGAAAACAAAATGAAAATTTCTGGAAATTTTCAATTATTTCACCTAGAGTACAAGCTCAGTGGGAAATTTGTATTGTAAATCATCACATGTAATATTTTTACCAAATGTTTACAACACATGAACAAGGGTAACCATCTTTCCAGTCTATTTGTGTCCTTGCTGTATATTACCTGATCTTTAAGTCAAAATCACGTCTTTTATATTTTTGTGATGGCTGCACCCCACTTCCAGTATTAATTTCTCTAATGTTATTGCAAAGACTAAGCTATAGCAATTAAGAGATCTCAAAATATAGTGGCTTTATTAAAATAAACAGTTATTTCTCTCACAAATAATGTAACAGTCCAAACTGAGCAATTCAGGTTTGACTCTCCTCCACATAACTACCCAAGCACCCAGGTCCCTTCCATTTTGTTGTTTTGTCACATCTCAGACTTTATTAACTTTACAGCCAAAGCTGCCATGTGAAATGTTTGTATTCATCTTACAGGAATAGGAAAATCAAGGTAGGCAATTTTTCTTTAAATTATGGCAAAAATTTAACACATTACTTCTACTCATAAGCTACTGGTGATAACTTCAAAAAATGACCACAACTAGGCAGTCTCTGACTTTGTGTAGGCATGCCCATCTTAAGCTCCAGAAGAAGTTGAGAATGTTCATTCTTTTTTTCTTCCTTTTTTTTTTTTGGTGAGGAAGATTGGCCCTGAGCTAACATCTGTTGCCAATCCTCTTTCTTGCTTGAGGAGGACTGGTCCTGAGCTAACATCCATGCCAATCCTCCTCTATTTTGTATGTGGGATGCCACCACAGCATGGCTTAATGAGTAGTGTGTAGGTCCGTGCCAAGGATCCAAACTCTCAAACTCTGGGCTGCTGAAGTGGAATGTGTGAACTCAACCACTACACCACTGGGCTGGCCCCTTTTCCTGCCTTTTAATTGGAAAGTCTATGATACTTGTGTGTTATGCCCTATGGTTACCTTCCTATGTTTGAGTCATAAATAAATTAATATTTCTCCATTATTAATTTAAATTAAATAATTCTTATATTCCCCCCAATAATTTGTCCATTTATCTCCTACACCAAAAAAGAAATCTTTAGAATGCTTTTATTTCCCCCACTTTCTTTCCTAACTCACTCTACCCACAACTCTGGTGTTTTCCTAAACTAGTTCATAAAAAATTAGTTCCAGGGCCAGCCCCGGTTGCCTAGTGGTTAAGTTTGGCATGCTTCGCTTCAGCAGCCCAGGTTCAGTTCCCAGGTGTGGACCTAGACCACTCATCAAGGTTCATGCTGTGGCAGCAGCCCACATACAAAATAGAGGAAGTTTGGCAATAGATGTTAGCTCAGGGGGAATCTTCCTCGGGAAAAAAAAAAAAAATTAGTTCTAAGTTATTACATAATTTTCCCCTTGCACAATGTTTCTTCTGGTTAAAAAAACCTAATGTGAAGGCAAGAATCCTGTTGGTCCCAGAATACTTCCTGGCATCCATTATACATGCAAAAAATTTTTGTTGATTAAATAAATAAATGCTTCTTTTTCCCACTGATTTATCATGTCACATAATTTTTTTTTTTTGCAAGATTCAACTGCTTTTATTTTTTTATTTACTCTCAAAATTCATACTTTCTACATCTTTAAATAAATGCTGTAGTTACTGTTTGGAAATAAAATATGCAGTCATAAATTTTAGCAAAGGTCAATCAGTACTCCTACCCAGAAACAGTATTTCCTCTACATGCTCTTCCAGTGAGCCTCTTGAATTCATTTAAAGTTCAAATATCAGTCGACACAGTGGAACAGTTCTTGCACAATGAGCTCTCATTGTATTTTCTTTTTTTTTTTTTATGTCACGTAAATTTTATATATATATATATATAATTCTAATGTTATATATTACTGGGAGTAAGACATAACACAATGAATATATTTGGTATTTTATTAATATCATTTAAGAACTTTAAAAAATATTTCAGGTAATTAGTAATATTTTACCAGTGTATGGCCAGGTGTTTTTTCTTTCATTAATTTTGCATGACACTATATGCTATTCAAAAAGGTCTATAATAAGAAATAACAAGTGTTGGTGAGGCTGTGGAGAAAAAGGAAACCTCATGCACTGTTAGTGGAAATGTAAATTGGTTCAGCCACTATGGAAAACAGTATGGAGGTTCCTCAAAAGATTAAAAATAGAACTCAGTATGATCCAGCAATTTTACTTCTGGGAATTTATCTGAAGAAAACAAAACCACTAATTCAAAATGATATATGCACCTCTATGTTCATTGCAGCATTATTTACAATAGCCAAGACATGGAAAACAACCTAACTGTCCATTGGTGAATAAACAGATAAAGAAAATGTGATATACAGATAGATAGAGAGAGAGAGAGAGAGAATGGAATATTATTCAGCCACAAAACAGGGTGAAATCTTTCCATTTGTGACATCATGGATGAACCTTGAGGGCATTATGATAACTGAAATGTCAGAGAGAAAAAGGTAAATACCATATGATCTCACTTATATGTGGATTCTTAAAAAAAAAAAAACAAAACAAAACACCAAAACTCAAAAAACAAGAAAACTAAGCTCATGCATATAGGGAACAGATTGATGCTTGCCTGAGGCAGGAGGTAGGGGGTAGGCAAATGGGTGGAGGGGTCAAAAGGTACAAACTTCCAGTTATAAAATGAATAAGCCATGGAAATATAATGTACAGTATGGTGACTATAGCTGATAACACTGTATTGCATATTTGAAAGTAGCTAGGAGAGTGGATCTTGAAAGTTCTCATCACAAGAAAAAAAATTTATAATTATGTGTAATGATGGATGTTAACTGGGACTATTGTGGTGATCATTTTTTTAAGTCAGTAAATTGTTTTCTTCTATTGCTTCTTTGATTATTGCTTTATTGTGATAACTTATTTTATTTATGATTAGTGGTCACAATACTATCACAAGGCAGATCATGTTGCACTTGAGGAATAGAAATAAAGGTATCTTATATGTCAAATACCTGGTCAAGACAACAGTGAGTAGTCAGCTTCCTTTTAACTCTGCTGCATCTTACTGGTTTCTTTGCTTTGTTTACAATAGGGTCTACCTATTGGTCTATTTGGCCAGTCACCACATGTGAGGAATTTTTGATCATTTTATATGTATGAAGAATCCTCTTTCTAAGAATCTTCTGGAACAAGACAAACAGATACTACAGTATCTCCATCTAGCCAAAGAGAAAATTGAAACTTGGAGATGTATAAAAAATAATGATAACAAAGAATGGTGGAAAAGATATTCTAACGCAAGCCTTTTAACCAAAAGCTACAGTTTTGGTTAACCAAATGTTAAGCAAAATCTTGTAGACCTTAACCAAAATCTACAGACAAACTACCTCCAAGAGTTAACTCATTTGCTTTACATAACATTACATATAAGCTTGTAAGATTTAAAATAGTCCATGATAAATAACAATGAATTGCTTAAAATATTGTATACTTTTTTGATCATTGTAAAATTATTTCCACTTCATTTTATTTGTTTTTGTTTATATTTTTTACATTTTTGATTGTATAATGACCCCATGCTGTAACTCCTAGGTATGACTCATAGGCATGAATGCATGGTAAAAAATAGCAGAGTAGTCATCCAGGTAGCCTCCTGTTTCAACTAAATAAGATTAACAATGTTCTGTTTAAACATGTCTTCTTTTCAGTAGTGAAAGACAGCCTTTCTGTTCAGTGAGTCATACCTAACCAAAGGCATGCCAGAATGGTGCAGTGACTGTGGGAATAATACAGTCTTTGTTTTACTTCTCTGAGAAAGGAAAAGGCAACTTATGTTGGTTAGCTAAATAACTTTTGGATTAGGTGAGATATTTAATTGCCAAATGAATGCAAAGTTCTTCAAAGAACTTTAGTATTTATAGTAGTTCATTTTAGTAGTTCATTTTTTAACTGCATATATGATCTTATTCTGCTGAGCCCAATTTGATAGAATGTCAAATTTAGAGTGTTTCACAGATTTAGAGTTCTTATGAAATGTCAGATTATAAGTAAAGTATCAAAAATCAGGGAAAATGATACCTTTTTTAAAAAGAATTAAGCCTACTTCTTCCTTTCAATTTAAAAAACTTATCCCCCCAAACAAACAAAAGACTTTCCCTATATTATTATTTAATTTTTCTTCCAACAGAATCTTCACTTAACAAGAATTGGTGAGATCAATAAGGAAACTGTTGAATGGATATCATGATATCAATGGACTTAAAGCTCCTGCACTTCATGCATTGGAGATTTCTTTGGATCCTCCATCAGAAACTGTTTACTTTTACTTTGCATGCTTTTAAATAAGCTTTATTAATTTGATTTCAATTTCAGTGATGATTAGAAACAGCCAAGTAGGAGAGAGATTTAAGTACTTATAAATAGAACAATGATTGTTCATAATGTTGATATTGAATTATTAACAAAAGGAAAAATAATGTTAAGAAGAAAGAGATAGGGCTGGCCCAGTGCCATAGTGGTTAAGTTCATGCGCTCTGCTGTGGGGGCCTGGGGTTCGCAGGTTCAGATCCCGGGAATGGACCTTCGCACCGCTTATCAAGCCATACTCTGGCAGGTGTCCCACATACAGTAGCAGAAGATGGGCACAGATGTTAGCTCAGGACCCGTCTTCCTCATCAAAAAAAGGGCGATTGTCAGTGGATGTTAGCTAAGGGCTAATCTTCCTCACCAAAAAAAAAAAAAGAAAGGGAGAGTGCAATGTACCTTTTTTGAGATTTTCATATAATTTTTTAATTTGAATTTATGATTTCTGTATGAAAATTGAAACTGACTAAAACCTGCTCCTTTTATACACTATATCCTCATATGTTAAATCATTCTCTTTTGCAAATAATCAAATTGTCAAAATTACACAAATAAAAACCAAAACATAAAATGCTTTCTCACTGTATTCATGTAATGAATTAAAAAACTGAAACCCAGAATGTTAGCCTGTGGACCTAAGGTTGTACAATTAAACTATCACCATATAGAATAGAAATAGATGTACAATGAGTAAAGTGTTTAACAATGGAAATTAGAACTATATTATTGAAAACAATCATAGTCATTCTATTTCACTGTTTTCACAGGTGGTGTTAGCCAATTTATCCCCATTCCTCCTAGAAAAAAAAAAAGCACTGGAGATTAAAAGAGAAAACAAAAGTCCTCTGCAAACTGCCTGTTCCCAATACCCTAATCCCTTAGGCTAAATTATAAAAGCAAAGTGGAGAGAATGAGGAAAAGCTCACATAGACAAAAGAGACTTTAAGCCAAAAATAGTAACAAAAGACAAAGAAGGTTAATATACAATAATAAAGGGGTTAATTCATTAAGAAGATATAACAATAGTAAATATATACACACTCAACAGTGGAGCACCTAAAATATATTAAGAAATTACTAACAGATGTGAAGGGAGAAATAGACAACAATATAAAAATAGCAGAGGACTTCAATAGCCCAGTTTCAGCAATGAATAGATCATCCAGGCAGAAAATCAACAAAGAAATGTTGGAATTAATCTGTACATTAGACCAAATGGACCTAACAGACATTTATAGAACATTCCATCCAATGGAAGCAGAATACACCTTCCTTTCAAGTGCACAAGGAACATTCTCTAGGATAGGCCAGATGATAGGACACAAAACAAGTATTAGCAAATTTAAGAAGACTGAAATCATACCAAACATCTTTTCTGACCACAGTGGTATGAAAATGGAAATCAACAAGAGGAAAACTGGAAAAATCTACAAATGTGTGGACACATAAACAGCACACTCCAGAATAAGCAATGAGTTAAAGAAGAAATCAAAAGGGAAATGAAAAAATATCTCAAAACAAATGAAAATGGAGACACAACATACTAAAACCTATGGGATGCTACAAAAGCAGTTCTATAGGGAAGTTTACAGCAATAAGTGCATACGTTAGGAAAATAGAAAGATCTCAAATAAACAACCTAATTTTACACCTCAAGGAACTTGAAAAAGAAGAACAAACTAAGCCCAAAGTTAGAAGAAGAAAGGAAATAACAAAGATCAGAGCTGAAATAAATGAGATGGAGATTAGGAAAGCAATAGAAAAAAAATCAGTGAAACTAAAAGCTAGTTTTTCAAAAAGATAAACAAAATTGACAAACCTTTAGCTAGACTAAGAAAAAAAGAGAGAAGACTCAAATAAATAAAATCATAAAGAGGAGATATACAACTGATACTACAAAAATACAAAAGATCATGAGACTACTATGAACAATTATATGCCAAAAAATTTGATAACCTAGAAGAAATGGATAAATTCCTAGAAATATGCAATCTACCAAGACTGAATCAGGAAGAAATAGGATATCTGAACAGACCAGTAATGAGTAAGGAGATTGAATCAGTAATCAAAAACCTCCCAACACAGGGGCCACCCGGTGGCGCAGCGGTTTAGTTTGCGCTTGGCAGCCCGGGGTTCGTGAGTTCGGATCCCCGGCGCCCGCAGACGGCACTACCTGTCAGCCATGCTGTGGCGGCGTCCCATATAAAGTAGAGGCAGATAGGCACGGATGTTAGCCCAGGGCCAGTCTTCCTCAGCAAAAAAGAGGAAGATTGGCAACAGATGTTAGCTCAGGGCTGGTCTTCCTCACAAAACAAAAAACCTCCCAACACAGAAAACTCCAGGACCAGATGGCTTCCCTGGCGAATTCTACTAAACATTCAAAGAATTAATGCCAATCCTTCTAAAACTCTCCCAAAAAATTAAAGAAGAAGAAATTCTTCAAAATTCATTTTACAAGACCAGCATTACTATGATACCAAAGCCAGATAAGGATACTACAAGAAAAGAGAACTATAGACCAATATCCCTGATGAAGATAAATGCAAAATTCTCAACAAAATATTAGCAAACCAAATTCAACAACACATTAAAAAGATTATACACCATGACCAAGTGGGATTTATCCCTGAGATGCAAGGATGGTTAAACATATGCAAATCAATACGTGTGATACACCACATTAATAAAATGACAAATAAAAATCGTATGATCATTTCAATAGGTGCAGAGAAAACATTTGACAAAATACATTTTTCATGATAAAAACCTTCAACAAACTGCGTATTGAAGGAACATACCTCAACATATGGCCATATATGACAAATCCACAGCTAACATTATATTCAGTAGTGAAAAATTGAAAGCTTTTCCTCGAAGATCAGGAACAAGACAAAGGTGCCCACTCATAACACTCCTACTCAGCACAGTACGGGAAGTCCTAGTTAGAGCAATTAAGCAAGACAAACAAATAATAGGCATCCAAATATGAAAGGAAGAAGTAAAATTGTCCTTATTTGCAGATGATATAATCTTATATAGAGAAAACCCTATAAACATTCAACCAAAAAACTATTGGAACAAATCAATGAGTTCAGTAAAGTTGCAGGATATAAAATCAACATACAGAAATCAGTTGCATTTCTTTACACTAACAACAAAACATCTGAAAAAGAAATAAAACTACCCTATTCACAATAGCATCAAAAACAATAAACACTTAGGAAGAAATTTACCCAAGGAAGTGAAAGATCTGTGCAATGAAAACTACAAGACTTTGAAGAAAGAAATTGAAGACGACACAAAGAAATGAGAAGATATCCGTGTTCATGGATTGGAAGAATTAATATTGTTAAAATGTCCATACTACCCAAAGCCATCTATAGGTTCAATGCACTCTCTATCAAAATTCCAATGGCATTTTCCACAGATATATAAAAAGCAATCCTAAAATTTGTATGGAACCACAAAAGACCCCAAATAGCCAAAGCAATCATAAGAAAGAAGAACACAGCCAGAGGCATCACACTTTCTGAATTCAGACTATACTACAAAGCTATAGTAATTAAAACAGTAATTTTACTGGCATAAAAATAGATGCACAGACTAATGGAATAGAATAGAGAGCCCAGAAATAAACCCCCACTTTTATAGTTGACTAATATTTGACAAGGGAGCCAAGAATATTCAATAGGAAAAGTCTCTTCAACAAATGGTGTTGGGAAAACTGAATAACCACATGCAGAAAAATAAAATTGGACCTCTACCTTACACCACTCACAAAAATGAACTAGAAATGGATTAAAGACTTAAACATAAGATCTGGTACTGTAAAACTAGAAGAAAACATAGAAGAGAAGCTCCTTGACATTGGTCTTGGCAATAATTTTTCAGATAAGCCACCAAAAGCACAAGAAATAAAAGCAAAAATCAACAAGTGGGACTACATCAAACTAAAAAGCTTCTGCACAGCAAAATAAACAATCATCAAAATGAAAAGGAAACCTATAGAATAGGAGAAAATATTTCCTATATTCCTTATAGGATAAGGGGTTAATATCCAAAATATAAAGAACCCATACAACTCAATAACAACAAGAACAACAAAAATCTGATTTAAAAAATGGGCAGAGGGACTAAATAGACATTTTTCCAAAGAAGACATCCAAATGCCCAACAGGAACATCAAAAGATTCTGCTCAACATCACTAATCATCAGGGAAATGCAAATGAAAACCACAATGAGGTATCACCTCACAACTGTTAGAATGGCTAGAGAAGACAAGAGATAACAAGTTTTGGCAAGGATGTGGAGAAAACGGAAACCTGCTACACTGTTGGTGGGAATGTAAATTGGTTCAGCCACTATGGAAAAGAATATGGAGGTTCCCCCCAAAATTGAAAATAGATCTATCATATGATCCAGCAATTCCACTCTTGAGTATATATCCAAAGGAAATGAAAACAAGATCTCTAAGTGAAATATGCACTCCCATGTTTATTGCAGCATTATTCACAATAGCCAAGATATGAAAACAACCTAAGGGTCTATCAATGATAAATGGATAAAAGAAGATGCATATGTATACATATGTATATATACAATGGTATATACAGATATATACACAACAGAATATTATTCACCCATGAGAAAGAAGGAAATCCTTTCATTTGAGACAACATGGAAGGACTTTGAGGGCATTCTGCTAAGTGAGGTAAGTTAGACAGAGAAAAACAAATACTATATGATATTGCTTATATGTAGAATCTAAAAAAGCTGAACTCATAAAAGCAGAGTAGAATGGTGGTTACCAGGGGTTGGATGGGGGTAGGGGGGAATTGGGGAGATGTTCTTTAGGATACAAACTTGCACCCAGTAGATAAATAAGTCCTGAAAATCTAATGACATGACAAGGGTAGTAGCCTACACTACGGTGGTAATCACATTGGAATACATAAAGGTATCAAACCAACACGTAGTATACCTAAGACTTATACCACGTTATATGTCAATAATATCTCAATAAAAATAAATTTAAAAAAAATGCACAGAGCTCAGACCCTTGGTTCTTAAACTTTGGAATGCATCAGAATCATCTGGAGAGTTTGTTAAAATACAGATTGCTGAGCCACACCCCAGAGTTTCTGATTTCCATGCCTAAGGAGTCTAGCCTGAGCGAGAAGCCCCACACTTAGTGTGGCACCAGGTGGTCAAGTAGCGGGGCCTCCTGAGCCTGAGTACACAGAGTCACATAGACCCCAGGCTGACACACAGCCAGGATGCATGAGGACAGCCCATCCAGTCTTCTCCAGCTGGCATCCATGTTAATTGTTCGGTGCCCATGTCCAATTGGATGCTAAATATTTTTTATATTACCCCTGTGCTCACCTGGGAATGATTCAGAAAAAAAGCCTTAAAATGTGCAAGGTCCTGGGAAAGGAATGAAAATTAGCTGCTAGAAGGAGGACAGTGGGCCTATGGATTCTTTTGTCAGGGACGAGAAGAATTCACAGCAGAGAGTTTACTAAATTTCAACATAGGTAAAAAGTTTGTTTTGCAAAGTAACTTCAAGCCATCTCAAATAAAGATATGCCCTTAGTAAAAGTAATATTCTTGTTACAAGCTAAATCCCCTGGGCCTGTCTCCCTACCAGGTGGCTATCCCTCAACACTTTCTGTAGAGAAGTTCTGTCACTGTGCTTATGGAGAGAGGTCGGCCTGGGGATCTAACAAGAAGAGTTGCCTCTGTGGAAATCAGTGTATACAGACCCTGTTGGAAAACATACTACCCACCCCAGGCACAACAAGACACCACAAAGTTCTCTTTCCATGCACACATTGCCGAGGAAGAAAAACGAGCATGGGGGGGGGGGGCTTCATCCTTAATATGACAGAGTTTTAATCCTGAATTGACTGAGAAATTGTGGAATTTGAATACTTTTACCTGAAAGTGTCTAGCCAGATTATTTTTTTCTGCTTTCAGTTGGAATATGAAACTGCAATTATTAGAAAGGACAGTTGCATTTTTGTGTAACTGCCTTTGTGCCCTCTGTATGTTATACTTACTGTTTAGTCTGGATATGGCAGAAAAATGACATGCTGAGCAGACTTTCTTGGGACAGGTCTGACAGCATTGTCCATGATGGACTGAACTGGAGAGGAACTAGGTAATAAGTAACCTGTAAAATGGCAGGGAAGTCATGACGTTTGGGGCTTGGATTCTGGTGGTGGGAATAAAGAGGAAGAGCTTGACATAAGGGGAACACTGGATAAGGCTCAGAAATAAAGAAGAAAAGATAAAGAGGGATTAAAATGATTCTGCAGTTTCCTGCACGCACAGCTAGAGGAGGCATGAAGTCACTGAGTCCTTAACAGACACCAGGACTGTCTGTCTGGGGCGGTCTCTCCTGAATGTGCATGGTGGTGTCTCATGGCCGGAGGAGTTGGGAGGTGTGCACACAGTTTTTTCTTCTGACTGTGGCTGACCTTGGACTGGGACAGAGTGTGCTGCGGGTGACAATGTCACATTCAGTAGAAAGATGGAAACATGAGAATAGCCACAAGATAAGAGGACATGACAGGAGATGTCTCTGTGAGTCTTTGGCATAGAAGTGAGAGTTGATACCACAAGCTTGAATGATAGTTCCAGGAGAGGTAAGCAGGAGAGGCAAGGAGGAGGCCAGGGACTGAGCCAAAGTGATGCCATCAGCATAACACATCTCATCTGGCTGTATTTTTCATTTGCTCTCCATTTCCAAATGGATTTTAAAACAGGATGAATTGTTTTTGACCCAAGTGATATAGTGCAATTTGTAAACAGGAGCATAGAAAGAAAACTTGATCTAGAAGTAGCATTTTCTTTGTTTTTCAGTGTTTTCATATTATTATGCATTAACAAATACTATTCAACGGTCATTAAACTTTTTTTTAAAGAAAGCTTTGGGCAAAAATTTAGGCATTAAATTCCTTAAGTAATACAGTCTGTGGGCTATTTTCTGAAATTGTAAAAACTATTTCTGCAGGTTTTATTTTGTAACTACAGTATTGAAATTTTGTTCAGTGAAATTTGTAAAGATTATATTTAATGTTGTGGTCGGTTCCAAGTATTCCATGAATATAATACTTCACGACAGCAAATATTTGTGTCTATTTCAACCATCACTAAAAACTAACAGGAAAATATTCTTCTCCAATTAACAAACCAGGCATTTAGGAAAAAGAAGAAAAGGTCTTTTCTAAACCACGAGTCTAGTTGCTGAAAAACCACAAGCTTTTGTAAAAAGAAATATGTAAAAATCTTATTTTGATTTGGGGAAAATGTTGAATTCATATGTTTTGTGTGTGTGTGTGTGTGTGTGTATGAGGAAGACCAGACCTGAGCTAACATCCATTGCCAATCCTCCTCTTTTTGCTGAGGAAGATTGGCCCTGGGCTAACATCTGTGCCCATCTTCCTCTACTTTATATGGGACGCCCCCACGGCGTGGCTGACAAGCAGCGTGTTGGTCCACACCCGGGATCCGAACGTGCGAACCCCGGGCCAATGAAGCAGAGCACGCAAACTTAACCGCTACGCCACCAGGCCAGCCCCTGAATTCATATGTTGAAGACAACTCGTTTTACTTACACCAATGTTGAATATCATCTGGTTTATAGAAATATTTGAAAAAGGATTTTAGTCATTTTGTCTGTCTTTACCAAGCATCTGTTGTTTTAAAATGTCCAAAATGAAAATTTCTGTCTAAATATACTTCAAAGTAGGTATTTTTATAATAGGAATGATTATGAAGGAGAAAAGAGATGTTTTCATTAGCAATACAGGAATAATATGAATGTGTGATAAAACTTGTGCTTGATTTTAAAGCTGTTTCTAGATGAACTAAATCATGGTCAATAATAAAATAAAAGTGAAATATACAACACTGGTAATTCTAGTTTGCTGTTTATTGGTTCATTCCTTCCACAAACTTAGCTCAGTCTTTACGTGTAATTGGGAGCCCATTCATTTACTTGTTCATTTAACAAATATTGTCGAGGGCCTAATATGTATACCAGGCACTTTGCTGTCAGTGTTTCAGGGAGCTTACATTGTTGGGGGGGTATTTGTGAGCAGACTTAGGAAAATTCAAAAGATTTATTTTAGGTGTAGATTGATCAAATTATGAAAATGTCTAGATTATTGAACAAAGCAGCAGTATTTGTTCCTTTTAAAAATCTTTTCCTATACTAATGAACATACTCTAGAATTTAAATTAGGTTCATCTATGTAGCCTTCATTGATTCCAACATCAGGTGCTATATTGACAGAGGATGCATTAGAGAACTGCGTTGAAGCTCTTTGTCTATGAAAATTCTGAAACTACTGTGAAATATGTGCTGCATCTCATTGTTATCAAAATAAGAAAAATAAAGTCTCTCTCAGAAAGAGGTTTGATGACTTAATAGTTTATACTACCTTGACTGTTAACTGTTGTGCTTACATCACAGAATCTCATCATGATCGTGTGTTTTTCACTGTCTTTTCTGAAATCCATTACTTGTTTGTTTGGTCCTCAATATTTTTTTTTACCATTTCGAATGGTCAGTCTTTCCTTTACTTCATATTACTATATATCCTCAAATCTTTTTGTACTTACAACACCTCAACTCTGAGGGAGGAGGTTGATAAAGAGATGAAAGTATGTAGACAATTTTTCTTTTTTTCCTATTTTGTCATTTATTTCAAAACATTTATTTTTTTATTATTTTATTAAATCTACTTACTTCTATTTTCGTTGTGGTTTTTCCCCCTAATACTTTGAGTTTGGTGCTTTTTATTCTTTTTGCTTTCTAATAATTTCATTTGTCTATATATTTTTATTTGATTATTTCCCAAAGTATATGATTGTATTTCATTTCTAAACAGTTAGTGATTTCCATTTTGGCTTTCTTTTAATCTTTTTTTTAAACCCAATTATCAGGAAGGCCCTGGAAAGAAAAAGTAAAATTTGATAGATTTTTATATTTCTAGGTTTTTGTTGTCAATTTCTATTTTTACAAGATTTTTTTTCTGAGAAGAGTATTCAATGGCTAATGAATAGTGTAAATTAGTACCTAATTTACCTTAATTTGTGAAAAAAATAGCAAGTGGTGATATTAGATAATGAATGGTAGAACTCAGAATAGTCACATTATTTTTAATGATCATGAAATACCTGCAGTGGTAGTATTTTCAACAAAATACCCACCATGAGGATTATTCCTGGTATTCAGACACACATACACCATGCACCGCCCCCCTCCTCACGCACACACAGGCTCTACCCCTCTGCTCTGAACTCTGTGTGTGCCTTTTTCCATGAGTTTACCAATACCTAAATTGGTAAAGCATAAATAAACTTTATTTAGGAAGCAAAATCTACCATAATATTGTGATCCAATGTCATCTGGTAAAGACATTTGGATTTGTCATCTTCTTACCTACATCCATTGGTGCAAATAGTGATGTGTTGGTGTTAATGGCAGAAAGATCATCATTGCTTGCATGTGTAAGCAATGAAAGATGCATGAATAACATATATGACAATTAAAGAGACAACAAAAATAAATAAAACATTAAATCCCAAACCAGCAGCAACACTTGAAACAGCATACTTGGCATCACACGATAAAATTATTCAATTAAAATACATTTTAACAGTTGGTTAAGACCTGTGAATACAGCATTTAAATGGGATAGGCAGTGGAGCAACAGGCCCATTTAGTGTTTTCAAGGATTGTAAATGATGCCTACAGATTTGACTAGAGATTATAAAATCCTCAGCTGAGTACAAGGATGTCTCCATGGTTCCCCTCTTTGGGGGGGGGGACAGGGGGACTTCTCACACCAGAGGTGCCTGTGCAGAGCGCTCCAGGCCAGAGAACTTTCTGGCGTATTTTAGAAGAAAAGTAAACATAAGAGGAAGATTTTCGTGTTTCCTATGTATTCAAAAACTCATATATGTTTTATTAACAGGAGTCGATATTAAGGTCAACTGCAATATCTCTGGGTGTTAATCTTCTGGAGGATAATTTCCTCCTTTTATCAGAATTTCCCAACCTTCAATCATCTGGGATGAAGTATATTTAAACCTAACTCCATAGACAAAATTTGTCCTATTCTCTCTCTGTTCCTGAAGATCCATAGAGCAGCAAGTGAATTTCCAAAAGTACACAAGGTTGGAAAGTGATTCCAATTTGGTCGGCTTCTTATTTACATACAAACTTAACTTTTCATGGTTTGCTCTCAAAGTTGTCCTAGGAGTCTGTACAGTTTCAGGTTAAACCCAGGGTTTTAGAAGTAGAAATACAGAAGGACTCTTACCAAGCAGATTTAACCAGAATGTGAACTGAAGATCACTTGGAACCTCAAAATCCATTTCTGAAGGGAAGAAGTTAATATTTATTGAGCACTTACTACACACTAGGCACTACATCAAGCACATTGCATGGATCATCCTCTTTAACCTTCATGACAATCTCATGAGTTTGGTAAAATCGTTACCCCACATTACAGATGAGGTACTTGAGGTACTTGGATACATTGAGTAACTTGCTTGAAGTCATACAACCAGTCAGTGTAGAGCCTTGTTTGAACCAGGCAGGCTTTTCCTCCTGAATTCTTAACCATCGATGGGCTGCCTTCAAGTACACCTATTTTCTGGGCACATTAACACTTTGGAGTCTCTAACAAAAGACAGAGGCCAATAGTTGTAGGAAAAGAGTCTAATTTGTCAACATTTGGCATATATCTCTAGTTGGTGGTGGTGTTTGTGCTCTTGAGTGGATTCCGACTCCCAGCGACTCCCACATATAGCAGAGCTGAACCCTGCCCCGTCTTTTTGCCCCGCCCTCTCACCTTCCTGCACTATATTAGACTGTGCTCCACTGCTATTCATAGGGTTTTGCAAAGTGGGTGGCCAGGTCCTTCTTCCTAGTCTGTCTTAGTCTGGAAGCTCTGCTGAAACCTGTCAACCATGGGTGACCCTCCTGGTATTTGAAATACCGGTGGCATAGCTTTCAGCATCACAGCAACGTGCAGCCACCACGGTATGACAACCGACTGATGGGTGGTGTGGTTCCCTGACCAGGAAACAGCTCCGGGCCGCAGCGGTGAGAGCACCAAATCTTAACCACTAGACCAGAGTGGGAATAGAAAGCAGTAAACCTTCTTTGAGGAAGGACATTTAATTTGGTATCTTCGGATGTGTAGGTGTTGTGGTTCCCTGACCAGGAAACAAACCCAAGCCACGGTGGTGAGAGTGCTGAATCTTAACCATTAGACCACCGGGGGAAATTCCAGTCCTCTGTTCCAAACCTGACTTTTTTTCCACTCATATTCTTCTTATTCATCATTTATTTCCTTGTGTAAGCCCTACCTTAAGAAAAGACAGATGAAATAAATTTTAAAGAAGCAAAGATGTATTTCTTTAAGCCAGCCTATAAAACTTAGAATTTCCCAAATAAGGATACATTCAGCATCTCTTCACTATTTAGAGATATGCTGCTCCATTTCTCTTTATTAAAACCAAATCTATCAAAATCCTAAGAGAATGCCTTTCCCATCCTTTCTTCCCCTCAGTGTTTCTTTTCTTTCCCACAAGATGCCCTCCTTAACCTCACCAGAAGTACAAACACATCGAGCACCTTTAAACCTCACGCTCTGTTTACAAAGAATCACCAAAGTACCCCAGATTTCTACTCCTACCTCCTTCTTTAAAATTGTCCACCCCTCTTCCTTTTTCTCAAACATCCCCTTTCTCAGGGAGAATGATGTGTTATATTCATCAGGAAATAAACCAGAATAAAATAATTCATACTAGGATGTGCATAAAATCATTCACACTAAGCTGTGAATGACAAAAAATGCTAGTAGGTATGTATAAAGAGCACTGTCCTTAGAGTCAGATCTAAACCTGAACCCTGTCTTTTCTCCCATTTACTGACTAAGGAGTTTTTATGAACCTCAGTTTTCTCATCTCCATAAAATGGACAGAATAATACCTCACAGGCTTATCGTGACGAATAAATGTGATAATATTTATGCAAAGTATAGTGCCTGGACATACTGGATTACAAATAAATGTTATTTATCTTCCTACGTGAGTATTAAGCACTTAAAGAAGAAATTTGTTTACACACCTGAATCTCAAATTGGCAGCGTTTTAATGTGAAGTGTAAAGTCTTTTTTTTTTTTTTTTTTTTTTTTGCGAGGAAGACCAGCCCTGAGCTAACATCCACTGCCGATCCTCCTCTTTTTTGCTGAGGAAGACTGGCCCTGGGCTAACATCCGTGCCCAGCTTCCTCCACTTTACATGGGACGCCGCCACGGCATGGCTGACAGGCAGTGCGTCGGCAGGAGCCCGGGATCCGAACTCGCGAACCCCGGGATGCCAAGCGCGGACGAAACCGCTGCGCCACCGGGCCGGCCCCTAAAGTCCTTATTAGATCATTCAAATCATTCTACTTCTCACTCTACCATAGACTTTACAGCTATATTCAGTAGAATGAATATTCATAAAACACACAGTGTAAATAGAAACATACAGAGATATTCTTGCACTAAATTCAACTCAAAACCTGCTTCATTAATATAGAAAATAGCCTTAGACATAGTTAGCAATTCATTCAACCACCATTCACTGGGCACTTCCTGGTTCAGGCACCATGCTGGGGTCTTGATACAGATAAAAAAGACACCAGGAGCTGTGGCGACATAAAGAGTGAGCATGCAATCCTGCTGGAGGGGGGCTAAGCCAAGAGTCTTTAAATCATGTCAAATTGTTAACTTAGTTGTATTTTTAAAATTATATTTCCCCCTTTCAGATTTGGGGAAGAGATACTTGGGGGTGCAGAATTTCTGCCAAATCAAAGTTCCTAGAAAACTATGTGAAAATGGTAGCTGTAAAAGGATTAGTTTCTTAACTCTTTTTCGACTAAGGAAATTTTAATCAAAAAAAAAAGAAGAATTAAGGAATCAACTATGCATATTATTTGGTTTTTACAATATAAGAAAGATTGTTTGGGGTGTTTATGTGTGCACACGTGTGTATAGAGTCTCTAAATGAAGCTTTATTGAGTAATATTTCATCATGATTTTCCCACAGTAATATATGGCATATTTCCCACTTATCTCCATTCATTCGTAGCTTAAAAACACTACATATAAGTAAACTTTAAATCTGCCTTTTGAGCAGGATATTTGATGAACAGTTATGTCATGCTCTTCAGTTCATTTTTAAATATCATTTTTAAAGATGGAGATTAAAAGAAGTCCCATTTACTTGTCTTTTCACTCTATGTATAACTTTTAGGTAAATAAAATTCTCTATTCAAATGTGGCAATGTCTCTTTAAAAGTCTCCACCAAACAGCCAGCAAACCAGCCTAGCAACTTTCATGGGTGGATTCTCATATGAATCATTAGCCCTGAGCAATGAAACTGTCCAGCAACACCTCCTCTTGAAATCTTTGATCTGTCTGAGACTTCAGGGTTCACAGCAGAGGTGTTTGTTTCATGGTGCATCTGAATATTGACCAGAAAAAGGAAATTCTTCCTTTGCTTTAATGCATCAGACTTGGGCACCCTGGTGGTGGTCTCGGCAATTGTGCTGTGTTCTGGTAAAGTCCTCTGTTCCTTTCCACTGGGCTGCTGCCATCTCAGCCCCTGCCAATCAGGAAAGCCTCCTTTCTGGTTTCTCAAACCCCACCTTCAAAAGCTGAAATTACATGACTCATTTATTTTGATTCCATCAAAGTTTTGCTGACAACATGGAGATTTTGCCTGCCCTTTGTTAACAAGTATACTCCTCAGATCATTAGACAGACAAATCCAGGCCTTGGTTAAGAGCCAAGAAATGAAAACTTAACTCGTTCTTCATTCCAGTCCCCCTTGGACCCCTTCCTCAGGCCGTCAGGGGATCAGTGAATTGTGTGACAAAAGATAGTATGGTGTAAGGACCTAGAAGAATCCAATAATTCCATATAAAGAGCCATAAACTCTAACCATGTGTCCATAGTGACTGGAACAACGTCTTCAATAACAGAAACAAAGGTAGATGAATTTGGTAATGGACATTTATATACTGTGCAATATTCTTGATTTTTTCCAAAGTGTGTTGTGCCAAATTCCTGTGTCATTGATGGATATGCCAAAGATTCAGTGGTTTTATTGACAGCGGAGGAGTAACCATTTAGGGGGGTAGTTTCAGTAGATATGTTTCATTGTTCTTACTAGATAATGAATTCCTTTGTCAAGAACAGTGTTATTGCACTTTCTGTATTCATCACAACACCTGATGAGGTGCCTGACACATTGGCAGTCACCTCAGTAAATACTATTTGGATGAGTGTACTTGAGTAGGTGACCACTTGAAAGTAACCAACACACAGAGAAGAGGAGGTGCAAGGAGACCCAGGTTCTTATCTGGATTCATTCATTGCTGGATTTGAAAATTTTTAAATCACTTACATGTACTGGATCTTAATGTTTTCATATATAAAGAGTACAGTGGAAAAAGGTGCTCTCTGAAGTTGTTTTTATTCATTCCACAATCTTTATTTAGTGCAGAGTAAAAGAGAATGTTATGTTCTTGTGGAGTATATACAATGGGCGACTGGATGGGAATAAACAAGTAAAAAATCGGTGATTTCCAAAGTAGTAACTGCTATGCAGAGACCACAGGGGAAAGGAATAAGAGTTAACTCTCTTAAGATGTCCCCGTTTGGGGTTTTGTTTTTTTCTAATTTCTTCTTTTTCTCCAAATAGAAATCAACAGACTTTCTTGAAAGGTGGCCTTGATTATCAGAATCAACTGTTGAGTGTTTTACAAATACAAGTTTTAAAGGTTCCACAGGAGATTTTGGCAAACGCCAAGAATACAGAACCAGAACCCTAAAACCTTTAGTGTCTTCACAGCAGTTCCTGTGGAAATGCTGGTGTCTGCTGGGGCAGCAGGCAATAATATACGTACATATACAATTTATATTCTAGTTGTCTCTAGGTGTGAGACTCTGTAAGGAATTCATTTTGAAAACCACTCAAAGATTTCCTGATTTTCTTACTGTCTTTAGCCAGTAAGCCTAGGGACTGACTTGACTTCTAAAATACCTAATTACACTAACTTGAATTCATTTGATAAGCCCAAAATATTAAAACATATTGATTCTTCCAATAGAATGGAGCAAGTTGGAAACTAGATTTGGTCTGTGGTCTCAGAGGTGTGTGAAGACTTCACGGTGGATATTGTGGTTACCCAGGTAAGACTTCCTTATTTAAACTTGGCACATAAAGCATGGTCAGGAAGAGCAATGGGATCATTTGTTATCTTTAACACTGTACACACTTCCAAGTAAGGCAGGACAGGGGAAACCCCACAGAACAGAGGCGTTTTTTGCGGCTAGGAGCAGCGCTGGAATCACCTGACCGCAGGGCAGAAACAGCTGAGATCACACTGTTCCCTGAGTGGCGAGCTACAGCAGCCTTCCTGGTATGTTCCGGGGCTTACTCTCTCCCCACATCAAGGAGATTGGCCATGCAAAGTAGGTGTTTTCAGGGTACGGGAAAGCCCTCCAAAAATGCTTCTAAAGGTATGGCGAATGTATTTTCAGTTCAAATGTGTCTTCATACTATCAGCACTTTCAACTTGCCACTTCTCAGGAAAGCCCCTTTTCCTCTCTTCTCTCCATTTTTTTTTTTCCTTTGAAGAATCTGATATAGTAAAGATACCCTGGAAAAGAAAGAAACAAAACAAACAACGAACTCCGTTTACATTGGAATGAAGTCTGAAGATATGGGTTTGATATTAGCCATTTGTCAGTCCTGAATCTGGCTAAGTCTCTGTAACATGGGGATGATGTCCAATTCATAGAGGCTCTGTGAGGGTCAAACAAGAAATACTTTGGATATGAAAATGCTCCATAACATTCAAAGAACTGCACAATTAGAAGGCTTGAACAGCAACTGACCTTTTCTTGCATATTGCACGTGGAACACTTACCAGAGTCTGAACACTGCACTGGCCCAATAACAGCTTATTTGAATTCAGCACCCTGGCTTTTGCAAAATGAGCTTTAGAAAATAACTGAAAATGGAGGTAATCAGACTAACCTCCCCAAGAAGGCCATTCCAGTAAAGAAAGGCAGTGATATCCTCAACCTCGTGGTCTTAGCTAGCTTTTGGCTAGTCTTGTGGCTGAAGCAATATGGCAGGACTGAGAGCAATAGAGAGTGGAACAACAAACAGACCCAGGAACCACATTTCTGAAGGCCAACACCATATGCAATTTGCCTAGCAGCTGTGTAATCTGTGAAGGGCTGGGCTGCAATAATATCTGAAGGAAAATGATAACAGGAAAGAGGAGCATTTTGAATAATGGTCTATCTCACAGCAGAGTCTTGAACAAATGACAACAAGAGAATCTCTCGGTCAGTGTCTCTAACGTACATTTAATTTCTTACACAGATCTCTCATCTCTTTTACACTCAGGATTTAACTTGTCCTTTATGACGCAGCTTTTTAAGCTGGAAAGGAAAATGCTGAATCTTAGATTACACTTCAGTTTGTCAAACAATGACAGGCTTCACCGCCAACATCTAGAACACTCCCTTCTTTAATCTATCCTGTCTGATCAAGCACAGCAAGTTTTCAAAAGAAATCTACGTTAAGAGAGTAAAAAAAACCCAAAAACCTGGCTTCAGTCTTTTATCTTTATTGGTAAAAGTCCCTAAAAGTTGTCAGAAAGCACTTGAAAATAAAACATTATTTTATTTTACACCAAATAGAAAATACATATGCTATGATAGAAATTTTGAAAAATACAAGAAGCAAAAAAAGAAATCAAATAATCTATAACTGCCCCACAATTAGATATGAACCACTTGCTTACATTTTGTTCTATTGGTATAGAAAAGATTCTGATGGCTGCTGTGTAAACTATCCTTCCCTCAGCAGTCAGACAAATCTACATTTGCATAGGGTAAAAAGGATTTTTTTAATTATTAAAATTAAACATTAATTAGTCTAGCATATCAGAATTATGGCTTAAAATTTTTAAACCAAATACAGGAACTTTTTCTCCTCACTAAACTAACAGCTTGGGTTTTATATGACTCAATCTGAAATTGCAATGCATTATTTTTTTTTGTTTTGTTTTTGTTTTTGTTTTTGTTTTTGTTTTTGTGGGGAAGACCAGCCCTGAGCTAACATCTGTTGCCCATCCTCCCTTTTTTTTGCTGAGGAAGACTGGGCCTGGGCTAACATCGTGCCCATCTTCCTCTACTTTATATGGGACGCCGCCACGGCATAGCAGACAGGCGGTGTGTCGGCGGGCGCTCGGGATCCGAACTGGCGAACCCCGGGCTGCCAAGCGCGGACTAAACCGCTGCAATGCATTATTTTTTAAAACTTATTAAAATGGTGGGAGAGGACTAGGGAAATCAAGCTATGAGGTTTGGGAGGCTCACTTCTCCTGAGGAAACAGCAAGAAGCTGTTTCACAGTGAAGGCCAGTCATGTCCAGACAGCGTGTGTGACTGATGTTTTCATTTCCTTCTTTCACACTTTGACTTTGGCACAACACTAGACTCTAACTGAAAAAAAAAAAAAAAAAGGAGAAGACCTCTTTTGGCCTTGATGAACATTTAGCTTATGTTTGTTTAACTTATACGGCTACCTAACTTTTGTCCTGTCAGTTGAAACCCTGTCTTTTAAGAAAGATTTTCAAATTCTTTTCATTTCCATTTTTTTATTTTAAAAAAAATTCATCACACCTTTAGTCTTAAGAGCCTATCGATGTGCAAACTTGTTAGTTCTTACTTTTTAATATTTTAGCTTGAGGGTAGTTTGTACTTTGGGTAAATGTCCTAACATTAAAATATTTTAGGCCAGCCCCAGTGGCCTAGTGGTTAAGTTCGGCATGCTCCAATTCAGCAGCCTGGGTTCAGTTCCCAGGTGGGGACCTGCACCACTAATCTGTCAGTGGCCATGCTATGGCAGTGGCTCATATACAAAGAGGAAGATTGGCAGCAGATGTTAGCTCAGGGCAAATCTTCCTCAGTAAAAAATATATATTTTAAGTATTTCCTGCGATGCTGGAATCCAAAATTTTATTCCAAAATAAGACCCGACACTGCTACTAATGCAGAGAATGTCTCACCACCAAACTTTGAGCCTTTCCCCTACACTGTGGGATATTTTAGAAACCATTTCACTGGTGCTGTTCACTGATTATCTCAAGGCAAGTAGGTGCTATTGATTTGTTAGCCACAACTGTCCCAACTTAGACTTGGGCAGTGAAACACAGGTACCAGGTGAAATATTCAGAAGAATGAAACTTAGAGGACTGAGTGAACAGAATGGAAGCTGGAAGATCCATTAGAAATTGTCCTAAGTAGGACAGAGAAAACAGGAAGTGGGAAACAAGATGACTAACCCCCAGAGAAAAGATGGCTCAGAGAGGGTAAACTTTGCTGATAGCTGTGCCTGGGGGAAACACCAGATGAGTCAGCCAGCTGCCACATTTTGACAGGAAAGTAGGAAGTAAAGAGATCTTGACCATAGTTGCCAGAGGCAAATCCAGCAAGAATTAGAAGAGGAGAGGTGCTTGTTAGCCCGGGAGTTCAGCTGAGAGGATTTTTCTCCAAGACTACACATTCAGGAAAGCTGAAAGACCGCTCACAAAGATGAGCCTTGCCTGAAAGCCCCAGAAAGAAATAAAGAGACAAAAAGATTGTGTGAAAGAAATAGGCTTTGTAGACTAAATTGCACAGAAATTATGAATCTTTGCATCATAATTATATATAAAATTTGCAGTTTATTAAGATTTTAAATATACCTTTGTGGACTATTGCTTACCCTGGATGTCTTAAGGAGTTGTAAAAAATAAGAAAGCAGCCACTGGGAAATATTCTTTGAAAGTAATTTCCCCAGAAAATGAGTAGAATATGGAATAAAGGTAAGTGCTATAACAGCATTGACAATATGCATCATCATCTCTCTCTTGGGAGAGAGAGAGTTCTATTCTAAATTAATAATTAATTTAGCCACCTTTAAGACAAGTCAACTGAGGAACACTTCTTGGTTTTTCTCTTACTCATGATAGAAAAAAGTTCTAAGAAATTAGCCTGTGGACTAACTACCAGTCAAGTTTACCAGGCAGTGGTAAAACTAGGGCCAAGAGTTGGAACTGCTAACTACCACTTACGTATTAAAACCACCTCCCTCAGCGAAGCGCAAATGGACTCAGTCCAGCTCCTACCAGACATCTGTCTACATCACACATAAAATAAATTTAAATTGGCAGTGTCAGCAGAGAAAATGAGATTTCATGGGTGTGGAGACAAACCAACCCTTCAGGTGAGAAGTGACCTTATGTACTAGAGATAGTCTCCTCATAGTGAGCTCGGAGAAGCCAAACATTTTAAACACCTTTCTCACTGTTTCTTGCCCCACAAAGAGCAGGTCCAACAAACGATGCCCTCAGATCGCCCGTAATAACAAACGCATCAAATTCTATGAGCAATTATAGCAATTGTGTAATAGTGGTGATACATATTTCTAAGCTTACTTCCATTTCTGTTTTATTCAGTTGAACACTCATTTAGTCTCATAATGGTATGGGGTAAGGGGGATTGTGTAGGTGTCAACCATTGTTATTGTTTTCCTATTTTCTATCTTTTTAAACAGAGATGTTTGATACTCATCCCTGCTGAATAAAATATGCAAAATCAAAATGTTAATCAGGTTAGCACTTCAATATACTATAAACATTCTCTAGTAATATGACCAGTGCATTACAAACGAGCAGCTGCTCCTTCAAAATGTTAACTGAAACTTCCAACAGTATGTAAGTTCCTACAAATGGTTCTAATGGCTTTATCTCTCTTTCAAATCATGTCTTCTAAGATAGAAGCACTATAGCTAATACTGATAGTAATAATAATAATAAATACCAGTACATCTTTTGCACATTATCTCATTTCAGCTTTCTATCAGACAGTTATAGGTTATGCAAATTACTATTCTGAATGATAACTCATACTTTTCTTAAGCAAAATGAATGGATCATACCGTTGTTCATTCTTCACTCTAAGTATCAAATTAATATATGTATTTGGGGTGTGTATGTGTGCATGCGTGTGTATGCAGGGGGATGCTATGGTGTTAGAAAGCTATGCTTGTTTACCAAAAATGTGTATCTGAAACTAAGCCACTATAGTATCAATATCAACATCAATATCAGTAGAAGAGGATGATACCACTTCATCAGTGAGCCCAGGAATATGTTAAGATGCGTATGAACAACACTTTAGAGATCATCATTCATCACGTTGAAAAATCTATTGATGGAGTACAAATTATTTCCACTTCCATTGGTTGTATTATATATTGATCGTATTTGGTGAGATAAACCTGCAATTTAGTACAAAAAAGAATTCAGGTGATACGAATTTTTGGTCATACATGTTTTTTAAGTGATGTGTACCATCACGGTGTTGAGCTTTGGAGTGAAATGTGCAAGGTGGGGCTGGGGAGATGGTTCTAGGAAGAGAGCAAGCAAAAAGATACCAGACAGGTTGCTTTATCATGGGGACAAATCAGAAGTCCAATTTTCCTACTTGAGCACAAGATCAACACCAGAGAAACAACAAAAATTACTTAAAAGCTACTTCTTCAATCTCTCTCAACTGAGGTTTAGTTCTCAAGATTGAAACAGGAATATGTATAGATGAAGTCCTGGATATAAATTCAGGAAGTTCAAAAATTGACGGAACCAAGGCAGTGCCTAAAAAATATTTTCAAAATCATAGCGGTCAATTGATGAAAATTAGAATTCTGTACTGATAGATAATTCTACAATCTGCAAATATCAACTAGAAATGATTCTTTACTATCATCAACCGGAGGGAAATCTAAGAAGACTGTCTTTGAATTCCTTCAAGAATACAGAAAACCACAGTCTTCTCTCTTCCTCTCTGTCTGCTCCACAAGTCACAGACTTGCTTCAAGCCCCAGGATAGCTGCTGTCTGACTGATCCGTTGCAGTAAGTGGCATAAGGAAATTTGAGGAACTGCGTCTTAGGAATGAAGATGTCTTAATATATGAAGTAAAACTAAGGTCACTGAAGTCACAGACCATTGTTTTGCCTTATTTTTCTTAAGGAGATTATTAAAACACCATTAAAAAGTGAAACATCAAAGAATCACAGTAGAAAAAAAATCTATTTTTATCAATACCATTCCCTAGGCATTAAATAAAATCCCACATACATGATCAGAGAAATCACTTTTTTCACTAGAATTTTGAGATGGCACTTTCACCAAATCTAAGATTTAAAGTCCTTATTATTAACTTTTCACTAACATCTTTCCTGAACTGATTTATGATTACACATTCTGTATTCTACAGGGCTCACTAAATACAGACACTAGCTGCATCTCATTAATTCCTACATTAAATTTGGCTCTAAAGGTGTTGTTATGCTTATTATTAGTAAGGTAAAAAATAGCAAGAAACAAAGGAAAATTTTTAGTCACATTTTTGTTTTTCTTTCTATTGCAATGATGTGTAGTGTTTTACCACAATGAAAAAAAAATCAGTTTCTGTAATAAAAATTAAAGAAACTAAACCCCATCTCGGGGACTTGTAATGATGTGGTTCTAAACTCTGGCTTTAAAAGCCTGGGAGGTTGGAGAGGAGGAGAGGAGGAAGGGTGTCCCGGTTTTCCACATGCTGAGTGACTCAGCAAAACAGTGTTGTGAACATGTCAACACGACTCTGGAAAATATTCAGAAATGCCAAACAAAAGCCTGGAAGTAAATATCTGCTATACTATGTGTCAGTTGGGTTTTTAGCATCCAGTTTGAGTCACTGGACTTTAAAATTATCAAACAATTAAAGGTTTGGGAAAATGATATCTAATGTAGAATTTAATATACATCATTATTTCACCTAGGAAAGCAAAAGTTAACAAACGATAGAAACTGCTTGGAGTATATGAAAGGATGTGAATGTCATAAATATATCACTGGAGAAAATTTTAGATTTTTTTTTCCCCAGTCCATATCCTGGCTATCCACTACCAACCACCATTTGACACTGGGGAACTCTGAGACCAGTGAGGTGAAGCTGTTTGTTCAAGAACCAGAGTTATTTCAGGGGAGATCTAGAGATAAAAACTCAATAATCATGACTTGTAGATTCCTTCCCACTTCTTAAGGAATGAAAATAGTGTAATTTTATGAATTTTTCAACAAATATTTGAGGATCTACTATTTAATGATTGTTTGCATCAGAGTAATTGCTTCAGAAAGCTGCAATAATTGCATAGGACATTTTTTCAAGTACTTCTTTTAAAACCGTTTGTAGGGGCTGGCCCTGCAGCATAGTGGTTAAGTTCGGCATGCTCCGCTTCAGTGGCCCAGGTTCACAGGCCTGGTCCCGGGTACGGACCTATACCACGTCAGCCATGCTGTGGCGGCAATCCACATATAAAGTGGAGGAACATAGACACACGTTAGCTCAGGGCTAATCTTCCTCAAGCAAAAAAAAGAGGAAGATGGGCAACAGATGTTAGCTCAGGGCTAACCTTCCTCAGCAAAAAACCAAAAACAAAAACAAACTATGTGTAGACAATTTAAGTCACCAAAAGAGACGTATTCTAAAATTTTTATTCTAAAATGCTTATGATCTAAAAATGCATCGCTCATCTTAAATAATAGAACTAATCTAGAAACTTGTTTCTGAATGACTTTTGGTCATTGCTAAAAATCAAATTCACCTCAAAGAACAGAAATTTGTCACCAGAAACTGGTGCAAGCTTTGAAATTAATTCCAGAGTAGTCCCAAAATATAGCAACAATATAGAGAATGATTAAAATGGCAATACAAGTATATGCTTAGAACACTGCTATCCATCACTGCCATGTTCCTAATACTTATAAAACATATTTTTTAAAAAGGAAAGTAAAAATACATGAATGCACTAAAAAATTTTGATAAATATTATTGTGGCCAGAAATAGGGACATTGTTGAATAGGTAGCTAAGGTGTAGTAAAGTCCTTGCCTTATTTTAGAAATACAAAGTAAGTCCAGACTTCGAAAAATTGTGTGTGTGTGTGCGTATGTTAAAATTTAAAGATAAACACTAAAATAATAGATATATAACTCTTGCTTCTAGAAGTACACCAGAGGAGGTAGAATAGGGGAACCTGGCTAATTGCTTAAATCTGGATGCTATAGTGGAGATACCCACCACCTTTAAAATGAGACTTAAAAAGCTCAAACTATTGCCTAGAGTCAAGACTTATTCAAGGCCACTAAGTTGAGAGAACAGACACAGTTTTGCAGGCAGTAACCGGGCCGAGGCTCCTGCTAGCTTAGTAACCAGGTCAACATGTTGCCCAGAACAACAGAGGAGCCATAAACCATGAATATGAGAACTGATTTGGCCTGAAGCTCTCCAAGTTATCTCAAAACTGCAACAGACACAAAATCAACCATCAGCAATGTAATTATTCTAGATAAAATGAACATGTAAGATCAATCGATAACTGACTTTAAAATAAACATGATTAGGATACTCAAAAAGATAGAAATCCCTGGTAGAGTAAGAAATCACAAAACCAAATGTGGCAGAAATAAAACAAGAACAGAAGTATATGGAAAAGAACAAATTAGAGATTCTAAAAAGTCAAAATATACTCAATGATGAAATTTAAAAAACTCAACAGATGAGATATTCTGTAGACTGGACATAGTCAAAGAGAGAGGTTAGTAAATTAAAAGATAGGATTGCACGTTTTCACCTGAATGCAGCACAGAGAGATAAAGGAGTTGTAAGATATGTGACAGAACAGTCAAGAATCAAGAATAGCCTGAGAAGCTCCAATGTTCAATGACAGGAATTCTAGGTAAAGAAATAGCTAAGAATTTTTCAGAACTGGAAAAAAAATGTGAATCCTCAGATTGCTAGGACTTAACTAAATAAGTGAAAATAAATCTACACATGCATTGTTGATTTCTAACTTTTTACTAAATGATTTTGGAGTATGTGAAAATACTATGTGAAATAGTTAAATTTGAGGTTATATCTAGACTTGAGTTTGGGACTATACAGACATCAAATGTAATATTTTATGTTATAGTAGTAATACATCTTATTTTATTTAAAGTATTGACCAAGACTGATGGCACTGGGACAAAGAAAGCTTACCACCTAAAATTATTACCTAGGCCAACATTATTAGAAACAAAAGTCTTTCTGATTATTTCCATTTTTATTCTGTTTTATACCTTCAATCTATTTCAAAGTCACCTTGCAAAATACAGTTTTTGTTGGTGGTGTTTATTGTTTTAATAGAAGAGGCAAATGATTCTACCTCTGTGAATTTGGCTTCCAAGCCCTGCCTTTTAAAATCTAGACTAGTTCTTAGCAATTTCAGGTAAGAATTTGTTTTCTTAAATAAAAGATATATATATATTTTTGTGTGTGAGGAAGACCGACCCTGAGCTAACATCCGTCGCCAATCCTCCCCTTTTTGCTGAGGAAGACTGGCCCTGGGCTAACATCCGTGCCCATCTTCCTCCACTTTATATGGGACGCCGCCATGGCATGGCTGACAGGCAGTGCGTCGGCGGGCGCCCGGGATCCGAACCCGCGAACCCCAGGCTGCCAAGCGCGGACTAAACCGCTGTGCCACCAGGCGGCCCCCCATATCTTTACAAAGGCAAGTATAGATTTGAGAGTCCAAATATAAATAGGTATGACAATAAAGTAAATAGAGCATGTCATGAAAAATCTTTATCAATTTGACTGGAGCAGTCCCATTGAAACATTGAAAGTAAGTTTATTTTCCTTGTCTTCTTTTATCAAACCCTAACTCATCCCTAAAAAAAAAAATTAGAGTCAATTATGTCAATTGATTATATGGTGTTTCCAATTTTACATTTTTACATTATAGAAGGAGGAGTAATACTTAGAATTTATACAACTGTGGCATTGAATTATTCCTTTTTAAATATTTAAATTTTTATTCAACAAAATTCAATTCATGTTATACATAGAATACTATGCATTATAATGTGGATATAAATGGTAGTCCCAAATAAAATGTTTAATTATTGTTGAAAAATTAACTATTAATATTATAAATGAAATATAATACTTGCTAAATAATATAGTATTGATTCCTGATAGTCTCAGATATTATTTTATATAATAAATGCTATGGAACTATATTGTAGTCTTATCACGGAGAGTTGTATAAATCGTATTCATTTCTTCTTTCCTTTAAGTAGACGATTTTTTTCACAACAGCACTGTAGATTGGTTGTTAAGAGCACAGGCTTTGGAGACTTTGAATTTTATACTTGAAATTTCAATTCATCAGGATAAAGCCAGGAAAAAGAAAGTCTTTAAGTCTTTCAAATAAAGGAAATTAAATAAGAAAGTTGGTTACTCAAATGATGGAAGAGCTGAGGTGTCATTCTACCAGGCTCTTTAGAGATGAGCAACAAAAGGAAGCAGCTGCCTCCCCCATGGCTGAGGGACTATGGGGAAATGATGGTGTTTCCAAGGACTCAGAAGACTAGTGGGAGCTAGAACCATGGAAGCTATGCCTGGTAGAACTGAGACCTTGGAGAGAGGCCCGTCTGGTGGGAGCTAGAACCATAGAAGAGAAGCAGCTGCTCCTGGAGATGCCTTAGGAAGCAGAAAGAGAAGAGGAGAAATATCCTAACTTCTGCCCTTCTCCCACCTTCTGATAGTCCACAAATGCCTCCCATTGGCCACATCTTCCGGGAAGTCAGAGGGCTGGGAAGCCTGGGAAATGTAGTTCTCTGTGATGCAGAGCAAGGAAAGGGCAGAAAATACAGATCTGAGAAAAAATAGGCTACTTAACATCTTTGAATTTTTCCATATTTTTCATTTGTAAAATAGGCATCAAAACACAGTGTTGTTGTAAACATTAAATTGTGCATTTAAAGCACTGAGCAGAGTGCCTGCCATAAGTTCTCAATAAATGTTAACTATTTTTATGATAGATTTTAAGTCCCTATATTGTTTAAAATCTTAATCTAATCTTTATTGTCTTTGTTTTTTTTTTTTATGTCCTTCTAAGTTATGGCTTCATACTCCAGAAGTAGTCTTCAGTCCTTTGTCTTTATAGCAAATATGACTTCCTTCTCTTCAATTACAAAACCTTTACCAAAGTAATGTTGAAAATGTCATGGCTCAAATGATATTTAGAATTTCTATTTGGATTTGAGAAAAAAATTTAAAACAAATAGGTAGGTAGAACTTGTCTTATAGTGACAGTTTCTTGAGTGCCTATGATATGCCTTGTTTGAGACTTTAAATACTGTATCTTATTTAATCCTTACCATGACCTACTTCATATATGAGGAATACAGGTATTATTATCACCATTTAAGAGAGGAGAAGATAAAATATCAGAGGTAAAACTACTTGCTCAGGGTTATAATCTAACCAGACCTGGTGTTGAAATCCAGGTTTGCTCAACTCCAAGGCCTACACCTTGACCACCATGCATGTTGTCTCCCGGCTACATTGACCCATTATTGCATTTTCAATGTTCATATACTACATAATCCTGAGAATTTAGTTGTCATTGAAAATGTTTCATAATCTAATCACTTTCATTCATTCCTTCAACAAATATTTATTAAACACTTACAATGTGGCAGGCACTCTTCAGAGCACTGGAGTTTACAATCCAGCTGAAGAGAGAGACAATAAACCAGTGCATTCATTTTCTCTTGCTGTGTAACAAATTACTACTAACTTAGCTACTCAAAACAACACACATTTATTATCTCGTAGCTCCTGTGGGTCAGAAGTCCAAACATGGCTTAATCAGGTCCTCCAATTAGGGCCTCACAAGGCTGCAATCAAGGTGTGGACCAGGCCTGGGTTCTCACCTGAGGTTCAGGCTCTTTGAAGCTCGCATGACTGTCGGCAGCATTTAGTTCTTGCAGATACAGAAATGGGAGCTTCAGGTTTTCTTTCAGCTGCTAGAAGCTGCCTACGGTTCCTTGCCACATTGCCCTCTCCGTGGGGGCCTCTCAAAACACGGCATCTTGCTTCTTCAAAGCCAGCAAAGGAGAAAGTCTGTAGAGCAAGTCTGCTAGTGAAACGGAATCTTTTATAATGTACCCTAATCACAGGGGTGACATCCTGTCACCTTTGCAGTAAAATGTAACCTAATTCTGGGAGTGACATCCCATCATCTTTCCATATTCTGTTGGTTAGAAGCAAGTCAGAGATCCCGCCCACGCCCAAGGGGAGGAGATTATACAAGAGCATAAATACCAGGACATGGGAGGATGGGGGCTAACTTGAAGTCTGTCTGCCACACCTATAAATAAATATACATGGATAATATCAGATGGAAAGAAGTACTCTACAGAGGATCAAAACTAGATGTTATGATTGAATCTCCTGATTCAATGGTGTCTCTGAATGGTCAGGGAAGACCTTTTTGAGTTGGTGGCATCAGAACTGTGATCTCAATGACTAGAGGCCAGCTAGTCTGGCTATGCTGACAGTAAGAGTGGCTGGAGAGCAGTAGATGACAGGGAAAGTGATATGAAATGAAGTCAGACTGGTAAGCAGAGGCTGGGTCACATAAGGATTTACAAATGCACATATTTCTTCTCCATGCTATCATTAGAAGGCTTTAAATAGTGTGAGGGTGTGATCTGGTTATATTTTTTTTGAAAGGTCACTCCAATTGCTGTAATAAAAATAGAGCATAGGGATTTGATAGTAGAAGCAAGGAGACCAGCAGAAAGCTACCATAGTAGTCCGGGGGTTAAGCAATGGGAGCTTGGACTGGGTGATAGTGGTGGAGATAAAGAGAGGTAGACAGGCCTGAGAAATGGTTAACATCAATAGGACTTGCTGATATATTAGATGTGGAATATGAGGAATGGAGAAATCCAAGGAAAACTCCTTGTTCCTTGTTCTTACTACCTCGATAAAGACAATTTTGTGCAATCCTGCTTTTCTTCCAGAATAAATTTCAGTTTATGTCCAAATAATCACCTTCTTGTGTTAATGGTTGTGTCACAGAGTTCTTTCATCCCATTTCTTGTAATAGTGCTTTATTAAGGAGCATCCTCAGATTATATTGGTCAACATCCAGCCTGACTGGTCTCAGCAACTATCAGACAGGAACAGATGTTATCCTTGGTCGTGTCCAGGGACACCTTCTTATACAATTTGCATATAAATTTAGAAAATGTGTAAAAGACAAATTTTAAACAATGCGACCCAGTGTGGGAGGTTGAATAAATTTTCTTAATGATGATTTGTTATTAAATTAATTATTTTAGTTCATCTCTTGAAGGTGAGTCAAAGGACCATGTACCGGAAAATGAAGTAATAGTGTTTTGTTTGTTTGTTTTGTGGTTCAATCGAGACCCAACTTTAATTTTTGGCCTCCCACCATCCTTTTAAAATGTATTCATTGGTTGTAATCTTGGGGCAGTTGCCATGAGCTTTTTGCTTATTCTTAGAAGAATAGAACCTTAAATCACAAAGTCACAAAATACAGTTCCAATTTAGAAATCAAAATGTCAAGAAAAAATTATATATAAAGCACATAGGAGAATCAACTGTTCAATAGTCCCTCAAAGGTAAGCCTTCTCCCCTTTCCCAGCTAAGGTCTTTATAGTTGGTGAACTCTGGGCACAGGAGGTGCTGTTGGCTTCTGCTCTGACATCCTTCATCCATCTCTCATTCTCCAGGAGATGTTTGCACCCCCATCAGAGATGAAACGTGAGAAGAGAGGAGATGTGAGAAGTTGGACTTGGGTGGTTTCATTCTCTTGTCCTAGCAGTGCTTCTCTAATTCATGATTTCATGGGCTGTTTTGGGGGTCCCTGTAGGCTCTTTTACTACAACGCTCAGGACACAGGCAAAGGCCCAACTTCACTGGTGACCCACCCCACCCAGGCACACATTGCTGGAGTCCTTCCCCATCCCGGGGGCTCCAGCACAGCTCCTTCTCCGTGTAGGCCACACGTCATCCACAGAAAACACATGGGTATTCTCCGGCAGGACACATTCGAGCTGTTCCAGCATGGCTGCCTTGACTATCCCACCAAGCAGTCAGCCTTTCCCTGTCCTTGCTGTGTCCCGGGCTAAAGTCAGACCCCAGGAGTGGCATCAAATAGGAAAACAAAAATATCATTTAAGAAGTATAAATCACCCTTATTATTAATTTGTCCAAAAACTTTGTCTCTGCTATTAGTAATCCAGAGTAGTAAATATTTTGATGTAAATAAGGCTATATGCATCTAAATTAAATTAGTTTGAAATTTTTAAATTATCTTTGCTTCTCTCTCTCTCTCTATATGTACATATATATATATATTACATACACACAATTCATGATATACAGATATATATTGTGTGTGTATATCTTCAGTACATCCAGACTCTTTTATTTCTGAGCACACTCTCACTTATCCACAGTTAAGGCTTGCAGAGACAACAGGTAGGATCTTGCCTTCAGCCTAAGGGCGACTACATCCCTTGTTTTGCCAGCACTGCCGACTGAAAGCAGAACCCCCAGATTAAAGACAGAACACACCCTCAGCTCTTAAAAACATCAAAATAAGCAATGGAGTACTCTTCCAGTCAGTGCTTTCTTAAATCTTGATGAATCTGGATTCTTTTTTTCTCTTTGTGGTTTCTAAAATATGCTGTATAAATATTTTTACCAAGAGGGCCAATGGAAATATGTTTACCCAATAGAAATATAAAACTAACTTACTATAGAATGTTATAGACAGAGTAGCGAGAATGCCAACCTCCCCTCCAACCGTGTTCACTATTTCACTACTATCTATTCTCCAGAGCCGGTCTGTACTTGCTGATTACACTTTCAGGGGATGGTCCATTTCCTAGAGTATTCACTTCTTTTCGTATTGCTTTAAGAAAAATCAGTAGAATCCTAGTAATACTATTCACAAATAATATACAAAATTATTTGTCTTCTTTTCCCAAATTTGTATAAGTCATGAATATCTCCAAATACAGAGAGGAGAGGGAAGAGACAGGGAGCCTGCCATGGACAGGACTCTAGAGGGACTATGAATTGACATTGACCCTGGGGTACACTTATCACCTTCTAACCATGTTAGTGATCGTGCTCATTTGGATTTGCTCACTTCCTCAGGTGTGAGGGAACACACCACACACATTCAGAGCCTGCAGCCAAGATTCTGAGATCCCCTACATAACGGAAGTGATGTTTGAGCAAAATATGTATTAGGTTTGACTGTGTATAATATATCTAATACCAAATTGGTTTACATTTGAACATAGCAAAGTTGGAAATAGATGAGTACTCTATAATTTTTTCTTGGAGGCAAATCTCCTAGAGCCCTCTGTCCTCTTCTGATCAGAATGGTGGCTCCTGTGCTGGGTACTCAGTTGTCGTCCTGGGTCTTCCTTTCGCCAGCAGCCTGAGTATATTTTCTCTTCTCCTCTGTTGGAACTCCTGATGTCTGATCCCATGTTATCCTCTTTCTTAGATTAGTTCTCATTTTAATGAATAATATCCTCTATTAGCTTACAATGAAAGGACACATGACAGAAAAAAATAAGACATTGACTACCTGAAGATGTCTATATTCTATTCTTATACTAAACTGATAGTTTGGCTAGGAATAGGATTCCAGGTTAGTAGTCATTTTCTCTAAGTAGTTCAAAGGCATTTCTCCTCTGTTTTCTAGCTTTCAGGGTTGCTAGGAAGTTTGATACCATTCATATCTAAGAATGAGGCAGTGAAAGGCTGAATAGAAGCTCGATGACATGGATAGGGCTTATCAATTTATGGACTTTGTTACAGGGTGCTCTAGTTAGGAAATTAAGTTCAAGAACGCTCCATGCGGGGGCCGCCCGGTGGCGCAGCGGTTTGGTTCTCGTTTGGCAGCCCGGGGTTCACGGGATCGGATCCCGGGCGCCTGCCGATGCACTGCTTGTCAGCCATGCCGTGGTGGCGTCCCATATAAAGTGGAGGAAGATGGGCACGGATGTTAGCCCAGGGCCAGTCTTCCTCAGCAAAAAGAGGAGGATTGGCAACAGATGTTAGCTCAGGGCTGGTCTTCCCCACAAAAAAAAAAAAAAGAACTCTCCATGTTTATAAGTCTTTTGGTGGGAGGAGGGGGCTGGTTAAATTTTTCCAGAGAGGAATCATCTTCCATTTTCCTGTCTTGGAGAAATAATCCTGGCAGTCAACAACTCTGAGCTAATGGAGGAAAGGGGTTAGAGTCTTACCATTCACAATGTAGACGTTTATTTAATCCCCATTTTCAGCCTGGGAGTAACTGCAAGTCCAGAGTCTCTCTAGTTGAACCTCTCCAGAGAGTAACCTTCTGATCTTCTTAGGTAAAGGAGGGGCATCCATCGACTGTCAGGATTTGGAAGATATAGTATTAACTACTCTGAATATTGACTCTTAACTCTTTTCCTCTCTGTCTGCATTTGTCACCAATCCTTGAGGCCTTTAGGGTTTTGAGGCCTGAATCCACCTACTTCTGGTTGGAACTCCCAAAGCTCTACTGATTCAAATACCACTTGTCCATATGATGTCTCCATTCTAAAACACAGTTGTGATTGTCTGCTTACTCTCTGTCTTTATTCTTGTACATTAACAGTTATTTTAACCTCACTAGGTTGATAAAATAGTTGTTTTAATCACTTGGGTTTGATTCGGGGTGTATTTAACCTGCAGTATCTAACTGGAAGGTCTCCTGAATTGTTTTTCCCCATAATCCAATTCCTTTTCAAAAAGAATTTCTTATAAATAGAATTTTATTCATGTCATCTCATCTCATTTCATCACTGTGCAAAATTAAGTGAAAGTTATAAAGAGAAAAGTGCTAATACTAAAGATTAGAAGACTAGGCTTCATATACTTAATACATTAGAGATAGAGATGAAAAATCACTAGGCCTACCAGAAGCTGTATCTTTTTATGTTCAATCTGATGCTAATTCAATTTAGGACAGTTGAATATATGAATAGTTATAAGGTACAAGAATAAACTTAAAGAATATTTAAGGATATATTTAAATGATGAAAATATATTACTAAAAATGGTGTTTCATAGGTGAAGTATAGTTAAAGATTTTACAATGAAATTCCTTCTATAATATATAAATGTCACTAGTCTTTAGGGAATTTGAGTTTCAAAAAGTTACAGTAACATAGGCACAAAACTATAGAACTGCCCAAACAATTTTTAGGCCACCATCTTAAATTTAAGAGCCATGAAGAAATAAACAGCTACTGAATTAGAAAGGCTATAAAGTACTTTGGTAACTCCAGAGTTCTCTGATATTTTCTGGAACTCTCTTGACCTATTTACTTTCTCTTTTAATTGTATCATGATATCTCTCTATCATCAAAACTTGTTTTTATTTTTAAAAATTATTGTTCATGTTATCCCTCACTGAAAGTATAAATCAAGCTTTACCTCTTACCTTTTTTGAAAAGCAATCAGGCATGCTTGATAGAAAATATTTGAGGGAACAAGAAATCAGTGTGTTATAATAAAGAGGGTTAAGTAACAGAAATTGAATACAAATATTCTCTTTGTCAAAATCCCACTAAAGAACAAAATTTTAAATAACAGCAATCTTGGAAGCCAGAAGATAATGGAGCAACATATTTAAAATTCTAAGGGAAATTAATTTCTAACTTAGAATTCTACATCTAGTCATACAATCAATTAAGTGTGAGAGTAAAATGAGACTTGACATATGTCAAGTCTCAGAATAGTTACTTCCAATGCACCCTTTCTCAGAAGCTGCTCTCAAAACAAAGGAATAAATCAAGAAAGCAGAAATCAATGGGTCCTGGCAAACAAGAGATCCAACAAAGGAGAAAGAAGCAGAAAATTCTAGAGAGGGAAGGGGAGTCCTAAAACAATCTAAGGAGGACAGTCAGATCAAACTGGAGCTGAGAGAGAACACTCCAGGAGAGACGCTAAAAAGACAAAATCAAACAAATCAACAAATAAACAAAAAAACCTGAGCAAATGATCACCTGAATTTTCAGAGTTCCGTGAACGTATTGGGAATGACTTAAGGAAAAGTACATAGAAATCTAAGCAATAAGACAATTGTTAACTAACTCCAAGGGAAATGGAAAATTACATAAAAAAGGAAACGTGATCATAGTGTGCTCTGTGGTTCAGCTGTGAATAATACATACATAGAATAATGTAAGTGCTGAATTTTCATCTTACCAAAAATTATGGGATAGTTGAATTGGGAGGATGAGTTAAATGTTTGTATGAAACAGGGATTTTTCCATTTGTTGGTTTTAAAGAGAGCTAAATGATAGTTTCATCTTCCATAAAAGGAATTTAATAGATTATATCTCAATTTTTAAACTGAAGAGTACATCTAAAATTTTGAAAGAACTCCCAGCAGAAGCTGAATTGAAAGAGGGTTGCCTCCGATAGGCAGGAGTCAGGGATGGGTAGGGGTTGGGAGTGAGATTGCCAATTTTTCTCATAAACACTGTCATTTTATTTGATATTTTAAAGCATATTGATGATTGTTTTTTAATGAGCAGGGACCATCAGTTGAGAAACCTAGATTTAAATCTTTCCGCTGGCCTGATTATTCAGTAGCCCAAATAGGTTTACTGAGTCCCCTGAACTATATCCCCAAAATTCCAGGGCAGTTTTTAGAACAAAATAAGGAAACTCCAAATATTTCCTCCAGTATACACCTTGGCACTCAGGCCTGTCTTGAGCGTATTTTATGAACCCAGAAACCCCAAATTCTTGAAAAGGCATGACCATATCTTCTCCCCATATCAAGGGTTCTAAAGATTTCTGCTCAACCAGAGTCCTGCCCCCCAGCCCCCAGGTAAATGGATTCTGCAGAGCCTGAGGAATAATAAGGCTCAAAGTGGCCCATAACCTTTAAAAGATTTCCCAGAGGGGAGGGAATTCCCAAAGTATCTGTAGATTTCCTAGGATTTTAGAGGCTCAGGTTTCAATATAAGAGTCCTTGAGACAATTCTGAATGACCATTAGAGGGGACGGCTGTCCATGCCCATAGCCAGGAGGATGGGAGGTGACGCTCCCTTATGGCACAGTGTGTTTATTGTGGTAAGGAAAAGACAATGTGATTTCTTCTTACTTCAAATTTGTATTTATGTGTCTAACAGGTGTTTTTACAAGAATTTTTAAAACCTTTTTTTCACACTTCAAAAGACTGAATATATTTGTCTGTTTAATTATTCTTAAACTAGTACTTTTGGAAATTTGTATGTAAATAAAGTAGAAATAGAAGATTGTTTGAGGCCAGTGGTGTCTGGCATTGTGTTTTAGCACAAGTCTGTTTTTTTGTGTCTCATCACAGCGGCTATTTACAAAGCAAACTGCACCTCCTTAACATTTCTCACTCTGAAAAACAGATCCACATTCCTCTCTTATCAGGAGCTGGTCCCTTGTGCTCAACTTAATGTTCAACTAAAGTAACTCGCACTCGTTTTACTTATTTGACATGCTTTACCTTCTCTGAGAAAAGAATTGTGTACACTGAGCTGTGCTGAGTACACATTTTATTCAACTGCGTATAGATGTTTTATATTTGTAAACACACATAATTATAGACTGTTTCCAGCCTATTTAAGTTACTTACAAATGGATATGACAACTGTCTGCATGCCACCTTACAGTTTTAAAGTAATGTCTTATTAATATAAATTACCAAAAAGAAGTAATCATATATATTAATTTATATCTGTATATAATGAATCCTAAATTTTAAAAGCATTAATTGAATCTTTTATTCGCATTAGCACCTTGATATGGGGCAAGATTTCAAATTAAAAGAGTTCAACCCCTTTTATTCCAGTGGAAGTGATCATTTGTCCATCTTCAGCTGGGTACTAGGTTGTTAATTATCTAACATCGTGATGTAAATCTTTGACTTTAACAGTCGTCAGGGAGTTTCGTGGTTTAGATTTGGGGTTGCTATTCTCAGTCAGTAAAGGATAGAGTCTTGAGCCAAAACAGAACTGTGTGGAGGGGTCTGACCTAATCTTTACTACTCCCTTAGCTCACCCCACCAAAAAGCAAACAAAATGTGGGGGTTTTTTTGAGGTACAATTTACATAAAGGAGAATGCACGAATCTTAGTTGTAGAGCTCAATGAATTTTGACATATGTATATATGCAGGTAACCAATATCCAGATCAAGATATAGAACATGTCTATCACTCTAGAAAATTTCTCCATGCCCCTTTCCAACCAATAGCTCTCTCTTGCCCCAGAGGTAATTGCTTTTCTGATTTCTATCACCATAAATTAATTTTTCTTTTCATGAACTTGATACAAATAAAATTATAAAGTCTATAATCTTTGGTGTCTGGCTTCTTTTGATCAATATAATGTTTTTGAGATAAATACAAGGTCTAAAGTTTAGAAAAAGGAAAGTAAAAATAGCCTTTCTTCATAGATGGCATAATTATGTGTATTAAAATCTTAAAGTATCAGGAAAAAAATGCCTCTAACTACTAAGAAATTTAGCAAGGTTGGATGCTACAAAGTCACTGTATAAAAATCATTGTATCTCACTATGCCTTTTGAGTAACTTTACAGTTGATTAAAGAAGAAATTATTTGCTGGAATGGGCATGTTCTTAAACAATAGACCAGGGACACACGCAAACATAACTCCAAAACAAACATGATTAATGGTTTGACAAAAGACCTAAAATATCCCTAAAACCTAATAAACAAACAAGATATTTTTAAAAAGAAAGTACTAGGCAATGCATAGAAGAAAACATTAAGTTCTTGTACCCATCATTTTGTCCTTCCCTGGAGGAATTTATATATAATATATACATTCATGTACGTATGTGTATATATATCCTTATTTCTAAGTAAATAAAATATTCAAAAATCAAATTGCCAGGCATTTTATAGCATATAGCAACTGTAAGTGAGATTTGGTGCTTCTATTCTCTGCTTATAAAAAAGAAGATTCTCTTAAGAGAAAAGAATTAAGTGGAAACATTTAAATTGTCCTAATAAAACTGAACCACCTCTGCATACTCGGTGTGTGTGTGTGTGTGTGTTTGTGTGCACGTACGCGCATGTTCTATGTCTTTAAAAGGTATTATTACTCACAAAGGATAACTGGCCAAATGAAATAAGGGCAAGCCTTAAATAGACATAATCAAGTTAAGTAAAGTTTAAAGGTTGATTGTAGACTATGTACAAAACAAGGTTACCAAACAATTTGCTTTTGTACAACTAACTGAATAAATGTAGAAGATAATTGTAGATATATTTATTTTGAGATTTCCATGTGCTAGACACTGTTCTAAGGACTTCACATTCCTTATCTCATTTTATATTCATAAAAACTGAAGCAGTATTATTTTCCCCATTTTATAGAGGAGAAATCAAGGTTTAGACAGTTTAGATAACTGCCCCAAGGTTACACAATAAGTAAATAAAGAAATTAAGATTCGCATCAAGAGCTCACTTCCATTCCCTGACTCCCCTTTGCTGTTTTCCTGTATATAAGTCAATATTCTCCATTTCTTTTTTGGTCAATATTCTCCATTTCTTTTTATCCCTTCAGTGCAGGGATAAGTTGTTATATTTAAATAAATTTCTTGTGTCTGCGTTGCAGTGAAATAAATACTCAAACCATGTAAAAGCAATGTGATGTAGAGACTAAATTCTAATAAAAGAGATCATAATAATTGAAATAAAAATTTGGCACAGTCCAATAAAATAGTTTTGTTTTTACACATTGAGCAAATAGTGACTTCCTATAATAGTCACTTTCATGTGTGATTTTCATGTAAATATTACAGCAACTCCATAGGAAAAGCATTTCTACAATTTTCCAAAGGAGCACACACAGGCTCAGAGGTGAAATGATTCTCACTCAAAATCACAACAGCTGCCTGTAACAGGGCAGTTACAGAGCTCCTACAAATTAAAGATGTGAACAGAGTCCTCAGAAAAAGAAACACAAACGGCCAATAAAAATATGCAACCTCAATTGCATCAAAATCAGAGAGATTAACATTTAAACCACAAATACTACAAACTTTTGCACATCAAGTGGGCAAATATAAGGAGTTCAAACTTCCAATGATGAAAAGGATGTGCAAGTAAAAGCATTCTCCTTCATTTCTGGTAGGAATGTGAATTGCTACCACTTTTTGGAAAGTTATCTAATTAATACCTAGTACAATTTAAATTCCTTATGATTCCAAATGATTGGGAAATCTTGCTTTAAAACCAGTTCATCATAAATACAAACTCTGGATATAAGTACCAGGATATTTATTGCAGCCTCTGTTGCACTAATATATGTACACATACATAATATTTAAATACATAAATTAAAACTAGATTCCACAACAGTGCAAAAGTGATTCACTGGAGAAAGATTAGTCTTTTCAACAGATAGTGCTGGAACAATGGGACAGCTACAGGTAAGAAAACGAACTTCAAACTACCCCTCAGACATTATGCCAAAATTAACTGACATGATCATGGACCTAGATTTAAATCATAAAACATTTAGAAAAAGCCATAAAAGAAAAACCTTGTGATCTGAGGTTAGGTAGAGTATTCTTAGAGGTGACACAGAAAACAATCCATTCAAGAAAAAAGTTGAACTCCATCCAAATTAAAAATATTTGCTTTGTGTAAGATACTGCTAAGAAAATCAAAAGGCAACTACAAACTGGGAGAAAATATTTGCAAATCACATATCCAAAAAATTACTTGTATCAAGAATATATAAAGAACTCTCAAAACTCAATGTAAGAAAACATGAAAACCTAAATAAAGATGGGCAAAAAACTTGAACAGACACTTCACCAAAAAGGATATACAGAGAGCCAACTAACACTTGAAAAGATGTCCAATATCACTAGCCATCAGGGAAATGCAAATTAAAATCCAGGTGAAATACTACTACAAAACTATTAGAATGACTAAAATGAAAAATACTGACAATACCAAGTGCTGGTGAGGATGTGGAGCAACTGGAACCCCCCTACATTTCTTCTAGGAATATAAAATAGTACAGCCACTCTGGAAAAGTTTGGCAGTTTCTTCAAAATCAATCACACCATTTGACCCATCAGTTCCACAACTAGGTATATACTGTAGAGAAATAAAAATTATCTTCACACACAAAACAACTGTACCTGATAGAATCTTTATTCTTAATAACCAAAACCTCCACCAATCCAAAACTCTATCAACTTCTGAATGGATAAATAAACTTTGGTACATCCACACCAAAGGAATAAATTATTGACGAAATAAAGAGGAACAAACTATTGATACATTCTACAACTTGCATGAATCTCAAAGGCATTGTGCCCAGTGAAAGAAACTAGTCTCAAAAGCTACATATTGTATGATTCCACATATACGACATTCTAAAAAAACTAAACTATATGTTTAGAGAACAGATCAGTGGTTTCCAGGAGTTAGGGATGCAGGAAGCATGTGATTATAAAGGGATAGGATGAGGGAGTTTTTGAGGATTTTTTTTTGATGGAATTTGATGGAATTGTTCTGTAACCTGATGGTGGTAATTACACAAATCTAAAATTAAAAATTCATAAACTGGGGCCACCCGGTGGCGCAGCGGTTTAGTTCGCGCTTGGCAGCCCGGGGTTCGCGAGTTCGGATCCCAGGCGCCCGCGGACGCACTGCCTGTCAGCCATGCCGTGGCGGCGTCCCATGTAAAGTGGAGGTAGATGGGCACGGATGTTAGCCCAGGGCCAGTCTTCCTCAGCAAAAAGAGGGGGATTGGCGACAGATGTTATCTCAGGGCTGATCTTCCTCACACACACAAAAAAGAATGACTTTAACTTATACCTAATAATCTGAGTGGGTGTCCTTGATACATTGTAAGTGATAAAATCAAATTCCAAGTATTATGTTTATAGAGTGTGATCCCATTTTTGTAAAATTAAAACCAAAATAAATTTTATATGTGCATGTGTATATGTGTGTGCGTGATTTTCTGTGCATGTGTGTGTATGTGTGTGTGTATACTATGTTTCTATAGGTACCATTGTCCAGACAATACTTAAAAGAGAAGCAGAGAGGAGTTTAGAGGTGGAGTGCAAAGAAATGATTAACTTAATGTAATTATTGTGTAATTTCAGTGGTTAAAGTAAAGATTTGTTCCTTTTGTTAAAAAAAGAATCTCATAAGCTAACACCTCTTATATGGGCACACATGTTTGGAAGAATGTTACTTCCATAGAAACATAAATATAAATGTAACTATACATAGAAAGATATTTAAAGAAATGCTTTTTAATTATTATTTGTGATTTTAGTCTTCAGGGTATGATGAAAATTAAGAAAATTTGAGTTTATTGTCAATTGCAAAATTCTATCAATCTTTAGCTCTAGGTAGATTTACATTTGTAATAAACTATGGGTTTGAGCAAACTTCAAAATAATCAGTAATATTTCAACCCAATATTGAGTTAAAGCTGATTTTAAAAATAGAAGCATAATTTTATTCAGCACATCTTATGGAATTAATGAAGTGTAAGTATATTAATAGCCACATCATAATAAAAGGCATAGGAAACTGTAAGAAAATTGCTTTATCATTTAATTCCTTTTAGCAGGAATATTATTTAGTTAGTTATGTTTTGTTATTATTTAGTTATACATCACTTGTAGTGACATATGCATTTTTCTAAGTCAGGGATAACATTTAAAAGTGTATAAAATTTACATCACATCTTTATTCATAAAAATGATATTCTTTTTCTTAATGGAGTAACATAGCTTATTTCAAATGCTTCCTAAAATATAATTTTTTAATATCAACAGTATTATTCAAGTCTCTGTTATCAGGTAAAATCATCATTTGAGTACAGAGAATTTTTAATGCCCCTTAAATAGAAATGTATTCCCCAGTATTATAAACACAATTTACCATAAGGTAAAAATTCCTGAAGGTGGCAGCATCCTAAGCAGATCTGTCCTCAACCTTTGCAGCAAGCTGTTCTTATTTATGAAGTACTATTACATTTGCTGGTTAAAATGGCTAGTAACATTACAAACCATTATCAATTGCAAAAACAATGTAACTGTAATCATCATAATGATGTGATTTCCAGAAGATTCCTACTTCAAGTATAGTCTGTGCTTAAAAATACATAAGTTATGCTCAATAGAAATATCTTTAGGTCCTCATATCTGTGAAGATTTCTGTTCCCTGATTCGTTACAATAATTTTCTTACTAATAAATGTTAGCAAAGTGACAGGGTGGCAGAGATACATTTCAACATTTCAATTTCCAACTTGGAGTCATTTTTTTATCAGAGGAAAATAATTTTAATGCTAATTCATTCTTTACATTTCTTGAAACACAAGGAAAATAATCATGATGAACATTATGACTACGATTCTTGAAACTAAGAGTGACCCCACAAATCAGGAGATGAACTCTAATTTAAACATTGGGTTTTAAAGTACTTATTCAATTCAATTCACAATTTTAAATGAAAACCCATGGAGTTTTCTTGCCTGCCAATAAAATATTATTTGAGGATGTATTTTTGAAGCTATGATACTCTATACAGATGGTTGTGGCTGTTATCATTAATATTAAAAGCCAAGTTTCCTGACTTTTTCTTTCCTGGCTTATTCTTATTCTGACTCTTATAGGAAGAGAAAGTTCATTATCATGGCCAGGATGATCATTGCCATCCCTGATTAAATACCCCATCAGAGATCAAAGTCCCCTCAAGGGAAACCTTAGCCTGTAGGAACAATTGAAACATATGGTTCATTAAGAATCATGTTATCCCCAGATCTTTCCACCCGTCTCCAATCAGGTTGTACCTCAATTCTCCCACACTCATACAACTCCTGAAGAGGGAACGAGCATTTTCTCGGTAATAGCAGCCATTAATCCTTTGCCATATCATTCATCAACAGAGTTCCTCTGGATCTAGGTATTTTTCCTTTAAAATGAGATGTGTTTGGGGGCCAGCCCAGTGGTGTAGTGGTTAAGTTCGCACGCTCTGCTTCATTAGCCCAGGGTTCCCAGGTCCGGATCCCAGACCTACACACCACTCATTAAGCCATGTTGTGGTGGTGTCCCACATACAAAATAGAGGAAAATTGGCACAGATGTTAGCTCAGCAACAATATTCCTCAAGCAGAAAGAGGAAGGTTGGCAACAGGTATTAGCTCAGGGTCAATCTGTCTCACCAAAAAAAAATAAGAGAGAGATGTATTTCTCCACTCATAATAATTTATTGGTTGATTTCCAGTCACTTATTTGTTATCCCATGTCTAAAAATGTGGATAAACATCTAAATTTTACAGTGTTTGTCAGTAACCTCTTATCTAAATTATAATGCCCACTCATCACGTATACTACGTTAGACTGCCATATAATCGAATGTTTCTTAGAAAAACAATGATGCCTTTTGTGTCACAGATACAGAGATGTAGTGCTTCTCTCCAAATGGTAACATGCAAGCCAGCTAACCCATAAATGGCCACGCAGTCTTGCAGAGAGAAAGTCCCTGGATAGCAATAAATGCAATCTCAGCAATATTTTTTCTTTAGACTCTCTCCAACCAGAATTTTTCTCTCTATTCCTATCGCATTTTCATATTATCCTTCTTTGCATTTCTTTCCTTTACTCTTCTGCATATCATTATTCTTCCTTCCATTTATTTTATTTTCTTTCTTTTTTCATCTCTGTTCCTTCTCTCTTCATTTTCTGACTCTGTGAGCCTAGTGGATATTAGGGATTTTCCTGGGGGATTTTCCAAAAGTTGAGGAAAAGCACCAGGATGGGACTTGAAGTCACAGAAGCAACAACAGCACCGACTCTGGGTGGTGATGGGGGTGGTTGGAATGATGATTTATCCAGATGTTATTGAGTACAGGAAAAATAGAACACGGGAGCAAGGAAAGTTCAATGAAGTTTACTTATTTCCAACATACTCATTCAATAAATCTGGGGCTTTTTTAGCATATTTGGGACTAGCAAGTAAAAAAATCTTAAAAGTTTTACCACAAATTCCTCAGCTAATATTATAGACTACACTCAGCAAGCATATTGCAGATACAGAGGAAAATGTGTAGAGAAAAAAATTGGGCTCCTTTATATTACATTTTGCTAAATAGAGCTTGAGGAAGAGGAGATTTAAGAAGAATGAGAAAGCTATTTTAAACTGGAAACGGGCTCACTTAAGCAGGAGTGATATAATAGAAGACAGAGAAATATAAAATGAAGAAAATAGGCATGGCTGCAGTGTGGGAACTTGAAAGAAATAAGAGAGAAATAAAAGTTGATATACAAGAAACAATGAAAGCATTCAGATAAGTAATTAATAATTGCCTTGGAGGAAAATTAAAGGATATGGGCCAGAAAAACAAAAAAGATAATCAAGATAATAGTGTTTGGAAATGAGAGAGAGAGAGAGAGAGAGAAGTGATCTAGAGGCCAAAAACAAAATTCTTTTTGATCAAAGTAGCAAGGAGGAAATAAATTTGGAAAGTAACGTGGAAGAAAAAGCAGTAAGATTTTTCTGTGAAGAGAAGGAAGGGCTGGTCAGATCATCTGCCAAGTGGAGAAGATTTAGACACTGAGACAAAGGAATACCAGTGACTGCTGTGCGAGGAGTCAGTTTTGCCATAAACCAAGGACAGTGAAAAACACTGGTTCTAGCCAACAAGTTGATTTTCACAACAAGCACGAAAGGACAACAAATACGTAATTTAATTATCGTTGAAAGCAGAGATGACACTAATTGTAGTTTAAACTCTTCATGATCTCATGGAATGTGATAATAAGTGAATTGTAGACAGCATCAAGCTCATTTCTGGTGCCAACTAAAGTCACACAATAAAAAACAAAGCTAGCAGGCAGGAATTTGTGTTTAGCCAATTCTAATTAGCCACCTGGAAAATTTTAGGTACTTTGCATTTTAAACACATTTACTTGTTTCCTGATCCCTCCTGCAAAACAAAGGTGCATTTGCAGTTCTTTGCCAAAGTGAACAGAGAAAGGAGAGGCAGGGCAGAGTCGCCCTAAGTGTTCCTCCCTCCTCCTTTGCCCGTGGGTAGAACAGGCCAGTCACACCAGAGGTGCAGCATCTATAGCCTCCACCCAGTTTCAAATTTTCCATTAGAATATTGACTCTCCTCTATGGACTTCCAGTAAAAGGAAACGAGAACACAAGAATGCAATGTAAACTTTTAATTTCTACAATTGGCAGATAACAGTTGATGTTAATTCTTCCTTACACAGCCTAGGATGCTTGACCTCTTCTAATATACCTGTGGTGTCAGAGGCATTCCATTCCTATTTTTCATTTTTTTAGTTTTTGTTTATTTATTTTAAATAAATGAAATAATGCCATATGTTCTCTTCTGTATCTGGCTTCTTCCACCCAATATTATGTTTGTATGATTCATCCATATATTTGGGGGTAGTTGTGGATTGGTTATTTTCATTGCTGTATAGTATTCCACTGTATGAATACACCATAATATATTATCCATTCTACTATTGATGGACATTGAACAGTTTCTAGTTTGGGGTTATTATGAATAGTACTACTATAAACATTCTCATATGTATCTTTCAGCACATATATCCATTCAGTTATGGCAGGTACATATAAAGAAAATAGAATTGCTAAGCCATGGGGTAGGTACATGTTCATCTGTTTTAATGCCAAACAATTTTCCTAGTGTTTTAACCAATCTACCTTCCAACCATAATGTGTGAGAGTTCCAATTGCTCTACATTTTTGACAACACTTGATATTTTCCATCTTTTTATTTTAGGCTTTCTGATGGGTGACGATGGGGATTTAGAGCTGTACTCTAACACTGGTTGAGGAGTCTTGGACCCAGATCTTGATAATCCCAGTTGTAAATGATGTATTTGGAGCTCACATCCCACAATGGTATGCAGCATCTTTTTGGTAATTGAAAATAAATGGATTTTTTAGAAATTTATCAAGCAAGCCAAATTTACACATCAACAAAGTCTTTGAAAAACAGTTGTGGGGTCAATTCTTCAATTCAGCCACATTCAATAAGTCTGCAGTTTCAAGGACAGATATTTTTTCAAGTAATTTCACTTTCCTTCCTAATACTTTTACTTTTAATCAGTCTAATTATCTGCTCTTTTAAAGATTTATCCAGACTACTTTGGTGTTTTCCAAAGCCATAAAGGACTGATTAGAAAACTTGTTCTAAATTAAAATGTTATTCATTAATTTATTACTACCTGATATTTGCTATGATAATTATCAGAGATGCAAAGGTTAATAAAATAGATTCCTTTTTTTCAGCAACTCATAAACTAAGGAGAGAGATAATAATAGTTAACTTTGAGTGTTTCCTGCATGCACTTCACACACATTATCTCATTTAATCCTTACAGCAAACATAGGAGTAGTTTCTATTATTGTCCTTGTTATAGATGAGGAAACTGAGGCACAGAGATGTGAGAAAACTTGCCCAAGGTAGCAGTGATGTAGTAATGGGATTCAGACCCAAGAAGTCTGATTCTAGAATACCCTTTTAACCATTACTCCATCCCACGACTGTAACAAATGACAGAATAGGGTATGTGCTTTAAAATAGGGCTAAATTATCTTTAATAGGTCTGAGTTATCTTAAAGATACAAGTGGGAGAGATGAATTCTGACTATGGAAGGTGGAAACTTTATGGAAATGGCATAGAATGAGCTGGACCTTTAAAATTAGGTAGTACTTTGAAAGGAAAAAATGAGAAGAAATGGAACTTCATGTAGAAGAAATAATACAGATTCTAAATTCCTTGGGGGAAGGAAGTGTGTTTTGTTACTACAACCTGAGAGACTAGAAAAAAAGTCTGTAAGTTAGCTGAGGTTGGAGGAATGCAGAAATTTAGGACATGTCAGGTCTTATATGCATCCGGTGCCCTGTACTGCCGTTCAAGTGGCTGACAGATGAGAGAGTGCATGAACATATAAACGAGTGAAGAGCACTTTCAGGAAAGTGACACTTCGGGGTCAGCAAAACCAAAGTATAACCTCAGCATAAGGTTCCAAATTTCTCATTCTGTACAATTTATTTTATACCATAATGTTGGGATCTTCAGTCGAAGTAACTTCTTTCAAAATTCTGGGAATGGCTTTGCTAAAGGATCATTACATTTAATTATATATAAATTAGGCCAAATTTTAAATCACTTTCAATAGTGTTACCTTCACATAGTTTTAAAAATTATTTTCTTTAAAATGAGTAAAGAAATCATTGGCCCAAAATATTACTTTAGGATTAAAGAGAAGAAATGGATATAAAATGTGCTTCAAATAACAAAAATTGAACAGATATTAAATGAGATGTTTATTAAATAAATAAATAATGGCTAGGTAAAAAAAAATATATATATTTTTTTTGGTGAGGAAGACCAGCCCTGAGCTAACATCCGTTGCCAATCCTCCTCTTTTTGCTGAGGAAGACTGGCCCTGGGCTAACATCCATGCCCATCTTCCTCTACTTTATATGGGACGCCGCCACGGCATGGCTGACAGGCAGTGCGTCAGTGGGCGCCTGGGATCCGAACCTGCGAACCCCGGGCTGCCAAGCGCGGACTAAACCGCTGCGCCACCGGGCCGGCCCCCTAAAATATTTTTTAATTAGTGCCCCAAAAGTACTTGGAAAATATTTATCCTTGTTTATAATCAAAGAAACACAAATTATAACAACCTTGAGATGACATGTTATACATAAAAGAACACCAAAAATATTTTCAATGATAATGATGGCTACGTTGTGGTGAAATTGGCCCAAGAAAACACTGTTAGTAGCTTTATAAATTATACAGTGTTTTTAGGAACACATTTCAAGAATCAGGAAGATTTCCATATCATAGGCTTCCATTTCCATTCCCGAAAATTTCTAGAAATTTCATTTCTGGAAATTTGCTCATTTATTTATTCAATAGATGTTTATCAATCACCCATGCTAGGGGCCTAGAATATAAATATCAGCAACATATATTCCTTTCCTTTAAGAAGCTAATATACTAATTGAAGGCAGACTTGAAAAAAAATAATAAAATACTACCTTTCAGTTTAATAATGGCTTCTACAAGGTATAGTATGCATGGGGGAAAGAGAAAACTGAGAATAGGTTATCCTAAGGAAATCATCTGAAACAGCAAAAAGAAATTCATGAAGATGTTAATGTGGCACCTGCAATAACAAAAACAAAATCAAGAAGGAAAAAAAGGTCAAAAACTGAAAATATATTGGCTTAATGACACAGTTTAGAGCATTCTGATAAGAAAAGATAGAATATGGCAATAACTTTAAAATGCAAAACCATATTCAATAAAAATATTATAATGTAAAATGGTTTATACAATATGATTATGACATGTAAAATATGTGGATATAAGATAACGGATCAAAATTGTTCAGCTCAACTAAAAGAGCATTTTAATCAAAAATGGCATTTAATGTTATGTTTTCTTTCCAATAAAAGGTAAACTTTACTCTTTGATAGTTCCTGGAAAATTGAAGGGAAAAACTATTCAGATTATACAATTACAGAGATTATACCTAAATATTAGAGTGAAAACTCTGATATGTTAAATTGCAGAATGTTAAGACAGCTTAAAGGTTTTACATTTGCACCATATCTTCCAAGTTCAAAATAATTCTCAATTATTATCATTACAAACACAACATTCCTGTTAAATAAGTGGGTGTTGGTTGGTGGCTCTCTCCATATTTTTCAGGTGAGAAAAATGGAGCTGAGTTTATTTCAGTGACGTGCCCTCTGCTCGATTCAGGAGCAGAGGTCTCTTTATCTCAAGTCAACAATGATTTCCAATGGGCTTGGTAGTCTCTAATCAGAACTTTTAAACTAACTTTTTCTTTATCTGCCCAACTTTGAATACGGAATACAGTGTTTTTTCTGCCAGAGATTATTTTATAGCACTGTAAAGTCATTTTGGAAGTCTAACTATGACTGCTTTGTATAAAGTGGAGAAATACAAAATTCTGAAAATAAATTTGAGCCAGTAAAATTTTTCTGAAGAAGAAAAAAATCGCATGAGGTTTTGTTTGTGATATATGTGCACGTAACATATTTTCATGATCAAAGGAAGTCAATGCTATTACGAGAAAAATAGCTCTCAGAATTACACTACAATCGGATCAATTTTTCAGCATTACCTCTGCTGTTATTTGTTGGACTAATACTCTAAGACTTTAAAGAATTATGCCTGAAAATGCTTGCAAGTAATTGCACTTGTGATTTAAATAGCAATGCTTGGGTTGTGCATTTTTCCCCCCAAAGCTATTTGTAGTTGTACCAACAAGCCTGATGGGTAAAATTTGGCCTCTGACTCATAGCTTTGAAAACAAATGCTTCATGCACATTTTAGAAAACTGTTTATAACAATTTACGTTAGTCCCAGCTTTTAAGCAAATATTGTATAAAAGAAAGTTATGACATACTCTGATGTTTCCATAAAAAATCTTTACCTCTGTAAAAGTTAGAATAGAAAGTTATATTTCAAATAAAAGTTATTTTTAATTTCTCAAGGAAAACTACATGGTTATTAACTTGAGTTTCCACAGTCTAAATAGAAAACTGAAACAAGTCTCTTAAAAAAGGAATAATGAATTCATAGTATTGAGGATACCTAATTTTCAAGAATTTTATCTATCTATGCTTTCACAAAGCCAAACTTGTTAGAAATTATAACACTAATATTTTTCTCATTCCTTTAGAATAATGATCAATAAGAAAAGTAATAAAGGTACTAACCAATTATGTTTTTTATTAATGTTCATTTTGGTACATCTATCCTTACTAACATTTAAACATTTAGTTGTCCCAGATTCGGTCTTTTTCCCTGTTCACTCGCTTACCCATTTCCAAGTCTATATTTGAAGTCGTTTCAATCAGGGCAGCTTGTTCATGGGAACCAACTGATTCAGAACGAATCTTTCCTAATTGTTTTATGTTCACATGGGTGTTCATTCTGGCTCCTCTCCAAGCTTCCAGCCAAGGGGGAAAATTACCTTTCCACACCCAACTAAAAACAGAGTCAGAGAATAATTCCTTTGGTGAGCAGCGTCTCTGAATAAGCAGTTTTAGCGTGGTGTGTGTATTTTTTTTTAATGAAGATCTGTTTGTAGATTAAGCCCACAAAGTAGTTTCCACATAGAGGGATACAAGATCCTGTTGTTGGTTTTTTTCAGAAATCACATTCTGAAATTTACTATCTTTATTATCAAGTTTTTAAAATCCCAAATGACATGCTTTTCCCGTATTAAACAGTTGCCTTAAAAAGCAAATTATAATTCTTTTCTCAGTCCATTTTTTTTTTTGGTCTTTCATCTCTACCCTTCCAAAATAACATCTTCTTTTGAGATTGTCATCTTTTATGCTGTTCTAAATGAGCATGTCTTAGCTCTTTCTTTTCAGAAGGTAAATATTAGTGCCCTGGTTTAAAAAAAAATCCTGACTATTATGACACAGAATTTCTCGCATAGTTTCTTTTCCTTTTGAATACGAGTCCAGGATTACTTACTGTCGGGTTTGACCTGGGGAAAGTATCTGCGCCCTCCAGAGAGGCCTGGTCCGAACATCCTATAGCCGGGATTGCGTTGCTTTAGGAGAGCAACATAGATTGGGTGCTCATAAAAATGCAGAGAAAAATCTCCATGAGCTGAATTAATATTCCAGAGGAAGATTCATAGATTAACAAGGACATTATTGGTGAGGTTTTAAAGCCTCCAGCTTCTCTCCCAACCCACCTCCAGAAAGTATCACCCTCCACCCCCCCTTTCCAAGGTGATGAATCAGACAATCCACTCATCGTGGGAGTGGTTTCTGCAGTGGCTACTGGCAAAGCGCTCCAGTGGAGGGTTGCTAAACTCTTTTTGAAAATGGCGGTGATGACAGACTGGGTGGGCTTTTGCCAGACAGCTTATGAGAGTAGGATTTTAAACGCAGGACTTTAGATGAATGCCACTATAAGTGAGAAGAGCTAAACAAAATCAATAATGTGTGTGGATGTAGGCATCCAAACAGATATTTGAAAACATTTCTATCTTCCACATGGTCATAAGAATTTACTTTTACCAAGAAAATTAATGACTTCGCTTCATGTTAAGGTAATTTTGACTTCAGATAAAACATATAAACATCAAATAACTTTGTCATTTGTCTTCTTGCAGAGTTTGGAGGAGGTACATAATCCCACAACATAAATCTTGTGGTGGTATTTACCAACAAACCTCTGATTTGGGAAAATAAAAAAACACTTGTCTGATCCCTTATTTTATGAGAATTCCCCCCATTTTATAACTCTAGCCAGCTAAGAAAACTAGGTTTCTTTAACCTTCTTTAGGCTACACCAAGATCTTAATCAAACTAGGCAGGTTGCTGTTTTATTTTTCACAGAATGCAAGTACAAGCTTGCATATTGCCAGGTCTCATAATCTGCACCCTGTTTATGAATGAATCTCAGGAAGCATTTTAAAAACATCAGAGTAGATCTTTCCATTTTCCTTAACCATATTCTCTTTTCTTCCCTTATTTAATGTCCTTTTATAGTAAATTCTTTACTAAAAAAAGAGACATAAATATTCCATTCTAATACCTCCAATTCAAGGCTATATAAACGGTGCTATCTAATTGCATTTTTCTATACTTAGTCAACTGTGTGCCCAAATATCTCTTTCTTTTTTCCACACTGTTATCCTCTATTCAGGAAACAATCCACAAGCATTTACGAAATACTTGCAATGTATTTATTCTTCAGTATTAATTTCTTCCTTCTCTGAACTTATTAATTTACAATATGAAAGGCTCTGTGAGAAACAAGGAAGCCCCAACTTTTTTCTTCTAGGAGCTTACATTTGAGCATGTGTGTGTGTGTAAAAGAGAAGGGTGAGTATGTGGGGGGAAATTATGTAAACAATCAACTACAATTCAAGTCAGAATGAAAACAGTGGTAAATGTATTTCAGATGTGTTCCTTTTGACATATCCAAAAGTTCAATGAAAGGATGCAGCCTCTGTGCCTAGAGGTGGATACAGGGTGGTAAAGTGAAGGGCAGAGAATAAGGTGGAGGCATTCTCTGAGACAGCAGCATGACAGAAGGCAGGGGCATGGCTGAGCTGCCTCTGTAGGTAATTTAGTACTTTCCCATTTGCCTCTATCTCCAGGGAATTGAATGTCTCCAAGAGATGACCTTGATGACCAAACATAATGTCAATTAATACATGCACACATCAGTCCTGAATGAGCTGGATTTCACCTCTATCAGAAAGTAGCGCCTTATTCAAGCCCTGTTTTCTTTTGTAGTTGAAAGTTTCCCATTTAGTTTAGACCTTGGGAAGATAATGTTGGGGACCTGGTTTGAGCCAATACTTTCATGTGCTTTTATTTTTTACTTATTTATTTTTTTGCTGGGAAAGATTCACCCTGAGCTAACATCTATTGCCAATCTTCCTCTTTTTTCCTCTCCAAAGCCCCAGTACATCATTGTATATTCTAGTTGTGAGTCTTTCTAGTTCTTCTATGTGAGCCGCCTCCATAGCATGGCTACTGTCACATGAATGGTGTGGTTCCACGACCGGGAACTGAACTCAGGCCACTGAAGCGGTGAGAGCACCGAATTTTAACCATTAGGCCATTAGGGTTGGCTCTAATTTCATGTGCTTTTAAATCTCCATTTTTTTTTAAAAAAGAAACTTAACCAAAGCCAAAAATATTCAACAACGAATCCAGAAAATGTAAAGTGATTTCACATGGTTCCTTTTTTGGGGGGTACCTGAAAAAGATTTCCTTGAACCTCTTTGTGGATTCTCAACATTAGTTTTTCTACATTATCTTCTTTATTCTCTGATCACTTTTTTCTTAAGTGATTAAAAGTCATTTGTTATTTCAACTGATGTACTCATTTACTCAACATTTATGATGATATATTTTGTTCCAAGCACTGTGTGAGAACTCAAGGAGTTTAAAGGATTTTTTTTGTTGGTTTTTTTGTTGTTGTTTTATTTTGTTTTTTAGGGAAAACTAAAGACTAAATAAAGTGAGATAAATGCTCTGTCAGGGAAGTCCAGACACTCTGGGATCCTGCAGGAAGTGTATTTACCGCCTATCTGGAGAGTCCAGAAGGATTCCAGAGCTCAGCCTAAGCTGACTCTGAAGGCAAGAAATAGTCAAGCAGAGAGAGCAGAAGATAAAAGCATATAAAGGTGAGAGAGAACGTTAAAAATTATGAGAAACTGAGGATGACAGAAAAGTGGATGGAGGAAAAAATGAAGAACTGAGCAAAAAGTGAGATAAGGGAAGGATGACAGCTTAGAGTTAAACGTGTTGAATTTGTGATGCTTGGGGCTATCTCTGTTTGCTTTTGTTTACTCCCTGGAGTAAATCCCTCCTTGAACACTGTGATAGCATCCTGTATACAGGACCAAATTCAAACTCTGTAGAAGGCATTTAATGCCCTGCAGTTCTGTCTCCAGTGATAACTTTCCAGGTTAATCTTACAACACTCCTGATCTCCCTATTCTCAAGCACACCATGAACTCTCAAATTCTGACTCTTTGCTTAACAAGTCTCTGCTTAGCTTTACTCTACCTGGTAAAGTTCTACTCATTCTGCAAGATCCATTTAAACGTGCTGTCTATGTAAAGCATTTTGGGACCCTTTCTGACCCCTAAGTCAAAATGAACAACTGTCTCTTCTACGCTGCCATGGTAATCTAACCTTACCTCCATTAAATGAGCACTTATAACATTTGACTAATAATAGCTAATAAATAGCTATATACACCACTTGCTATGTATAAGGCACTTCTTTAACTACATTAACTCATTTAATTCTCATAACTGACGTGTAAGATACATACTATTATTACCCCCATTTTATACATGTGCAAACATAGGGAGTTTAAGTAATTTGTCCAAAGCCACACAGTTAATAAGTGGTAGAGCCAGGATTCGACCCAGTCCACCTGGATCCAGGGTCCATACTCTTAGCCACTGTCCTATAATGAATTCCTAAAAACTAAAGACTGACTTTCACTCATCCTGTATTCCCAGTATCTCTAGTGCTGGGAATACTCCATGACTATCTGTTACATTATTATTTATGTTAATATGTTTAAATGTCAAAGAATAGCTTTTAATAACTTCCTGTGATAATATGTTCTGGTCTCACTCTTTATATGGTCAGGAAGTTCTTCCCAGTATTCATCTTGAATCTCCCTTAATATAGTCAAAATGCATTCCCTTTGGTTCAGTCCTCAATAGACACAAAAAAAGCCCTTTAGCCTTCAATTTTTCCCTTTCTGCTGGCTCATTCTAATCACCATACAAACGTATTTCCATTCCTCCCATCTAAAACATGTTTTAAAACAAATATACAAAAAAATCTCTTGATCCCAATTCTCCTCCCAGCCACCTCCCCATTTCACTTTTACTCTTTATAGCAAACCTCTTGACAAGAGATCCATACTCAATTTCACCATTTCATCTCCACCTATTCTCTCTTAAGCCCATTTCAATCAGATTTTCACCTCCAATATTTCTCAGAAATTAGGTCTAATCAATGGTCAGTTCCTCATCATTCATATAACGTGGCTATCAGCATAATTCAATACAGTTGATCATCTTTTCTTTGATACACTTTCCTCACTGGAGTTCCACCACACCACATTCTTTTTTCTCCTCTTACTATTCACCACTTCATAGATTCTTTTGCTCCTTCTGCCTCTTCTCCTTAAGCTCTCATGGTTGGAATTCCATAAGACTCAGCCCTTGGTTCTCTTCTCCCTTTTTGCTACACTTCATTAATTATATCGTCTTGTCTCATGGCTTTAAGAATCATATAGATGCCAATGACTACCAAATTTTTATCCCCAACCCAGGCAACTTTCCTGAACTTCACATGTATTTTTCAAAATGTTTATTCCACATCTCATCTTAATATCTGATAGACATCTCAAACTTAACATGTTCAAACTGAATTCCACTTTGACACCCTCACTCTGCCCTCAAACCTACTATACACATAGTTTTTCCCCATTGGAATAGATTACAATTCCGTACTTCCAGTCATTCAGACCAAAAATCTGATGACATCTTTGATTCCTCTCTTTTTTTCACACCCCATATCCAATCTATCTACAAATCCTCTCAGCCCTACTTTCAAAATTTATCCAGGACAACTTCCTCCCACCTCCACTGCTACTATACTAATATTGACAACAAAGATCTTTCACCTGAATTACTGTAATAGCCTCCTAGCTGGTGTGACTGTTACTTTTCTCTCTATATGTAGTCTATTTTCCACATTGCAATGAGAAGAATTCTTTGAAAATGTAAGTCAAATCATATAATCTCTCTGTTCAAAACTTTGTGATATTTTATCATATCCAGAGTCAGTCAAATCCTTATGATGCCTTTTAAATAGCCCTAAATCATCTGTTCTGCTCTTCTCTTTAAGTTTTCTGACATTATCTTCTTCCCCTCTGCTCTATGTAAGTTTTTTCTGCTTTAAGATATTGTATGGGATTTGTCCTCCACCTGAGATGTTTATTGCCCAGATATTTGCATGGATAACTCCCTTTTCTTCTTGAAGTATATCCTCAAAAATCATGTGCTCACTAAGGCTTACCCTAATCAACCATTTATCAGTGGTGGGTCCCCACTTTCAAATTCCCCTTTGCCTGCTCTAATTTTTCCATAGCATTTAACACTTTCTTATATGCCGTTCTTATTATTTCATTATACTTGTCTTCTCTGCCCACTAGACTGTAAGCTCTTGTAACTCAGGGATTTTGGGGACTATTTTGTTTACTCCTATAACCCAAATGCCTAAAATACTGTCTAGCACATTGTAGGAGCTGATAAATGCTTGCTGAATGAATAGACATGAATATAACTATCCTTCCTTAGGCTTTAGCTTTCTAGATTGAATAAACACAGTTCATTACATTGTCTACTTTCCAACATGAATAATTTTTTATGATTCTCTTCTGGATTTTCTCCATATTCTTAAAATATTACTTGTTATATATCTAAATGGAACTCAGCACTTCAATAAAGTCTGAGAGTAGAAGAACAATGACATTGAAATTCTCCAAATATTCTTCTGTATTTATCATAGAATCACTGCTAGATTTCTGATATTATTCCAAAAACTAGAAAAAATTGTCCTAGAAGAAGAAACAATAAACCTGAGCTCTTCGTTCAATGACAAATATGCCTGACCTCTGATAACCATATGATTTGAATGGCAGATTATTTGCTCACTAGTGTAACATCTCCCTGACCTCCCTATAGACTCTTTTCTCTATATTATGAAACCCTATGGTTTTATATATTCTAAAACCTTAAATAACTATCTACAGGCTTCATGTACCATTCTACATTACTAGAATCTGTGGTTCAAAAAGGACAAGTGAGCCTTTCCTTTGGTCTTTTCTTGTGGCCAGCAACAGCTGGATTACTCTGGAAGACTTACAAGGATCTTATTTGCTATTTGAAACTAACTATAATCCAATTGTGTCAAAGAACTGAATGTGACCAAATTTTAGAGCTAATAAGAGCTCATAAAACACACTTTGAATCTAGCATGATCTGTACCTTGATGCCACGTTATCATCATTATCTATCGAAGTTTTTGAAAACATGCTTTTTTTATTTGGTGGGCAGATAGGTAGAGTCGGTGGCAGGGTTTGTTTGTTGTTGTTGTTTGTCTTTTCGTGTATTGTAGAGTAAGATTCCTTGGCAGCAGAAGTTTTACAATAAATTTCTGTTTGCCTGGTTTAAGGCACATACTAGTCTTCTCTGTTAAGATTTTACAAGGGCATGACTTCTTTTGCCTCATAGTCAGTTTGCTCTGTATTCATCAGAGCCTGGGAGTCAATAGGGCATCCTGGAATCAAAAGGTCTGTATAGTCACTCAGAATTTGGTTTGAATACTGTCTGCATCACTTCCTTCATTCAGTGAATATTTATTGAGTATCCATTTATGCCAATTCTGTTTTGGATGCTGTGTATAAATAGTTCAAAAAGAACACAAGTTCTTGTTCTCATGGAGCTTAAACTCTGCAATTTTAACCTCTTTGGTTAAACCTAATAGTGTTATTGGGAGTTTAACTGAGATAATTTCTGTAAAGTACTGAAATAACTTATGTCAAGTGCTTAGACAGTATTTCAGTTTCTAGGGAGAATGGCATCCTGATACCTAACATAGTGATGCCTAGCAATGATTACACAAAGCATTTCCAATCTAGTGTTCACTCTTTGAGAGTGTTATCAAAAGCGAAATTGATAAAGTATTGATCTTTATGACATCAGCTTCAAAATTAGGGGCTTATACACAGAGCTGGTTTGCCTGAAAACCCTCATTAATAATTTGTTATTAATGACTTTAAACATTTTTTTAACAAGTTAAGTGTTAGCCACACATCACTTCTTGGGGGTAATTTCCTTCTGAAGTGTTCTATTGTATAATGGATAGAGCACTTGAAAGAGAGTAAGCCTGGTACTATCTCAAATTTGGGGGAGAAAATGAGCCAGTCATTTCTCTTCTTTGGGTCTGCTTCATCCAGAGGATGAGAGAGTAGGATTTGATCTAAAGACATCAAGGTTCTCTTATAGTTAGTTACAAGATTTTATGGTTCTACCTCCTTTATTTTTCCAAAACTCATGCTTCTTAAGCTGCAAAGACTATCCTATATTTGGAATGCTATGTTCATTCATGTATTTTATAATTTTTGAATTTAGAATATATTTTTTAAATTGACCACATCTAAATAAATGAACAAAATTTTAGAGGGTTCTTTACTTTGGTTTCCTCTTGTCTTAATTTCTTCCATTCCTTGTTTCTGCATACGTATGTGTGAGTACATGTGTACAGGGTAGGCTGAAGCATTTTAAGGGAAATTTGTATGGGAAAGGCACAAGTGGTAAGAGCAAACGATTGCTATTCTTTTTCCCTGTTCAAGCTGTGACCTCAAGGAAAATTTCCATCTCCTCGTGTATTGGCTGTCAGTCTACAGACTATAAGATTCCTGATTCTAATCTCCATCTTGAATTCCTAAACCTAATAGGTAGGAAATCTTTGGTTATGATACAACTCAAATTAATTTAAATACAACTCAAATTAGCTTAAGCCAAATTTATTGGCTCATGTAATACTAAAAAATATAGGTGTTGATTTTACTTGGATCCAGGGACTCCAGAGACATCATTAATACTCGGTCAATTTCTCTCTTCTCTTCATTTCTTTTCTTGTCTGTCTTTTCCTTTTGTTCCCTTCCCCTCCCTTTTTTCCCTCCCCCCCTTCTGTCCTGTCTTTGCTGTTAGCACCATTTTCAAGCAGGCACTCCCCATGCAGTCCCACGCTGAACCAGGGAGAAGGACGGCCCCACCTAAACCACATGTGCAATGAGTGCAGAACTAGTGGATCTCCTAGAAGACATCTGGAAGAAAAAAAAATTATTCATTATTCTATTTCTTTAAACCATTCACTCATAATCCTTTTTTTAGATGCATTCGGTAAGAATCGAAGTAAAAATGTTAACTGAAAATGGTCATGCCCTACTTCCTAAAGTTATAAATATATCACTTTTGAAAAGAATACATAATTTTTGTTTAGGCATTTGACCAAGAATCTATTTTCAATAGGCTGTTTCTCAAGGGCTTGGAATTACCAAACAGAGAAGAAAACTCCTTCTTTTTTTTTAAATCATCTCCAATTGAAATAAAAATGTTTAATCAGATTTCCCTGTCAAATCCTCTCAATCCCAAGATGAAATGTTATAAAAACAAAAGACAACAACAACAAAACTTACGCAGGATTTGGAGAATACAGATCTTTGAATTTCTTGTCATATTTCCTATTTCTACTGGTCAATCAGTCATTGAATATTTATGAGCCCTAACTGTTGGCCTGTCCCCTTGCTAGTCACTGGGGAAATATGAACAGAATACGGACCTTACTGTTACGAGCTAACAGTCTCATACGGAAGCAGATAGATTAAGAGGTAATTACATAACAGAATGTGTTAGGTATTATAATAGAAATGAGTATCCATCTCTTCCTGGGGATTCAGAAAAGGCTGCAAAGAGGAGAAGCCATCTGAAATGCATTTTAAAGAATAAGAAAGAATTTTTCAGGTTGAGAAAGAAGACAGGGACCTGGGGAAAGACATCTCAAGAAGATGAAACCACATGAGCAAAGTAACAGAGGAGTGAAAGGGCTTAGCATTTAGAGAAAGGATAAGACGTTCAGTAGATTACATGCTGGAAGTTGGAAGTGATGAGGCCAGAAAGGAAGGTTTCAGTCAGATCTGAAGACTTTAGATACCAAGTGAAGAACAATATTTTTGTAGCTAGTAATCTTCCCCACCTCACTAGTTTATAGAAATGCAACCTCATGTAAGCATGCATACAGGGCCTGTATAGGCAGCTCATTGGGTACTATACTAATGATTAAGATCCACAGTTGCCATTTTCAATTCATTTTTCTCAGAATGGGACAGCAGGACAACACAGAAAGGATTTTGGAGCAGCTTGCACCACTAGCTCTGTTATATAGGACCCAATGGTTGTTTGCATTAAGAGAGCTGTCTTTCTCAGCATTCCTACATATTTTTTCTTATAGGAGATGTATGTGTGGTATTTATTGACATACCAAACACATTTGAATCTCATTCAACTAATTTACACCTTTAAATGACTGATCTAACAGGGTAAATGGCCTGAGAATCCCTGCACATAAACTTTTGGTACACTTGCTTTGTGGGTTCTTGTTTCCCAGCTGTCATGAGAAGACCTCCCATCCCTATGAAATCTATCCTTCACTCCAGCTATGTCTAGAATCCTCAGATTTCCCAAGATGTCTCATGCGTGCTCATAAACATGTCTACTGGAACATTCCATGATATCTACCATTTTCTTCCTCTCCTCTCTGGCCCCCTCTGGTGATATTTGCTCTGGTGGGCTACAGTGCTCAGAGATGAGCCACTTTTACAGCGTTACCATCATCTGCTGCACACCACCACCTCCTCCTGGAATCTTCAAGAGATAGAAGCTACAATGGATTCTGCAAAGAAGGGTTATTAGACTTTCTGTTCCAACTGGGAACCGTGTGCCAGTGTTGCCAGTAATCAGTGTTTATAGGTTTTAGTGACGATACCATTTCCGTTTTACGTTGATCACCTCCTTTTCCAGAGGAATCAGGCAGGCGTTGCAGTCGAGACAAATCACTATGATGAACAACATGGTGTGTTTATGGTTGTTTCTTCCCCTCTGACCACCAAGGTTTTGTTTCCTACGCCAAACTTGTCTTCCCGACTCTCTTCACGGATGAGATTCTCTCCTGGTAGCTCCCCAGTCTCTCATGCACACCTCAATTTCTGATGAGCCCATCCACACATAGTGAACCCAGAGGCACACAGTTGGGTGGGACAAAGCGAGCCTTCCCTACAATTTGATTCATGTTTCTCACATGTCAGTCGCCCTTGCCTTTTAGGAAAAGCCACAAAAAAAGGGAGAACACGTTTAATATAGCATATATTTATTCATTGCAATTACCAAATGCTAACAGGAGTCTCTATGAAGAAAATGCTGTAAAAGCTCTAAAATGAAAAATATATATATATTTATTTACCTTCAGCATCCTTTGAAATATTTTTTAAAAATAGTCAAGTGAAGTCATTTCGAAAAAGTTACACTGATAATCAATATGGGGTCGGGAGGGGAGGCAGAGACTTCATATACAGGAAAGAGACAGGCATAGCTTGGCCCAGGAGCAAAGCCTTGGTTCTGGGAGAGTGAAGCACACTTGAGACCAGTACAGTGTGTCACTCAGCCTTCTTCCTGGCCTGCCCATGCCTGAGACTTAGGGAGACAATGGTACAAAAATCTTCACCTTTGAAAGATAATATAATGCATTATTAATTTGATACCCTTTCATAATAAAAGAGGGTGACGTTCCTTTTTCTTCTCCCCAGACCACTGCATCACAGGATCCAGTTCTCCTCAGTGGGAGAGAGGGCATTGGCTGGGCAAGGGCAGTGTTGCACATGGCATCGTCAGATCTGCTCATGACACTTTGATGAAATCCTCCAAGAAATCTCAGAAATGTTTGGAGGTTGAGAGGGTGGCCTTGTTAGTGAGCTGGGGGTGTGTATTAGAAGATGGGGGCCCTATCTGGTAAAGGATCCAATACAATTAAAAGGACCAGAACTACTTATCCACCCCTTTTTCCTACAGACCGTCCTTCATTGCCTCGCTACACTTTGTTTATCAGTTCGGGTGTACAACTATAACCTTTAGCTTGTTTCTTGGTTCACTACCTCCTTAGAAAAGTCCCCCAAGCAGATCACACCGAAAACCACATCATTACCCTTTGTGTTTCTTCAATTCATTATGAATGCTAAAATTAGACAAAAGCTCCTCATCAGCTACAGAAAGTTAATTTCGGACTTTACTAATGCAGCCGCAGCTTTTTATTGTCATACACTGCACCCAGTACAAACTGTAAACGGCAACATCACTTTGACTTGTCATTGTTCAGTTTAGCTCTTAACTGGCTTAAGAGCACTGTGTTACACATCATCTTGAGTCATAAGGAGTCTAGCATGTCAAGATTCTCACTCGACTGACTCCAACCTTTCCTTATCTCTTCCCTCCAACTTCTTTCACAGCTTTACCTCCTGCCCCATCTATCCCTCTATCTTTTCCCTACCAGGTTTTCAACAGTCTTGTCATCCTCAGAACTGCATCTCAGGCCATGCAAGTGTTAGCCTACTTAAACATTTTCTCTCAACCTGCATCCCGTCCTTTCAAGGACCAACGTGCCTAATCTCAGCAGAGCCTCTCCACCCCTCGTACAGCCCAACCCAGAGTCTGAGCTCAGGTTGCTGCATGCTCTGGGGCTTCTCCACCTCCACCCTGTTATACCTCTCCACCCACTGCCTCTGTCCCTTGCCCAGTCTACACCCGGAGGCGAGCGCTTGCTCTCCCAAGCTACTTATACCATTATCTTCACTCCCCATCCCTAGAGCCAGTTTTACTGCTCACTGTTCACTAGAGGGGAAAAAAAACTGAGGCAGCACTCAAGTATCTTTCAGGAGGCAGCTGAGGAGGAATGCAGATGCTCTAGGACAGTCACTTTCAATCCTTTTTTCTTTTTTTGACATAGCCCATCACAAGAAATACGTTTCACACTCTGACCCAGTGCATACACTTATATACCAAAGAAAGTATAAATTAATACAACACACCAGAGAAAACAACTGAACACACCAACTATATCATGCACAGAATTAACTCATGTGAATTTGATCACACATCAAAAAAAACCTGGAAATTTATATTATAGATATGTACTCTTTATTACGTTGTGTACATTTCTGTGTTATAATACCTAACACTTATTCAGCACTTGCTCTGTGCTTGGCACATATATTAAATCATGTAATTTTCCTAATACTGTGAGGTAGCTGCTGGTATTAGCCTTACTTGACCCATAAGGAGACTGAGGCACAGAGAGATTAACCAAATTTCCCAGGGTCACATGGAAAGGAAATGACGAGACCAGGATTTGAACCCAGTTTGACACACTCCAGGACTACTGCCCTGCCCCCTCTACATTAGACATGTGTAACTTTATATCACTACGTAGGGCTATGTTCACAAAACAAAGTGATTGCTATTTATGGGTAATTTAAGAGTTTTCATAGGTTATTAAGATCACTGTGATTCTGGTTCCATCCACTTAATTTGTAATCTTATTCCCTGCAAGGTAAAATTCACAGTAAATACTCATATTTGACAGACACACTTTTTCAAATTTTGAAGATGGCTATTTTCATGAAATAAATTGGTGTTAAGAATTAGTATAATATTGCTAGTTAAATATGAAAAACAATAAATTACATATCTAGATTCAGGATAAATCGATATTATGATGAATAGAATGCAAAACACTTTAGTAATTTACTAGTGCATCATTCTAATATTCTTTTAAACAAAAAGGAAAAACATATACGTTAATAACATCACTATCAATTGAATAACAACTGAAAAAATCCACCCCTAGAAAACCATAACTATGTGCTAGTGTCAGGCAGTCTTAAAATCATAAGGATAGGAAAACTGAACATTTCTTTCACTTAACAAAAAACAAATAATAAAATTTAGGTCCTATATTTCAATTATTGGTCCTATAGTTCAATTATTGGTCCTATAGTTCAATTATTGGCTGAAGTTTCCATTCTTTTTATAATTGTGAAGATAATATAACTTTTTTGGTTCCTTTCATTCTAGGAATGCCTGTGTGGTATCTTTATCTATCATCCTGATTGTCATTTTAGGGTATAGTAATGTGAATCTTATATCTGAATGGCATTTTTTCCTGTCTTAATAAATATGGCTAAATTTATGAAATCTCACATTGAGAGGCTAAGCCAATGTGGAAGAAAGCACTAAATGAGTCGGAAGACCTAAACTGACCTTGGGCAAGTCCTTTGCACCATCTCAGGCCCTCATGTGTCTTTTGTGCAATAACCATGGTTCTTCCCAAACCTAACACTTGATTATTATATTGAATACATACTGTGTGGTAAGCATTGGGGCATAGAAAAGTAATAATTTGCAATAATATAGGATAGAAAAGCTTACCACAGAAAATCATCAGGGAATTATACATTATGATAAGAATTAACCATGCAGCTTTAATTAATGCAATTCCAAATTTCCCTTTCTCATAAATTTATAACAAAGTGTATTTATTACAAAAATGTTTATTTCCTAGACTCACAGACTGTGAGAATAAGAAGGAGCCTGATTTCATCTAACATAACATTTCCACTCTGTGGAAAAGAACTCTGAGACCCAGAGATATAGCAGCTTTGCTCAAGGTACAATTTACTTAAACACAAATGGTAGGAAGGCTTCAAAAAATTTAACCATAGCATTCCTTGAATATTGGCAAGAAAAAATCATTTTAAATGTCAGAAATTTTTAAATAGAACTTTAAAAAATCATTTTATCTTCTTAATGTTTCCATGTCTTTGAAGTATTTGAAATGCTTTGTCTTCAAAACTAAGTTCTATGCGAGTATTTCAAGCTGGTACAGAGAAATAAGAAGTCTGTGAAGTTACACTAATGGGCTCCACCTACCCAGAAAAAAAAAGCAAACGAACAAGTTTAACAAGTTCTTGCTGAGAACATACATTTACTAGAGCTATTAATTTAGCACAGTAGTAATACTGATATAAAGCAACTGTGGCAGGAGGTAAGATAATAAGACAGCAGTAGACATGGGAAAATGGTCAAATCCTTCTTCAGGTTTCACAAGTTTGATTCCAATTCAACACGTGTATGCACCACAGGCTGTGCGTGAGGTAACATTTATGGTTACAGTTGTATCTGGGAGGGATCTCTAAAGGAGAAAATATGTAGTTAGGCAATAAAAGACAATCCATTCGGCTTCTAGTAGTGTTTCCAATTTCAAAATCATTTTGAAATTAAAGATTTACCATTTAAATAAAATATTCACCCCATCTTAGAGAATTTGGCAACCATAATCACCACTTTGCCCTGATATCGCTTTCAGGTGGGGGTCTGGGAAACTCTAGCATGCATCAACCTCACAATTTATCAACTGTCAAAGTTCAAGAATGTCATTACCTGGCTAGATCCTGCAAATACCATTTTAATGTGTTAATAGCCCCTAGTGAGCACCATGTCCTTAATTATGTATCTACACAGTTAGGTTGAGAAGAAGATGGATAAGACCATCCCAATCTACTCATTTGTTCATTGCTATCAAGTCAAGTATTAGCTGGTTCTAGAAATAACCCAGACCACTGAGCATGCACTTATCTTTTAGCAAGTTTTGATAATCTTTATTATCAAATAAAGTGCCACAAGTTCCTGAAATTCAAGGACAATTAAATTACCCCCATATAACATCCTTTAACATAAAGATGCTTCAGGGGCCAGGCCGGTGGCATAGTAGTTGAGTTTGCGCACTCCGCTTCAGCGACGCAGGGTTCACGGGTTCCTATCCAGGGTGCAGACCTGTGTACCACTTATCAAGCCCTGCTGTGGCAGGCATCCCACATATAAAGTAGAGGAAGATGGGCACGGATGTTAGCCAAGGTCCTATCTTCCTCAGCAAAAAAGAGGACTGGCAACAGATGTTAGCTCAGGGCTAATCTTCCTCATCAAAAAAAAATAATAAAGAAATAAAGGTGCTTCAAAAAATGGTGAACTATGTATTTCACAATGTGTGCAAAAGAAGTGAATATTTCATTTAAAATATACTTTAAATTTAGAAGTTAATGGGATTTCAAGTACTTTCATTAAATTTGGAAATCTTTTGGTCTGCTACTCTGTCCCAGTAAAATGCCTATGGCAGAAAATCACACTACCAGAATTTCTGATTTTATATTCGGTTTTCATTTTCAGTACTTATATTCTGTTACTAATTGTGAATATAACACAATACTATTGGGGATTATTTCAATATAGTTATTAATTTTTGAACTTTGGAAAGTCTAAAACTTTTTAGCAATTTTGCATCAAACATGATATAACATGGTAAATCAAGCATCAGGTCAAGGAGCAAATTAGAAGAAATCTAAGTTTCTTTCCAATTTTTGTCATTAAAAGAAGTTTTTGCTACATCCATTTTTTTTCTGCATTCATACTTGAAGACCATATTATTTATCAGAGTCAATAACATGTTATTTGAAACACTGACAACTTTATGTAAAATTAACGAGAAAAGTAGCTTCATTGCAGAGAAATTATTTTTTCCATGTCTTGTTAAATGGTTAATCTCACCAATATTTGTCAGGTTTTTATGCAGTGTTCTGTGCTAGGTACGGCATCTAGTTGAAGGCACTCAATAAATACTAGTGAAATAAATGAAAGAATAATATTAAAGTCTCAAAAATTCTTGGAAAATTCCCCATGGGTGAAAAAAAAAATCTTAATGAATTACTCATTATTTGTTTTAAAATAAATATGTCTCAGGCTCATTCATGTTAACAGTTTAAATGGTCAGTGGTTCTCAGGTGGTTTCTATTTTTAAAGTATGAGATTCCCCTTTTAAATATTTACATATTTTGCATTTATATAAAAGCTTTTTACTGGATTGTAATACTACTAATTAACATCTGTCAAGAAAATACTCAATGACTAATGTAACAATTAATTTGTATTTTATTAATTTTATTGTATTTTACAAATAGGATAATTTTTATAAATATTTGAAATATTTTATAAACATCTGAAAATTTGAATAAATTTTTGGAAGTATTCTAATTGTTTATTCCAAATAATAAATGGAAAATATATAAATTTTGGGTCTACCAATTATTTAGTCTACAGGTGATGGGTAAATGTAAGAAATCAGGGGCTCCTTGCAATAATTTCAGCCTGTCAAGGTCGTGGCTTACAGGTTGGACTCCACTGACCTGAGGAAAATAAATATTATAAATATACTGTTATTTTTTGACAAAGGCATCATGCTCTCTGAAGTGTGGCCTCCTTATGGATATCTTGGATCTCCAACACCTAGCATGTGTCTGACACAGAATAAGAACTCCATCCACATTTGTTGCATGAATAAACAAATTATTGAATTTCATTAATTGGCAGCTTTCTATAAATTCATTATGCATCACTTTCTCAAATTATTTCACTGACAGAATCTTCTTCTGTTTTAATAATCGATGAGTATTCTTACATCAAGTGGGTGTTTGTTGGGATCTGAGTGTGGGTGGAGGAGGGGACATTTGCAGAGCAGGTGGAATCTCTGCTGGTGCTTGGACCACATCATGCCTGGGATGTGGCCCTATTTGCACCACCTGCCTCACAACAAAGAAGGCCTCTGGGAAATGCTCTCTTTAAAGAGAAAGTAACTACTAAAGAAGGTCAAACAGCTTTTTATGAAGGATCCTAGCATGGAGGAACCCGCGCCCTAAAAGAGATGTACGGGTAAGGTCTCATTCAATGCCAAAAAAGCCCATATTTCTAGAATAAGGGAGAAAAGTATGTGGAGATTTCACAATGGGATATCTAGCCCCATGGGACTTTTTTCCCAAATCCAAAAATCTTGACAATAAAGAAAAGGCATGAGAGAAGGACAATCCTTAGTATATTGTAAGGAGTTTACAGCAAAGACATACACACCAACATGCACATACAAACCAACATACACACACACACACACACACACACACACACACTAGGGCTGAGATCATCCTCCTTAGGAAGATAAACAACAGATAAGCAACAGTAATAAATTGTTATACAAATGTTTGGAGAGGAATACCTAGCATTTAAGAGACTTGTTTTGGATTCTGGTTGTATAAATAAAATGGACATGAAACTTTCCCATCAAGACTTTCATTCTCAACTTGTGTTGAGGAGAAGCAGCTTATCATGGGGCATTCTATGATGCTTCACAGATGAGTAACACAAACCAACATTGAACAAACACCATGAAAGTAGTACTTGGCCTTCAGAAAAGTAATTCTGATGTGGGCTGATGTGAGCAAATGAGTGATAATTGCAAAGATACCTGCAAGGGTGTGTCCTGATGAGGAAATGGTGGAGGGAAGAGAGAATGATAACCCACATGGCATGTCATCCCTGTAAGGCCCTTTGCAACCCACTCTACAACAGGGAAAGGAAGTTCACCTGTGTCTCTGCTTGAAGTAAAATAAAGCAGGGCCCGTTACAGCAGGACTAACCCCCAAAACAATCACTTGCCAAATCTTGTTTTCTTTCAACTCTCCAGGGTTGGCTCATTGTGATTTTGGCACAATCTGTTCCCTCTAGAATGATGCACTTCCCTCCCCAACATCCTTCTCCATCTACAGACATCCTCCTCATCCCATTGAGATCCATCTCAAATGTTAACTCCTTTATGAAAATACTTCTCAGTCTAAAAGCAGATTAGTGTTCTCTCTTTGTTTTCTCTTATAGAATTTTATACAGACTTCTATTACGGAGGTTGTCACATAACATTTTAATATATTTTTTACCTGCATAGATTCCCCCAATAGATCATGTGTTAGTTAACAGAATGCATACCTAGCTTATATTCATATCCTCAAATCCTAGTCCATTTGTGCTCAATAATACTTGTTAATGCTTCAGTACCAGTGAGTATAATTCTCCCTGACTCCCTGGTAGCTCCTCTGAGGGTGCTCAAGTTGTCACTGGCAACCCTTGCTGCTGGTAGCAAGATTAGCACTACCTCTTTCCCCTCTGTGCTCCCAAGGATTCTTCAAGCAATCTCTCATCTTCTTCAGGATTCTTAGACAGTGACGCTTGGGTTAAATGGGGCCGAGATTATTCAAGGAGAGCGAAAGAACTACTCAGGTATCTCTAATAAAATACAGACCATGACACAATGCTCTGGGACTTGGGAAATGTGTCATCAGGCTCAAATGGCTACAAGACCATAACCTGGCTCCTGCTTTTGTCTCTGGCTTCATCTCCTACCACTTCCCTTCACATACTTCATTTCATCTCTGTTGAACTGCATGAAGTTTCACAAACTCATCATGATTTCTCATGCCCCTCATGCAATTCCCATAAATCCTTGCCTATTATACAGATATCATTATCTCCATTTTTCAAATGAGAAAACTGAGACTCATGGACATTAATTGATTTGTCCAGGGTGACACAGTGGAAGATCCCGGATTTGATCTCAGTTTGTCTGACTTAAAAATTTGTCTTCTTTCCCTCTATGTCAAGCAATTTCTCCTAATTAACAGAAACATTCAGGTTGTTCTCCATTGCTGAAAATGTCAGAAACTGGCAATAATAGCTTAAATAATAGAATACTCCCAGGATCACTGTGTCTCCACTCATTTGTGTAACAGTTGTGATATATGCAGCAAAACAACTTAGGAATAAAATCTTATAACTAAGCTTCTATGTCAGAGGTTCTTAAACTTTAAGATACATCCAATCCACTTTGGGCACTTACTAAAAATATAGTTTTCTGGGCCCCATACTCTAAAAATGTGGATTTAGTAAATATAAAATGAGGCCTTAGAACTGACATTTTAAGAATATTTTGAGAAAGAGTTTTCTATGTATTTTTTATTGTGCAAAGGCATTTATTACCATGAAATTTAACACCTCTGCATGGAAGTAAATATTTTTGATGGTAAAAACTTTTATTAAGATCCTGTAGTTGAATAATATGATCAGTCTGAGATAAGAGTTGATGATATAATATTGACACAAGATTCCTGATAGAATTGGGCATTTCTCTTGTACTTCTCAATCAATATCACTGAACGTATGCAGATTTTCCTGGGTGTTCTTCTCACTGACTCTAAGTCGACATTTCTGTGACTCATTATATACAAGTTTGACAGCTTGGATGTGCAGTTCCAGAGGTTAGTCATCAGCATTTCATGGTCCTTGTTGATTATATCATGGAATTTTGATGATGTTTGCAGGTACTTGAGTTGAAAAACTCTCCCATGTTTTAAAAACCTGTTCCCGAGTTTCTTGTTGTAACTCTGCCATAATTGCAAAAAAAAAAAAAAAATGCACTGCTCACTAACTACAACTGCGAATTCATTCTTGAAATCCCCAATGGTAGAAAAATGAAAAAAGTAATCACCACTTGAGATCAAGTGAGGAGGAAATGGATACAACAAATACTAATAATTTGTTCAAGAAGTTGTGATGAAGTAGAGTTTATACGGAGGTAACTGTGAGACATCAGGTCTAGAAAAACGCCATAAGAACTAAGATTTCAGAATTTTTGAAAAATAGAGCTTTAATTCAATTTAACTTAAAATATTTTGGGGGCATATAAGGGGTCTCAGGCAATGCTAGGGAAGCAGGGGGAGAAAAACATGCTCCCCAACTTTAAGGAGCTTTTAACTTCCCAGGCAGCATGTACATAATATCTAGAGTACAATTCAGACCACCATAAACAGCAATTCCCATGGCCACATCCTAAGTCTTGTGAAATAATTCCACTTCTAACATTTAAATTCTAATACAAAAGTTTTAAGACCACGACATACTATCCTTCCAGAAATCTCATTCCTTTGCTTCTAATACATGTGTCTTTGACTTCATTGAGACTTCCAGATCCTTATACCCTGCATTTCTTCAGAATTAATCACCTAGGGGATCTATTCCTCACTTCCTTCCCTTTCCAGAACCTACTCTATAGTCTAACTCTTTGGATACTCCTGTCCATATCCATCTTCACATTATTCTAGATGCCTCTGGAATTTGCCAGTAATCATCTATTTTCAAATTTGTTGGCTTCTTAGTATTTACCATCATCCTCTTAGATCTCTCAACAAAATTTGAAACACACACCCTTTCTTCTTGAAACTCCATTTTGCTTTCATTCATTTATTTATTACTTCAAAAATAATAATTGAGCACTATCATGTGCTAGGTTCCAGGAATACAATTTTGATAAAAAGTCAACATACTTCCTATTCTCATGAACTAACAGTCTCGTGGTGAGGACAGAGAGTAACAATCACACAAAAACATATAAACTTGCAACTGTGATAACTGCAAAAGGGAGGATGTACAAGGCCCTGAGAGCTCCTTATGAATAGAATGTGGCACAAGGTGAGACTGGAGAGTAGGCAGTGTCAAACAGTTCAGGACCTTGTAGCCCAGACTAAGGACTTTTGTTCCCCTTTATTCGAAAAGTCTTTGGAAGTTTTTAAAAGAAATGTATATGATCAGGTTTGCTCTTGGAAATACTTTTTTTTCCAGTACTAATGTAGTAAACAGAATGGCCAGAATGGATGCAGATCTGTTAGGAAGTTAAAACAGTAATCCAGATGAGGCACAATAATTACTTGGCTAAGATAGTGGTAGTCAAGATGGAAAGAAGGGAATGAATTTGAGAGATAATTTAGATGTAAAATCAATAGAATTTGGTGATGGATTGGAAATGGAAGGTTAAGAAGAAAAGGTGTCAATAATATCTCTTGGGCTTCCGTCTTGAACAACTAGATAGATGGTGGGCTTATTGCCTGGGAAGTGGACACTGGTCAAAATGAAAGGACCCTTTCTGAGCAAAAGAACATGAGTTTTCAACACATTGAGTTTGAGCTGTATTTGAAATTTCCAAGAGGAGATGTCAAGTAGGAATTTGGATGCATAGGCATGAAGGTCAGAAAAAGAAAAGGCCTGGACTGGATAGATCTACCTGTAGGTTGTTACTGCATGACATCAGTCTAGAGACTATAAATAAGGAAGAGGGATGTAGGTTCAAGCCTTGTGAAACAATGCATCGAATGGGTAGTTAGAGAAGAACATGCCTGCAAAGAACAGAAAAGTAAGAGCCAGAGAGTTGGGAAAGAAATCAGGAGAATGTCTGTGCTCTTCCTATATTCCAAACTGTTTTGGAACATTTTCATCTTGAAATTCTTCCTTTGATTTACATTACAGTGGACTGAACCAATTCTACCGCTTCTTTGAAGCATCTTTTGTGTCTCTTTTGCTAACTCTTTTTTCTCTTTACCAAGGAAATGGAAACATTTATGTTTTCAGATATTTTCGTGCCTTTCTCTTCATGCTCTTTCTAAGTGGTTTCTTCCACTTATGCAACTTCATCGTCACCTTTAAACTGACAACTTTCACATAAATATCTCTAATCGCTATGTCTCTACCTGTCTTCAGATGGACACAGCATTATCTCTTCCATTTGTAACAGGTTAATTATGAAGCTTAAAATATTTTCACTTTTTAATATATAATAAAGTCCTGCTAATGATAAAATATAGAAATGGATTAGAAGAAATATAAAATGAAACATACAATTTCTTCTCCAGTAAACAGATTCTTGTGAATATTTGCAGAAAATTTCTATGCATATATAGAAATGTGTGTACACAACATATATTTTTATACAAAAGTGTGTGCACACCATTTTACATCTTGGCTTTTAAACTCACTCTAACTTGGACATCTTTCTGTATCAGTATATAGAAATCTCTCTCATTTTTTTCATTCCACTATACAAATATACCCTAATTTATTTAACAATTTCTGCTCTGATAGAATTTTGAGTTGTTACCAATTTTTCACTCTTACAACAATAATGCAATGAACATCCTTGTATGTATATTTTTATCAGTTTTACCAGTGTATCTGGGGCTGAATTCCAAAAACAGAAATTGTTGCATCAAAGTGTATGTATATTTAAATTTTTGTTAGCTATTGTCAAATTGTCTTCCCCAAACATTCTACCTTTTTGCATTTCCACTTTCAATCAAGGAGATGATTTCCTATTTTCCCATTTCCTCGCCAGCGGTGGGTATTATCCAATGTGTTTGTTATCAAATACTAATTTAATCACAAAATATTTTTACTTGTTTTTGTTGCTGTTGTCATTTATGTATCTAATTCTGACTAAGGTTGATCATCTTTTCTTCTGCCTCTTAACCATCTTATGGCCTTTTACATGAAAGGCCTATTTGTGTCCATGCCTGTTTTTCTTGGGGTTGTCAACTTTTTCTTACAAATTTGCAAGAGCTCATTATATAGTATGGGAACTGGACTTTGTTACACATGTAAAAAGTCTTTTTCTTCTAGCTTACCACTTTTTTTTCTTTGTTTATGCTTATTTGCTATATTTATGGTTTCATTTTTATGTTACTAAAATTCATCAATCTTTTATTCTATGGGTTCTGGATTTAGATAAACATTCCCCACTTTAAGGTATTTAAATTTCTACTCAGTTCTTTTCTTCCATGACTGGCTTCCTTAATATTTAAATCTTTTTCCACTTGGAATTTTTTTTGGTATAAGGAGTAGGTTAATTTTGGTTTTGGTGGCTAGCCACCTGCCTCAACAGCATCTTTTGTATTATGTACGTTTTCTCAGTGATTTGAAAAGCCATCTGTATTTCAGACTAGAGATCTTTCCTTAACTCATACATTAAATCTATCCTGGAATATTTTATCCTGGAATTTAATCTATTTCATTGATCTTTTTATTCATTTTCCAATTCCAAATTGTGTTCCTTATTACAGTGTTACAATGTTTAATATCATCAGACTTCACTCATTACTATATTTTTCATATATTAGAATTTTCATTTCTATTTTTGGTTATTTCTTATTCCATATGAATATACAATCATTTTCCAAATTTCACAAAAAAAGGATTTTTAGTGTCTCTTTATCATGTTGCATCTTTCTGTACAAAATCTAGGTATGTCTTTCTATTGCTTCATATCTTCTTTACATCCCTCAGGAAAGCTTTGAAGTTTTCACCAGACATTTCTTCTCAGCTCTGTTATGAGGTAGTTTACACTTATAGTTGCTGCTACTATGCATGGGATACATTTCTTTCATTATATTCTGTAACTTATAATTATTTAGATTACCAAATTTTGTTTATTAATTGGGTTCTCAGCCACTTTAATACATTTTCTTATTGTTTGTAATAATTTTTAATTGATTCTATTGGAATTCCCATGTAGAAAAGTTTATGATCTGTGAATAATATAATTTTAACTCCTTTCCAATAATTTTATTTGGCCATTATTTCCAGAAAATATTAAGTAATGCAGTAGTGGGATCTTTTTCTCAATTTTAATAAAAATTTGTGTACCATTTTGACACTGAGCATAATGGTAGATTTTAGTATGATACATCATTTTTATCAAGTTAGTAACCATTTAATTTCTTTATATTTCATTCTTTCACTTAAAAATAGATAATGAATTATATCAAGAGTTTTAAAGCACCTATGGAAGTTATGTTTTTAAGTTGAGCTGTTACAATTGTTAAACACTGTAGGTTTTTCTAACACTGAAACACTTTGCATTCCTAGAGAGAATTTCAATTGGTCATGACTTATTCTTTGACTGTGCCCCCCAAATTCATGTGTCAATATTATTATTTCAAACTTCAGCAATTATATTAGTGAATAAGATTTTTCCATTTGGTTTTGTTGTTGTTGCTTTCTGTTTTTGTCATCTTTGTCTAATTTGTTTTCAGAATCATATTTTTATAATCTGTCAATGACTAACGATATAAATTAAAATCTCTTTGTTCTATCTATTGCTCCTTCATTTTTTTCTTTGAGCATGTTGTGCTATTTTACTTGATGCAAAAATATTCATGACAATTACGTCTTCACTATATTTAATTACTGTCTTTTAAAAATTTTGCCTTCAATTAAACTTTATCAATAATTTACAATGCTACTCTTGCTTTTTGTTTTCTGTACATTGGTGCTAAAAATATTTAGAAAAATAGACATTAAAAACATGATATTGTCTAGAATTTAAAATGCCCCAAATCAAATTTTTTCAATTATCCCATAAAATATCCTTTATTGCTATTTTTCATTGCCATTGGATGTTCTATGAGCCTAAGAATCAAACATCGTGCTGAGTTTTGATGTCTCTTTAGTCTCCTTTAATTAGGACAGTCCCCCACTATATTTTGTTTATCATCACATTGACATTTTTGAAGGATGCAGACCACTTTAATACAGAATACTTCAAAACTGAGATTTTTTTTATTGTTTTCTCATTCAAAGATTCAGATTAAAATTTTGAGTAAGACTACTACATAGGTGACATTGTATAGTTTTTACTGCATCATGCAAGGAGGTGCATATTGTCAGTTTGTCCCAGTATTGGCAATGCTTAGTTTGACCAATTGGTGAGAGATGATGCCTGTTTTCCCAACAAACCTTCACTCAATAGTATTAACACCCATTGGTGACCTTTACAGGAATCAGTGATTACATTGCTGGATATGATATTAAAAGTTTCTAATTTTACTATTTTTTTCTATATTTATTAGCTAGCAATCTTCTCTAAAGAAGAGCTTAGTCTCCACCATTACCCTTTTGAGGAACACTGTGGACTCATGTATTCTTTTTTATTCAATGTGTCATACCTCATTAGCATCATTATCCTTTTTGATGCTTTTTGCTTCAAAGACACTGAAACTATGATGATATAGCAGAAGTCTTTGTTATTAGGACACATATGCTATAGTATTTAGAAATGAAGTGCAATGATATATGCAACTTACTTTCAAATTATTCAAAATATACCCCCAAAAAGTATATGTACATAAAGAGAGAGTTAATGTGGCAAAATGTTAAAAAATTGTAAATTTGGATGAAGGTTTGAATTTTTTTAAGTAGAAAAAGAGAAAAACAAAACATAAGCAAAATATTAAAAACTGATCAGTTCTTATACCAAAACCTCAGATAGATTCATTTTTCTCCCATTGCACCTAATTTCAAAAGAAGGGAGGTGTTTCCCTCCAGCCCCCATCACCCTATTCCTCCACCCCCATCAAATCTGCCATCTGGTACTGTCTATTTTACCTCCACCACACTTCTATCTCCTTTTCCCTTCCCACTGAAACCACACTATTTCAGGTTCATTACCTAAACTATAATGGTGGCCTCCAAATTCATCTTTTTCTCTCAAGTGTTTCTTCTCTATCCATTCATCACAAAGCTTCCAGGACAAATTCCTAAAGCACAACTTTGACTAGGTCCATAGCTTGCTCAAAAGTCCACAGTGGTTCTTTGTCTGCCATAGAATATCATCCAAATTCCTCAGCAGGGCATTCAAAGTCCTCCAGATTCTGTTAACTCACCAGCCCTGCTACCTCTCACAAAGAGTACACTTAGTTCCAATCTGACTCCATTTTTGGCCTGATAAATACATATTCCTTTCCGTCTTCTTTCCCATCTATACCTTCATTTGTTGAGAGTGTAGTCATCCTGAAAATTCAAAATCTACCTCTTCCATGAAATGTTCTCCAATTCACTTAACATGGAAATTATTTCCCTTTTGCAGGGTTCATAAAACACGATAGGCCTTTCCTATAGCACATATACCAATGTGCCTTGTAATAGAGACAGGCCTCATCACTCCTTTGAGATCCAGTCAAGATTATAGGCTTCTTAAAGATAGAAACTTCTATTACCATTTTTATCTCTCCTGACAACTAGCACAGTCCCTAGTAGGGCTCAAAAAAATGTTGGTGGTACTGACTTTTTAAAACCACAGTCAACAACAGTTTCTGAAAATGATCTTTTACCTGCTCATAGACTATACACATACCTCTAAATGGAAAATATTCTAGACAAGTATCATTCAATATACTACCCTGAAACATATTGATATCATCATCAACAAAAGCAGGGTCTTCAAAAATGAAAGGCAATGGTGGAAAACTTTAAGACTGTGGAGGTGATTGCACTTTATTTCCACCAGATACAGTAAATAACCGAGAGACATAAATCTGTCGCTGAGGGGTTGCAATATAAAGACATTTTGATCAGGGAGGAAATATGGAGTTACTGTCATTTCTTGAGGAGATGCATGACATAAGGAAAGTAATGTTTCAGAAACACTATTCCGGAAAATGAATCCAAAGTGGATTAAAAGAGAAGAGTGCAGAGGTGCAATTAGAAGTGTGGCACAGCAATGCCAGGTGAAGAGGGCCTGGGGAGGATCTACAGCAGCAGAAATGAAGACAGAAAAGCAAAGTTGAGACAAAAGAAGATAAATTTGAAAGCACAATATGGATTGACTTAGGTAAGCCACAAAGAAAAGAAGAAATCAAACATTTTAGAAATCAATTCTATTATGTCATAAAAGTGTTGCCTTTAACAGTATAAGATTTCTCTGATGTCACCTCCAACAAAACTGGACTATGGGTTCCCAAAGCACTCTATGCAGGCTTCCAATTATCAAGTTGGAAAAAAAAAGTGTGTTGTCTTGCTCATTCCAGCTAGCCTGGAGCAACTTGAGGGCAAGGACCTACGGTGTATCCACCTTTGTAACTCCAGTCCCTAGTATAGTGCAAGGCATATAGTAGGCCAAAGAAAAAACTGGTATTGTTCTGAACTGATGATAATCTATTATAAGTAAAAAGAAGGACTGAATTTGCACATGAAATCTAAACAGTACACTGGGGTGGTAGCTAATACACATATATGTGAGTAGTACAGTCTTCCAGAAGGGAATAGTAATACGTCTATTTCAGTATGTTTGCAGCTACAATGTAACATCTTTAAGGGCAGAGTTCAAAATTATTTTGAATGTTCCACAGCGCCTAGCAGAGTAATGCACATGCAGTAGGTCTCAGTTAGAATTATTTTTAAATTTTTTAAAAGAACAGACAATAATAACTTGCACTCTTTCACCACTCTTATTTGATCATAAAATATTTAAATATTAAGATAGAGTGCAAGGATCCCAAAATTGAGATTTTCCCCTATTCATGAATATTCTTTCTATGTAGAGAAAAGTACATAAAGACGTGATGCTGTTGAACTCTCAATCTAAAATTGACTAGAGAAAAATAAAACTAAGGTTCTCCTTAGATCTGGTTTAAAAGAAAGGAAGAAGAGTTAGGCCATAGATTAGTCCAGTCAATTAAAGTCTTTCTGAAAATTTAACCTAAAAATATAATTTGATTATAAAGATGTATCTTTTCCTCAGTGATTAATTGCTTTAATTTTAATGGTTACATCATGACTTCTGTTCACACTCTTTACATTAATCTTGTGGATTGTCCTAAGATCAACTAATTTATTAATGAGTCATATTTTGTATTACAAACTATAATGTAATGCAGGAGTCAGCAAACTTTTTCTGTAAAGGGCCAGATAAGTAATTATTTTAGGCTTTGCAGGCCAGTGGTCTCTGTCATAACTACTCAGCTCTGCTGTTGTAGCAGGAAAGTAGCCATAGATAATACATAAACAAATGAGTAATGTTGTGTTCCAACAAAATATTAAAAAAGGCAGTGGGCCATATTTGGCCCATGGCTATAGTTTGCCAACCCCTACTTTAGTCCGTTATTTTATATTTTATTATGAAAATTCTTAAATATACAGAAAAACAAAGAGAAAATCATATACTATAATTTAAACTTAACAATTGCTAACATTTTGCCATATTTACTTTATCGATTTTATTGAATTACCATAAAAAATTTTCTGTCATCATAAGATTCTTGTCCCTACATAGTTTAGCTTGTATCTTTAAAAATATAGACATATTACTGGGGCCCACCTGGTGGTGTAGTAGTTAAGTTTGTTTGCTCCACTTCAGCAGCCCAGGGTTCACAGGTTTGGATCCTGGGCACAGACCCACACACCACTCATCAAGCCATGCTGTGGTGGTGTCCCACGTACAAAATAGAGGAAGATTGGCATGGACGTTAGCTCAGGGACAATCTTCCTCAAAGAAAAAGAGGAGGATTAGGAACAGATGTTAGCTGAGGGCCAATCTTCCTCACCAAAATAAATAAATAAATAAAGACATTTTACTACATAACCTAAGAAAATTGATAATAATTCTCTAACAGCCCATATTTAAAATTACCCAATATTCCCAAAATTATTTCTATAGCTGTTTTGTTTAAATCAGGAGTCCCTTTAAGGATCATTGCATTTGCTTGTTATATATTAAAAGAAAAGTCTCTTTTCACCTAAAATAGCAGCCTCCATCCCCTAGGCTTTTTTATGTGACTCATTGAGAAATGGTCTGATTTTAAACAATGTGAACAAGGGGCCGCCCGGTGGCACAGCGGTTTAGTCCGCGCTTGGCAGCCCGGGGTTCACGAGTTCGGATCCCGGGCGCCTGCCGATGCACTGCCTGTCAGCCACGCTGTGGCGGCGTCCCATATAAAGTGGAGGAAGATGGGCACGGATGTTAGCCCAGGGCCAGTCTTCCTCAGCAAAAAGAGGAGGATTAGCAACGGATGTTAGCTCAGGGCTGGTCTTCCTCACAAAAAAAAAAAAAAAAAAAGAACAATGTGAACAAGATCTAGAATCAATACACATCATAGGAACACTAATATAGAGTCAAAGACAAAAAGTTTTGTTTATATTATCCTTAACATATTTACCTAATTTCTTCTCTATTTTTAGGATTTATTTTTATGTTTCATTTATTTTTTAAACAATTTGTAGAGCTCATTAGGGTAATTTAGACACACATGTGAAACCAGAGGTTCACATATAACATAAAAGCATATTTCTCTGAAATATATGAGTCTAGGTGGTGGGTGCTGTGTAAATGAAGAGATGTAGAATAGTCAGTTACTTTAATTAGGCTTAAAAAATTCTAGGTCAGTAGAATCCATCACCTTTAGTCAAAGATGCTGATTATTTTCTTGAAAAAAAAATAATAAGATCTCTTTCAAGAAGGTATTACATTTTCCCAAGCTGTGAACAAATACAGAATTGTAGACACAGGGTGACATTCTAGAGTTTCCAGTGCCTTATGAGAGAGAGGAAAATCCTTTCTCAGGGGAGTTTTGATCCCTTTGAGAAAATTTCAGCTTACCAGGGAAATTCCAAACAGAATAATTACCCCAAATTTCATAAAATTTCCACGAAATGAGAGTTGTTGGTAGTATGTGGAGGTATACATACTAAACAATGTTCCGAGTAGAAACAGGGTGCAGTGAGACCAGACAGAAGAAGCGACCTTGTGGAGCACAGTGATGTGACAATATGGTGTGAGGTTACAGACAAGGTGGCTGGAAGAAAGAATTGAGAAAATGTAAACATGGAAACAAGAGGGGTTTGTGTTGCCTATGTTTTAAAATATCTTAACTCATTGGCATTAGGAAATAAGATCAGTACGGTGTCAAGAAAAGGGACTGAGCCAACTGAGATAATAGGAGTACATAAAGGAAAGGGACTCAAAGGTGCCAACTGGAAATTGGAAAAAGCTAGAATTCCCTTAGTTGAGAAAAGGAATAGGGTAGAATTAATTAAAGGGAGTTGAATTTATAAAGAACACAAGGAGTTAAGGCATAGAAAAAGATAGACAATAATAAAAGCACTGTGCAACAGGGTAATCACTGGTCACATGTGGTTATTTAAATCTAAATTAACTAAAATTAAATAAAGTTAAAAATGCAGTTCCTCAGCCGTACTAGTCAATTTTCAATAGCCACATATGGTTAGTGGCTACCATATTGGAAAACACAAATAGAGAACATTTCCACATTTCAGAACAGGACAATGCTGTTTTAAGGACAATAAAATGATTAAGAAAGAGAAAAAGGCAAGAAGAGAGGTTAAGGAGAAGGGATAGTGATTCACAGACTCCCTGTCCCACTTGTGCGTAATGTCACTAGTTCTCATGTGACAGTCAAGATAACCACTGCTCTGCAATGTTGGGATTCTGCCACACCTTCTCTCCAGAAAGGTGTTGGAGATGTTGCTGCCTAATGAATGCTCTAGTTGGTTAAGATGGTTAGAGCAGGCATTGAGTTAGGGGTGGAACCAAGGTTGGGCTTGGGGAAGAGTCATTCAATGGATGAAGAGGGCCTGTGCACACCCTAGCACCATGCCTAGAATTCAAGGGAGATAAACATTGATTTGCCACTGGAAGGCTCCAAAAGTAGGTTCTTTCATCTCTGGTGCCCAATGAGTTTCCAGTCATTCATGGTCATACAATCTTACTACTAATATATTGCTCAAAGTAAGTCATAGGTTGACACTCACATTCTATCTTACTTGACTAATAAGAAATTTGGCCTGACCATCTCCTTTATTTTACTTATTCACATCAACCAATTCCTATCATAGACATTCTTATTCATTGCAAGTAAATATAGGCAGCCTATCTACTTCCCTCTAAGCTCCAATACGAATAGCATGAAATTTCAAACTACTGTCGAGTAACCTTTGCCACACACTCGTAGTGAAATGACAGCATTCTGTAGAACCTCTGACCCTAGAGATGTCCTTCCTTTCTGGGTCATTTTAAGCATCCTTTTGATCATAATCAACTTATCAGATAGGTCTCTTGTTCCAGACTGCCATTTCCAACTCCATAGACTTCCTGCCACTCACAATATTTATCCAGACATTGCCAGGTGAAGAGATGATATCCCAAGAACACTTTCAAATGCTTCCTTGTGAGAGTCACTATTTATTTTCACAAACCTCAGGGCTGCTCAGTTGGCCATTTGCATGTGTGGGCAGCTGTCTCTTAGTGTGTTCCCCATGTTCTAATTGGCTCACTATACAGATTCTTGGCTCTGTGCTTGGGAATTGTCATCGACTTTTAACCCACCTCACCTGAAGAGCAGCTTTCCGGTTTCCATTAGTATTTCAGGCACTGAACCTCATTTTAAAAATTATCAACAGGATTTTAATTGGTGGTGGTGATTGTTTACTTTTCATCTGGCTTGGTGATATTTTAAATTTTGTTTTGCTGAATTTGAAAAGAGCAGAACTTTGAAAGAGAGAAAAATAATTGGGGAGAGAAGATACTCATTTAGAGAGAAAGCAGAGGCTTCCCCAGTCTTAGGCTATCACTTAAAGCGAATTGTGACTTATACAGAGGACCTTATAATTGTAAGTATCATGGTTTTGCTTGTTTGAATTAAAGCTTTAAAAAAATCCTCACTCTTAACATTAGCAAATTTTCTGTCTCGTAAACAACTTCGAAAATAACTGACTAGTTCCTAAATCCTCTGAAATGGAAAGTTTTTAATTTTCCACTGTGTCCTGAGGGTCTGGCTCTGAGCAGGAGCCGGATAATCCCCTTTGAATAATACGAGTCTGACTACACTTGCCTTTTTAATATGGGAAGCTAAACAACCTGTAAATAAACCATAAGGTGAAAAGTCCTTATCAATTGTCTAAGTCCCCATACTTCTGATCATTTTAAATGCCTGCCACTGAAAACCGTCAGTAGAGGAGTGTCTCCCAGGCCTCACAGAGAGCTGCCTTTCAGGTGGAAGAAGGGTGTGTCCTTAAGCTTTTACCTGGGAGCAATAATGATCTTGTCAAGCATTTTAGTGAGACCAGCCCAAGTTTTTAGGGTGGGGATCTAGACTGGTTATACGTACCTTCAGTCCTTCTCCCAGAGAAGGCAGAAACACCTCAAAGCCTGCATGTAAGAACATCTACTGAGAAATTATTTTAATCAGACACCGGCTGAGTGGGGAAAAGAAAAAGAACAGAGAAGAACAAACAGAACTCCCTTGGTCTTGGATGTAAGAGAACGCAGCAGCGATGGACTGGCACTTCTTCCGAACAGCCGCAGTGCTGTTCATTTTTTTGGTAAGTGGATTCTGTTAAAAACCATTCATAATCGTTCGCACTGTAAACAAGTGAGAACTTATTAGAAAATGTTATTTAGTGTTATTTCTAACCTAAACCCATTAAAAGTTTATGTTAATGACAAGGTGATTTTATGAACTAGATTTTTAAATAGGGTTTCTCTCTTTAATTGAAGAGTCAAGATCACATTAATGCATCAGTGTCAAGTCATCATATCACATCTCTGACACGGAAGTCATTGCTAAATCGTGCCGGACAAATATTGAATTCGGGAAAGCCATATCACTCAAGTACTCAATAGCACTTTGTTGTTCAAATTTATTTTTTGCAGATGGGCTTTTAAACCAATATCACAGATGTGTCCTGATTTTTAACCTAAACAATTTTTCTTTCTTTTGGTATCTTTGCTGGTAGATTCACTATAATTTTTTTTCTTGGGTTTTTTTTTTTTCTGGTGAGGAAGATTAGCCCTGAGCTAACACCTGTTGCCAATGCTCCTCTTTTTGCTGAGGAAGACTGGCCCTGGGCTAACATCCATGTCCATCTTCCTCTACTTTATATGTGGGATGCCGCCACAGCATGGCTTGATAAGTGGTACGTAAGTCTGTGCCTGGGATCCAAATCTGCAAAACCCAAGCTGCCGAAGCAGAGCACACAAACTTAACCACTACACCACTGGCCCCATTCCGTATAAATTAAAATCATAGCAGTTTGTGACTGGCCTCACTATCCAAACAATCTCATCGGTTCCACATGTGGTTGGAAGTCATATCACTAATATCAAAAGTCCCACATTGCTAAACTCTGATTTTATTTAAAACATTTTTTTATTTCAAAAAAAATGGTGGTATGGGAGATTTATAAATGATATAGTAGATGAAGGAGTGGCTATAATTAAGGAGTAAGTATAATTATCAAGATACTGGGTCTTACTACTGGAAAATCAGTAACTACGGTGATATAAAAGTTGTATGTTTGATGGTCAGACAAATGTAATGAAACACTTTATCACTGTCTCTCTTATACGTCGTTAGTTTTCTCTTTTTAGAGATAATACTAAGTGCAACACCACTGTGTCACATCAATTTCACTTGTCGAAAATTATAAAACCGTAGTCTCTCTCACAGCAAGGTTAATATAATCCTTAAAGGCAAGTGCCAGGTAAATCGTCCTCCAATTTGGCAGGATGTAGTGCTGTGGTTTATATTTGTTTCTACTTGCTTAATTTTTAAACTGGATTGTTGGGTTTCTGTAATAACAAGTAGGATCTTTGATTCAACGTAAGCTGGTTAATTTGAATTCAGTTTATTAATTGAGAGAAGTCATAACCAGTGGATTTAGTTATAAATGAGCATCAATCAGCTGGTAGCTTTAGTTCCAGGCTGCCCTTCAAACATTAGCCCCATTTCATGGACTTTTAATGGATCTTTAGGATCAGTTGATATAACTTGGGATGTGGCGGGGATTAATGAGCATTATACTGTATGTCATTTGAACATAGGAGCATTTGTGTGTTGTTAAATAATTACTTTTGTGTTTAATTTCATATAAATTTGATCCATTAAAGCCTATTATAGTTATAGCTGATTAACATTTATTCAGATGCTTATGTACTTTTACTGAATCTATAAAATACCTTATCTCTTTATTTTATGATCATTTCCAATTAATTACATCCTATAAAATTCCTTTAAACAGCCACTTTCTAATTAATCATTCTTCAATAAAATGTATCTATCAAAATCACGCATCTTCATTGCACTTTCTCTCCTTGTAGAGAGGTTTCTGGGCATTTGTATTTTATTTTCTGAGGATGGATTTGTTTTCTGTTTGTGGATTGTTTGTTTATTTGTTGCCGTATTTTTCTCTGGAATCAATTGCAAGTTTCTCATACGCCTTATGAAAATTATTTCTCAAAGACCTTATTTTGTAATAAATTAAAATGTTTCATTTTCACATTATTGTAACTTTTTTTGTAAAACATTTTACTTTCTAAGGTTTGGAAAATCATAATTTATTTTTACTACTGATTTTACCAGATGATTTGAATAAATGTCCTTTGGAGTCATCCAATCTATTTTTTTCTTTAAAATACATTTTTTATTCTGAAAATTAACCACCACTATAGCAAACTCTCCCACTTACCTTTCTGCTAGCCTCACTATGAATGTGTGCTTTAACAAAAAAAAGAAAAAAAATCTGTGTAAGGTCTTTATATTCTTCTCTGCCCAAAGTGAAAGTCTACATTAGGGAGCATATTTGGATAATCTTGAAGACTTTTAAGACATTTAAACAGGTAGTATCTTTATTAATGCAAATCCATTTGCTAGCTGGGCAGCCATTTATTTACAAGTATGTTGTGTAGTCTGCTCGATATACATGAAGGTTTTAGACTTTGTTCAAATTAGTGAGTTAAATCGGGGAGAATAAGGCTGAAGAATCTGCTCTGACAGCGACCAAGATTGCCACGTGACTATTCCATTATTTAGAAAGTCTCGTGGGCAGACAATAGCTTATACCTGCTATAACACTGCAAACCAAACAAATGTTATTGATTCTGCATTTCTTTTTTTTTTTTTTTTCATTTCCATGAAACTAGTGTATGGGATGGGGAGGGGTTAGAGTATATTCTAGGCCAGAGAACAATGTTACCTATACACCAAATGTAAGAAATTTCTGTGAATGGTTGTGACAATGGTAAAAGGTATGGCATGATCATCGTAGGAAACCAAAATACAATTGATTTCTAAATTACTTGCAACTTTGCCAGATCTAATTAGTCAACTCAAATAAATACAAACCTCAAGGTGTCCTTTTTCTATAAAGGCCAATTTCTGCAGCTTACACTGAAAGAACAAATAAACATATCTTTACGTATTACCTCTTCAGTTCATCATACCAGCCTAGCTTCTCCTTTTTCCATGCTTAATATTTCCTTTCCCAAAAAACCCCTCTGACCACCTGATGAACTAACTCCATAATTTGAACTTAACTGAAATTACTTAGGATATGAGCAAGAGTTTTTCAGAGTATTTCTCGGCACTCTGGCTAAAATACATATATACTTGATTACATAGTTCACTCACTTATTTGAACTGGACATCTTAAATTCCCATAATTGTGTTCACTGATGCCTAAAGCAAGAGAAGGACTAGCAAACTAGTACAGACCAAACAGAAGACAAGCAGAAGAGAGGATGTTTTATGCTTTCCTGTGCACATATTATAGTGATATATATTATAGATATTAGCATCTCAGTAAAATATTTATAGAAAATAGAAGCAGTATTTCTGTTTACCTATTCAGTAAAATTTATAATTATATTTAAGCAAAATCATTTCCATTTATATGGTATTCTTAAAAACTTTATTATTTCACTGCATATTTAGAATCAGCATCTTCTTTCACCTTTATGAAAATAGGGAATTCAAATTTATCCTCATTTGATTGGTTTGAGTTGCCACAGAATCAAAACATTTTGCCATGCCTGATTTAGGTCATAGAAAAACCTAAAGCACCGGGAAGTGCTGTCTGGATAAATCTGAAGGCTTGGTCCCTAAGGGACAAGATTCCCCTATTTAGCAGGGCTCAGGAATCAAGAAAAATCACACTATTGTCTATACCCAGAGCTTTTAATTTCTGATAACTCTTTCTCCACTATACATTCTTCAAAGACATCGTTGTTGAGTATCCCTGTGTCCTAACAGGCTTTGCCTAACATTGAAGCAGGAAGCATGCTCGGCAATGCAGTTGGATTTATTAAGCTCCCTTTAATGAGGGAACACCCTTACAGAGTGCTGGGTCTTGCCACACTCGCTGATTCTGCTTGGCACGCAAATTCCTTTAATGGACTTAAGCAGGTCAAACTGTTGTAAATGCCATTGGCTGTTGATCCATGCTCTCAATTGATCTATAAGAATAGAGCACAGCCTTATACACTTGTCTAATGAAAAACCACATCTCCACAAATTAATGGCTGCCTGTTGCTCATAAAACGACTTGACTTTAAGTTATGTGAGGGCAGGTTCTGTGTCTGATTCGCTTTTGTATCCTTCATAGTGCCTTGCACCAGTGCAAGATGGCTCAGTAGACATCTAATCAAACAAAGTAGAGGCATCAGAGGAGAATTTTTGGATAGTTTATATTTCTTCTCCCCCACACACTCCAAAAAATCATCAAGGTATTAAACATGGAAATAATCATGTTGAATTTCCCTAACATTTATTTTTCTGGTATAGTATTACACTTACTTCACATTTTATCTAAGGCTGACCATAATATTTTTAGGGCTTAAGCCCTTTAAAAGTCTTAATCCAGCATTGGATCCACATAATACACATTTAATATGTATTTGTCCAATGAATAAATAAGCCAATGAACAAATAAGAGAAATAACCCTGTCGAGGTGTTATTAACTCCAGACTGACAGCTTTTGTCCAAGTAATATAAAGGAAAGACAAAAAAGGAGGTTTCTTAAAAGAAGCAAATTATTATACTTTAGCTTTGTCTCAAGTTCATCTTTGTGATGCATATAACAGTTCAATACATTAGAATTTGATGCTTAACAAAAAGTGTCCAGTGACTGTGGAAGATCACCTCACAATTATTAAAGGCAAGAGGTTTTCCTTATAAAAATTACTTACCACTTTTAAGACCATTTTTATTATATGCAAACAAATGTAAACCTCCATATCAAAAGAAAAAGTTAGTATAATTAGAGAACCATTGAAATTAGAATGAAATTTTGTGTCCTGTGGCTTTTTTCTTTTCTTTTTGTTTTGTGAGGAAGACCAGCCCTGAGCTAACATCCACTGCCAATCCTCCTCTTTTTGCTGAGGAAGACTGGCCCTGGGCTAACATCCGTGCCCATCTTCCTCCACTTTATATGGGACGCCGCCACGGCATGGCTTGATAAGCAGTGTGTTGGTCCATGCCCAGGATCCAAACCTGCAAACCCTGGGCCACCAAATCCAAACAAGCAACCTTAACTGCTACGCCACAGCCCCTCTTTTTTTTCCTTTTTTTAATATGAGGATCAGCTCCTAGAACAGAGATGAAAGGAGGACTCATTGAGGATGCACTTCAAGTAAATTATTCACTGCTTTCTTAGAATTTTTGAATTAGAAAAGGCTTTAAGTCTCAAATACAGATGAGGAAATGGAGGCTTGACAACCCCTGTATTCATCTCTCAGTGAATCTCAGTCACAGGCTCCTCAGCACATATTCCCAACATTTCAGAATCCAAACTAGTCCCCTAATTACCAGAAAATAACCTTATCCTTACTCTAGCACAAGGTCTAGATAATGAAGGACGATGTCCTTCAACTTCCCTGTGATAATCGATTGATTTTAACCTCCATCCTTCCTCTCTTCCTTACCTTCTGCTTTCAAAGTCCTTTCTTTCTGCTTATTCCCTCCCGCTGACTCCATCACAACACCTCCATCAAGTATTTTCTTTCTGAACCTCTCCTCTTTCAAATCAAAATCTCCTACTTTCCTCTTTCTCCACCTTCAGAAATCCACATCTCTCTCTCCCAAAATATTTCCTTGGACACTACGTCTAATTCTACTATCACAACTTTCTGTTGCCTTTTATCACCAAATTTCTTGAAAAAGTGACCGTCTTGAAGTACTCTTCCTCTCCATCTTATTCCCCTATCCCTTTCAGTCAGGAAGGGCCCGTTCCATCCAACTGAAAGAATTATCCTGAAGGTCACAGAAAACCTTAGAATCTCCTCAGGATTCACTCCACTCAACTTTTTAATATCGTCTGACACTAGTTCACACCTCACCTGTCTTTCAGTTCTCCCTCCCTTTGACATCCATGACATTGCATTATATTTTCCTCCTATTTCTTTGGCCACTTCTTTTCTCTTTGTTTCTTGTTTATTGTCATTGTTCCCAGTTATGTAACTGTAAGAATTCCCCTCGTTTCATTCTCAACCACAGGCCATCTCTTTGGTGTATTTTCTACTCAGAGATTTCAAATTCTTCCATGATTTCAACTACCCTACCTGAGCAGATGTCCCTTAAATCTATATATCAGGCCTAAACTATTATTCATCATGCTGACACATAGTTCAAATTGCTGAATATCTTTACTGGGTGTTCTTCTGGCATCTCAAACTCGATGTGTTCTAACCTGCTAAATTCTACTACTGCCTTGCTCCCCATCTCCCAGTTTGAAACTGCCATCACCTGAGAGTCTTCTCTCTCTTGACTCCCACGTCCCATTTGTTCCCAGGCCCTGTCAATTTCAACCATGCAGTATCTCTCCCTTGATCTTTCCTGGTCCCTTCCTGCTGTCACTGCTCCAGTTCAGCGCCTCCTCATCTCTGGCCTGACTCGATGCAGAAGAGTCAACTGCTCGGTGGCCTGTAATCGCTGCCTCTTCTCACCACTCCCACCAATTGTTGTCAGAGTAATCTTTTAAACCCACAATTTTATCATGCCTTTCCCACGATCAAAAACTTCAATATTTTCCTACTGCACACAGAGATTTGGTGTTAGAATTCGAAAGGTAACTGTATATAATTTAGTCTACTCCTCTCACTTTACAAATGAGAAAAAGCTCAGAGAATTTGGGAAGTACATTGAAAGTTTTTTGACTCTACCAAGTGTTATTTTGCCTTAGAAAGTCCAAGTGACTTTGTTTCAGAGTTTATTCTAGACTCTGAGCAAAAGACAATAAGGTTATGTCAACACAACATAAATTTAAGCAGACTTGGCACTTTTTTAATGACTCATCCAGTTGAGAGCTGACACTATGGTGAAACTTAGTTGGTCTTCTGCCTAAGTTGCCTCTCATGGGAAAAAGAATGACCCAGCTTCATAAAGTTGGGAGGTTTCTTAGTCATCTGGCGTAGTTCTCCAAAACAAACAGCAGCCACTGACACTTCAGTGTGGTAAGGGAAGTGCAAGACGGATAACAGATGCATACACAATTCTGTAGCTATGAAGAAATGGCTTCCAAACAGACAAAGAAGGCATCCCCACACGCCCACTGACACCCACAAACAAAGAGAGAAAAAAGTACTCATGAGTTCACAAGTAGCAATAAGTACACATTCTCATTAACATCATTTCAACTCTGTGCCTAAGAGGGAGTCTACAATAACATTTCCGTTACTTGTCCAAACCATTTGAACCATTTACTTTTCTTTTTCCCCTAGTATTACTATTATTGCTGTTGTTGTTATTGTATATAAGCATTCCTAATCACAAGGATAATATGAGATTAGATTAAAATCAGAATGTTTTTGAATTCTCAAAGTTGTAATGTCAATTCTTTTCAGTATATTTTACTTAGTACTTTACTTGGAATAGGCTAACTTATACTTCATCGTAAAACCCACACCTCAAGCACAAATTTAGGATGAATTGTGCTAGATTGCATTTAGCCATAAATTAATATCCAAACCTCAATTTCCTCATCTGTAAAATGGTGATAATTACATTATTGACCACACATACTTGTGAAGATTGAATGCAAGGATTTCTCTAAATACATTGTCTAGTACATAGTTTATCATTCAGTGAATTGTAACGGTGATAATGATAACGATTAACATTTAAATATATACCATGAGTATATAATTCCTACAATAAAAACATTTACATTACTCATATTAAGCATGAATATATATTTTCCTGAATTATCAATTATGGCAATTTTTAAAAAATATGTACCTGGCGACTAAAATTTTACTTTTACTTGATGGTGACATTGAAACTAACTATAAAAAGTAATTTGCTATATTTTGAGACTACTATTATTAGTATTTTTTAAAGTGCAAACTATAATTTTCTTTTATCAGTGATACAGATAAAGTCTAATTGTGATAACGGTTTTCATACTTTGCAATTCTGAAAAAACTCAGTTAGAAATTGAAAATTTCTTATTCAGGGAGAAATAAAAACTAAGGATTTATACCATCTTTAATGATTCTAAGTGTAATTTAAAACTTAATAAATGCAAACTAACATTCAAATCCACACCTAATCTCTTAGATAGATATTTTATAATGTCTTAAGTATATTGATATATTAAACTTAGTATATGTTGATGTTTTTAGAAATGCATTTGGTTTTTAAAGAAAAATAATTTAATTATCCTGATCTTTCAGTACAAATCATGTGTAAAGATCAAGGTCAGAGCTGAAACCAGGCAGAGCTTCACTTGACTAGCTCACTCATTTGCCAGGGAAATTATTTAATTCAGGAGAAAAGACTAACGGAAGTTGCTTACCCAGCAATTTGTCCCTATACTCCTGTACTTTCTTCTCTTTGCTATGGAAGGATGCATTTATATTCTCTATTTTGTTTAGTGCTAACAATAAAACATCAACTATGATCTCATTCTTACGTAAAGGAAATTATTTACTTTTTATTTTAGAACTTTTTATTCTCACATTTCAAAGCAAGAGAAAAAATTATCAAGATTTTCAAGAATCCTAGAAAAATCTTCCATCTAGAACTGGAATGTGAAGGAGCAAGTATTTTGAAGCTTTCTGGATATTTTCTGCTTCATTTCCTTTCTTAACTCCAAAACATGTTTTTTCTATTTCCATCTGTGGTTAGTCTGAATCAGAAACTAGAGTCAAATGTTTTAGTATCATGAGTTACTGTTGAATATCACTGAACAGCATCAGAATATCTCCAGCTCTTCAATCACAAGATTTACTAAGAGAGCCTGAGTTCCCAACCTTCATTCTCTCTGGGTTCTAGCTTCAAATGTCCTAGCTCATGTGATTACAAGTATCTGCAAAGGCTAAGAATGAAAAAGAAGCTAAAATATAAAAGTAATAAAAAGAAGAAGAGAAAGATTGAAAGGTAAAAGCCAAAGGAAAGGAATCCTTAGCATCATCGTCAGACCTGACAGGTAAACCAGATCTACCTGCTCCTGGAGTGAAAAATTAATTCTAGTGACTCACAAGACTATTGTTTGATTTTTTTTACAGCAATTGAATAACATGAATTATAAAGCATTCAATTAAAAATTAATTATTATGACTACCTTATTTTTTATAGGTGGTGGTGGAAGTTAACAGTGAATTTCGAATCCAGGTAATATATACCAAATCTATTTTTTCCAAATTAAAAACAAGGAAAATGGTTTGGGAATAACAACATATTTTCCAAAGAAAATTCATCCTTATAAGTAAATTTAATTGTTATGCTAAAAATAATAGATTATCAAAATTGCGCATTTTCCCAATTAAGCAACCTCCCTTTCTGACATTACAATTACCCCCCTCCTTCAAAATCTCCAGTGGAATGTGAATTATGAATAAAAGTTAATGGGGTTATTACTTTATCCTGCCCACTCAAGGTAAGAGATTATAACACTAAAAATGGCACCATCAAGTGGCATTCAATCAGAAGGCAAAAACGTGAATGGATCAAGTTCGCTGCGGCCTGTCGTGAAGGTGAAGACAACTCAAAGAGGAACCCAATCGCCAAAGTAAGTACCAACCCCAAAGCAAAAAAATCGAAAATCAGAATGGATAAGTTTAAAGTTTCAAAAGAACCTCTTTAAAATATTTTATGTACATAGCTCACTGAGAGGTTATGTTACAGAACAGAATTATTATCATTCAGATTATGAAAATCGAAGCCATTAAAAGGATACATTAAGAAGTTTAGGCACTCAGGTGAACAGCTAAACATTGACTCACTTTCACTGGTGAAATTAATACACCCAATCATGTGTTACTGCAAACTCTAGATGAAAAAAGTATAGTGGTTTAACTAATGAATTTAGCACTCAGCACATGCAGAGGAACTAATTCAGTGTGTGCTCTTTCTGCTTCACAATCTATTAGAATTTAATTTCTACTTTTGGTTTGTTTATGAACATTCACAATGTACCTTCTTTCATACTCTCTTTTTACTTCATTTTCCCTTATCTTCCTTTGTATACACACACATACACACACACACACGCTCAGAAACACACCCCCACACACAGATTCACACATATACAAATACATATATATAGACACACATACAAATGTACACACATATTCACACAGCTATACATAGAGACTCCTCAGTAAGATTTGCTTACACTCATTGAATATTTTATTTCAAAGAAAGAGTGCTGGTTTCTATAACCATTTATTTGGGGTGGTCTCCTTACTTTTCTGCTAATACATCCTCCCCATTTTCAGAATTAAGAACTTCTACACAGAGTTGGATAACTCTTTTCACTTACATAAATCCACTTAAAACTTTCTTCTGAGACTGTACATTTTAAAAAATCTTTGAGTCATAAGATCAAAGTTACGTAATGACAACATTGGTAAACTCTTTAAGAAGGCGAGGTGTTCCTACTTCAGCCCCAGAGCCTGAAAATAATACAATCAAATTGTAAATGTTGAACGAATGAATGAATGAATTCATGAATGATTTAGACAGATTTATTAGAGTGATATTTACTTTTTTCTTATTTGGTAGAAATAGAAATTGAATTTCTTTCATTACATTGTCGGTTACCATTAAAAATACTAGAGCTGTAATCATTCCACTTATCTAGGAAAATAATTCTCTACTTCCAGCATTTCCCGAAAGATAATAGGGGCTCATATTCAACAATTCTCAAGAAAGATAGCTGTCATATATCAAACATAGCACTCTTTATTTGCTCCCTGTAATATTTTCACTTGTACTTTTTCTGCAGATTCACTCAGATTGTGCTGCAAACCAGCAAGTGACATACCGCATCTCTGGAGTAGGAATTGATCAACCACCTTATGGAATCTTCATTATTAATCAAAAAACTGGTGAAATTAATATAACATCCATAGTTGATCGAGAGGTCACCCCTTTTTTCATTGTAAGTGGGCTCCATGTCAATACATATGTTCAGGCCTAAATTATTTTTGGAATATCCTAAGCTCAGATCATACTTGATTGGATTTCAGGAGTCTCAATATTAGGCATTTTTGGTTGTCTCTTAATTCATGAGCATCCCATGACTCAATAGAAACAGAGATTAGGAGAGGGAGGGGTGTTTCTCTTGAGTGATTTAGCAAAAATGCTAATGTCTGGGCTGTCCCAGTGGCAAGCTAGAGCATTTGTTTGGAAGGGCAAACACCTAACTTTTTCTTTAATTCATCTGAGAATGTTGGTTCTTTTTAACTCCGATGCCAAGTGATGATCCTGGAGCTCTAGCGCGGGTAGGATCTAGAGCCTTTTCTGAGTGAACGTACTGTATAACAAATTCACATTGCTCAGGCTTACCTGAGCTCAGAATGTGCCTTAGAAATATTTTAACTCATGCTTAACTGAACCTCCCTCCATTCTTTACAGTGGCTGTGACAAAACTTCAAACCCTCAACCTCATTTCCACTTTAAGCAGCTGATCTGGTGACCAACTTCCTTAAAAAGTCTGAAGCCCTCCATCACAAACTCCCACAATTAATTCTCTCTTCTCCAGTTCAAAACTATTCTATATTCAATGCAAAAACAGGATCAATTTTCTGCTTTTTCCACAGCTTTTCCGAAGAGATTTCCATTATCCCATAATCATCTGTTTCTTCAAGAACCTTATTCCATCAACTTTGTTTTTCATCTCTCTCCTGCTTGCTCCTTTGGCTGCTTCTATTTCCGTCTATCATCATGGTCAACCCTTGTTAGCACTTAAAATAAAAATAAAGAAAACCTTCCTTGATCTTGTAACCTCTTCTGTTAAAACCCCATTAATCCATATCCCAAAACACCTTCAAAGAGTAATCTGTTCTTGCTGCTTTCACTCATACTGCTTGTCTGTATTCCTCAGGCTGCTTTAATTCCTTAGTCTTCTACTCCAAATCTATATTCCTGCCTAATCTCCCACAACATTTCCCTACAAATTCTAAATCAGCATGCCAGCCTATTAGCTTTTCCTGAAGCACAATGCACTTTTATATGAAATATACCACACAGGTAAAATAATATACATTACACTTATGTACACTGCAAATATAAATAATAATAAAAATAGTCCAAACACCCATATAGCCCCACCTAGGTTGTGAATGCTATGTTTCTTTGAAGCCCCGTGTGACGCTCCTTTACCACATCCTCAAACTCCCAGTAGCCCCTAGTCCTAATTTCAAACAATGCATTTTCATCACTCCATTTCCTTCCTCACATGAATCCCTTTGCTTGGGACACCCTGCCAATTCCCTGCTCTACCTATTGAAATTCTCTATCTCAATCATTATATCTTCATATGAAGTCATAGTATTTTTGTTCTTCCTTTTTATGACTTATCGTATTACCTTTTCTCAAATGGTATTTTGAGTTCATGTTTGCCTCCCCTTATCAATTATCAATACTGCTTGTGCCTACATTCTAGTAGGAAATAATACGCCTTAGTTTTCTTTTAGTTACTCACAGTGCCTAGCATAGTGCCCAAACAAAATAAGAACTTAATAAATATGTGGTGCACCATATAATTATTCCTCTTCTCTCCTAGATCTATTGCAGGGCTCTGAATTCACTGGGTCAAGATTTAGAGAGGCCTCTTGAGCTGAGAGTCAGGGTTTTGGATATAAATGACAACCCTCCAGTATTTTCTATGTCTACTTTTGTAGGACAAATAGAAGAAAATTCTAACGCAAGTAAGTAATCTATTTTATTAAGTAAAGAAGAATATATTGGCTTCCAGATCACTCTTATCAGCCAGGCAACTACAGGCTAAACTATGTCAAGGTATTACATCACAAACCTAAGAGATGAGTATAGAAAAGCATGCAGAACAGAAAGGCATGAGGAAGTCTCCATAATGACTTTCCCTTCAACTGTGGAAGCAGGTCCAATCTGTCATACTCAAGGAGCAACTCCAATGTAAAGAGGAGGATTTTCTTATGTAACTCACACACCTGCTTGAGAGTAGATTCCTAAGGAGAAATTCCAAAAATGCTTTGCACGGTGGTGGCAGGGGCACTGGGAAGAGAATTTAGCCTCCCAGCCTGACTGCTTTGAAGGGCAGTCTCATCCACTTCTGTTCGTACTGCCTTTTTTTTTTTTTAATTTTAACTATTTTAAAGTCACTCATAAAAATCACTTCCAGGCAATCTATTTTGTGGCCATAATCTTCAAGAGCTTTTGTTGACAGCAAATAAATGCAAAACAAGCATTTTTTCCCCTTCTTATATATGATTTAATAAACATAGGTTTTGTTTGCTTTTTACTCAAGTCCCTGACTTTATGTATTTGAAATCCATTATAAACCTAATCCTGTTTGGCCCACTATGCATATTTAAAGCTGATTGTCTCAAGTGGTGCTAGTTGAGGGGCACCTGAAAACCTATAAACTAGATAGAGCATTTACCTGCAATAGCTTTGACAACCTAAAGGTGCAATGGCCTCCTTATGGATTACTGCAAATGGCAACATTTTAACTACCAAGTATTCAGTCACTTGGGAGGGACAGAATATTAACTGCTTAGCACACTACTGAAGATTGTCCTAAATATATTAAAAACAGCAGAGATGATTTCTCATATGAATTCAAAACATATGATAATATGTTTTCATATTCAAAACTTTCATAATTCAAAACTTACCATAGTTACTCTTCACCTTTAAGTGGTATAATTTCTTACAAATTCAAAAAATCCTTACATTTTACCTCTCTTCATTTAAATAGTATACCTATACTTTAAACTTTTAAAAATACCATTCTAAAAATGTTTGTTGTAAAAATTCACTTGATGTGGAAAGTAAAAATGGAATAGAAATCCATCCTTTGTTTTCTCTAGTACCATTCTTCAGAGCAAGCACTGTCATTTGTTACTTAGGTACATCTGTTCTATAATTATGTAAAGATACACAGACATGTTTTTGGAAACAAATGGAACCATATTTTATATCCTAATCCATAATGTGACTCTTTATTTAAATATATTTTGGACATATCTCCACATTAGGAAGTATAGATGTCTTCATTCTTTTTAACAGTTGCATCTGATTTCATGGTATGAACATACCATAATTAATTAATTGCCTACTGAAAACATTTAAAAAATAATACTGAAATGAATACACACACACAGATTGAGAGAGACAGTGAGAGCAAGAGAGAGAGAGAATGAGATGGGAGAAACTCTAGTGCATTTGTGTCTATAGACAGGACAATTGTCCTGGAAACAGTTGGAGTGTAAAGACGAATTCTGGTTTATTAACACCAGCAGCTTTTCATATTCTCCAGTGTCCTTCATCAAACTACTTAAAAGATTAGTGGACAAGATGAGGGATAGGACAAAATATGTTGCTAAACAAGCATCTCTTTAAACCTGCTAGTTACCTAGCATTTCACTAGGGATGATGCAAAACAGAACAATAATATATATTTATTGAATGTGTATTATTCAATAGGAACTTTGTATAATTTTCTGTCATTAAGCTATTTAATTTTCTATGAACCCAATGAGGATGGTACTGTTATCATCTCTATTTATAGAAGTGGAAACTGAAGCCAAGATCGTATAACTAGAAAGTGCTAAAGTTGGGAAAGAGTTGGTCTGGCCTTAATATCATTTTGTTTCACCAGAGCAGCCTTAAAAAAAAAAAAAGAATTATACTAGAATAAGAAATGGAAAGCCAGAATGAAACATTTCTTTGTTTTCTATCAGTAACGACTAGGTTTCCGGTCAAATGTGATCTTTTGTAATGGCAAAGGTATAGAAAGGAGCTAAGATATTGATATGTTGAAGAAGTGGAAAGGGAAAATGATAGAGTGCACATTATTTGGACCAACTCACCCTAACACCTTGCTGGAAAAGCAATATACCATACTATAACAAAAATGCAAACTGTCCAGTTGCCATCAATTTTCCTTGATTTCTAGATACACTGGTGATGCGACTCAATGCTACTGATGCAGATGAACCAAATAATCTGAACTCAAAAATCGCCTTCAAGATCATAAGACAGGAACCTTCTGATTCACCAATGTTTATTATCAACAGAAACACTGGAGAAATTCGGACAATGAATAATTTTCTAGACAGAGAGGTAATTTCTTTTTCTTTGGGTTGTTAGTCTCAAAGGAACTGATTCTGAAAGCAAGAATACCTAAGAAAGAAAAAGAAAACAATATTTTAAAATTTTAATTACATAACCTTTCCACATATGGTAATAAGAAATCTCTTTAAAATGAAAAAATAGGAGTTCCTCACATACATTTTATACTGTTACTTTTCATTTCATCTTATTTAGGATTTGCCTCAATTTAAAAACATTATATTTTGAGAATACGTAAAAATATACATAAGGTAGAGGCAAAAGCTCCATTTTTTAAAAAAGTGTGTTCCATAATGAAATAAATTTAAGGAACAGTTGCTATTATGTCCCCCATCTTGGCAAGTCGCAATGCATGTGAACATGGTAGAACCTCCAAGAATTTTTACAAGCTAAGAAACTTGCTTATCTTTCTTTAACCCAGCATATCCTAAGCACATTTGACAATAGAACTCTTATTTTCTTCCTATGTCGCACCTACTGGCAGTCCACTGATTACTTTGGGAAATAATCACAGGATCAGAATGATAGATCGGAATTAAGTAACATCCAGACCAATCTTTTCATTTACAAATAAGAAAATAATTAGTGATTGTTACCAAATTAGAATCAGCATTACAAGGTTTCCATCATGCCACGTGGTCCCGCAATTTAATTTAAAAATATCAACTTTTTCATTATGTTTTAAACATTGATAGACTATAGCTGACCTGCATGTATTTTAGGGATATAAATGAAAAAGTTACATTTTCTGATTGATACTCAATTAAATTTTATTTTAATTATTGTAGTTATTTTAAAATGATAATCTCCCTGCTAATGACTCCTAGGTTTAGGATAAATCAGATTATTTTTATACTCTTTAATGATCCAAATACCATCAGTTTCTAGGTTACCTATATCTCCTTTTTTACTTGTTTGAAAATTACTATCAGAAGAAATTGACTATTTAGCTTTTCTCTCTCAAACTTTCTTGAAGAGTCCAGTGGGATTATTAAGAGAGTTTTAGTGGTGAGGAGCTCTAAGAAGTAAAGGAACTTTGTGGTCACTGGGAAGCCACTGGAGCAGATATTCTTAACCTGGGGTCTCTGGGGAGACCTCAAGATGTCTCTATGAATCCCTAAAATTATATCCACTGTTTTGAATGAGCACGTATATACGCCTGTGTCTGAGAAAGGTTCTGTAGCTTTTACCAGCTTCTAGAAATTTAAGCACCACTGAGTAGAATCAAGAACAGATACATCATCAATAATTCCATTGCCACAACCTGCCATCCCCCAAAATGCAAACTATTTGTTATCCCTTTATTCTTCTTGCATACTCTGGGGCTGATTATTTAGCGTATTGGATTTTCATGCCATAATTCCTTGGTAAACCTTAATCTCGCTCCTCCTGATCAATTTGGTCCACTTCACCCTTTATAAATTTTTTCAACCCCTGGACATATAATAAGGAATGAGGCCTTTAAAAAATGTTGCTTCTTTTAAATGATGCTGGATAAGCATTGTTGAGAATACAAGTGGCAACTTCCATATTGATTCATGTGAGATTTGTGGATTTTCAATATTCTATGTTACCCCATCTCCATCATAGATTTATGTAAATGTTGAGCCAACATTTTAAAAGAACTTTGTGTGAGACAGAATAAGGACTGTCTACATCAACCGTGATATTGTTTGTAATGTGAATTTTTAGCAATACAGCCAGTATTCTCTTGCTGTAAGAGGCTCAGACCGAGATGGCGGGGCTGATGGAATGTCAGCAGAGTGTGAATGCAGCATTAAAATCCTCGATGTCAATGATAACATCCCGTTCATGGAACTGCCTACAGTAAGTATTTGTCCTTGAAATAAATAACTTTAAACTCATTACACTCTAAAATTTACCCTAACAATTCTATTTACAGATATACATGTTATCTTTAGTCACATACAACCGAAATGTAGACACCTACTTTTTCTCGTGTTTCTTTCTGTAATAGACAGAAAAAAAAAAAAAAACCAAATTTGAACAATGAAAATTGAGACTGCAAGCACAGATCACCCTTCTAAATAATGACTAACTATAAACACTCTAGTATAAATCTAGTATAGTTCTCTGATTCACACAGTTTTTCTAAAGATTTTTTACTTCTTGTTTCAGTATTCCATCAGTATCGAAGAAAATGCTCTCAATTCAGATTTGCTCCAGATTAGAGTGATTGATTTGGATGAGGAGTACTCAGCCAACTGGATGGCAGTCATTTTCTTTATCTCTGGAAATGAGGGAGGTTGGTTTGACATAGAAATGAATGAAAGAACAAATGTAGGAACTTTAAAGGTTATTAAGGTATGGTATAATTATCCTAAATATTGTGTTTTCTTGGTGTCTTTCAAAATGCTAATCTTAAAATAAAATGATGCTAATATTTCACAAACTTGAGTTGGTAAAAGAGTAAAAAGTACTGTGTTTTAAAATGATATATGAGATAGAGCTTTTTTTATGAGTTTTTCTGCTTATGTCATTTCGTGAAAACAGGCATTGAATTATAACTCGAAACTTTTTTCTATCAATACGGTACTCCCTCATAGATCATATAAATTCAAAGCATGATTAGTCCTTAAGGTGTTTAGATGTTTGAAGAATAATTTTTAAAGCAGATTTAACATGGTCTTAAAAAAATGTGTCCCTGTCAACATTGTATGTCAATTATTTTGCGCTAAGAATGTTCATCATGTAAATTAAAAGTTGTTTATTCCTCCAGTGTAATTTTTTTTGGTGAAGAAGATTGGCCCTGAGCTAACATGTGTGCCAATCCTCCTCTATTTTGTATGTGGGATGCCACCACAGCATGGCTTGATGAGTGGTGTGTAGGTCTGCGCCCAGGATCTGAACCCGCAAACCCCGGGCCACCAAAGCAGAGCGTGTGAACCTAACCACCATGCCACCAGGCTGGCCCCTCCAATGTGTTTTTATAAAATTAAATTACTGTAATTATAGGATTATCACACTCCCATCTCACTGTGGCTGCTGACCAAGGCTTATTACAAACATAAATATACTAGCGATTTGGTCCAAGTCAACAGAGTTCTCGTATGTCCCCCCAACATTAATGATCCACCACATTTACCTGCAGTAGAATTTCCTCTGAGATGTGAGAAGAAAAATGTCTGACTCCTAGGGAACCAATAGTGAAGGTTTCACCCTGTGCCACAAGACTTGTCAAGTCTATTTTTTAAATCTTCAATAGCTGTGCATGGATTGTAAGTGGATTGTGTGTGAGGCATGCAACATGTTTTCTTCATGGTAAAATGTAACCCCTTTTTAACTATTTCCTTTCTTCAGAATAGCCCTGGGAAATAGATTCCTAAGGAATTTTGTCCCCACAGGAATGTGTATCTTCATAAAGTGTCTTCAAAAAGTGTCACCATGCCTATAGTTTCCATTATTGAGGCAGTGTGTAAATGCTTTCATTTATTCCTCACAGCATCCCTGCACATTAGGTTATATACTCATATGGCAGATAAATACATTGAGGTTCAGAGAGTATGTAATCTACTCAAGTTCCCATAGCTAGTAAGTGTACAACTGACATTCAAACCTAGGTTTCTCTAGCTATTAAGTTCATAGTCTTTCCATTATACTATCTGGGATTCCATGCTGGGAAGACTGAGTCCTAATCTATTTCACCCCAAATTACTAAATTACTTTAGAAAATTAGTCTGTCTCTTCTCAATATCTCTATCTGTAAATGAGAATGATGTTGCTTTTTCACCCAGATGTGACATCATATATTCATTCCTTTGTTGTGATTATATATATATGTAATATGTGTGTGTGCGTGTGTGTAAAGTATATGTATACATGATTTTATAGTCATTCTTGGAACTGCAAATAAAGCTAACATTAGAGCAAAGATTGGAAATTTTAGCTAAATGGAGAGTTCAATGTATGAATCAATGTTCATTTAAATTACTCTCATATGAAAATTTAGAAAAATATATTTGATACTTATGGGCATAACACATAGTTGTTTGTGGATTTTATGAGTAGTGGATTTTGACACAATCTTTCATAATGAAAATGAATACTTTATTTTATAATATAAAATAATTTTTTCCAGAATATATAGAAGAAAATAAAGATTTCTTTTTATTATTTATATACTACATTCTCTTACCTGACTTATTGAAAGAAGTCACATTTACAGAAGTAAAATTTCTTCTAAATAGTTCTTTATGGATAAAATCAGTCAAATGATTGAACCTAAGATGTATTCGACCCATACTTTGTAATAAATAGAGCTACTTTCTGAGAAACATGAAATGATAGAAGCTAACATAAATTGTCTTTGTACTACAAAATATGTGGATTTAACCAACTATATTAAGTTTTTAATTTGTTTGGTGGACAATTAGAACTCATGTCATACGTTTTCAACTATTTCAATGAAGGATCTAGGACAATTAGATTTTTTTCCTACTATATTTTCATGTATTTGTATCAAATTAAAGATAAAGAAAGAATAGATTGCGTGTTTATATGTATTTATATTTAGTTAAAGAAAGAGAGGTAAGGTTTTTTTGCCTGTTATCAAAGGATTTCTCTTTCTTCTGGAATGTTTTTTCTTCTTATAGAAAAACTCTTTCACTGTGTATTTTCTAGCCCCTAGATTATGAAGACGTGAAGAATCTGCAACTTAGTATGGGTGTTAGAAATAAAGCTGAATTTCATCCTTCAATTATGTCTCAATATAAACTCACAGCAACTGCGATCTCCGTGACCGTGTTAAATGTAGTGGAAGGCTCGGTGTTCCGTCCAGGTTCAAAGACATATGTAGTGACTAGTAATATGGGACAAAATTATAAAGTGGGAGACTTTGTAGCTACTGACCTGGACACAGGTCTAGCTTCAACAACCGTTAGGTAAGACTGATATTTTCCAACTAATTTTTACCACATATTGAACTTAAATACCTATGTTATTTTTAGAAATTTTAAGTATCTGAATTAAAACATTTTTCATTAATTTTGAAACCATCATTCAATCATAAAAAGTACTAACTACTAAATTATTACTTAATTTAGAGTGCTTAGCTTAAGAAAATATAAAAATTTTTGCAAAATGTAAGATGAAAAAACATAAAGATGTAAAATGTGAAAATATTGTGTCTTGAAAGTTTGACACTCCTGTGTTTATATATTTTATCTGCCAATTAGCTCATTCCCACATATCATGGTTATTCCCCTTGGAAGATATTATGCACTGATTTTCCCAGTGCAGATTTGCCAGATTGAAATCAATTAGATTTAGTTCATTTCAGTTACTTTCTTCACTTTAATCAGCAACTAGTATTGGTCAATAATAACTTTGGTATAAAAAATTGGTCATATTAAGGAAAAGGTATGCTATGTAGTTTTTTAAAACTCTATATATCAGATATTTCTACTTGACCATGAAAAATCTGTGTGTATATGTGCACATGTATTTTTCACATGTGCTTGTGATCAAGAATAGCAGAGGGGGAAAGACCTCACAAACGAGCTTTAAAAGTTCTTTCTCTGTATTCTCCTCACACCCTGTGAGTATTTCTGTTATAGCTCTTACCACGCAGTGCCACCATTGCTGATAAACTCTCTTGTACCCCACAGACGTGAGTTCATTGAGGGCAGACAACCCCCCACCCAACCTCTGTCTCCTCTTAGAAGTTTCATTTCCCTGAGTTTACCGCAGTACCTGAGACAGAGTTATCTAACCAGTGCTTGTTTAACAAATAGCAAATGAGAAGGAAAATATCAAAGTCAAAGATGAGGAGAGAAAGAGAATAGAACAGGATAGAGGCACAAGGCAAAGACATTGTTTGGAATTCAAAAGAAGTCCTGTAAATGCATTGTGTATATGGGGAGAGGGAGTGGAAATAGGGAGGGGATGAAGGCTAAGCTGATGAAGGAGAAATAACTTTTTGATAAGAGAATAGTTTAGAATTAGGAACAGCCCAGGAAGTCCCAAGATCTGGGTCTCCCAGGATAGTTCTGACGCTACCAAAATCAAATGAAAATGATACTGCAAGCATGGAAGGATTATTATGACATCCACGTGGGCAATAAGAAACATTCCACCAGAAGTGGCTGCTCAGTAATTCTTTTTTTCTTAAATTTAAATCCTTGTCTATTTTAGAATGTCCTCAAACAGCTGGGACTGCCCTGAAAAAAACAAAGTTTCTAATAAATGATAACTATATCCAGGAGTTATAACTACTGATTGGAAACATATATTTCATAATTAAAATCTCTCTTTCTCTGGTTTTTTCTTTTAGATAGGCCAACATTAATTTGTACTGTTTTCTTTCAAATACAGATATGTAATGGGAACTAATCCAGCTGACCTGCTTGCTGTTGACTCAAAAACGAGCATAATTACTTTGAAAAATAAAGTTACCAGGGAACAATATGACATGCTTAACGGAAGATATCAAGGAACAATTCTATCTATAGATGGTAAGAAATCAACTTTTTTCCTTCTAGAGGAAGTTATATATACACTCAGATATTAAAATTTTAATTACTGTACTTTGTTTGTTTGTTTTTGTTTGGCTTTTTTTTTTTTGAGGAAGATTGGCCCTGAGCTAATATCTGTTGCCAATCTTCCTTCTTTTTTCTCCCCAAAGCCGCGGTAGATAGTTGTATATCATAGTTGGACATCCTTCTAGTTGCTCTATGTGGGACACCACCTCAGCATGGCTCGATGAATGGTACATAGGTCCACACCCAGGATCCAAACCAGCAAACCCCAGACTGCAGAAGGGGAGCATGCAAACTTAACCACTGTACCACCAGGCCAGCCCTGTTAATTACTGTATTTTGAAGTAACTCTTTTTTCCAACAAAAGTTAACATATTGGGCATTATAGAATCAAATCATTAATGATATGAGAGGCAGTATAATTTAGTGGATAAGACCATGACCTCTGGAGGGAGACAGGATTGGTATCTTATACCATCACTTACTAGCTATAGGATTTTAGAGAAATTATTTAAGCCATTTATCCCTCAGTCTTCTCTTCTGTAAAATAGGACAATGACAAAATGGATTTAGAAGTATTTAAGGAGTTATTACATGTAAAGCATTTAGAAGAGTACTGACATTCAATAAATGTTAGTTCTTGTGAATGTCAGTAATTGAAAATTTTAAATTGTCTTGTAAAATTATTTTCAAATAGGCTACTAGCCAAGCTAACTTAACTTTACATAATCTTGGGAAAGTTGATGTACAACTTTGTGTAAACAGTTTGGAGGTGGCACGCTTATATTACTTTTCAAAACCAACATAATTAAACAGGCTGGTCACTAAAGGAGCAAAGTTCCTTGAGGCTAAATTCTACTAAGCAATATTTGCTACTTCAATTCCTTTTCCTCCCTCCTTTCTCCTTCTCTCCCTTTCTTTCTCCCCCCTTTCCCTCTTTCAATAGTCCTAAAAAGGGGTTGACAATTTTTATTTGCATAACAGACCAAAAAGAAATAAAATAGCGTTTCTTTAAAGTCATTCAACATCTCAGAATTTTTACCAAATTAAACTGCTCTTTTCCACAATCAGTCAAAATAAATGTCATTTTTAAACTATATGTTACAAATAGAAATGCTGACTCCATTCATAGGTAAAGCTTGTTTTGATTCAGTGCTGAAATTATCTTCAGCAATTGCTAGCTTACTTCTTATATCCAACATCAAACTTAATTGGATACGTGAAGAGAAAATTGGAACTTTTGCTTACAGAACTGTTAGGCTTATGGCACATAGAGAACATTCCTTTTGTCATCAAAAAATGCAACCTTCTGGGGGATAAATATTACATGCAATGATAATAATATAAATAGCAACAAAAACGATAACAATAGAATCAGCATAGCTGAGCTGAGAGGGCATGGGCTTTGACATCAGATATATCGGATTTAAATTTGTCTCTGTGATGTACTTCCAGGGATATCTTTATTCATTTCTTCAAAAACTATATGTTGAATCCTAACCAAATGCCAACCATTGTGGCGGGTGCTAGGGTTATATCAACGGACAGAGTCTGACGACAGCTCACATTTATACAGAGGGGTAGCAACAACAACTTCAGACACATCATTCCTGTATTTTTACCCAATTCCAATAATCTTAAGAAAAAGTCCTAATCATAAAAGGCTGAATGCCCAGAGATGTAAATTATAGCAATATCTATAATAATTAAATATTGAAAGCAAGATCAGTAATAGGCAACTGGGTAGGTAAGCCTTGGTCCACGTGATATGAAATTATGTAGCCATCAGAAACTATTTTAATGAAAAATTTATTTAAACATGGAAGAATTCTTATAATGCAAAGTAAAAATATAAGATGGAATGAGCCATATGATCTATCAACATAACATAAATAATTAGCAAATTTTAGGCATTATAATTACTGCCAAAAGATAATATAACAACGTATCAACAGGAGTTGTCCTTGGGTAGCGCTACTGTGGATCTTTTTGTCTTTGTTTTTGTTTTGCTTCTTTATATAATTCCATGCTCTTCAAATTATATATAATATCCAACTACTTATACGGTAAAGAAATAACCCAATAAATAGTGTTACTAGTAATAATAATAAGGTTGACTGTAATAATGATTCAGAAAGCTCTTGAGAAAATTATATGCTATGACACATGTAAAGTGCCTTAGCAGGTACATAAATATTGTTACTTCTCTTCCCTTGCAGTTGGGCAAAATATACTTATGTTTAGATTATCTGAGTTTACAGACAAGAGTAGTGTAATGTGTATATAATTTGAAAAATAAATCACGCATTCTTTCAGAAAAAAGATATGCTATAATGATTTTTGCAGTAAACTTAGCTTCATAGATATGGGTTGCAGAGTATTTAAAAGATTAAATGTTCAAAATACTAAAAACAATCTACATGGCTCAAAACATTTCAGGTGGCAAAAAAAGGGCTGGAGAATGGAGGCAATGGGGAGGTGTTGGTCAAAAAACACAAACTTCCAGTTACAGGATGAACAAGGTCTGTGGATCTAATGCACAGCATTGTGATTATAGGTCACAATATTGTACTATATACTTGAAAGTTGCTAAAAGAGTAGATCTTAAATGTTCTCATCACACACAGAAAAAAATGGTAATTGTGTGACATGATGGAGATGTTAGCTAATACTACAGTGGTGATCACATTGCAATATATAAGTATATCAAATCAACATATCATACACCTGAAATTTACACCATGTTTTATGTCAATTATGGTATCTCAATAAATTTGGGGGGAATATAGTAGAAAAAAAGGTTATCATGGAATTTTTAAAAATAATTTCAGACATAACTACATATAAATAATCGCATGGGCTACAGAAAAAAATAATGTTCCATCAACATCATTCCTACACTATAGCAAGAATTATTATGACCACTAAAGTCCAGTCAGAGCCCCAGAGTTATGACAAATTTCTAGCCTAATAGCACATGTTGGTGAAGAACCTTTCCTATATGGTGGATGCTGGACTTTGGAAGTCTTATCTCTGAGGGAGAAAAAATCACACCTTGAACTTTCAGCATTGGGGTTTTTCTGCAGTGAGTAGTTCCTAATCATGGATTATCATATATTCAAATCCTATGGGAAGTAGATAGTGCAGACATGATGAATGAATCCCTGTCAAGGTAATTTAGGAGAGAATAGAATAACTGCATACAAAAAAAATACAGGAAGCTTCCGTTCATTTAAATAGCATGTGGAATACACTGACTTTATTTATCTATGATGAATAACCACAGCAATGTGTTTTAGATATTGGTCTAAGAAACTTTTCTCATTTAAAAGTATCTTTTTTATCACCTCTCACGTATTATACTTTTTGTTACATTGTTATAGAAGATATATTTATTTGATAGCTTTTAACGGACCAATTGTGTTGCAAGATAAGGACACAAATATAGATTCAGATATATTTCTTATTCAACTTTATTAAGATATAATTTACATATAAAAAGTACACCCTTTTAGTGTACAGCTTGATGAGTTTTGACAGATGTATACATCCATATATACAATGCCACAAACAAGATCTAGAACATATTCATCACTGCAATGTCCCCTTGTGCCCCTTTGCAGTCAATACCACAGTTCCACTTGAGCCCCAGGCACCTGCTGGTCTAAACGTAGATGTATTTTGATATACCACCTTTTGTATTAAATGTACTCAAAATCAGTCTACTTTTTTGAAATACTAGTTGGTTGGTTGGTTGGTTGGTTGGTTGGTTGGTTAGATGAAACAAAGAGCAAGTGTGAAGCAATTAAGTTGAAACAAATAACAAATGTCCCTACCCCTGTGTTTAGTCAACAAACACAATAACTTTCTGAAACTTTGAAGGACAAAAAGAAAACAAATTTGAAATAGCTGCTTGTGAAACAAAAGTGCTTCACTTTCTTATTGATGTGAAGATTTCCCCCACCTCCAATAGCACCAATTCTCTCTCCTATGAGTTAATTGAACTGTTGGTTCTGAGTTTGGGAATATGCTGCCATATCCCCGGGAGATTTTTGTAGAAGTGACTTACCAACCGGCTCAAAACCTGTTCATTTTGTCAGTGCATAAAAGGAACCAAAGATGAAAGACAGTAAAATAACAAACAAAATGTAGCTCTAATATATGGAGCAGTGTGCCAAAAATAATCTAGAAATGTCTCCACTATGGCTTATAACACATCACTGGCCAATTCATAATGTGGCATTTACTGTTTATGCTTTTCAACACATGAGACAGTTTTTCAGGAGCACTAATATTCATGATTTGATTTAAAAACTGAGTCACAGACAAGGGGTGATTTGGAAAGTTACTGAAATTATGGGAATAAAAACATTGAAATAAGTATTAAAGCAAAAAGAAAATAGTTTTGTATTGTCCAACAATTACTACACTAAATGTATAAAATATTTCTTCCATTTTGAACCTTGTTACAGATGCTCTTCAAAGAACTTGTACTGGCACAATTATTATTGACCTTCAAGGCTCTGGCTGGAATGGTGGTACAAAGGAAAACACCAGTCCTGGAGGTGGTACCAGTCCTAGCACAGGTGACGGTATTCCCGCTGGTCCTGACATTACTACCAATACAGTAACCAATGGCAATGGCATAATAGTTGATGGAAATGGAAATGGGAATGGAGACTACTCAGATCGGCAAACATCAGATAACGTACATTTTGGTCCTGCTGGCATCGGACTACTCATCATGGGATTCCTGGTCCTAGGATGTAAGTACTTTAACAGTCCTATTTATATGTGTCCCCTAAAAAAGTGTGGGGAGAAGGTAAGTTTTCTGATCCTTTGATAAAATATATTTTACAACTTCTTATTTTGTGCAATTATCAAGAAATTTCTGTGTTTGGTGCTGGGTTTAAAAGATGAAAAAAATCAAACAGCTTAACCCCTTATAGTGCAGTGGAGGATAAAAACTTTTTTTGCATTCTGTCTCAATGTAATGGGAAAGCATCATAATAGATAGGTTCAAATTGCTATTTGAGTGAAGAAGACAATCAGAAACAATTGATTGAAACAATCAGAAAAAGCTAAATAGAGAAAATAAACTCTGAGTTGGGTGTTACCAGGTGAATAGGAGTAGCCTGATGGACAAGAAAAAGGAAACACTACAAGGAGAAAAAAACATTTATGTACAAAACCCCCCAAAAATGAGTGCAAGTTACTGAAATAAAGGACTCCAGTGTGGAAGAAATAAAGGCTGTGCATGACCGCATGGTGATAGTTGAGACTAGAAAGACAGGCAGGGGCTAGACCTTGCAGGAATTTCATGCTGTACTAAGGCTACATTGCCTAACGAAAGGAGAGTCAAATACACGTAGACTTAAACTCCAGCTTCTAAATTTAATTGTCTGAGTCTTTCAAAGATGACCTAACTTTTCTGAGCTTCACATTTGTCATCTGTGAAATAATCAGAATTACCTCAAAACATTGCTTTGATGCTGAAAAAGAAGCACCACACATGGAAGCATTTAGAGATTGACCACATTCTATGGTCATTAGAGTAGACCTAGTCAAGGATCTAGCCATGAGCATATAATATCCAGTGGGTTCTCCAGGTGGTCCTTAATGTTGCCTTGGATGATGACAGAAATTGGAGTGGAGATGAGCTAGATGCTACAGTCTCTGAGGAACGAGAAGGGCAGCTCTGAAGTAAGTAGGTTGAAACCTGCACATCGTAATGAAATTAATGTAAACATTGCCATTTTCAAGTATAGAATCATAAAATCTTAATGTCAGAAGATACTTCAGATATTATTTAATTAAAACATATACACATAAAATATGAAATCAGAGCACTTGCATATGAGATATTTTTTCTACCTTCATTTCCCTTATTATATAAACAGCCATAAAATAGATAGTTCTCACTAAATTTATTAGTAAACTGGATTTTCTCTGATTTTAAATAACTTTCACCCTTTTGAACTTTTTGATCAAAACTGAATTCATCTAAACCACAGAGTTTGGACATGCTGATACCACAATTGAAAATTGAAGCTCTTGTTCCATAATTTAAAACATATTTCAAAAAACAAAGTTCTATATTAAGTAATATGATTTCATTCTTATTGGCTCATAATAAATTGAAATAATGACCATGGAAAGTTCAATGAAAGGGAGACACAAGGCTAAAAAAAGAAAGCATTCTCATCAAAACAAACCAAAGCAAGAAACAAGCTAGCAGATTTGCAGAATGTAACATAAAATATATATGAGAAGAGATAATTCTCTAATTTCACTTCTTTAGCCGTAATTATCAACCAACATTTTAAAACTTTAAGATTAAATACTTTATAAAAGTAACTTAATTACCCTGCTGCTGATTATCTCTATTGCCAGGAATACATGACTTTCACCTTGTTTTTTATGTTGGTGACTACCTTTGGGTAGTGTACTTAATAAAAGATTTAAAAATTACACGTGGGCTTTAGAGTCAAATACTTCTAGAGTCAAAGCTATCTCTAAGCCTAGCATATATTCAAGAAAGCCAAACACATGGGATTCTTTTCCTGCTTTCTTTTTTTCATTCCTCTCTCCTATATTACTGTCCTTACTACATTCCTTCCTCCCTACCTTACTTCCTTCATTTTTCTTTCCTTCCTTCCTCACATTTTTTTACACTTTCTTTCCTTCATCCAGCCATTCATTCCAAATCGTTTATCAAGGTCATATTATATAAAAGGCTCTGTGCTAGAAACTTATATGGATAAATAGAAAAATCCATTCATGAACAAAGAAAGACATTGTTAAACAGCGTAATGTTCTCTGTGCATGAGTAATTTCAAGAAAAGATATCCGCATAAGGGAAAATAATAGCCTCGTAGAGAACAATTTCGTGAAGCATGAATAAGATTTTACTGTTGAAATAAAAAAGGCAGGCATGTGTGAAAGGAGAAAAATAAATAAAGGCATGGAGGAGGGAACACAAAGAATCAAACATATTGCCTCCTTCTCCAGCTTTCCTTCTCTCCTTTACTATTTTCCTGAGTAATGACAGGGAAAAGACTCATCTGTTTTAATGTGTAATGCTGTTTGTCATTTGAATACTATATAACAAATTAAAATTGATTACAGTCCAGTATACCGAAGCTCACATTGATTTTGGTATCTTACCATTATTCAGTTTGTTTTCTGAAACTTTCATCGTAATTTTAGAATCAAATGGAGTTATATTAGGGATTCAAATTTAATAATAAAAATGCAGGTTGTTTTGTTTTAATGTGGCCCCACCGCTAATTCCGATATTCCTTTCCTTTCACATCAGTGGTCCCATTTTTGTTGTTGTGTTGTGATTGTGGAGGGGCCTCTGGTGGAGCCCGCTTTGAGCCTGTTCCCGAATGTGCAGATGGGGCAATTCAGTCATGGGCAGTCGAAGGACCGCAGCCTGAACTCAGGGTAAGTGCTAATCTGTGAGAAATGGCCTTTGGTCATCACCTAAACTCAGTCCTAGGCACACAAACCAAGATGTCTGCCACCACTCGCAGTCTGTTCTTTGTTCTGGAATAACCAACGGGGAAAACGAAGAGACATCAAAGGTACATCAAAATTAGATGGAAGTAACCAAGGAAGTCTTTCTAAACGAGGTTCAGGTTTTAAATGAATTTCAAAAGTTTCCTAAATAGTATTCTTTTAGAAAACCTGAGGTAATTTAAGAACAAACCCAATGTATAACTATAGAAAGAAAAGAGTCATTACAAATGGAAAAATGTTTCCTATCTTTTAGGATCTGGCCACTATCTGTGTACCACAAATACCTCCCGATAATGCAAATATAATTGAAGGCGTTGACACCTCAGGTAAGAAAAAATTATTTTTTTTATTTTAACAGCTCAAATGACTAAGAAGGAACTCTGTTCTCTGTCTGTGTATGCCTTACTATTTCTTAATTATCTTACATGTCTCTAAAACTGTTTCTATCATTCCTTTTTAAATGATTAATTTGCAAATTAAATGGTAAGGAAAGACCTACAATAATTACTATTCTCATATGTTGTATTTTTTTAAACCTTCCTCGATCATCAGCAAGCACTTAGGAGATGACCTGGTTAGGAGTTCTATGAACAGGAAAGAGCCAAATTGTAACCACAAGTCAATGTTGGTCAAGGTTTTTTGTCTAATAGAGCAAATGTTATTTACCAAAAAAAATACGAATTAGAAGTACAAACCCATTAAAATAGATCTGTGCTCATTTATTGAGGCTAGAATCTACCTCCACAATTCATTAATAATTCAAAATCACCCTAATAAAAGTAATAATTAATTTTAAAAACTCATATCTTAGAAAATAGTTGTACCATTTTGCCTTTTTTCAAGGTAAATATTCTTGATTCTCTTATTTTTCTCTGTCTTTTTCAAACTTGCAATCATGACTTTTCTATCTTGAACTCTTTAAAAGAGAAGAGGCATAAGAATGTTTATAACTTGTGGAACAGAACTGAACCTTATTCAAAAGACAGAACATGCTAGTCTTTAAACCTATCTCTCCTCCTGATGAATCCATTTTTGTTAATGACATCAACCTCCCCCCACCTCAAAAACAGAAACCCATTGTTAACTCTTAAAACTCCCTATTCATTGACATCCAATCAGTTCTCAAGACTTGTCAAATCTTCAAACCTGCCAGGATTTATTTATGTATTCATTCCCTCGTTATGTCTACAAACCTTTGCATACAACTTGAACAAAGGACAGTGAGAGGCACTGGAGTAATAAAGGTGTGAATAACATACTGTCCCTAAGTTCAATGTCTTTAAAATATTAAAGCCATAGGACACCTATCCCACTGTCAACACTTTCTCTGTTCATGGCACTTCAATAGTCGGGGCCATCATTTACCTCAACTACCTCGAATGTTATAACAGGCTTCTACTCCTCCTTCACATCCAAGTGCAAATCCAAGATTCTCCATGCAAACCTTTCCCCTCACCATAGCCATGTCCACTTCTCTGAAAGCCAGCAGTTCTCACACTTTCTTCTGGAGGCCCTGTGCTTCTAATAATACACTGGAGTATTCTTATGCTATCTTTTTAACTTTTAGAATTTGGGTATTTTTCCCCAGTTGGAAATCAAGCTCTCTAAGGCATTGGTTTTTGTAAGCTCTATGCAGCCCCCGTCTTCCAGCACAACATATAGCAGTTTCTCAACAAATAATTGCTGAATTAACAAATTGATTAATTATAATATTTTGAACCCAATATTATATTTATATCTCCTTTCTTTATGTATTGCCTTCATTTTATATCTTTGCTCACAAAGGTGTACTTAAGTGAAGAAACCATACATTACAGTAAGTGATTAATTTTTAATTTACAATACACTAGAGAAAGTAAACTTAATCTAATCAAAACTTTTAGGGGTTTACACAAATGAGTATTGTGGCAGAGAAATGCAAGATCTGGGAGGAGGAGAAAGAACGACAGGATTTGAACTAACAGATGGAGTTAAAACGTCAGGAGCATCTGAGATATGTCAAGACTATTCTGGAACATTAAGAAGAAATTCTATGAGGGAATGTAGAGAAGGAGGTCTGAATATGAATTTCATGGAAAGTTACTTCTGTCAGGTAAGGTGTCTGGCCCCATGCCTTCCTCTCCATCTTGCACCCTCTGCTCTACTCCAGGCTTCCGCTCTTTCCCAACAAGGCTTTGGCAGGTGTCTCCTAACCAGGTTCTCAACCTCTAGTCTTTATGCCTGACAATCCATACTGCTGCTGAATAATATTTCTAAAACTCTGACCTAAGCACTTTACTCCCCCACTTAAAAATGGCCAATGACTCCCAGCTCTGCTTTGTCTACAGCATGGAGTCCGAACTCCTTAACATGCAGTTAAGGTTATTCACAAATTGACCCCTTCTGTCACATCTCCAATTACTCCTTACCACCAACCCACTTGCCAAGCACTTCTGCATTATTCACACTGGTCTGTTCCTTCACATGTCTTTGCTTATGCTGTGCCTATCCCAGAATGCTTTTATCCCATCATATCTCTCACAAACTCCTACCCATCTTTCAAGACCCAATTCAAATATCACTACCTCTCAGAAGTTTTCACCCTTTCATCCAAACTAGGATTTATGTTTCCTTATCTGTATTTCTATAGTACTTCATTTATACATTTTATAGAACATACCATTACTAAAATCTGTTAGTTTATACGTCTACCACTGTTCTTAGTACCTCGTCCATACGTTCTCTACATTATGTTGCCAGTACCTAGTTCAGTTCCAGGTATATAGTAAACATTCAATAAGAGTGGGTTCAAGAGCCTCAGTACACTTCCAGAACATTCTAAGAACCAGCAGGGATTAATTTTGCTGTCCCCAGGTAGAAACAGAATTGCCCATGGTTATACACCACTTAAGCCTTCAGATATTTACCGTCTCTGATACATTAATGTCCTACATCCTGGCCTAAAGTATCTTCATTCACTCTCCTAGTGGTTTAGAGGGTGGCTGATATTTTGAAATAAAATACTAGTAAAAGCCTTTCAAATAGCAGTAGATAACAATAGGAGGCCTGTTGCTGAAATCCATAGGAATACCTCCTATCCAAGTCTCTACAAACGTTATTTTTGTGAAAAGTACAATTCTGCCTCAAAACTTTTGCACTTGTAGCTCCTTCTGCCGAGAACACTCTATCTGCTTTACTCCCCTGTCACTTTATTCTATCGTTTTATGAGATGCCGTCCTTGACCACTCTATACAAAAGAGCAATCTCCATCACTCTATCCCTTTACCCTGCACTTACCACCTCCTGACAAATATGTTTATGTGTTGTCTGTTTCATCCTACTAAAATGTAAGCCCTATGAGTAAGGGACTTTATCTGGTTTTGTTCATTACTATATTGCTAAGTCCCTAATAGAGTGTCTGACAAATAATAAGGACTCAATAAATATTTTTGAATGAAATTAATTGGTTTGCTATAAAGGTATTTCTGATACTTAACCTGAAAGTTTGCAATCCAATATTATGAACAGCAAAGATGAAAATAAAAGTGCACGTGTCTGTGGGCTTTCACTTTGAATTGAAGGAGATTCTATTTTTAAAAATTGTCTTTGATTACCTTCAGTTTTGAATCTAAAAGCGGCATAGACCCAGAGTCAAATTTTCCTGTTGTTTTGCTGAAAAAGCCACATTGAAATAAATCTTCACAGAACCATCATAATCACTCCATCTGAAGGAAGGAAAACACAATCCTGAATGAAGCCAAATCAACTATGAACTAACTTTTTTAAACAAATTTTAAAAATACACAATTTTTGTATAACTCAAGTTCAGCATTTTTATATACCTCCTTCTATTTTGGTTACAAAATAATTCATGTGATTTTTTTTTGTGCTTTTGCATCCAAAGTGCACTATTATGAAGGAGTCTATCTAAATGAACTTTAAAAATCTAAATGTATTATCAGAATTATAGTTAAAATAATTTCTAACCAAATTCTTGCAAGCAATTATATAATGATTTTTAAAGCATCTCTAGTAGATGTTAGAATTTTGTTTTATATATTCTTCTTTGGTAATGCCCTGGTAGAAAAAAGAGTGATGAAGTCTTCTATTATTGTTAAATATGTATTCATAATTTCATTTTCTCTTTCCTCTACAAATTCAGAAAGCATATGCTTATGCAGATGAAGATGAAGGACGCCCATCTAATGACTGTTTGCTCATATATGATATTGAAGGTGTAGGTTCCCCTGCTGGCTCTGTGGGTTGTTGTAGCTTCATTGGAGAAGACTTGGATGACACCTTCTTGGATACACTGGGGCCTAAATTTAAGAAGTTGGCAGATATCAGCCTAGGAAAAGAAGTTGAATCATATCCAGACCCTGAACCTTCTTGGCCACCTGAAAGCACTGAACCAATTTGCCCTCAGCAGGGAACAGAGCCCATCTCCCCACATTTCGGCACTACCACAGTCATTTCTGAGAGTACCTACCCCTCAGGACCTGGTGTACAGCATCCTATACCTATTCCTGATCCTCTGGGCTATGGTAATGTCACTGTGACCGAGTCTTACACCACCTCTGGCACTCTGAAGCCCTCTGTCCACATTCATGACAATCGACATGCATCAAACGTGGTGGTGACAGAGAGGGTGGTCGGCCCAATCTCTGGTGCCGATTTGCATGGAATGTTAGAGATGCCTGACTTGAGAGATGGATCAAACATTATAGTCACAGAAAGAGTAATAGCACCAAGTTCAGGTCTACCCACCACTTTGACCATCCCTGATCCTAGAGAGTCTTCAAATGTGGTAGTGACAGAAAGAGTAATCCGACCAACTTCTGGCATGATGGGCAGTCTGAGCATGCACCCTGAGTTATCAAATGCCCAAAATGTGATTGTGACAGAGAGGGTTGTCTCTGGCTCTGGCATAACTGGAATTAGTGGCCCAGCTGGGATAAGTGGAGGCAGTGGCACAGGCAGCAGTGGCCTGGCTGGCAGTGCAGCTGGAATAAGTGGTGGTGGCATTGGGCTGAGCAGCCTGGGAGGAGGCGGGGGCCTGAGTAGCAGCATTGGGGGAACAGCCACTATTGGCCACATGAGGAGCTCCTCTGACCATCACTTTAGCCAGACCCTTGGATCCGCCTCCCCTAGCACAGCCCGGAGTCGAATCACAAAGTATAGTACAGTACAGTATACTAAGTAGCCAGGATCCCAGCCCGCTTTTCCTCAGTAATTGTGATTTAGGTTCAGTTCCCACCACCAAAAACCTAACAATATGATTGATGACGCACAGCTAGGTGCTAAGATAATTGTGGAGCAAAGTGAGAAAGCTCAGGGAGAAAAATAGATGGAAACAGTGCTGTTGGGCGAGAGCTCTCCTTAGCATTTGTAAACTTTTTTCTTATGTTAATACTAATGCAATCATGACAGTGAACTAAAAGTTGAGACAGGGTCTTCTTTGCTTCTGCGTGGCCTGTAGTGTGACTTCAGCATGAGGAATAAATAAAACTTGGTCATGTAAAAGCAGTGGCCTTAAGATGGCAATTGGCATAATTCTCCTCAGCTGTTTTGTCATACAGCTCAGGCAATATTTAAAAAGAACTAAACATGCAATATGTGCTCACGTTTGTGGCAAGAATTATGTGCCAAATGTTCTGTCAGTTTCACAGATGATACAAATATCCAACCACATCTTCAGACTAACCATCAGGTTAACCATTAAAGAAAAAAATCTGGCTACATAGCCAAGTTCACAAACCACCAAGCATGCCTACCTTAATGATTGCACTAGATAAAATAAACCTCAATTTAGGGAATGTTTCCTGGGAGGGAAATTCCATAAAAGAGTGACAACAGAGTGGATTCGTTTGGGATAAACTGGCAACGTCTGGTGAGGTTGCAGGGTATCACATTCATTTCCCCCTTCACCACTGTGGTGATTTAATAAAGGAAAACTTGACAAGTGTACTTCTCAGCTTGAAGCAAGAAACACCTGACATAGTTGTCATCACTAGTGATAAATTACCTTCCAAGGAAGCAGATGGAAACCGTATTGTATTTTCAGATTGTATTTTTAGTAAGTGTTATTCATTTCTATCCAGCTCTTTATTACACATCTCCTAAGCTAAAATGATTTACTTAAGCTAAGTTGTGGAAAAAAACCTGCAGTATGGTTAAGCGTTGGGGGAATTTTTTTAAGGGGATCTAAAAAATTTTTAGAACATGTAAAATGTTGGGTTAGGAAAGTTAGATTTGTTTGATAAAGTAATACCGTACGGTTAGTTTTAATTGAGTTTAGTACTTTTTAACAACCTTCTGCTGCTATTCTGAGGGGATCAACTAGGCACTTTTAACAGAGTTGATGATATTGTGTTAACAAGAATAAAATTGTACTAGACAACCCATTTCTTTACTCTTTCCCACCTGCTAATTGAATTTTCTCACTAGCATAAATTTTACATTCCTGATTTAATTTTTCAATAAGCTCTTGATTTACATATGCTCCAATTTATAGTTTCCAAATTGTATAGTACAATATTTTTCTAGCTTCAAAATTTAGTAATGTCCTATTTACGATATGTCATTTCTGTGTGTTTTCTCTATAGTATTACCTGGTTAAAATCTCTAAACAGAATCAAAGCATTCTTAGAAGTAAATTTACTATAGCATGGTAGAGGAATTATTTCTCTTTTCTAAATCCATGTTAATAAGCACTCACTAAGGTGAAACTGGATATGACAAAATCTTTTAAGGATTTTTTCCCCCCAATTACTCAAATTACCCAAGACGTTATAAGATCAAAGAATGGTTATTCAACTTCCAACACTTGTCAAAGAAGTCTGTGGAGTGAATTATTTTACCTAGAGTTAATTTGCTGTATGTTATAGCAGATGATGTCAATATTTTCAAAGCCACAATATACATCTTATTTTAACTCTGTAGACTATGTAAAATTTTGATAGTCTGTAGCATGCCAACATGCAGAGGTGTAAATAAAGTCATTCACAGGGAGTCATTCTTTCATTTCTTTCTCCCATCTGGCAGGTTTTATCAATGATGGGTAATCTTTCCAGAAATAAAGTCCAAATTTATTTTGAGTATGCACTTGAGTATGCCTGGGTCCAGGAGTTTGAAGGAATAAAAATAATTATTAATTAATTATTAGTTAATTCATTGAAAGGAATGGTATCTGACCACAGGTAGCTTATTTATCACTTTGATATGACATATCAAAAGTGTTTTCTTAAGACTCCTGATATCTTCCAGAAATGTTTTTAAGGTTGTTCAACAAATCTTTAATAACTGTTGTTATTAGATCTATTAATTATATAAAACCATGGAAGATAAGAAAAAATGGCAGTATTAGTCATCAATCTTTAAGACACTTTCAAATCAAATTGCTTTTTTTTTTTTTCAGGTTACAAATTGATGTTTTAACTCTTTACTCCTAATTTTTAAAATACATTTTGAAGATATCAATGATTCTAACCATCATTTAAAGGCTTGTTATTTTTTCAATGAACAGCTTTTGGGCAGAATTTAATTCTTCTCTTTAGACGCTTTACTCTAACTCATAGACTTTAGGTCATTCCATAGACCTAAGAAAAGATGTGGAAATTATTTTATAAGTGAATAGTTATAATTCAAATCTGTACTTCAAGCTGCATCTCAGATCAATTTTCTCTTAAAGAATGAGAAGGAATAAATAGTAATTTAAATATTATGTGTATATAGTTTGAAAACAAAGTGTTTAATGTTTATAAAACATCTGACTTTCTAAAGAGGTGTTCCTTTGGGGCAAAATCTAGTGTATCATAAATACTTTCCTTATTATTTAATATCAACCAAAATACCATCTTTAACTAATTTTGACATTGAATTCTAGATATATCTGCTACATATTATTAGCTTCTATGTATGTTGCCTGATAAAACTGTATTTGTACTGAAAATTTTACAGGAAAAATATCTATTTGGGGTATTTATATGACTTCATCTGGACATCTGTTCTATATTCGTATATAACATTTTTAGCCTCGTAATCTTCATTCAATGTAATGTTCTAACAGAATTTTAATTATATACCTTCAAAAATTACATATTCACTCTAACTGGATGCTTTCAGTTACATGCACAATTCATGTCTAAATTTATACCAACATTTGACTGACAGCCGGGTCATATAACCGGGTGTTATATAACCAACTGTTGTATAACACATATGACACCCTTTGACTTTAGTAGGAGTTTAAAGGTGTTATAATCATTGGTTAAAATGACCATGGCAATTTGGGAAAGACATTTGAAACCCAAAACAAAGTTTTAAAAGTATTTGCCACATTTTCCCATGCCTATTTAATAAATTCCAACCTTTTGTTGGATTTCTGGTATTTTTAAAATGTACTTCACATTGCACTAGAATACACCAGTCACATAGATTACTAGTATCCATGAAAAAGAATCTGTCTTCCAGTTCTATTCAATTTATGTTAGGACAAAAGCTTGAATGGATCAACCTATTACTCACCAAATAATTTTAAAACAATGAATAATCTATTGTTTAATTGTCTACATTCCCTCCATTTAGTTATATTTGAATTACTAAACGCTATCATCAAGCTGTACTTAGTCTAACTTATTTTTCTTTGCTATTTTACAAGTATTTTTAAACTCTATTATTCATCTTTGGTGATGTTTGAAACACGGTGCTTTCCTTCAAGTTTCGATGTAAAGTTTTTGGATTATTTGGGTGCTAGTTCCTTGCTTGGTCATCTGTTGACTATTTTAAGTCGGTTTGTAACTTCCAAAGAGTTATGTTTACAGCAATAAAATGATTGATATGCCTCCATTATCTTTTCTGAATTGCAAGGGGGGAGGAGGTTTAGAGTGTAAGGAATAATTCGAGATTATCAAATCTAGTTATTATTTTCATCCCATGTGGAGTAGAAATAATTATTTTATTTTCACATCATAAAATTTATTTTCATTTCATTTTCTATTTCCCAGCTCTTTTTGTTTTTTAATTTACTGAGGAGCTTACTCTCCAGAGTGCTGCTTAGTAAGGTCAGAGTGCAGCCATGAGCAGCTTCGCACAAATAAACGATAAACAGCTTGCATTTTTAACTTTTATTTGATACTTTTAGTATCTTTATGCTTTCACCTTTCTCTCTTTCATACTCTAATTTTCTTATTTTTGTTTACACTAGCATTTTATTTCTTTCAGAATGGCTTTTCTTCTTATTTGCTTTTAAAATCATACCTTTTCATCTTTATTGGGGTGCATCTCCTCTTTGCTCCCCAATGCCACTTCCAGATCATTGTCATCTTCTTCTTGCACAAAATTTTACCCCTTTCAGACGCACGTGATCTGCCTATATCCCCCCTTCTCCTTGTGCGATTTACCAACCTCTTAATGGTGTCCCCATTTTTACTGAAGACATATTCTGGCCCACAGTTTTCCGTGACTCTCCAGCTCCTGAAGGCATTCACAGCAACTTAAATGACCATGTGGGTGAGGTACCCAACGCCCCAGATTCTCAGCTCCTAGACCTCTATTTTCCTCACTCCACTTCAGCCACCCGCTTTTTTGTCATAACTTAGCATGGCAGTACCCGGATGCTTCAATTTACTTCTTCCTTATCCTTCCAGCTCACTTGCTTAAGTATTCCAATTGTCGCAATTCCTCCACTTCATCAATGCTTCCATGTTTTTTACTCCCCCCACTTTCTGCTATCTGTCAGCTTCACTTCTCTCCTTGTCTAATCACGCTTCATGAGTACAATGAAAGTTACCTCTTGGTGAACACCGTCGACCTCCTTGCCCTGCTCTCCCTCTTCATATTCAGAATCTTTCACCCTCCATCTCTGTCTGCACACAAACAGCTAAGTTATTCAAGCAAGTTGACTTTTTTCATTTTAAATACTTGATCTCAAATCTCAGATTAACATCAAATGCTCCCCTACAATCCTACCTGATTCTCTGATTGACTTCCAGTCTCATTATACGAGATTACTATTCCATACCTTCTCTGTCCTCAAACCACCCACACCCTCTCTTCCCTCCTCCTTCTTAGTTGATGACCTAATCCTATTGTTCACTAAGAAAATAAAAGTCATCAATCTCGAATGCATTCATCTTCCTCTGCCAAATCTACACATCCACCTGCATTTGCACCCATCTCGTCCCCCACCTTATTACAATGGAGTTAGTGTCCTACTCATACAAAAAGACAACCCCCCGTTTGTTCTCAAGGACTTTACTCCTTTCCTAATGGTCTCTTTCCTATACCATCACTCTCTCTCTCTCCTGGAACATTTCCATCAGAACCCCTCCCTGTAGCTACTGCCTCATTTTTTGTTTGTTTGTTTCACCAAACTTCTTAAGACTCAAGTAACATGTGCTTTCTTTTCTTTCCTATGTCCCATCAGACTTAACCCCCAGCCACCAGTCCATCACAATGACCCTCGTCAAGTATGTCTAATACTTATACATTACACGAGGCCCACTTTTCCGTCCTTGTCTTTTTTAACCTTTGGGGAGAAAGTAACTATTCTCTCTTCCTTGAAACACTCTTCTTTCTTGGTTTTTATAACACCATCCTCTAGGGATATCATTTATATTTCATTGGCCACTCTCTCTCTTATTCTCTTTTGTTTGTTCCCCATCTACCCAACTTTTAAACAGAGATGTTCCCCTAAAGTTTGGTCCCAAGACCTCTCCTCTTAATACTCTACACTGTCTCTATGAGACCTCGTCCAAGCCCCTTTTTAAGTGTTCAAATTAAACTTATAATTTTATTCCGCAAATATCCCTCATCCCAGTAAATATGACCTCATTGACCTATTGCTCAAGCCAGAAACTAAGTACTCCTCCTGGATTTCGTCCTTTCCCTCACTCCTCACATTTGATCCATTAGTAAGTCCTGTTGATTCTATAACCAAAATGTATCTCAAGCCACCTAATAGTTCCCATCCCCATCTGCCACCACCCTACCAGAACTGCCTCTTAAGTAGTCTCTCTACTTCCATACTGGCCTTCTTCAAACAATTTCTACAGATGAGCCTATGTTGCATTCTAAAATATAAATTAGATTGTCAATCCTCTATTTTAAGAATTTCAATGGATTTTCATTGCATATCCTAGAATAGCCTACAGGGACCTGCCTGATCTGGCATGAAAGGTGAAAGTGGAAAGATAATGGTGGTTTGGACTAGGATAGTTATAATGGAGAAGGTGAGAAGAAATGGATTGAGGAAATATTTTGGCCTTTGCAACTGGTATTCACTCTGCATGGAACATTTTCCTCCTCATTTTCCTATGGTTGTATCCTCTCATCTTTTAGGTAACAATTTAAGTATTGTTTCCTCAGAAATCCTCTCCTTGACCAACCTGTTCATTCATTCCACAGACAATTATTGAATGTCTAATAGTTGTGCCAAGCAGTGGTGATATGATGGTAAACAAAACAGATAAAGTCCTTCTCCTCATGGAGTTTATGTTCAGGATAGGAAGGGGGTGGTGGAGATCTGGTAACGAACAAAGAAACAATATATAGTGTGTTAGAGGGCAGTAAATGGTCAAGAGAGAAATGAAGCAGGGCAACTTAGGATGGAGAGTGCAGGATGGGAGGGATGCCTTTTTATGTAAGGTATTTGAGACAGAGTTCTATTATAAAGTAGTACTTGAGCAGACATCTAAAAAACATTAAGGACCAAGCCATGTGGCAATCTGGATACAGGGCACTTCAGGAAGAAGGGACTGCAAAATTGCAAAAGTTCTGAGCTAGGCGTGTGCTTGGGGTATTCAAAGAAGAAGGAGACCCAGGTGGCTGGAGACGGTGAAAGAAAGAAAGCAGTAAGAAAGGAAGTCTGAGAGGTAACAAGGGATTGAGTTTGACCTTGTAGGCCATTGTAAGAACCCTGACTTATTCTGAGTGAAATGGAGAGCTACTGGAAAGCTTAGGCAGAGAAGTCCTCTGCTCAGATTTGTATTTTTAAAAAAATCACTCTACCTACAGTGTTGAAACTTTTGGAAGGAAATCATGGAATCAAGGAGATTAATTAGAAACCTACTGCAATAATCCAGTTGAGTGAGCGGTGATTGGTAACCTATAATTAGTTCTATTAATGAGGGACTCCTACTTGATTTGACTGTGACAGCTTGATAGCAAAACAAGTGACAAAAGTAAACACCCAAGGCAGTTTAATAAAGCAACATTTAAAAAGAAATTGGAAAAAGGGCACTGAGCAATAGATGAAATCAAATCTCATTATAAAATGTCTTGGAAAAAACTCAAGTATAATAAATACAAATGGAAGATATTAAATTGTTCAAAAAGTTTGAAAATAATGCCAGCTATTGCACATGTACTTGGTGATTGAGTTCAAGTAAGACAAACTCCAGCTGACCCTGGGAAACTTACTTTTCCTAATTTTACAAACAAAGCTTAATTATGCCAAATTTGGTATATCCCAGTCTGCTCTGTACCTGTGACCCAGTTATCTCTTCTTATATATAACCTAGTGAGGAGGATCCCTGCCTCAAGAACTTTCCCAGAACTGCCCAAAATGTTAGGCTCTAGTTCTTACCAAAGTTTCTATCTGGTTGGACCCAGCATGTAATTTGTCACATTTTTCAAAGGAAAATACTTTGCTGTGTTCAAATTAATAGATAACCCTTTCAAAATGAATGGTAGTTTCTGCTTGATAAATTATTGACCCGGACTTCTCAGTTTGTTTTGGTCACATCTTAGATTGAGTTCACCCAGATGTAGATACTGAGACAGGATCTGAGGGCAAACTGGGGGGAGGGGGATAGAGGTGAAGGAACTACTGGCAGTAAATGGGGAGATGAAACAGAGACGGGAAAGCAGCCAATAAAAGCCAGTTACCACCATGGGCAATTGAAGCTCAGCCCTCCTGGGGAAAACCCTGGGAGCCTGTGTAGTACATGCGTTGCAGAGTTAAACCATCCCAGAAATGAGGAAGATCATGCATTTCAACAACAGCTACCATCAGTTATAGTTAAGGATCGCTTCTGGGGACAGAATTCCCTGTACCTGCTGCACAAGTGGGCTAAGTGGCCATGGCAGCAGTGAAGTGAAGAAACATAGGAGTTGGTAGTTAGAAATTGAGTGTGTGGGCACCAAAATGATAAGGAAAAAATACAAAGAGGGCACCAACAGGGTCTGTTACAACCACTATACTCTTCAGCACTCTCTGGTGAAATAGGCTGCAAGAAACCTCAGAATTTCCTGATTTGACAGGCCTCTCTTGAACACTCCACTATAAATAAGAATGGATAACAAAACCCAATGGTGTAAAATAGGAAAGTCTTCAGGTCCCCTTGTCATTAATTTGTATCTTTATGATATTATATCATTTATGTTAATTAGATGCTTGTCCCCATGGAGCCTTTAGACATAATCATTCTCCTATAATACACGACTTAACTTTACTTTTACAAATTTAGGAGTCACCTTAATAGATAATTGGTTTTGATGTCCATTTACTGCCAGAAAGAAGGGTGGTGAGTCAATTAAAGTCATCATTTTTTGTAGACACAGCCCCAACATTTTAATAACTTATTTCTGACAACATCATGCCAATTCATTCAGTTTCTAAGATATGTTCTTGTACCTAGCTTATTTTAAAAGGTACACCAAATATTCTACTGTCATCGTTTGGATTTGGAAGTAATTAAATAACAAATATTGAATTAATGTGTGATGCATAAAGTCAGCGCAGTGACAAGCAGAAATTCTATAATTATTTATTGAATAGATGAATAAATGCAATCCATTCACTACTCAATTTTTCCAAAATCCATCCTTGCATTGACAGTCTATATGAGAACTGAGCCCCTAGATTACATCATATTGCTTGTCAAATTCCCACCATTCTCAATGGGATTTTCTTTTTCTAAATTATTCTTTGGTGTGATGATGTCTTTTTAAAATGAGGTACAATATAATTTAATTTTGTTAGACTATAAAATATATCTTGACCAATTGTCTTAAATATGCTTTGGGAAAAGGTACATAAAAATTTAGACTTTACTAGTATGTAGTTAGAATTAAAGGGTAAACTAAAGAAAATTAGTTCATTTTTTAAATAATTAAACATTTTCCAAATATTTGAAAAATAGCCCCCCAAAATTTGGATGAGACTGTGGCTTTCTTCATATGATAAAGATCATGGTAGTAACAGAAAAGTGCTCCCAGAACTCTGTGAGATTGACAAATCAAAACAATATATCATGTGATAGGCAAAATTAAATATATGTAAAAGTTCAGACCTTTCCACATGCTATTCTCTGGGGGAATAAGTAGATATTTCCTCTCATGGGGTAAGAATATGTTAACAGATACTCCTGCAGCTTAGATGAAAGGCATATCAAAATATCTATCCATCTTTGCTCTCTATTTATGACCAATACATAATTTTTGGATTGGTACCTTGATTTCTAGGACAGAGGGAGGGCATCCTTTGAAGAGAGGATATGAACTTTATAGTTACCCCCATGGAAAAATCCTCTCACTGAAAATTAATAAATTTATATTCTGCTTTATAAATCATCTTCTATAAACTTGATTATTGAGATTTAATTACCAGGAAAATTGATCCACTTCCAATATGAAGAAAAAAATAAGTGTGAGCCTAGAAAACTTGGATGTAAACTTTGCAATGGGGAAATCATGCCAAGTTAGGTAAATAATAGGCCCCTTTTGGGTGACTACCTAACTGGACTTCTCTTTGCATCACTCATCATTAACAACATAAAAGCCTTCATTCTAAAACAGCATTATTATTTGTAAATTAAGGATAATCAACCGGATTTTTTTTAAGATTTATAATGTATTTTAAAAATCATTAAAACCAAAATAAGGATTAAAAATCAATGAAATGGAATAAAATTTCAAACATAGATACAAAATTGTCAGAAATTAATGTTTTATAAACTAGAGTAGCAAACAATAAGGAAAAATCATATTTAATGACTGTCACTAAAAAGTGCATATTAATATACAGAAAAAATAACATATCTATAGCTAATGTCATAGGTTTTAATAAATGGTAAGTCTGTTAAAGATGTACACACTCTAGAAATTATAAAAGCAAGAATACTATTCAAAAAGAGTACACTATGTGCTAGTTTCTTTATATAAATGTATTTAACTTTATCTCCCAAAATCTCCCAGGGAAGAAAATAGATGAGGAAATTGCATTTACAGAAATAAATTAACTCACTCATAGAAACAAACCAAGTTAGTGGAATTCCTGGAATTTGAACCAGATCTAAATCTTTATCCATTTCAATATGCCACACTGGCATAGCACATTTACCTTAACTATATATAGCTATTTCTGAGCATAACAAACTAGAAGCCATAATTAGGAATAAGCTACACAAAATAAATAAAATAAGAATATATTTTAACTTCTACACAATAAAAACTAACAAATATGATTTTAAAAAATGAAGACAATGAGGATTTTCAATTAATGATAGCAGAATCAAGGGATTTTTACTCTACTCAACTCTATGAAATGAAATAACAACAATAAATAAAATAATAGTTGGAAATAACAACCCGTCTTCAAAAAGAATCTAAAATGGTTACCAACCCTCTCCCCCAACACACACACACACAGAATGTCCACTAAGTACAATGAAATGCAGACCAAAACTAGGAAGTTCTGGAACTAATAAATACTTCTCCAGATCTCTTGGACTGGAGATTTCTCTAAAAGTAAATGACACATTCTTTCAAGATCTAGGTGATGTAGACAATCTACAGAATTATCAGAGAACATTCTTATAGGAACTTGATTCATACCACTGGTTAGTAGGAGAGTCAAAGCTGAAGGGTAAACTCCTTAAAGATGTCACCTTTATTTTCTGTACCTAAGCTTCCTACCCCATAGAAATCTTTGGGTCTGAGGCAGGATGGAGAGTCACGAAGAAAGAGAACACAACAGGACATTCAAGGTAACCCAGGGACAAATCCAACTAGACTTCATGAGTAAAAACCAGGAGAAACAAGAAAGCAGAAAAATACCTAAAAAGACTTCAGATATTGAAATCATCAGGCATATACTATCAAGCAAATAAAAATCTAATAAAACTCATATACCTAGTAAGACGGAGCAAAACAGAAGGAGAATGCACAAATAAAAAATATCGACAATTCTTTAAAATAGGACATAATTATAGATTCCACAGTTATTAAGAAAATAATAGAATATTATAAACAACTTGTTGCCAGTCAATTAGAAGATTTAAATGAAGTGGACAAATTCATAGTAAAAAGTACAATTTACCCAAGCTCTCTCAAGAAGCAAACACTCAAGGAAGAAGTAATTTCAATCTTATACAACTCTTCTAGATAAGAGAATAACGTAATCCTCTACTCATTTTATAAGGCTAGCATAACTTTGACAACAAATTCAACAAGATTAGCATAAGAAAGGAAAATTACACGCCAATTTCACTCATAAACATAGATGGAAAATTCCTAAACAGAATATTCACAAACTGAATCCAGTAATAAATCAAAATGATGATGACCAAATCTCTGTTTATAAACAAAAACACAAGATTGAGTTAACATTAGAAAATTCAATCCGTGTCATACACCTCAGAAACAGATTAAGTGAGAAAAATCATATAATTTTTTTAATATATAAGACATGTTTATACATTCATGATAAATATTCTTAGTAAATTATGAGTCGAGGACATTTTCTTAACTTTATACAAAGTACCTATAAAATCTAAAAAGCAAATATCATACTTAATTGTACAATGTTAAAAGCTTTCTCTGTGAAATAAAGAAATAAAATAATGATGCTCACTATCAAAATTTTGTTTAACATTTTACTGATGGTACAAAAGTAGAGGGGAAAGGTTATAAGGATTGGAAAGAAAGAAACGAAACTATTATTATTGTTAAGTTAAATAATTGTATAGTTAAAAATCGAAAAGAATCTTCAGAAATATTCAAATTAAAAATATGGATTTAGCAAAATTGCTGGATACAAAAATCAAAAGGCCAAAATTAATTGTATTTCTATATGCAAAAAAAGTTAGAAACTGTAATTAAAGAAAATACATCATTTATATTAGTACTAAGGAATAAGTCTCAAAAAGTATAAGACCTTAACTGTGAAAAAATAATAACATTATTAAATAAAACCTAAAAATATAAAGAGATGTCCCTTGTCTTGTGTATTTCAATACTTGACTCAAAATTGAAATTTTGACAATTCTTTCTAATTTGTTTTAAAATATTATGCAATCCTTATCAAAATCCAGTTTGTGAAACAGTTAGCTGATTCTAAAATGTACAGGAAATGCCATTGGCCAAGAATAGCCAAAACACTCTTGAATTGAACTAAGTGGAAGAACTTGTTCTATCAGACATCAAGATTTACCACAAAGCTTGTAAAACAGCTTAGCGCTAACATAAGAGTAGATCAATAGGCAAAAAGAGAAAGAGAGACCCTAATAACAGACGTACACTTTTATGTACACTTTATTTTTATTTTCAATATTTTATTTATTTATATTTTTATTTGCATATTATGTATTTTTTGCACATATTCAGGTGTATTCTAATTGGTACTGCAGAAAGCATACTCTTCAATGAATGTGCTGGGATGGTAAGGTACACATATGAAACGTAAAAATGAAATTGATCCCACACCACTTATGAAAATCATCTCCAGGTGATTTAGAAACTTAACAGTGAAAGGCAATATTTATCGGTGTGTGAAAAGCATTCTTAAAGGACACAAGAGCATTACCATAAAAGAAAAGAATGATAAACTTGACCATTTGAAAAATAAGAATTTCTATTCCTTAAAAGATATCATTTTAAAAAGTAAAAAGACAAGCCACAGAAAGAGTGAAAAATATTTGCAATGCATATATCCGACAATGACACATAGATATGTATAATGTAAAGAACTACAAATTAATTTTTTGATGAAAACAATCTAATTAGAAATAGAAAAAAACTTCAACACTCATTGAACAAAAGAAAAAAATCCAAATGGACAGTAAATATATGCAAAGATATTCTACTCAACAATGATCAGGGAAATGCATATGAGCTACAGGTAGCCATCTTTCAAACTGGCTAAAATTTTAAAGTCTGACAACACTTTTGCTATTAATGTTGGTGAGCAAAGCTCACTCTTAACATGCTGATGGGAGCTCAGATCAGTATAGCCAGCTGGGAAAACAAGTTAAGAAAGTTAACTTACTACCCAGAAATTCTGCTCCATGTATACACCCGGGGAACTTGTGTGCATGTGCTGATATAGCGGAGATGTGACATAAAAGGGGATGTGCAAAGATGATGGGATTGCTGAAAGGGGGCCATGAGCCAAAGAATGCAGGCATCCTCTAGAAGCTGGAAAAGGCAAGGAAACAAATTCTTCCCTAGAGCCCCTAGAAGGCATGCAGCCCTGCCAACATAAGACACGTCATTTTGGACTTCCGATCTTCAAAACTGAAAGATAATGAATCTGTGTTGTTTTCAGTCATTAAATTTGTGATAATTTGTTACCACAGCAATAGGGAATTAAGAGACAGCAGGATCGTTTATAACGGTCTGTTCTATGTAAAAACATAATCATTCTCAATTGCAAAAAAAAAAAATCCAAAACAAACTCAAAAGAGAAAAAAAAATTAAGTAAAAAACAGTTACAACACATATGACAGAGATTAATTTCCCTTACATACCAAGAGTGTTTATAAGTCAATAATAGAGACACCACTAACACAATGGAAAAAAGGAAAAAGGAAGCAAGCGTTTCACATAAAAAGAAGCACAGATGATAGGGCTGGCCTGGTGGCATAGTGGTTGGGTTCGCATGCACTGCTTCAGCAGCCCGGGGTTCGCAGGTTCAGATCCCAGGGTGGACCCTCTCACCACTTATCAAGCCATGCTGTAGCAGACATCCCATATATAAAGTAGAGGAAGATGGGCACGGATGTTAGCCCAGGGCTGATCTTCCTCAGTAAAAAGAGCAGGATTGGCAACAGATGTTAGCTCAGGGCTGATCTTCCTCACAAAAATTTTTTTTTAATTTAAAAAAATAAAAAGAAACACAAATGGCCATTACCCCCCATGAAGAGATGCTAATCTTATTATGTTACAAGAATGTCCACGTTTACCTGTTGCCATTTCTCCCTGGGTCACCCACAGGTCCAGGTTAATTACCCTGGCTCAGTAGTTCTTAAACTTTAGTCTGAAATCCCAGAATTACCTGGAATGCACATTAAAAATGAATAAATCTGAATCCCATCTCCAGAGATCCTGATTCAGTAAATCTGGAATCAAGAAATCTGAGTTTTCTACATACTGGACTGTATGATTTTGGTGCATGTGGCCCGAGAAATATATTTCAGAAAGCACTGCCTGGCTTTTGACCTTCCTATTCCTGGATTTCTTCCCAAACAACCTGAGCCCAGATCCTATTCAGAGTCTGCTAGATGCATAACTAATAGCATCAAAGGTAAACTACATGCACATTACAAACGTGCCAAAGATGGGCACTGCCAGTGCCACTGAGGCAGCCAGAGTGATGTCTAAGTAATTATCACACTGTGGAACTGCCACTGTCGTCATGATTGGGAGTCAAGGGGCAGACTAAGATGGCATTTTTCAGGATAAGTGTGCAGCAAGTATGTAATAAATATGTAAGCAATACACTTTAATTAATACAGAGCTAGAAGCCACGCTATTCTTTCTGCACTTATCGGAAGACATCCCACGCCAAGGACATGAAGTCACAGAGAGAATCAACAAGGCACCTCTGTCAGGGTGTAAGTATGATTTTAGGGTGTAAACTAACATCATCCTTATGGTATCCACAAACTCTATGGGAAACCGACATTTAATCTCCATGATTCCTAACACCCACTAAATAACCTGGTTTGCTGGCAGCCTGATTGCCATACATACATTGGCTTTAATGAGGAGACAGTTGTTTATCTTCTGTGCCAGTATCTCAAGGTGACCAGTCAGACATGAAGTCACAGCACTGCTCCAGGTCAAAACCAAGACAAGCTTTGTTTACCTTTTGTCCATGCCCCCAGGCCCACTCTAATGAAAACCCTTTTGCTTGAGTCAACTCTAGAACTTACTTGCCTACAAAATGTGACAAACATAGTTTAGGACCACAAACATTTTTTTAAATTTCTTTCCTCCAACACCTGCTTTCAAGAAATAGAGTTTCCCTTGGATACTTAAATAATATCCAGCAGTAATCCTAAACTATGACTATTCAATGGAATATTTTGCCCTAACATCATTTTTGTAATATCTTTGCCTGTACAGATTACAGTTCTTTTTTTTCAAAAAGAATTTGTACTGGAACGTATTGCATTAGCTATCCTTTATGGCATTACTTTTAAAAATATGTGTTATGGGCCGGCCCAGTGGCGCAGCGGTTTAGTCCGCGCTTGGCAGCCCGGGGTTCGCTGGTTTGGATCCCGGGCGCCCGCCGACACACTGCTTGCCAGCCATGCCGTGGCGGCGTCCCATATAAAGTGGAGGAAGATGGGCACGGATGTTAGCCCAGGGCCAGTCTTCCTCAGCAAAAAGAGGAGGATTAGCAACGGATGTCAGCTCAGGGCTGGTCTTCCTCACAAAAAAAAACAATGTGTTAAAGTGCTCACTGTGTGTTAGATGGATATGACATATGGAATGAAAATGACCTACTACTTTGGAAGCAGGATAAGACAACATTACAGAAGCATATGAACAATAACTAAATATCAAGAGCATCCCTGAAATTCGATGTATACTTTCATATGAGCAGATGAAATGCAAACATAAATAATAGGACAAACCTACTTAAAAAATTCTGCTTGCAGAGCCAGCTATTAAACTCGATAGTTTGGTAAACTCTAAGATATGGAAAGTTTTTTTTTTAAGACAATAACATCCAGCCATCAATTCTTTTCTAGCCAATACTGAAAAATGGCTTGATATTTACATAAATTGACTATAAATCAGGATGTGGAATTCTTTCCCTATCTTTGGCACTAATAAACTGTACAGCCTCTCTGGGCTACACCTGTGACATGAGTAGGAGAGAAGGAGGAGAGGAGAGATTGGATTATATCATCTCTAGGGTGTCTTTAAGCTTGTTCTGTTTCTATGATAGCTGGAACCCCACAAGAGAAACAGAGGTAGCTGCTATTTCATTAACGGCAATCCTTTGGGGATTCTACTTTGAGATCATCCCTACAACCCTCCCAAGGCGTAAGTGAGAATGAGGTGATAGGGCATCAAGTGGCCACTTTTCAGTTATTGCAGAATCTTTTACATCTTCTCTTGATAGTAGTCTCCAGATTCAAGTTCTGGAGACCATTGAAATCAGGAATTACAAATGGGAAAATCTGGAGGAACCACTTAAATGATCTAGTACCTATTTCTATTGCTGCTGTTTCTTTTGTTTGAAGCTCACCCATGAATAGCAATTCAGGTAGATAGAAAATTTTATATTTAATAAGAAATCAACCAATCGTAGTGGAAACAAAGGGTGGAAACTTGCAAAATACCTCCATCGGACACAGTAAGAGAAGAGTGTAATTTTCCCCTTATGGAAAACAATAACGCATAGGGATCTAGACCTGTTTCATTAATTCTCTTAGGCAAATTAAATTATTCTAATTCAACAGTTAACTGAAATAAACAAAAATAAATTTCTACAGCTGGCTCAACAATGGTCAACTTCCCGTACGATGCATGTTAGTGTAATACACTATTACAGGTTGCCTCAGAGCCTGCTTGGAAGTAGTCATGGAAATAAAACCATCATGACACTTACTGACTTCTCCCTGAACCCTTAGTCTTTTCTTGAGCTCTGACTGACTCACTGCTTATAACCATAAACCCACGAAAGAACCCCTCCTGGCTTCTCCCATTTTCTACTGTTCTGCAACGATTCCCATTGCAGTCAAAGTTCTCCCACATTTATTTCTGCTCAATGGCCCAGAGCACAGTACCGGAAGCACTGAGCTTCTATATATTCTCTACTGTCCTCTCATATTCCTCCTTTGATTCAGACACCAAAAAGGAATTTATATACATGGGGCATGATAAACTGGCTGGCACATAGAAATAAGGTGTCAGCCATACATTTTTTTAAGCCTGAAATTCCATTTGAGACATTTTACATTCTCCTCTCATGTTTCTGTAATTCAAATCTTAAACAATATTGCACATTACATTTCCACAAGACACAAACCATCTCCATAGCTGTTTGTGGTGTGTCTCTAGGGATAGAAATATACTGTTAGCCAAGGAGTATATCCACTCACTGATACGTTGCAAATCCTCGTCATCCTTCTTTTTTCCAAAATAAGTCAAATGCTTTGTACAAAAAGTAAAACAAGGCCATGACAGTTATAGCCAGTGAAAAGGTGAATAGCACTATTTGTACTTCCCACATATTGAGAAACAATGGGAAAATGCCACTGTGTCCCAAAAGCCTGAAAGTCACTGGTACTACTAATAGAGGATATATCTCAAGAGCGAAAACAATGTAATGCTGTTCTGACCTAACTATAAATGAAAATCTTTCTATGGTAAATACAATTATCACACTTCAAACCTCTGGACAAAAGTTCATGAAAACAAAGAAAGCCCACTTGGATATAAACAGTTACAAAATGATTTTTTAAATGCTTATTTACTCAAGAATAGCTTTTCGTAACTCTTGGTTTAAAGATGCATCTAGCATACAATGACATAGTGGGCTAATAAACCACCCAGTGAATGTATGTGTGTTAGCATTCTAGACAATATCGAGGACCACCTGAAGATGTATTTTAAAACATGATACCATACACATGCTTTATCAGGTCAGCTTAGATAGTTTTTAATTAGGCATATATCCCCATCTTATAAGCTTTGCCTTGGACAGTTGCATCCAAATACTGCCTCTTTGTAAGAATTCATTTTTTCCCTTTGTTTAAATATAACTTCCTGCTCCCTTTCTCATAAATATCTTCAAGATATAATCATTTCTCTTCATTTTAGGATAATGCCGGCCCTCTAATAGCCTTGGCTCTTTCCTGTACTTCCAAAAATGCTAAAGTAAGGTTCTCAGATCAAGCGCTATTTAGAATAAATTCCATTGCTAGAAAGAGTGCCCACCTTCTTCCTGAACTGCAGCAATGGGGTAGTGAAGACAAGATGCGGTCTCCCTTTGAAAGTCTCCAACCAACCAACACGTATTAGCAATTAGAAAACATTTAACTGCATTTTATTTTTATGTTTGTCGATGTTGCTGCCAGCCTGCAATTTTTCATGAGGAAACTATACCCTCTGCTAAACCCATACTAACAAAGGGAAGGCGAGACATGAAAAAAGAGAAATGATTTTCAGAAATATCTAGATGCTGCTCTGGTCTCTTTCCCTTACATTCTCGGGTCTCCAATTTCAGCTTCTTCTTAATAAATATTTATGATGGTTTAAAAGGTGTTCCCCACCCACGTTATGTACTTTTTTATCAGCGGTAATGCCACAAGGAGTGAGCAAACTCTGTATTGCGGTTAACTTAAAACAGTTTAGTTAGTGTAAAACCACAGATTCGACTGCATATTCAGGAAAGAAGGTGCTAAAAAGTGGAAACAAAATACTAGTAAAATCAAAGTTTCTTTGACTTGACCTTATTTTTTCAGAACATCTTTAAAATTGAGAAATGCAATTCAACTAGACTTCTTAAGGAGGGAAGTAGGAATCACCTGAATTAAGAGGTGAGCGTTTCATGACTCTGTCTTTCTCCCTACATCATACTTTAGGCCTGGTGCCTTTTCACAATGTCCTCTGCTCCCAGAGTCATTTCTTGAAGTTGGTTCTGTAGTGGACATACATGCATGTGTTGTCAGTATGTGTAATTTTGCTTTTACAATGTTGGCAGTAAGAAGAAGCCTACTAATTTTATTCAGCTTGATGATAGGCCCTCACATTTTAATTATTTTTCATGTTGTGAGTAATTTATTATTCATTGGGTATCTTCCCTGTAAATCTTGTCCTCACTCTGTAAGATTTTTCTTTGGTGTCCAACAAAGGGTTTCATTGCAATAAGAATCAAGGTGTGTCTATATTCTTACCCAGAGCCCAAACAATGCCAGCCTTCCAGACCAGCCCAGGAGTTTGGGGTGGGGAAACAGAGTCATTATAGAACATCTTCATTCCTCTGCCCAGAGAGCACCAGAGTTATCACCCTTGCCCTCCTAAAAGAGCATCTTGAAGGACATCTTGCCTCAGAGCCGAATTCAGGACCCAGAGGACTAGGACTAAAATCAAATCTCACTGGGGTTTGTGTGCAAGAGAAACTCAAAGGAATGGATTGGCTCCTTTTCAGGAACATCTGCCTTTCGATCATTTTAATGGTAAGTAGAATTTAAAGGCCTGGGAAGGAAATGCAGCTTTGAGGCTTTATCTCCTCTGTGTCAGACTTTCTACATGGGATTTATTCCGTTTTTAAACTTCTTCCTGCAAAGACAGTTCTGTAAGTTCAGCCTCTGGTAACTTCAAAGGACTCTCCATGTTTGAGGGACCAAATGCCAAAGAGAAGCAGGGTGAGAAGCTGATGGAATTAGACTTAAATGGGATCAGAGACACAATCTAATTCAGATTAAATGCTAGGACAATTCTAAAATTTATAATCAGAAATAAAATTATTTTTCTATTTTCTTTTACTTATACTTAAATCAGACAGATTGCTGTCAAAATTCCCAGTGCAAGTGGGCTCTAAATTTGTAGGGAAGTAAAGTTGATCAAGCCCATTTCTTTTAAACAGTTATTTCCCTGTGAGTTTGTTTCAAAGTAGAGGAATGTTAGCTATGTCAAAATTACATTGGAACTAATTATGAAATATTTAAGTCATAGGAGAATTTTTTCCAGTCAGAAATAGCTTAAGAAAAATGAAGAAAACAAAGCCATCAAGACAAACCCCTTCTGGGATTATTAAAGCATTTCTACAGTCCAGGAAGGAAACATTTCGATGACCTATTTCTTTAAAGTAAATACAGCATTTTGGACGTTATATTCCTTTCCTCCTTGGTGCCCAAGGAATGAAGTGCTTTCCAGATAGGCATCATGCATGGTGAGTCCCCTACCCTTGAAGGAAGTAAGGCAACTCCTGTTGCAGGTCCTTAGAGGAACAAAGATCAGGTTGGTCAATTCACAAAACTCTTGCCAATAATTCAATTAGAAAAGTCTATTCAAAGAAACAATTAAGCTAATTTAGATTAGATCAGACTTAAGTCTATTGATGGTCAAATGATAGAATAATTCAGCCAAAACAGTTACGAAAATAATAAGTGGAAAGATAAGAGAAGGGGATTATTAGAAAATTGTACATATGTTTTTCAAAGCAAGTGAAAGCAAATAACGTATAGTTGGCTTCACTTCAGTCTCCCAGGAATGTCCGCAGAGGTGTTACAACATAAGCTTGGAAAATCATTTCTACCCTATTCTCAGGCAAGTGGCATCATATGGGGCTCATCTGAACATCAGTTCTAAAAGGCAGAGGGCAGCTGAGGCTGGGGAGATATGGGAACACCCTGTTGTCCTGTTGGTCAGGCAGGCGCCATTCTTCCAGAGTGCACATTTCTATGAACTTCAGAAGCAATACAGGAGCCTAACACTGCCAAAGGGCACATAGCCCAAGCTTGCGAGGCAGATTATTAAACAAGACCATTTTTGAAAAATATTTGTAAACTGAAAAACTCCAAATAGAAGTGCAATGCCTGTTGTAATGATCATTATTTATTTACATTACTAAAGGAAGAGGGAAGAATCTGACTTGGTCTTTAATAAAAATCAAGAATTATCAGTTCAGACCTCTTGTTACACTTCTATGGGGTATCTCCATGCTTTGACCCAGATAAACCTTTTCTTTTCTATACGGAAACTGATTGTATGCATCAAGATTTTTGAGGCAACTTCTGAGCATTAGATTTCCCCTCCTATTCTTCTGCACAGGCACGTTTCATGATAACACTATTTAACTGAAAAGTGAAATTTTCTTCTTTGATCTTGAAAGAGTATTATATTTCAGATTCTCCGGATCTCTTTTTGGCAGTATTGATTTATTATCCTTCATGATTTTAGCGTTTTTGATATTTAATTTCTCTCCACTGATACTAAAGTATTTGTGTTTGACATTTCATGGTAATTGTGATAAACTCAAGTTCTTATTGCATTTCTAACAGATCTCGTAAGTTATTAATAATTTTTGCAATTGGGAAGTAAAGATTTTTAGCATGTTTCAAGATTGGAACAGATACAAGAAATGTTTAAGGGGAATCAATATACTATTACAGATGTTGTGGAACATAGGCACATCTTCTTGTCTTTCATTTCCTGAACCTGAACTCTGCCCCCTTTTCATCAACTAAATCAAAGGCTCTCTGGGGCATCATTGCAGCCTACACTAATGAGGGTGCGGCAGCCTCCCAGAGACTCACAGGAACTTTGTGTCATCTATATCTCAACCACAAGAGGACTTTCAACAAGGTTTTGACTGACTTAACCTATAAAAGACACCCAAAACCCTAAGCTACAACAGGGCATTTTATCATGAGTCCTTCAGCATCTTCTTCTTAAGGATATTCATCATATTCTTCTGCTGTAAAAAGAATTGGGGTGGTGAAGTACAATCAACGCTGAACCGAGACTCAGAAGCCCCAGGGTTGAGTCACAGCTTTTCCTCAAAGGGGCTGTGTCACTTTGGCCACAGCACCCCACCTCTCGGGCCTCACTGTGCCTTGTGTGAGGACGCATGGTTAGACATGATGTCACTAAGTTTCTTCCAACGCAAAAACTCTGAAATTCTATAATTATCTCTATTGAATAGTTATGTAGTAGAAGTTCATGTCTGGCTCCCAAATACTATTTTCCTGACTTTGGTTGGAGAATCTAAAGATTTAGGTAATGCTATGGATTGTGTAAGTTTTACTAGGAAGGAATCACTTAAGGCAGAACAGTTATTAGCTGTGAGAGGCCTATATGTTATCAAGTTGATAAGATCATGAAAATCATCTATGTAGCTTTTATCAGATAAGAATTTTTATGCATATACGGTGATCATTCATGCTACAAATGAGATGTAAACACTTCAGTTAAATATTCTGATTCTTGGAAAGTAAAGAAGGTAGTGGCTAAACATATAGATACTATCTCACATAAGTTGAAAACAGGCATCAAAATTTAAAATATTTAGAACTAACCTAGCCACTTATCAATTTAGTTCTCACATAAAACAATGTGATTCTGACACGTGGAACAGAAATTTATATTTATTTATTTTATTGTTTGGCAAGTTTCTAGAAGTATAGACTGATGAAAAAAAAACACACCTCATCTGACTTGGTTTTTTATTTGTACTAAACAGAATACCCTAGATAGCATTAAATGATTGGTTTCATACTGCTTGTTACAGAAACGATTGGTGTCCTCATCACAACAAAGGTCACATGGAAGCACATCTCACCCATGTTATTTTTTTGTTGGTATAAGTGGCTAAGGAATTACAAAATATATCTTAAACCAAGTGGACAAATTTATATTTATGCCTTCAGATTCCTGAAGAGTCCATAGTGGACTAAAAAAGGATTGATATCCAAGAGGTACCTAGTATTATTACCATAGCATGACCTGTAACTTTAATACAGTTTTCTCAATAATATCTGCCTATAGAATTGTAAGATAAAAATCCTGCTCTGAAAATATTTCATGGCTCTTGAGACGCTATGATGCTTTCCCTTTTTCAAAGATATTTGTCTTTTTTAGAGAACTTCTCAATCCTGAGTACACAGTGTTAGTGCTCCTTTCCAGTCCTTAGGTATCCAGGGAGGAGTTCCTTAGAGAGCAGTGACACTGTGGTTTGAGCTGCAGTGATGTTTCCTTCCCTTTCCCAAGTGAAATCACGGTTGGAATTCTTCGCTCACAGAGACCAGCTCTGATGACAGGGTTTGTGAAAGGAGTGCCTGGAATGAAACTTTCAGGTATTAGCTGCATGAGAAAGGTTTGCCATTCCTTTCTACACAGAAAATTACACGGCTTACAAACTAAAATGTCACTACTTGATGTACCTTCAATTATAAACAAAAGTGGTATAATTAGGCTTGAACTTGGCATCTCTGCCACATCCCTATGAGGATGGCAATTGCTTTACTCAATTATTTTTATAAGTATTATTCAGGAGAGAAGTACTTATTAGCAAGTTGGTCCTAGATGTGCAATGACTTTGAAAACTGACTTCTAAAAGGTAAGCCATAGAGATGAAAAATAGCCTGGTTCAGTAGCTGCTACTTTAAAAACACTTAGTATGTAAAAGAATAATATGTATTCTAATATTGCAATAAGCACAAGTAATGGCTTAGATTCCACATATCTTATATAAAATCATCATATTCTCTACAGGAGAAAGTAGTGAAAAAGAAAACTAGAAAACCTCAGCAACTTGCCAAAAATTTCATTGCTACAGAATATTTTATATCGTATTATTCTCCCTTGAATGTATACATCATAACAGGTTGTAATTTGTCTTGCACACAAAGGAGAGTGCCTATCACATAATATTTTATCAATGAAAATTTTTGAATGAAATGAATGAATTTAGTTTCTAATTTATCTTTCTTACCAAGTCACTTTGCCATATTTGCCATCTATATGCCAACAGGCAATTTTAGCGTGGTTAGTGAGCTTCAAAATGACCTTGAGGGTTCAAAATTGAGACAACCAAGGAGTTGGTTCCCTGGGATTCAGTCTGTCGTTGCATTCCCATGTCACCACCCTACATTAACAATACATTTTACAGTTAAAGTTATTTCACACACATAACAAAAATCCTGAAAGGTAAATAGAAGTATCCTCATTTCACAAATAAAGAAATTTTCAGGGCATAAATGATTCATAAATGTATCATAAGTGGTACAGTTGGAATTTGAATCCAATACTACATGTCCAATACTCTATCCACTGTTCCAAAATTCACTCCTTTCTCCCAAGTGGGCGAATGCTGCATCCATACGTGCTTCTTTTACAGTATCTATAACATTCCAATACTTTATCTGCTTTCCTTCCTCTTTCAACATGTGCCTCTTTCTGGGCAGGTACTCAGTCTTCATCATATTCTTGCAGATTAACACAGACACATACATTTTAGCTTCTTCGGCACTTATATAGTGCCAGAAAAAGTCCTATTCAGATTCCTTCAGTTAATGCAATTTATTGTAAGGACATCCAAAGAAAAAAGGAAGACAGGAAACTCTCTCATCACCTAGGCCACAGAGGCTGTGACACACTCAGGATACCACACATCGCTCCAGGTTATTTTTGCTCCCTCAATTGCAGGAGCCTCTAATTCCCTTTTCTAGTACTACACCATTATGGTAACTGGTTCAGCCATCTCCACTTTGTGTGATGTCTTTTAGCCAGGCTCTCAGGCCAAACCACATCCTAGGATGATGCATGACCTACATAGGCTCTAAAAAGGTAACATTTACAAGCAAGGAATTTCTACAACTATTCAGGAGCCCATAACTATTCCTCACAGTTTAATTGAGGTTCATGCAGTTATGCTACTATGTGTGATTTAGGAAGATGATGTCATTTCATGTTTCTTCCAAAACATCCATTCATAGGTGTTTCCTGGAAAGTGAGGAGCCCCCTGACAGGGCTCATGATTTTGTAGTGACTGAGAATAAAACCTGCCGAGTTTCTTCAGGGAGACCTGCACATAAAGGGAGGGGTTTGGAGGGCTTGGCTACTGTTGCCCTCATCAGTACAGCCAGCTGAGCAGGATGCAGAAATACCAGAAGTGTAACATGGAGGCCTCCATCAGGCACAATATAAGTTCTGCTAGATAAGAACCCTGGGATCTAGCATTGAACTGCCCCAGCCTAGAACAAAATGTCAGGGACAGCAAAAGAATGAAAAGGACCTTACACTCAAGGTTTCTGAGAGCTGCCTGGGATCATTGCTATCCTTCAATTGAGTTAGGTTCTGTAGAGAGGACTAGAGCAAGTAAAATGAACTCAAAACACGTCCTTAATCCCTTTAAACAGGATTAATCTGGTGATGCACTTAATTTCAAGACTTAAAAAATGATTGACTTGTACTTTTATATGTCAGGGGGCTGTAAACATATCTTCTAAAGCACAGAAAACTCTTCTTTCACTGTTCCTTCCTCTTTGTAAATGCACCAAGCATTTACCGTGCCTATCACTTTCACATTTCATATTCTATTTAGATCAGAACCTGAATCAGAGAGAGGCTAGGAGAATTTGTCCAAGGTCACACAACTGGTAAACAGAGTCATACTCAGTTCTTCTGCCTCCAAGTCTAAAGTATTTGTCTCTAAACCACATTGCTTTTTATGAAGCTAAACTATAATTTAAGGCTATATATCCACTTTGGGATATAAACTACTTGACTTAGAAATATACACCAACTTAGGAAATTGAATTGCTACTATAACAATAGTCTTCAATTGGGGCACAGGTAGCCCTGAGATACATGAGCACTGCAAAGGGTACAGTGCACAGACAGTTTTAAGGGAATCATCTACTGGATCCTTAGCTTCCATATTTATATATGTGGAAGTAAAGAATATTTATACATATTCTATAGGAGAATATATATACAGAATACATGTATACATATTATATATATATATTCTTTACTTAAGTCAATCTGCTGAGCATGCACCTGAACATGAGGTATCAAGCTGTTTCTCCTCTCCCAAATCCCCTTAAAAAATTCACAGGGCCAGCCTGGTGGCATAATGGTTAAGTTCGCATGCTCCACTTCGGCGGCCCGGGGTGTGCAGGTTCGGATCCCAGGTGTGGACCTACACCCTACTCCTTAAGCCAGGCTGTAGTGGCTTCCCACTTACAAAAAATAGAGGAAGATTGGCACAGATGTTAGCTCAGGGCCAATCTTCCTCAAGCAAAAAGAAGAAGATTGGCAATAGATGTTAGCTCAGGGTCAATCTTCCTCACCAAAAAAATAATAACAAATTACAAAATTGTAAAAGTCACACCTCTCACCCATGGCAAATGTTATTATGTTGCACTGCAAAGACTGTAATAGAATCTGGGACACTAAGCTACAGGATAATTCAAAACATTGATGTCAGTATTGAGAAGGAGAATTGACTCTAAAGCTTGTAATGAATCCTTTTGCAACTCATGTGGTTTTGAATTATTTACTTTCAACAAAATTAAAAGAGAACCTAATAGAGTTGTCAGCTAATAAGTCATTTTTTAAATCACTTTTAATGATAGATTACTCTGTAGATTTAGGTGATACAATTCAGTATAAGTTTAAAGAATTTAATGACTCTGCTCTAAAAAAAAAAATCCCCCAGTATCACCTACCTATTTATGTGAACAAGTTTTCTCAGTACTTACAAATGAAAAACAAAACCAATCAGAATAGAATTGATGCTAAAACTTGTTTAATTCTAGCAACAAGTAATATTTATTCATGAACTAATTTTTTAAAGCTTCATTCATCTCTTTACAATGAACTTCTGATGAAATTTTACTTTCTATATTTCATAATATTAATATTATGTTAATATGTCAAAATTTCCATATTTGCCCATTATTTAATCAATTGTGCTGCTAATAAGATTTATAAAGCTAATTCAATCTAGAAGAAATTGATTTTTAACACTTAGAAACTTGCAATTATAGAATTCCAATAAAATAAAATTTCTAGTCATATACATATATTTGTTGCAGAGAAGTATGATAGACCACTCAACAAAGCCATTAAAATATATTTAAATTTTAAAAATATATGCCAGTAGGATGAACCTATGGAGGATATGGTTCACTAAATGGAAATAGGATATTGGAGTTCAAGGAGAAAAAGAAATGAAATAAACTTTCCAACTATTAAAGAAGAACTTATTCATCTTTTTTTTAATGGATGGGACTGGGCGTCAAACGACAATAACATTTAGATTCTGTTAGTCACATCTAAAAAGTAATGTAGCAGTTCTATTTTAAAACATCAACATTTACAATATTCTTAAATTCCATCCATTGCAGCTATTTAAACTTATAATGAAATTTTTTAGATGTCCCTATAGAAAATTTTGAAGCACGTCATTTTTCAAAAGAATTTTAGAGCTACATAAGGTAAAATCTTCTGAAGATTTCTACAAGCCAATATTAGGAGTAGTCAACACAAACACCAATATTTTCCCAGAACCAGGGGCCACAATTATATGATAGCAAAGTTTAAGCAAAACCAGAGCAATTTGGTAAAATAATATCAGGTGATTCAAGAGAACCTTTAGGTGTTGAGTAAATGAATTGTTAAAATATAAACTGAGGCATATTAAACTTTTAAGAATTTATTTGAGGAAAAATCGATTAGAATCAGACATTGCCAAACCAAATGTGGTCAGAGATGCTCCGCCAATGGAAGATGGGGAAAAATTTTTATAGAGAAAAGGCAGAAGCAAAGTAAGGACACTGTTGATTGGCTACAGTTTAAAGCCTAGTTGGCCGTTTGTGATTGGTCCTAAGGTTTCAAATTCGTAACCTTGAGGCATTTATAGGCTTAGATTTTGGTTTGCTTAGTAGGCACCTAGGCATCAGAGCCACCTCAGTCTAATGGCCTCCTTGTTTAATTAATTTAACCAAAAAAACATCAGTAGAATGGTGATTTGGGTCCATTGTCGAGCTGGTGTTTTAACACTGCATAAATACAATATTAACCTTGCAGGCTTGTTGTCAGCAGGCAGAAACCAGGGTGAGAATATAGTGAAAAATTTCCTGTCACATCTCTGATTGAATTATGAGCAGAACCCCAGGTAGGACTCACTCGTACTACTTCCCAGTTAAAATTAGGTTATAGGGTTAATTATAGCTCTAAGAATAAACAGCATAATGAGGCTACCATGATTCTCTGTCAGGCCTAAGACAATGTGGTGGAAGGGAACATCAAAGAGGAGAAAGAAAGAGAGAGAGAGAAGGAGAAGTGGAGGAGAGGAAGAAAGGAGAGACACGTAGGAAGCTGAAGACAAGGAGAAAGAGCTTCTTATTAACCAGGGGCTCATGTGCCAAGCTCGCCAACCTTCTGGCATATCTACCAAGGCAGCCTTTCCAGTTAACCCCCGCCGGGAAGACAGTGCCAGACAACCACATGTCAGAGTTTAGTCCGCAGCGTTCAACTGCAGAATCTATCGGTTCATCATCCTAGTCTCCCAGTGACCTGAATGGAAGGCATCTATTAAAGTGATACATTAAGGCAAACTTCAAAGTGTATGATAGCTACATGTGGTTTTTTTCTTAGAAGTCAGATTTATTGAGATATGATTTAAATACAACATTCACCCTTTTAAGTGTACAGTTCTATGATTTTTGACAAACACATAAAGTTGTGTAATCATCACCACAATCAAGATACGGAACATTTCCATCACCCCAGAACATTCCCTTGTGTTCCTTTATAGTCAGCCTATAACCCTACTCCCAGACCCTGGCAACAACTTATCTGTATTATGTCCTATAGTTTTGCCTTTTCAAAAAATATCATAGAAATGGAATTGTATAATATGTTTTGGTGTGAACATATACTTTCATTTCTTTTGCGTAAATACCTACAAGTGGGATGGCTGGGTTGTATGATCTAATGATAAATTGTACAACAGATTTCCAAACTGTTTTCCAATGTGACTGTAGCATTTTCCATTCCCTCCAGCAGTACATAAGAATTCCAGTGCCTGGGATTGTCAGGGTTTTGTTTTTGGCACTTCTAGTAGGTGTGTAGTGGTACCTCATTTTTATTTTAATTTGGATTTCCTTAATACAAGTCATTCATTTTTCTTTGAGGTTACATTGGTTTATAACACTATATAAATTTCAGGTGTACATCATTATGTTTCATTATGTGTTATATGTGTTAATTGACATGGAGTTTTACCAATAACCATTGAGTGCAAAATTACTAAATGGTGTGTATAATATAATTTTCTTTTGGTTAAAAAAATTACAATTTGTGTAAGTATGTGTTTTGGGGAAAAAAAAGTCTGAAAGAATTTCTCCAGATATTAACTGTGGCAATCTCCAAGCAATGGGATTCTGTGTGATTTTCACTTTTTCTTACACCTTCCAAAATCATCTATTTTTCTAATAAAAAGAATATCTAACTCGCAAAAGGCAATATTTATTACAAAATGAAATATCCTATGCAACAAAATAAGGCCATCTTCTATTAAATATTGAACTTCTTTTCCAGGTCTAGATGTTTTAACTAATGTCTAAGAAAATTACACATGAGGGAGAAAGTGCATTAAGAGGAAACACTATCCCCTACTGCCAAGTTCCTAATCAGTATTTTCCCCCTTCAACTCAGCTGTCATTCCAAATCCCCACCCACACCCTCCACTCCCTCACTCATATCTGCAGTCTGCTCTGCTCCCACTCCACCTGTCGCAGTCTCTCAGTTCATTGGAGCTTCCTGGTTTTACTCTGCTCCCTGACTCACTGGAGTTCACAATAGTATCTTATCACCTCCCTGAGCCTCCACGCTGCCTTGATAACAATCCCCAACTCTGGGACATCCCCCACATTCCTTCTCCTCCCACTCCCAGGTTGCCAAGTTCTACGAAGGACGGCACAAAGCAGATGGGCAGCACATCATATTCTTACTTCCTAATCTCAACTGGTGCTCCACTCTTCATCAACTATAGAATAATAGCTTATTTTCTCAGTTTCTAATTTTCTGTGCTCAAGTGTTCCCTAACTCAAGAATGCTAGGTGGGCCTACTGCTCCTCTCTGATTCATGGCATTCGGTTGGCATTCTGGCTTTTCCCCCTCTTGACAGTCTCCTCTAGCTCTTCCCCATTCTTCCTCACTCCAACTCCGAAAAGTTATGGAATAGGCATGTGCATAATTTTCCTTCAATTACACCTCAAAATGATTTTCTTTCTTCATTGTAGTCTTTTGATCTTCTGTTTCAGAGGAAGAAATAGTCTTCCTCATTATCAGGTCTCTTTTACCTGCACTATTGATTCAGCCATTCCTATTGGCTCTTATTCACAATTGTTAACTACTCTTGATTTCTTCCTCCTTCTCCCCCTCTCTTTCTCCCTTCTTCTCCTTGTGTCACTCTTTCTCCACAAACCCCTTTTCCTCTTCCTGTAGACTGTATATTTGGTCATGGTTTCCCAACCTAAAACATATGTTTTGATCAAATTAACTCCTCAAACTGCAACATACCTCTCACATTTCTTTTATCTCCTAACTTGAAAATGTAATCTATGATTGCTATTTCCACTTTCTCAATAACTCATTCCTTGACTCCTGCAATATGACTTATGCCACTTGCAAAAGTTGGCAATGCCTGCCTGCTTTAAGATCCTATGACCTTCTCAGTACCTATTCTCCTTGACCTTGCTATGACACATAAACCATTAAATATTCCCTGTTTGTCTAAATTCTTATCACTGTACTCCACTCATTCTGCCTCCTTTCTGGCTGCTTCTCCACCTCCTTATCCAATCTCTTCTCCTTTCTGAACTCAACTTCTTTAGTAACCCTCCACCACAACCACCACCGCTTCTTGCCATTCTCACCCTAACAGAATCTGCTCTGCACTGCAACCTTTGACCTCGCTATTCTTTTAGTCTCTCAGAGCTCTCCACTTTTAGACTTCTTCCTTTCCCTGCACAAATATAAGCATTTCCCATAAGATTTGCTTCCCTCCCTACTTCATTTATCTTCTTAAATTGTTTCGTGTAATGTCCTCATTTCCTTCAACTTTAAATAGCACTCTTGTTTGGATAAATTCCACTTCTTCAGCTTTTATATCTATCCCAAATTTTAGAAGCACATTGCAAATAAATAAAACAAACATAAGTCATCACCTCCCTGCAGTGATATTCTCTCACTGAATTTTCTGTTTCTCTTGATAGTACTTCCATTCTCCCAGAAAACTAAGCTTACATCACCAGAATCATCTGACTCTTCCTCCCCTTGTACCCACAGTCTAAAAGCCCTATTGGTTCTTCAGTCTTTCTCCTTTCCACTGCCACGCCAGGACCCACGTTCATGCTCTATGTCTCACCTAAGTAATTGTTAATTCCTAAGTGTCTCGACTTCAAGTGCTTTTCCCTTGTAATCTTCCCTTTGTATCAATTTCTTCAATGTTTTTGCCACTCCCAGTCCCTCCCCAATAAAGTCCAAACTCCTTAGTCTGGTATACAAAGCACTTCATGATCTGCCCCCAACTGGCATTCCAAACCTTGTCTCCTGTGTCTCCATACTATTTCCTCTACCTTACAGCTAATCATACTATTCACAACTTCTGGAACATTCTCTGAAACTTAGTGCCTTTACACTATGGTTCATGTTTTACTCTGACTGAAATTTTCTTGCCCATCAATTCCTCTTATCAAAGCAGCTTCATCCTGCAGAGCCCTTTCAAATCCCTACTCTCCTAGGAGGGCTTCCCAAAACTCCCTTTAATAACTTGAGACGTCTGCTCTACCCCTCCAGTGAGCCCCTGGTGCCTCTGTTGAAGCATGTACCCTAACCTTCCCTGCTGTAGAGCTATGTGTTTGTCTTCCCTAAAAGTGTAAAAGACTTTGGAGGGCAAAAAACCTGCATTATTCATTTTGTATTATCCATGTTTGTTCCATATTATTAACAAAATGTATATTCAAGAAATGAATTAATAAGAGAAATTGTCAATTGTTTTATGACACTGATTCCTTTCAATTCTGTACATTTACACTAATGTTGTACCTTCTATAACAGGTGGTGCTGGAAGTAAACAGTGAATTTATTGTTGAGGTAATGTATAATAAAACTATTTTCTCAATTTAAAATTAAAAGAAAAACTGAATTTTGTAATACATCATATGTCAAAAATCAGAATATTTTAAACCATAATCGTCCAGTTAAAAGTTAAGAGAACAAAAACTCTGCCAAACTGAAATAGCAATGGTAAAACCCACACTCCCAAATATCATGCTTTTAGGCATGGTTTGTGACAGTAACTCCTACTTATCAAGCTATACTGATAGCTTATTTATACGATTCCCAATCTAAAGCAAAGCAAAATAAGCAGAGTAATGTGAAATTGGGAAGAGGATTTTTAGACAGTTACATTAGCAAGAAAGACAACAGATGGCCAATCAATGAAGGAAAGATACAAAAGTAAATATACATAATCACAACTAAATAGAACAACAGAAGATCTGGTGCCATTTACTGTGAGATTCAGGAAATAAACCCGCTGTCCTCTCTGGTAGGGTTTTATTTTATTATTATAGTTAAATTTTCATTATGATGATCTCAAATCATTGAAAAAAATAAAATTACTTTTTTTAATCTCTGTTGACAAAATAGAGAATAGGTGGTACATTTCAGGAAGTTGTATCAAAATGGGGGAAAAATGTAAATGTTTCGGTTCTTGAAAGGATAAGCTCCATTCACATGGAACATCTTCTTCCCACAAAGTGCTATTTAAATGAAGCCTTAGCTTAAACAAACATACAAACATCTATGTCTCAATAAGTACATTAGAAGTTACAAATATATACATATATGCATATGTTTATGCATGTATACAAATATTTTTACAGATGTAGTAACATTTCTATACTCTTTAATAGTATAAAATTCTTGTATACAACACTGAGGAGCCAGGTAGGTATCCATGCGATTATTGCAGGTACCATCAATTCAGTTAAAATATTCTTCCAATCCTGCAATAATGTACTCAGATGCTTGGCCAGAGTGGTGTCCTTATCAACAGAAGAGAAAAATCCCTTCCCTCTTTTAGGTGAGCACACTCACCAGCACAACTCTCCTTTTGTGTGGGATGCACTCACGTGGAACACCAGCAATCTTTTAAACTCTGGAGACCAGAAAGCCTGGTCAGACCTTAGTGAAGGGTGAGGGTAGCAAGGCCTCTACCTGGTGAGGATAGATTGAAAAAACACATACACCATATTATTCAGTATAACACATTATGAACTCCACACACAGCTAATGAAGTTTGTTTCACTAGAGTCATATAGTTAGGAGTGAAACGATTCCAAAAGAAGTAGCTAGTACAGATGACCAAGTTATATCTATCTAGAGTTGTGAATCAGTAAAATCTCCCTTTATTCCTGAAATTCAATACCATTGCTTCTTCTGGATGCACCTTACTGTGCTGAATAAACGTCCTTACTAAGTAAAATTGTTCTAACACTGTATGAAATGTGAACTATTTTCACTTAAGGTGAAAGAATTAGACATTGAAAATGGCACTACAACATGGCAAACTGTCAGAAGACAGAAGCGGGAGTGGATCAAGTTTGCTGCGGCCTGCCGAGAAGGAGAGGACAACTCCAAGAGGAATCCAATTGCCAAAGTAAGTGATGAAATAAACAGGAGGATCCCATGTTGACAACAAATGCTTTTGCAGGGCAGGAAAGCCCTCCAACATTTTGAGGATGAGGATTTGCAGTCTTCACTACTCCACAGTGATTTGGGAAGTTGGGTGACATGTAGTCATTTACTTATATTGCCGAAGCATCGTTTTGAATATCACATTCCGGGCGCTGATACAGAGCAGGGGGTCCTTGAGTGATCCTAGAAGAGACACTTGGATATCCAGCACATCCGGGTTTTGTCTGTCTGTGTTCTCATCATTGCCTGCATGTCATAGGAAATTTATGCATGTATTAATAGTCTTCTGACTATCCCTCCCAAAAATCAAAGGTTTATCACATTGATTAATTCTCTCCAAGAAAGTAAGGACAGTGTCAAAAGTTCCCACTGGATTCCTACATCCAGAAATTAGGAGAGTCTTAAAAGGTATTTCAAATAATGGCTATCAATAAGGAAGGAGAGTTAAGGGAAGAAAGTGTAATAAATTGGTCCATGAAGGATAGGATCCACATCAACAGCTTCACTAGCTCTTTCTAGGCATCTTGGCCTTGCCCTACTAGTGAAATTAACAATAGTGATCTACCAGAATTCCTTCCTTATGGTTTTACATTAAAAATATAGTAAGCATCAGCAATGATATTAAAGATACAACCTCAGCTCAAGAAAACGGATTTATTCTCTCACAGAAGTTTTCAAATTTTTGGAAAGCTTTTAAATTGTTATTGTTTCCATTCAACTCATGGTTATAGCTTTATGTCATCCCACTTGTACTGCATATTCTTTTCTTTTTATTTGCATTTGGGGGATTTCCTGGATTTTCACCTATATAGATAAGATATTTGGATTAGAGTGGAGCTAATCCAAGTTGTATTTCTAGCCGTCTTTATTTAATTGTGAATATTTGGGTGACAAATTTTAGTATTTTACTGAGTGTTCTCATCTTTAGTATATAGGTTAGATTTCAAAGTTTAAACTACCTTTGTTTAAATTTATGAGCAATAGACATAAAACTATTAAGACATAATCTATATAGCAGAACATTTGCCATAAAATCTATTTGTCAGATGAGTGATAGAGTAGGTTTCAATTTATAAAATTATTGCCAATATTTCCAAACACTATTTCTCTTCTGGTTTTCTTAATTTATCTACAACTTTTTAATTCATTTTTATTTTATTTTTTTAATTAAATCTCTAACTAAAGTCCAGGAAGGGTACATATTAATATGACACAACCTTTTAAAAAATAGTAAAGATGGTGATTTTCTTTTTCTGTCAAACTCTTTCTCTACATGCAAAGAAAACCAGAGAATTGAATAATATATTGATAATAATAACAAATCCAGCCTCAAGTGTGTATGTGCCGTATGCCAGGCAATGGGGTGGGGTGTATATATGTCACCTCATACAATCCCCACAACAAACCTAGGATATCGGTGGTATTATCCAATTATAAGCTAGTGCTCGGCAAAGTTCACACAGGCCTAAGGTCACACAGGCCGAAGTCATGGTGCCGGGTTTCAATCCAAAGCCCATATGGCTGCAAAGCCCATTCCCTTCTCATTCTCTTACACTTTGATGCTCATGATCTGCTCTAAATTAGATCACAATCCTAGCCATTTTCCTTGTAGATTCGATCAGACTGTGAAGTGAACCAGAAGATTACATATCGTATCTCTGGGGTAGGAATTGATCGACCTCCTTACGGAGTGTTCACCATCAATCCTCGGACTGGAGAAATTAACATCACCTCAGTGGTGGACAGAGAGATAACTCCACTCTTCTTGGTAAGTCATAGCAGTGTGTTTTGATTTACACAAATTATTTTTCCTCTCTTTTTTAAAAAATATCATCTCAGGACTAATGCTTACTTTTGATAAAACTCAGTAGACTGAAACCAAAGAAAGGGCTTGAAGGAATAGAAAGAGTATGAAAAGAAAAGTTTACAGTTCAGGATTCTCTGGTGCGTTTCATACGTATGTGATCAAATGTCTTGATAATATCTAAATTACTAGACTATAATACAGTCTGAATTCACTGGGAAAATTGTTTCTTTTGCACATTTCCTGATATGTTTTCAAGCATGTTACTTAATTTCCTTTGGTGGAGAAAGACAGTTATTTTCCAACTTTCCGCAGATCTATTGCCGGGCTCTGAATTCACGGGGTGAAGATTTGGAAAGGCCTCTTGAGCTTAGAGTCAAAGTTATGGACATAAACGATAACCCTCCAGTTTTTACACAAAATGTGTACACAGCCAGCATTGAAGAAAACAGCGATGCAAGTAAGTAGAACGACACTCCTTCTCTGCATGATACCGTTATCTATTTCTCTTGGTCAAAAGCTTTAGGAGATTGAAGTACAGATAATTTAAAGACCAGAAAAAGTGAAACTTGTATTTTGAACAAACCCCACAAATTCTAACTTAAAACTGACCTAGAAAAAAAAATCATGTCTAAAATGCTAAATATCCTCCTCTTTGTAGAGGATTCTTTATAATCTGATTTAGCAGGATAGAAGGCTTAGAGCCTTCCTCAGAGATTGTTACTGGACTCATGATTAACTTAATCCAAATAAGTAAACTGAGGAAGAAACCATGAATGTGTAAAAGGGCTCTGTTCTGGTCTCTTCCTCAAATTCCGGGTTGAACCACACCAGACAGAGAGTGATGGCGGGTGCATCTGCAATTGTACCTCTCAGACGGGTCACCGAGGGTCGTCACTGGTCTTCACAGTCTACGCAGCAAGTTACATTACATTCTCTCATTTTTTTCACTTTTTTCCATCCTGCTGTAATTCTACCTCCCACTCTAATATTCTTCTCTTTTCCCCCATTTCTATTACTTCTCCTGAACTTCTTACCTTTCTATGCTTAGGCTTTTCCTCTATTGCAACTTTCTTCTCTTCTCTCTCTCTTTGCCTTATGCCTCTTTCTTCCCCCAATCCTCTGATAGTCCTTTTCCTTTCACATCTATGTCTGCATTTATACCTCTAAATAAAACCTGGGAAAAAAAGAATAGAAAAAAGAAATTTCAGAAGAAAGGAAAATACGAAAGCAAACTGGAGTTACCGAGAGAGAGTCAAAGAAAGAAAGAAGGGTGGAGAAGTCTAGAGGAAAAGAGAAGAGATAAGACATGCTGGAGGAGAGAGGGAAGGAGTTAACAAAAAGGAGGGGTTGTGAGGGGGTGTTAGCAGAACTCCTTCTTCAGATCCCCTAAAAAAAGTGATGTTGCAAATAAGAAACACAAAATGTTTTATGACAGAGGATGGGAGGACATAGAGAGGTTTCACCTGAGAGGCAAAACAGAGGGAGTGTTTCCAAAGGCCACCATTGTTTCCTCGCTAACACATTTCTGGACAATTTTGATGAAGGAAGAGAAGGTGAAACCCACACCCAAGTCCATATCCACATCCGCTCAATTGCTGATTGGCAGCGTTGTTAATGCTCCGTCACGTGAGGAGAGTTAACCACAGGGCCAGGGCATACTTTCACAAACTATGACTTCCATGAAACCTGGCTCTTTCTATTCACGGGGTCCCTGGATCTCCATGCTAGGATTTTTCCCTTTGAACCCTGGCTGGGAAGCAGAAAAATATCAGGGACCTGCCAACTCTGGAAAATCTGTCCTGTGGGCTGGTGTCCTTGGGGATTGGCCTAGGATGGCTGTTTTTTGTCCCTATGAATAATTAAGAACTTCTTATATTCCTGTGGACAAATCCTCTTTTCAATAATTAAGTATTTTTGACTGTTCGGTAAAGTACTGTTATCTTCCAAGGCAACCAAGAGTAATTCTCTGCTTTCTGGATGAGCAAAAATAAAGAATATAGTTGTTCAATAAATAATCATAACATTGAACTTATTTAAGCTATAATCTTTCTTAATTAAGCATTTTAAAATAATTTCACAAGACTATGGCAAAAATAAATTGATAAAATCGTTTTTCCAGCTTTATGATGAAGGCTACTGGACTCCTTTTTCATAGATTAAAGGTTACTATATTTTACTACTAATTTATCATTTACTCATTTAAGGGGTGCAAGTACTTTATAAACTGCAAAGGATTTTATAGAAGTAAACCACCATTATTTTTGTAATCAATGGTGTAGCTGAAAGTTAAGTAATATATTCTCATGGAAAACTAGAAAACAGAGAATTCGGGCCAACTACTCTTTCTTCCTCTATATGATGATTTGCTGAATTGATTCTAACAGAGTCCCAAACATTCTCCACCTCCTTCTTCATTTCTAGACACACTGGTAGTCAAGTTAAGTGCCACAGATGCAGATGAAGACAATCATCTGAATTCTAGAATTGCCTATAAGATCATCTCTCAGGAGCCAGCAGGCGCACCAATGTTCATCCTGAACAGGCATACTGGAGAAGTCCGCACGATGTCCAGCTTCCTGGACAGAGAGGTAAAGCTGCCTATAAATGAATGATAAGAAATAAAGAATTCAATTTTGAAAAGATGAAGATAAAATGATCCATAGAAGCCTTTCTTCCAATGTAAAGGAGGGAAGGAAAAATAATCCAACCATGATTTTTTAATGAAAATTATGAAAAGAAAAAATTATATTAAAAGATTACATAAAATTTAAAAAGTAGAATAACAACATTAGAATGTACTGGATTTTGTTCAAAACAAGATCCAACTCTTGCAATTCTTTATCATTTTAAGCAACACAGTATGTATAACCTCCTCGTGAGGGGTTCAGATCGGGATGGAGCTACAGATGGACTGTCTTCTGAGTGCGACTGCAGAATCAAGGTTTTAGATGTCAACGATAATTTCCCCACCTTGGAGAAAACTTCTGTAAGTTATTACTTTTACAATCCTTTTTCCATAAATGTCAATAATTGATTTCCTTTCTTGCTAGTTTGTGAACCTGGTTCTGTTACATGTATGGATGTGCTCAGCTTTGCTGTATTAACCTTGGAACATATTATGTATGATAACGTATCTTAATATTGCATATTTGCTTTTGAGTCACTATTCTGGGAAAGCAACACACCATCTCCTCCATGTTCTCTACTCACAGAAATGTCGAAACTTATTAATATAACTCTGGGAATCATGTAATAACATTGATGTATCTTTATGTGCCTGATGATTTGTTGAATGAATTCTATAAGAATCCCGAACAGTCTCAACTTCCATTTTCATCTCTAGGCATAAAGAAGCATAAAATGGAAAACAGCAGGGCCAAATCTGGCTCATCGCCTGTTTTGGTAGAAGCATGTTTTATTGGCCCACAGCTGTACTCATTCCTTTTCATGTTGTCTGCAGCTGCTTTGATCCTACAGTGGCAGAGATGAGTAATTACAACACCAACTCTCTGGTCCACAAAGCCTAATATATTTACTATCTGGCCCTTCACAGTAAAAGGAGGGAGCAACTTAAGGAAAATTAAAAATAAGCAAGAAAAATGAAGTAAAGTGCCAATTTGACCTTCATTTCACATACAGCACAAGAAAATCAGTTTTATTATCTTATAATGATTTATTCTTATATTTCTGATTAGATGTATGGCATTTAATAATGGTGCAAAAATCACTGATATAGTTTGTTAGTATTTTAAATGATAATTATATATTAGTAAATATCTTTTCTCTTCTGAAAATTCATTAATTATTAAACTGATCTATGTCATTTCAGTACTCAGCAAGTATTGAAGAGAATTGTTTAAGTTCAGAACTGATACGATTACAAGCAATTGATCTTGATGAAGAAGGCACAGATAATTGGTTGGCAAAATATTTAATTCTCTCTGGAAATGATGGGAATTGGTTTGATATTCAAACAGACCCACGAACCAATGAAGGCATTTTAAAAGTCGTCAAGGTACAGTATGGGATCTGCAATATTTTCTTCCAAAGAAGTTTCAAAATGCTCTTAGAGACGGACTCTGCCTACAAAATCCATAACCTTGAATACTGTTTATATGGACAAGAGCCCTAGTTAGCTTACTGTGTCAGTCTGAGAATTCCAGCCCGGCAACACAATATTTATTTACCACAAGAAATAAAAAGGCTTTTTTTGAGTTCATAGTGTCCAATATCTAGTTAAGAGGACAAAGTAAAGACCCCCAAGTTAGATAATAATATGAGTTAAAAACGTAATACATAGTAGTATAGATATTATGATATTAACCATAATTAATTGCCAAATGAATTAAATAGGAGATAATTACTGAGATAAGAGGTGAGATCCTTTTGAGCTATATTTGTCTAAAAAGATTTCATGCAGGGAATAAGGTTTAAGCAGGGCCGTATAACTGAGATTGCTAATGTGGCTAATGGAAGGAGCAAACACGTAGAGGTGAGAAAATATAAAGGATGTTCAGGGCATGGTGAGCACCCCTGTGGGGCTGTAGCAGAATATCCCCAGAGGAAAGCAATGAGATGCAAAGACAGAGATGTCGACTTGGAGTCAGTGTGCTGAGAACCTTGAATACTGAACTACAGGACTTCACTTTTTCCTATAGATTATTTTCTCTTAAACTACTTTGTGCTTTTACTTTGTGGACGACAATCAAATTTAAAAATACAAATTAGAAACAAATAAAACTACAAACAAATAAGATTCAAGTTAACATTACTGTAATAAGAGAAATTAATTTTTCTCAAAGAAAATTACTACTAACAACAGAAATAGAACGTGGAGCTATGAAAATGCATACTCATAGACACCACACGTCTGGTTTGGCATACAACATGAATTGCAATTACTCAGTTCTGCTACTACTTTTCTCTATTCCAATTACTGTGAAACTTTTTTCAGACAGTACATTAGGAAGCCATTTAGGCTTCATCTAATGTAAACATATTACTTACATATTGGCTTTTTCTTTGTTCTCTTTGCATTTGTCTGGAGCAATTAAACTATTATTACTTTACCAAGAAACACAACCACTAGCACTGAAATCATGTGGTGTATTAATTTATGAAGTGGTAACCAAAATTATGGAAAATATCTATATATACTTTTTAAGATTGTCACTCAAATGAACACACAAAATTTTGAAATTCTTTAATAGAACAAGAGGACTTCAAGAATATGCCATGGCCTTCCTGCTTAAGAAACATTGTTTTGGGTCATGAGTCAGCAAACTATGGCCCACGGGCCAAATCTGAGCTACCAGCTTTTTGTAAATAAAGTTTTATTGGAACACAGCCACACTCATTCATTTATATATTTTCTATGACTGTTTTCACACTGCAATGGCTGAGTTGAATGCTTGAAACAGAAACCGTATATGATCCCCAAAGCCTAAAATATTTACTATCTGCCCTTAACCAAAAGTTTGCCAACACCTACGTATAGACCAAAAAAAGCTTTAGGATAATTTTTAAAATATTAGTAACATTATGAGCTCAACTCTCAAAGATTAAAGTTTAAAAAATTATTATTATATTAATCAACTCCTGAGGTGCTAAGAATCTGATCTAAGGCAATAGCAGTAAAAATAGAAATGAGGAAACAGGTATAAGTGGATTGCCAAGTGTAACATGGATTGGAAGAGAGAGACAAGAGGTCGCCTACAACCTTATCCAACTCTGAATATTTAGTGAAATTTTTTCCTAGGGATCAGACTTTGTTCAACCTTGTATCTTGGTTAAAAATCAAGATCTAGACATGTCATGTAATTCTTACTTTTCATCTTACCATCTTAATCATTGACTTTGCATATTATCTTGTAATATGTAACTGTTCTTTGTTTTTGGTATGCCTCCCAAACTACTAAAATAATAGTCATAACTTTATGCATAAATAACTTTCCATCCCTAGCACCTGGCTTAGTGTCCAGAAGATAGTAGAGACTCACAAAACTTTGAGGATGGTGTTGATATTGATGTTTACCTGAAACTAATGCTGCAGCTCTCACCCAAATGGGAGTCACTGAGCTTGACTGCATGATTCATAATTTCTACCCAAAATTATAAAAAGAAAATGTTCATAATTCAGGCAATGCACTATTACTTATATAATGTATCTACTGTGAGAGCTAAAAGTTTTTTAAAGATATACTTACTTTACACCAAAAAAAAAAAAAAAACTATTGGAAATTCAATTTCATGAAAAATTGGCCAAGGTAGTATTAGATGTTGTTTAGACTAAGTGTCTATTTTTCCTGGATGATAACTTCCCAAGTCTCTTAAAAAGAGCAGAAAAAAAATATATGCTTAAATACTCCAAAATAATATGGAAAGCCTAATTAAAATGAAATTTAAAACCTTAATATGTGTGTTAGCACATAGTCAAAAGAACTTTATGTTTTAGAGAAGGTATGTGTAATTGTCCCAGGATTTGGCATTTGGAATGAGGTCACTAATGTCCCCTTGCACCCTCTGCATTTTCACTCAAGCCAGCACTTAACCTTATAGAAACTGGCCCCCAGTCATGGGCTTGTGACTAAGCTTTACTATAACCCTTTTCTTAGTCTGAGGACATTATAAGTAATTCAACTCAAACTTATTGAGAATTGCTATGTGCTAAGGATATGAAGGTGAATGAGACATGGTCTCTATTCTCAAGGAACTTGTAAGAAAATCTTTAAGAAAAAAATCTCTGTCAATAACTTCCTTTTGGTGTTTACTGATAAATGTGTATGGAAATACAAACAATATAAATATATATGTGTGTACATATACACACTCACTTCAACACTGAAGAGAAAAGTAAAATGCTACCCACTTAGAATTCTAACAAATATTAGTTCTCTAATAAGTACCTTTATTTAGTATTTATTAAGCTATCACTAAACACGAGCTTTTGGGTTATATTGTGTGTAGAGAGACTTTATGCATATCATCTCATTTAATCACCACAACTCTGGGAAGAAAATATTGTGATTCGTTTTTTATGGAAAATGCAACAAAATCAAAGAGGAAAGCTAACCTGTCTAAGTTCACTCAGGTGGCAAATGACAAAGACAAGATCCAACCAGGTCTCTCTGATTCCAAAGTCATAGTTAACTGCCACCTCCATTTCTTACCATGTCATTTGGGGCCAATAAAACAAGTTTTAGGAAAGAACTAGCACCTTGAGATTTTCCCCCTCCAAGTCTGTTCACCTCTCTGTAAGTACTTCCCAACTGTGTGCACCCTGCTGGTCTCTTCCAGACATATTTGTACCAGAAAATGTCAATTCCTGAAAAGCAGACCATACACACCCTGGCAGATATTTGACCATTTCTTCAGTCCCCTGACATAGAAAAACTGCTCCCTTTGGATGGAGACTTCTAACCTCCTCCCTCTTTCATACTTAGTTCTAAAATGAACCAGCATCCTCTGAGAATTAGCAGTATCATGTTATATTAGACAAAACAAACTGGATGTGAGATTCTAACAACTTAGCTTCTACACTAGAATTTACTGAAGCAAAAAACCTGCCAGAAGCCAAACCTATTTCCAGAAGTGTCATCTTCATGCTGAGACTTGCTCTAGACCACCACAGGCGGGGGCCCCACCCTTTCTAACATGTACCTGCATATCCTTTGTAAGTGATTATTCTTCAGTCATGCCTTAAACTGCAGAAACTTAGTTCTTCCAGCCTCTCCATTCTAACTCCAAGCAGAGATTTGGTGGTAAACAGTTGTTTTTTATTGCTCTTGGCACAGCCCTGACCTCTGGGCACAATCAGAAGATCCTTGGTAAAGGGCCCCACTTGCAAAGAATGAACAAGGACTCTCTGCCTTTCCTCCATCTGTCTTTTATCTTCCCTATTAGAGGGAAGATGGGCCCTCAACCAATTTCCTTTCCCTACATTCTGTGAATTTCTGCAATTGATATAACTTTAGATACATATTAATATATTTTCACCACACTTAATTCAACAGGGAGAAAACTCTTCTGACAAACAAAAGCACATTCGTGTGTATGCATAAGAAAACCCCAAGAGATTTCCGTATCAGAAGAGAGGATCTCAGATTTTTCATTTATTTGAAGATAGCATGGAATTCTAGAAAATAAAAATTGGGTCGTAGAAAAGGGATCTCTTCCAATTGAAAATTCACTTTTGAGGACACAATTCATATCCAGCTTTGTTCTAGGCATTATGTGGACAAGGGAGGGGAACAGATGTACAAAAGCAGTTGAAATTGCAAACCTCAAGCGTTTTAGTTGAAATTTAAGTGAGGCATGTTGAGCCAGCCCCCAGCAAGAACCCAGGCGAATTTCTGTGAATATTTCTATCTTATTAGTTCTTGTGAAGAATTTAACTAAAACCTAAGAAAACATTCATGAGGTCATAGGATTTCCCCGAGAAGCAGAGATTTATCTCAGGGTCTTGCTGATAGCACTCATAACCTGACCTCTGTTGTTGGTAAGTATGTCGCAAGTGATGCTTACATTGGCTTTCAAAACACTTCGAAACAGACATTGCCCAATACTCCCTTTTTTACAACTGCTTTTTCACTTGTGACTTTTCATGTCACCACATCAATCATTCTGGATCAAAAGATTCTACTCATCTTTTATCCAGAGAATCCATTTCAAAGGTGACTTTTCTCTGGGCGTGGTATTTACTTATTTGAATGTGTCCTGTGAAAGAGTCTTCTTGTCCACTGGACTCAGCACAATTAAATTATAGTTTAGGGCTGACTATAATAATCATGAATTCTTTAGAAGCTGCTTGCATCATTTTAAAAAGAAATTTACATGTTCAATTACATCATATTAATTGGTTCCTTTAATCTGCTGGTTATACTGTCAAGAGATTCTCAGACGTGAATTCTACAAAGGAAATCTGCATCTTAAAATATGGGAACATATTTTATTTCATTCCAAGTTTTTTATTTTTCATAAACACCTCATTTGGTAAGAAAGATCATTTTCCATTTCAGTGTTTTTATGTGAGAAGTTCAAAACTCCAAATTTGAGTCCAATTTAAAGTCACAGGCTTAAATTACCTGTATACCTGACTATGCCAAAAGATAAAGGGGATAACAAATCTGCAATACCTGATGCAGTAGTACATCAAATTCTGTCAATTCAAAATCTGAATTGCGTAGCTCCTGGGCTCATTCTAGTGTGTTGCTTTCTTACCATGGCTTCTTATTCTATCAAAAGAGAGTCCTTTTGCTGTGTCTGAGTTTTTTACTTTCTATTATTTCAGATGCTGGATTATGAACAAGTGCCTAATATTCATCTTAGCATTGGAGTTAAAAATGAAGCTGAATTTCACCACTCAGTTGCCTCTCAATTCCGAATGCACTCAACTCCTGTGAGAATTCAGGTTGTTAATGTGAGGGAAGGACCCACATTTCATCCAAATTCTATGACTTTCAGTGTTCGAGAAGGAATGAGAGACAATTCTTTAATGAATTATGTGCTTGGCACATATACGGCTATAGATATGGACACTGGAAATCCTGCAACAAATGTCAGGTACTGCACATATTTTGCTCACGTGAGGGTGACAAGGCGTGGTCAGTGTTAATTCACGTAGTGTGTGCTTGGGTATGTGGATTGAAATACTTTTAGAGTGTTGCTTTGCTTTTCTTGTTTATTTGTTTGTTTTAGAAGACTATTGTGGCATTGACATTTTCTTAGAATTTTAACAGTGTTTTAGAGGCTGTAAGGTCTCCCAACTGGTTGTAAGAGTAATTGTGTCCAGGGAGCAATGGTAAGATCAAAGAGCCACCTACTCTGTGAGTCTCTGATCTTTTGTGGCCCGTTTTACCACCCTGGACTGGGGCTGATGAAGCCATATTGTAAACAATATGACAGCATAAAAGATGAGCCCCTGCTTGTTTCCTTAAAGCCTGTGCTATCTATGACTTTGGGGCTAACTCCAATCCTCCGCTTAGCCTAAGCAGAAAAAAAAAGATAATAGAAAAAGCTAAAAACAGGTGTTTCAGAAATTTGATGGACATGAAGAGAGTCAGAACTGGAGAAATAAAAAGGTAGAAATTAGGGGCACTAGATACATAGATTATACACAAATTAGACCTATATAAGATATTTGGGAGAATAACTATAGTGAATTATATAGGTATTCTTTACATCCTTTCCTTTTCCCTCTTTTCTTCAGCCCAATATTTTTGGAGTGAACAAAGTCTAGTGACTTATAAATTACTTTGATATTAACAGTTTTGATTACTTAATCAGCTAAAAACAAATTAACAGGCAACAAAAATCTGAAGTCTATCAGTATGGGATAGAGAAAAAGGATATGTCAGATAAGTGCCTTGGATGCAAAATTGTGCCTGGTATGGAGACCAGATCTTCTTCCAATAAGGTCAAGCACTTTGAATCTATTATATGTAACAAAACCCATATATACAAGCTGAGCAGAGGATACCACAACCCCTAACAGGCCAACAATGAGGTACTCTCAAACCAATATGCCTTAAAATCTAGGAAAAACAAAGTACACCACATGTGAATGTGAAGAAAAGATATTCCCTCAATATTACTATGATTGAATATACAGACCTGAAATAGATTCATACATTTTATTAACAATTACATTAAGAATTATGAAATTTTAAAACTCTGTTGTGAACTTGCATTAATATGCTCAATTCTGGAATTTTATGGATATATATACATTTTATAAGCCAATACAATTATCACTGTAAAGCATGCAAATACCATATATAAGTATAATACATTGTAGCTCTTATGTGACTTAAAATTACCAACTTTCATATAAGCATAATGATGAACTTATTTATATAAAAACAGGTATATCATAGGACATGATGCAGGCAACTGGTTAAAAGTCGATTCAAGAACTGGTGAGATACAATTTTCTAGGGAATTTGATACGAACTCAAAATATATTATCAATGGGATATACACAGCAGAGATCCTGGCTATAGATGGTAAGAAAATTTATTTTCAATATTTTAATAAAATTATTATTACATTGAATACAAATATTATTCTAATGTTGCCATCAGATTGACTCAAATAAAATATATCCTTCAATGGTGTCTGTCAGACTTATAAAGAGTTCAAAATACCTTAGACTAAGAACTGAATTCAGTATATTTATACCCACCATTTACGTTGAAGTCATAATTTATTTCACCCTCTTCCAAAAAAGATTGTATGTGACTTACAGTGTAAAGCATAAAAGTTAAAATATATAGATAAAATTCAGCTTCTGTTTATGACCTCATCTTTTGAGATGGTTAAATCAACTTGTAGAGTATGTTAGGAGTGTTTACTTAAAAGAAGTGCTACAAGGTGTGCACAAAGTTCACTTGGGGATGACCTGCAGGAAAGGCAGTGCCCCAAAGAGTATGGTTATATTAGAGCCACTAAAACTGAGAGGCCTGTGTGAGTGTTGCTTAATTAGACATATTGTCCAAAGTAAGATGTCAAGGACCAAGAAAGCACAAGATTATTCCAAATATAAGATCCAAATTAAAAGTTGTAAGTGCAGATGCACTTAATTAACTTGTAAATGAGCTGTTTCTCATGTGGGAACGTCTACTAAGCATTCCTCTTGGTGAATAGCAACAGAATTTGTTTATTTATCAATAGTTAATGATTGTCTGGAGCAGTGCCTGGGAAAACAACTACTACAGAACAAAAAAACAGAAAAAAAATCAGAAATAAGAAGGACAATAGATGTCCCAGATACATACCTAGTAGAAGATAGGTACTATAAGTTTGCATTGTTTATATCTGAGCTTTACAGTAGCCAAACAAAGAGAAAGCTAAATGGGCCGAGTAAGATTAAGAAAGAAACCATGATAATACCCAAGCAATTACAGTCCATACATTCTGGTCTTTATCCTGTGAGTGTCACTTTTAACATCTGGGTCAGTTACATAGTCTTATTTATTACCAGTATTCTAGAAGGCCTGCTCCTAAATGGATTCTAACCATATTGACCACAGCGTATGTTTGTACGTTGGTCATATGTGAAAATCTTCAAAAATTAGAATAAAAATTAGTGATTTAAAGTGAATAAAGAGAGAGAAAGAAACTATCCAAATGTATCAATAGAAAACTAAAAACAAGAGCCATTGTTTATTCACCTAAGCAGAGTCCCTGCACTGACACAGAGCCATCCAGATGATTGGGATAAGTTTGCTCAAGGATGCTCGGCCACCAGGTGAAGAGGCAGAGCACTTTGTATAGCAAACGCCATCGGGGAGCAAATGCAGTCAGCAATAGCTTGAGCTGTGGGTGCCACATCACGAGGCCATAAGAAAGCTCCAGAGGATCAGAGAATGATACCGAAAACAATCTATAGGATAATCTGATGTCTCTATAATGAGTCTAGAAGTCCAGTGCTGAATAGGGTATAAGAACATATTGTAAAAAACATGCAGGATATAGATAGGCTCCTGGTTTATTATCATTCAATTTACTATATGACTCTACCACTTAGGCATGCAAAAAACATCTTTAAAAGAAGTTTATTACCTTCTCCAAAAATGACCTAGTAAAATACTGTAATGATAATGTTCTAGTTTACAAATGAGAAAACTAAGATTCTTCACAAGTTAAAAACAAAATAATTCTTTACTTATTGTAACAGAACATAAAATAGGAAAGTGGAATAAAAGCCCAGACTCCTATTTCTTGGTCCTCTTCCATTCCTAAAAAACTATACTAACCCAAAATTTGTTTTAAATGTATTAGGGAAAAAACTCAATAGATTTATATTTGTTTTCAGAAGTGCCATTTCAGAGAGGAATAACATCTAATGGATGAAGTTAAAATAAATAGTGAAAAGAGAAAGAAAAAATACACAAATAATTATTTAATTTCAATTGTGGTTATTTCCACAAACACAGGACTCAATAAGCATCTTAAATGGAGGGTTGTAGGCTGGTCTGGGGGTCTCATTTATGAGGACAGAGTCAATTCTGACTCCTAGGGACCCTGTGTACAGCAGAGCAGAACCCTGCCTGGTCTTTTTGCACAATCCTTTTACCTTCTGTCACTCCATTGCTTTTCATAGGGTTTTCATGGCCAGTTCTTTCAGAATTGGGTGGCCAGGTACTTCTTCCTAGTCGGTCTTAGTCTGGAAGCTCTGCTAAAATCTGTCCACCATGTGACCCTGCTGATATTTGAAATAGCGGTGGCATAGCTTTCACAGCGACATGCAGCCACCACAGTATGACAACCGACAGATGGGTGTTGTGGTTCCCTGACCAGGAAACAACCCTGGGCCATGGCAGTGAGAGCATCAAATCTTAACCACTAGACCAGAGTGGGGATAGAAAGCAGTAAACCTTCTCTGAGGAAGCACATTTAATTATGTATCTTAGGATGTATAGGAATTAGTAGAATAAAAGGAATGAAAAACATTTTAGGAGGAGTGAATGGAATGCTCAAGAGTTCCAAGGAAGAAACTTGTTCAAAGAACTAAAAAGAAGCCAGAGTGGCTGGAAGGGAGCAGCAAAGGCAAGAGTAGCTTTGGGTCGTTGAAGTAGGCAGGAACCTATCGTGCACCAAATCAGGAGTCATTCATACTATCCCTCTATGCTGTGGCATCATCATGGGATATGAGAAAGGATTTTCTCCCTGACATCATTTACCCCAACACCCATGATGCTTTGCTGTTTCAGATGGCTCTGGGAAAACAGCCACGGGAACCATATGTATTGAAGTTCCTGATGTCAATGATTACTGTCCCGTCATTTTTGCTGAAAGTGACACCATCTGCATTGCCTCTCCATCGATCCTTATTTCTGTTAATGACCATTCTTATGGGTCTCCCTTTACCTTCTGTGTTGATGATCAGCCACCAGGGACAGCTAACTTATGGGATATCAGATCAATAAGTGGTAAGTAGAATGCAAACTTGCTCACACTTTAAGACCAAAAGCAAAAACAATTAGCAAATAATTAGTCAAGTCATGTAATAATATTCTCTACCTTTCTTTCCATGATTGTTGCCATATTCATGATAAATGAAAAAAAATTTTCATATATACTTTTAGGACATTTGGAAAAATTTTGAACTGAAAAGTAAAAATGTTTTATCAATAATGAAATTACAAATAGCATGTAAATATCAGTTTATCCATCATTTTATATAGATAGGGTGCTAAACCGATATTTGATCAGTTTGAAATAAACAGAACATTTGACAAACTCACCAGATGTCACAATTCCCTATTCTGAATTATTTCAGGCAAGTCGTTTAAATGTCTCTGAAACTCAGGTAGCCCATAGATATATTTACACATTTTCTGCTCACTCAGGAGCATATAAGATCAATCACATTGTTTTTATAAAGAGCTATGAGCTTATTTGTAAGGGTAAAAGCTAAGACTTATTTGTAAGGGTAAAAATTTATATCCAAATTGTCCAATATTAGAAGAACGGTTAGGCAAACTGTGGTACCTATTATTAAGATGTAGTACTATAGAGCATTAAAATTAGAATTATGGGTTTAGATACAACAATTAAGGGTTTAGATACAACAGAATGTATAAACCAAAGTATATAAAGTGTAAAGATCCCAAGCAGCATGTGTGTTTGTGCTAACCATTGCCATGGAAAAGTGAAGGCCTGACATTGTTAAAAACTGAGAGTCAATTTCAGGCAACATAATACAATATACCTTATGGTTTTTTCCTGAAATGTTAAATGTATAATAGAAAATGAAATTCTGTGAGAGGACCTCATTTGGGCTAAGATAACTCCCTAATCTCATATTTACTTAGGGAAATAGGAAAGACTTTGCGAGTGGGGCTGGTAGGATGGGGGTCAGACTGCAGAGCCCAAAGTGAAAAGAAATTTTTCCCACCTCTCTGAAGCCACGAAGCTTCTCCATTCACAGAAAGAAGAAACCCTAAAATAATGCCAGAAAAAAATGCGACCACTAAGGATTCCGTCAAAAGAGGAAATTAGGCAACTTTCTTTCACCACAAAAACATTTTAGCTCTTTTCGACAAAACCACTTTAATTTTAAAAAGCTAAGCACACTAAAGCAATTCCATTAAAATCAAGACAACTCTGAACTCACCTTTCACTATAAAGTCCAATATCCCATTCTTAAATAATAATTTCTAACCACTATTTCCTCATTCAGATCCTAGATATACTGAGTAAAAATATAAGAAAAAAGTGTTCAACGTGGAGGTTGGTAAAAGTATTCAAATGATGATATTATAGATTTGCCAGTAAAAAATGTAATGATACTAGAGATAATATTCCTAGAGTCCTATTTCAAGGTTGGTCTTGAAGAACGGAATAAACTTTCACCTCATATGCTGTGACATTGCTTTATTCCAATTCTTAGTGCACAGGTTACATTTTGGAAGACATAGCTGGCTTATCATATAACTAACTGAAATAACAAACCATAATAATAGTAATTATTGAGTGTTATGGATTAATGATTACCATTCTTGATTTAGGTGTAAATTTAATCATCTCTAAACCCTCATTGGGTTGATAAATTTCAACCAATGTTTCAAGCAATCGTTTCTATAAAAATCAATAGGCAACGGCAGGACGAAGAACTAGGAAAATAATAGTTATTAGAATAATTTTAAATGAAAGGGCAGCAATTTTGAATGAGATAAACAACAGTCTTAAGGAGGCTATTTGTAATCTGTATTCCTAAATAGAAGATTTCTAATATTTCCTTTCAGCTCAATATTCTTCATTCATTAGACAAATATTTATTGTGCCTGTTACAGGCCAAGTATTTTCGCTCTGGAAATAAGGAGCAGGGCCCAGCCTTCTTCATGGAAATAACAATCCATCCAGCAAGAAGCAGTCTCAACAATTAATTATAAATGTTAAAAAAGAACAATAAGTACAGGGAACTCTGTGACTAAGGGAGCATAAAAAAATCAGCCCCTAAATTCATCTTTGGTATTAGGAAGGGTTACCCTCAAGGAATGTTGATTTGTCTTTCCTCTCTTTCTTTCTAGCTACCTCTGCAATCCTGACGGCTGCACAGCCTTTAGCTCACGAAATTTATAAAATCCCGATCCTGGTGAAGGACAGCTATAACAGAGAGTGTGAACTGGCACAGATAGTGACATTACAGGCCTGTGATTGTGACAGCAACCACATATGCTTGTACTCCACTACCACGGGCATCTACACTGAGCATGGCAGCTCTATTACCAGTGACATACATGGGCCTGTCACTGATGACCGAACTGGGGGTTCAAATGTTGGTCTCGGACAGACAGGGATTGGCATGATCGTTCTGGGCCTCTTACTACTGCTTTGTAAGTACTGGATTAAATCCCTCTTTTCAATAGTTCTTCAAAATAAGAATGTAACCAGGTTCATTGAAATGGCTAGGTTTATTTGGGCATTTCTATTTGGTATCTATAGCAATTTTCATGGAAATTTGGAAATAAACAATGGGACTGATAAGGACATGTACTTGTTCCATAATGATAGTTAAGAAGGTCTCAGGTTAGTGAGGGTCATAAAGATGGGAAACACATGCAAATCTGTAAGTATTATACGGCAAACCATAGACTAAATCCTATAATGAAAATTTCAGCAAACTGCTTTAAGAGCAGAAAGGTAGAAGCAATTAAGCCCAAGTGGGAAGTTTGGGGAAGTCTTTATGGAGGAAGTGGCTTTGAGCCACTTGAGGATTTTCTTAGAAGGAGGATGGTGTGTGGAGAAATCTAAAAGGCAGTCTAGGACAAAGGAACAACACAAACATAAACAGGGAGAAGGTTGGAAGGACATAGCACCCTCAGGAAATGGAGAGGCTAAAAGGTAGGCTGGGATCTATCACAGAAACATTCATGTTAGGCTGAACATTCTGGACTTCAGTTCACAGGCAATGAGGAGTCCGTGAGGATGTGTGAGCTCAGGCGACCTGCTCACTTTGGTGTCGCAGGAAGCAGGGACAAGAGCCTAGAAGAAAGAATTAGCCTCTGGGCTCTGGATGAGTGTCTGAACTAGGACCATGGTCATAGGAAGGGCAAAGCCCCTAAGCAAAAATTTCAGAAAAGGTCCTCCTCTCCCTAAACCATCTTTTAAAACATGTAGATCCTCAGAAGAGAAATGCTTCGTGCATATTGGGTTGCTCCTGCAATACTTAGATTTTGTGGAGATCAAAAATTAGATTCTAAAATTAAAGATGACTACATTCTTCAAACTCTAATATTAATACATTTTAATAGATAAATACAAACGAAAACCTTATCATTTTGAGGTATAAAAATATAACCGACTTTTGGGCAGACTTTCTTTCCTAAAATAATCTGAATTTTTAAGGCTATATAAAGACCATGAGCAATTCTCATAAGACTATAGAGATATTTTCCCGGAATATGACTCAACAGTAACTGAGGAGAGGAATTAGCTTAACTTGAAGTCAGTGGTTCTCAACCCCCGCTGCACATTAAAATCACTTGGAAGTCTTTAAAAATTACTCACGCCCAAGCAAGAGTACTCAAGATGAGCCCCAGGTATCGGCATGTTTAAGCCCTCTGGTGAAGCTAATGTGCAGTTCAGGGTTAAAAACCTAGAAGCAGCTGGCTAGCACTCAACATTTCATGACTCTTCCTTAACCGGGCCAAGAAAGCCTGAGCATTGTTAAATTGACTGTAAAATAGGAGGGGAATACACTTGGGGACAAAGCCACTTTTTCTTATGGAGGAGCCCAGGGTCTATTATGCAGCAGGAGGGGCAGTGTGGTGGTGGGAGGAGGGACCCTGGCCCAAACCTGATATTCCCGAAGGGCTCAAATTAAGATCTTTGATGTTAGCTCCAAATGAGATTATGCACGCAGTAATTGTATTCAGTGTGTGCTGAAAACTTTCATTTCCTTCTTTAGATAGTGCCTTTGTCAGACAGAGCTCATGTCCACGTGATTCATGACCCTGCACACATCTAAATTCACAGAAACAGTGTAGGTGGGACAGCTGCCTAGAAGCTACCAAGGCTAGTCCTTTTCTAGGAGGCTCTCTGGAAATGTATAACTTGACCTTTCACGTTCATGGTGCAAATGGTAAAACTGCCAAATTAACACTTTTAATGAAATCAAGAAAAGCCCTGATTTAGCAGCTAGGATATTTTTTTCTGTAGTTTGAACTAACCCATTCAGTGAAATGCATGTTATGCTGCGGAATTAGAAAGGTATAAAAAGCAACTAGAGTGGACCCAAAGAACTAAACTGAGTGTATTCTAGAATCATAGAAAACTTAAAAAGTGTTTATATTTATGAGCTAAAGTGTAGAATTGAGATGAATTTTCCATTATATTTTGTAAACAAAGTCTTAAAATAATAAATGTAAATAGCTCAATTAAATCTAGTGGGTGATATTTGATTGATTGCTTTTAAGCGTAAATATAATAAGGGTTGAAAAAAGTCCTATCCCTAGGTCCTGTAACTGATTCTTGTATCCAATCCCCTTGCTTACATACATTGATTATGTGTTTAACTTATATGTGTGTATATGGTGTTTGCTTACATGGGTTTGCATATATTGGTTTCTATATGGGCATGCAAATATGTATACACACAGAGAGATGGTCTATGTGTACACATATACATATCCAGGTACCTGCACATATACACATGCCCATGAGGGTCAACACACACTTATTCACGGACATACACATATATACATAGTCTCACAAATACATAAAGTTATACAGATGATTTTATGTGTATACATAAACATAAATAAATGCACAGGCATGTACATGGGGGAGCAGGAATCAGAAAATTGGATTTGAATCCTGGATCTGCCACCAACCAGTTCAGGAGTCTTGGACTAGAGGGAAGAAAGGACCTTGCTTTCCTAACCTGTCAGTAAAGAACCCAGATTACATGATCTCAAACTCCCCCCACTCCAGCTCTAAAGGTCTATGTGATTTGGTGGTTTTGTATTTGAAAACACTGATATGTATACTTAATCCTTTAGGGAAGAATTGATGCTTTCTTACATTTGTCGTTATCCCTTTGGTTCTAAATGTAATGCCACACTTTCCAAAAAATGACACATTTGATGACTTCCTACATTGAGCAATATGGGTTAACTCTTCCTTTTCACTTCCTTGGGCAGTGTCACCACTCTTGCTGCTCATATGTTGCTGCAAACGGAGGCAGCCAGAAGGCCTGGGGACACGGTTTGCTCCTGTACCAGAGGGGGGAGAAGGAGTGATCCAGTCATGGAGAATAGAAGGGGCCCATCCCGAGGACAGAGTGAGTGAACTGTCACTTTCCAGAGAGGCATGGGGTTTCAATGGAAATTGAGCATGTCTCCACAATTATACACTACACAAACATAAAAAGATATCAATTTTTAATATAAAGCATTTATTTTAAACATCTTTTCTTTTTCTTTTCAGGATGTGTCAAATGTGGGTGTACCAATGACAGCCTCTAATACCCAGGATCGGATGGATTCCTCTGGTCAGTGGACACCAAAATCGGTTTTTCTTCTTAAAATTTGCAAAATTATTCAACCAAAGTTCACGTATAAGCACCTTATTTAAAAAAAAAAAAACAGTATATCTGTCAATCTCCTTGGATGATAATTAGCGGGAAAGTTACATGTTTGAGGTGGCCACTTTATCTTCCTGTCTTAAACTACAGGCAGTGAAGTATGGTGTAGCAATTAAAAGGGCAAATTCTGGAACAGAATGCTTGAGTTTGATTCCTGGCTCTACCACTCACTAGTAATAAGTCCTTGGGCAAGACACTCAACCTCTCTGGGCCTCAATTTCCTTACTTTTGAAATTGAATTTATGATAGTCCCTACTTCAAAGTGTTGTTGTGAGGAGTAAATGAGAATATATATCCATGTATATATACACATACACATATACCTATGCATATATTATGTATGATATATAATATATGTTATATATGTATGTATGTATATGTGTGGTGAGTGTGTGTGTCTATCACAAAATATACATTAGAATAGTGCTGGCACAAAGCAATGCTACTACAGCCATTATTTGTAATACAAGCTGTTGAAAAAAAGCAGCAAATATATGCTTCTGATAAAACACTGAAAAACTTTTCTTAAATTCACACATGCATTTGCCTCACCAGCCTTACACTCTCCTAATGTCCCACGCACACCTAAGAATTTTGAAAAATACACGGCTATTGAGCAATGATTGAGCAAAGCAGAAAGGTTGCCCAATTCTAGAGCAGACATGAGATTTCTCAGTGATGGCTTCTTAGTGTCCCAAGCTGGCGCCTGGATGCAAAGAGCCTCAGGTGACTGCACACTCCTGTGAGAGCCAGCTCTCCACCCAGCGCCAGCGTGAGTGAGGACTATGAGTTTCAGATGTGCAAGCACAGAGCTGGCCTTACTTTGGAGGGCTCCCGAGCAGGTACAAGCCCTCTCAGATGGGCCGGCGGAGCTTGCCAGAGGCAGCGGTGGAAGGAACTGGTGCAGGCACAGAGGCCCCGCTCCTCTTGGCTAATCCTATACCTTTAAGTCTAGGGGGGGAAGTTTGTGCAAATGTGGGAAGGCCAGGTCCAATAGCTGCCTCCCTCTGTACATTTACTTACTTTTATTTTATCAGCAAGCCTGGAGGTTGTGGGTATAATTCAAATTGCTCCTTACCCAGCATTCCAGCACCTACTCTTGGTTGTGTGGTGGGGGTAGTGCAAGGCAGACTGCAGCTGGCAGTGTTTCACACGGATAAACAATGCAGATGACTCAAGCACTTTATATGAACACCCTCTTCTTTCAGAAATCTACACTAACACCTACGCGGGCGGAGGAACAGTTGAAGGGGGTGTATCAGGAGTGGAGCTCAACACAGGTGTCGGGACAGCCACTGGCCTGGCGGCCGGAGGAGCAGTGGGAGCAACCAGGAAGAGGAGTTCAACACCAGGGACGCAGCGGGAATATGCAGACACCGGCCTGAACACGGCCTTCTTGGACAGCTATTTCTCTGAGGTAATGCCCCTGCACACAGTTACACAAATAGTCTTGAGACTGAATAATCATAATAACAATGGCAGAGGTTCTTCTGAAATACATTGTTATTCTTAACTCTATCCTAATCCTGAATAAAAAATATTTCACTTCTTAAAATACAGAAAGCCAACCTGCCAAAGCATTTCATATTCAATTGATATAACATCTTAATACTAGCATCTCTCATCATTCTCCAATCCCTTTTTCCATTTTGCTCTCTTCTGTTTCCTTCCGGTTTTCCCACTTTGTTTCCCATAGCAACAGCAAAGCATGAGAATCCTGATCAAGAAAAAAAGGTGTATTCAAGTCTTCTCTTTCTGATGTCCCTGCTCTGCAGGTGCTTTCAATAGAAAGGAGAAAAAAGTAATTAAAAGCCAGGACAGGGAAGGGAAGAGAGTAGTAACTCAGGAATAGAGCATCACTACGACTTAGTGACAGATCAGCACCTAGAACCCAGGTCTCCTATTCCCTATCCAAGTGCCCCATCCACTACACAGCCCTCACTAAGAGAAGGGATCACCAGTCTGTGAGCATTCCAAGGAGGACAGCCCCAGAGGCATTGGGTTGGCCTAACATGGCAGCACAAAGTGTAAATAAATCCTCTAGTGAATTCCTATTTAGTACATTTATTTCACCTAATTAGTTGTCTATTTATCTCATATTTCAATTAGCCTGTTTTACTCCCTATATGATAATACATGTTTCACCACTGCTCTTAACAAAAAATGCTAAGGATATTGTTGTAATTGTAAACTCTATTTTAAAATTGGTGGTTACCAATACCATTGCAGACTGTGCATGAATATTATTGATTATTTAAATGAGTGATCAATACCACTAAGTACAAACGACAAATGGGCACAAATTATATATTTGTCATAGAAATGTCATAGAAATTATATTTAATGAGTCATTCATAAAAATCACACTAATAGTAAAGGAGCTTTACCATTAATGTCAAAATTACACTGGGCATTTTTTCCTTTGGTTACAATTGGCACTTTATAGGACAAATAAGATCAAAATGCATTCTTCTTTGTCTGTGGACACTGAGGTCATCCTTCCTTAAACATTTTAGCTCTCCACTTAAAAAATAGCACTCGATTTCAGAGGTGGTAGGCTTAGCATCTCCCTCTGCCAGGTGAAGGCTCTGCATTACAATACCAACACTTCTTCCTGCCACTTTTTACACCACCACCACCCACCCCTGCAGCTAGCTTGTGCCCCAGGCAAGAAGAGATTATCCTCTTACTGAGGTGTCATTTAAAATATTGAAGAGTAAAGTTTTAAGGTAATATCAAACTCATGAATAATTGATTTCAAGACCTAAAATCACTCATTTCTAATGGTAGAATTTAGACTCTGGTACAGACCAGAAGGAAATTACATGATGTAGTATAAAAAAGATAGCTGGATTTGAAATTGTGTTCTACAACTATTTGGGTCTTGGGCATGCCATTCACCCTCTCCGGGCCTTTGATTACTTTATTCATAAAATAAAGCAGATCAGATTATATCAGATGATTTCAGATGGTGCTGGGCAGGCCTGATGGGATTTCATGGAACCCACCAAGGGCCACAGCAGGTGAGGGAAAGAAGGGAGAGAGCTGGCAGGTCTCCGCTCCCACCCTGCCCCCTTCAAACAGAGAAGTTCCACTTTCATCGGTTCTACATGTCAGGCTCCTACCTAGGATTTCATTTAAAGGATCTGTCATTAAAAACAATTTGAAAAATCACAGTAGATAATCTCTTAGTGCCTCCTTCCTGTTAACCTAACTCCAGACATCCCAGCTTTCTTCACTCAGGCCACATAAAACTTTACTGAACATTCTGACATAAGTTTCTGAAGCTTAGAGATATTTACGTCTTTATATATGCTTTTATTCTAAGTTGATCAAATATCTCTCCTTAAATAAATAATATTTTTAACATAACTAAATATATTTTATCATTTCTAGACCACCTCAAAAACAAAAGACTTAAATCCAAAAGATTAACACATTGTCTTTGATTCAAAATCTGAATAAAATGTAGAAATTATCATTTATTAGCTTTCAAATAAGAGAAATTCACATTTATTCAAATTCTATGCACCATTAATGCACACTTATCTCCTTTAAAATGTCTAATTATTTAGAAATACAGTAGTTAGCATTTTTCTCAGTTCATTCCATAAAATCTTTAGATCAGACATCTCTAAAGCTTTGTTGTTATTCTTTATTTTAAGAGAAAATAAACTTCTAATTCTCTATTTTTCTTTTAATTTTAGAAAGCATATGCTTATGCAGATGAAGATGAAGGTAGACCAGCAAATGACTGCTTGCTCATTTATGACCACGAGGGAGTAGGGTCTCCTGTGGGCTCCATTGGTTGTTGCAGTTGGATTGTGGATGATTTAGATGAAAGCTGCATGGACACTTTAGATCCAAAATTTAGGTCTCTTGCTGAAATCTGCTTAGACACAGAAATAGAACCATTTCCTTCACAGCAGGCCTGTATACCTATCAATACTGACCTCCCTTTACTTGGACCTAATTACTTTGTTAATGAATCTTCAGGAATGACTCTCTCAGAGGCTGAATTTCAGGCAGAAATGGCAATACCTGAACCCGTGATTCATGGAGATATTGTAGTGACTGAGACTTACACTACTGCTGATCAATGTGTGCAACCCACTACAATTGTTTTTGATCCTCAGCTTGCACCCAATGTTGTAGTAACCGAAACAGTAATGGCACCTATCTATGATGTTCAAGGGAATATTTGTGTACCTGCTGAGTTAGCCAACACACACAATGTAATCTACGCTGAGAGAGTGCAGTCTAGTCCTGGTAGGCCTGACATGAGCAATAGTAGCATGACTGACGGTTGTGTGGGACCTGTGATGAGTGGCAGTATTTTGGTAGGGCCAGAAATTCAAGTGACACAAATGGTGAGCCCAGACATCCACATAAGTCAAACCATTGGTTCCACATCCCCAATGACATCTCGTCACAGAGTAACACGGTATAGTAACATACATTACACCCAACACTAAGTGCCTTATCGTCAGTACTCTATATGGAGAACTTGCACCTTGTAATCATCAACATATCCATCAAAGATGTATAATGTACTGTATTTAGCATTTTATCAGTCAACAAATATTCTACGTTCAATGCCAGTCTTTGATTATATCTTCTGGGGAGTAAATATGGCTAAGCACTTTAGATAAGCCTTTTTTAATTCTTTCTGATTTTAAATAACGTCCCAAAAAACTTGAAGAAAATGTGTTACATTCTTTGATACTTTCTAATAAATAGCACTGAACTCATAAGGTGAACCTCAGAGGCCTTCAGGCCTGCAGAACTGGTCATGTAAACCAAGGTACCCTTGTTCTTGGAGGTTGCAAAAGAAGTCTTATCTGCGTTCACCAGACATATTTATCTCTAGAGAAATATCTCTATTAAAAATTTTTAATTGAAAAAGTGAATGAAATATACATTTCTGAAAGGAAACTGAAAAGGAAGATGGAGATCTATCAGAGATCTGAAGTCACTGGTCTCCTCAAACAGTTTCTCAAGATATGCGATATTTAGGGTATGCTTAACATAATACAGGAAAAGAGTTTGCCAGCTGAATGCCTCACTGAAAATGATTCATCAAAAGCAATTATATGTATGTATATATATGCATATATACACATATACATAAATCAATATGGATAAATTTTGTTGCACTTTATTGATTTATATCATTAACTGTAAATTAATTTAGACTAGCAAAAAAAATTGTGACAACACTACAGTAGAAACAGTTCTTAGGGAAGTATTAGTTTTCCCCCTTAGAATTTTTTCCCTACTCTTGCTAATTATGCCAGAACACCATATAAAATATGGTTTAACCAGTTTCATTGATCTGAGTCATAGAGCTTTCTTTTGGAAACCAGATATTCTCCAAAAGCACCTCTGTAATTATGCATATATTCAACAATATTTACTTAGAAGCTACTATGTGTTGAGTGCTGGTCTTGGCTCTGTGAATATATAGGCGAAGAAGACAGACATAATTCCTGTCTTCATAGAACTTCTAATTCATTTCTAGACTTAAAACTCTGGGGATGTAGCTTTGAGTTCCTATCAAGAATAATTAACAAAATATTTAAGTCCATTACCAAGTTGTGTTTCTCTTTTTAACACTGCTACTTATGTTGAATGAATGAAATGGAAACACATGAACAGATTGCTTATTTTTAGTAGGAATAAAACCAGCTTGAGAGAAAGAGATTCTAGCAAGTTTTACTTAATTCTGTAAAATACTTAAACTACAGAGTAGTAACTGTAATATGATCAGTGAGATAATGTAAATGAAATAAACTTATTTTCAGGGCTTATTCTTTTTGGAAGGAAATAATTGTGCTTCTTGCTTAATTTTGTTCCTTTATAAATAAAACTCTTGTAGAATTTGGGGCATTTTACATAATCTCTTTCCCAATTCTCTCATTTTACAGAAAAGGAATCTAGAACTAGAGAGGTTCAATGACCACAACCAGCTAGTTGTGGTACAAAACTTGAACGCACTGCTCAGGTACCCTGGCCAGTGTGCTTTTCAATACTATAATTTCAACAGATGTGGAGAGGGTCCAATTTGGCCTGTTGCATGATCTTTGCTATTTCCTAATTGGAAGAAGAAGGATCTCTCAAAAAAAAGAAAATAGGTTTTGTGAAGCTTAAGTGCTGAATGGCTTAAACATCATAAAGCCAAAAGGTGATTTATATGTTTTCTAATCTTTTCCAAATTATATGTAATGCCAGTTGTTACAGCCATTCCTTACTTTGGTGGTTCACAACCAAGATTCTGCTACATTTCATCACTCTATAATTTGACGAAATCCATAAGACAGGCAAGGAGCACTAGCGCCATGGTCATTTTAACATGCAATCAACAACCAGCCATGTAACATCTTGTGTGCATTCGATACTGTGACGTATCTTGATATGGATATTTCTTTCAGTTTGCATTCTATTAGGTCAATAAGTCTAAGAATTATGAAACGATTAGTGAATAATTAAATGTAAGGTGCTAATGGGATTAAAACTGAAAATACTATGACATCTGAGAAATGAAGAATAAAACGGTACTAAGTATTTAACTGACAGATTAAAATTTTAAAAGGAGGTGAAACCACTTGTGAGAATAGTAAGAACATTTTTCTGTGAACCTTTTCTTCCATCTCTCTATCAATATGCAAAGATTTAAGGATGCTTCCAAAAGAGGAAATCTACCTCTGGTGGATGCCTCCCTCCATATTATCCATGGAAACAAGACCAGACCATTTCATTTCCTCTCTCAACATTGTCAACGAGGAGGGACTCCTCCATCATTCCAAGATGGTCAGTATCACTCATATATGACCCAAGCCTCTGAAACTGGTGTATTTTAAAAACATTATCGCAAACAAAATAGAAAGAATAAAGCAAGATTTCCCCTTCACTGCTGAAGAGTTAGGGTATTGCTTTATCTAGGAGATAAAGATGATATAGCTCTTACGTTAAGGTTTCCCAGGAAATGAGATTTAATAAATAAATATAAGATCATATAGCTTGAGTCTTATTTCCTGCCCCATGGAATTACTTGAGGGGATTTCATTATTAAACGAATAAATGAGTTCTCTTAGAAAAGTCTTATCAGGTGAAGGGAAAGGATGACATTAAGAAGACAGAGAGTATTTATAAACTTGTTTCAGAAAAAACTTATTTAAAAAAAATTCCCTCTTTTGAATTAGATGTTTCTGATTGCAATGTATTAGTGAATGTAATAATGTTTTATATATTTCTTCAATAAAAAATACGTGATAAGGAAAAGAATGTTTCATTTTCTCTTTCTCTTTGTAGTATTCCATACACAAATACACATTCAAAAAATCTTTTCCCGGGGCTGGCCCAGTGGCATAGTGGTTGGGGTTTGCATGCTCCACTTCAACAGCCTGGGGTTCACAGGTTCAGATCCCGGGTGCAGACCTACACACCACTTATCGAGCCATGCTGTGGCAGGCATCCCTCATGTAAAGTAGAGGAAGATGGGCACTGATGTTAGCCTGGCTAATCTTCCTCAGCAAAAAGAGGAGGATTGGCAACAGATGTTAGCTCAGGGCTAATCTTCCTCACAAAAAAAAAAACTGTTCACATTGTGTTACCAGGTGATTATCACTCTTATCATTATGTGTATAATACAAGAGAATGGACTCATTTCCATAAATTAAAATTCAGAATAATTCATTTATTGGCCAATGGTAGAATTTCTCAATATAATCATTATTTTGTTAGTAAATGCTCACTGTAAACTAACAAATCAATTGAATAAACTCCAGAAATTGTTGTAGATGTTGTATAAATTATGGAATTAAGTGCCAGCTCTTCCCACTGGATTTAAATTCAACAAAATTATTTCTACTGTTCCTGTACCAGAGGCATCAATTTCTATTGAAATAAGGAAAGAATAATTAATTTCGATTAGGGGAACTGAGGAGGACTCCTTGAAGATGGTGAGATCTGAGCTAGGCCAGGTAGAATTTTGTCTGACGGGGATCCCAAAGGTATAAAAACCAAAAATACAGGATATATTCAGAGAATATTACGTGGTCAAATTAAACACAATAAAAAAATGTTTGAAGCAAAATAGGAATTATAAAATTATTACATAGTCATTTTATAGATGTTTACTATACTAATTACTCAAAATATATTATCCTACTGAATTCTCAAAACACTGTGTATAATACACTATGTGGTATTGTATGCAGTGTATTGTACATAGTGTACATAGTGTATTGTACATGCACTATGTGATGTGACTTATGCCCATGTCATAGATGAAGACACTAAAGCTAAGGGAAACTGTTATTTTTATGTTAGAGCTTATGTGAGTAGCAGACTTAAAATTCAAACCCAGGAGAGCCTAACTCCAAAGACTTTATTCTTACTCATTAAATTCTTTTGACTTAATTCTGGAAGGATGTTTGAGAGGCAGATAGTAGAGGATCTTGAATCCCATTAGGGATTTGGATTTAACTCGGTAGAAAATGCGGAAGCAGTGAGATTTTTTGTGCTGGTGAATGACCAGGTCCTATTTTATGACACAACACTGGGGCAGCCCTCAGGAGTTGGTGTGCTATTGATCACCATGACACAGAGATACCCCCATGGCCCGATCACTGAGGCAGAGAGCCTAGTGGTGACCAAGATCTTCTGAAAAGCCAGCATTCCAAGGTGAGCTTGTTGGCCCCAAAGCCTGGGAGATCCTCTAGATCACACTGAGGCGAGCGGGTCCATGTTATGTTGTCTAAAGTGACTCTAATCAATCATTCAATATGTTAATCAAAGTACTTGTACGTTGAATGCTCTTGACCTTTTTCACTACTTTAGGTGAGGTTGTATGATCTGTTTGCAATTTCTAGAATACGGCATGCTTTCTCATACCTCTGCTACTCTGCCCCACCCTGGTTCCTTAACTGGAAACCCTCTTCACTCTCCTCATCTACTTAGTTTTTCCTACTCACCCTTCAACATTGCCTCAAGCATTGTCATTTCTTAGGAACATTTCTTGATATCTCTTCCACTGTCCCAACGTGTTTGCTCAGCTGGCTCTCCTTTAGTCTCTTCAGTAATTAACACACTATTTTTCCTCTGCCTGACAGCCTGTGAGCATCTTTTCTCATTTCTGTATCTCGAGTGTCAGTAGAATGTCTAGTACATAGCATGCACTCATTAATTTTGGAAGTGAAAAATATAGTCAGATTCTCTCAAACACCTAAAAGGAAGTGTCTGCATTTCAACAGACACATCTAGGTAGCAGCCCTTTGAACGATCTTTGAAAAGTTCATGTAAATACCACCCTTAGCAAGAAAATGCAAGTATATAACTCACAAAGACTCTTACATTTCAAGAGAAATTTACATTTTACAGAAAAGAATAATAAAATAACGTTATTGAAAACAATCCCATGTGCTTTTTGAAAGAAATTATGGTATAGCTGAATAAAATAAATTCTAAAGTTTTACAGAGAAAGTGATTTTAAGCAGAATAAATACTTCAGAAGAAAGTTAAAACTTCTAGAAATTTGAGAGAGACTGATGATAATAAGATTACCTTTCATTATAGCCATTGGTTGATTGCTAGGGTTTTTTTTTAACCATTTCTTCTATTTCTTATGTATAAGTTCAATAACAAAATTTTTTTTTAAATCATACAGCAGGGTACTAAATAGAGTTCCCAATATCAACAGTTCTTTACTTTTCATCATAATATATTTCTCAAAACAACCATCAAAACCAAATAAATGAACCCTAAACATTACACTCACATGTTACATGGAAAAATCCCATTTCCATTTTTATTTTAATCTGAAAGTCAAAGCCAACACTTATTGTCACTAAATATGGTATAATTCTTTACTTTTTTTCTCAAATGTTATAATGTGTAAACTGTTGTTACAGTATTCTAAGCATGGACTAAATGTTAAATATAGATAATGAAAATTGATTTGATAAGACAACTTCTTTAAATTCTATTTCAGCTTATTTGAAATAACAGTAAGACTGATGAAACTGAGTTCATACTGGGAAGGAATTACTGGTGGTATTTACCAGTGCTTTTGTGGATAATTAAGAAAGTGAATAAACAAAAGATTTGTGAGGTGTCTTATTATTTTTTAAAATAATAAGAGAAAAGGCAATAAAACCATCCCAATAATTATACAAACAAATTCTGTTCTACTGATAAGGATGGCGATTGTCTGGTACTGAACTGTTGGCAGGCAGACATGTGTTAGCACAAAATGCTTGTTCATTAGCTCATGTGCAGGCTGAATTGTGCATTAGAAAGGCAATGTAAGGGTGCTCATATATAATATGGATAAAGTGAGTTGAATGAAAGTGGAACAAATGAAAATTGAAGACTACTTGTATTTATTGTTGTTGGCATAAAAAATCCACCCTAAGCATTGAAAAACTTTTTCTTAAAAACAGGACCATACTTTGGCTAGAAACTCACAGAGGTGAGTTTCTCTGTGATTAGTAAGATGACTGAGTTAAAGGTAAGAGAAATGCTGAATGTGTGCTTAATAAGGAGGTAGTGAATCTGTGTGGTGAGTGATGGTGAGGTGTTGGTGCAAAAGTCACAGTGAACGCATGGAATCAGCATAAATATTGGCTGACTGGGAAGTCCCCACTGTGTGTTTAATAGGAAGTCACTGACTGGGTGGGGACTTTGGTATCAGTGAGGCATGAGCCACCAAGTATAGGAAACATGAAACTAGATAGGAGTTGTAAAGAGAGAAGAATAAAATATATATACTCATTATTATGTGCCAAGAATTATGCTAATTGCATTTCAGACATTTTCTCATTTAACCCACCTTATCATCTTCCTTTTATACATGAAGAAAAATGAGATAAAGAAAAATATGGGAACTACTGTGACCTAGTTCTAATGTTCCTTCACTCATTCATTAAATGTGTTTTGAGCATTTCACTATTCACCTGTGAGCCAAGTGCTAGGAGTAGAGATGTGAACTAGGATCCTTGCCATCAAGGACCACATGGTCAGATGCTGGAAGAAATAAAGAGTTAAAATACAGTGCGACAAGTGTTACAGAGAGGTATGAATAAGAAGGCTATGGGAGAAGAAAAGGGGTGCCCAGCCAAGTGGAGTTGGGAAGGCTTCTCAGAAGAAATGACCTTTGAGCTGAGTCTGGAAGGACCCTCAGGAAATAGCCAGGTGAAGAAATGGGAAGGGTATTCTAGGCCAATAAAACAGAATGGGAGAGAGGGAGAGAAACAGGGGACGTGGAGGAAGACACTAGCTCCTTCTGAAAACTGGAAGTAGTTTAGTAAGGCTGGGGAATGAAGGAAGAAGGTTGTATAGACAAAAAGTCAGAGGCCTGAATATGTGTGACATGCTAAGGAATTTTTATTTTAATCTGAAAGTTAAAGAGAGCCATTGAAATATTTAAAGGAGAACAGTGAATTTGAAATAACTTGTGAAGTTTGCTCTGGTACAGACAGGAGGGGGATGAGGCTGCTGGTGAGCAGACCAGCAAGGACGTTGTTTCAATGAACCAAGGCAGTGAGGGGATGATTTGAGTTTCATATATACACCATAACCCTTGGAATAAGTGACTAATTAACTGCCCATGTCACAAAATCATATGATAATTGTGCATTTCACATCAGCAAATGGCAGCAACCAGTTATGCCAGCTATGTCCCAAAGATGGCACTGTAACCTAAAGACACTGAGTTCAGTAACCGCCCTTGAAACTGGAGGACTCTCCCTGGAGGATTATCTGCTGAAGGAGCAGAACATGGAGACAAAGACCCAGCCTTTCATCTCAAGAAAAATCTGCTTTCTACATTTATAAGGAATAAAAATGAAATCAAAAGAAAAGTCAGTGTTAAGATTTTAAGCTATTTTTTTTGCTATAAGTGTAGCATTGATTATTTGCCTAGTATAAAATTAATGTGTGCTTATTTTAGAAAATTTAGAAAACATAAAAATATAAAAAAAAAATGGAAATCACGTCCCATTACCCAGAGACAACACCTGCTAACACCAAGATAGTTTTCCTTTCAGTTAATGCTAACACAGTCCTACCCTTCAGCTGATAGGTAACACCCAAGAAACCCAAATTCCTGACTGCTATTTCATTTCTACACCCATTCTCTACACCCTTATTCATTACACATCATGGATTTCAATCCACATCGTGGATTTCAAGTACTAGCCTGTTCCCTGTTATTTTTCATTCCCATAGTTTCAAACCAATATTTCCACCTCTCACCCTGCCTCCCTTAGGGAATTACATTCTCTGTTTCACCTGCACTGAGATATTGGCAGAAGAGAAGTTATTGTAACAAATGATGTTGAAAAACTAAGACAAAATGTTTTGCTTAACCCTTGAACAGAGAGGAGGGAAGACCCAGACACCTGACAGAACATTTGGCTTATACAGTTATCCCTTTCATAACAATTACAAGCTGGGGTGCAAACTCCACCAAACAAATATCATAAGCTAATAAGATTCAGTTTCTGATTGGCTGCTATGTATTCATACAGCACCATCATCTTAACAACATGGTTGCTTTCAAGATGCTTCCACCAACTACCGAAATCTAGTAGTACTTTAGGACCAAACCACACAGCAAGTGCTGTAAAAAGTTAACTGGAACCTTAACACTTTTGCACCCACCCCAATTTCATAAAATGTATCAGTGAAAAAAAAATGATTATTTAAAGGAATGAAAAGGAAAATCCTTTATCATATTCTGCAAATCAATTAGTTTAAGTAGTTGGTGCCTTCCTCCCTCAATCTTCAGATTTTCTGATGGGAGGCTCTAGGAGCCTTGTTTTCTGCTGGGAGGAAGCAAGTGTGAGAATCTGAAAGAGGGAGCAGTTCTCTATCGGAACAAGAGGAAACAGGACACCTACCCTGCATTAACTCTGGCCTCTCCCAGTCTCTCACCAAGTCAACAGTTCCTTTCTGCCCTGCACCACAGGCTACTTCAGAAAGGAAAACTCAGTGGGTCAAGAGGGCAGCAGACTCCTCCCAGATTCCTCCCTCCACACTCTTCCCTCCCCTAGAGAGCAAAAGGAGGGGAGTAGAGAAAAGACGACAGAAAATCTCCTTGGTTTAGGAATTATGGTTTCCATGGAATCAAAAGGGGTGTCCCTTCTCTGAAGACACGGGTGTGTTCAGTTCATTGCATGTTTTGTCAAAGGACTTGTCAAGCACCCTTAGCTAAGACAGAAAAGCATGTAGCTTAACAGAAAACAGGTTGAGAAATGAAATCTGAAGTTGGAAACACTAAGCTCCATGACAGTCAGAGTGATTAGCAGTGAATACTTAAAAGAGAAAACATCCATCACTTTGTCAACTAGAAAATCTGGTCAAAATAAAAAATACTTTATAAAGGGTTTTGAAATTTGGAGCAATTGGTGATTCTTAGGCTTGAGTGCATAATTAATAGGAACCATACTTTCTGGGTTTTCAGGTTCATAATTATTATCACCATCCCTTTCAGTCTTAACTTAAAATCATCTACCTGTTGCCCCTTTATGTACTCGTTCCTGTTAGACCAAGTTGAGTTTTAGAAAATACAGTCACCATTATAAGCATTCATTAAATATTTGTTGATTTCACATGCTCAGTTAGTCATGTAAAATCCTTCACAGCATTAATTGAATTAGTGACTTTCTTTCCATGCTTCTGGGCACACCCTAGTCCAAGACTCCACCACTATCTCATTCATCTGTGTATCTCTAGTCCCAGACCGTGTCTGGCACATATTAGATACTTAATAAATGCCTGTGTGTGGAATGAAACCTAGTCAATTGAATTATCCTTCTTCAATCACTTCTTAACAAGATCAAAATTATCTCTTCCACTAGCTGTAGATTATGGTAGAATCTGTATTTCTAAAAGCAAAATCATAAAGAGACATTAATAACCTATCAGAAGGGAAAGATGATTAGATGCTTCAACTTCTACCTACTAAGGCTTGCAGCTCTGCATAACTGTACTGAGAATTCTATTCATATTTGGGTCCAATTCTTGGATAAGTCATTTCAAATCTGTTTACCTTACTTTGCTTATTTGTAAAACTAGAGAATTGGATTAAATCAGTATTTTTCACACTGTGGGTCACACCCCCCAATAAGGGGCCATGAAGTCAATTTAGTATGCTTATCTAGACAAACATTTTTAATGGAATTAAATACAAGATAAAAGAAAAGGAAGTAGCAAAGTACATCACACATAGTAAGAGTATCTGTTTGTGTATCAGTTGGTGACATAAACTATATTTTTGACCGTGGGTTGTGGTTAAAAAAAGTTTGAACACCACTAGACTAGATCATCTTAAGTTTCCTTAGGCTCTCAAATGCTTGAATTTTATGATTAAGTTGAGAGAGAAATAGGAAGGGTTTTAGTGCTAGAAATGGAGAAGCTAGAGAACAGACAGGGAACAGTGCCTCTCGGAGCAGAACAAAAGCTGTGAGGTGAGAAATACTTCAGTGATCCTAAATTATTCATGTCTCATGAAGATAAGCACTAGGTAGATCTTCTATACAGAATACCTCTTCCTAGAAAACTTTGGGAAAATAAGCATGTTATCAAATCCTTGAAGGACTATAGAAGAATTTGTTAAAATGAATACTCAGCGATCCTCATCCATCAGAGGCCTATTGTAATTGTTGCTAAGGAGAGACTGTTCATCTACAGAGAGAAAAGACAGTGGGTTGTAGGTGCATCATATCTTCATTCATTTAAACTGAACCTATCAGACCCCACTTTTGACTCTCTTTGCTTTGATGGTCAACTTTTGGACTATGAAACAGATTGTACTTTGCAGATGTTGAGACATGTGCCCATGATTTCTGCTCAGCGGCAACTCATCATCCTAACCTGAACACTGGGGATGGGATTCTAGCCCTGGCTCTACCACTGACAAGCCATGCGATGGTAGGTGAGTCCTTTACCTCTTTGGGATCCAAGTCATCACCTTCAGAATGTGAGTTTCTTGGACAACCTATGTCTCTGGGTATGAAATTACCCAGGTTGCACCTGTTCCTACTTAACAAGATAATCCCTATTAGATGCTAAATCTTTCCTAAATTGAGAGTGACCTGAGGCATTCCAGGAATTTTGTTCAAGAAGAAACCAGTTCTGGAGGATCCTTTTTGTGAGTAAAACCCCAGGTATGTGATCCCCAGGATGTACTACGGTCGACTGAGAAAGTTAGGGATGAAGACTCCTGGAGAGCAATGAACCATTGTTCCCTGAGGGATAACATCTCTGAAAGAACCTTCAAAATTCCTTGAGATTTTGTGTAAGCCCTACCCCTTCCCCTGGGGGGAGGTGTGGGCGGGTTGAGTGCATTCCCCCCCCACGCTCCCACACACACACACACACACACACACACACACACACACACAGTAACTTGCTCTTCTTCAAGCTCTAGCAGAGTAGATTTTAATTAAATCTAAATGAATATCAAGCAATTTTATTAGTTGGATCTTATTTTAAAAGTGAAAAAAAAAGGGAGCCAGCCCTGATGGCCTAGTGGTTCAAGTTCGGCACACTCCGCTTCCGTGGCTCGGATTCTGTTCCTGGCTGTGGAACCACATCACTAGTCTGTCAGTGGCCATGCTGTGGCGGCAGCTCACATAAAAGAACTAGAAAGAATTACAACTAGAATATGCAATTTTGTACTGGGGCTTTGGGGAGGGGGGAAAAAGAGAGAGAGAGAGAGGAAGATTGGCAACAGATGTTAGCTCAGGGTGACTCTTTCCTAGCAATCAATCAATAAACTTACCTTAAAAAAAAAAGAAACTTGGTGTCTAAATAAAAGTGAAAAAAAGGTTTTGGGGGGCATTTACTTTTTCACGTGAAAAGACAAAACGTAAAATTTCCTGTGATAAACGGATTAATGCAAACATCAGATTTACATTCTGCCCAGAGGTAGTGTGCAAGAGGGAAAAGAAAAAAAGGGGAAAATAAAAGAAAAAATGGATAGGCAGAGAGGGGGGAGAAAACCTGAAGGAAGGAAAAGATGAGAGAGAGGGAGAGGGCATAGGAATGGAGAGAGAGGGCTGCAGCCAGAAAGACAGATGGGAGGAGGGACATATCCTGAAAGGTGCTGGGAGCTTGTACAGGGCTCACTAACGGAAGGACCTGCCTCACTCTGGAACCAGCCATACTCGCCCAGCCTGATCTCTGATCTCACCAGGAAACCTGCACAAGACAGGGTAGAGGAACTCCTTGTTCTAGGATTCACAGTCATTTCCTGTTTTAGCATTGAGTGAACTGATTAGCTGCCTGTTTTGATCCCTGAAGGATTGTTCCTAATTTGTACTCCACTCCCATTCTTGTTGTTGTTGTTTTTCTCATGCTGGTCCTAAATGCCAAATTCTTGACTGTTATTCTGACTGCTTCTCCCCTTATACCTGACTTGGATTTCTGACTGCTACCATAACAAGAATTTTTCAGACACTGAAACTTGCCTGCATCCCACAGTCTGACCTGATATCTCTGACCCTGATCTTAGATTTTCTCCCAGGATCCCCAGATCTATTCCTTCAATGTAACACTCAGAGGCATGATTCCTACCCCACATTTTGCTCAGACTTTCAATCCACTGAGTTCATTCCATTTCAACAAATATTTGTTGAGTATCTGCCATGAACAGGCTAGGCACTGGGGCTACAAAGAGGAACAAGACACAGTCCCACCCTTCAAAACATTATAGACAATAAGAGGGATCAACTCTTCAGCAAACATTTCAGTAGAGTCTTTAAGAAAGCTCTACCCAGGTGCTATGAATGGGCATGTAGACACAGAGCACAGGCTAGTCTAGGAGATCAGAGAAGTACCTGGAGAAAATGAATCCTCAGCTTAGTGTTAGGGAGGCAGCTAGCAAAGAGGTGGGGAGGAGGCAGTAGAGTGGAGGTGGGGCTACCACCAGCAGTCTGCAGTCTGATGTGACACAAGCATAAAGTACATGCCAGGGAAGAGTAGGCCACGAGACTTAGACGTCCATTGGACCAAATCATGGAAAACCATGTGTCCACATTAAAAAGCTGGAAGTTCATCCCACAGGAACTAAGGAGACTCTGAAAGATTTAAGCAAGGAAAACACATGCCTGGATTTGCATTTCATATGCATCTTGCAGTTCCTCTGTGGTGCTGAATTCGTGGAGAGAAAGACTTGAAATTGGACTGACCTCGCTTTCAGTTCTGCACCTCCCAGACTACCTCATCCTGTGACAGTCTGTGACCAACTGGTTACTTCTGGAGGCAGCTTCACAAACAGACTGCTTTGTCTTTTGATGATGGATATTGCCAACGAGACAGTTTAATGTATTTTTGCAACATTAGGCATTAACAGTTGAAATATTTTGGAACTTGTCTCACGGATAAAAAGACCATTCCTTTAGATCACTAGAATCTTCCTTAAAGTCTGCATAACCTGAATATTAATCAGCAGTGTTAAAACAAACCAAAAGAAAAAAAAAGGCACGTGAGTCAACCAGATATTATTCTGTTTTCAGATGAGATGCAACATGAAGTACATAGGACACACTGGACAAAAATGTTTGATTTGAATCTGACAAACTTTTAGAGACAATAAGGAAAATATAAGGGATTAGAAGTACAAGGATACATACCACAAGACCAATCCAAAAATGGGACATTCCGTAATGTCTCTTCAAGTTCATGTCATTTAAAAAAAAAGAAAAGGACATTGCTAGAGTAAAATAAATTTAAGGTGAAACTGAATTAGGTCCTAATTTGGACAAATCAACTGTAAAAGCCATTTTTTGGCTTATTTGAGGAAATTTGAATATGGACTGAGTATTAGAGAAGATAAATGTTCATTGACATAGAAAGGTAGAGATCATGCGTAGAAAAATGCAAGTGACAAAAGAGCATGTACAGTAGAATCTCATTTTGGTTAAAAAAAATCCCACGTGTAAGTAAATAGAAAAGTAAGAGAATTTCAAGCAGGAAAGGGAACTAATATTTACCTCCCAGCTACTTAAATGTTACGCTAAGTATTTTCTTTGCATCACTTAATTAATTATTTAATTCTCCTGAACACCCTGCAAAGATGTAATCAGCCTCATTTTCCAGACAAGACATGTACGTGAAAGTGTTTATAGAAGTAATCTCTGGGTGCTCAGAATTTGGTGACTTTATTTTCTTCTTTGCTTATTTATATTTTGTAACTTTCTATAACATGTGTTTACTGCTTATATAATAATAAAAAGCTGTTTTAATTTTTTTAATTAAGAAGAAAATGAAGACAAAATAGTCAAGTACTGTACTTTTCAATTTTTGTGAACCTATATCCCCTTCTGATAAACATACAAATCTGTGGCTATTTGAAATTCCAATAAATACCATGATTTTAAAAAACCAAAGCAATGGTAGAGAAGACTGCTTTGCTTTCAGTCTATAAATAAGAGCCCTTGCAGACTAGAAACCCAATTCCTGCCAAATTATGAAATGCCCCCTTGTGTGGATATGTCCCTCTTTTCAGAGTCATTGGGGTTGTGTGAAGAGCATAAACTTTGAAGTCAGACAGTTCTGGTTCAAATCTCAGCTACATCACTTACCAGTATGATGATCTCAAAGAAACTACTGAACCTTGGTTGTCTCATCTGCAAAATGTGGTTAATAACATCCTCCTTACAGGCGGTTTGGGGAAACTAAAGAATTAAATAAATGATGTGAAGAAAATACGTAGGGCCACAATTAAGTACATAGAGGGTACTCAGTAAACATCAGCTCCCTTGCTGCCTGAAATGAAAGTGTGTCTAGATGTTCAATGAGCTTGAGGCTCCAGCTGCCTTAGGGGAGCACCCACTATGTGTCATCGTTTCCCCTAACAGGTCCTCTGCTCCACCTGGAACGCCTAGCTTTTATTTGACTCTCCCGCCCAGCAAGAATCACAATTCAATTCCCTTCATCTCTACCCCCTCAATCATTCGTCCATCCACTGATTTACTCATAAATAGCTATTGAGAGCCAAGTAGTGGACCAGGTGAGAAGTGGCAAATGAGAGACATGGCCCCTGCCCTCTCTGAGCTTCTGGTCTAGTCCTTGTGAAGGAGACCCACACTCCTGGGCCGCATGCTGTTTCCTGCATTGCTTGTATTAACTCAGGACTGTCTTGATTTATGATGCAGTCACCCACTTGAAGCCACTGCCTAGAGTCCCCACTGGATAGAGATGCTTGCCCACAGCTGACCAGACTCCCAAGAGCATCTCCCTGGACTTGGTGATGAGGACAGCTGGCTCCCAGACTCTCCTGCTAGGAGCTACCCACCTGCTATGGGCGAGACTTCCCACTGGGACAGCAGGGATCACTTTTTGAAGTCTTTCATGCCCCTAGAAATTGCTACTGAATCCCAGTGCCCCTAATAATGTCACTTTTTATTATCACTCATTGCCAGAATGGTAATTCTCTCCCTTTATCTTCAGCATTAAGAATGTTATTTCCAACTTAATGAAAGATGCTATTGGGGCTTTTCATTTCAAATTGTTAGTAAAAATTATGCTTTTCCTTATTTTTGTCCCTGCCTCTCTGTAATTCAAGTGCACATTGCTACCTGTCATAGAAGAAATAAATGCACATGATTGGTCACTATGCCAACACCTCCAGCAGCATGTACGTGGCTGATTGTGCATTTTCTGACCACGTTGTTCTTATTTAGGGTAAAACACATGACTCAAAGGAATTCAATGGCTCAGTATTTTATGCTAATTTTGTTACTGGACAAAGGCCTAAAATAATAATTATATATACCCTTTCATGCTTTTGGCCAGGTCCATCTTTTCCTAAAAGGTTTTAAACATCAAATTCTTAAATCTCTGTTTTCTTAACAGTTAATACTTTGAAGGGAAAAATATTAAACATACAATGAATAAAAATATTTTAGTTTTAATGTTTTCTATGTATTGATTTAATTTGATATAAATTAATAAACGTGATGTTATGATACATACCATAGAGAGTTTTCAGTGAATTTTTTTTTTTTTACATTTCCCTTTCAGTTTAATTACCCCTCCCCACTCCTGAACACATAGTAGTGGTATACATATTTTTCTCTATGTTCAAGTAATCATTTACGGCCATATGTATGTATGTACACACATATACATAGACACACACACACGTAACAATTATTATATACACTATTCTATATCTTGCTCTTCTCACTCAGCAGTAACACATACAAATACCTCTGAGTCAACTGGTATATCTTTAATTAATTCTTTTTATTGTCTGCAGAATATTCTTTCTGTTTTCTATTTATCTACTCCTCGAACAATACTATATTTGTTAGCGTGTTAGGGAACTAACTTTTTTCACCTCCTTATGTTGGAAGCAATTGAGAAATAAGGTATAGGAGACAGACAAAAAAATAATGTGTCGGCTTTATTATTTGTAACAAAATAAATGTGGACGATCTAGTTGAGATGGGCAATCATGTTGAGCACCCTAATACTCATTCCAGAATTAAACTTACTCACCCAGTCACAGACAACCCCCACCACCACAACCAAAGGATGGAGCCTGCCCCTGTGAGCTTATAGCTAGAAGAAACAGAAGGTGTGTCTTGTCAACCAGCTGGCTCCAAAAAAGAAAACTCTGGATGGGGAGTTGTGGGGTGGGAGGGGGCAGTGGGCTGAACCCAGTACGTATAATTCCTTCTCCCAAGCTCACCAATCAGATGATTTGTCCTCCATCCATCAACAGGAGAGCAGGACGGATGGGGAATAAAGTCAGCTTTACTGTAGCTGAATCCCCCTCACACAGAAACATGAGTTGAGAAGCAACAGTTGCATCTAACAGGTGCTTTTTGAATAGTAGCAGTATTATAGTGAATTTTGATATCTGGTAAGGCAAGACTCTTCAATATTCTTCTTAGTTATTTAATTAGCTGTTGGGGACATTTTTTCTTCCATATAGTCTTTAAGACTTTTTTTATCCCCCTCCACCTCCATCCCTCACATTGACTATGGGTTAAATCTGAGAACTGCATTAGGTTTTTTTCTTTGAGGAATTGACATTTTATAATAGTAATTCTTTTCATCCAGGAACATAATAGTATCTTTCCATACTCTTAGATCTTGTTTTATGTCTTTCATTAATATTCTTCTGTGCATTCTTTAGAAAGTTACTTCCAAATATTTTATAGTTTTTAACTGAGACTGTGAATGGATTCTTTTTCTCATTTTACTTTCAAGATCTTTATTATCAGGGTAAAGAAAAGTTACTGATTTATTCTATAAAAATCCACCTTAAAATTTCTTTAAAAAGTGTTTCGTGCAAATGTGTCATAATAAATTTGAAAACAGTAGAAGATATGAATAATTTCCTTGCAAAAAATAAATTATCAAAATGTAACTGCCAAAATGGAAAACCTCAACAGACCAACTGAATATTAAGGAGCTTCAGTATAGCAAAACTTGGAGTAACTAGAGATAAATTTCATAAGCTCAAAGCACTTCCTTCAAATGTAGGCTGACCAACCCAAATTAGTATAAATTGCATCACTTCAAAATCTAAAGAATAAAAAGGTGTTTCGAGAATTTGTCAGTCCTGACTTCACATGGAGAATTGAAGATTAACGTTGTCACCATGTTGCACAAGTTCATCAACATGCACAAACATCCATAAAATTGGCCTTGTGTTTAACGCATCAAAAATGAAGCCCGAACTGACTCATGGACGTGCTGTACTAACGAGGGAGACTACAGGTGGAGTCTTCTCCTTTAATCTCTCTTTAGGTGTATCCTTCCAGAAAAAGACCAAATAAGTTGCAGCTGCGCCAGCATTGGATCAAAGAACATAAATTCACACCGCAAAGATTGTGCTTTGAGAAACATTCAGCCTAAACGAACCCATAGGAATCTTTAGAAGTTTCAATAATGGAAAGTAAATTGAAGTGGTGTTCAAAAAAGTTAATGTGAAACAACATAGAAAAGTTTCTACAGGTTAAACAACATTTTGCTGTAAGACATGGATTTATTACCAATTCAGGTAGGTAATGGATTTTCATCCTCTTCTTTAATGCCAGTGAATATAATAATGGTGTTTATTCAAAGGAAGCCCAATTAGGCATGTCCAAAACTGCAGAAGAAACATGTTCACGTGTTTGAACTGAAAGTTCAGTGCCTTCTTAAGTACAAATGTGAATACAAAATGGATGATATGAAAGTTATTCTGCCCCTGAAAAAGAGCAGCAACAAAATACACTTAAAATTTCTGTTCTCTCTAATTAATCTTTTCAGGAGGTTTTGTAGCTTCCAGTCAGGGCACCAATAATAAAATGCACAATACAATAAGTTGTGCTTACAGGTTTGCCAGACTTACCTGGAACTTACTAATCATGAAAGTATCAGCAGACGATGTCTCACTGTACGTAACACACGAGTCTTTGGTAGAGAAATGCACTAATCCTGAAGAATAAAGAATAACAGGCAGCTCATTTTTTAGAAGCATCCCCCTTCCTTACCATGCTAGAGCTAGTAGTTTTTAACTACAGTAATTCCTGACATCCTTGGAGATCACTTTTCAAATGTTCCATGCTGTTTTCAGATTCCATCTACAGACTGGCATCTGCGGCTTAGCAAGGAGCATAGATGCTGCTTCATAGGACACAGTGTATCCATTCCATTGGAGCCACGCCTCTTGGCATGTGGTTTGAGAAGCTGGTGGAGCATTTTACGCGATACTTCTTCCCACGGGTGGAGTGGTGGGTTGAGATTGAAATTAAAACAATTATCAAAATAAATTTCCTTCCTCAGGAGTTACCAATAATAATATTGGTACAATTTGACTACTAGAAAAACACAAGTCATGGCTCCCATGATACTTAAAAATACTTGAGGACTTCAGTGAAATGTGCTTTTTATCATCAAAAGGAAGATTAAATATCTTAATCATTACAATAACTAGAGAGTATAGGAAATTAATATTTGATTCTGTATATCTTTTCATATCATACCATCATATCACCTGAAACAGTGAAAAGGCCAGGAAGTTATTAGGTCCAGGAAGGATGCCAGGTCCTTTGGATCTAACCAAGATCCATAACTTACTTAGGCCTGGGTCCAGTTTCTTAGATTGCTATACTCAGAATCTTAACTTTATTTTAATTTATTATAACCTAATAAATTATTAGCATTCAAACGAACAATACAAATCTCTTCAAAGAGCTAAAATATATTTTTCACAAGAGTACTATTTTCCCATAAAAGAAGTAGAAAAGATTTTCCTATAACAAACTTCAAGCCTGACAGAGAAGAGGGACAGGGATTTTCTTACACTATCAATAGGAATGTAAATTGGTATAGCCTTTTGAATGACGATCGATTAAAAATTTGAACTATACGTGCCCTTTGATCCAGCAGATATACTTGCACAAAATTTTTAAAAACGTATTCATTTATTCACCCTGTAAAGTCCTGAGAATATGCTACCAAATGAAACAGACATGATTCCTTCCGGATAGAGCTCATAGTCAAGTGGTGGAGAAAGGCCACATAAGCAACCCAACTAAGAAATAACTTACACATGGTACTAAGTCTTATACAGAAAGCAAATTGGAATTACCGATAAAAAATAAACAATGGGGATGAGAGTGCTCAGGTGTGGGTAGTAGGAAGTAAAGACCTCTCTGAGAAAGTCACATAACTTACCACCTGATGAATGAGAAGAAGCCAGCCAGGAGGGAGAGAAACTGAGTGAAGACCTGAGGCAGAAAAATTGCTTAGGGCTTGTGAAGAACAAAAGAAGGTACATGTGAGAGGGAGGGAGTGTGGGATGTGGTTGGAAAGGAAAAGAGGGAATGGATTAGGCAGTCCCCTGTAAGTCAAGACAGGTAGTTTTGATTCTGTTCCAAACACATAGGAAGTCATGATCCTTTTAAAAATAGCACTTAGGTTGCTGAGTGAGGGGTGGATCAGGTGAGAGGCCAGAAAGGCAGAAGAGCTCAGTCATAGGCCCATTGCTTGAGCTACATGAGAGATGTTAGGAATCGGCTAGTGTGGAAGCTCAGAGAAAGGGGGACCTGGATAGATTCAAGATACATTTGGTAAGTAGACCTCACCTTGTTAACTTTATCTCCAACAAAACACAAGAACCAAAGAAAAGCTTTTCCTCAAGAAACCCCTTGTTGAATGAAGTTCATTTGGAAAATTCCTCTTTCATGATTTTTATTACCTCACAAAAAAATATTCCCACCATAAGCAATTGCCTAATCAGACTAAATCAAAGCAAAAAGACATTGACCCTGGTCCATGGCATAAGTCAAAATTTTTTAAAATGTATGGTCACCCATATTAACACTTCTGAAGTTTGGGCTTAAATCAATATATGATAAAAATTACACAAATCTTTTTAAATAAATAATTCTAGGAATCACAGAAGCATGGTGAACCATGTTGCAAACCATCTAGTAGGAAATTGGATCAACAGCACTATTTTCACTAATTATTAAAGTGCAGACTGTTCTCTGCAGATGCACAGTTGTTCCATTCTGGCATTTCTGGATGCCTTCAGGTGATGATCCTAATGGAATGGGTGCATAATTTCCATTACCTTGAATGACAAAAAGTGATGAATCACAACTTTTGCAGACCAATTCAGGACGTATGTATAGCTTTGTTAATGCATGATTTATGGAACTAATATCTTAATTCATGAATTTGTGGACATTCGAGAACAATTAAATATCAAAAGGTAGTGATGTCTGACATATAAGATATATTACATACATGTTTTCATTCAAAACAAAGACCAGTGAAGGCTTACCAGTGAAGACAAAGTCTCATTAACATTCTCTACTTGATGAATAATAGAACGCTGCAGATAATGAGCATTAGAAACATCACGGTAACCTCTAAAGCCACTGCCCACTTGAGTAAATATCCATTCTTATTACTTCAGTCCTTATGCCATGATTCAGTTTCCAGCAAACTGAGGAATGGTTTCTTTAGCTTTTTAAACCTGTGATGTGTTATATCTACTTTCCAACTCATGTTTTCAACATGGCACAACAACTGAAACACAATATACACATAAAAGGAAGCTCGCTTTTAATGATTATGATTACTATTGTTGTGATCTTCATTTTTATTTCAGTAAGAGACAGTTTCAAGTGGGCTTAGGTTTCCAAAGCCATCATCCAGAGAGTAATAACATAACCACTCAATGGAAACCACTGGAAAATCCTCCCTTCTATTCTTTTCACAAACATAAACACAATAGCAAGTGAAAACACTGCTTAGTCCAGAAGGCACTAGGCAAATACACTCCCCAGTAGGAATAACCTCCAGACTACCTTCTTATCACCATGCAAATGTGGCCCCAACACTATGGTGCTTTATTACCTTACTCAGGTCCCCATTCCTCCAAGAAAAGGAAGTGTTGGCTTAAAACACTGTCGAGAGCACATAGGAAGGTTAGAGAGCCCTGTCTGCCTATGGATGCACAATGAGATTGTCATGGCATTTTAGTCCTCCTTGACTGGGACAAGTAGAGGGAGCCAGCCTGCATCAGGCCAAGTCTGGCATATTACTCTCCTATAAGGCTGTCCACACCCTTTATATACCACCTGACCAAGAATCCTTAGGTGGTGTTTCAAAATACAAAAGTAAATACCAGTTAAATCCTTAACCTGTGTTTAGGTAAGGAAGGAGTGGAATGATAATTAATGTTTTTAAACTCTAATTAATTAAACTTATCAAAGAACTGGAGTTTTAGGAAAAGAAAATCAGTGCAAAGAATTTAGTCCACAAAGCAACCTATGGGTATGCCTGGGAAAATCATAATTCACCACTATCACTTTTTTAAATCTCTTTTGTCTTTAGCACAATAATACTTTGAAGAAGTGCAAGTTATTAAATTATAGGAAAGGAAAGAATTGAAAGTTCATTATGTTTTTCTCTTCTTCCCTGCCCCAAAGTTTAGAAAGTTGTTTAGAAAGTTATTTATAAAGGCTTGCTGTACTCACATTATTTTTTAAATAACTTTCTTATTAATTGTAAAACTAATACATTCTCACTACCAAAAAAATCAGAAGATATATACAGGCATAATGAAGAAAATAAAATAAAATACATCCCTGTCACCTCATTCAAAAAATAAGTTCTATGGGGCTGGCCCGGTGGCTTAGTGGTTAAGTTCACATGCTTCACTTCAGTGGCCCAGAGTTCGTGAGTCCAGATCCCGGGCACAGACATGTGTACTACTCATCAAGCCATGCTGTGGCGGCATCCCACATACAAAATAGAGGAAGATGGGCACAGATGTTAGATCACGGCCACTCTTCCTCAAGCAAAAAGAGGAAGATTGGCAATGGACGTTAGCTCATAGCCAATCTTCCTCACCAAAAAAAATATGTATAAGTTCTAGTATATTATAGTGGTCTGTTCTAGTCTTTGCCCATGCATATGTATTTCCTTTCATTATGTTATAGAAAAAAAGACCCAAAATACACACATATGAACCCAAAACTCACACCACTGCTAAACAAATTCAAATATTAAATTCAGAAAGTAACCAACATTTTGATCACTGAATTCTGCATTATACAAATCACTAATAAATTCAGTAATGCTCATCTCAGCTCTGTCCCCTCAGATTTTTAAACTAGGTCAGTCACCGAGAAACCACTTCCTAATTCAGAAAAGACTTTGCCCTCCACTTCAATCTTTCCATGTTGGAAAGGATTCAGTAGTTTTTCACTTTCTGATTCTAATCAAAAAGTGCATAAAATATGCATTATGAAACTTAGAAGGAACTCTACAAGGAATACCAAACCTGATCTTTAGAAATTTTCTTTCCAAGTGGAAGCAGATTTAAAAGATTCACTAATTATTTCTCTGTTGGAGTCAATAACCATCAGATTTGTCACAAATACTATTTAAATAGGTATATGGTGTCGGCCAGGGGTGGGCAAACATTCTGTGAAAGTAAAAATAAGCAAAAGTTTTCTGTAAGTTAGTAAGTATTTTTGGCTGTGTGGCCATACAGTCTCTGTCCAACCACTCCGCTCTGCTCAACTCTCCATTGTACCACAGAAGCAACCATTCATAATACATAAGCAAATAGGCATGGCTGTGTTCCAATAAAACTTTATTTACAAACACTTCGTTACAAAAACAAGATTTTTCTGGAGACAGATGATGGTGATAGTTGCACAACCTGAATGTACTTAATACCACTCAGCTGTACACTTAAAAACAAAGTGGTAAATTTTATGTCATGTATATTTTACCACAATATGCAAAAATAAGGATTTTGCCTACAAGGTGTTTTTTCCAAACCCTAGACTACAAAATACTTTCTGCCTAAAATACTCTGATTAAATGATTTCCCTGAAACTAAAAATCTTCCAAAACCTGATGCGTAAATACTTACAAAGATAAAATTGCTCTTCTACCAAATCTTTCTTTAAATATTCTAGAATGTTTAAAAGTGCTTTTAACTCTAGTGTTATAATAAGCAAACTGAAATGGGAATAGTTTTTCCCCTATCCCCTACCTTGGGTTGGAGTCCAAACGTTTAGAAGCACACAAGCATACAGCAGCGAGCAGAGTGACTGCTCTGGGGGAAATGTTTTGAGTAATTAAAAGTGCACAATGATAATCTACTTCACTAGGCAACCTACTTTTTTAAAACACATATAAATGAAACAGAATACAATAGGGAAGATGTCATCTGATTGTTATCAGAGACCTGATTTTGCAATGCATTATTTATATATTTCAAATATCCAAGGCACCATATAACTGTTTCCTCCTATTTTATTCCTAATCGTTTTCATTCAAAACCTGCATTAATAGTTGCTTGATATGGTTTTCTTCATCAGATTTGTAGTTACTTTCAATAAAATACATGGTTGCTTAACATCTACATTTTGCTTAACTTTAGATCGACCCACATATACTCAGGCTAAAAATAAACGCTCTTCCACAAGTTAGATTTTGGGGGATTTTGCATGATTTGTTTTGCTTTTCAGTTTTAACTGTGCCCATGAGCAGAAGCCAGCTAGATTCTTTTTCAGTGTAGTCAGGACTAGCTTGTGCATTTCCACACCATGATGAATTTATTATTCATCTGGTACCTTCCTATTAAACTTTGCCTTTAGCCTGTGAACTTTTCTTTCAGCTTCCAACAAAGGATTTCATTGCTTTTGGAATTGAGGTGTGTCTAAGTTTTTACCTGGGAGCAAAAGTGATGCAAGCGTTTCTGGTGAGACCAATCCTTGGTTTAGGGTGGGGAGGAACCACATAACAGGCCGTCTGTAGACTCCTGAAGAACAGCGGAGACGCCGCAGAAGGGCTCTCTTAGACATCACATGCAGACAGTTGGAAGGACTGAAGCAGAAATTCCCTTGGATCTCTTCACCAGGGAAATCACACACAATGACTTGGCTCCTTTTCAGAACCACAGGGGCTCTGGCCATTTTAATGGTAAGTCCTATTTTTTTTCTAATAATTGCAAATTTTCCCTGTTTCTTTCCTTGTTAGTATTATACTTGATTGCTGAATCCCTATTATAAATTCTAAAAAGAGTGCAGTGGAAATAAAAATTTTTAAATGAAATTGGAAAGATTACCAATTTCTTCCTTTTGTTATTTTTGTAATGTTGTATTTTACATTAAAAAAGTAAGCCAGAGAGAATTGAACTTGAAAGTCACCATGTAGCATTTCTTTAGTTAATGAATTAAATAATCCTGATATCAGGATTATTCCACAACATCTTCACTTTCTTCAAAGTAATGCTTTTATTCGCCTTTCTAATACACAAACTAAAACACATAAAAGAGAACTAGCTCTGTTTTCCAAGGTTACATTTCTGTTAAGTACAGACTAAGAATTGTACATGTCGAGTCTTGATATCTGATGTGTTTTTAAATAGTCAAAGACTGTTGAACTAAAATCAAAGCAATGTTTGACTCTGGATAAGTTGGGAGGGTTATTAAGAAAACAGTGTTGATGTTTAACCATTATGTACAAAAAATATCCAGACTTTGGGGGGGAAAAAAAGACGTACAACATTTTACAAGCCATTTTTTCAGGAGAGTAATACCTGTGCTGACTGGGAAAGTTTTATATAATATTATCTAAAAGAGAAGTGGAATCTGGAGAGCACAGCACTAGCCTGGATGTTACAGACTAGTTAGTTCCTTAACTGTGTTGTTTTAGTGAAGAAAAATATATGTCCCAATATTGTCAGTTACATGAAGATACCAAAATAGTGACATATACCATGAATGAATATCAAAAAAAATTCCTAATATTAATTCCCCACTTTATCAATAATAAGCTGGGTTGGCCTAGGCATCAGTTTCCCTCACCTCCTTATCTAAAAATATCAAGATAATGGGACTTAAGAAGTTACAGGGAGCTAGATCTCAAGAAAGAACTTGTTAAAAGTTAAAGATGTCAGGCCCAGTGGCAGAATGGTTAAGTTCTTGCACTCTGCTTTGGCGGCCCAGGGTTCGCAGGTTTAGATCCCAGGCATGGACCTACATACTGCTGATCAAGCCATGCTGTGGTGGCGTCCCACATACAAAATAGAGGAAGATGGGAACAGATGTTAGCTAAGGGCCAATCTTCCTCACCAAAATAAAAAAAAATTAAAGATGTCTAAAATTAGAATAGGCTGCCTTGTGAGACAAAGTTTTCAACTTCCCCCTCAAGATAACGTTCAAGCAGAAAATTTGTATCACCCCTTCTGTTAGAGTCTGTTTCCACTATGACAATGTAACTAATTGTTTTGGTTATCTAATGGAAGTATTTGACCCAAGAATATTGTAAAGAGAAATGTGACAATTGTATGACTTTCCCACTTTTCCAGATGGTTGTTTCTGGACTAATCTGCGGGAAGCCTGATAACTCATATGTCCAAGCCAATAACCAGCTTAGGAGCTAGATATGGAGCAGCGAGTGTCATAATAGCGTCTTCATAAGGACATAGAATTTGGACAACCACAAGCTCAGAGGAGCTTCTTTCCCTGCTTTGACTTAGAGACCACTCTCAAATACCTCTCTGGTTCTACACTGACTCTGTGATCTTTATACTGAGGGCTGTTTTATTCATCTTTGTATCCCCAATGCTTACCATAGTATCTTTTTTACAGTGGACACACATTGTTTGAAGAATGGATAAATGAATGACTAAAGGAGGCCTCTCTAAACTGTAGCCCCCCCCCCACACACAGTGCCTCTATAATGTTAGTCATGGAGGAAACTATGAAATGTAAGACATTTTCCTTCCCTCAGGAAAATTTTAAACACAAACACACATGCACACAAGCTATTTAAACAATATAACTTCACAAATAATTGTTAAACTAAGTGGTCTAGACCTGCTCTATCCAATATGGTAGCCACTAGCCACGTGTGGCTATTAACCACTTGAAAAGTGGTTGATATGAATTGAGATATGCTGTTAAGTGTAAAATATAAACTATATTTTGAAGACTTTGTATGAAAAAAAGAATGTAAAATACATTACTAATAATTTTTATGTTGATTATATGTTGAAATGACAGTATTTTGGATATTTTGGATAAAAAATATATAATTAAAATTAATTTTAACTTTTTAAACATTTTTAACATGAAGATTAGAAAATTTAAAATTATATACGTGGCTCACATTTGTGGTTCTCGTTATATTTCTACTGGACAGTGCTTGCCTACTGTTAATGTTAATAGTGGAATAACTATTAACTATCCCACATTAATAACTGTTAATATTATTAGCGGAAGACAGTGTCAGTCAGGAGTGAGGTAGGCAAACAAGGCTTCATGGACTAGGTGAGATCTGAGCTGCTCTTTGATAAGTATAGATGGGCCAAAGGGAGATATCTTTGGTTTTCAGACCAGCATGAGCAAAGGCAGGAGCGATTATGGCATTTGCCTAGAGGCAATGGACACACTGGTTTGTCTGGAATGACAGCTTGGGTTGGAGAATCTGGACATGAGTTGGAAAGGCGGATGAGGGTCAGATTGAAAAGTGCATTCTGTGAAGACTAATAGAATCCTTTTAGAAGTAGGGAGCCACCCAGAGTTTCGAAATGATGTGGTGATGGGAAAAAAAGCAATGTTTTTAAAAGCATTGTCAAGTGGGAATGCACATCTTTTGTTGTTAAAGGGTGAGGTCTGAAAGGTGGAAGATGTGTTTGGAGGTTTTGAATTCATTCCATCATCCTATGACCACACAAGGGCTGCCTACAGAGGTGAGATGTAATCACAAAGTCATAGACTTCAGTCTATGCCTGTACCACTGACTCACTCCAGGCCTTGTTTCCTCCACTGTCAAATAAGAATAATCATAGCCCCCTGACTCATTAAAATGGCCATAGTGAGAATAAAGCAGCAATGTGTGCAAAAAGTGCTTCGAAAAATATAAAGTGCTTTTTATTTTTAAAATATAAAGACTAATTCTTATCATTTGTAATATTTTAGTAATAGGAATGATTCATAATAACTTCTTAATATCCTGCCTTACTTTTTAAAATAATCACCAACACCAGTCTTAACAAGTCAAGAAAGGGCCTACATTTTTCTTGAACAAAAGAGTATATCAAAAACTATCATGAGAATCATTTTTTGAAAATTGACAGAAAAAAACAAAAGCTATATTTTAAATGAATATAATAGTGGGTGTGGAAAAATATATTTTCAAACTTGGAGCTTTACTCAAAATTTCAACTGTGCAGTCTTCTAGATTAAGGAGGGGAAGGCATGGGGAACACCTACCAATTGCTGAAGAAAAATGTAATATTTATCAGTTTCCTGTGCTTGTTTGATCCATTTGACACAATACAAAACAAGCATTTGGGGGAAAGGATTTACAATTGAAAAATGCTTCTTTTCAGAGATTTAACCTTTTGAAAACAATGTTTGTCTTCAAACAAGACCATTGTCCAGTATTTTACACTCCTGGACAGTAAGCTATTTAATTTCACGTTACTACATTATGTAAAAATTTACTCATTACAAACCTAACAGAGACATTTGAAACCTAAAGAGTTTTAAAGCACAATGTATTAAAGAAAGAAATAGCAGTAATGCTGGAAAAAGAGAAAGAAGTAGTTTATCAAATTTTGAGTGAGAACATATTCTAAATATAACAGAACTACCTTCAACCACCTTCTTCCATAGAAGAAAGGTAAATTTTTAGGAAAAGAATTGTAGGCTAAATGGCCCAAATTTTTAAAAGAAGCATAAATTTTTAGGAAAAGAATTGAAGGCTAAATGGCCCAAGTTTTTAAAAGAAGGAAAATCTCTGAGGTATCTTTTCTTCTCTTGATGATGAAACACTCTAGCTTCCAGTGCTAATAAGTATATGAAAATAAATTTCCTCCTGATCTCCAAAAGAATCCTCTGATTCCAAAATCAGAATAAACTTCTCAAGTAATTCTGGCCAGCCCTGCCTGACTTGGGCAGAATTCAGGAAAGATGTAATTACTTCTACCAATTACCACTCCCACTTACTTAATACCTGAAACCGGTTTTCATTTGGAGCCAGAACATCAGTGCCCACGAGGTTTCTCATAAACCTCTTAGCTTTTGGCTCTTCCTTTCCAGTTAAGAGTCAACCGGATAGCCTAAGGTGAGGGCTTGATTTGGGAAGTTCATCACAAGAAAATTATACAGGCAATTAGTTACCACTCATAATTATACTATGAAAAATTGAATCTGTCTAATATGCATATTTTTCTTGCATGGCCACTGGGTAGTTGGCCAGGATTTACACCGCACAACTCCAGGAGGTGCATCCACATAAACTACAGTGTGAACAGTGCCCCCCTCCAGTTGTACAAGGAGCAACCTACATAACTGTACAGTGGAGCACTGGTTCTTATTGCTTTCTGATGCTCAAGAAAGAGAAAGTTCTTATGTACACTGATGTGAATAATAATAAGAGGTCACTTCATATCAAAGTGTCTCTTTTATACATTTTCTTTTAAGTTTGATGACAGAAGTGATTAATACTTATTAAGCACTTACTGTGGGCTAGGGCTCATCTACGTGCTTTAGACCTGTTAATTCATTTAATTCTCACAACAAACCCATAAGGTAAGTAGAATTATTATCCCTATTTTACAGATGAGGAAACTGAAAGATTAAATAATGTTATCAACTTATACAGCTGGTATATGGGGGGACTGAGATTTAAATTCAGGGATTCAGGATCCAGTGTCCAATTTTGTTTTACTACACTTGACTGCACCCTACACAGCATTTAAAATGAGCATTTGAGAATATCCACAGATACTTGTTTTTCCTAGCATCTCTATCTATCATAATACAAGCCTTAATTTTCTAAACTAATTGAGTTTACTCTAAAAATCAGTTAGTGAAAATTGAATTGTCCCAAATTAAATAATAATTTCCAAGTAATTAACACATACCATTTTTGTTCAATTAAGGAATTTGCTTTGATGAACACAAAGAATGTTTGGGGGTTTTTAAATTTTAATTTTCAAAAGTATATATATATAGAGAGAGAGAAAGCTGTGAGATATCATAAAAGATAAATTCTTCTGAATTGTACATATGTAAGTTATTCATCATACATGTGTTGAATGACCTCTATGATCTGACACATTAATAATCACTGTATCTAACCAATTATAAAAATAATATCACCAACCTATACATATCTCAAGACTTTTTTTCAAAAAATAATTAATAAAGACAAAATCATGTTTAAAACTTATAACAATTTCATTGAATTACCTAATTCATTCTACAAAATTCCCAGAGGGTCGTGGGTGTGATCCACTCTTCTCCCATTCTAGAGCTGAGAAAAGTGGCCATGGCCTAGGCCAGCTGGGACCAGCTCCCTGGATCTAATGCATAGTCTAATGGTCTGTCCCTCCTCACACTAAAGCTTGAGGTAACTCTAAAACAAAATCTTGGCCAAACTAAGCAAAATAGCAGTAGTTATTACAAGGGGTTTTTAAAAATCTAGTCACCCATATCCTCACAATTTATTTATTGTGTATCTACCATATTCAATACAAATCTTAATGACATAACTATATACATTTTAATTAGCAAATAGGGCATATGGATATCAAATTAGTTTATTTTACATGCTGCATTATTAATTTAATAATCTGATTTGCTTTCAATAAAATATTTCTAATTCTTATCTATACCAACATATTTATGCCATATCAATGCTTCAAAAATCATATAATCAAAATAACCAGGAAACAGGAGGAAGAAAGAAAAGTATAAAACTTCTCAAGATATGGAGTGCTTTCCTTACCTTAGTATTTCCAACCCAGGCCACGAAAAGAGATGACTTAGTTAATTTATTTTGTCAGGAAACTATTGGGATATTTACTAAATATTCAAAATAATATATTAGCAAATTAACTAACACAATTAAGTAGCCACATACAAGTATTAATTAACTAAAATAAGTTTTTAAAAGACACTATTCTAAATAATGTAAGGCTACGATTATATTTCTAAATATCTAACGAGATTGCAATATTCAGAAGTGTTTCTTATTAATTACCTCATATTCCTAGAAGCTCACACAAAAAATCACATTTTCACAACATTCCCTAAAATTAGGGAACGTTCTTGGTGGTCTAACTTTAAAAGAAAGGATGGGGAAGAGTAAAGATTTAGACTGAATAACTTCTCCAAGAGCTCTGATTCTATGAAATGACTGAACAAACAAGAAACAGCCGTCTGCCATGTTCATTCTCCATAGTTTAGGGTCTGTGCTCCCTTTGATTCCCAGGAAAACAGAAATTGTGCCTCAATGTCTGTTAGAAGAATCATTCTCTGTGGGGCTAGTACCAACATGATTCATATTTTCTGGATGACTCTTCCCGTTTTCCTGTAAAGGGGAGTGTGCCCAGCCCATCCCTCCTTCACGTGTAGCTGAGTCGTTCTTATGAACTAAGAAGGGAGTAGTGCAATTACTACATTGGTCTGTTCATCTTTCCCAAGTAACTCATGATATGGTTTCATCAAGAGCAGCAAAGCTGTGAAATCATTTCGAGACCTGTTATAACCTCATGTAACGGTTCTTCTTCATGACAATTTGAACCCATGCCCTTTGAAACGAGGATTTCAGTGAAATTTTTAGAATGGAAGTGTCCTGACTTCCTATGTCTGATATACTTACTCCTTTGGTTCAGATTTGGACTTGCCTCTTTATTGTAACCTTCCAAAATAAACAGTGTAATAAATCTACATTATTTCAGAAGTAACCACAGCCTTTGGCCAGGTCGAAATCTAAATTGACTTATCATATAACTTTCTTTCTACCACTAGTTTTTTTCTATTTATTTATGCCAACTTTGGGTGGAATCTAGTGTAGTGGTGATGTACACACTTTGGAGTCAAGCTGCCGAGGTTCAAATCCTGGCTCTACAAGGGCAATTAGCGGGGGCATAGTACGAAAACTCTCTCATGTCTCCATTTCTTCATCCATAACATAGGGATTAAAATAATAGAATCTCCTTCACATGACTGCTGTGAGTATTAAATGATGTAACAAATATAAAGCTCTGTGAAGAGCAACTGACACAAAAACCATAATGAACATTAGCTACTATTATTACCGTAATTTTTTCTTCTGATTTATTTTTCACAATCTTTTCCCCACCAGATTCTCTTCAGATCAGATAATCTGTAGGTCAGCAAATAGTTGTTAAACATCTGCTGAGGGACAGGTATTGCAAGGGTTGCAAAACAGTAATATTAATACAGAAGCATTGATTTGGAAAGTTTACAGTTTTCTTGGCTTAGCACCATAATGCACATAAAACAGTAAGAAATAATAAGTCATGGTAAACCATTATGGGCTAAATTACATGGTACAGAATATGTGTTATACAAACTCAGAAAAGGAGACATCAGTAAAGACAGTTTCATGGAGACTGTTGGAACTTGAATTGATCTTAAAGGATGAGTAATATTTAAGTGGGAGAAAGGAAAGGAAGAATGCATTCAGGTAGAAGACAACATAGAAAATGACAAAGATGAAGGCCCCGTATGCTCTTGAGAAAGTAAAGACCCTGGCTTGCTTGACTTCATTTTATCCTCATTTAATTTTTTCAGATCAGTACAAAAATTAAGCTCAATATTTAAATTGAAGTAATAGGGCAGAGATGAACAGATCCATGTCCCAAAGCAAACGGTATTTATGAGTGGAATGGCATACCCACATCTTTTATGTTCCATTCTTTAAACCAGAGTAGTTCCATTCCATTCTCTCCACTCTTGTACAACTAAGAAAATGCCTTACCCAGTAATTGCAGCTAACTAATACAGGATCGCCTTTGTACAAGTCAGTTGGGTAGGTCATGGTTTTTAATAATCCCCTACGGTCCTTTCTGAAAGCTTATCACAATGATGCTCACCATTGTTTCCCAAAGCAATAGCTTCCATAGCTGGTAGGAAGTGTTTATTGAACAGCCAGGTAAGAAATGTCTGGTTGCTGCAACCAGCCGTTAAGCAGAGTTTTGCAAAGTCCAATAGATTCTTCTGTATATCATTAAAATTCTGATAAAAGAACTGGGAGAACTTGTTTATATTGAAAGCATATCTCTTTCCTGGGAGTATTTTACCCTTTGAATACTGCTTCTCCACATCTACTTCTTTTGAAATAGAAACAAACTACAGTATGAACAGCAGAAGGTAAAAATCAGAATTATTATCTTATGTAATTACTTATTCAAAGACTTCACATTTAATTTGACTTTATTTAAATGTCTACAGGCGGTCCTATTGGTTCATGGAGAATTGCGAATAGAGGTAAAGTACGAAAAAGTTTTTTGTAATTAAAATAATTCTTTAGTCAAAAAAATTAAAATTATGTTCAGAAAAATAAATATTTACTTAATGTTTTAAATTATTTAATAATTTAATTGTGAAAATAAAATTAAAATTCTAACCCAATAATATTTAAATACCAGCAATATATGTCATTATTGTAATTTATCAAGTGCATTCTTTCTTCTTATCTGAAACAAATCAACAGATTTTCGTTAAACAGGTCTTACGTGCCCAGAATAGTTAGATATTGTAGAATATATAAGGGAAATATAAAATATGATTAAAGGCTAACATTAAAAATCATAGCTTTGTTATTGTTTTAGTTATTTCATATTTCTTCTTTGCTTGACAAAGTGTGAGGTAGAGCAAATTAGATATCTAACAGTCTCAGACATCTTGAAACATAGGAAGCTTCTCAACCTACATGTCTATAATCAATACTCAAAGCAAAAATATCCAACAATATGCATAATAAAATGGAATCCCTTTTTATATAAGACAAAAGAACAACACGGAGAAGATGAGACAGCAGTACAACAAGCCAAAAGGAGATATAAACGTGAATGGGTGAAATTTGCAAGACCCTGCAGAGAAGGAGAAGACAACTCGAAAAGAAACCCAATTGCCAAAGTAAGTCATATGAGCAGGGCCAATGTGAGCTTTTAGAATAAATGTATTAGATGTAAATTTTGAAAAGTAAGGCAATTCCAATTAACAAAATGCAGATTGAGGAGTCCGCAGAACAAATAACCTGGTAACTTCAACAAAAAAAATACAATAATAATAATAATAATAATAGAAAGAGAGGGAGAATAATGAAGGAACTATGGCCTCTAGAATAATAAAAAATAATTGAGACATATGGACCAATTTCAACGAATAAGACTTATTTAGATGCAGATTCTAGCAAAAAAATAGAAAAAAACATATGGATAAGACAATTAGAAAAATGATTGGGAGTCAACATGGGATTGGCCATGTATTGATAATTATTGTAACTGGGTGATGACATATATCAGGTTCTTCATACTATTCTAACTTTATACACATTTGAAATTTTCCATATTAAAAAGCTTAAAAATTATAATAATAAAAAGCATATAATAAGTAACAAAAATAAAATTTCATTTTAATACATATTTTTTAACACTTACTATCCTTTCCCCTTTTTTCTCTCCAGCTCCTTACTTAAACTAAAATAAATGTCTTTTTTCTTTTTAATGGTATCTGTTAAGAAAGGGAGCATTGAGAAGCAGCCTTGTCAATGTTAAGTATCCTTGAGTTTCTCTCAACTTTTTAATGTCACCATGGTGGCCACAATCTGAACAAATATTCTAAAGCCAAAATGATTAAGCATATTGGTCCGTGCTAGTCAACAGAAGCAATGATTTGAATTTATTTTACATTCCTAGTATCTATCAAGGCAAAAAGTAAATAGCACAGTGTCAGAAAGAGTGAATAGAATGAACAGATAACTTAAGACTGTGGAGGTGGAGGAAAGAAGGGAAAACAAAAGGACTGAGTGATGATCACCTTAACATTTTGGGTATTTTTGGCTGCAGATTACTTCAGACTTCCAAGCAACCCAGAAAATTACCTACCGAATTTCTGGAATGGGGATTGATCAGCCCCCTTTTGGAATCTTTGTTGTTGACAGAAACACTGGAGAAATTAACATAACAGCCATAGTTGATCGTGAGGAAACCCCAAGTTTCCAGGTAAGTCTGTGGCTTCAACTTTGGCCACCCTTCCCCTCATGCACCGTGGCTTTATCACCTTTAGAAGGTGATACTTCTACTGGCTAATTTAGAGGAGAGATCAGCACGTGAATCAATCCACCAACAAATAACAATATTAGTCCCTCTACAAAGAGCCTCCACGTATGGTTGTGCCTGAAGGAATACACCAGGAGGCTGCATGAGTGAACGCTGAACTCCAGCATGCAGCTTGCCAGGAGCTACACCCTGACATGAGACAGTATCAGCCTGGAGGAAGGGCAACTTGCCCAACTGGTCTGCCCAGAGTGGGCACTTTTTCCTACTTTGTCTACTCTTTGGGGAAATATTTTTCTTCTTTGCACAAAATTCTGTACATGCCAGTAGAGGCCTTATTTCTACAAGTTTTCATAGTGTCCAAACTAAGTTTGTAGAGTGATAATTAACATTTTCCCTCTTTTTCTAGATCACGTGTCACGCTCTAAATGCCCTAGGACAAGATGTAGAGAAACCACTTATACTAACGGTCAAAATTTTAGACATCAATGACAATCCTCCAATATTTTCACAAAGTGTATTCATGGGTGAAATTGAAGAAAATAGTGCTTCAAGTACGTTTTTACACTCCTTGCCACTTCTAACTTTTTTATTTTTAAATACATGTATCACTATAGTACATCATTTTTATAAGCTAATTTATTCTCTTAGTTTCATCAGTAGTTTTGCAGAAAAATCTCATCAAGATAACCTGGGTCTTCCTTTCTAATATTTGTAGTTGAGCTAATTATCCACTGACATGTATTTCTAGGTCGTGGTCCTGTTATCAAGTCAATAGTATCTTATTCTATATACACAATTCATATGAGTACCCAGCAGTCACAAAGCTGAAGAGGTGGCCTTAGGTAGCCTGGATGTATCAGGTGGGTTGTTTTAGGTTATAAGGGACAAAGACACACTCACATTCCTTGGATAATTTGGGGGAAAAGGAGAATTATAAGGCCATTGATCAAGGGAAGAAATGAAAACAGAAAATAGTCTCAACCGGAATACAGCCAAGGCTTAAGGAGAAGTGGAGGATTTTTATGGAAGGCAGCACAGTTCTACCTGATTAAGAGAGAGAGTAAGGGATATTGCAAGTGATGTGTAATTTTTGTGGGCACACAGATAGTATTACGATTTTAAAAAACAAAGATCAATTTGAAATTGTGTTGAATAATTAATGTGAACATAACGTCAATCTTTACACATTCTTTAATGAATTTCCGTATTCCTAGACTTTCTGGTGATGATACTGAACGCCACAGACGCAGATGAACCAAACCATTTGAACTCCAGAATTGCCTTCAAAATCGTCTCTCAGGAACCTGCAGGCACACCCATGTTCCTCCTGAGCAGACACACTGGGGAAGTCCGTACTTTGACCAATTCTCTTGATCGAGAGGTAAAGCAAGGCACTTAGAAGCATTCAATGATAGAGGATTTGATTGTGAGAAAGCCAAGAGAGGAGACTCCATTTTACTTGAGAATGAAAGGAGAAAGGAAAAGAGGTTCCCAGTACTCAGTTGGGCCAATCTAGGGCAAATTGTTTCCATTCAGGTGTGAGTCTGGTGGGGTGGGATGTGTACCTGGACCTGCACATCAATTGTACCCTAAACAAACAAGTGTCAGCAAGCCAGTGGGAGTTAAAATGCAAGAGTAAAACAAGACATTGGCGTACATGGACAAAGACTGAACTGTGACTAATTCCTCATACGATGGAGGAAAAGGAAATTTCTTAGACAAAAGGAGAAATTTCTATCTGGAATAAAGCCTTCTCTGATGTCACACTTTTCCTCCTGACTTCTTTTGATTTTACTCCCTACTTCCAGAACACTAAAGAATCCCCTTCCTCTCTCTTCCCCATTGTCCTACTGCCACAACCATCACCACCACCACCATCTCCATCACCATGTGCAACCCTGTCAGACTCCATATTACTTTTATACGAATGATTTTCCAAATAGACTGACAGGAAAGCTCTAAGTGAGCTTTCCTCATAAAAGCAACCCACCATCCTCTTGCCCATTGTCGCTCTAAGTGTACTTTCTTGCCCTAAGAAGCTCACCAAAGAGAAAATCTGTTCTAGCCCCATAAACCATCCAGAGCCCCACACACCTCCTCTGTGATGGACAGTGAACAGTGAACATGATCCTTCCAGGGAATGAACCATGAACTTGAATATTTTCACCTCCTTACCCATAGGAAGCAAGTAGTTGCCATTCGTATTCTTGGCACTGGATACTAATTATTTTTCTTTATTTTTTTCCTCCAAATTTAGCAAATAAGCAGCTATCGTCTGGTTGTGAGTGGTGCAGACAAAGACGGAGAAGGACTGTCAACTCAGTGTGAATGTAGCATTAAAGTGAAAGATGTCAATGATAATTTCCCAATATTCAGAGAATCTCAGGTATGCCTTTCACTCCTTGAAGAATAATTTTTATATATATTTTATTTTATACTTTGCCATCCTAATTCAATATTTGCCTGCTTGCTGGCTTTTATTTAAGTTCTCTTCACTTTTCTTAAAAAACAAGCTTTTGTAAAATATAAGAAAGCAGTAACCAGCAAGAAGGTAATACATAATTTGAGAATTAATGATTAATACCATTCAGAATAAATATAATCCCTTTAGATAAAACCTGGCATTGAGTCTTAAATTCTGCTTCTCTCCTTTTTTAGTATTCAGCACGTATTGAGGAAAATACTTTAAGTTCTGAGTTGCTTCGATTTCAAGTGATAGATCAGGATGAAGAGTTCACAGATAATTGGCTTGCAGTGTATTTCTTTACCTCTGGAAATGAAGGGAATTGGTTTGAAATACAAACTGATCCCAGAACTAATGAAGGCATCCTGAAAGTGGTTAAGGTAAGGACTGATTTCCCTTCAGTGGGAAAAATATTCTATATTAACCAAAACCATCATTTCTACAAATAAACTTTCTTCACTTGTGAATAATCTACTTCTTTATAGAAAACACGTAAAAGTAGATAGAATTTAAAAAACACACTCACACAGCACTATTATGTAGGGATAACCTTTCTTAGTGTGTCGACTTGTTTCCTTCCAAGCTATCATACTTTCTACAGTAAATACAAACACACTAATATACACGTATTTACAGGTTTGCCTGCTTTAATTACAAGAAAGTAAAACACATTTCTTGACTTAATCTCATTCACTGTGTACAACTGAAGTTAGAAAGACATAAGAATACATGGAATTGTGGCTTGTGAATTTGTCAACTTGTTTTAAATGGATTAGCTATAGTCATCAGAGGGGAAAAAATAAAATTTTTTTTCTAGAAAATGAGAATGTATAACTAAATCTGCAGGATAAAAAATAAATGAGTAAATCTTCCATTTAACATGCTTGGCTACAGCAGACCCCTCCCCCATCTGGAATAACATAAGAATATTTCTGCCTGCATACTGTATAGACTAGAAAAAATAACCCCTATGTTGGGACCTTTCTTAGCATGGGACATTGGACTACATGAGAGCTTCTTTAATTCCTTGAGTCCAGTAGAGTCACAGACCCGTAATGTCCCCTTAAACAAGGAGATCGCTGGAGTCCTGGATGGCTGGAAGCCATGCAAGCAGTTCCTATTACTCTGCTTTTCAGAAGAGAGTTACAGTCATCCTCACTTGCAAGGGTTTTGTTATAATCTCCCAGCAGTGCCTGGGAATGAGATATTCCCTGTCTCCTGTATTGCTGTCATCCGGTCTCCCAAACTTGAAGGCTAGGCTTTATCCTTCCATCATGACATTTCCTCACAACATACAGCCAGTCATCAAATTCTGCCCTGAAAATTGTCCTTGAGGTCTGGCCCTGGTCTTCCTTCTTATGGTGGGTGTTCTCCCTTGGCCTTGCCTCCCCTCCCCAAGATAACTGGAGTCCCTCCTGATAGATGTCCTTACCTCATGTGTCTCTTCCCTTCGCTCGCCTCCTGCCACCAGTCCACCACCAATTTGGATCAGTACTCTCCTCTTTAAAATTCTTACTTGTTCTCCATTGACTATGAAAGTGGCCCTCAACCTTGATCACCCGTTAAAATCACCTGCAACTTTTCCTAGCCAATGGGAATGTAGGAACTATTGGCTCAGGTGGTCTGTGGGGAAGTTCGGGCCACAGCAGGTCTTAAAGGCTCCTCAGGTGACTCTAATACATAGCCAGGGTTGATGACCACATGCTGGCCTTTAAGATGACCTTCAGCCTCCTCGAAATTGTATACAAAGCCTCTCACCATCTGCAGCCAGCCAACTCCCTATCATCTGTAACTGGGCACCTGCAAGTGCTTTTGCCTCTGCCTGAATCATTCCTCCGCATCCTTCAACACCCAGCTCACATGAAACCGCTCGGAAGACTTTCCTAACTCTCCCCTGTAGAAGTATTCACTCACTTTCACACAGACTCTATAATCTCTTTTGTCAGCCCTTGTATTACAATTACCTATTTATACATCTTTCTCTTCCACTCCACTGGGAAGTGCTTGAGCTCACAAAACCAGTCGCCACAAAGCTAAAACTCACCCAGATCTCCCACCTTCATTCTTTTCAATAATATACAAATGTAACCAAAATGAGCATTTCCTTATCTCATTACCCTCAAAAAATTTACTAGTGAATGGAAAAAGCTATCCTGGGATTCCTCAGGCCTTGATTTGGGCCACCTCAGGAAGAGAGTCAAACAAATAGTTATCATGCAAGACTATCTGAGAAGGTTCTATGAAGAGTTGATAGGACACTCACTCACTGATTTGCAGTGGCCTATTTGCCAACCAAGTTTATTAAGATAGTTTGCCTTTGCTACCTAGGGAATTTTAAAGTCAGGAAGGACATAATTGCACGTGAATCCAATGACTCTCCTGTGAATGGCCATAGCTGCCATTTATAAGAATACATTATGGGCTTTAATTTGTTCAGTCCTCACAACAATCTGATAAGGTAAGTGTTTTTTTTCCAGAAGTGGAAAGTTGAGGATCAGAGATATTATATATTGTGACCTGACTCACACAGTTATTAAGTAGCAAAAGCAGGATTCAAACATGCCACCATAGCAAATTTGAGATTCTTTCCACTGCACTACACAGCCTAAACAAACTCTAATGGGGCCAGCCCCATGGCATAGTGGTTAGGTTCGACACATTCTGCTTCAATGGCCCAGGTTCCCAGGTTCACATCCCAGGCACGGACCTACACCACTCAACAGCCATGCTCTGGCAGTGACCCACATACAAAATAGAGGAAGATTGGCACAGATGTTAGCTCAGGGCTAATCTTTCTCAAGTGAAAAACAAAAAACTCTAATGATGTTTTGCTAGTCTAAAAACAGGTTCCCTGCTTTGTTAAGTATCAGTTACTAAACAGGTCTTGAGTTAAGAATTCTAAAGCTTTCTTTATCTCAACATCACAATGATTTCTGAAACTGTTTTGCTACATAGAAATAAAAGGATCCATTCATGAAACGTGACATAGAGTTCTTTAGTCTTCCTCTGGGTTTACCGGATCATATTTTTATGAGAATTCTTTCCTTCTCATTTTATTTTGACTCTAGCCTCTAGATTATGAACAACTACAAAATGTGCAATTTAGTATTGCTGTCAAAAACAAAGCTGAATTTCACCAATCAATAATGTCTCAATATCGAGTCCAGTCAACCCCAGTCATAATTCACGTAGTAAACGTGAAAGAAGGAATTTCATTCCGTCCTTCTTCCAAAACATTTACTGTCCAGAAAGGCATAAGTAGTAAAAAATTGGTCAATTATATCCTGGGAATGTACGAAGCCATTGATGAAGACACTGGCAAAGCTGCCTCAAATGTCAGGTAAGATTATTTTTACAACATTTTACTATTCCTTGATGTAGTTTTAACCTATAAACTATTACAAAATAACACCTAATCTACTATATGCCAAGAATACAAAGAGATACAAAGGTGGCCAGCTCAAGGAACTAGATAACTCAAGAACAGATATGTAGCTAAATCATTAGAACATACTGTGCTATGAGCAAAGACAACAGAAGCATAAGTTAAAGTGGAAACTAAGAGAAGAATGCCTTAGCCTGTCTAGAGAGATCAGGAAAAAGTTTCACGGAAACTTTCAGTTGAGTCGTTAGAAAGGGTAGAAGTTCACCAGAAGATCATGGTGCAATCAGACAGAACAGCACATACAAAGACACACATGCCTAAAATATAAGTGTACCACGCAAAGTAGTTGCTGTAGTATAAAGAGCAAGGACACAGTTACTTTATTGCACAGAGCAGAAAATTGAAAATCCAGGCTAATACTTAAGGATTATGAAATACTTCTTGTCCATGCTAATATGTTAATTTTCTGCTGCTTTTTATAAAAGCATATTTCAATGTCTTATATTAAGCATAAATACATTAAATATAAAATGAGTCATTTTCACTAAATAGGTAACATTCCATATTTGAAAGAAAACCATTATTTTTTTCTATTCTACAACAGATATGTTATGGGACGTAACGATGGTGGTTTGCTAATTGTTGATTCAAAAACCGCTCAGATCAAATTTGCCAAAAACATCGATCGGGATTCTACTTTCATAGTTAACAAGACAATCACAGCTGAGGTTCTGGCCATAGATGGTAAGAAAAATATTTCAATAATTTTTAGAGAAATGTTACTCCAACTGGCATTTTTTTATGAATAGATGACTATGGTTATTTAACATATTGCCTTTATCACTAGATAAAGTTAATTATCTTAGGGGCCTTGGGTCTCAAGTCTGAGGCAGGTGAATCCAGGAGAAGACGAGCATTAGAACTTCTCAGTGGAGTTGGTAGTACTAGTGAATTCTGTGTTCAGTCCCTGTGGTTTGCTGTGGTTGTGGCAGGAATTTTTAGACCCAGAGGAATTTCTGAGTTCGAGAGGATGGATAAAGATTCGTACAGAAAACCTATCAGGGAATCTCAACTCAAATGGGAGGTGACTTTGTGAGTTACTTATAGAGACCTCATATGCTTATATCATTGAACAATAAAATCTTCTGGAATATTTTAAAAATAATATTCACTGAGTGTGTATGTTTCCCCAAGTATAAAATTAATTTATGCTCAAGGCAATAAGCAAACATAAAAATAAAACAAAAGAATAAATACCAAATACATATCACCTGGGAAAACAGCAAAAAGCACCAAGGGAAACAACAAAAATGATTCATAATCCCTCCACTGAGAGATTTGTATTGTTTTTGAGTCAACATTTTAAAATTTTTCTTCGGTAAACTTTTATATCATGGGTAATAAAAATAAATCATTGTTTATTGCAAATACTTTGGCTCAAGTTTTAGAAGTAAAAATCTTTCACACAGTGCTTGGCTCATGAAGTAGGATACATTTAGGAAATTATTTTTATGTTGATTTCACTTGTAATCAGTGAATTCACCACCTTACAGCTCTTGGTTCCAAGCATATTAAATTCATAGCCAACTCTACTAATTAGAGACACAAGCCAAGTTGATAAATTTAAATTTGCTTTTTACAAGTTGTGGGAATCTTTTTACATCTTTTTACTTGTAAGAATAACAAACATAATTTCTCGTAAGAAGACACACTAACTTGGCTGCAAGCAAGAGAAATTTAAAAGATTTATTTTTTTTTGTACCACATGTTCTGTATATTTCTTTAACTCTAAAATGTTATTCTTACAGAAGACACAGGTAGAACTTCCACAGGCACCATATATGTTAAAGTACCTGATTTTAATGAAAATTGTCCAACAATTGTCCTTGAAAAGACAACAATTTGTAGTTCATCACCTTCCGTCATTGTCTCAGCTGGAGCACTGGACAATGATAAATATACCAGCCCCTACACATTTTCACTGGAGGAGCAACCTGTAAAATTGCCAGTTGTGTGGAGTATCACAACACTCAATGGTAAGTAACAGTAAAGTTGCTTCCATAAATGAAAGTGGTTGCATCTTTATATTTCCATAAGGATAAGAGGGTTATTTGGGAGCAGATCCTTTCTAAGAGTAATTGAAAAAATTCTTTGCAATGAAATGCAGTCCTAGCCTTGTGAATTTCTTCTCTCTTCAGAAGAGGAAAGGAATATGATATGTTAGTACTATTTCATATTTTCTGTTTTTCATGTGGACTCCAATTGTTTTATATTTTTAATATTTATTTCTATTTCCACAGCACACCAAAAAAAGATTAGAGTCAGGTGTCTGTTTTATTGCAGCACTGTTTAAATTTCTAAATACACGAACTTTTCCTCACTGGCCGGGCTGGGAGCAGACATGAAGTACTGGAGGGGTCCCCCTGCTCAAGGCTCATAAGAAGCGCTACTTAGTCTGTCACTAATCAGGAATCTTGAGAGTATGGTAGACTGAAATTCATAAACTCATTAGTCAATGGGAAAGAGCTAATCCATCCTTCCTTTTCTCCTAACCTTTATCATGCTAATTTTACATTTCCTGTGTTTTCCAGGAGTCTCATAGAAACCCCTAAGTCTAAAACATTAGACTTAATAAGAATCATCTCCTTTCTGGATTTTACAGTGATCATCGGGCTACTTCAAATTCTTTGTAAATGAACTCACTTTTCTCTGACTTTTCTGAACCAATCTTGCCTCCTTTCATGAATGTGCTCCATGGTGCCCTAGTCATAGGTATCAACCATTGCTAGAGTCACCAAAGGGTCTTGTTCTCCGTGGCCTTCTTCCCTGGGGCCTTACTGATCCTGGTGTAAGGCTCTACCTCCAAATTGCGCATGTAGCATTTGGCTCCAAATGGCTTTACCCGACACATGGCCAATGAAGAGTCTGCAAAGGAACATCTGAGAGAGACAGGACCTGGGACTAGGCACGTCTGCTCTGGTGAGGCTGAGCAAGGCAACACTGATTGGACTGAGTGGACCAGGCACAATGTCAAAGGGCACGGTGGGGTCAAGAATGATTCAATCAACACAACTCCGCAGTTTATAAGAGCTGCCGCTGGAGCCCACTTAGAAGGGAACAACATAGCAACGGAAAATGGAGAACGATCAATGCTCAGAAGTCAGAGAGGCAACAGGCCTTCACCACAGGAAATTTCATACAACCAGCATTGGGCTCATAGGATGAGGACTGTCAGGAAGAGTTGAGGTAGCAGCAGCCAAAGCAGAAACTCAATCTTGATAAGTCAGGCACAAAAACACGGACTTAGGGAGAAGGCAAACATTCAGAGCACCACACAAGAGTCCAGGGGTTGGTGCAGACATACAGGAGAGTGCTTAAGCCCCAGGAGAGGGGTGCCTGATATTTAAATGATGCCCACCTCCCATCTTCTTTGGGGGAAAATCAGGGTAGAACTGAGTCTTCATGGAGGAGAATAATGGGCACATCTGGGGCAGAGAGAAGGGCAAGGAGGGAGTGCAGACAGATTTACCCAACTGAACCCCTTAGAGCCCTCATAACTGCTCAAACCCCATCCGGCGCTATTTGTGACAGTGATGTCTACGGCAACTCTGGCTCTGTTAACAAAAATAAGTAGTTCTAAGAGCAAAAGTCACCCTGTCCTTTTGTTGATTTGTATGATTGTTTCTCTGCAGCTACCTCTGCCGTCCTAAGAGCCCAACAGCAGATATCTCCAGGAGTACACCGAGTCTCCCTCGTAGTTACGGACAGTCAGGACAGGCGGTGCGAGACACCAGAGAGCTTGACTCTGGAAGTCTGTCAGTGTGACAGCAGGGGCATCTGTGGAACCACTGGGACCAGAGAACCTGGGGGCACACGTGAAAAGACGTCACTGGTGAGGCTAGGGCCTGCCGCCATCGGCCTGCTGCTCCTCGGTCTCTTGCTGTTGCTGCGTGAGTACGCCAGAGCTTCTTTCTGTTTTTGATGGGGTGTAGGCATTTGCAGAGGCCTTCACACTGGACAGGCAATGCAGCTCTGCCATGCAGAACCATTCCCTAATTGTTTTATAGGCAAAGCTGGAAGGAAATGGCATTTTTAGTAAGACTCTGAAATGTTTAAAGTTAATGTGTCACTTGCCAACAATCTATTTCATGATACAGCAAAGCAAGTCATATATGTTAGATATTTAGAAAAAGCACAAGAGAATCAAGAGGAAAAAGGAAAGCATGCACACTTTCTACACACCACTAGTAACGTTCATGATCAAAATAATGGCTTTATCTGTGAGTGCAGCACTTTCTAAAATGTCTTCTCCATGTTCAAGTCTCATGAGATTCTAAAATACAAAGAGAACCCTGGCCAAATAAATTTAGGGAAAATATAGATAAGATATCATAGGCTTTGAGCTTTACAATGCACATTAATGTATCACAGACTCTGAAAAGTTATTGCTTAATCCAGCATATTCTCAAAATAACTTACCACCTGAATACACATCCCCTTCTAAGGCTTTCACACTTAATATGATTAAGTTTATTGAACACATTTAGGGAAACTACATACATGTATTATTTTTCAATAAAAGTAAAATTCATTTTATTCAATAGATAGGTTTTTGAAAAGTCGCATTTCAATCAAAACCTTGTGAATCAAATAGTATTTTGAATGTAATGGGTTTCTATTTAGAAGAGCTTTGTGGCAAATCCTCGTATATATAAGAGAAATCCTTGATAAATTCACAATCACTTCTCTTATTATAGAATCATAGACTTTTAGAGTTAAAATGATTTTTTATGATGATCAAGTCCACTTCAATGTATTCATGTAAATTTTTTTTAATTTATGAAATATTTTTAAATCATAAAAAAGTACAGAAAATTACATGACAAGGATACATATAGCCATCACTCAGACATAACAGTTACTAATATTTGCCATATTTGTTCAGATCTCCTTTTTTAAAAAGAGAAATCAATTGCTATAGATACATCTAGGAGCCTGACATACACATGCCATATATTCCCCTTCCACCTTCCCCAAAAGCATTTACTATTCTGAAGGAATCATGCATCATTTAGTTTAACAGCTGAAATTGATGCTCAGAGTTTCAGTTGTTCAATATCATATTAGTCAATTTCAAAAACAAAGATTTTTCAAATACCTCTGTGAGCCTTTATTGCTAACATCCAGATGAAAGGGAACTTGATCCTGGTTTTCATGTACTTCATAGATTTTTGCACGTCTAACTATATGGAAAAGAACTATATCATGAGAAAACTATAACAGAAGTGAATACAAAGGAGTATTGCAGAGGCTTCACAGAATAGGAGAATCATCAATTTGAACCTTGGGAAAATGACTAGGATACAATAAGTACAAAAAGAGGGAAAGGTGTTTCTAAAGGGTAACAGCATGAGCCAAAGCCAGAAAACGCTTAGCATGTTTTAGGAATCACACAGTCTTGGGAACTTGTGCAGAGGGAAGCAGATGAAACTGGAGGATGCATTGGGATTAATTTGAAAGAGCTTGCATACACATGCTATAATGTTTGTACTTTAAGTTCTGAGAAATGAGAGTTGTGGAAAGTACCCGAATAAAAGACTAACATGATCGTATTTGTATTTAAGAAAGGTAACACTGGCAGCAGTGTGTACCGTAAATTAGAAAGGAAAGAACAGTTAGGACATTATTGTTATCCTTCAGAAGAGATGATGGAGGACAGATATAGAGGCATGGCATGAGACTGGAAAGGATAGGTGTGCAAGGCATTATAGGCATACATAGAGAGAATTTGGAGACTAATGGATAGGAAGATTGGATAAGAAGTCCAGATGAACTACCGAATTCAGTTGCTCCTGAAACCATTAAACAAGATTGAAAATATCAGAGGAAGCACAGATATGCAGGGTGGCAATGACAAGTTTGATTTTGTTGAATTTTGAGGTGTGGATACATGCTCCAGGCCATTGTACATTTGGGATTGTAGCTCAAGATGGCAGTCAGAGGAAATATACTGAGTTATTCCCACAATCATATTTGTGGGATCCTACCATTTGCCAAATGCCATGTTTTGAATTTTGTGCAGGACAGAACATAAATTTTTCAGTATGTAGAAATATACTCTACACTTTGAAAAATGTTTTTCTGGATACATATATAAAAGCCAAACATACACTGCACGTACAATAATAAACAAGATTTCTGAAAGACTATTATGCCCACCTAAAAATACTGACCATACAGGTGTACATTCATTACCCTCCAAAACTGATGTGTCAATTCACAATATTCAATTCTTCTTACACATTTGAAATTGAGGATGGCAATAAATAAAGCAAGCCTTTAAAAGTATCATTTATATGAACATTATATTAAATTTTGAGAAAATATATGTCCAACCAATTTTATTTTATATACTTGGCCTAATATTTTTCATACTATATGTAGGACTGAGCTAATTTGCATAAGTGATGTACCCCATCCTAACAATACTAGCAAATCCTCACATCACTCACTACTGTCCTTTAACTATACTAACTCATTTAATCCTTATGACAATCTATGATGTAGATACTACTTATTCTCCTGTTTTATGGATGAGTTAACTGAGGCAAAGAAAGATGACATACATAATTTGCCCAGCTGTTGAGCAGTGGAGCCAAAATTCAAACTCTAGAAGTCTAACTCCAGAGATTGTGCTCTTAAACCCCTCACTAAGTTCCTCTAAGTGGACAGAGTTCAAACATTAGGATTCAGGTGGCCTTGGCAGGCCAGAGGTGGGGGTGGGGTCACTGATTACCTAGCATGGGAAGCACTTCCTTTCAAGAAAGAGTATTGCTCTCTTGATCCATTAGCACGAGAATGATGTAAATTTTTATTGCCAAGATGTGACTGATAGGCACAAGAAGAATGATAATTACCCTAGCAGACAGGCCCCTCCAAGCTAGGGATTCTTAAGTCACAACTAAGAGAAATCATTACAAGCATCTTTTCTGATCATAATGCTATGAAACTAGAAGTTAACTGCAAGAAAAAAACCGGGAAAGGGACAAAGATGTGGAGACTAAACAATGTGCTACTGAACAACCAACAGATCATTGATGAAATTAAAGGAGAAATCAAAAGCTATCTGGAGACAAATGAAAAGGAAAATACACCATACCAACTCATATGGGATGCAGCAAAAGCTATCCTGAAAGGAAAATTCATAGTAATACAAGCCCACCTTAACAAGAAAAATCCCAAACAAATAACCTTAAACTACATCTAACAGAATTAGAAAAAGAAGAACAGACAAAGCCCCAAATCGGCAGAAGGAGGGAAATAATAAAAATCAGAGCAGAAATAAATGAAATTGAAACCAAAAAAACAGTAGAAAGGATCAATGAAACAAAGAGCTGGTTCTTTGAGAAGATAAACAAAATCGACACACCCTTAGTCAGAGGCACTAAGAAAAAAAGGGAGAAGACTCAAATAAATAAAATTCGAAATGAAAGAGGAGAAATTACAAAGCATACCACAAGGGATTATTAGAGAATACTATGAAAAACTATATGCCAACAAATTGGACAACCTAGAGGAAATGGACAAATTCTTGGATGCATACAAACTCCCAAAACTGAATCAAGAAGAAATAGAGAATCTGAATAGACCAATCACAAGTAAAGAGATTGAAACAGTAATCAAAAACCTCCCCAAAAATAAAATTCCAGGACCAGAGAGCTTCCCTGGAGATTTTTACCAAACATTTAAAGAAGATTTAGCACCTATTCTTCTCAAACTATTCCAAAAAATAGAGGAAGATGGAATACTTCCTAACACATTCTATGAGACCAACATCACCCTGATACCAAAGCCAGACAAGGATAATACAAAGAAGGAAAACTACAGGCCAACATCACTGATGAACATAGACACAAAAATCCTCAACAAAATATTGGCAAACCGAATACAGCAATACATCAAAAAGATCATACACCATGATCAAGTGGGATTTATCCCAGGGACACAGGGATGGTTCAACATCCGCAAATCAATCAACGTGATACACCACATTAACAAAATGAAGAATAAAAACCACATGAACAGCTCAACTGATGTAGAGAAGGCATTCGACAAGATCCAGCATCCATTTATGATAAAAACTCTCAACAAAATGGGAATAGAAGGAAAGTACCTCAACATAATTAGGGCCATATATGACAAACCTACAGCTAACAACCTACTCAATGGGGAAAATCTGAAAGCCATTCCTTTGAGGACAGAACAAGACAAGTGTGCCCACTCTCACCACTCTTATTCAACATAGCACTGGAGGTTTTGGCCAGAGCAATTAGGCAAGAAAAAGGACTCCAAATAGGCAACGAAGAAGTGAAACTCTCACTATTTGCAGACGACATGATCTTATACATAGAAAACCCAAAAAAATCCATTGGAAAACTACTAGAAATAATCAACAACTACAGCAAAGTGGCAGGGTATAACAGTGTATTGATATTAGATCATCACTCCAGGTGCTGAAGGAGTTTGCTGGTTAATTGCTGTTTACTAAGAGATCATTAGAGACCATTTTACTAAAACATTATCAAGCCCACCTAAAATTTTGACCATCCAGGTATAAATTCACCTGACATGATATACATAGCCTCAACATGTACAACTAAATGCAATTACAATAAAATATGTTATGTAAAAGAATTGAGGAACCAAATAACCACTTTTATCATTCATCAAACAGTGCCCATTTTAAGACAATGTACATATCACAAGAATGATTTGAACCATCTTCTTCAGTTTCATAATCAAATGAAATTTTAGTATGCCTAATTTACCAAATTTTATTTTGTAGAAAGTAATTTTGTTTTCTATAAGGAATTTTCCATAAGTATTGAAAATATTGTATTTTCTTTGTAACATTTCTGACAATTGTCACGTCAAATCATTTCCAAGTGATTCAAATGATCTGATATTTTGTTTTGCTTTTTACTAGTGGCCGCCCTTCTGCTGCTGACCTGTGACTGTGGGACAGGTCCTATAGGGGGAATGACAGGTGGATTCATCCCAGTTCCTGATGGTTCAGAAGGAACAATTCATCAGTGGGGAATCGAAGGAGCCCAACCTGAAGACAAGGTGAGGATCCAGTTTGTAAAACCTTTATTTCAATTATATAGAGCAAGACTCAATTTATATTGAGATAGGAAATGGGGTATAAAAATAAGAGACTCCTTGACCTTCAGTTTGAGAGTTAGTGCTGAAATGAATAAAGACTTCTAGGATTTTAGCTCTTCAGATGTCAAATCATAAAAATGGTTACTCCTGCAAGAATTTGGGCTTCTTGTAATGTCACCATTTGCAAAGGGCCACATTTTACCTATATTGCCATGAAATCTGATTTGTTTTTAAATGTGTTTATTTTTTGAACATGGTTTGCAGGAAATCACAAACATTTGTGTGCCCCCTATAACAGCCAATGGAGTTGATTTCATGGAAAATTCTGGTAAGTGAACATCAAATTTATTTTGGAAAGCCATAGTGGGTTAAATAAGAAATATTGAAAAATAAGAAGTTCTTTTCTTAATAATTTGCATATATGTGCACATGCTGGAATATTTTACTACTGAAATAGGAAAAAGTTGGTTTACTATTAGTCAATTCCGTGACTATTAAATCAATTCCGTTAGTCAGTTAGGTCTGGCTTCAATAAGCTGATTTGTCCACTGATGCCACTGTTTTTAATATCTGAAGATTTGTTACACTTTTTCCTAACTTTAATAAACTGAAGTATAGTCCTCAGGCAGTCGATTACTAACTTTTTAATTAGGAAAGATTTCACACATATAGAAAAATGTATAGGAAAATATAACAAACACTGTGTACCCATCAACCAACTTCAACTATTTTTAACTTTGGTCATATTTGCAGTTAAAGCCTCATGTACACACATCCTCAATCTTGTTGCCCTTCTTCCTTCCCCATAACCAGCAGAATCCTGATTTGAGTTCAATTACCAATTCCTAGATTCAATCATAATGGGACAAGATTGCTTATGTTGTCATATAGGTGAAATTGTTTATTTCTTTGGTTTACCAAATGACTATTTATTGAGATTATCTCAGTGCCACAACTAAAGTGTAAACTAGAAGAACAATAAGACCTGATGCCTAATATTAAAATTTTCCTCAATTCCATACTTAGCAATAGATTGTTTATGCATGTCCAGCCTGCAAAACCCCATGAAATCTCTCCCAAAATGTAACTGTCTGCCTTTAACACCTACCCCAAACCTCACCTGCTTCTCCCATTATAGTCACATAGCAAAAACTATATTCAGAATTCTCTAGAAAAAGTAACTTCCATAAAAGTGTAATGTATAGATAACAGACAGAAAAGTCATAATTCATTAAATTTTCATTAGGCACCAAGACACCAAATTAGCATCTGCTAATTTGCATAATTACATTATGTATATTTCCTCTTTGGTTTCCATATTGAGCCAATATGACTGCTTAATTACAATTTCTTTTTTTCATGAAAACAAGCTTTGCATTAGAAGCCTTCCATGTCTATATACTGAATATTCTGTTTTCACTTTTCCATTTCTGGCTGTCACTGAAAATCTATTTTCTTTGTACATTTTTTAATTAGTATCTTTTCAGAGGCATTTCATCTGTTAATATCCCCTCCTCTATTACTCTCAAACAGCAGACCGTGGGATGTTCTTATCACCTCTAGTCATATAATTATATTTTCTCCCACTTATTTGCTTTATTTGCTTATCTGACTGCTCACAGATATCAAAGACCAGGAAAAAATATTTTTTTAATCACAGCATGAGACGTTACACAATTTTCTCCCTGTTTTTAGAAGTGTGTACTAATACATATGCTGGAGGAACAGTGGTGGAAGGAGCTTCGGGAATGGAACTGACCACCAAGCTTGGAGCAGCCACTGGACTCGGCATCTGTTCTGCAGGACAGTCTGGAACGATGAGAACAAGGCATTCCACTGGAGGAACCAACAGGGACTATGGTGAAGGGGCAATAAACATGAATTTCCTGGACTCCTACTTTTCTCAGGTAATTTGGTGGAAAATTTTGTCTTATTTACATTAGAGATCTTTTTACTTGACTATACTTCAGTTTTGCAGTTAGTTTTCTTTACAGCTTATTAAAATATAAGAAGAAAATAGAGGTTCTCTGCCAAAATAATACAGATAACCTAAGGGTAGATAGACACAAAGTGAGAGAATATAGCAAGTGGCCTGTCAACCCTCCAATTGGCATAACAATGGAGAGCAAAATTTTTTGAATTGCAGATCAGCAGCATCTTCTTTAGGAATACAAAGCAGCTTATTTTGTATTTCCAATACCATAAACGATGTCGGAATATATGTGTATATATTTTTCTGAGAGAGGGTTATAGTATTCTTTACGTTTTCAAAGGAGTCCACGTCCAAAAATGTTGAAGAACCATTGAATTAATGACTCAAAAATAAAAGGGGGAAGAAGAAATATGATTGAAGATCAGATGAAGTGTCAGGAAACATAGAACCAAAAAGGGACAAGGGGGCCAGAACAGAGAGGACTTTGGGAGGCGGGCGGCTTGCCTCTTGGTTGGTGCATCATTAGAATGGATCTCACATATAGTTTTGGTGTCAGAATTGGTCAGTGCCAGGATATGGCCTAGTGTCCAAGCAGATGAAGGCTGACGCTGTGTTTCAGGAGAGACTGGCAGGGAGAGCTTGTTTGGGATGAGGATTTGTGGGATATTCTGAGGTGTGGTGTGGATCCTAGTTAGGGGTCAGGCTCCCACATGGGTTGCGAAGTCTAGTCAGAAGCCCCAGTCTGCGTGAGAGCTGCCTCAAAAAGTGCACAGTGGGATGCCTGCCTCCCACCCCCAAACACAAAGACATGCATTAACACAAGCACACACAGGGACCCTCACACGTGGCCCAGGGAATAACCTCTAGGCATCATACACATTTGCTTGGTAGGCCCAAATCCATGTAAGTGACTTCAAAATCAAGAAATAAAACATGAACCTAGGCCAGACTCAGTTGAGGGAACTGTCACCTACAGTATTCTCCAAACACCAGATAATTTCTGCCACAGGATTGTTGATATGACGAGTATGCCTTTACTTCTATGGATTACCTAAGTTATGCATTCATGATCAAACTTTGAGTTCTATGAACAGTATTATATTCTTCAGTTGAGTCTCTTTTAAAATTCATTTTTTCCACTTTTCCCATCTTTAGAAAGCATTTGCCTGTGCAGAGGAAGATGATGGCCAAGAAGCAAATGACTGCTTGCTGATCTATGATAACGAAGGAATAGGAGCCCCCGGATCTCCCGTGGGCTCCCTGGGTTGTTGCAGTTTTATTGCCGATGAGCTGGATGACAGCTTCTTGGACTCGCTTGGCCCCAAATTTAAAAAACTTGCAGAGATAAGCCTTGGGGTTGATGACGAAGCCCAACAATCTCAACCACCCACCAAAGATGGCGGTTCTGGGGTTGAATCCTCTGGCTATTCCGTAGAAGTCCAGCAGTCCGAATCTGCTAGATACCAGACTTTGTCAGGCAGTCAAGAAGCTTCTGCTTTGTCCGCTTCTAGCTCTGTCCTCCAACCAGCCATTTCCATCCCTGACCCTTTGCAGCGTGGTAGCTATGTGGTAACGGAGACCTACTCGGCTTCTGGTTCTCTCGTGCAACCTTCCACTGCAGTCTTTGATCCAGTTCTCACGCAAAATGTAACAGTGACGGAAAGAGTGATTTGTCCCATTTCCAACGTTCCTGGCAGCCTACATGGTCCGACAGAGCTACGAGGGTCACGTAACACGATCTGTGCAGAAGATCCTTGTTCTCGTCTGATATGACCAGAATGAACTGGAATAACATACTGGCTGAACATGGATATTTGGACCAAATTATTCAAAATAGCATAGCAAAACTCAAAGTATTGGTCTAATTTGGCACTTGCTACTCTCATAAACTGATTATGATTACAGTTTAAATTTTCTAGTTCTTACCCCAAAACCAGGTATGTTGTCACTCTTATTTCCCAAATACTATTCAAGTGGCAGTAAATCTTAATGTTTTTCAAAAATCTTAAGATCATATTCAGTGGGAAAATTTCCTAAGAATTTTTAAACTTCTATTTCTGCAGTGCCAAAGAAAGGTGTTTATCACTTTAAAATGCAATGTGTTTTAGTGGATTAAGCACTTGGATTCAAGAGCCCCAGCTCTTGTCTCTGCCACTTTTTCTTATATCATTAATAATGATGGAAAAGTCCTAAGGTCTTTGCTAAAGCATATTGAGCTGCTTGGAAAAAAGGAAGTAGTTGCAGTTGAGTTTTTGCCCTCTCCTTGGTGCTGGGAGAACCTAGGTGCATGTTCTGCTCAAGCTAAGGGCTATTGGCTTATGCATTAAACTTGCTACATCTGTATTCCTCATATTCTCACAATAAGACACTTCTGAAATAGAAATATTGTAGAACATTTAGGAAAGTTTAGTATGGTGTAAATAGTTTGTGTTTTTTTAAATCACCTTGAAAGGATCCATCCAAAGAAAATGTTTTACCTTGAGCTCCTTCCCACACACTTCTCAGTAACCAATCCTATGTTAATAGTCTTTGAAAATTACTCTTTATTTTTTAAATGTCAGTGGGTAGATGTAACTTACATATGACATGTAGTGATGTTTATTACGTTAACATTATCTACAGACTTTGTGGGAGTACAAAGCATGGCTTTTCTCATAAGCAAAAGAGGCCTCTGACTAGAAGAATACATGGGGAAATTTGTGAATATGTATTATAAGCAGCATTTGGGGTCAAAAAGGGATATGGAAAGGGATTATTAGTAACCTCTATTTTAGTAAAACTCATTCCTTTTAAATTAAACAGCTACAGCAATTTAACTCTTTTTTTTGTGTGTGGGGAAGACCAGCCCTGAGCTAACATCCGTCGCCAATCCTCCCCTTTTTGCTGAGGAAGACTGGCCCTGGGCTAACATCGTGCCCATCTTCCTCCACTTTATATGGGACGCCGCCACGGCATGGCTGACAGGCAGTGCGTCAGCGGGCGCCCGGGATCTGAACTCGCGAACCCCGGGCTGCCAAGCGCGGACTAAACCGCTGCGCCACCGGGCGGCCCCAGCAATTTAACTCTTAAGCATAACAAAGTTAGGTTAGTGAAGGTTTAGAATATATTATTTCATGCATGTTACTGTGATGTCAATGCAGTTCTTCAAATCATTTTTGGTCCTTCAAGATCTCCAGCCTTTAGCCCACAGAGAGCACCCTACCTGCTTACCGACATTACTGTCTCAGCTGAGTCTTTACAAGGTCATTCATTGTCCAGCTTCATTATCTCTAATTGTATATAATACACTCCTTTCTGGTTTATGCCTTATTCAAAAGTTGTATTTGTTTTTCCAGATGGAATGCAAAGTAATAAAGTGTTTGTGTTTTAACCCAGAAGGATGCAGTCCTGAGGATCCCTGGGGAGAAAGAGAAGCCCTAAATGTCCCTATATCTAGCATTCTTCCCTCTCTCTGGTGCCATGACTACCAGGAAGGCATGTGCTAGGATAGCCCGGGAAGCACAGGCAACCTGTTCTTCCAAGACAAGGCTGTTGCGGCAACAAGGTCTGCAGTGTGCCCACCCTGAGGTGAGGGAACCAGACCCCATGGAGCAGCCTGCTGGGTCCTCAGGAAGTGGCCTGACTATAACCACTGGGGCCTTTTCTCAATAGAAGCCAGCTCTGGGGGCTAGAGCACACACAGTTGATTTGTGCCTCTGTTTATCCACGAAAATTAAATTAATAATTATAATAACCCTTATTCCAAGTTCAAAAGTGTTCTCAGGATCCTCAAAGTATTTTAAGGTTGACTCTTAAAACCTGGGGCCATGTTTATTGGGGCTGGCCTGGTGGCATAGCTGTTAAGTTTGCGCACTCCGCTTCGGCGGCCAGGGGTTTGCGGGTTCAGATCCCGGGCACGCACAGACGCACCGCTTGTCAAGCCATGCTGTGGTGGCATCCCATATAAAATGGAGGAAGATGGGCACGGATGTTAGCCCAGGGCCAGTCTTCCTCAGCAAAAAGAGGAGGATTGGCAGCAGATGTTAGCTCAGGGCTGGTCTTCCTCACACACAAAAAAAAACCCTAACTTATCATGAAATAGGAATTTTGCTGCATTGTCAAACGGCAGAGGAAACCATGCCATGGTCGTAAAGGCTGTCTAAGGGAAAAATTGAAATTAAATGTGTTTTAAAATAAAAATGGATCGATCTTGTCTAGGACATAAAATTGTTTTGCCATGTAAAATTGAATTCAACTCAAAAATGTATCTGTGTTTTTTCACCAAAAATAAAAGTTGTTTTCAGCAGAAACATTTTTAAAAAACTGTCTTTTTACTTGAAGTATTATAAATTTTAAACAGTATATATTAAAACTTTTAACAGTGTAACATTGTTATAATAAAACTGTTTGGCAACAAATTTATGAGTCCTTCCTTAACCCTTTAGTAAAAGTTGAACTACTCTCTATAATTAATAGTTATTAAGAAATATGATGTAAGAAAGTGACTTACATATGTATTTTTATCAGTATTTTATATTTTTTCCTAGCTGATATCTTTTCTGCATCCTCCCAGGCAGGAAAGAAGTACTTGAGGACTCCTCTTCGGGTGGAAATAGTGCTGGATGAAGTCAGGGCAGACTATTATTAACTGGATGCTTTAACTCATTTATTATTTGTTTGGTAATTTGGAATGGTCTTTTAGGCAAAAGTTCTGACATTCTATGATGACTCAGAGAGAAAAGATGGAGTAAAGAGAAGGTAAGGTTTCCAGCTTAACATGATGAAAAAAGGTACCGTGGCTCTGGTGACAGGCATCAGCCCAGTGATGGGTTTGGCTCCCAGTAAATGCCTATTATTTTTATGTCTTCCTTTAAACGGATGCCCCGCAATAAATCCCTTCAGAACTTCGGATCTTTCTTTGGCTGACCTTCCTCATTCTTAAATGCGGACAATTCGACTTGGACCTGTGGCACGGGGAGCAGAAACTGGATTAGACTGGATGTTGAGTGAAGAAAAGTGGATGGCTTCACTCAGATATTCCAAATCAATCCCAGGAAAATGAAACCCACGTAGGCAAATTCCAAAAATGTCACCAGTTCCTCCTATTCATAGAAATTTTGAGAAATAACAACAGCAAGATCAGTTTATCTTATCCTAACTTTCAAATACCACATAAGAGTGTAAAAGGAACACATTCAACTGACTCGCTTCAATGCAACTAACAAGAAACAAATAAATTCTTGTTATTGGCAATTTAGCATTTTCTCAACTCCTTTAGTGGGTCTACAAAGAATAATTTTGAATCAGAGATTGTATGATATAACACTTGTTCAACAACATAGTCTGAGATCATTTTTATGTAACGGGGATAATTGATAAGAAAAGAAAATAATCATTTAAATTCCAGGTGCCAGAAACCGATGAGTTTTCCACAACGAATACTGAGATTTCTTCTGCTTTGCCTGATCCAGACTGCACTGCAATTCCCTCCATGACAAGACATAGGCCATTCTAGGTTGGTGTCTTTCTTTCCTTTTCTTGTATACGTTGACTTTTTTTTTTTTTTTTTACAAATGCAAAACAAATAAATCTAAACACAATGCAGATGTAGTTAAAACTCAAGAGAATGAAAGTCTAAAAGAACAAGTGCAAATGGAGGCAGTTACCAGAGCAGGAAAAAAGGAGACACTGGTGAGGGCAACCAGGGAGCCAGGAGAGTTACATACTCTAATTAAATTCTTACAGTATCCCGGAGAGTACGGTCATGAAAACAGAGACTCGTCGGAAGCAAAGTAACTTCCTCAAGGTCATGCAATCAAGTGACACAGATGTAAAATTTTATCTATAGTTATTCAGCAATGATAATAATTATTACTCTCTCAGAATAATCTGCTTATTTTCAGCTCTAAGACTTGAGTAGAACATGAAAAATTGGAAAGAAAATAATGAAAATTATTTTTAAAAGATTAGAAATCTCGATATAATTCTAAAGATTAAAGAAGCAATACAATGTAGGCAAATATACATATGTGTCGAGTGAGAGAGATCTAAATATCTCCAGAGAGAGAGAGACAGAGAGAGAAAGAGGTAGAGATAGACAGATAGATAGAAAAAATAGAAATACAGAATTTGCTGCTATTTTGAAGTATATGTGAGGTTATTTTTCTGGGCACAATGATCAGTTCTCGACATTTAATAATGGAAACAAGCTACCTGGAAGTCACGGAATCTCTTTTCCGGTAAACTCCTTAAGAATTACTTTGATAGTACACTATTTAGAAGAGATTATGTGACATGTGTCTAAGTGTAAAAATAACTTCATATATTTCTTTATTTTTTTGATTTAATATTTGTACATATTGCAAAATGATTACCACAATAAGTCTAGTTAACATCCATCACCATACATAGTTACCAAAAAAATTTTTTCTTGGGGTGAGGACTTTTAAGATCTACTATCTTGGCAACTTTCAAATATGCAATTCAGTATTATTAGCTATAGTCACCACACTGTACATCACATCCCCGTGACTTATGATTTTATAACTGGAAGTTTGTACCTTTTGACTCCCTTCACCCATTTGCCCACTCCCCAACCCCCAACTCTGGCAACTACCAATCTGTTCTCTGTATCTATGAGCTTGGTTTTTGTTTTGTTTTGTTTTTTAAAAGTGATAACTTTAAAGGGGTCCTTCCACCTCGGTGTTTTCATGATTTGTAGGAAATAACACATTTTAACAACTACAACAACGATTTTACTCCTTAAAGCCATCTCCACTTCTACCTTTATTCCCATGAAGTACAGGGACCTTTGTATTTTTAATTTTATGCCTCAGAACATCTCTGATATTCTCTGTGTGCTGAATTTGTCATCATTAAATTACCAAACAGTAAATTTTGTGTGGAAAAAAATCAAATTATGATAATATAAACAAAATTATGATATTGAAAGAATATGTATGTCCTCATTTCCACAGAAGGCAGAGGAAGTATTTATATTCTTTCATGATCAAGAGAGGATTGCAAAGAACTTTCTTAATTATAAAGCAGTACAGAATTAGGTAATCTTGTATTTATTTAAACGGCATAATGACATGGTTTCCACTCATGCAAGGAGGCATTGTTACTAAGCCAAAAATGAGTATTTAAACACAAAATGTGAGATTAACTTCAGTCATGTCTTCCCATGTCCAGCTGACTAGTATCTATCATAAGATTTATATGGTCCTAACTAGGAGGTAAACACACACATACAAGCACACCCATGCACACATATTTGCCCTGGGTAATCACATAGCTTGGGATAGATGAAGCAGTATCTTTCCATCATCAGACCGATGGACCAGACATTAATGCTTAGTGTGTGTTGCAGATACAAAGTTTCTGCATGCAAGCAGTCTGCTCTCTAGATTTATTATTAAAAAGAAAAGAATCACGAGATTTGCCATCTAACTTTCTTTAGGTAAGGCACAATGAAGACGCCTTGTTTGACCAAACTTTTAGCCATTCTCATCCAGGGCTGGCATCCACAACTGTTGATTAGTAAAAAAAATGTGGAATGGGAAACAGCGGTATTAGTCAGAGTACAAACTTCCAGTTATGCAAGATGAAACAGTTATACTTAAAATTTTGCTAAAAGGGTAAAACTTGTGTTCTTGTCCCCCTAAAAATAATAACAATAAATAAGAGAGTGGGAGGAAACTTTTGGAGGTGATGGATAAGTTTGTGGCAAAGATTATGGTGATGGTTTCATGGGTGTATACTTATCTCCAAACCCATCTAGCTGTATACATTAATTATGTACAACTTCTGTGTCAAAAAAAATTTAATGTATAATAAACCGTTAGTCTAATAAGTTCTGACAATATTTATTTTTCTGCATCTTCCTTCTTCCTCTCAGCTGTGCTAAATTGCTATGGATTTTTCCTCAGAAGATATTTTATGGCTGCTAACAGCTGAAATTTGATTTTCTAACTCCACCCTTTCTATACACCCTTTCTTGGACCCTGGAACTGTCCCCTTTTCTGCTGGTCTTTGCACATTCTCACAGATGTAAACCAATAACAAAGGCATATCCTGCCAAGATGACAGAAGACCTTCTACTCTTTGCAACAAAGACTCTCCCAGGGCCTCCAGAACAAGCCAACGCATGCTACTACTACCTTCGCCAACTCTGGTTAGAAAAGGAAGTCTCCACCAACAGAACAAGTCAGGAGACGCTGAATATTTTAATAGGAAACAACGAGTTGTCTGGCAAAGAAAACCTGCTAAAGTTTCAGAAAATCAAAACTACTACCAGAGGACCTAAGAGAAAATGTTAAAATCTCATTCCATCTACTAGTCAATGAAAAATAACTGTATATTATATTTTAATGATTAACGAAAGATAAACTTGAAATATTTTTGTTTTGTTTTTTCAATTTTTTGTGTTTTAAGTGAACAGTTAAGAGCTCAGGCTTTGGAGACAAACTACTTGAGTTCAAAACCCAGCTTCACCACTTACTAGCTGTGTGTCTTTGGGCAAGTCGCTTAACCTCTTTGCACCTCTCTGGACTATTATTATGGAGATAATAACAGTCTTGACCTAATGAGGTTTCTGTGAAGAAGTACAAGACTGCACTTATGACACAGTAAGTAATCATGAAGATTTGCTATTTTTATTGTTTTTATTATTATAATTTAAATCTTCAAAATGAACTCAACTCAAATAAAGTTGAGTGTTGACATGCAAACTACTGAAACCCTACAAACTCAAAACACCTATATTATCTGATCCAAAGCCTTGTTTGACAAATGCTCAAACAGGCTGAAAAGTAACTTTTTGATCAAATGTGGAGTTAGGAATTGACTAGGCAAATTCTCTTTCTGTGACTCCAAACTGCCACTATAAAATTCTTTTTACTAATCCTTTGCCTTAGCCACAAGGCTTGTCCTGTCTAGTCTACTCTGTGTGGGAAATTCCTCTGAATACACAAACAAATAGAGAAGAATTCATTCATATCAAATTGTTATCTTGAACAACCAAATTGATGAGAATCACCATATGATTGCAATTTTTCAGTTGAGCTTCCCTGGAAAAGGGCAGAATGGGAGGCTTTTTTCCCTAAGAGTTCTAATTATGTCATTTCCACCAAGTAGAATAGGCAGCCAGGTGGCTTTGGGAAAAAAAAAAAAACATAGTTACTTGAAAATTAGCATGAAAGACTGATGCTATTGATTGATGCTATTGACGCTAATGATCTTCCAATAGGATACACGTGTTAGATAACGGTAGTAGAACAGCAATTAGTGCACGAAAAAAGGATCACACTCTACGTTCAGTTTCTGTATGACTTATGGTGCCAAGTTGCTGGCCAAGTGAAAAAGAGTTTCATTTGCAAAAGCTAGTTGACTCAACATAAAATGGAAGGGAGTGAAATCCGTCTTTACCTTTGCATGGATTTTTACCTTATTTCTGGAATATGATACGCCTAATGTTTTCATAATCATCACTACCTCCTCCTCCCTTTAAAAATCTGACCATAACTAGTTAAGTTTTTTAATTGTTTGATAAATTAATTCACAGTAAAGTAGAAATCACAGAAAGCACGTTGTTACTCCTTCTTGGAATATGTATCTTGAATACTTAGAATATCTGTTGACTCAGAAAACAAAGTGAAATTTCATTATCATTAGGTCACAGGTCAGATGTGTGTATAGACTTTCCAGTGTCCTTCAAATCACATATTTGGCATCTGTCCATGTAGGCCACAGAGTACACCTGGGACTCAGGTTTCACATTATGATCAATTGACCTAACGCATCTCATTTCCAAGAAATAAAAGTGAACACAATGTTCTACAGAAGTCCCATCAGCTCGTTATTCCTGAAAGTATAGAAGCCACAATCTCCTGATTTTTTTTTTTTTTCGGTTTTAGATGGCGTATTCATACTTCTGTGAAAATCCAAAGTTTAAAGAACAATAAACCACACTCTATAGACTATAAGATTCCGATTATTGAAAATTCTGAGGTATAGACTGATTTTCCCACAGTGCCAAACAATGGAAACTCACGGTTCACTTTTATGAACCGTAAGGCAATTTTTCACATGGATTTTACTTTGCTCAACTTTAAGTCTTTCCTGTAATACTTCTCTGCTTAACTTGATGAGCTGTCATCAAATTTACTGGTTACTTCAGATGAATGTTCTAATCCTAAAGTTAAGTCAAAGTACAGTGATACAGTCTCTTCCTCTCTTACACCCACAGGGGAATTAGTCACAAGAAGTCTTTGTTGACTGACTTGCCTTTATTGTAGCTGATTCTGCATAAAATGGGTGTGACTCTCTCCAAAGGTATGACATCATCCAGATATTGTTTCAGTAGAAGTTAAGAAAGGTCCACCTGAAAAAAAATATATAGTAAATTAACAGACAATTGCCTAATAAAATAAAAGGTCTGCTTTCAAGGCATATAGTAATGTTCATAATGAACATTATGATTTTAAAAAAATCTTTAACCACAAATACCCTCAGACAAGCTGGTAAGGGTCACGGGATGGTTAAAACTAAATTAGCTAGAGCAATTTTTTTTCCCATTGCCTTCTTTGTATCAAAGTTCTATTTAACTGGTTTGCTTAATGTTTGAACATATTTCTGTCTAATAAAATCTCTACTTTAAGTGAAAACTAGAGGAGGTGATGAAACTCAAACTAGACCCAGTGCAAAAACAAAATGTATAGTTCAAACAAAACAGGTTTAAAAAACAAACATTTTCCTGAAATGCTCAGACACTAGAGACATTTTGATTCTCTTCTCTTATGATATCTGAAAACAGTGCTTCAATGCTCCAATTCCCTGGGTGTGTATAGATGTAACTGAGTTAATTAAATTACTATTTATCGTATTGAGAGATTTTCAATTACTTTTGTTACAAAAGTAAAGTTACGACATAGAAATAATTTGCCATTAGTAATATCTAATTTGGGATTCAAGAATAACAATATTATAACTTTTTGGTCCATATAGCTCATGCAAGTGTGTCCTCCAAAGTAATGGTTCCCAATATCTTTTCTGTATGACACATATGACAGACGACATTCACAAGCTCATGCCCTCCGGTGGACAAGTTCACCCTGAGGCTCCGTTCTCCTTCCTGCCTGGAATCAACCCTCCTTCTCCACCAGAGGGGGATGTCAAAATGCAAGTAAGTAACATCGTTATTGAATAACTTTAAATGTGGTATAACCATTTTAACAAGTCAATCATTCACAAATTTCAGAACTTGATCATTAACAAATTACTACATCGACTGATATGATACTGAAAAAACACCAATAAGATTAATTTTGAAAGTAAATCATAGTGAGTAATTTAATTTCTTTGAATCCTCGTTTTTTCTTTAAAATGGAAATTACTATTTATTTTTGAGATTCTGCTTCTGTCTACTAAAGTATTTAAAATCATCATTTTGGATCATTCTGAAAAGATCTTTAAAGCCAACATATTACTTCCATGTTTGCTCTCCAAAACTATTGCATTGCCTCTATTTGATTTTTTCGTTATATGTAAGAATGTCACTTGTCTATGTGCAAGTGAATGAAGTAACTGCCAAGAAACCAGTAACTCTTTTCTGTCTTCTGAGGGCTTTTTTCTGTGTGTCCCCCTGGGCTCATTAGTCACGTTAGGTCAGCATGATAGTTTCTGTCTGACACTCTCAGTAAACACTCCCGGGCCTGCCCACAAGCACTGCAGGTCCTGTCACGCAGGTGATGGATTCCAGTCCAAGGCTGCTGTTAGCAACCAAACAGTCTCCTCCTCTCTTCCCCAGCCACTGCTGTTTCCCTTATCTTTCCAAGAATTCCCATAAACAAATCCTAGGGTGAAACCAAAGCCAGAGATTTGTTCTGAATTTTTTTTTCAGAAAATGCAGTTGGGTAGATAAAATCCACATTCCCAAGTGTCACACTGCTGTAATGAATGCTTTCTTTGTTCATCTCCAGAGGGAAAAGTGATTCTCCATATTGTGTGTGGTTTCACACTTTGTCCCCCAGTAAGGAAGGGAGTCTTCAGGGAGAGGAAGAACAGAGAAACGTTTCCCACCGGCCTTCGAACTTCTCCAACTTCATGCTACTCAGATAGTCCTAGCAAGGCCCATCCTTGATCAAATTGTGAGGTAGGGGGATTTTGTCCACAGTGAGCCGGGCTTCCCAGCATACCCCCACCTCAGTTTCGTGACATTTACTCACATCTTTCCAGGAATATAATGGTCTCTTGCTCTTTTCCCCTTTATCATCATTTTAGACACACACAAAACCTATCCTCCAAAATAACCTTGAAAACACATTCACTTATTCATTCATTCACACATTCATCTAATATTTACTGAAGACCTACAAGGGGGTCAGGCATGGTTTTAGGTGCTAGATACATAGCAGTTCACAGAGAAAAACCCCAGCCTTCATGAAGTCTACATTCTAGTGAATGGCAACAGATAATAAATAAGTAAATGCACAGTCTTTTAGATTGTGATGTGCCAAGAAGAAAAATGAAGCAGGGGAGGAGGATGGGGAGCTCTGGGGGTGGGAGTAATTATAATTTTTAAATGGGTGGTCAGAGAAGGCCTCACTGATAAGGTAATATCTGAGGGGAAAAATCGTGAAGAGTGAGGGAGTAGACCTTGTACATGTCTGGAGCAGAACCTTCCAGGGAAAAGGAACAGAGAGTGCAAAGGCTCTGAGGTGGAGCATGCCTGGTGTATTTGTGGTATCATGTAAACAACTGATAAGAGATTAACATGCCACCCTCCGGGTAATGTGCATGTAACATAAAGGGAGGCTTCAGCTCAAGGATTTCAGGTGTTAGTCAGTAGGAGGGCAAGGCATTCTGATGGGACATCAAGGCCTTGCTGAGGTTTCCTGGACAACTGCTGCTTTGTACACACCTCAGTCCAGCATTATTATAGTCTTATCACATGAAGGTAATTTAAAACTAGTAGGATTTATTTTGAAAAAAAAAATCTCTTAAGATGTGTTCAGAACTCTACTTAGACCCAAGAATAGACTTTTGTTTTCTCTGCTGAGCCAAATCCTATTTTGCAACTGTAGTGTCTTCCCCTAATTCTCCTCTGCCCCATGAACAATGCGACAATTTCCTTAAGCCATTTTGGTTCAGGGACTTTGCATGCAACTAACCAGTCCTCAAATACTGACTCACAAGGAGGAGCCTGTGGGGAGCAGCTCAGACACTGTGACTCACTCTGTGGGTCTCTTGCACTCTTTCGGGGTGTTGGCATCTGCGGCTGTGCTCTCAGGGCTGACTGTTGCTGCCCCCAAGTACAGTGACTGTTCATTAAGGATGTGCTGGCTTCTCTGTGCTAGACCATACGGATTGCAGTCTGCTAAGCTTTGATTATTACTCTGTAAATTCTAACTCAGAAAGGTACCTTTTCCCACCCTGTTATTACAGGCCTTCCCCCACTCCTAAAGTGTCCAATGCTCCTCTCTCACTGCCTAAGGTGGAGGCAGCTCTTGGCCCATCTAACTAGAAAGGCCATGAGAACCTCAACATCCTGACACCTAGGGTCTGTGATGTGACTCATGCCTTGGCTTCTGTGGAAAAGGACCACGGCTCCTTCTCCAGGATTAAGGAGAAGGACAATCCTCTCCCATTTCTCCACATCCAGTATAATACACTCTCTTCTCAACTGGCCCCTGAACTCCTCCAGCTTCACCTTGTCTATCCCCTTCCTGCCATACTCAACCCCACATATATGCCGGACACTTATACCTCTTAACTATCAGCCACGCCACTCAGTAACCCTGACTCACATCCACCATCTGCTATTCTTCTCTTGCTCCTGAGGAAAACACACATACACAAACCAACATATGCACATGTGTGTGTATGCATGCATGTACGCATGTGCATGACACACACACATATAATCCCAGACCAACATTTTCTGACCAGATCCACTATTAACTCATCCACAGTAGATATTTCAAGCACTTTCCTCTAAAATACTCCTTTTTCACTTGTAATTAGTTCCTTCCAGTATGTGGGCTTGATTCAACAACCTTTATTGATCATCTAGTCTGTGCTGGATACAAGGGGCTACACCCACTATGAATACGATACGGCCTCTGCTCTCAAAGAAGTAACAACCTTGAAAAAGGAATGGGTGGAGCAGCAGACACGGATTAAATAACCATAAACCACAACGTGAATGCTGCTACGCAGCTTGTATGATTCATTTTGAACAGGGCCACAGAGAACGGAGGGAAAGGTAAATAATTGGATGTGGAAAGTATGGAAAAAGGAGAATTGAGGGTGACTCTCACGTTCCTGGCTTGGGTGGCCAAGTTGACAAGGCATATGAGGGAGTGGCAAGCTTGAGCTGGAGAGGTGTACGGGGATGGGGAAATCGTTTTTCTTAGTATGCTGAGTTTGATAACCCAACAAAATTATTATGGTAGTTTGAGGTCCCTGTGAAATATACAAATGGTAATGTTCCATGTCTGAAGCTTAGGAGAGAAAGCTGTAACGGATTTGCACAATGGGAGTGGCTACAGAATCATGCTTAGTACCAAGTAAGAAAAAAAGAAGGAAAGGAAAGAACTCAAAAAGCATAAGCATGGAACAGGAAGGCAGAGAGTAATAGACTGAGACAGAATAACCAGAAAGATAGAAAATTAGGTGACTGTTTTTGTCTCCTAAATCTACCTGCAGTTGTGTTTTCCTTCTCATTTCAAACTATTGCTAGACTTTTCTAATTGGATATTGCTCTAATATCTCAAATTCAATTTTCACACACAGACACACACACACGTTTTTACTTCTGACTTCCCTGCTTGTGTCAATGTGGTGTAAAGAATGCTATCTTCACAGATAAATCTGTAGCCCCTGACTCTTCACCGACAGCATCTATGCTTTGAGTTACTCTGTCCTGGAAGGTTCAATGTCTCCTCCACGATTATTCATCCTTTAAGACTCAGCTCACCACACCCCTCACCCCCGCCCACCCCCAAGAAGCCTTCTCTAATCGCATAGTCTAAAGTGTAAGTTAAGGACTCTTTACTGTTCACATTATATCCTGAAGATAGTTCTACTGCTGAATTTGTAATCGTTTATAAGTAGCTGTATTATTTCATAAGTATCATGTTTGTATCGTTGGATGAAGGAACATTTATTTATCTTTGCACCTCCAATAAAACACAAATTAAATGTTTGTTGAACAGGGACAAACTAAATGTTGAATAAATGAATGAGTGGAGCTAAACCAGAAAACAGATTCCTCCTTTTATTGCCCTTCCCACATTACCTAGAGGTATTTCACATTTTTTCCTATATCCACTTACCCTTTATAATCAATGTTCTGTAAGTAAGACTCCTGATCACGATAACCATTTTTTATATTGTAACAGTCACACATTTCTGTAATTTGCCTCTAAGGCTTTTCATAGGATAGCAACCAGATTTAGCTCTCATCTCTTTGACATTAATTCTGATACATATACTCATTGGGATTTTCAGTGGAATTAAAGGGTCAGCCATCTATCAAACCATTAGCCAAGAACTGTCAATTTATAAAATGATTTTTTTTTTTTTTTGCTGAGGAAGATTCACCCTGAGCTAACATCCTTTTTTTTTTTGCTTGAAGATTAGCCCTGAGCTAACATCTGTGCCAATCCTCCTCCATTTTGCATGTGGGGCACAGCCACTGCATGGCTGACAGTGGTATAGGTCTGCGCCTGGTGGCTGAAGTGGAGCTCACTGAACTTAACCACTATACCATGGGGCCAGCCCCTAGAAAATGATTTTTAATGCTGGAATGTGTTGGGAGTTAGGAGGTGGTGACAGAAGAAAAAGGGACACATTAATTTTTGTTGGTCTTTACAAAACCTTTTTTTACAAAATTTTTGTTTTAGACAATAGTGAGATGATTCTATTAAGCTAATCACCTGAAGCATATTCTCACCTGTGTGTATGTGTGAAGCAAAGTATCCTGGGAAACATAACTCAGGTAGGTATTTTGAATTATCTAAGTGTTAAAGCTAATTATTTGCACAAAGTGTATTTTGAACTGATGCATTATTAGTATATGTCTTAAGAAAAGTACATTTACGATAATATTCAAGTAATTCAGGGGGAAAAAAACCTGTAAGTTAAATCTTTCACATGTTGTTAACACTTCAATTTTAAAGCCATTAGTGCTTCATTGGTAATGGCATTTGTTCCTCGCGCAGAGATTTACGAAATAGATTTACTCTCATGCCAGCAGACAGAAGTCAGGAGCTAGGGAACTAGCTGTGTATTGTCTGACTTTTAACAAGTCCCTTCAACTCACTGAGTCATAAACTTCAGAGTTTTTAAAGAGGAACTAATTCAAGAATGACCTGCTATGGCATTGGATAGTGTATGGTTTGACACCTCTTAAAGCCTTGGAATAAATGTCTTATAGAGGAATACTATCCTGAAACTGACTTCAACAGGCTTAGGGAGATTGAATAATCCTACAATTATCTTCATTACTAAACAGAAACCAAAATCTTGATAATAAGGCATAAATCCTTGCCTGTAGGACTCAGTTGCAAGAGCACTAATTTTTTTTTTTTTTTGGTGAGGAAGATAGGCCCTGAGCTAACATCTGTGCCAATCTTCCTGTTTTTTGTATGTGGGATGCCACCACAGAATGGCTTGATGAGTGGTGTGTAGGTCTGCTCCCAGGATCCGGGCCTGCGAATCCTGGGCCATGGAAGCAGAGCACATGAACTTAACCACTACCCCACCGGGCCAGCACCCAAGAGCGTTACTTTTAGGTAGGACTTACATATGGTTTCCAGGAATGATCTGCAAAGTGTTTTGGTAAATCCTGCCTTGTTTAACTAGTTTTCCCAGTGTGACGGGGAATGAGAATTATCACCAAGGTGTGCTACCATCCATGTCTAGCTCAAGAGAAAGGAGTGGAACCTAGAAGACATACTTCCCTCCTGATTCAACTATGCAGCCAATGTTTATAGGGAGTCTCCCATGGTACTCAGTCCTGTTCTAGGCACTGGAAACAGAGTGGTAAACTAAGCAGACACTCTTCCTAGATACTTAGTCCTCAGCTAACTTAACCACTGACACTTAAATAACACTATGAGAAAAGTCACTCAGCAGTTAAGCTGCAAACAAATAGAGGAGAATGTGGTTCTCTCAGCTCAAAGACAGGGTGGTCCTTGGTGGCTGGGGAAGAAAAGGACTAAGGAGGAGATGACAGTTGTACTGGCTCTGGAAAAGTGGCAGAACTGGGGAGAGGAGGGTAGGAGGTACTGTGGGAGGGAGAGGCAGGCACTTTTTTTTTTTTAATTTTTTTAATTTTTTATTGATGTCTTAGTTTATAACACTGTGGGGTTTTAGTTGTACATTTTTGTTTGTCTGTCACCTTGTGGATGTAACCCTTCACCCCTTGTGCCCCCCCACCCCCTGGAAGGCACTTTTGACCACAGAAGGAACTTTTGCTATTTTGGCCAAATGTAATGCCAAATTTCTCTTTCTAGGAGCAAATCAACCCATTATATTTTTATAGACTCTCCCAATATTTCAACATCGATAGTTACCCTTTCTTAGAAGTTTCCTAATCTGGTACTGACTTCAGTGTTTCCATTTTTCAAGAAGAGTTCAGCTTAACATTCACACTTGCAGTAATAATTATACTAGTTATAACAACTACCATTTATTGAACCCTTATGTGCTAGATACTGCAGAACGATTCACATAGATTTTGTGATTTAATCTTCACAACTATGTGAAGGGCTCTATTAATCTCATTTGACAGATCTGGAAACTGAGGCACAGAGAAGTTGTCCAGGTCATACACCTCGTAACTAATGGAACAAGGATTCTGATCTCTAGTTACGCTTTGTGTAAGATATTTTGTAAATAATATCAGAGTATATCTTTCCCTTAACACCCCTAGAGTTTTCTCCTAGTCGAGTCTAGTTAACAATGGGTCAAAGAATTGTCCGTTTGGATCATCTGTGATTCTCCTAACTGTTTCTCCCTGAGGCAGATAAGCTGCAACTCTGTTGGAAGCAGTGAAGGGGCCGTGGGGAGGAGGTGAGAAGCCTTCCCGGGGACAGCCACCTGAAATCCCGCTCCAGAACCTCCGCTCCCCGAGAGCAGGCCCCGCGCCCCGCGGTCCACGCGTCACTCGTCTTTCTTCTCCGCACCTCCTGAGCTCTGGGCCCCATGCGCACTCACCACGCGCTGGACCTTCAGGTGGCCTCGGGCGGCTGGGCCCCGCCGCAGCCACAGCCCGGCCCGCTGGCTCGACGCCGCGGGACTCGGCCACGGAGAGCACGGTTTGCCCTTGGGCCGGGTTCCAGAGCCCGCGCGGCCCACGCCGAGCCCCGCCGGGTGGCCTAGAGGCTCCCTCCTCCCGGTCCCTCTCCTGGGAGGAGGGGATCGGGAAGGAGAGGGCGGCGGGGCGGGGCCTGCCACCCAAAGTCCCCAACCCGGGGACGTCACGGTCCCAGGTGCATGTGGGACGGGGGGCGGGCGTCGCCGTGCGCCTCCCTCCTCCGCGGAGTCCCCCACCGCGGCGGGAGCAGCTCGGGCGGACTCCGGGGGCCATTTTCTGCGGCGGCCACACCTGGAACCGCGCCTCTGGGCAGGGCAGCGCGGCCGCCGCGGGGGAGGTGGCCTCGGGGCGGGGAGGGGGAGCGCGGGGAGTAGCCGAGCGCGCGCTCGCGGGGACCCGGGGCAGCGGCGGCGCGGAGCTGTGCGAGCCGCCCGGGGCGAGGGCGCGGCGGCGGCGAGGGCGCGATGGCGCGGAGCGCGGGGGCCGTCGGGCTGCTGCTCCTGGTAAGTGCCCGGAGCGGAGACGCCGGGGCCCCGGCGGGGGCCGGGATCGCCCGGACCTGCCCGCTTCCGCTGGAGAGGTGCCGGCCCGGCCCGGCCGGCGCTCCCTCTTCGTGCCCCGAGGTGGAAGGGCTGGGCAGGCTGCGGCGAGCTCGGAACCTGGGGCTTCGGGAAAACTCGGCTGGGGCTGAGCGCGCTGGGTTGGAACCCGTCTGAAGCTTTGGTTTTCTTGCCGCCGCACCTAAGCCCTAGCGCTTTTGTCTACCTGTGATCTGTGGGTGTCGTGAGCCCTGGAGTGGGGAACACCTTTCCTGGAGCTCGGGGCTTTGTTTGGAGCCTCTCCGACGGGCAACATGGAGGCGGTAGAGGCAACGGCCGTGCCCCCTTCCAAGTTCGCTAAAGTTCTCTGCGGTTCCCCAGGTGCGGTAGCCGCCGGTACACGTCAGTGAACCGGAGAAACCAGGGAAATACCTGCATTCTTAGACTGCAAAAAAAAGGGGGGGGAGGGGGATAAAAAAAGTTTAAAAAAAAAGTGTATTTTACAAAAAGTTTATTATTTTTTGTTAAAGCCACGTTACTGTTCAAATCACTCTCATAAAGATAGTTTCAACTTAAAGCTCACAGAGTTGGTGTTTTAAAACAATTTCCTAGAATTAAAGATAATGAACATATGTAAAAGTTTTAAGATCTTTTTCATTTTAAAAGGTTACAGAAAATCGAAGTCAAATGGGGTTTTCGGAGGTTATTCTTGAAGAAAAGGGCTTCAGCCACTGAAAAACGATGTTCAGTCTCTGGATCTATATTTCTTAATGCTTATTTTCTGTGCTCCATTTGGAATTTAAACTACATTTGTTTTCTCTTTGTTAAAGGAAAGTGTGGGGAATCGGAATTGCACATAATTAAGAAATGTGTCTGGCCTTGCTAAATGGGTTTGGTAAAGTGATTTTATATATGTATAAAATGACTGCTTGAATCTATGGATTTCAGTGAACTCTCACTTGAAAGAGTGTGATACTAATCCATACCTTTGGCACACCAGTTCATTCTCATGCTCTATTTATCCATTCCATTTTGCCCAAGTCACTGAGGGAATTTTCCATTCAAGTTCATTTTGTTAGTAAAACTTTTCTAAGACATAATTTTGGGTTTTGCTTTTGGACTCTGGAATAACAGAGCAACTAATTCTTTCATCATATTCCTCCCTGGCTAGGGACAAGACCAAGGCTAGCATGGCACCTGGCTCTCTTTGACCGTTAAATTAAATTCCTTTCATATAAGAAAAGAAGTTACCTTTACCCTCAAATGGTATAACAAGCAGGCGAATTCAAGTACATTTACAGAGAAATAGGTAAATAATTTAGGCATATTTTTTACTTCAGCAATTCTATATTTTTACTTTATTGGGCAGTAATTGACTGCTTCTTTAAAAAGTGATTATAATTATCTGAACTGAAACAGATTCTTGGACTACTCTTTGTATTTTCTATTATACTTTTCATGATAAAATTTGAGTATGTTTATTTCTGGTCAGAGAACAGCTGGCACTTCAACATTTTGCCCCCCATGTGGTTGAATTGAAGTTGGAAGTATAGTCTTTGGTAAAAAATAAAAAGCAACTCATCGGTCAGAAGTAGTTCTTGAGGAAACACGTCTTTTATAGAAGGGAATATAAACTATAGTCTGTATGGGTCAGAGTTCAGTTGCAGATAACAGAATTCACTCCAGCTAGTTAAAGCAAGAGGAGGTTTATTTCAGGGCAGTACATTAATTGCATGAGTGTAGGAAAGATTGAGGAAACAGGATTCAGTTTGAGCTCTCAGTAATGACTTCAAAGCCACACAGCAGAACCCAAGCACTTAGGGAGCTGCTGCCTCTCCTGTAATGAGGAACCATACTGCCACTCCCACAGTGTGGAAACTGCCATGATCAAGATGCTGCTTTTGTTGCCAGCTCCAGAATCTTGCCACATTTGCTAGGATGCACACCAGCTAAATGTACAGTACCCTGACTGTTGGCACTCTTGAATCTGGTGATGGACACTAGAGCCATAATAAGACCGCTGGAAAAAACCAGCTATGTCCACATCTATGCTTGCCAGCAAGAACAGCAGACACATAGCTTCTGCTCCACTTCCTTCTTTGAGATCTCATGTAAATGCTAACTGGTTGAACCTAACTCACATTCAGAAACTTAGCTGCAAGGGAGTCTGTGATATGTGGTCTTCAGCTTTCCTCTGCAATTCAGGGAGAAGCACTAGAAGTGAGATGTTGAGTGGCACCCACATAGCTTTCACACAGTCATTTAGGCCAACTCTGTCAACATAGAAAATAGAGACAATTTTGTGAAGAAAGCCAGAGAATCTTTCCTTGTCAAGAGTTCTTTACCTGGGATCCACTGACTCCCAAATGGTCCATAGATAGAATTCAGAGGGCCCTTAGACGTGGCTGGGAATAAATTACATATCTATTTTCACTAATCTCTAACTGAAATTTAGCATTTCTTTACATTATGAGTGTAGGAAAGATACTGTAATAGTGTTAGTAGTTCCTGTGACTTAGTCATGGGAGAAGTCAAAAATATTTTCACATCATGCTACAGTTATCTCAAAATACCATTTATTCTCGTCACTAATAGACTTTCTCCTAGATCTTATTATTTAATGTGTTGACAACAAAGTGCATGATATTATTGTATCACAAATTGGTGTTTTTTAAAAAAATTCTGAAAACTATTTCAATATAATTGGGTTTGTTCATAATGCAATATTTTTTATTTTATAAATTTAAAAACATTATTCTGAGAAGGGGTCCATAGGCTTCACCAGACTGCTAAAGAGGGCACTTGAGGGAGAGATATTTCTGGTGGTTGCTTCAATTTTACCTTTGACTAACTAAGCTTGTCCTTTAAAATCAAGCTACATTTTCAGGATTCAACAATAGCAAATTGCACTGTGAACAGTTATATCTACTCGTGTATTAGTTTGCTAGGGCTGCTGTAACAAAGTACCAAAAACTGGGTGGCTTAAAACAGCAGAAATTTATTGTCTCCCAGTTCTAGATGATAAAAGTCTGAAGTCAAGGTGTCGGCGGGGCCGTGCTCCCTCTGAAACCTGTAGGGGATCCTTCCTTGTCTCTTAGTGTTTGGTGGTTTGCCAGCAATCTCTGGCATTCCTTGCCCTGTGGATGCCTCACTCCAGTCCTCCATCTCCACATGGCATTCTCCCTATGTCTCCTTATATTGTCTTCCCTCTGTGCATGCTGTGCTGTGCCCAGATTTCCCCTTTTTATAAAGACACTAGTCATATTGGATTAGGGCTCACACTAGGACCTCAACTTGGTTAAATCTGCGAAGACCTGTTCCTAATAAGGTCACATTCTGAGGTACGGGGGGTTAGGACCTCAGCATATCTTCTTTGGAGAGACACAGTTCAACCCATAACAAGTATGTTCAACTACCTATAAATTGTCAATGACATTGGTATTATGCTTAATGTTCTAATCTGCAGCTGGATAACAGATTTTAGAATAAATTTAAGTATAAATTAGATGATACATATTGAAGCCTATAATAATAATCAATTATCATATTTAGGGATTTTAGAAATGTATGATTTCATGGAGTTTTTGTTTCTAAAAATTAATAGGTAATGGGAAAATGGCAACTCTTAACAGAAGTTTCTTAATTATAAACCTAGGGGAAAGTACTTGACAAACAGATATGAGCGTTCATTTGGTCTGAATTCACACTAATCATTAGAAATACCTGATAAACTAAATTAAAATCCCAAGGCTGAGGTCCAGAAATATGTATTGGTAGAAGAGTGAGAATTACTGGTCTAAATTTTGCAAAATAGTGTATTCATGAATGAAGCATATAAATATTTATATAAAAAAATTACACATTGAATAGGGATTGGTATTTTTAAAACTGCCAAATTGTAGTAAAATTCAGAAACCTTAATTGAAACCATAAATGAGCTTTAGAGCAATTTGAGCATTTCTTAATCATGGCTTTTTTTTTGCTGTCTTTCAATGTGCCACAGATTTTAATAGATGAAGACACTTTTCAAACATACAGTCCATATATGAAAATGATTGTTTTCTCAGTGAAGTTTTTCTTAAAGTATCAGATGTATATCACATATGATATCACACTATTTTTGTTTATTTCATATTATTAAAAATATTGAGATTTTTATCATATGCAAACCTTGGTGATTAGGGTGAAGGAAGCTGGAACAGGATTTATACCATAGTCTACTGGTAAGATGAGTAATGCCCACAAGAAAAGAAACTGTAGAAACTAACCGCATATGACCACTATGTAGTGACTCCCTTCTCTATTCTGGGCAGTATGCCAGACATTGGGAGACCACAAAGAAGCTAGATATGTAAGCATTTCATGGTGCTTACAGTCTAGTAAACAAATAAATAGCTAATTTCCAAATGGGTGATGGTAAGAAGAGGAATGATAACGGAACACATAGTACCTTGAAGCCTACAGAAGGAGCTCCAGCACTGAGCATCCCAGCCAAGATCTGAGAATAATTATAAATTAGTGAGATGATGCAATGAGGAGGGAGAAGAATGCTCTAGGTAAAGAGAAGAGCATATGCAAAGGCCTGAAGACAAGGGTGCATGGTTCCTTGGGAGAACCGAAAGAGTTCATTGTACCTGGAACAGAGACTGTAAGGCAGAACAACATACAGAAAGATGAATATAGCCTTCTTGATACCAAAGGAAGCCACAAAAGGCTAACTGACAAAGGAGTGTGGTTAGGGAGGTGTTCAAATCATTAAGAAAATGAAAAGGTGAATTTTGGTTGAGTTGGTCAGGAAAGAGTCAAGAAAGAAAAGATAGTAGTTGACTGGCTACAATTTTGCCTCATTATTTTAAAAAAAGGAGGCATTCTAGAACTTGGGGTGTTGTGATCAAAGACAGGCAGAAAAGCCCAGAGAGTACAATGGAGGGAGGGTGCAGTCTGGCAGGAGGGTTGGTTTGGAAGCAAGGGTTCTCAAGGAAATGTCGGGAGGCAGGGGTGTGCAAGGGGCATTTTGGTTGTCACAAGGCCTGGGATGCTACTGGTGTTTAGTACTCCAAATCCAGGGATGCTAAACCTCCAGCAATCTGCAGAACCTTCAAGAATTGGCTACTCATGAAGATTTTTCATATTGGAAGTGGCAATAGCACTCCCATTGAGAATGGTGATAGGTGATAGGTTCTAATTAGGAATTCATCTTACTTATCTCTGTCCTCTTTTTAAAATGCAGATATCTCTCCAGGTTGATTAAGCCTTGATACATTCATTCAACAAATATTAGTGAGCACCTACTCTGTGCCAATGCATTTTTAGGTCTTACGTCAAAATCACACCTTCATGGGAATTAGTGTCATTAGTCAAGCAGGTGCTGGCTGGCTGATTGGGAAATGAGAGGGCAGATTTGGATGGAGATAAGAAGAAAGAGTTCAGATTTCTCCTGTTCTAAAATACCTCCATCCCACTACTCTTTCAAGTTCCCTACAGTGCAAACTAATAGAAAATAAAATAAATTGTCCATACCAACTCCCTCATCTTAGAGATCCTGTCTCCTTAGACCCCAAAAGTGCTCGTGGAGAAATTGGGCAAGGGGCCTAGCTCAGTCTATCAATTGTCTCTTCTTTCAAATATCTCCTTCCATTGCTTCCACAGTACTCTGCTGAGGGTCCTTTCACCTCTAGGAAGCTGCAGTAGTTCTCACCTCCTTTTCTGACCCAGCACAGTAGAGGGATATGCTGTACACACATCACCAAGAGACATATCATTATGGGTTGGAGGCAGGGGAGGTCAGAGTGAGTGACACGGCAGCGGCTGACAGGGTGCTGCCCTTAGGATGATGTGTGTGTAGCACAGTGCCCTACTCTCCATTGTCTAGTATCTCTCCTCCTTACTCAAAGGATTCCCCCAGGATCTAAATTTAACGTTTCTGCTATCTGTGCTCTGAGAATCGCAGCCTTCTATCCACTCAGACTTAAAATTTTGGTACCCTCTGACCCCTTCCCCTATCCTACACACAGGACATTGCCGAGGACTAGTGTCCACCCGTCCATCCCAATGCCATTACCCTATTGCCGGTCCTCATTGCATCTTTAATCATCAAACTGTCTCCTGCCGTTCATCTTGCACAGTACTGCCAAGAATCTGAATCTCTTATCAGAAGCTGTCAAAGGCTCCCATTCCTTATAGTACCAGTGAAGATCCTTATTACAAATGTTTGTCCTTATTTTCTTCTTGCCACTGTCACATGGTCTAGATGCCAAACACACAACTTCTTGTTCTTTGCCCTCAATCTCCATGTTCAGGCACATGCTGTCTTTGATACCTGTTATTTCCTTTCACCTCCTATCTGCACAGACACAGATCCTACTCCCTCTCAAGGCCAAGCCCATTGCCACCTCCTCCTCCAAACTTCTGATTTCTCCAGCAGAAGTAATTTCTGATTTTTCTGAGCTCCCCAGAATTGTTTTTGCAGCTGTCATTCACACAATTAAGTTTTCATACCTCTTATTATAGTAATTTATGTGCGCTTGATCTTTCCTACTAAACTGTAAGCTTCTTCAATGCAGGATCCATGTGTCATTTATCTGCAAACTAGCTAAATGCCTTGGACACAGACATATTCTTTAAAAACTTAAGAGTTAAAGTATCTTTGTGTTTGGAAAAAGCTGGGGTAATAATCTGAATTTCATTTGTTTAGAAGAAATATTTAATGCCCAGATAGGTTGAGTGGTAAATTCTTGTTTGACTTTAACAATTTAGTAATCGCTACTGTGCTTCTACTCTATGCAAACAGTCTTCTAGATGCTTATGAACTGTCCCACGATCGTGGAGCTTACAGTGGGGGAAAGAGGGTGTAGGGAAGAGAACTTGACATTTTTTGAGCACCCACTGTGTGCCAGTCACCGGATTTAGTGAATGTTATTAATGGGCGAAGCCAGGTAGAACCCAAGTCCCCCAACACCATATGCTTCTTGTCACTCCAAGGGCATCAACGTCACCTCCTTTACAGGAGCTTTCTACAGTTAGTCATCAATGAGGCCTGAACTTCTGGACTAGATAATTGGTTTAGTTTCATTACAGGTCAGAATCATTCTAGAAAAGAAAAAAGGGGGAAGAAATGTAAATTACAATTTGTCTGGTTTCACAGATAATGGTCCTGCAAAAGTATTCCTACAACTTTTGAAAAGCCATTGATTTTCACTGTTTCCAGTTTTGCCAACTCACTTATTTGAAGCCAATTGAAAATGCCTGTTTTCCACTTTAGGCCTTGGAGTCAATTTTGGTCAATTTCTGGTAGTTCCTAAAGTTTGCCTTCCTGACAGACCAGTGCCGTCTAATGGTGAAAAAGGACAGTCTGAAGCTCTTGGTTTTCTTAAATTCTGGGGAGGTGAGGGTGGGGGTGGTATCTGGTTTTCTTTATTCTATTTTTTAATGTAATTTTCAGAAATATATTGCAGCAAAAAGTAGAAACACCCCATTATATTTGTCTATGAAATTATGTAAGATATACAGATTTACTTATATTTTGCCTGATTCCAAAAGCATTTGTAACAGTTATAGAAAACACATACCAATAAAATGGTAAAATATTTCAAAAATAGCAAATGCCCAAGATTAGTAAAAACTTAAGCTAGATGAAGAGGTGCAAACCAGGAGAAAACACTATTTAAAGTAATTCCTATTGTAGTTGATCATTACTTATAAAGTGGGAAATCTACTGAATTTCCTGAGTTGGGATCTATCATTTCACTCCTCTAGATAGACTGGATAATGAGCCCTTATTATCTATGAGTTAACCACGTTCTCTTCTCTTTTCCTTGCTATTCTGTGGTTTTTTTCAAAAGTATGATCCCCACACCAGCAGCATCAGCATTACCAGGAAACTTATTAGAAATACAGATTCTTTTACTCCACCCCAAATCTACTGAATCAGAAACTCTCGGGTGGGGCCCAGAAGTCTATGTTTTAACAAGATGATTCTGATACCACTCAAGTTTGAGAACCACTGTTAACATCCCTATTAGAAACTAATTGGGAGTAGAAAGAAGATTAAATGTTAAAAAGCCTACTTTAAGCTATTTGTTAGCAATTCTGACTTGTAAAAAAATGTTTTTGGGACCAAGGAAATTGACACTAAATAAAACAATGTTGACTTCTCTGGATCTTAAGGTTATTTGTCTAGACCAACTTAAAAATAGGAGCTGGCCATGATTTCACAAAAGTTAACTTGAAATAACAGTTCAAAACATGATTGGACAACTCAAGTGTAGCACAGCGTTACTAAATCTGTATTTTAAAATTCTTTGAGTCGAAAAATGTTTTCAAGGAAAATATCTTCCTCTTTGAAGCTAACTTCAGTAAGACTCAGCCAAAATCATATTTGTTACATTAAGATTAGCCCAAATATCTGAAGAGCAGGCAAAAGATTATGATAAAAATTGTATAATTTATTACAGTCATACTTAAAGTATATAATTTTATATCTAAAATTCAAATTCAGAGTTGAAAAATTAAAGTTCAAAACATTGCTTTTCTTGTTTCTGTTGAGTTTTTTTTAATTAGCAACTGAAGAAAAATAATTGTATATTTAAATTAGCTGTTGAAGCACATTCACAACAGCCAAGACTTGGAAGTAACTTAAGTGCCCATCAGCTGAGGAATAGATAAAAAAGATGTGGTATATATATACACAATGCAATACTACTCAGCCATAACAAAAAAAAAAGATAAAATCTTGTCATTTGCAACAACATGGATGGACCTTGAGGGTATTAGGCTAAGCAAGATAAGTCAGATGGAGATGCCTTATGATTTCACTCATATGTGGAAGATAAACAAACAAATACATAGATACAGAGAACAGATTGGTGGTTACCAAAGGCGAAAAGGGGTGGGGGGAGGTGAAAGGGGTAAAGGGGCACATGTGTATGGTGATGGATGGCAACTAGACTTTTGGTGGTGAACACGATGCAGTCTATACAGAAGTTGAAATATAATGATGTGTGCCTGAAATTTATATAATGTTATAAACCAAAGTTACCTCAATAAATAAATAAATTAGCTATTGAGTAAGGCTGCTATAGGAATTGTTCTTATATATGGGTCATTTATAAGTTGGATTTTTTTTTTTCTGAGGAATATTCACTCCGGGCTAACACCTGTTACCAATCTTCCTCTTTTTTCACTTGAGGAACATTAGCCATGAGCTAACATCTGTGCCAGTCCTCCTCTGTTTTGTATGTGGAATGCCGCTACAACATGGCTTGATGACTGGTGTAGGTCTGTGCCCGGGATCCAAACCCATGAACCCGGGCCACCGAAGTGGAGCGCACGGAACTTTAACCACTGGGCCATGGGGCCTGCTGCTAAGTTGGATTTTTAAGTTGGGATTTTCTAAATAAGTGATAATGTTTAGCTATAAAATAAGTTTTTTAAAGACTACCTCTCCTCCTCCCTCAAAAAACAGAAGATTAAGAGGAAAAGAGTATGGTAGGTGAAATTCTAACATAAATCTGACCTATGTCAGGTTTATCAGAGTAGCTCACCAAAATCACTGGTCCACCCTTACTGTACTGGGTCATTTGAACTCTTCTAAATGTGTAGGTTTCTGCCATTACAGAGGTCCTGCCAAGACCTTCTTGGAGCTACTGAGTCAACTAAGGACCAGACCGCCAGCTCTGCCTATACATATAGAAAAATCAGGATACGTGATCAGAGGAAATAAATAAGTAGCATGCATGGCCTTTATCTCATTTTATTTCCTTTAGATCATTTCAGCCGAAGCTGAAAATGCTTTAAGAATGGATTGGGGGTAAGGCAAAGACTCTCAGGACAGTTTCTGATTTTACCTTTTGCATAGTAAAAGGGAGAAACAAAGACTTTTAAAACATTCTACCTGGTTGAAAGGGTGGGTAAAAAAAGGAAATAACACAGGTATTTCTGTGATTGTCCAGGAGTGGGCATAAGTTTAAAGAACAAGAGGCACACACTAGGTCATCTCTATTTGAGTCCCAAAGATCATCCACTGACCACGTACTGACCTTCTCTATAAGGTTCTTTCTGGCTGAGTGGAAATAATAAGCCGTTATAATGCCTCAAAGTTGAAACAATATTTCAAACTACCTTGTATCCCTCTACATCTCATCTTTAAAAGATATTAGTCTGAGATAGTAAAGCTTAAGGGGTCACCTCACCAGGGCCTCATGGAAGCACAGAGGAAAACTTCAGGATTGTCTACTCCAGATTGAGAACGTATCAGTCAGAACCAGCTGTCATTCAGTGAGTCATCAGGCCTCCTGGATTCTGCTTGTTACACTCATCAAGGTGACTTCAGAACAGGAAGTCTTTTCTAAAAGTGCCAGCCTTGAGAACAAAGAGTCCATTGATTGTATTTTGCAGCGATGTTTGACCTTCCCTCATGCCTCTGCCAAAACGAATTATTTTCCTGCCAGTTACCAGGAAATCCAGTTTTTACAAGATGCATAGGATCCAACAGCAGAAATTTAAAAAAAATTTTTTTGACTTTAGTAAATTGGGAAAGCTTTTGAAGGATTTTTCTGATTCATCTAAAAACGCTACTTCTTTGAATACAGAGACTAGAAGACTAGAAGCTTTTTTTTCCTTTTTTACTTTTCCTCTTCAGTCTTTTTTTGTGTGTGTGTGTGAGGAAGACCAGCCCTGAGCTAACATCCACTGCCGATCCTCCTCTTTTTGCTGAGGAAGACTGGCCCTGGGCTAACATCTGTGCCCATCTTCCTCTACTTTATATGGGACGCCGCCACAGCATGGCTGACAAGCAGTGCGTCGACAGGCACCCGGGATCCGAACCCACGAACCCCGGGCTGCCAAGTGCGAACTTAACCATTGCGCCACCAGGCGGCCCTGTTTTCCTCCTCAGTCTTAATGGCATGTCACACATGCACTTGTCTATCACCAAGTTCCTTGTGGGAAAAAAAAGAGTTACAGATTTCATAGTTGGGAGAAACCATAATGGTCGTCTTATCCAGCCATCCTTCCAATCCTTGACACCCTTTACAACATTCCCACAGGAGGTCATTCAGACTTACAGAGCTGGAAATATTCACAGGATAGTGGGAAGAAGTGGGAATGGAGGACAGAAGACAGTGTCAATTATTCCATTTATATTGCCTGCAATATCCTACTGATTTGGAAATTTACATAAATCCATGGTTCTCTGGAACTTGTATAGCCTTCTTCACCCTAGTTATTACAGTGTCTTTCAATCAGAGAAATGTGGTCTAAATCAGTGTTTCTCAATGTTGGCACTTTGCCATTTGGAGCCAGATAATGCTTTGGGTGGGGAGGGGGTGCGCTGTCCTGTGCATTGTAGGATGTTGAGCAGCATCTCTGGTCTCTACCCACTAGATGCCAGTAGCACTCACCTTCCCCCACCTCCACACCTGGTTTGACAACCAAAAATGTCTTCAGACATTGCAAAATATCCCAGGTGGCCCCAGGGGAGGGGAGGGGGAGTGTGCATAAAGTCTCCCCATCATGAGAACCACTGTTCTAAATTCAGAATGTGTTCTGTGAGATACAGGGTCCCAAGGAAACTCCAAATTATTTACTTTAGAAAGTAGTAGTTCAGATCATAACTATTTCCTTAATCAAATAAACAAATAGCTCCCTAATTGACAAAATGTTGGTACAAATCTCTTGGGTTTTTTGTACAATGAGTGTGGAGCAAATATTTTCGTCTATCATGCCTTACTGCGTGTCTGTGAAAACAGGCCACTGCAATAGGTGTGATAAAAATACAAATAGCAGAACTATTATGAAGGTTCCAAGACACCTTAGCTTTAAGATGCACATCAATTTTTGTAACTTTTTAGTGTAACACACACATACAGTGAAGGGCACATATCACAAGTGTACTGAATTTTCACAAACTGAACACATCATTTAACCAGCAGCCAGATCAAGAAACAGATTACCAGCACCCCAAAAACCCTGATATCATCCCCACTGACTCACTCCCCTCTTGCAGGACCAACCTTGATCATGCCAATATGGTTCCCACCCCATGGCCTGGCTGTTCCCTTTGCAGGGCTCTGCCCAACTTGCTCCCTTATTCCATCGTGGTCTGTATGCAGGTAGAACCTCCTCTGAGAGCCTCCCCGCAGACCTAAATCACTCTCTACCACCTTGTCTCTGCTTTAATTTTCTTTTTCAGCTCTTAGCACAACCTATTTTTTTCTGTCTCCCCAACATGTAAGAATCCAAGAGGATAAGAGCATTCTGTTACTTAGCATATTGTAGGAACTTGGGAAATTGAAGGCATGAATAAATCCAAACTTCAGAAATTTTAAGGTGAGGAAAATGCAAGTCTTAGAACTGAGGAAATACCATCATAATTCTATTTACTGAGTGCCTGCTATGTGCGCATAGCAATAAGCACATTTATCTATTATTTCCTTTAATTTATATAATAACCCTGCAAAATTGGTATATCAGTTAGGTTGCTCTCAGATGCAAGTAACAAAACCCAACTAAATATAGATTAAAAAGAATATTTCATATCTTAAGAAATGGTCCAGTGATAGGGTGGCTCCAGACTTGACCAATTCTGTAACTCAAAGATGTTATGGTTTCAGTTTGGCTTCTCTGTCATTTTATTAGCTTTATTACTCATGGTCACAGGTAGCTTTAGCCATTCCAAATATCACATCCTTGCTCAGCAATCTCCAGAAGCAGGTGAAAAGAGAGATTGTGCATATGTTTCTTTTCTTATCAGCAAGGATAATCTTTTCCAGACTCTCCTGATATCTCATTGGCCAAAATTCTCTTTTGTGTAGTTATGGACTGAATGTTTGTGTCCCCCCAAAGTTCATAAGAAGAAGCCTTGAGTCCCACCGTGGTGATATTTGGAGGTAGGGCCTTTGGGTGGTAATTAGGTTTAGGTGAGGTTATGAGGGTGAGGCCCCCATGCTGGATTAATGCCCTTATAGGAAGAGACACTGGACGGCTTTCTTTTTACCCCCCACCCCACCCCATGTGAGGGCATAGTGAAGAGAGCCCTCACTGGGGAACCGAATCAGCTGGCACCTTGTTATTGGACTTCCCAGCCTCCAGAACGGTGAGAAATAAATTCCTGTTGTTTAAGGCACCCAGCAGCCTATGGTTATTTTGTAATGGCAGCCTGAGCTGACTAATACATTTGTGCCTAAATTAGTCACCATCAAAGTGAATGAGGCTCGTGTGCTTTGGTATTTTACCAATCATTATTCAGCTCTATGAGCTGAGCAGGGTCTGTCTGACACCTGAAGAAAACAGAGTTCTGTGAACAGTGAAGATGAGAGGAAACGGCAATTAGCTATACAGTCGAAAATGTCTGCCATAGAAGTATTATTAATTCTCATGTTACAAATAAGGAAACTCAGATTAAAGCACTTTATATGGCAGAATCAGGATTTTAATCTAGGTGTGACTATTTCCAAAGTCATACACTTTCCACTGGATGATACTGCTAGTCAAAAATAATTAAAACAGAGTCTCTGATAATAAAGTTAAGAAAAGCTGTGTCTTTACAACCTCTCCTGAAAAAGTGGCTGAGGAGACTGGAAACAATTTTATAATGTGTGTGCTATGCCCACACCCAGATCTTGGCTTCTAAATAGCATTCTCCAAGATTAGAAATCAGAGCTCTTTGGAGAAATGGCTGTTTCTCAAGCTGGAACAGGGAAACTGAGATGAGCCTGGAGTGTCTTCTACTGCTAGGACGTAGGAAGAGCTCAAAAGACAAAAAGATGGGGACATGTCAAAGGGACACAGAATCTAACCTTAAAGAACTTCTCATGGCCAAAGCTGAAACTATTTGAACAACAAAATAAATAAAATAGTATTGGATTATAACCCACAGAATAAAATAAATATGCATGAGTCCATGCTAATATAAATGACTGAATAGCTAAATAAATAAAGGAAGAAGACACAAATCTTTCTTGCAAAGAATTCCAAATAATATGTATAGATGCCCCACCTAGAAGAAGTGAAGCTTACTCTCTCTCCTTCCTCTATCCCCACCCAGAAGTGAGCTAGACTTAGTGACTCACTTCCAAGGTATAGAGTAGGGAAAGGGAAAAGCAGTAACTTAACAGCTGAGAAACCTAGAAAGGTTACCTTAACCAATAACGTCATGTGGATATCATGTACCCTTGATATGATGTGATGAAAGGGGCACTTCACCACAGCTTGTGGTGTTCTTTCCCAAAACACAAAATCCCAGTCTAACCATGAGAAAAACAGCAGATAAACCCAAATTGGAGGACATTCTGCAAGAGACTTAGCCAGTTCTCCTCAAAATTGTCAAGGTCGTAAAGAAGGAAAAACTGAGAAACATACAGACCAGAGGAGACTAAGGAGACATGATGACTGCATGCAGTGTGGGCTCCTAGATTGGATGCTGGAACAGAAAGGGGACGTTAATGGGGAAAATGGTAAAATCTGAATAAATTATGGAATTTAGTTAACTACATTATCTAAATCCACAGTGTTAATTTCTTAGTTTTGACAAATTACCATAGTTATTTAAGATGTTAACATTAGGGGGAAATGGATAAAGGAACTCTCTGCACTATCTTTGCAATATTGTGTAAATCTAAAATAATTCCTAAATTAAAAATTTATTTAAAAAGAAGTGTGTGCTAGATAATTGAAACTGGGTATTGGCTTTGTTGATGCAAATAACCAATAACCATTCTATAGATAAGAGAGAGAGGTGAGTTTTACTTGAGCCAAATTGAGGATTATAACCCAGGAAGGCCTTTTCAAAAAAGGAAGAAAGCGTTCCAGAAAAGCATGGTTTTCAGTACAGTCATATCTTTTTAGAACAAAGAACATACATTAAACACACCCAGGATACATATTCATCAGAGTTTCAAAGAGGTATTCAGTTGCAAATTAGCAGGTCAATATGACCATGATGTCGGGAAAGGGACTAATAACAGGAGTTACCAATAGGGTGTAGGAGGGGAAGTGTGTGTTCTTAAGAGAGTGCATTCTTTACTTGAATGGTTAAGCGGATGTACAATGTACGTTTGATAGGCCTTAAGTCAGGCTTTCTAGGTCAAGCCGAATCAGTTTTGAACCCAAATAGTTAACCCATAAACCTGAATATGTGACAGTCTCTTGTCATTATGTGGCTGTTCGTTGTACTGTTTACTCCTTTTGTATATATTTGCAATTAAACATTTTTTTACTGTTAAAAATAAGTAAATTCATGAAATAAAATATAAGATTCTCTGCTTTCAAGATATTAGCAATCAAAAATAACAAAGTTTCTTGTGTTAACTACTGAGACAATAATGAACAAGGCAGACTGCGTTGTCTTTATCCTAAATGAGCAATTGATATTCCGTATCACGTTCTACAGCCTTGCTCCTCAAGAACTTTAACTTCAGCATCATTTAAGTACTAGTTAGAAATGCAAAGTGTAAGTCTGAACTCCAGACCTACTGAATTGAAATCTTCGTTTTAACAAGATCCCCAGTGAACAAAATACACATTAAAGTTTAAGAAGCACCATAACCATGTGATTTTCTGTGTTTCTTAAATAACATCTAGCAAGTACATTCCAATAAAAAAAATTAATGCAGATACTCTTATGAAGGGTTTACTTTTGACTAAAGGACTATAAGTTGCTCCCTTTTATTTATATCCTATTAAAACACATTATATTTGGTCAGAAGTATAACATTTACTTAAAATGACACATATTATACTTTTGCTAGGCCCAATAAGATTCTAGGGAAGAATAAAAGTGGTAAATATTGGATCCAGCCAACCCCTCAATACGGCCTGCACGAAGAGAAGAGACGATGATTACGAGGCTGGGCAAGAAATAAATTATATTTTAAGAATGTCCCCTGATGATGTGACACTGAGGAATCTTGGATCTAGTCCCTAGTCTTTCCTCTCCAAAATTCCCACCAGAGAAACATGCAGAGAGAAGTGATCCATCTCAGCATTGCCTTTACTTGTTTTTCATACCATGCCACCTTTGAAAATACTTTGCACAGGAAGCACAACTTTGGTTGGAGATATCTCCGACCATAGCTAGCTGGGTAAACTAATAGAGATGATGAGGAAGACATAATATATCTGACCATAAAATAGAAAATTAAGCATGGTTGTTCATCTGCTCCAGAGAGGCTCACACTAGAGGCTGAACATCAACTACCCATGAGTTTCTCTTTGGAAGGGGAGAGGCAAGAAGATGTAGTGACAATCTAGAGGAAAGAAAGGAAGGTGAAGGATCCACATGTGGAACAGACCCTCCAAGAAGTCTTCAAAGGGATATGAAGAAGTGAAAGAGACTCAGAAATTTTAGAGAAAGCCCTGTTTTCCATGTAGTTCTCTGTTTTCTTATAGTATCATTTACCAACAAGGGTTTCACGGATCCATGTGACCTGAGATGCAAATGGGAAAAGGCAAACAAGACCGAGAAAATTCCAATTAAGACAGATTACAATGAGTTAATGCATACATGGCAGGTGGGGAAGTAAAGGCAATAGATATAGACAGTTATTTCAGTTTGATAGTAAAACAAGGATATGGAGCAGTAGATTAAATGTTAGCAGAAACAAGGGCAGGATTTGTTTGTTTATTTTTATGATAGAGAAGATCTAAATATGTTTGGTTGCCAATGGGAAGGAAATAAACGTTTGATTAGCCAGTGGTGAAGGAACATAAAAGTTAGTGGAAGATATATCTTGAGAAGATATATGTGGGAGAACAAGTAGAAGAGTTGAAAATAAAGAACACAGATGGTGGTTAACCTTGAAAAGGAATCAGGACACCTTCCTTGGAGAAAGAAGGGAAGGAGAGGATGATTGAAGATAGAATCTCAGTCAAATAAAATGTGGGGTCACCTAAGAAGTGAGTGAGTTCAGCGGTGCGGTCAGTGTGATTGGTGTGTTCTCCCGAAGTTTGGAATGGTATGATAGGGCTACAATGAGAGAGAGACAAAGATAAGGCTACTGTGTAGTTTACGCTCTTTATGGGCACACTTTGAGAATGAAAGGGTTGCTAACAGATGAGACGCCTGCGCAGTAGGTGTCAACTGGAGTCTCCTGGGTAAACGTAAACATATGGTCACCCTAGAAACGAGCACCACCCCATGAAGGGAGCAGCTATTAACATGGATGTCTGATGGGTCCCTTAAGCCACTGTGGCCCTCCCTAGCAACGTTGCCAGTACAGGGTCAGAATCAGAGAGTAATAGGCTTACAAAGTTGGGGGAAAAGTGAGACAGGAATATTAGAAGGTTAAGAGAATGAGGGATCCCCAACTCATTGACAACATCTTTGGAATGGCTGGCAATAATCTACTAGTACTGTCCCATAGCATAGTCTGCAATGATGGAAATGTTCTGTAGCCACATGCCTCTGTGACTATTGAGCAAATTAACTATTAATTTCAAATAATTCATCTAAATAGCCACTTGTGGCTACCATATTATAAAGTGCTGGTTTAGATTAAGCCAGGAGACAAATGAAGCCAAGAGGAGATTAATGGACTATAAAGAAAGTGCAGCAAAAGTCATAAAGCAGGATAGGAGTTTATTGTGCAGATTTTAGAGTAAACATAACTGTATTTAGTTCTGTGTAATGATGAAGTTTGAAGTGTGACAGTGCTTGATAAGAACCAAAGAAAAGAGTTGATGGGACTGAGGAAGTTGAGGAATGATGTCCGAATATGGGACAGCCGTGTGTGTGACCCTGGGGGATGATGGGAGGTAGCTGGGGGTGCATCTCACACGAAAGACCTTGAGGAATGGTAAGTGGATCCCAGAGAACATGAGATGAAAACCATAAAGTAAGGAGAAAAGAATCAGCAAATGGCTAAGATTTCAAGAGGAGAGTTTTTGGTTTCTTTTTCAGATATTTGTTGTGTTCTGAGTTTTCTGAAGGAGGCAGTGTGGATCAGAAAGAATGTAGATTCCTTCCTCTAGCCCTGGTCGTTGAGGGGAGGCAAAGGGGAAAATTAAAATTTGTTTCCTTTTGACAAAAGAGGATAGTAGTGGTGGTTAAACTTTTTTTTTTTAATACCTATAATATCCTAAGCGGTAGGTCATTCATTAACAATGTGTTTAAACTGAATTGAGTGATAAATTGTATTAAACAACAAATAATTTTATTTTACAGATCTGCTTTAACTTTGGAAATGGACTCCATTTAGAGGTAAGGAACCAAGGGGATTATTTCTGTCTTTTGGACTTAGAGGCTTAATTTCATAGAAGACAATTTGACTTTGCCTTCCCAGATTAAACATGCAGACTCCCTTAGACCCAGCTGTTCCCATTCAAACAAGCGCAAGGGAACATATATCCAGGATGTTCAATGCAGCATTTTTTGACAATCTAAAGGTCCATCAGTAGGAGAATGGTAGAACAATTTATAATAACGTGGAAGAATGTCCATGAGGAGGTACTGAATGAAAAATCAAGGGGCAGAATGAGAAGTATAGTATAATACCCTTTTTATAGGAAAAACATTTTTATACGTGTGCAACTGGTCGTAAGAAAAGATCATAAAAGATATTAATCAAGCTGTTAACAGTGAATACTCTGAAGTATAAGTGAAAAAGTAGAAAGAAGTTTTACGTTATAAACTTTAATGTTATTTTAATTTTTAATATAATTTAATTTTTTAGTTATAGAATAATTTTTTCAAATGAAAACAAAAAATTCAATAACCTAGTGATAATCACTGTAAATATTTTGAAATAAAATACATTATGTAAAGCAACAAAATGAGTAAAACCTAGAATAACAATAATTTATGATCTTAAGATACTAGGTCAGCTGTATTGAAATTTTGGGGAGTAAAATATATATTTATCAATTAAAGCCCAACTGAAAATATATAGAATAGTTTTCCACTTAAGGTTCTGAAAACAAAAGATGGGCAATTTCATCCTTTACCCCATTCTTAAGCAATAAATTCATTAACTGACAGTTTCACTAGTTTTGGTCCAAGTGATATCAATAGGTTACTAAGATTTAGTCTTAAAACATTTAGTAATTCATTTTGTGTGTGTGTGTGTGAGGAAGACCAGCCCTGAGCTAACATCCGTTGCCAATCCTCCTCTTTTTGCTGAGGAAGACTGGCCCTGGGCTAACATCCGTGCCCATCTTCCTCTACTTTATATGGGACGCCACCAAGGCGTGGCTGACAAGCAGTGCGTCTGCAGGCACCCGGGATCCGAACCCGCGAACCCCGGGCTGCCAAGCGCGAACTAAACCGCTGCGCCACCGGGCGGCCCCAGTAATTCATTTTTAAACTATAAGCCACTACAGAAAAATGAAACTTCATTTTCAGTTAGTGAGAAAAAAAATTCTTGACATGGTGTATTATTTTTAATTTGCCCATTTGTAAGATCACTAAATTACTCTTTAGCCTTTTCAACTCTTCACTCTACGAAATCTTTTTTTTTTACTGATAAAAACTAAACCCTGCTGCTTTATTGTTCGGAGACAATCTCTTGAATGCCTGTAGCGTTTTCTAAAGTGTATACATTTCCTTTTTGAAAATGAAGCCTGTTAAGAAATATGAAATTTATACCTTAAAATTTGCACAACTATTTTTAAATTTTTAGTAAATTACAGGACACCATACTAATGTTTTAGGATACTTAATAATTTTTTGGCAATATTTTATTGTTGTAGGTCTTAAACACAAGAAATGAAAATAAGCTGCCTTCTAAACATACTCACTTAGTGCGGCAAAAGCGGGCCTGGATCACCGCCCCCGTGGCTCTTCGGGAGGGAGAGGATCTGTCCAAAAAGAATCCCATCGCCAAGGTACCTTCTCAGGAGAAACAGGAAATATATGCATATTTTTAAAATATGGTGTGAAAAGACTTCTATGTTCACTTTAAAATTTAAAGAAAATTATATAATGTACTTACGGAGGCTTTTAATATTCTGTATGTATTTGAAAATTAGCAGAGCTTAATTTTTAGCAGAAAGTGCCAACCTGAAGATCACCTTTCCCATTCTGGAAGATGCATCATTAGCAAAAATATTTATAATTTGGGGCTTTGACTCAACTAAGAGTTAAGTGATCTGGCAGTAGTTGAATCAATACTCAAAATAAGATATTATTGTCTGTAGGGGAGGAATAATTTTCTTCCTGCTACCCTCCTAGGTTCTCTGGCTGGGGCCCTGTAAATCGGACTGACAAAAGACAGATTAACAAGAGAAAAACAAAGAGAAGTTTATTAACATGTGTATCGTGCATATAACACCTGGGAGTACCCAGAGATGAGTAACTCAAACGTTTGGTTAGAACTTGGGCTTATATAGCATCTTAGCAAAGGAACAATAAATTTTTAGAGAAGTGACGAAGGAAAAGGACCTTGAATCTTTTCAAGGGTAGTAAATTGTGGGAAGGCAAATATATTGGAAACTGATGGTAGAAAAAGGCTAGTTAGTAAAGTTTGTTATGTGGATTCCTGGTGTCATCTCCAAGCCAATAAGGGTCTAAAGTTGTCCCTGATGATTAACTTTTGTTCTTCAGGTAGAGAGGGGAGAGAGCACACCTTTACAGATTTTGTCCTGCTTTTAGGCAAAGGGGGAGGGCAGAGAACTTTTCTCCCATCTGCTGCTTCTCAATTGCCTTCAGCCTCAAAATAATCCTATACCAAACTGCTTATGTTTGGGTGGCATATTCTGCCACTCTACACATAAAAAGTAATTTTCAAAATTAAAACAACCAATGTCTAGTAAGAAGGACAACCATACATTCTACTTGAGACAGTCTGAATTTATGCCCATTGTCATGGCTTAATAATTAATAACTCCTCTTTCACCCTCAAAGTATCCTATTTTTTGATTATGGTAATCATACTGATACGCGTCTCAGACTTAGCATGTGCAAACCTGAACCCTTGATTTTTTCCCCTAAAGGTGTTTTCCATAAGTTCTACCCATTTCAGTAAATGGCACTGTAATTCTATCCAGTTTTTAAAAATTGTGGCAAGTACTGTCAGTTCTACCCCCAAAATATATTCTAAATCTGCCCGCCTCTCTCCACTGCCACCCCCTCGTCCAGGTTAGTGTCATCTCTGACCTGCATTACAACAGAGCCCTTGACCTTGTCTCCCTGCTTCCACTCTTGCCATAGTCCATTCCCCCCACAGTCCATTCTCCAGAAAGCAGCAGGGTGAGTTTTTGAAAAGACAGAGCAACGCATGTTCACCCCCTTAGTGAGACCCTGTCAATAGCTTCTCGCTGCAGTGGAAGGAATAAACTCTGTACCCTAGCCTACAAGAGCTCTTGCAACTTGTTGGCCTTGACCTCCTCTCTGACCGCAGCTCCTGTCACCCCCCACCCCCGACTCTGCTACATCCTTAAACTGACACAAGCTCATTCCAGCCTCTCAACCTTTGCACTTGCTGTTCCCCCTGCCTAGAATCTCCTCCCTACAGATATTTGCGGGATCTCACAGCATCAGGCCTCTGCCCAAGTGTCACCTCCTCAGAGAGTTCCCTCCCCGCCTCCCTCCATCTCTCTTTATCTTGTTTACTCCATTTCAGCTTGGTTTATGGTGCATTCCACTCCAGGGCATTATGCTGTGTGTCACTTGCTTGTCTGGCTCTCTCAGTAGAGTGTGAGCTTCCTGAGGGCAGGGGCTTAGACCCTGGGCTCACAGCTCATGCCCTGTGCCCCAAGCAGTGCCAGCATCCAGCAGGTGCTCAGTAAAGATTTGTGTGAATGAATAAATGTTCATACCCAAGTGTTACCTTCCTCTTTCCAATCTTATAAATGTCATACATGAAGAGTTCCTTAAAAGAAAGAGCAGCTGTGGAACAGAAGACAACAATTTCCTTTTGCTAGCAACATGTCGTTTTCATAAAACCCTTCTAAAATCTAAATTTTTCATTATGGCTATATTATGTAATAGTATATGTAGTATTGTATATAAACAATCAAGTTTTTTAGTTTGGTTTGGTTTGGTTTTCTGAGATATCTGAGTTATTCACACATTCTTTCAATAGGTTTCCCTAAAATGCATTGATTCTTTGGGGTTCAATAAGCGTTAGCTGTTCTTACTAAATTTTAATTATACAAATTGTTAAGAGTAAAATTTATATAAAAAGCAAAAAGATCTTATTAAATTTCCCCAACTTTCCAAATTTTCTAGAGGTAATGCTGTCAACAGTTTAGTATCCTCCAGATCTTATGAAATGCATAAATATGTACATACTTACATATTCTTATATGCATACATATGTACATACAAACCAACGATTATGTCGGCACACAGTTTTGTTTTGTTTTTAACGTAAGTGGAATTATATAATACCTATAATCAGTACATAAAGATCTAGAATATTCTTTATAAATGCTATTATATATATATGCACATACAGATGCACATACAGATACACATACACATATGTGTGTGTATATATATGCGTATCTACTGTACTTGGCAAAGAAAGAGACATACAGAAGCACAAAGAGAAAGACAAACAGATAGAGAGACAGAAGCTCTCCATGAAGAGTAGTCATGGGACTGCTCCAGGTTCACCATTCCACTCCAGAACCAGAGCTGGTATTGCAGGAGGTTGGAGGCCCCACCTGCTGTTTCCTTAGTATTCTCAGCAGCAACTCCCTGGCCCCAGTGCATATTGGGAAACCCATGGGAAGAAAGCGTAATTAATCCTGAGGTTTCAGGACAAAGAACTGACCAGGGAGGTGGGTGGTGATGGCTTCAGTGATGTCTGAAGGAGGAAATTGAGGAACCAATAGGGGGCCACAGAGACCAATCATATTTACTAATGAAGAATTAGAGATACAGATAAAATTGTTTATCGAGGATGAAGAAGATAACTACAGAAGACCCAGCAGGTTAGAAACATTAATTTGCTGAAGTATTTTAAGCAGAGAAGGTGTTTGACTATTTTAATCCTTCTGTGGAAAGATGCCTTATTCATACTTTCCAGATGGTTAAATGGATTTCTGAAGGTGATTTTAACTTGGCAAATTTTACCTTATGTGCTAAATTTAAAATCTACCCCCCACAACATGTATCCCTAATGATATCTTAATTTTGTAACAATGCTAAGAGTAGTATCTCCCCACTTTACAGATAGGAACACTGAGGCACAGAGAGGTTATGTGACTGTCAGCATCACATAAGTGGTGAGTGGCTGAGACGAGAGGAGAACCTAGGTTCTCTGCCACCAGCACATCTGCTCTTGAGCCCTGTGCTCCCCCCACCTCCCTACTATCAGCATCATGACAACTTCAGAGGGAAATTTTACGTTAAAAATATTTACATGTAAGTTACAGAAAGTTTAACTTGAGGCATTCCTCCATTGTTTTTATGTTAGATACATTCTGATATTGCAGAAGAAAGAGGACTAAAAATTACATACAAATACACCGGAAAAGGGATCACAGAGCCGCCTTTTGGTGTGTTTGTCTTCAATAAAGACACCGGAGACTTGAACATTACCCGCATTCTTGATAGAGAAGAAACGCCGTATTTTCTGGTAAAACCAATTTTACATTTATTAGTTTGGAGTTTTCCTTTGGTAGTAGTTATGCTTTGTTTTATTTATTTATTTTTTGATCCATGGTAGTTCAATTACCTTACCTTAAATCTAATCTCTTCTATTATTTATGTCATGATTTCAGCTAACGGGTTACGCTTTGGATGAAAGAGGAAATAACTTAGAGAAACCCTTAGAACTCCGCATTAAAGTTCTTGATATCAATGACAATGAGCCAGTGTTCACCCAGGACGTCTTTGTTGGGTCTGTTGAAGAGTTGAGCGCAGCACGTAAGAGTCTATTATTTTTATAAATGAATATCCAAGGTCATTTTATCCCCACTATGTAACTGCACACTAAGTCCTCTATCTTAATGGAGGCTGAGTATTGCCCACAGGACAAATAATAATAGACCTATTGCTCTCAGTTTGGGACTGCTTTTTTGTGATAAGTTCAAAACACTTTACATGGCATCGTTTTTACCCTCAGAAGAGATGTGGTACATTGATGTGACAGCTTAGGTCTCTGCAGCAACTGTTCTGCCCCGTAGCAGGAAGCAGCCATGGACAATATGTAAACAAATGGGCGTGGCTGTGTTCCAATAAAATTTTATTTACAAAGGCAGGTGATGTGACAGGCTGGCTTTGGCCCACTGGCAGTAGTTTGCTGACCTTTGGCTTCCATTATTTGTACTGTCAGGTTTCTTGACAGCATTGTTCAATGCAGTGCTCCCTATGAAGACTTGCAGGAAAGAGTTCTCTTTGATCGTAATATAAATAATAGCTATGCTTCTCCTGAATTGTTTGTATTTTAATAAGCATGTATTTGTATCAGTTCATCCTTCTTTCTCTGTGTTGGTTATTAGAACTATTATAAATAAATTTGCAGCCCTTCTGTAGCAGGTGTTCAGGGCGTCATCCTAAGAATTGTATGTACTGACCTTGGCCTTGCCCTCATCTTATTTCTCCTACTCCTATACTTCATTTGCACTGACTTCCTCATCCAATTAGACTTTTTGATCTTGGTCAACTGTGATTTTGATATATGCCTGAAATCCTTTTTGGAACGAGCTGAAATTATAAATAAAGTAATAACGTGTGTGAGTGTGCTTAAAGTTGACTTTCATCTTGGACACCTTGCTTCTAACGCCAGATACACTTGTGATGAAAATCATCGCAACAGATGCGGATGAGCCCAATACTCTGAATTCTAAGGTATCCTATAGAATCGTGTCTCAGGAGCCTGCTTATCCTCCAGTGTTCTACCTAAATAAAGATACAGGGGAGATTTATACAACCAGCATTACCTTGGACAGAGAGGTAAATTAATATTTTATGTTAATTTATAAACATAAATTAACATAATTTATGTTATGTTGCTCGTTTTTAAAACTCTCTTTTATCCTTTCAGATTCTGCTCTCTCTTTACTTCTTTTTTTCCCCTAATTTTCCTACTTTATTCTGTATTCCTTATTCATAGAATAACTCCTGAAATTATCCTCTTCTAGGGATGTGCTATCTAATATGTGGCCATTGAGCACTTGAAATGTGACTAGTCCAAATTGAGATGTGCTATAAGTGTAAAATATTCACCAGATTGCGAAGACTTAGTATGCAAAAAAGAATGTAAAATATCACCTTAATAATTTTTTCTGGATTACATGCTGAAATGATAATATTTTGGATACTATGGGTAAAATATAATACATTTGTTTAAAATTAGTATCACCTATTCTTTTTACTTTTTTTAAATGGCTGCTAGAAAATTTTAAATTACATAAGGAAGCACTGTTCTAGGGCCTCTCCAGTCAGGACTCTGTTTGCTAGAGAGTTCTAAAGCAATGTTCCTTAATCTGTGTTTCTATAATAAAATGTCAGGAGTCTCCTTTACTTCTAATATATATACAGAGGGAGGAAAAAACTTGAAATAGGAGTCCTACATATGGTAATAGAAATATTTGTGAAGGACAGAATTAATGTAAATCCCAAATTGGAGGAAAATTTGAGTAGGTTTCCTAGAGAAGCTGTTCTCACAAACATTTCACGTTTATATTTCTACCTCCCCTTTAGATGAAAAGGCAAATATAAGATATTTAAAATGCTACATTCAAGAAGATTTTAACAGTGTGCTTGAGTAAAATGTTGATGATCCTAAGAACACTGAATTGTCATGAAATATAAATCATCGCCCAGGTGCAGTCAGTGTATTTTGTATCACTTTGGAAAATTATTTGACTCTGCCCGAGAAGGAGAGGATTGTACCCAGAATTCCTGTTGGAATTTTTGTAAAATCAAAGAATATTATTACTCCTAAAATTCTATTCTGCACTTTTCACATAAAATTAGAGTGGAAAAGTGTTATTTTGAATTAGTAGTGTGATTTTTTTAACAAGATGCTATCTCTGAAGTGTGGAAAGTTTAGCCAATAATAGTGGCTGACACTTATTGGGCATTTACCATGTGCCAGGTGCTATTTCAAGCCTTTTATATAGATTAACACATTTATTCCACCTGGAAACCCTGTGAGGCAGATCCAATTATTATCCCCATTCTATGCAGAAGGAAACCAAGGATCAAAGGGATTAAATGTATGTCCAACACAGGTAGTAAGTGACAAAGCCAGAAATGGAACCCAGGCAGCTGGCTCCAGAGCCTTTGCTGTCCTGCCTTTCACTAGCAGTTCTGCCCCACACAGGACCCCCCTGCATTGCTGCCCAGCTCCTTCTTAAACTCCAGCCACACTGAATGGGGCCATCATAAGGAACCACGTGGAAGAGAAGGGTTCACTTTGGAGTAACATCCAAAATGTCATTCTCTAGGACACATTCTCTAAGAATCATCTCAGGATGCCTGGACAAAGTTCAACAGGTTTTGCCTTCACTGGCCAAGTTTTCTTGGGGAGTAGATTTTCTTAGCTTGACTTTTAGCTGAGAATGAAATGTGGCGCCGTCACTTCCAGCATAGAGAAAACCACATTTTGAACATACTCTTTGTGCACAGACTATCTTAAGGAGACACTTATCTCCTTATAATATCACCAATGGCATATTTAAGAATTTGACTATCAACAACTCCTCTAGGCTTTTCTGCTCTTCTAGAAAAGCTCTGATGACAGATAAACAGCATTTTCACACAAGTAACAGCAGATCATGAAACTTATATACTCTGGTTCCTTCCCTTGATGATAAAGTGAACTAAAAACCAGATTGGGGAAACAATTCATATTCACCCCACCTGGATGTTTTCCATTGCCCTGCAGGAACACAGCAGCTATACTTTGACAGTAGAAGCAAGAGACGGCAATGGGCAGATAACAGATAAACCAGTGAAACAAGCTCAAGTTCAGATTCGTATTTTGGATGTCAATGACAATATACCTGAAGTTGAAAAGGAAATGGTAACTATTATTTTTATCACAAATGAACCTACTTATTCCTATTATAGTCCTAAGAATATATCACTTATGTTTGTTACATTAAAATAAAAATCGTATATTCATGTTTTGCAGTATGAAGGGACGGTTGAAGAAAATCAAGCCAATGTAGAAGTTATACGCATAAAAGTGTTCGATGCAGATGAAATCGGCTCTGATAATTGGTTAGCAAATTTCACATTTGCATCAGGAAATGAAAAAGGTTATTTCCGCATAGAAACTGATACTCAAACTAATGAAGGAATTGTGACCCTTATTAAGGTAAGTACTCAGTGTTCAAAACTGGAATGGGAGAAGTTGATGCAGAGGAGGAAACTGATATATTTTGAGCCCCAAACACAAGTGCTTTGCATACTCAATTAACTGGCATCACAATTGCTTGAGATAGGAGCCATCCCTATTTGCCCAAGTTCCATGGTTATCAGTGGCCATACTACAGTTCAAATTCAGATCAGGGACTCTAATTCTAACCTGACAGCATGATACCAGCATCTCTGTTGCTAAGCACACTTCCAGTCTTGCCTGCCGCCTGTGCCTGACTATAGCAGTCCCACATCGTGACCTCTTACCTCTACTGAGTATCCCCCAACTTACTATCTCTTATTGATCCACTTAACAGGAAAGCCAAACCTTCTTAATAATATCTAAAAACAAAAGCTGTTATAACTTGGTAAAGCTCTAATCCAGTTGTACTCATACTTAAGTATGCCTGAGATCACTTAGTAAAGCTGTATGCCAAAAATGTAGATTCCTCGACCCCATCATCAATAATTCTGATTGGGTGGGCTCAGGAACTTACCTTTATAACAAAAGTCCACCTGTGATTCTAATATAAGTAGTATGAGGATCACATTTTGAAACACAGGGTTTCTAACCTCTTGTGCTTAATTTAATCAATGAAGGGAAAATTAGTCTTTTTTTTTTCTCTCTTTTTTTTTTTTTTTTTTTTGGTGAGGAAGACCAGCCCTGAGCTAACATCCGTTGCTAATCCTCCTCTTTTTGCTGAGGAAGACTGGCCCTGGGCTAACATCCATGCCCATCTTCCTCCACTTTATATGGGACGCCACCACGGCATGGCTGACAGGCAGTGCGTCGGCGGGCGCCCGGGATCCGAACCAGCAAACCGCGGGCTGCCAAGCGCGGACTAAACCGCTGCGCCACCGGGCCGGGAAAATTAGTCTTATTAAGCATATGGGTTTTATACATTTGAAACTCATTACCCCACAGAATTTTTTTAAGCAAAAATTACAGGATAGATTTTTAGCTAATGGAATAAGTAAGGAAGAATATCAATGTATTTTTAAATGGTTTGTGATAGAGTTGCCTTTATCAGATTTTAAAATAAAATGCAAAGCTATAGCTTTCAAAATACAATTCCATTAAGTCACACACAGACAAAAATTGATTCCAGAAGTTTCCAAATTTTTACAAAAACTTAATATATGACAGAGTAGGTAAAATCTAACAGTGGGAAATGGAGTAATGATAATATTAATGTATAACAGAATAGAGAAAAATTTACTTGAAGTTTCGTGGTAATTCTGGGCACCATTTATCAATAGGCTACAATATGCATTTAGACTACCTTTCTTTTAAAGCCGAGAAAACTAGAATATGATTCCCTCATGTTTAAAGGGAAGACACTTTATGATTATTGAAGAAAAGGATAACGGACATCATTGACAAAATAGATTTATCTGCTTATATAGAAGTAAGCATACTTTTTAGTCATTGATTTTAGGTGCAACCATGCTAGATTCTTGAGATAAAAAGCCAATAACACCCAAAAAGAGAAGCAGTCACTTAGTGGTGAATGATGGAAGCGCTAGAATAGAAGTTTTTGCAATATACCGTGGTAGCACAAAAAGGGATATAGTTATTTCTGCCAAAGGGGTCATGTACAAAAAAATAGTAAAATTAGTATTAAAATTACAGCAACAGTTTGAGAAAATTACAAATTTACTGTCTCAATTGTATAAAGAATTGCTTCAAAATTAGAAGGTCAATAATCAGATTCCATTGAAAGAAAGTTAGACAAAGAAGATATACAAATAGCAAATATGGACCTAAAAAGATACTCAGCATCATTAGTTATTAGGGAAGATGCAAATTAAAACTATGTGAGATACCACTACACACCTACTAGAATGGCTATCGTCAAAAAGACCGACAGGGGGCCAAGTAGTTAAAGTTCCACATGCTCTGCTTTGGTGGCCCAGGTTCGCAGGTTCGCATCTGGTGCAGACCTAACACCACTTATCAGCCATGCTGTGGAGGCATCCCACATACAAAATAGAGGAAGATTGGTACAGATGTTAGCTCAGGGCTAATCTTCCTCAAGCCAAAACAAAAGAGGAAGATTGCCAATGGATGTTAGCTCAGGGCAAATCTTCCTCATCAAAAAAAAGAAAGACTGACAGCACCAATTGTCAGCAAGGATATAGAGAAACTGGAACTTCTATTTATTGCTAGTGGAAACATAAAATGGTGTAGCTAGTTGGTCAGTTTTTTACAACATTAAACATAAAGTAGTTACCTAATGACCCAACAATTTAGTCCTAGGTGTCCGCCCAAGAAAAATAAAAATATCTATTTACACAAAAACTTGTATGCAAGTGTATATAGCAGCTTTTATCATAATAGTCAAAAACTGGTAACAATCCAAATGTCCATCAACTGGTGAGCAGATCAAATGTGGTGTATCTATACAGTGGAATACTGTTGAGCAATAAAAAGAATGAAGTACTGATACATGTTATAAGATGAACCTCGGAAACATGAAACTTTGTGTAAGAAGCCAGACACAAAATATTTCTGGGAAATTTCTAGAAAAAGCAAAATGATGGATTTGGGAAAACAGATCAGTGGTTGCTTCGGGCTGGGGGATATGGGTAGGAATTGACTGAAAACAGGCAAAAAGGAACTTTTTGGGGTGATGAAAGTTCTAAAACTGAACAGTCATGATGTTTGCAAAACTGTATAGGTTCACTAAAAATCATCATGTCGTATGCTTAAAATGTGTGAATTTCACTGTAGGTAAATTATACCTCAATAAAGCCATCAAAAATAAGATAAAGGAGAAGAACAAGTAACTTTAAACTGTGGAAATAGAGATAGTAAATCATTACGTGAGAAAAATCCTCAGCTTTGTTAACAAATAAGTTTAAAATCTTTAATGCTATTAAAACTAGCAAAAATGGAAATGATAAAATATGTTGACAATTATGAGAAAAATAAGGGTATATACCCTCATATATTGCTCTTGATGCTGAAAATGTTTCCATTCTCTTGGGGCGTTATGGCCATTTATAGTAAACACTAAGAAATAGCCTTGTGTCCTCAGTACCTAGCCCTTTTCTTTTTTTAACATTGTCTTGACCTTCCATGGTCTTTGAATACAAATGACATTTGGCTGGAATATTTTATTTCTTATCCAGCACACATCGTGCCTTCAAAACAAGCATGTGAAGTGCAAGAGCAACTTAAAAAGACAACAAAGAGTGTATTTTCTCTAGTCATTTCTGTTGTGTGCGTGTCCCAACACCATAGTGACCCATATGAAAAAAGAGGCAGGAGAAACTGTTATCTATCCAGAACCCTACGGAGAGGATAACAAATTTCATAATAAATTATCCAAAAACAAAAGTAAACAGCTTTTTCGGTAATTCATGTACACATGTAATATATTTAATGTATACTGAAGAAATAAGCACAAATAGCCAGTGCATCTGAATGGTCAGGGCCGCTAGAAATAAAAAGCAACAGGATCTAAATAAACTTCGACTAGGTACTTCTTTTAGTGTTAGGATGTAACTTAACAGAGGAAAAATGATTTGTATGAAAATGTTCAGAGGCAGTATTAATTATATTTAAAAATTGCCAGGGGCCGGCCCGGTGGCGCAGCGGTTTAGTCCGCGCTTGGCAGCCCGGGGTTCGCTGGTTCGGATCCCGGGCGCCCGCCGACGCACTGCCTGTCAGCCATGCCGTGGCGGCGTCCCATATAAAGTGGAGGAAGATGGGCACAGATGTTAGCCCAGGGCCAGTCTTCCTCAGCAAAAAGAGGAGGATTAGCAACGGATGTTAGCTCAGGGCTGGTCTTCCTCACCAAAAAAAAAAAAAAAAAAATTGCCAATAGTCCAAATGCCTATTAATAGAATGGCTAAGTAAATTAAGCATATCTAAATAGTAGAATAAAATAGATATGTTTATAAAAAGAAAATGGAAAAATTGGAACATAAAACATGCATGCAGTGATAAACTGATTATGTCAAGTGTACTTTATAAATACCACAATTCACAAAGAATAGGAAGGTTAAATATTTGGAGGTTAAGGTATTTGGAGGAAGGTTAAATTTTTATGGCATTAGCAGCAAACCAGATATTAATAGACATTATGCTAGAAAGGAGGGGGGTAGGTTCTTTATTTAAACAAATTTGAAAAACCCTGGGTTTAACAAAGTTAAACAGTTGTCTTTCCTCCAGGAGGTCTCATTTTTTGCTCTGCTAATGTGCAGTGAAAGTCTATGTTGGGGGACAGAGCTGGCAGTGCTGCCACTACTTATGTGGCCCTTTTCACCAGAACACCCCCACGGAACACAGTTTAAGGAATACTCATTTATACTAAATGTCCATTAATTTTTTTCATTAAGGAAAAAACCCACTTCAAATTGTTAAAAATATATACATTTTAAAAATGATTTTGACCTTTAAAAAAATTAATTAGGGATGTTTCCTAAACTTTCTTAACATTATGAGTATCCAAATTGACAGAGACTTAATTGCATGGTATCAATATGAGAGTTGGAATACTCAGTGCTGCTGTATCTCCCATGTGTGAAATTACTATATCTAACATTAAAACCACGCATCTGTGTGTGTGTGTGTGTGTATGTGTGTGTGTGTTCTATGTGGGTTCTAGTTGTTTTCTCTTTTAAGAGAATTTCCTTTGATGTTGCCTTTCTAGGAAGTAGATTATGAAGAAATGAAGAATCTTAACGTCAGCATTATTGTCACTAATAAAGCAGCTTTTCACAAATCAGTTCAGAGTAAATATAAGCCTATGTCCATTCCCATCACAGTAAAGGTGAAAAATGTGAAAGAAGGCATTTATTTTAAAAGCGGCACGGTCTCAATTCGTACTAGTGAGAGCATGGATGAAGCAAGCTTAAGCAAAATAATTGGAAAGTTTCAAGCTTTTGACGAAGACACTGGACAACTAGCCCGCGTAAGGTAAGAGATAGTTATGAATGTATTTCCTTATTTTGAATTACTTTAAATGCCTATTTTCAAAAACTTGTAACAAAATGTGAACACTTCACTTCTTCCCACCCCAGCATTATAATTCCCCAAAGGTCTATAGATTAAATTCCCCAGAGTTGTACCTGTAATCGAGAGGCAGGGAGAAATTTCCCCAGACTCCCTTCCCTCCACCACCTGAGTGTGAGGCAGTGGCTGGGTCCCTCACCTCAGGACAATTCTGGCTAGTTAACGCTAAAAAGCAACACAGAGAGTGTTCAGAAAGAAACTTTCTAAAATCTGTCTTATTTCCTGAAAGGGTATTAGAGGTAAGAAAGGAGCAAATAAAATTTACTGCAAATTTCACTTTACACAAGTTTGGTTAAGAAAATAGTTGCATAATGTATTTTAGTATGATGAAACCAGTTTTATTTGCACATAAATCTTGGAAATTAATCTTTGTTTAAATTTTTTTTACTTTTTTTTTTTTGAGGGTGATTGGCCCTGCACTAACATCTATTGCCAATCTTCCTCTTTTTTCTTTTTTTCTCCCCAAAGCCCCACTACTTGTGTATCGTAGTTGTAGAGTTGTAGCTCTTCTATATGGGACACCACCTCAGCATAGCTTGATGAGGGGTGAATCGGTCCACACCCAGGATCTGAACCAGCAAACCCTAGGCCGCTGAAGTGAAACACGCGAACTTAACTGCTACACCACCAGGCTGGTCCCTAATCTTCATTTAAACCATGCTATTTGGTTCAGGGATTGATGAACCTTTTTTTTTATTGATGCCTTAGTTTATAACACTGTGGGGTTTTAGTTGTACATTTTTGTTTATCCATCACTTTGTGGATGTAACCCTTCACCCCTTGTGCCCACCCCCACCCCCCTTCCCCTTGGTAACCACCAATCAGTTCTCTCTGTCCGTGTGTTCACTTATATTCCATATATGAGTGAGTTCATGCAGTGTCTGTCCTTCTCTCTCTGGCTTATTTCACTTAACATAATACCCTCTAGGTCCTTCCATGTTGTTGCAAATGGGACGACTGTGTCTTTTCTTATGGCTGAGTAGTATTCCATTGTATGTATATACCACATCTTCTTTAACCAACCATCAGTTGAGGGACACTTGGGTTGCTTCCACTTCTTGGCTATAGTGAATAATGCTGCAATGAACATAGGGGTGCATACGCCTCTTGTGATGGTTGATTTCACGTCCATTGGGTAGATGCCCAAGAGTGGTATTGCTGGATCATACAGTATTTCTATTTTTAATTTTTTGAGGACTCTCCATACTGTTTTCCATAGAGGCTGCACCAGTTTGCATTCCCACCAGCAGTGAATGAGGGTGCCCGTTTCTCCACAACCTCTCCAGCATTTGTTGTTATTTGTCTTTGTGATTATAGCCATTCTAACCGGTGTAAGGTGATATCTCAGTGTCGTTTTGATTTGCATTTCCCTGATGATTAATGATGTTGAACATCTTTTCATGTGTCTATTGGCCATCTGTATCTCTTCCTTGGAAAAATGTCTGTTCATATCCTCTGCCCATTTTTTGATCGGGTTGTTTGTTTTTTTGTTGCTCAGTTGTATGAGATCTTTGTATATTACTGAGATTAATCCCTTGTCAGACAAACGATTTGCAAATATTTTCTCCCAGCTGGTGGGTTGTTTATTCATTTTGATCCTGGTTTCATTTGCGTTGTAGAAGCTCTTTAATCTGATGAGGTCCCACTTGTTTATTTTTTCTTTTGTTTCCCTTGTCTGGGTAGACATGGAATCTGAAAGGATCCCTTTATGTCCAATCGCAATTAGTGTACTGCCTATATTTTCTTCGAGGAGTTTTATAGTTTCAGGTCTCACTTTCAGGTCTTTGATCCATTTTGAATTGATTTTTGTATATGGAGATAGGAGATGGTCTACTTTCATTCTTTTGCATGTTGCTGTCCAATTTTCCCAGCACCATTTATTGAAGAGACTTCCCTCTCTCCATTGTATGTTCTTTGCTCCTTTGTCGAAGATTAGCTGTCCATAGGTGTGTGGTTTTATTTCTGGGCTTTCAATTCTGTTCCATTGATCTGTGTGTCTATTGTTGTACCAGTACCATGCTGTTTTGATTACTGTAGCTTTATAGTATATTTTGAAATCAGGGATTGTGATGCCTCCAGCTTTGTTCTTTTTTTTCAGAATTGCTTTAGCTATTCGGGCTCTTTTGTTGCCCCATACGAATTTCAGTAGTTTTTGTTCTATTACCGTGAAGAATGACATTGGGATTCTGATTGGGATTGCATTGAATCTGTAGATTGCTTTAGGTAGAATGGACATTTTCACTATATTTATTCTTCCAATCCATGTGCATGGAATATTTTTCCATTTCTTTATGTCCTCCTCGATTTCTTTCAATAGTGTCTTATAGTTTTCATTGTATAGGTCTTTGACCTCCTTGGTTAAATTTATTCCCAGATATTTTATTCTCTTTCTTGCAATTGTAAATGGGATTGTCTTTTTGAGTTCTCTTTCTGTTTTTTCATCATTAGGGTATAGAAATGCAATTGATTTTTGTAAGTTGATTTTATACCCTGCCACTTTACTGTAGTTGTTGATTGTTTCTAGTAGTTTTCCGATGGAATTTTGGGGGTTTTCTATGTATAGGATCATGTCGTCTGCAAATAGTGAGAGTTTCACTTCTTCATTGCCTATTTGGAGTCCTTTTATTCCTTTTTCTTGCCTAATTGCTCTGGCCAGAACTTCCAGTACTATGTTGAATAAGAGCGGTGAGAGTGGGCACCCTTGTCTTGTTCCTGTCCTCAAAGGAATGGCTTTCAGTTTTTCCCCATTGAGTAGGATGTTTGCTGTAGGTTTGTCATATATGGCCCTTATTATGTTGAGGTACTTTCCTTCTATACCCATTTTGTTGAGAGTTTTTATCATAAATGGATGCTGGATCTTGTCGAATGCCTTCTCTGCATCGATTGAGATGATCATGTGGTTTTTATTCTTCATTTTGTTAATGTGGTGTATCACGTTGATTGATTTGCGGATGTTGAACCATCCCTGTGTCCCTGGTATAAATCCCACTTGATCGTGGTGTATGATCTTTTTGATGTATTGCTGTATTCAGTTTGCCAATATTTTGTTGAGGATTTTTGCGTCTATGTTCATCAGCGATATTGGCCTGTAGTTTTCCTTCTTTGTATTGTCCTTGTCTGGCTTTGGTATCAGCATGATGTCGGCCTCATAGAATGTGTTGGGAAGTATTCCATCTTCCTCTATGTTTTGGAATAGTTTGAGAAGGATAGGTGCTAAATCTTTGAACGTTTGATAAAATTCTCCAGGGAAGCCATCTGGTCCTGGGCTTTTATTTTTTGGGAGGTTTTTGATTACTGTTTCAATCTCTTTACTTGTGATTGGTCTGTTCAGATTCTCTATTTCTTCTTGATTCAGTTTTGGGAGGTTGTATGCGTCCAAGAATTTGTCCATTTCCTCTAGGTTGTCCAATTTGTTGGCGTAAAGTTTTTCATAGTATTCCCTAATAATCCCTTGTATTTCTGTGGTGTCTGTTGTAATTTCTCCTCTTTCATTTCAATTTTATTTATTCGAGTCTTCTCCCTTTTTTTCTTAGTGAGTCTGGCTAAGGGTTTGTCAATTTTATTTATCTTCTCAAAGAACCAGCTCTTTGTTTCATTGATCCTTTCTACTGTTTTTTTGGTTTCAATTTCATTTATTTCTGCTCTGATTTTTATTATTTCCCTCCTTCTGCTGATTCGGGGCTTTGTCTGTTCTTCTTTTTCCAACTCTGTTAGGTGCAATTTAAGGTTATTTATTTGGGACTTTCCTTGTTTGTTAAGGTGAGCTTGTATTGCTATGAATTTCCCTCTCAGGACTGCTTTTGATGCATCCCATATGAATTGGTATGGTGTATTTTCCTTTTCATTTGTCTCCAGATAGCTTTTGATTTCTCCTTTAATTTCATCAATGACCCATTGGTTGTTCAGTAGCATGTTGTTTAGTCTCCACATCTTTGTCCCTTTCCTAGTTTTTTCCTTGCAGTTGATTTCTAGTTTCACAGCATTATGATCAGAAAAGATGCTTGTAATGATTTCAATCTTCTTAAATTTATAGAGGTTTGCCTTGTTTCCTAATATATGGTTTATCCTTGAGAATGTTCCATGTGCACTTGAGAAGAATGTGTACTCTGCTTTTTTTGGGTGGAGTGCTCTGTATATATCTATTAAATCCATTGCGTCTAGTTTCTCGTTTAAGTCCATTATTTCCTTATTGACCTTTTGTCTGGATGATCTATCTATTGATGTAAGGGGGGGTATTAAGATCCCCTACTATTATTGTGTTATTGTTAATATCTCCTTTAAGGTTTTTTAGCAGTTGTTTTATGTACTTTGGTGCTCCTGTGTTGGGTGCATAGATATTTATAGGTGTTATGTCTTCTTGGTGAAGTATCCCTTTTATCATTATATATTGCCCTTCTTTGTCTCTCATTACCTTTTTTATCTTGAAGTCTACTTTGTCTGATATAAGTATGGCTACTCCTGCTTTCTTTTGTTTGCCATTAGCTTGGAGTATTGTTTTCCATCCTTTTATTTTGAGTCTGTGTTTGTCTTTAGAGCTGAGATGTGTTTCCTGGAGGCAGCAGATTGTTGGATCTTGGTTTTTAATCCATCCTGCCACTCTGTGTCTTTTGATTGGAGAATTCAATCCATTTACATTTAGAGTGATTATTGATATATGAGGGTTTAATGTTGCTATTTTATTGTTCATCTTCTGGTTCTTTTGCATTTCCTTCGTTTCTTGTCCCTTGTGTTTCGGACTGCAAATTCAATTTGGTATTTCTGCATGCTCATTCTCTTGGTTTTCTCTTTATTTGTCATGTGTGGTTCTCTTCTGGTTTTTTGTTTAGTGGTTACCATGCGGTTTATATAAGCGATCTCCTGGATAAGAAAGTACATTTTCAGATGCCTCCTTTTTCCTGAGGCTGAGTCGATTCCATCCCTAACCTCTTCCCCTCCTTATTTGTTATCTCTTTATTCCTGATTGTGTCATGAATGTGTGTTTCCAGTGATGAGCTTGAATTAATTTTTGATGTTTTCCAACTGTATTTTGTTCTGGTTTAGTCTCCTTGCTTTTCTCCTTGCTGAAATCTTTGTATCCCCTTTCTCATTTGTTTTTTTTCAGGCCTAAGGGCCTTCTTGAGCATTTCTTGTAGTGGGGGTCTTGTGGTGACGAACTCTCTTAGCTTTTGTTTATCAGGGAGAGTTATTGTTTCTCCATCGTATTTGAAGGATATTTTTGCTGGATAAAGTATTCTCGGCTGAAGGTTTTTGTCTTTCATGATTTTGAATATATCATTCCAGTCTCTCTTAGCCTGTAGAGTTTCTGTCGAGAAATCAGCTGAGAGCCTGATGGGGTTTCCTTTGTATGTTATTTTGTTTTTTTGTTTAGCTGCCTTCAATATTATTTCCTTGTCATGGGTATTCTTCAGGTTTGCTACTATGTGGCAAGATGATTTTTTATTTCTGTTTATATATTTAGGTGATCTATTGATTTCATTCACTGTTATTTCCCTCTCGTTCCCTAGGTTGGGGAAGTTCTCAGCTATTATTTCTTTGAACAAACTCTCTGCTCCTTTTTCTCTTTCTTCTCCTTCTGGAATACCTATTATCCTTATGTTGCTTTTCCTCATTGAGTCTGATATTTCTCAAAGAATTTCTTCATTTCTTTTTAGTCTTAGCTCTCTCTCCTCCTCTATCAGGAGCATTTCTGCGTGGCTATCCTCAATAGTGCTAATTCGTTCCTCCATATTGTCAGTTCTGCTCTTTAAAGACTCCATTTTTTCCACTATCTCATTGATTTTGTTTTTCATCTCCAATAATTCTGATTGGTTTTTCTTTAGGTTTTCAATCTCTTTTGTGACATAATCCCTGAATTCGTTGATTTGTTTCTGTGTGTTCTCTTGTATTTCGTTGAGTTTATTTATGATAGCTATTTTGAATTCTCTGTCATTCAGGTTATCAAATTCTGTGCCTTCAGGGTTGGTTTCTGGGTGTTTGTCATTTTCCTTTTGGTCTGTAGCCCTGGCAAATTGTCGCAAGGTTCCGACGGGGACATCCTTATTTTTTCCCCCCCACCATGATAATTTGGTCCTGCAGATTCCCCCTGCTGCCACTAGATGGAGATCGCGAGTGGTTTGCTCTGAGGCAGCTGCAGCCCCCGGAGGGATTATGCTGAAACGCCGGGTGTGTGGGGGGAGGGGTCTTCTCTTTCTCCTGCTTGACCCGGGGGTTTCCTTTCTGGCTCTCTTAGGGTGTTTGCTACACCCCCTAAACAGTCCGTCGTCGCTTCCCAGTGGGGATCTCGCGACAGTCTGTGAGAGCACCTGGATGGCGATAGTTTTCCCCGCTGTGGGCCGCCCCTCCTCCCTCTGTCTGCGAACCGCGCTGTCTTTGCTGATCGATTGGGGAGGGGGAGTACAACCTCCTACCTCTCCTCCCGTCCTCCTGGGCTTCCCACGCCTCCACCGTCCGATGTATGGCAGCAGGGGTTTCTCAGAAGTCCTTCGTAGTGTTTGATTGAGCTCTGTTGGAATGTGAATGATGTTTTCGTTGTGTCGTAGGGGGCAGAGATTCAAAGAGGGAATCTCACTCCGCCGTGATAGTGACGTCACTCCTGATGAACCTTTTATCATGTGTGTCCTGATCATGGTGACCTTTACTCAGAGTATTTTTTTGTTCTTTATTTATATATTGTTGTGGTGAAGAAGACCAGCCCTGAGCTAAGATCTGTTGCCAATCCTCCTCTTTTTTTGCTGAGGAAGACTGGCCCTGGGTAACATCCGTGCCCATCTTCCTCTACTTTATAAGGGACACCACCACAGCATGGCTGACAGGCTGTGCGTTGGCCGTTACCCGGATCCGAACCCACAAACCCTGAGCTGCCAAACCATGAACTCAACTGCTGTGCCACCCGGCTGGGCCCACTCAGGGTGCATTATTTGAGAACCTACTAGATGCCACCACTATGCTGGAAGGGACTGGATTGTGCCCCCTCTGTAGTGACACCTTAGGTTTGCATGATATGTTGAAATTTTCTAAGTAAATTTACATCTTAGATCTCAGAACCATGCCATGGAAAGACAACTCTGCAGGGCTATTATTTATGGAGCTCTAGTTATAGTGATTCTGGTCGAATTTAAAGAAGCCCCACCTGCCACCCAGACACACAGCTTGTGTGCCTTTCTGCTGTCAGTGGCAGAGTTTGGTTGCTTGACTGTCCTTAGGCATGTGTCCCTGGGTGCCAGTACTTCGTTAAACATTGTATTGAGATGCATGGCCGACTGTAGCAAGAATGGGAATGTGAAGGAAGCTCTTCAATGGTCTCTTTCCTTTTATTGGAATTCATCAGCCAATAGTAGCAAATAATTTCTTCCCAAAATAACATTAGCTTCCACTGTGTTTTCTGCGGTCATGGTGACCCTTTTTGCCCACCCTACCTGCAGGAACCAGCCCTCTTTCTCTTGAGTTTTGTAGTCTGGTTTTTATTTTCAGTGGTCTAAATCTATCAAGGCAGTCCCTAACTGAATCCCCAGAATTGGGGATGAATCTTCCATATGATAATTTCTCCTGCTGTCCACTGAGAAGCTTATGTTCTAATGAATTATCCTCCAATAATATTATGGCTATCTATTGAAACTTCTATTTCCCACCTAACTGTTAAGTTTGGCTGCTTTTTTTTTTTTTTTTTTTGCTGAGGAAGATTCAGCCTGAGCTAACATCTGCTACCAATCCTCCTATTTTTTTTTGCTTGAGGAAGATTAGCTGTGAGCTAACATCTGTGCCAGTCTTCCTCTATTTTGTATGTGGGACACTGCCACAGCATGGCTGATGAGTGGTGTAGGTCTGTGCCCAGGATCCGATCCCATGAACCTGGGCCACCAAAGCAAAGCACGCCAAACTTAACCACTAAGTCACGGGTCGGCCCCTGGCTGCTACTTTTATTAAGAGCTATGAATATTTCAAAAGATTATATGTTCTGCCTGGAAAAACAATGAATGATGTTTCTTTATTTCTCAAAAATGTTTTCTTTTATTCTTTAGCATACAATTACAGAACTTTAGAATGAGAAAGATCAACTAAAACCTATTATTTTACAGATAAGGAATGAGAGACACACAATTAAGTTAAATTATTTTCCAGTGTTCACCTAACTAATTAGTGGTTGCTATTTAGAAATGCTGATAAGGAAAGCAGAAGAATTATTCCCTTAAATTTATCGTAATTTACTGTTTTACTGATTATTCATATGCATCAATTGTTTATGGATATTTGACATAACATGTGAACTGCCATCTTACTTTGAATGGCGTCTAGTTTCTACAATAGAGAAGAACAGTTAGAAAATTCCATAAATGAGATCACACAAAACATTCCATTGTGAAATGTGGTCATTATTGCTATGACTCTGCCTTTGTTATAAGTATGAATGTGGGAAACCATTGATGACAACTAAGTCGAAGCTTTAAAATTCCAGACATGAAATTCAGAAATACTTGTGAAAATCCAAATGTATTATTTCCTGGTAGAAATATTAAAAGGCAGAAAAATTTAGTTCAGATATATAATTGGAATTTTTAAAAATAGCAGTATAAATAATTATTGCTGTAAATTAGCCACTCATTAATAGAAACACTTAATAGAAAATAAATTATCAACTTAACTAAACCAAGATACTCATATCTTTGGTCTGTGTTTGTATTTGGTTGTATTTTAAACCCAATGGTATTAAATTGCATACATTTCTGAAGACATAATATGAACATTCTCCTTACCTTCCCAAAGCTATCTCTTTCCACACCAATTCTCCTGGCTCACTTTATCAGCACTGTTTTCTCCTTAAACCGTCTCTACCTGAAAGAAGTCTATTGCTCCTAACAGTCAATAATACCCCCAAATTGTAAAGTACTTCCATTTAAGGCAGTCATTGATTTTTAAAACTGGTATTTTAAAATATTGATACTATGCCAATAAACAATAGAAGGTACTTGTCTCCACCAGTTCTTGTCAGGTAACCAAGTTGTTCTCCAAAGGTTTACACCAAATTTTTTTTTTTTTACCATTTTTTTTATTGATGTCTTAATAGTTTATAACACTGTGGGGTTTTAGTTGTACATTTTTGTTTGTCCGTCACCTTGTGGATGTAACCCTTCACCCCTTGTGCCCCCCCATCCCCCTTCCCCTTGGTAACCACCAATCAGTTCTCTCTGTCCGTGTTTACACCAAATTTGAGGGAGACTAGATCAAAAGCTGTGAGACAGACTGCAGAGCAACTTGCAAATGTCCTGGGTTAGAGGGGGATGTTAGCCTTTTCATTTATGTCTTGGATATGTTACAAAAATAAGGAAGGTTCCAAAGTAAGTGTACTATGCTATAAAGGGAGGGGCTTTTAGGATAGTTTCAAGAAATTAAAAATATTCCACACTAATGTCTGTAACAAGAACAAGTATAATGAAGAAAAATTAAGCTAGAAGGAGTTAGAGATTCTCAATTTATCCAGAATCCAAAATTAGTTTTATGTTTGTCTTATGACAGATATGCCAAATTGGAAGATATAGACAATTGGATCTCTCTGAATTCTGACACATCTGAAATTAGACTTGTAAAAATTCCCGATTTTGAATCCAGATATGTCCACAATGGTACATACACGGCAAAGATTTTGGCTATATCAGAAGGTAAGTTATTGAGTAGATATTTTTCTCGGTTATATGTATTTAGGTTTTATTTTCCAACACCAGAGACTTTCGTTTTGACCTTGTGGAAAAACCAAGTCTCTCCAGTGGATAAACCTTTCTACTTACTTAGTGGATTAAAAGACATTACTTGATCCAAATATGAAAACATATTCTAGGATAGAGTGTCCTAATTTGTTAGTACCTTCTCTTTACCAAATTAGCAAGAGGATCCAAACTTTGTCCACTGTCAGCAATATAACCAGAATATACATATTGTCTCTTTCTTATTTTTAAGATTATCCCAGAAAAACCATCACTGGCACCATTGTTATCACGGTTGAAGACATCAATGACAATTGCCCCACACTGATCAACCCGGTGCAGACTGTCTGTGATGACGTGCAGCATGTGAACGTGACTGCAGAGGACCTGGATGGATCCCAATACAGTGGGCCTTTCAGTTTCTCTATCATTGATAAACCAGCTGGAATGGCAGAAAGATGGAAAATAGTACATCAAGAAAGTAAGCAAAATCATTGGACTACATATTTAAATATTAAACTTGATAGAAACCTAAAATCTTCATAATATAGGCTGTGGGTTTTTTTCATAAATGATATTTCCAATACATTTTTTAAAGGAGTTTATAAAATGAGGTTCCGAACCTCAGACATAGTGTCTTTTATCTGCTTATAACAAATACCCCATTTGGAGTAACAGAAGAGGGAAAGAAGAAAAATGACCTAATGTCTTAAAGATACATGTGTATTCTCTAAATTGTTCTTAAAGTGGTTGTTTTGTCTTATAAACTGAGGAGTATCTTGCCTGTCCAAGCACAGCAATCAGAGTAGGTGCCTTAAAAAATCTTAACTTATGGTAACAATTCCATTAAAAATAACATTTATTGATCACTCACCATGTGCCAGGCACTCTGCTGGCCCTTCATATGCATCGTCTCATTTAATCCTTATCCCATAACATTATTTTCTCATTACAGCTGAGGAAACCTTGGCTTGACTAGAGTTAAACAGCTTGTTCAAAGTCACAAAGCTAGTAAGTGATGGACACAACATGAAGAAGGGTCTGTGACGCCCCCATGCCAGATGGCCACGTGTATATATCCATATCTTGGACATATCCCCCTTGTTGACATGAGCTTTTGGGTTCCCTCAAGGGTGGTTTTGAATGTAGAAAAACCTATCCAGAAGACTGTTTTGTTCTAAAAGATTAGTGTTCATTTCAGAAAATTTTCAAATATATTACCCAAGTTTTTCTTAATTTACAGATTTACTGTTATTTTAAGTCTAACAAATTTTTGCAATCATTTTAAGAGGCTTTCAATGATGTTTCGTCCAGTTTACAAGTTAAACACCTTCAACATTTCAAACTACATTCTAAATTTAGTGTATTTGGTTCCTATTTTGCATATTTCAATGATCTGAATTAACAAATAAAATCCTCCTGTGATCCCTATACTCTTACAATTCTGATAAATTTAACTTACAAATACATTGAACCTGAAATTCTCTTCAATGGTCCAATACTGAACAAACCAGTGATATTGCAACCTAAAACCACAAGTCTAAATCAGTAACACAATTACAGGCATACTAGTTTATTGTGCTTCACTTTACTGCGCTCTGCAGATAATTGCATATTTTGCAAATTTAAGATTTGTGGCAACCCTGCATTAAGTCTATCATTGCCATTTTTCCAACAGCATTTGCTCACTTCGTGTCTCTGTGTCACATTTTGGTAATTCTCGTGATATTTCAAACTTTTTCCTTATTACTATGTTTGTTATGGTGATCTGTGATCAGTGATCTTTGATGTTCCTGTCGTAATTATTTTGGGGAGCAATGAACCACACCCATAGAAGACTGTGAACTTAATCGGTAAATGTCGTGTGTGTTCTAACTGCTCCACTGACCAGCCATTCGCTTGTCTCTCTCCCTCTGCTTGGGCCTCCCTATTCCCTGAGACACAACAATACTGAAAATAGGTCAATGAATAATCTTACGGCAGACTCTTGAGTGTTCAAGTGAAAGGTAGTGTCACACTTCTCTCACTTTAAATGAAAAGCTAGAAATGATTAAGCTTAGTGAGGAAGGCATGTTGAAAGCTGAGATAGGCCAAAAACTCTTGCACATAACAGTTAGCCAAGTTGTGAATGCAAAGAAAAAGTTCTTGAAGGAAATTAAAAGCGCTACTCATCAACACATGAGTGATAAGAAAGCCAAACAGCCTTTTGCTGGTATGGGGAAAGTTTCAGTGGTCTGGATAGAAGATCAAGCCAACCACAACATTCCCTTAAGCCAAAACCTAATCCAGAGCAAGACCCTAACTCTCTTCAGTTCTTTGAAGGCTGAAAGAGGTGAGGAAGCTGCAGAAGAAAAGTTTGAAACAGCAGAAGTTGGTTCATGAGGTTTAAGGAAAGAAGCCATCTCCATAACATAAAAGTGCAAAGTGAAGCAGCAAGTGCTGATGAAGAAGCTGCAGCAAATTATCCAGAAGATCTAGCTAAGATAATTAATGAAGGTGGCTACACTAAACAACAGATTCTCAATGTAGACAAAACAGCCTTATATTGGATGAAGATGCCATCTAGGACTTTAACAGCTAGAGGAGAAGACAATGCCTGGCTTCAAAGCTTCAAAGGACAGACTGATTCTCTTGGTAGGGGCTAATGCAGCTTGTGACTTTAAGCTGAAACCAACCTAAATCTACTCTGCCTGTGCTCTATAAATGGGAAAACAAAGCCTGGGTGACAGCACATCTGTTTACTACATGGTTCACTGACTATTTTAAGCCCACTGTTGAGACCTACTGCTCAGAAAAAAAATTCCTTTCAAAATATTACTGCTCATTGACAATGTACCTGGTCACCTAAGAGCTCTGATGGAGATATACAACGAGATTAATGTTTTCGTGTCTGCTAACCCAGCATCCATTCTGCAGTCCATGAATCAAGGAGTAATTTCAACTTGCAAGTCTCATTATTTAAGAAACACATTTCGTAAGGCTATAGCTGCCGTAGACAGTGATTCCTCTGATGGATCTGGGCAAAGTAAATTGAACACCTGGGAAGAATTCACCATTCTAGATGCCATTAAGAACATTTGTGGTTCATGGAAAGAGGTCAAAATATCAACATTAACAGGAGTTTCCAAGAAGTTGATTTCCAATCCTCATAGATGACTTTGAGGATTCAAGACGTCAGTGGAAGAAGTAACTGCAGACGTAGTGGAAATAGCGAGAGAGCTGGAATTAGAAATGGAGCCTGAAGATCTGACTGAATTGCTGCAATCTCATGATAAAACTTGAATGGATGAGGAGTTGCTTCTTATGGATGAGCAAAGAAAGTGGTTTCTTGAGATGGGTAGATACTCCTGGTGAAGATGCTGTGAAGATTGTGGAAATGACAACAAAGGATTTAGAGTATTACATAAACTTAGTTGATAAAGCAGCAGCATCAGGGTTTGAGAGGATTGACTCTAATTTTGAAAGAAATTCTACTGTGGGTAAAATGTTATCAAACAGCATCACATGCTCCAGAGAAATCGCTCCTGAAAGGAAGAGTCAATTGATGCGGCAAACTTCATTGTTGTCTTATTTTAAGAAATTGCCACAGCCACCCCAACCTTCAGCCACCACCTCCCTGATTAGTCATCAGCCATCAACATCGAGGCAAGATCCTCCACCAGCAGAAAGATTACGATTCACTGAAGGCTCAGATGATGGTTAGTATTTTTTAGCAATAAAGTATTTTTTAATTAAGATATGTACATTGTTTTTTAGACATAATACTATCGCACACTCAATAGACTACAGTATAGTGTAAACATAACTTTTATATGCACTAGGAAACCAAAAAATTCGTGTGACTCACTGTATTGCGGTATTCACTTTATTGCAGTGGTCTGGAACAGAGCCTACAATATCTCTGAGGTTTGCCTGTCTGTAATTGGAGTTACAAAGCTTTCACATTAATAGGACTAATTTTCCTAAAAATATTACAAATATATAAACACAATAACAAATACAAATAAATTCTTTACAATACAAAAATATTAAAACTACGTCTTTAATTTGCTTAAATATGTCTATACTTAATTCAAAATCTTCTTAGAGTTTATGTATTCACTTGAAGAACAGAGCTATGCCCTTGGTTAACTCAAGTTTTCTCTCCGCTAACGATGACAGTCACCATCCTGATTAACTGAGGTTACTTAAGATCAAGTTTTCAGCTAGCATGAGCCCTGGGTGGCAGATATCCAGATGATTCTTCTTATGGTAATTAAGTCACAGGCCTCAAAACTTGAAAAGTGGTTGGTCTCCTGGCTCACAGTATCTCATTCTGTGCTCACAGGAGTCTGGGACTCCTGCCTCGACTGAATGCTTGATTGGAGTTTGCCTTTCTTTGACTAAGATATGTAAAGGTGTTTTGCATTGAACTTGCTGGGATTCCAAGACTTTTTCATTTTATCTAAGAAACACGTGAGTTTGGGAGATGCCAGGCACTGTTCTCAGCACTTTACTAATATTAACAACCCTAGAAGTTTGGCACTACTATGGTCAACATTTTATAGACGAGGAAGCAGAGTTTTATGAATATTCTCAAGGTCACAACTGGTTAAGAGCTGGGGCTGGGATTCGGACCCAAGCAATCTGGCTCTGGTGTCTCTCCTCTACCTTTATTATGCTGTCTCTCCAGATATATAAACGGACTTCCTATGTAAAGGTAAAGGTTTTTGAATTTGATGGGTTCTTGAATTTTTTCATAGTCTCAGGAACATAAAACTCTTAAGGATATACGTGTTAGAGTGTTATAACAGGAGGTCACTGAGATTATACTCCATTTATCTAGGCAATTTAGAGGGAAGATTCTGTAAGCCAGGCTTTTTTCTCCTTGGTTACATAATAAGGTGATTGGCCAACTGTCATGAGAATAAATAGCTCCTACCTGTTTTTATTTATTTGAGAAAACGTCAAAATACAGAACACTCCAGAGACTAATAAGGCAGACACGCTTGTAGCTACTACCTAGAATTAAAAGAATATTAACAAAAGAATATTTTAACAAATATTTGTTAACAAAAAGAATATCTGTTGTATTTTACTCAGCCCCTTTTTTTATGATGACTGATAAAGTATCATAAGATGATAAGTACAAGTCGCATTGTGTCCTTCCTCCCCTCCCCACTTACCCCCTCAGAACCAGTCATAAATTTAGTCATATTCTTCCAGGCCTGGATGTTTTTCATGAACTCATACTCCTTAAATGAATGATTAGGTGCTTTCCTCACTTCTCCAAAGCTTTGGGGATGATTTACTAAGTATATTTCTAGCTATGCAGATCAAAATCCATAAAATTTGTACCTTAAAATGAGAAGCTGTTTTTTACCTCCAAAAAAATAAAAATAAAACCAAAAAACCCCAAAATACTTCATTTTTATCTTTGTGTTCATCCACTTTTACATATCTTGCAAGCAAATTATTTTTTAATAAATGTTACACACGTATCAGAAAATGTTTTAAGTATTCTAAGTGATTGTTTTTACTCATGTGAGAACTGGTCATTATTTTTATTCATGTGAAAGAAAAATATTAATCATCAGTCACATTTAAAAAAATAAGATGAAAGGTCATTCACACAACACTTCCTGTGTAATATTCTTGCCAGAAATGTATAACTTGAATCCAATCATGAGGAAACAATCAGACAGATTCAAACTGTGGAGCATTCTTTGAAACAAGTGGCCTTCAAAATTGTCAAGATCTTGAAAGACCAAAAAGGAGAGTGAGACTGTTCTAGATTATTAATAGAAACTCAAGTGACAACTAAATGCAATTGCCTAATCCTTGATTGGATCCAGGATGGAAAAAAAACCACAGAAAGATAGAGAACTATATAGGACATTATTACAACAATTGAAAACTTTCAATATGGGTTACGTATTAGATAGTATTATTATATCAATAATAAATTTCTAGAGAGGGTAATTTCCTTTGGTCTTAGAAGGTATATGCTGAAGAATGTCGTGATATCTGCAACTTGAAAGAGTTCAGGGGAAAAAAAAGTATGTGTAAAGAGAGAGAGAGAGAAAGTATTACAAAATGTAAACAATTTGTGAAGGGTATATCAGTGTTCATTGTAGTATTCTTTCAACTTCTCTGTAGATTTGAAATTTTTCAAAATTTTGAATATACAGTGTTGGGAATAAAAAGGAGGGGACTAGATGAAACAAGATTGGCCCATTGTTAAAAATTATTAAAGCTGGAGATGGATACCATGGGGTTAATTATGCTCTTCTATTATTGTCTGTTTGAAAATTGCCTTAATAAAATTTTTTTAAGAAATGGTAAAATAAAGACCATTCAGTGGAAATGTCATTTAACTCCCCACTTGTTTGTCACTCTATTCCAGTACATAGAACAGTTCCTAGCATTTGGTGGACCACACATATTTGTTAAAATTAATCATCATAAAAGTAAGGTGTGTCCAAATCCTTTCCTTTGCTATTGACCTGCCTACTTGGAGGTTCTGGACTAATCTTATCAAGCGCACAGTGGGAATTCAATAGAGACGTTAAGGAAGGATAAAGCTTCTGACTTAAGCTAAATATTATTAGCAATTAAAAAATGTTTCTGTAATTTAATCTTACCCCTTCCTTAGTAATCACTCATTTTTATTTCCTTTTGCCTCCTACCCTTATAGGCACCAGTGTGTTATTGCAGCAAAGTGAACAAAAGCTTGGGAGAAATGAGATTGAGTTCCTGATTTCAGATAGTCAAGGCTTCAGTTGCCCTGAAAAGCAGATCCTTAAACTGACAGTCTGCAAGTGTCTGGATGGCAGTGGTTGTGTGGAAGCGCTGCATGACTCCTATGTTGGCCTGGGACCCGCAGCAATCGCGCTAATAATTTTTGCCCTTCTGCTCTTGCTACGTAAGTATCTTAAAAGCCACTCTTTAGCTCTTTTAGTAACTTAAGTGCACTACTCATGCTATGTTACTATAGTGATGTCTTGATTTCTTTACAGTTATTCTTTAACCACACAAGAACACTTTTGAGGGTGAGTAGGGAAACTATCACTAATCATTGCTAAAGTCACCAAAAGTTATTGTATCACTCTTCAGAATTTTGTTTTATAAAAATGTATCATTTGCTGATTTAAATAACCAAGGTTATTATGCACACTCTCCAACAACCTTTTAACATAAACCTTGTTGGTGTCCCCATTTTGGTAAGCTCTGTGAAGGAGGGATGTTGTCTATTCTTCACTGCCCAGGGCCTAGAACAGTGCCATGCACATAGGAGGCTCAGAAAAGATGTGTTGCATGAATTTGGATTATGGATACAAGGTTATTTTACAAACTCAGCTTATTCCCGTGGATCCTTGCTTTGCACATTCACGTGTCAGAACTCCACCTCCCGATACCCTCTGCTTGACTTGCCCCTTCACCAGCGCCAACAGTGGACGGACCCTCTGAGCGCTTCTGTGCTCCCCGACAATGACAGCTACCTGCTTTCCCTGCATGCCCTCCAAAGACGTGGGGCTTCCTTTCATGAAAGAACAAAGAATGCAGCCTGGGGTCATGCAGCCACTCCACTTGACCACTGAACATGAGCAGAGGACCACCTCCCGGGCAGCCTAGGCTATTTCAGTGACAGAGGAGGAGCTTGTCAAAGCCATTAGTAGATGCGCCATTGAATTCACAGTACTCAACAGTTTACGGTGTACTTTTATGCCATCATTTCTATTTTATAGGTAAAAACACAGACACATATGGTAAAGGACTTGTCTCACTGGGTTTTTGGGGGTTAGGTCCCAGAGCTGGGACTACATCTTTTACCCAGGGATTCTCTGCCCTGCCCTTCTCATCTCGGATTCCCTGGGGCCTAATATGGCTCTTGGCACATGCAGACATTTGATAAGTATTTGTTGAAATTGTTGAATTCCCACTGTATTTTTATTACTTTTTATTTATTACCATAGCTCCAGTTACTGTGCTGTCAACTCTTTTACATAAAAAGGAATCTAGGGAGTAGTCGGTTCATCACTGGAAGCTGCCAAATGGGAGTGGCAATAAAAGCTAATATGGAGTGGATGGCTGCAGGTGTAGTTAATTCTTTACTACACTGATCAAGGGGCCAGTGTTGGCCTTCACTTCTTCCTGGAGGTAGAATAAAATTTAAGGAGGGAGTTCTGAAATGTTATTGAATTCTACATGAAATGTTATATATATATATATTCTAAGGGTTTTTAATGTAGAGTCGTTTTAGAAAATAGTACTCAGGTAATTCAAAGGTTAATTGGAACCTCAGTGAGTTGTGCCCTGTGCTAAATTCTACTCTAGGGTGAAGTGGCAAAGTATTATAGAAGCTCCAATGTTCTAGAATGTTTGAATATATTAAAATTTTTCTACCCTTAGGAGCTTTTGATCTTTTTAACACATATACATATATTTTTTAGATAGTGAATTTTCTCATATTAAAAATTAAAGTGATTTAAAATTTTAAGTCTTTAAGTTGGTTTTGATGATTTGGATACTATCAAATCCAGTCTTGGTGTTCCACTCAGTAACCAGAGACAGCCTCCGTGATGAATGTGGCCTCTGAATCTGTAAGACTCCCTCATCCTGTCTTCAGGCTTTGGTATAACTCACCCAAAACAAACTTTTTGAGGTTGGATCAGAGGAAGAAAAGAAAAAACAGAAAAAGAGAGCTGTAAATAAGTGAAGACTGAACTCCAGGAAGTGATATGCACATTCCAAAATTATGCAATATAAATTTAGAAATGTGTCGTGACTAACCTTCTCTGCACCCAATTTTTCTCTGTCCAGTTGTACCCCTTTTACTGCTGATGTGCCATTGTGGAGAAGGCGCCAAAGGCTTTACCCCCATTCCCGGCACTATAGAGATGCTGCATCCTTGGAATAATGAAGGGGCACCACCTGAAGACAAGGTCAGATAATCAGATATCAATGTACCCTGTCTTCTTTTCTGATTTAAAGGGGCCTTGGGAAGTGTCTCTAACATTTTACGTCATGAGAGAGTAAAGTGTCATTACAGATTTCATCCACATGCCTTTGTTAGACAAAAAATTCAAATGACAATGTATTTTGCATTTGTTGCCAGGGCAGAGCTGAGGTCCTGTGTCACAGAGATTGTAGGAAAAAGGTCAGGTGGTGACACAGAGAATGCACAATAAAGGTTAGAGAGAACAAGAGTGTGTAGGGATGTAAGATAGAAATTTTGGTCCCAATGTTAAATGGGCAGTCTTTCTCAACCAGGTGCTTCTCCATTTCCATTCTCCTCGATATATAGGGTTGGCAGAGGTCTGCCCACAACCCCCATAACCGTTGTAAAATGTCGCAAAATCCCCTCTCCTGCTTACTTAATAGCCATCTCCCATTGACCCTCTACTGCATCTCCACCCTGGGAGTCTCATGGGCATCTGCAGTGAGCATCATGTCTAATAGGATATGATTTAACATCAAGTGTTAGAGAACTCAGAATAACAGTGGCTTAAATATAAACCTGGGCCATCCAGGACCAACACGATGATGTTTCCACAACACGGCCCCAGGTTCCTCCTTCTTGTTATTCCTCCATGGACAAGTTCCATTCCCATGCTGTCCTCGTGGTCCAGTCACTAGCTACCATCCCCACATCCCACCCAGCAGATAGGAGAAAAGTGAAGAACTGCTTTTGAAGAACACTTCTCAGAAATTGCATACACCATTTCTGCTTGAAATTACATTAACCAGAACTTAGTCAGATGGCTATACCTTGTAGCAATGGAGGCTTGGAAATATAGTCTTTATTTGGGGCAGCCATGTGTCTAGCTAGAAAAACGAAATAAAGATTTTATAACTGTAGAAGATGCATCAGACTCTAGAGGAAAATTGAAATGCCATTGGTGCCAATAGAGTGAATGAGCTGAGACTATATTTAAACAATTTTTGCTTTCTCCTCATGTTATAATCAGCTAACAAAACAAGAAGGTAGGATGGGGATCTTCAGAAGACTCAACTAGAAGTTATTCAACCCAAAATATTTTTCCTAATTTGCCTCTGTGTAAATAGCTTATTCCCTTCATACGGCCACTTAGCTCAGCTCCTTCTACTAACCGTACTGACCCTCCATCCTTCTGACTCAGTCTCAACTGTATTTGCTCTCATAGGTGGTATCCTCGATTGTGGTAGCAGATCGTGGAGAGCGTGTAGGAGTAGGCAATGGAGTAGGAGGTGTAACAACCAAGGAGGCCACCACCAAAGGAAGTAGCTCTGCTTCCTTCCCCAAAGGGCAGCGTGAGATGCTTGAGGTGGACGGAAGATGGGAAGAATACAGAAGCCTTATTTCTCGTGGGACTACCCAGGTTAATAACCAGGCTGCAGGGACAACAGGAGCCACCACAGGCGCTGAAACCATAAGGACCACAAGAGTCACGGGGGCTTCCAGAGACATGACCGGAGCTCAAGCAGCTGCTGTGGCAGTAAGCGACGAATTCCTAAGAAATTATTTCACCGAGGTAAGGATTGGTTTTTATGTATAGGAGAAAAAAGGCATTTATATCTGAATGTGGTGTATTAGCGTCATCATTGCCTTGGATCTAAATGGGGCGTTGATATTTTTTTCAAGGGAATGCTTACAGGCAATGAGGAAAGAGAGACATGGCCCACCGAATCTGTCAGTTGGCTAAATTATGTGGAGATGACAAATGACCCCACTATCTTACTTCTCGCAAAGGCTTATTTCTCACTTCCATTCACGTTTTTGCCGTTGATGCAGCCTGCTCTGCTCCATCTTGTCTTCATTCTGAGACGCATGCCGAGAGAGCAGACTGTGCCTGGAAAGCTGCCGTCCTTGGGGCACAGGGAACAGCAGTACAGAACCAGGCAGTCTTCTAAAGCCGCTGCCTTTCTGCACTCACATTTCATTGGCCAGAGCGAGTCACATGACTCTGCCAGATCAGTGCGCCAGGAAGTACAATCCCTCTGCAGGAGCAGACATGATAGGGCTGGGCCTGAGGAGGGGAGACAATGTGTGACTTGAAAAACACAATCTATTATGTCCATTTAAATGTTCTCTTCTGAATGAGAGTACAGGGCTTCACTATTGAGGGGGTTCACAAAAAAGTGTGAGGGAAGTTGCAGGAAAGGTGATCGGATGCAGTCAGGAAGCTCTTGCCTGGAATTAGGAATTAGAAGCGGGCTGAGTGACTTTCTTGAGAACAAGGCCCCTGTGTCCCACATGGGGATGGGCAGAGTCGGAGTGTCGGGCACCTGAAGGGCACTTGAGAGGAGTAGGGGGTGGGCTTCCATGGAGGCCAGTTAATTTCTGTCCTCTCTTTTCTAAATGGTTGCAAATTACTGGAGTGCTTCCCTAGTTTCCGCTCCCTGGCACCCTCCCTTCTTTCATACCGTCTCTTGCCCACCCCAGGTGTTAGCTTGACAGGGAGATGAAGAGGTCAGTGTCAAGGAAAACCACTTCTCATCTCTTCTCTCTGTCTGCCAAGCTCCTTTCTGGTGCCCTGTTTGTTTTATTTTAATATGTTTCCTCTCTCCTCGCTAATCCTGCTCCAGTCAGTCTTGGTTACATATGTGTGCACAACTTAATTTGGAAATCATTTCAAACTTAGCAGAAAATTTGCCAGAATAATGGAATTTTTAAGCATCTGTATACTCTTTACCCAGATTACCCAATTATTAACGTTTTGCCACATTTGCTGTTTGCTTTCCCATTCTCTCTCACACACCCCAACGCGTGAACACACACATATTCCCTTGCATTACTACAGTTACAGTGAACAGATTTAGAGATTTAACAGTAACACATACATTCCATACTTCAATTTAGCCAGTTATCACAATAATGTCTTTTATAGCCTTTTTTTTTTTTCCCTGTCCAGGACCCAGTTAAGGGTCCTGCTTTCCATTTAGTTGTCTTGACACTGTAGTTTCCTTTAGTCTGAAACGGTCTCCTCTGCTTTTCTTTGTTTTTCACGATATTAATATTTTTTAAGAATACAGGCCATTCGTGTTGTAGGATGTCCCTCAGTTTATGTTTCTTCAATGGGTCCTTGTAATTAGACTCAGGTTATACATTTTGGGCAGGAATATAGAGTCTTGTTTTTAAGTGAAGTTGTGTCACTAATTATGTATCTGTTTTTATTTCCATTTTAGAAAGCGGCCTCTTACACTGAGGAAGATGACATTCACATGGCCAAAGATTGCCTTCTGGTTTATTCTCAGGAAGAAACTGAATCTCTACATGGTTCCATTGGCTGTTGCAGTTTTATTGAAGGAGAGCTAGATGACCACTTCTTAGATGACTTAGGATTGAAATTCAAGACACTAGCTGAAGTTTGTGTGGGTCGAAAAATAAATATAGATATGGAAATTGAGCAGAAGCAAAAACCTGTGAGAGAAACAGGTATGAAGACAGCTTCACATTCACTCTATGAACAAACTAAGGTTAATTCAGAGAATGCCTACTCCTCCTCTGGTAGTAGCTTTCAAGTCTCAGAACCCTTGCATGAAACAAATGCAGAGAAAGTAACTCAGGAAATAGTCACTCAGGAAAGGTCTATATCTTCTCGGCAGGGTCAAAAGGTGGCTCCACTGCTTCCTGATCCTTTGGTTTCTGGTAATGTTATAGTCACAGAAACTTCCTATGCCACAGGCTCCACCATGCCACCAAGTACTGTGATCCTGGGTCCTAGCCAGCCACAGGGCCTGATTGTGACAGAGCGGGTGTATGCTCCCGCTTCTACCTTGGTAGATCAGCATTACGCCAGTGAGGGTAATGTCATGGTAACCGAGAGAGTAATACAGCAGAACGGGGGCGTATCTGGTCCTCTGGACGGCACTCAGCATCTGCCGGATGCACAGTATGTTATGGTGAGGGAAAGAGAGAGCTTCCTTGCCCCTAGCTCGGGTGTGCAGCCCACTCTGACCGTGCCCAGTGGAACAGTAGGACAGAACATGACAGTGACAGAACGGGTGCTAACACCTGCTTCCACTCTGCAAGCCAGTTACCAAATTCCTACTGAAACCTCTGTAACGGCCAGAAAGACTGTGGTTTCTGGAGCTGGAGTCCCTGGCCCTCCGCCAAAGTCCAATTTAGGGGAGTCTGGTCATTCTCATTCTACTGTAACCACCTCTTCCACCAGAGTCTCCCAGCACAGCACTGTGCAGCACTCTTACTCCTAGACAGCGGTCAGCCACAGTCTGACCCAGAGTTTAACTAGCAGGGACTGATTTCATGTTTTCAGTGGACCTGGCTTTTCATGGGCTTTACAGGCATAAGGGGCACACACACATTGGGCTTAAAATTTTTCTCAGTCACTTATATACAAAGGACCTCCATGTCTCAGCTTCCAGGAGTGTACTTCAGAAATGCTCCAGGATTTCCCCAGGGCATAATGATCATGCTGTGTCTTAAGTGCTTCATAGTGACTAATGGCCAACAATATTCACAAAGCAAGTTAAATAGAGAGTAAATCTGGCTTCTAAGAGTTTACCAAATTAACACAGAGTATCCAGTTCATGAGCCATCCAGGAGAGCCCCCCAGGAAACTTGAGTGGGCGTCTTTGCCCACCATGTTAACCTTTAACACTGCTGTTCTATACGCCATGCTTTACTGCACCTAGCAGATTATCAACAACTCACTTATCCAAAGATAAGTTGCACACTGGGCAACCAGTTTGTTTGTTTTCCTTAAGACTAGAGGCCTTTCAGTCTGTGTTAGGTTGATTGAATTTTGGAACACTGACGTGTTAAGCACACACATTGTATGTTTCTGTGCATGTAACTGTGTGTGTGTGTGTGTGTGTGTGGTATGACCTTAAAAATAGCGTTATACCTTCCCTTTGTCTCTCAATAATCATGAAAATATTGAACACCTCAAATTCAGTTGAATAATCCAGGGCAAACTTTATAAATATAAAACCACTGTACTTTTTATAGTAATAATATATTGTAAAAAAACCCTCAGGATACATTATCTTCTAATTCAGTACAGCTGACTTCACTGCGAGACTATAGACACTGTGGTAAGAACTGTGCCTCCTTCACTGTTGTATATCCTCAGTGCCTCACGTGGGTGCCAAATCAATACTTGTGGAATTAAACTGAACTTTAGAAGCTATTCTCTTTTATCTACGATTGCAAAAAATATTGAAAGACCCTATAATTTTTACAGTTGTGAGTTTGAAATTATGATTTTAGTCTATGTCTCAAAGTCATTGACTAGCTGGTCATGACTTCCTACATGGGTATTAAATATTATATAATTGACCTGAATTTGTACAACATCCTTGCCCCTTTTTTTGAAAAGTGATTTGGGTGTTTTGGCCAAATAAACAGATAGTATTTTTATTGCTCCTTGAAAAAATAATCCATTTCAAGTTTCAAAGTATATGTGCATGTCTGTAAGAATTTATATAAATATTCTCCACAACAAAATAATTTTCATAAATTTTAAAGACTATGTCATTTTGCGATTTTTCACGATATTTTGCTAGGGGAAATGAATCTGTAAAAATTCGTTTTGTATATATTTTTAAAAATGTTGTTGACTTGAATTTTGTTGTGCAAAAGATTTATACTTTTTGCTCCTACTGACTCTATGGGTAAAAGGCAAATATTTTTAGACACCATAAGTCTGTGGCCAAGATGAAGGTCACTCTTCCATGATCTAAACATTTTACTCTCTACTTAGTAATTGTTGTTGCTTTTTTTTCTTTGGGGACTTAGCAGTTATATTTTACCAAGTATGCAAAAGGAATATCACTACTGTGTGAAAATGTAAATAACGGCCTATGTGCTCCAAACAAACAAAACTCGGTCTTAAACGTCCTCCGTGGGCAGGCTTGAAAAACCTAGCCTTCTCTTGTATATATAGCGTAATCACATTTTCTAAATGGTTTTCTTTGTACCTGAAAGGGTGATTTGTATGAGTATTTACATTTATTCCTTGGGAGATTATATTTGTATGTGTATCATCAAAATATTTAAATAAAAAGATGACCTTTAAAGTGACCCTTTGCCCATATCTTTTTATTGCTCCATCATATTTTACAAGGAATATAGCTGGTTGTTAGAGGAGGGGACGACACCCTGAAGGCAGGTATTTGTTGGACTTTGGTATCTGAAATAGAACTGCTTACATCCGGCTCAACCAGCCTCCTTGGAAGAGCATATTTCCCTTCCTAAGTAGGTAGAACCAAGAAGGCCCCCTTAAATTTGAGTTTCAGATCAATAATGAATAGGTTTTTAGTGTAACTATGTCCTATAGTAAAAAATTATCTGTTACCTGAAATTCAAATTTGACTGGGCTCTCTGTTTCTATTTGCCGAGTCTGGCAACCTTGTTCCTAAGGGGCAAGTTTTCTCTCTGCTCAGAAAGTAACATTGGAGGAACCTGTTGGATTTGGCTAAAGAAGGCTTGCACGTCTGACCCAAAGAGATGAAATCATTCAACCAGTGTTGAGAGGCTGTTTTAGTTGCTTGTTATAGTTACAAAGATCAGAGTTTCTGCCTATACTAATGTCACATTAATAAATATTTCACAACACTGGCCCGTCAAGACATCCCAAAGCATGAAGACGGTGATATTTAAGTAACTCCAAGGCTCCCACCCAGGTGGCACCTGGGAGCAACTTTTGGTTGATTTCATGAATTTCTGCAGACCATATCCCAGTCATCACTACATCAAAATTTATACAAGAAGACATTGCTTATCAAGTATCACCTAAAAATGAGGTGTTTCAGATAACAACTTTCAGATAATTAAAACTTCTTTAACATATCGAAATTTCTTGGTTTCACTATTTTAGTGTAGTTCAAATCCGTTACATCACTATTGATTTTTTTGTCTACTTTTTCTATTAATTGCTGAGAGAAAGATGCTAAAATCCCCAACTGATTGTGGCTTTGCCTATTTCCTCTTTAATTCCTTCTACTTTTGCTTCCTGTGTTTTGAAATTTGGTATACCTGTGTTATTAGGTACAAACACATTTAGAATGATTGTGTCTCCCTAAAGAATTGATCCTTTCATCATTACAGAATATCCCTCTTTATCTCTGGTTATAGTCTGTCTTGAAATCTGCTTTGCCTAACATTAATATCACCACACCAGCTTTCTTATGCTTGGTGTTTGCATGGGACATATTTTGACCCCTTTACTCTCAATCAATCTATGCCTTTATAATGTGTGTTTCTCATAAATATCATACAGATAGGTCTTGCTTTCTTATCCACTTGAACAATTTCTGACTTTTAATGGAATGTGTTAGTCTATTTACAGTAATTATTCATATGGATAACTTTAAACCTACTACCTTGGTATTTGTTTTCTCTTGGTTCCATCTGTTCCTTTATTTCTCTACTCCTTTCCTCCGTGTGTTGCATGTTCTAGAATTCCACTGTCACTCCTCTACTGACTTTTTAACTATACCTTCTCGTTTATTTTTTAACTGGTTGCTCTTGTTGCCAAAATCTAATTAAAAACAAAATCTCTTGTCAACCTGAAAAAAGTCTCCACAAAGGTAGAAGAGAAAGAAAAGAGTTTTATTAGCAAATAAGCATTAAGCCAGAATGTGATGTGTGTCACAGGCAACCCATAAAGAAATTGCAAAGACAGAAAGAAATCTCACCTTTTTATATAGCCAGGCAGATACAACCCCTACATACATGTTCACAAGATAAATGATAACGTGTCCTCAGGAAAGACTTGCCAGCACCATTTGCCATACACAGCTCATCTTAAAGTCACCTGGTAATTGCGGTGGCCATTGTTTGCTAATTGCCTTTATCCAAAGAAATAATAGAACTTCTTATATCTCTGTGACAGCAATTACAATTTGGAGGCGGGCTCCCATGGAGAAGGGGAGACGGGGGTGCTGTCTTCCTTGATGTTCACATCTTGGATGTTGAGAGATGGCTCCCAGGTCCTTGAGAAAGACATTCCTGCTTGGAAAGCCAGCAAAACGTTCACTTAGTTTTAAAAAGATTTATATACCATCTGAAAGGGGCAGAGAAGGAATGAACAGTTACAAGTTTTCTAAAGTAAATGCTCTAAGAAAGGGGAGAGGGAAGGAAAAGTCTCTCTCCCTTTTTGCACCAGGAAAAATTCTATTTTTTTTTTTTTTTTTTTTTAGATTTGTACTTACCCTAACCCTCCAGGGCTATACTCTCTGTGGCAAGTGCCTACCAATTGGATAGCACAAATATAGACCATTTCTCTCATTATGGAAAGGTTTTTTGGCAGCATAGCCCTAGAAATTAGAGTATACATCTTTAATTTATCACAGTCTACCTTCAGATGTTCTAATTCACCAACAATGTACATAAATCTTGAGCTTCCACTTTGCAGATCTTGCTGTGTCACTAGATCGCTGACCTTCTTCACACCCACACTCTAATCAAGAGGCCCTCAAACACTGCCTCCTGTTCCCCCACCTTCCTTGATAGCCCCGCACCATTGACTGTAGTGCATTATTGGCATGAGTATCCTGAAACCTGTAACTAGTCCATTAGTGAGTGGAAATGGACTCTTATTTTTCCACAGATTACAGAACCTCCACCAACCCATGAGCCAAGCTGAAGAAAATGAGAGGACGAATGTGTACTTCTATTAAAAATCCAGATATGCCCTGGGCTGCAGATTTTCCCTTTGCCTCTTCATATCCACTCTCCACCCTTTTCACCCTGCTTTAAGACCCAGGAGCTCGTCCTTTATGGAGGCTTCAACAGGCATCCTTGCCCTCTGGCTTCTAGCTGAGCTTCACCAGTGGGAGGCATTGACTAGAGATTGGGGAGAAGGAGAGAAATAAGGTGAGGGCATTTCTTTCCCTGTCTCCCTCTGCCAGAGCCTGTCAGGCATCTCTCTCTATATGCAGCAACTCCCTTGCTGAATTCTAGGGTCCACTCCCTCTCCTTGCTCCTTGAGGCCTGTTGGTGGTAGGTGACTGACCCCTCCTCAACGGTTGCCAGACTCAGGGTCCTGGACTGTCCCTTGAGGTTCCCTCACCTGCCTCACCCATATATGATCCACTAAACTTTGCTCATTTCTGTCTGCTTCTGCCTGGGACACTCACTGACATAGGCATTTAGCTGCTAAATGATGACTCATTTTTAAAGTCATTAAAAAATCCCTTTTAACAATCCTATTGTATCAGTCTGCTCGGGCTGCCTTTACAAAGTCCCACAGACTGGGGAGCTTAAGCAACAGACATTTATTTTCTCACAATTCTAGAGGCTAGAAGTCCAAGATCAAGGTGTCAGCAGGGTTGGTTTCTTCTGAGGCCTCTCTCCTTGGCTTGTGGATGGCGGTCTTCTCCCTGTGTCCTCACATGGTCTTCCCTCTGTACGTGTCTGTGTCCAAATTTGTTCTACTTGTAAGGACACCAGTCATATTGAATTATGGCCCATCCAGATGACCTCATTTTAACTGAGTTACCTCTATAATGACCTTGTGTCCAAACATAGTCACATCCTGAGGTGCTAAGGATTAGGATTTCAACATATGAATTTGGGGGAACACAACTCAGCCCATAACATCTCGTAAACAAACAAGCAGACTTAGCTTGAAAAGCTGCACTATTTCTTCCCGTGAAAGTGACAGATTCCTTTATCTAACTCTTTGGTTAATTATTAATACAAATTGCTTGTCATGGTGATAAAATTTAAACCTGGGTTGAAAGCAGCCTGAGTGAAGAGACCGCAGAGTCTCTATTGAGCCTCTAGAGAAACCTCAAAAGTAATCAAAACAAAAGCAGAGCTGGTTGTACACTTTCTCAAGCTGTGGACCTAAGCGTTGTTGACAGCCGCTAACATCCCCGGCTCAGCGGTACTGGCCACTGCTGCATATTGCTCTTCAAGTTCCTCTGAAGCTTTCACAGCAGACGCACCACAAACGACTCCTCAGCTAAGCTAGGGGAAGCATAATGATCCTCTCCTTTTGAACTCATTCTAAAGATTAATTTTTTTTCTTACTTGCTTCCAAGTCTTCTATGCATAGCACAACGGCCTGTCCTGGTTTTCCTTTGTATTCTAAATTTAAGTCAGTACAAATTATTCTTCCTCTACCTTCCCTTCCAGTTAAAAAAAAAAACAAAAAATGTTGCTACAAAGCCCTTAAAATAAAACACATTGACCAAGGGAAAGGGGGGTGGGGGGTGGGCACAAGGGGTGAAGGGTTACATCCACAAGGTGACGGACAAACAAAAAATGTACAACTAAAACCCCACAGTGTTATAAACTATTAAGACATCAATAAAAAAAATGGTAAAAAAAAATAAAACATTGATCTGTTTCTTCACTATGACTTCTATAGTAATGTCTGTGAGGTAATTCACTTCAAAATGACTTCAATATAAGATGTGTGATAAACACATGCATGACTTAATTCTCATTTATTCCCTAGCCCAGGAGTGGTTAGTGTTTGAAGAATTCTAATCAGAAGTGGACGCTCCAGGGATGGTTCCTTAGCCCTTCAAATATCATTATTGAAATCCATATCGGAAGATTTACTAATCAGCATAAGGGATAGAAGTAATTTTTCCTTGGTGAAATGAGTGGCTCTGAGACCGTGATTGTTTAGGCATTGGGTGCAGACCCCACTGCACGGCCATGAACGAGGCATGAGAAGATGGCAGTCTCGACAGTCCACCGGCTCCAGTGGAGCACTTGAGGTCTAGTCTCAAGTCCTGTGTCCTTCCGCTCCACGGAGAATCCTGCCACATGCTGGCGCGTCCTGTCATTTGAACATGATTCCGCCTACCTCAGAACCGACCTTTCATCAACTGCTAGTCAGAAGGGACCAGGGCAGAGAGTGGAAACGCCCTAAGTTACAAAATCAGGTTGTAGGACTGTTTTTATGCCTGTCTGCCGATAAATATTTGTACATTTTGTGGAACTGATTTAATACTTTCTTGTTTTGTAATAAACCACAGGAAGAGCCCCCTTTCTATCTCTAGCAGAAATTATCAGTATTTTTAAAATGTCAGAGTTGTCATTTGCTTAATGGTCAAATTGGCTTAGAAAATTTGGCAACAATTTCTATTTAATTATCTATTTTTCTAGGGTTCAACAGCCTGGGTTCAACCTTCTCTTTGTTTCACTCCAATTTCTTCAGTGTTATTTTACCAAAATATTTTCTTTTACTACATATATTTTGTTGGGAAAAAGCAAAATATAGATTAAGTAAAAAAGCAAACTATTTTCTGTATTTCCCTAATTGTTTCACGTACATTATTCTTGTTTCCTATCCCAGCCCTCACTAAGTGTTGAGATCAGTGAAGGCAGGAATCGCCTTTTTGATCTTTGTCGCCCATGCTTACTCCGGTATCTGTCACAAAGAAGCTAACCAGTGAAGGGAATGGTTGGTTGACTGAATGCATGAACAGACAGGCAAAGGAAAAATGATGACCTGAGGTGGGAGAATTCAGCCTTCCCAGGAGAAGGGCTTTTGATACCCTCAAACAGGACAGTTGTGAATTTTGAAAATCCAGCAAGATTTTCAAAGTGGATTTCCTAAACCTGTGTGTAATCGATGATATGAATGTCTCACCTGTCCATCTTTCATTTAATTTGCAACCTCTAATTTGCTGCATCCCAAACCCAGGTTTGTTCTCATTGTAGAGCCTTAATCGATGGACTCTGAGAAGAATTTGAGGGGTTCTGCTACAAAGAGAACTATAGAGGTTTTAGTGAATAGTGGGACTATTCGCAATGGCTCAAAGAATCTTCTGTTTATTTCAGAGTTTTTTTCTATATTCTAATTGCTTGGATTGTCAGAGATTTTACTCACTGTGTCAAAGATTTGTTTTATTATTCTGTCCCTTTACCCAGGCTGTATGATAGGATGGAACCCAGATGCCCCACTTCCCCTCATCTGCTGCTTTCAGCTTCTTCGAGAAGACAGTTTGGATTTACAATCCTTTTGAGTTGAATCCTGCTGTAGTAATCTTGATCTTGTCATTCCCAGCCCCTCCAAGGACCACTCCTCATGTCACCCCAGTTTTACATGGGCTCTTTATCAGAGAAAAGAAACTGAGTTGAGGAGGGAAAAACAGCCCTTGGGGTACCACTAAGAAAGAAGTGGGGAAATGCACAAAATACAAACATTGTAAATGCTTCTAACTATACTCCTGCTAGATGAAGCCCAAAGTGAGTTGAACGTTCACCTAGTAATAATTCACATGTTTATTCAACTTGGAGATCCTCTAGACTACAGAAATAGATGGAATAACAGAAGCACATTTATCTAAGTCTGTGCACCCCTTAAAGCCACTGTCTCAGTAGCATTGGAGTAAATGTGTTACATGCTTACTGGCCACTAGATGGCACTATGCACGCAGCAAAAGAGGTAAAGTCCGTTAGTACCAAAGCTAGGAGGAAAAACATTAAGCAATTTAACTTCACAAGCAATGCAAACTCACAAAGGCCAATACCTGCCTTTGCTAACAGTGCTCCTCCCGATAAAGTGTGATATGCTTCAGAATTGATTGGGAAACGAGGCCCAGATTATGGAAGCCTATTAAAACCTGTACCGCTCCTTTCGTGATGAAATACAGAATGTCTTTCTGAAGGTCAGTCTTGAGCCTTTGGTTCTATTAAAAATGCTGCACTTTGGAGGAAATGATGCTGGCCAATGGGTTTACAAATAACACCCTCAGCCTGGTGTGGGCTGATTTTAAGAATAGATGTTGAGATTCAACGAAACAAACGTTTGTTGAGTTCTCACTATTCACAGAGCACTGTTCAGTGCTTTTTTATTCAAAGATGAGTTAAGACCCACCCCTACCCTCCAGGGGCCCACGCTGTAGTGGAGGTGGTAGTTACAAATACCTTATTCTGAAAAGCAAGACAGCCTGTAATCAACAAGGCACCAAAGATAGAAAGAAAATGCCAAGGCTGCTTGGAGAGAGTAATTCCTCTGTGAGGCTGGGGATGGGAATACCTAAGAAGCCTTCTTAGAAAAGGGGGCTTTTCGTGAAAAGTGAACATTAAGAAAACAGGGATCAGCTTGATCAGAGGTTCAGTCACACAGCTGAGGGTGGCTAGTGTTTGGGAAATGACATGCCGTGGATGCAGCAGAGAGTATGGATGAAGAGGTAGGTACAGACCACAGGCTAAGACCATGGGACTAGACTATGCAATAGAGAGCCATAGAACATTTCTGAGCCCAGTCTTATGATCAGGTCTTAGAAGGAGCCCTCCGGCGGTAGTCGGGGAAGGGCTGCAGGTGGGAGATACTGAAGGAAGTAGGGCGGGGGAAAGTTGAAAATAACTCCAACCCATGTGAGTGTTAAATATTAATCTCTTTTGTTTTTCACTTTCATTGATTTTTTTCCATGTGTTCTCAGTGCCTTTTTCCTTGCTGTAAAGTAAATTTTAGATGTTATGTCAACAAGGTCACAGAACCAACAGAGAGACAAGATATAATTATAGCAAAAATGTTTCCCTAAACAAAATTGGAATACAGCAATTGACAGAAGATTTTTTTCCCTGACTTGTGAATTTATTTTTTAAAAAAGTCTCACAAAGTTAAGCAATCAAAATAACATTGGTTATTTACTTAATGAATTCCTTCCATTTAAAAATAATAAAAGTACTTGAGAGGCTGCCCAGTGGCGCAGTGGTTTAGTCCGCGCTTGGCAGCCCCGGGTTCGCGAGTTCGGATCCCGGGCGCCCGCCGACGCACTGCCTGTCAGCCATGTAGTGGCGGCGTCCCATATAAAGTGGAGGAAGATGGGCACGGATGTTAGCCCAGGGCCAGTCTTCCTCAGCAAAAAGGGGAAGATTGGCAACAGATGTTAGCTCAGGGCTGGTCTTCCCCGCAAAAAATAAAAAAAATAAAAATAATAAAAGTACTTGAAATTAGACTATTCCAGAAAACTGTTGACATATGTTTTCTTCCATGACAGTTTGGTTGCGCTTTGGTCTTCCTTAAGAAATTGTAAGCTTTCTGAGCTGAAAACTTTGTCTTTATTCATTCTTGCATCCTCAGTACATAACACAATGCTTTATATATGGCAGGTGCTCAATTACTTGTTGTTGTTGTTGAATTGCCCTTAAATTAAACAGTACTATTGAAATTAATTGAATGGCATGCCTTGCATCACTAAACATTTCCCCCAACATTCTATTGGGAAACTTCATACAAATAGCAAATTTGAAAGAATTTCAGTGAACATTGTATTCCCGTCACCTAGATTCCACCATTAATATTTTACTATTCTTGCTTTATCATACTATCTACCCACCCATTTCTTTAGCCATCCATCAATCCATGTTATTTTTTTATGAATTTCAAATTAAATTATAGCCATAAGTACTTCCCCCTAAATATGTCAGTGTGCATATCTTTAACAAGAGTTCAAGATTTGTTTACATTTTTTTTCCTCAGAGATAAAATTACATACAATGAAATGCACCCATTTTAAGTGTACATTTACCAAGGGGTTTTTTTTGGTGAGGAAGATTGGCCCTGAGCTAACATCTGTTGCCAATCTTCCTCTTTTTGCTTGAGGAAGGTTGTCCCTGAGCTAACATCTGTGCTCATCTTCCTCTATTTTGTATATGGGACACTGCCACAGAATGGCTTGATGAGTGGTGCATAGGTCTGCACCTGGGATCTGAACCTGTGAACCCCGGGCTGCCAAAGCAGAGCCCATGAACCCAACCACTATGCCACCAGGCCAGCCCCACATTTGCCAAGTTTTGACAAATGCATATACCTCTGTAACTCAGACCCCTTTCAAGATGTAGAAATTACTATCACACCAGAAAATACTGCCTCTTCCTTCTCAGGCCCCAGAGGCAACAACTTTTTTATTTATTTATTTTTTGCCTCTTTTAGAACTTCATATAAATGGAGCCATACAGTGTGTGCTTTTTGGAATAATGCTTCTTTCACTCAGCATAATGTTTTTGAGATTCACCAGTGTTGTATGTGTCAGTAATACATTTCTCTTTGTTGGCAGTAGAATTCTATTATATAATTATATCAAAATTGCTTACCCATTCTCGTTTTGATGGACACATAGGCTGTTTTCCAGTTTTGTGTTATCAAGAATAAAGCTACTGTGAACATCCTTGTTCAAGTCTTTGTGGTCATATGTTTTCATTTCTCTTGGGACATAACTAGGATTGAGAATGCTGGGTCATAGGATAAAGGTATGTTGAGACATTTTCAAGAGCTCCTTTTTACAAAATGCTGGGCAATTCGTGCCATATTTTATCTCCCCCGGTTTGATAATCTAAGAGAAATTCCTGAATAAGAGCACCCATAGTGGTCCACTGAATGCTGTACACCTCACTAAAATTCCAGAGCATCGGAGGGGTCTGTCAGTTACATATGATACTCATCTGCTATAGACTGAATGTTTGTGTCCCCCCATATTCATATGTTCTATGTTGAAAACTAACCCCCAATGTGATAGTATTGGGAGGTGGGGCCTTTTGGAGGTGATTAGGTCATGAGGGTAAAACCCTCATGCATGCGATTAGCACCTTATAAAAGAGACTCCAAAGAGCTCCCTCACCCCTTCCACCATGTGAGGACAGGAAGAAGACAACTGTCTGTGAACCAGGAAGCGGGCTCTCACCAGACACCAGATCTGCAGGTGCCTTGATCTTGGACTTCTCAGCCTCCAGAACTGTGAGGAATAAATTTCTGTTGTTTATAAGCCACCCAGTCTATGATCTTCTGTTACAGCAGCCCAACAGACTAACACAACACCCACACACGACCCAACTGACGGCTGATTAGATGAGAGAGAAATGCTTAACCCAAGAGTAGCCATCTATAGGCTATCCAGAAGCCCAAGAGATAGACTGGGTCAAAAATCTGCCCACAAAGCAATGATGGTGAATAACTAGTCCAGTTAATTCCTTTCTCTGAGAATTTGGAATGGATACACTGGAAAGAGGCATTTAGTTAGAAGAGAACACAAAAGGCAAAGGACACACAAACGAAGCATTCTTCTGATTTCTTTGAGGGCAGCTAAATCTGTGGTTAAGAGAGAGATGGGGATTCATGCTTTTTTAAGAGATGAGCTTTTTCATCCAGGAGTTTCCTTGCAAATTCCCACATAATCTGGAGCGTTCTCAGAAAGGGTAGTCCAACCCACTATGTTGTTGCTAGTGCAGAATTTAAAGTTTTAAAAATTAGAAAAATTGGTTTAGTGATCCAGCTACCCAATCCGCACCCAAAAGCTGGGAAACAGAAACAAAGACAGTGATTGAAAGGAATTCTCTCTCTTGTTCTCTCTCTTTCTCTCTCTTTCTCCCTCCCTCTCACACATACACCAGTAATATTTGGCCCTAAGTACAAATCAGTGAGTTAGAGAAAGAAGCATGGTAAACCAAGAAAAACTATTAAAGTAGTAGAAGAAACACAAATGAAAACAAATTCTCTAGGTCTTTTCCTCCCAACTCTGATGCGGCTCTGGTAACGGGGGATGAAGAACATCTGCTACCAGACACATCCTATGACCATCCTAATGACTCATCCAAAGATAATCAGATTCTGCAGCTCGGCTTCTAAGATTTTACCTCGGAGATAATCTTACAATTAGGACGAGATGATGTATAAGGATGTTCATCACAGTGCTGTTTATCATGAAAACATTGTGAACAGGTTACTGGTGGAGTTCATTAAGAATCAGCTCTGCACAGAGCTACGTGTGGCTTAATGAGGTGATTTAAAGTTACAAGACAGCGATATCTTAAATTACTTTTTGTAATTGCAAGGATACAAGGGAACATGGAATAGATCTTTCCACCACTCCAGCTGAACTTTCTACCCCTGTGTGTCGGCTGCAGCAGGATATAATGCCTTCTACATCATCAAACATCTAGCCCTAGCTAAAGACATGATGACAGGAAGAAGCGAAAAGCCAACAGTGAGGGTACTTGAGGACGGCAGATAACCATTTACTGCCTCTTCCAGTCTCTGGGTTTCTTGGGACAGAGAGCCGCTCTTTAAAAACAATTCAAGAACCAGACATAGAAGGGTTTTTTTTTTTTTTTTTCTCAAATACCCTAAACTATTTTTCATCACTACAAAGAAAAGCACAGGGCAGAAATTTCCATTCACCTATGATCTATGATGGCTAATCTTCTTTAGCTATCACTTAGCAACCGGATAACAAATGGACGTTGGCAAAGCCTGGCTGATTAGCATTCTTTTTCAGTCAAAAGATCAGAGTTATTACAAGGTCCAGCCAACAGCCCTGAGGCTTACAGGGGTTTTAAAGGTCAGGCAAAGTTGTTGTTGGTTTGGTTTTTTCCTTTAGTGCAAAACAAGTTTTCTTTGTTTGGTTTGGTTTATAAAACTCATATGGTCTTTGAAAGGGACCAGATTTTGGACTGTGGGGAGTGTCCCCGGCTGGCTCAGTCTCTGAACCCCTGGGAGACCCTAAGCCCATCACCCAGCCTCTGCAGCTTCTCAGCTTACTACATATACAGAAATCCACACCAGCCCGTGATAATGAAGATCAGCTGTGAAATGCTTTGAAGTCTACAAAAAAAATTGTCAAGGCTAACTTTCACCAGTGGAGAAAACAGCAATGACTTTCAGTAAGTGAGGAAAACACATTCAGTCTCAAAGAGAGCTGAAACCAGCTTGGAAGGTCAGCTAGCCCTACCCTCCCATTCAAGGCACCTCCTGACCAATGAACATAGGGAGGGGGACACTATTGTCCTTTGTTATCCACGCCCATTCACAGTATCTGTGTCAGGAAGTTCTTCCTTAAGTCTCACTAGAATCCCTCGTGCTACTGTTTCAAGCTAACCTCTTGTACTCTTCATAAGGGAGGCGTCTATCTTAAGATTTTTTTAGTCTTTTATATACTTGACATGCATCATGAATTCACATGGACCTTTCTCTTCTCCAGTTTCAATTTTTAAATCACTCATTTGAAAGACATTTACTGAGCCAGCACTAGGCTAAGTCCTGGACATAGAAAGATCACTACGACATGGTCCATGCCTGCAAGGAGCTTACAGTCTCAAGAGGTGAAGTAGATATTCAAAGAAATAATGGCAGCAGAGCACATTGTGTGAAGGTCAGGCGTTCTCTGATTTTGAAATTGTGCATTTTGATGATCGTCCATTCAAAACTATCTGAATTTTTCCATTTCAAAGTTTCAGCTATATTTTTGTCACTAAAATTCAATTCTTTCTTAATTTCCACTGCTGGAGGGGGAGGAGCCCAGCTGAGGGGGAGCAGCAACAACAGAATGGATGGGCCATCTGGTAGCAAAGCGAGATAAAAAGGAACACCAAACTGTATCTCGTACCTGGTGCCTACAGAGAATGAAAGTAAATGATATACTTCCTGGATTCAAGGTACCATAAATTGTAAGATGCACCACTGGTTTAATAAGAGAACAAAAAGGCCAAAAATGGGAATGAGTACAATAAATATACACATCCTCTGGATTCTGGAAATCCATGTGGCACTGTGTGGGAGGAGCATCTTGAGGAAATACAGCAGTGTGTTTTTAGCGAGTTTCCTTTCTGCCAGTTGACAGCTAATGGTGAGAGAGGACCGCGGCTAATCGCGGAGCAGACGCACGCAGTGCCCGTTGTGTGCTGACTATTTCACAACTGTCCTGCACAAGGGATGTCACTGCCCCCATTTAACACCCGGGGAAAGCAAGGCTCAAAGAAAGGATCTACCTTCAACCTTAGATCCAGGATTTAAACACGATTGTTCCAATCTCCTAAGCTTTCTTCTGTGCTTCCCCCAAACCCAGCTGCTTTCCTTGAACTGTCTCCTAAGCGCCCTCGACACGGTAAGATTCCTCTAATTATTAGACTTTCCCCTATACTCCATTTCCAGTCCCCACTCCCGGGCACATCCTTGAGCCTGTCGGCTCCTGGAATTGCTCCACCTCAGAAACCTCTACTGTATCTCATGTCCCAGCTTTCCCAGGGCACATTCCCACTACATCAGCTCTTCAACCTTCTAGAGACTTCTAGAAATCTTTTTCTCCCTGCTTGTGGACTCCTCCTTAAACTTGTAGAAGCCCCCAAAATGGTTCTGAGATAACGCCCTGATTCCCCCACAGCCTTGGCATGGGATTTAGGAAACCAGGAGTGCCCTGGTGGGGGACATGGAGAGGCTGAGAGGACAGTGGGACAGAGGAGACCTGGGGTGAGAAGATGAGACCAGAGAAGGTGGCTGTCTCATCAGTGGAGGCAAATGTCAGAGGCCTTGGAATTCAGCAGCAGGTTCCAGCACAGTGGCCCAAAGGACCATGTGGAAGTAGCCACATCTCAAGGGAGAGCAGCACAGGGCATCCAGGGACAGCCTGGCCACACCACGGCAGAGATGAGCACGCCAGGAGAGGCCCATCCACCAGGAATATGGGTACATTTCCCCTTGTACCCAGGGACATTGCACCCAGAAAAAAGAGGAGAGAGGGATGTGAAACAGTTTAAGTAAACCCAGAAATAACTGTTTTAAACTATAAGTGACAGAATTTCCTTTCTTTGGCAAGTCTAAATAATCCCACCCCCTCTTGTCATTGGTAGAAATAGGGGCTTCAAGCATGGGTTAGAAAATAAATGAAGGCCAACTTTATGTGCCTTTGAGTAGCAGTGTGCCTCAGTCAGGTTGTGTTTAGGAACGTAAAGCAGCTGAGAGTATTACCGATTAAGATTTGGTACAGGAATTAGATCTGACACAATTGTGGGAGGAGCTTGGAAAGCAAAAATCTGGAAGAGAAGTGAGACAATCAGAGAAAACTCACTGTCCCGGCCTCCTGAAGCACTGGCTGAGTGGACTGGTCAGAGCTGGCTGGGAAATAGGAAAGCCAAGTGCTGTTCACTCACTGAGGTAGAAGGCAATAGGGTTGCTTCTGGGGGGGCGGGGGGGCAGGGGTAGCAGGTGTTGGCCACTGCAGATCCACAGACACTGTGGCTGTGGTGGACTGTCAGTCAGCTGGGCCGATAATCAGAAAGAAGAGCCGGACACTGGACAAGCACAGCAAGGACAGGCTGGAACCTGCTGGACACCGCCCAGCCAGCTACCACCATATCAGCCTGCAAAATGCTTCAGAGAAAAATGGCCACTCCCTCCCTCTGCTTCTCAAATCTCATGCTAGCGTCTCTTTTGGCCATAGCAGTGGCAAATAAAGCTGGTTGAACTCAGAGAAAGCCATGGGAAAAGTTGACTCTGAGAGTGGACCTGATATCAAAGTTCATTTTGTAGACTATTTGTCACATGGTAACTGGCAGGTGACAGATTCTGTGGTGAGCAATATAGTTCATGACCTACACATGTTCCATTACTAATACCAACATTGTCCCCAAAACCTTCGTTCTTCCTTAGCGGAGGGAGAGTTCTCGACCAGGTCCACCATCTCCAACTACTTCACAAACAGCAGCAGGATAAGGGAAGCAGCAGGATACGAAATACCAGCTTGCTGTTTGTCTCGCATTTTGGTTTTCGAGAGAGCTCTGGCACCTCAGTAGCTGTTCTTTCGACCAGGAGGGAGAGCAGTTGGGAAGATTGGCTGAGATGTGAAATAGCAATGTGGTTGAACTTTATGGTTCCTGAACAAGACCTTGAAGACCCCAGGGCATTAAATGCTGTGGCTGGCACTGTCACTTGCCCTCACAATTGCCATTGCCTTGGACCTTCTTTTTTTCTGGCTGAAAAGCCAAAAATGCCAGACACCAGCTTTACCTCCCTTGTCTCCAGGACCTGGGCTTGTGGCCCAATTCTGGCTAATAGGCTCAGAGGGAAAGCTGTGGAAAGGCTTTTCTCCCTGATAAACAGAAGGGCCCTTCTTCTGCCTCGGGCTGCTGCTGGAGGAAGACACAATGGGGACAGCTGAGGTGGCTGCCTTGAGAGCCTATGGGGAAAGCCAAGAGAATTGCAGAGAAGCTGAACCCAGAGCTGTGACACCATGAGGGACTAAGACAACCTGCAACCACATAGTCTTGACCCCTCTTAGGTGAGCAGAGTAGCACCTGTTGTTCAGGCCACTCTTGCTCAGGTGTTCCATGACCTGCAGGCCTACACCTGAGCTTGATACAATTTTAACATTCCCAATTTGGCGAGGAAGTCACTGTCCCTTCACAGCTCCTTTAACTTAATTGAGTAGAATATCCGAGCAAGGCTACCCAGGGGCCACACACAAACACCCAGATGGTCTGCACTGGACCTCCATGCTTTCCTCAGGCTGCCTCTCATTCTCCCTGTCAGATTCAGCCGACTCCTGGCTTTGCTGCTTTCTCTTGCCAAAGACGTGGCTTCTGCTGGCCAGCTAGTCTTTTACATGGATCATCAGGTCTTAGATGTATTAACACACTTTGACCTATGTTCTCCTTCAGCATATGACTTCCTTTTCCTGTCCAGTGCATCCTGGCACCCCAGGACTGCCAGGCTGGGCTTATCCCATGCCTACCAAACCTGCCCCACCCACTCCTCCTACGGGCAGCAAAAGAGTAAACAGAGACACATAGGGTTTGGCCCATTGGATTATGTGTAGTAAAGCCCCATGGGGATTTTTCTAGATTTACAATGTACTTTCCCCTATGTGATGCCTTAGAGTTGAATGTACTATACACCACAAAAGGGGGAACTTTGAAAATCAGGTATAGCACCAAGAAGAAATTAATGCCCAGAGAAGGAATAATATCAAATTCATTAGAGTCCTAGACATCCTTTGTATCAACTCTAGGCGTGTGTTTGTTTGCATAGAGGTCTTCTGCAGTGATTAATACAGCAGCACTGATAGCTGTCGATGGACAGTGCATTCAACAAAGAATTTTTACCCAACCATGTGCTAGAGGCTGTCATTATCAATATAGAGAATGTAATTGGATTTCCACTGTAGGCACAGGTGAGAATTTCACTGCTATCTATTTCAAAGCTAAACCCTAATCTCAGTCATTATTTGTAAGTGGTAATTAAGGCATCCAATTGGCCTTGAATTTGTGCATAAATATACTTCACAATAAAAAGTAAGCAGGATCTTGGTGAATGAATTTTGTTAATCATCTTTCTTAGTCGAGGACCTCATTCTTGGCTTCAGCTCTGACATTAAATACACTTGCACACAAATTATTCTGACAGCCTTTTCTGGGCAGAGAAGGACAGGGCCTGGCCATCAGGCATTTCCCCATCATCTGCACCTGCACCTGACCCCGCTATAGAGCAGCAGCCTCGGCAGTAGGTCTGCCAAGGTTGACAGTTCCACCTCTCCGCCCCAGGAATTGATATCAAGTTGCTCTGAGTGCTGCCCCTTCAGCCGGGCCTACGTCCCACCCACCATAACCCTCAGACCCACCCACTACCCCATCTCTGATTGGGCCCCTCTATGTAGTTGCTTCCAAGTGTTAAACCTTACCTGTACGCCCAGGCCTATAAACGTAGATACGCATATGAGTGCATGAGTGCATGTGAAAACACATGGCACATTAGAATACGTGTGTCACCAGGGCTCTTTCATCTATAATGCTAGAAAAAAAGTGTCTGCATCATTTTATTTTTGCCTTCTCTCACTCAATTCCTTCCCTTATTTCCAACATTAGCAACTAAAGAAAGGGGTATTTTGTTTCAATCACCCAAGAAAATCATTCCCAAATGGCCACAGGGATATATTTTTATTTTCATTTCAAGTTACCTAAGATTATCAAAAAGAATGGAAAGTAGTAATAAAATGAAAAGCCTAATGCTTGAAACAAAATGTATTGACATCACTAATATTGTTGTCCAGGGGAGTTTTTTCCAGCAGCGTGCTTTTTAATGGAGGCAAATAAAAGCTAAATCTTAGGTGAGAGGAGAAGGAATGGCCGTATAAAAATAGGAGCAAGTAGAACATGAGAATTTTGCAAATCTCCGCCCTCAGGTGAAAGAAACAGAACTGAGTCAGCAGGGTGATTGGGAAACATGTGAGAGCCTCCACAGCCCCTTTGCCTAAATAGTGACAGGACAACATTAAAATTCAGGTATTTCCCACTTGGTCTACATGTGGAGTATGTCCCTGTGCCTCCCTACTACCTCCCCACCACACACAAACACACACACATACAGTCTTTCCTAACAGTCTTCACACTTGCTCTTCTAAACTTGAGTTGTGCTCTGCAGAACATTAGCTGTTGAGAAATTGTTCTTTTCCTGAGCCAACTTTAGGAGAAGGAACAATGGGATTGAAAGTCACTAAGAATCTTGCCTATGTCCAGAATGCCATGAATGGCCTACAATGTTCCAGAATCTTCCATGTGAGACTTTTCTTTGGGTTAAGGTTACACAGTTGCTGATTGTTTCTGAAAGTGATGTGTTCCCCTATGTCTAATCAAATCTTGGGGTACAGGGCAACATTGTGTGAACTTTGGCCCTGAAAGGTTCCCAAGCCCCAGAGTTCTGCCAGTTAAATGATATGGATTGTTCCTCTTTAAATAAGGCAGTATGTGCTTGGGGAACTGAGGGATCCCTGTGTGTGGTAGATGAAACAAACCAGATTAAAATAAATAGGTGTAATTGGAGAAGTTGAAATTATTCTTAAAGCTGGGCCAATTTTTCTAGTTGCCAATCAAAAACCATTTTTACCACACAAAAACTGGCACATGAACGTTTATAACAGTTTTATTCATAGCTGCCAAAACTTGAAGACGTCCTTCAGTAGGTGAATGGATAAATAAACTGTGATACGTCCAGACAATGGAATATCATTTGGCCATAAAGAGAAATGAGCTATCAAGCCATGAAAAGACATGGAGGAACTTTAAATGCATAGTGCTAAGTGAAAGAAGCCAATCTGAAAAGGCTACATACTGTATGATGCCAACCCTATGACCTTCTGGAAAAGGCAAAACTATGGAGACAGTAAAAGGATCAGTGGTTTCCAGAGGGTAGGATGCCAAGAAGCATGAATAGGCAGAGCACAGAGGATTTTTAGGGCAGCAAAACTCCCCTGTGATACTATAATGGTGGATACATGTCATTATACATTTGTCAAAACCACAGAATATACAACCCAAAAAGTGAACCCTAATGTAAACTATGGACTTTAATTAATAATAATGTACAATGTTGGCTCATTAACTGTAACAAATGTACCATACTAATGCAAGATGTTAATAATAGGGGAAATTGTGGGGTGGGGAGTTTGAGGGGGTGTATAGGAATTCTCTGTACTTTCCATTCAATTTTCTATAAACCTGGAACTACTCAAAAAAATAGTCTATTAATTTTTTTAAAATTTTTTAAGAAACATTCCTGGATGTTTCTCTGTAGATGATGCTCTCATGGATTTAGTTAAGAGCCATTCTCGATCTGAAAGAATGCATAATAACCTTGAGGTAGACTGTCCCATTCAGTGTTGGAGAGACATCCTTGTAGAGAAAAAAAGGTCGAACTTGACTCTGAGTCTGTTTTAGTCACAGCTCTAGTCTCCTCACTGAAGATTTGTGCGGCCTTGAGTGGTATAGTGTAGGTTAATTGACCCAATCTTTCTCCACTTCTCATCTACAAAAGGTCGATAAATAGAGTAACTGTCTCCCCAGGCTGTTGTTAGGATTCAGTGTGCAGTGCCTAGCACACAGCAAGCCCTCAACAGATGCCTGCTGGATATTGCTCCATGCAAGCTGCTGCACCACTCTGAACCTCAGTTTTTTAATCTGTAAAGTGGGGAGGTTGTACTTGGGGACTGCTTAGGCGCCTTCCAGGCCAGGCATTCTAGGTTTCTATAATTCTGCAGCTGAAGAACAAGGCCTGGCTGAAAAAAGGCAACACGTTGAAACTAGGTGTTATGAGAAGCCATTCAAGGGGAAAAGGGAAGGGATAGACATTTACTGAGAGCTGGTGTTTGATTAAGCCAGTGCTTTCCATACCTTGTTTCCTCCAATCCTTACCAGTCTCAGCTATGCGGGCACTATCATCTCCTTTTATCAAAAGGGAACTGGAAACTCCTCCACTCACCAGGGGGCAGTAAAGTCAGGATTTGAACACAGGTCTGCCTGATCCACAGCCCATGTCCTTTCCTCTACTCCATGCCACCCTTATCCACTTCCAGGAGACCCCAGCTTTTCTTCCACTCGGGACTGGGGAGGCATGGAAATACTGGGAACAACTTAACAATATGATGTGACTGCCTAAGGAGATTTTCTCTGCAAGAACAGAGCACAGTGAATCTTGCTAATGAATGAGAGACGTCCCAGAGGTAAACAGAGATACACACATCCAAAAAGGTTCACAGCCACAATGACTCCCCAGCAAGACAGCAATGAATGACAGTCTGTTCTGTCTTCTTTGAGAAGAGGAGTGTTTTCTAAGAGCCTCTCACCCCCAATTCCCTGCTGATGGAGCAGCCCCAGACCTAGAGCTAAGAGGGAGCTATGATGAGAAGACCAATTTTGCTGAGCTTTAATGGCGAGACCCATCTCCTTTTGTGTGTACATCGTTTCCCTTATATTCACTGGCTTTCACTCTCCCAGTTTGGCCCCCTGCAGCCGCTGTAAGACTTGAAATTGCAACCCTTATACATTTAAGTCCAGATTATCCTTCTTAAAAGGAATCAACCGGGGCCGCCCGGTGGCGCAGCAGTTTAGTCCGCGCTTGGCAGCCCAGGGTTCGCGGGTTCGGATCCCGGGTGCCCGCCGACGCACTGCCTGTCAGCCATGCCGAGGCGGCGTCCCATATAAAGTAGAGGAAGACGGGCACGGATGTTAGCCCAGGGCCAGTCTTCCTCAGCAAAAAGGGGAGGATTGGCAACAGATGTTAGCTCAGGGCTGGTCTTCCCCACAAAAAAAAAAAAAAAAAAAGGAATCAACCATTGTTGAAATGCCCAGGTAATCCCCCAACCTCATTTGCATCATTTTTTAATACTACATTCCCAGAAAGATCAAGCTCTAAATTGAAAGAACAAGCAAAGTAAAGTTGATGGCTTCGAATGTCAAATCTCAGTCAAAAATCCAATCAAACATGGTACCAGGGCCCCAAGAATGCCCCCTGTTCCCCAGTAGCTACCAATTCCCAAGCCCATTCCTCTTCAGACAGTCGCGGGCCTGTGTGTACAGCACCAGAGGAAGCAAGGAGGCCACTTTCAAACTGGAGGAAGTCTGAGCAAACGCAGCAGGCATGATGCAGCCCCTTCCTGTGAGCCCAGGTCAGAGCGCAGGCTGGCTGCCTCAGAGGTTTGGATCTTAATCTCAGATTTGGCTCTAAAAGCTGCTCAGAGAAAAGCATCCAATAACTGCAGGGCAAAACCGGGAAGAAACTAGCAGGAAAAAGCTAGAGCGGGTTTCCAGAGCAATTGTCCTGAGGGTCCTAAACACCAATCAGTGAGCTTGGGGACTTTAGTCCTTGGATGGTCCCCAGGGCCCCTCTTTCCAGGATCCCAGCTTAATCTGTTCTCCCAGCTAAGGCCGGAGCACGTTGTGTCTGACTCAACACACCCTTTTGTGGAAGAGTTCCCTGCTCTCTACTGCTCCTCAAACTCTGCTAGAGGTACTAGTAAGCCACAGACAGAGACCCCAAGCTAGCAGGATGGACAAGAGGGGAGTGTGAGAGAGGAGGGGACAGGGAGGAGGGGAAAGTTGAGAAAGAGAAGACAGGGTCTAGATAGGCAAAGATGCATGGAAATTTCAGGATTCAACACCCATCTACCTTCTCTCTCCTCCTTCTTTTCTGGATCTTCAAAGCTTATATTTTACTCTAGGCTCCACTTAAAAACTCTCCTCCACAGTCTTCTTCATTGCCACAACCCAACATCGGCACCTCTCCTTTCCCAAGCATGTTGGGCAATTTCTGTCTCAACTACCAGCCAAGCTCCTTATTACATGCCTCTGGTTTCAAGTGTATAAACCTGGTTCCTAACACACTCTCCCAGCAAGAGATTTTAGTTTCTTGAGGACAGGGTTATGCTTCAAGCTTCCCTTGCAGCTAAGAGCAGGTACTGCACTTTGCCACAAGATATACATTGACCCACTGATTGAACTCCCTCCTGCCAGTGTGCTGTCACAGATGTAGCCATCAGCAGAAGAACCCTCGAGAGCTCTGCCTTCAGGACCACCATCTCTGGGCCTTAGGGGCCTTGTAGATATGGCAAAGAGCCTGCCAATCCTTGGCCCAACCAGTGAAGGTGATCAAAGTTGATATTTCATGCAGAAATGAGTTACCATTTTTCCAATATGCACACACACATTTGATTTATAAAATACAAAGTCATTTCAAGGCATATCTGACTTTTTATTAACTTTTTATCACAGATTTTTTTTTTCTAAATAGGTAGATATTAGAAGTTCAGGTCCAAGATATATTTTTTTTTACATTAAAAAAGAATTACTGCAGGGCCGCCCGGTGGCGCAGCGGTTTAGTCCGCGCTTGGCAGCCCGGGGTTCACGGGTTCGGATCCCGGGCTCCCGCCGACGCACTACTCGTCAGCCATGCTGTGGCGGCGTCCCATATAAAGTGGAGGAAGATGGGCACGGATGTTAGCCCAGGGCCAGTCTTCCTCAGCAAAAAGGGGAGGATTGGCGACAGACGTTAGCTCAGGGCTGGTCTTCCCCACAAAAAAAAAAGAATTTCTGCATTGTATAAGAAAAGGTTGGAACCACTGAGCGATACATCAGATGCTGAAGTCTCCCCACATTCGGTCAGGCAACATGCTGCTAACCGGAGCCCAGGGTCTAGATTTCCCATTTGTGAACTCAGCCTGTTGCAGAGGTAGTTCCTTTACATGGATATTTTTTGAGCCTGCAAAGACGAGTTTCTGAATTCACAGAAGCTCAAATCCTAGGGCAAAGTTTAAATGCTGCTGATGCAACTGTCACCCTGGACCTATTTTTTGGGAGCTGCAATCATATGCAACCTAGAAATGTAATTAAACAGTTCTATTTTAGCTTACAATAAACAAAAAGGCCCAGTTCCTATGCTTCCCCCTCCTCAATGCAGATTCAGAGTCCCATCCTTGCATGGCCAGGAGGAGAAGACCACCAAGCTCCAGCATATTTCCCAGCATTAATAAAAACAGTAGGACTCCTCTCCCTCTTTGACCTAACTCACTACCTTTATTTCACAAGCTATCTGGCATGACAGCCATTTGGCACAGTGAGACCCACTGAAATAAATGAACATCACTTGAATGCCCTGATAATTACTTACATTTCTACATGCTTCATAATCCAAGTTAACTAATACCAAGTTAACTAATAGATATCCAAATTCTGAGAGGACTTCCATATTTTATGATGGCGATGTTTACATTCAGGGTAAAAATGGGGTCTTAAATTGAGTTGTGATATAGTGACTTCTACCCAAAAAGCTGGGACCTGGAAACAGAGAGCCATGGGCTTGCAACTTTCTCTGTAGAGTATCCACAACAAATAGAGCCAAAGATTAAATTGCTTAAGCAGAAATTAAGGCAGGCCTGCCAACCTCCCCATCCCCCTCTACTGACTAGACCAACAATTATGAATTACTATGTGCCAATACCTGTGCTGTGCTTCTTATCCATATTGCAGTCAATCGTCTCTAACATGTAGATGCTATTCTTATCGCTGTTTAGCAGATAAGGACATTAAGCCTCACAAATTGTGTAAGAAAACCCACGTAAAATAGCTAGTGTGTGACAAAGTTGGATTCAAACCGAGATTTTCTGACTCCAAAGTGCATGCATTTTCCACTATGCCATGTTGCCTCTCAAGAGAAATATTACTTCTTTGCCTAGCATCCCTCACAGACAGGTGTGCACGGATTTCGGTACAGCCCTAGAATAAGAGAGTGCTTGGAAGGCTTAAAAAAGTGGTGGCACCAAAAATTCAATCTGCCTCCTTTGCATAAGAGCTCTGGCCAAGTTTTCAATCAATATTCCCTCAACTGGCCCTGCTAACAAAGAGATTTCAAAAACCAAATGTGAGCAGACATGTTCCACTTATTCATGTTTGTAACTGTCTTAAAAAATGGGCAATGAGTCACCAACATGGAGCTCCAAGTGCAGATGGTGGGTTGATAGCCCTTGAGGTCTCTGGATGGAGGCTAAGTCTGTGAAGAACTCTGAAGGATAGGCATGATGCAAGAGGGGGCAGCTTACCTGTCTCAGGAGCTGGCTTCAGCCCCAGAGAACCCACAAGAGTGGGGATAAGAGATTACAAGTACTGTGGGCTAATTGCAAATGTGCTGTTAGGAAAACTGCTCACTGAAATCCGCCAGTAACAGCACTTGTCTTCATGATGACTTTGGAGCAGTTCTCAGAACTAAGCAGCAGAGAGAAGGCCAAGTGGGGTTATACATGACTCAAATAAAGCTATGGATAAATTTATTTTGTTTTTTATGCAAACATTTGTCCCAAATGAAGAATTATAGTGTTGGCATGAATATGCATTGAAAGATAGAAGCTAAATTGTGTTCCAAGGGAATTGTATTGACTATACAGGCAGCTAATGACATGGTTTACTTTGCTCAAAGAATCAGTACTCATTTTCAGAGTGACCTTGTAGTTTAAACTCTTTAAATTGAGAACACAATGAACAAGCTCCTCTGCTGAATTCATAAGTAACTAAAACACAGCAGCACTAAGCCACTATCTGGGTAATTCTTTTGCCTGTTGAAATCTGGGTTGATCATTGTTCATGCATCAACCTTCTTAAGCTACTAGTTTCTGCAAATAGCTCTTTCTATACCCATTAAAGAGGCCCTGATTCAATAATACCCACGTGTCATAGATTATTTCCTTAGCTTCTCTCAACACAGAACTTTGTCAAGGATGCCAAGAGGTTCTTATTTGCCTCAAAGACACATGGCCAAATGGATTTGTTTCTGAGCAAGGTTGGAGGGAACTAAAGGTAGGCATGCACCTGGTCACCAGGCAGTCTGGCCCTTTTAATGTGCCTAGCTATCCCTGAAGCTCTGCCCTGTTAACTGATACCATGAGAATTTGTATTGTTGTCTTTGCAGGTGTTCCCAGAACCATAGAATACTGTGACTCCAATCTGTGATCAGCTGACTCAAAATTTTTATCTTATAGAGGAAAAAAAATAAGATCCAGAGAGGTTAAGTAACTTGGTCACGGTTACCCAGTTAGGAGGTGGCAGAGCTGTTAAAGAAACCAGACTCTGAAATCCATGGCCCAACCTCACTCCTAAGCATGAGTTGCACCTAAGACAATGGTTTCCAAACTTTAGAGCACATCAGAATCACCTGGAGAGCTTGTCAAAACACAGATTGTTGGGCCTCACTCCCAGAGTTTCAGATTCAGTATGTCTAGGGTGGGACTCTAGAATCTACATTTCTAACAAGTTGCCAGGGAATGCTGATACTCTTGGTCTGGGGCCAACTCTTCAAGAACCAGTGATGTAGGGTGTGTGGTAAGAAAGAAGTTGCTCCTCAGACTCCAAAGACACAAAAGGTCCATCTGAAAACAGAATAAAGCAGTTCGTTCCAGTTTCCAAATCTGTTCTGGGCTAAGTAAGTTAGGTGAAATTGTCTTCTAAAATGTACATTTTGGAGGTAATTACATGTCAAGGGAAAAGGCTCCTGCCCATCCTGCTGAACCATAGTAAAGAAGTTTTGGATTTGAGTCTGGAACCAAAGATGAAGAAATGAATCCTCAGGTGAATACAGAAGCCAGGTAGAGGCCCATGGAAAATAACATGGGTGAAGATGGAAGGTGAGTGCAGGCGAGTGGGCAGAAAAACAAGGGTACTGGTCAGGGGATGAAATGAGGAGCAGTGAAGCTCAGACTCAGTCTGGCTCGGTCTGGTATGTACAATCAAGAACTTAGGAAAATGGCGCTTAGATTGTTGAGCTGCCATCAGAAATGCCAAAAGTTGGGTGTAGAGGGCAGTGCAAGTGTTAGTTCACCAAGAGAGAAAGTGAAACTTGGACACAACTGAAGGTGACTCTTCGTTCACTTATTGAATCATTCAGTAAGCATTTATCGGGCATTTCCTGTGTGCAAGGCCCTGCGATAGGGACTGAGGAAACAAAAAGTAAGAAGGCATTGCCTCTGCTCTCAAGACACCAATGCTCCAGGAAAGATAAATTGTGAATGCAAACAACTCTGGTGAATGGCATAAATGTTTAAGGGACGTATACAGCACTTCAGAAGAGAGAGGTAACTTCTGCCTACGAAAAGCCTGCCATGGTTTCAGGCTTCTCTTGTTTTTATCAACAACTGAATGTTAGTTTACCACAGAGTTCTATCCTTGGACTTCTTATTGTTAATATCTATTGGTGACCTCCAAATGCTGGACTCCAACCCGCATGCTTGTGACACTGAATCTCCATCTCCAGCCCAATTTCTCCCAAGCTCCATCTCCCAGGATAGCATTTCTAACTGCCATCTGGACACAGATGTCTGAATATTAACCCCTCAATCTCAACATGTCCAAAACTAGACTCATATTTCTTTCATATTTCTAACTGTATAAGTGAATGATTTTATCATCTAATTAGCCTCCCAAGCTAAAATACTCCAGTCATCCTTGGCTCTGCCCTCTCACTCAATTCCCATTCTTGATGTAACCAGAACCTCTTAATTCTACCTCCATAACTATCTCTCATCTGGCATTTTCTCTCTGTGACCACTGCCTTCATCATCACCTCCGTGGGTTACTGAAACCTCCTCCTCTCTGAAACCTCTACCTCAAGTCTCACCCCTCCACAGGAGGTTGTCTTTCACACGCTAAAAAGTCTCTAGGAATCTTTGTTTGCTCCTTCAGGCAGTTAGCATTATGAGGGAGAATGGATGAGGAGGGATAAGGGCACAGGAGCAGCATGTCACAGGATTTGTCCAAGGTGTTTGAAAGACCATAGCAACAAATAAAGATGGAGTAGAACCGAGTCTTGGCCACCTCTGAATGTCAGGCAAAGGACATTTGACTTTATTTGGCTGGCCATGGGTAGTGAGAGAAAGCTTTTGAAGAGAGATGTGATGTAATCAAAGGTATGCATTAAGAAGATTAATTTGGCAGTAGCTTATAGAAAAGATTATATGGAAAATATATTAGCAGTAAGGAGACCAGCTGGGACATAATTGCGAAAGGCTATATGATTAGCAATGAAGGTTTGAACTCAGTTGGCAGCTATGGAAACAGAAAGTAAGACATGGGGGAAATAGTTTGGAAATAGAATTGATATTATTTTTCTAAGTCTGGTACTAAAGAGAGGGAGAATTCAAGCATAACTCCTGAGGTGCTAGCCTTAACCAACCTGGAGAAAAGTAATGCCACTTGGAGAAAGAATGATGGGGTAAGAGGAGAAAGTTTGAAATGATGGGAAAATGCAGAGTTCAGATTTAAGCACATTGAGCACAAGGCACTGTGGGATGCCAAGAGTCAGGAGATCAGGGGCAAGTCAGAGATGGATTTCCTAACACAGAAGTGATAGGAGCGGCTGTGGGAGGAAATGATCAAGACGGAAGACAGAGAACACTTCCAGATAAGGTGATGATAAGAACACCAGCACCCTTGGAGTAAAAAAAGGTCCTATAAGAGGGAAGTGGCAGAAAAACTAGACTGTCATCACTACCGTGTGTGATGGGAAAGGACAAGTGGCAAGGCTGACTACTCTTTAGCAGTGATAGGAATGAGAGTGGTGGAATCGCTGTCAAAGGATGGGAGGGAGGTGCCACCCTGGGTGACATGAATTAATTTTCAGGCATAAAAGAAGGAAAGAGTGAAAAGAAAGTAGGTAAAAGTACAATAAAGAGTAGATAATCTTTAATCTTAGAAGAAGAAAAATAAATTAAGATCAAGGTCAAAGTAGGAACATTAGTCCAGAAAGATGAAAAATAGGAGAGTAACCCAGAAGAAATAATGAACTCTCTTCTAAATGGGGAGATGAAAATAGAAGGAGGGTTAAAGAATAGTTCACAAAAGAAATGAAGGTTAAACATTTAACCCACATCTTTAACAATAAGTAGGAAATGAAACAAGGAGTCAATGAAGTATGGGTATGGATATGAAGATAATCAAGCTGTAATGAGGGTTACACAAGAATTAAATGAATGTTTCGAGAGCACAATCAAGATAATTTTTTCACTTTTCCCTTCAGCAAGCTTAGCACATTGCCACCTTCCACAGATGCTCTCCAATCAGATGGTGAAGGGACAACCAGGATGGGGAAATGAGAGAAGATTAAGGATATAGGGCATCTAGGATACCTGGTTAGAGAAACACTGAAACAACTGACCCTGGGACATAGGCTGCGAGGGAAGGCAAGAGAATCCTGAATAGGAGCGATGAGGACACCAGGGTCTCTTCTTGGTCAGATGGAGGAAGGTACCACTGAAGAAAGCTCAAGAGAAGTGCAGGTATGGGGAGAAAGCAGGTTTCAGTTAAGATGAAGAGGATGGGAGAGCTCTTGGGGCACCTGTTAGGATCTAGGGGAATTTGGGCACCATGGGATTGAAGTTTTCTGGGACTCAGGGGAAGGAATGGGCAGAGGGGCGATCTAAGTGGTAGTGAGCACAAGTGAAGAGAAAGGCTGGAAAGTGAGAGAAGAGGGAGGAGTTTGCATCTGAGGAGATAAAGGAGAACAAACTGACTTGTAGGTAAACTCCTTTTGTTCACGTAGTAGGTCTCGGGGTTCTGCAAACTGGAAAAATCAATCACACTTCTCCATCTCTAAGTGATGAAGCCAATCAACCTAAGAATTTCCCCATTGTTACATTCTCATGGCCCACTGGTCCAGGAGGGCCTCTTCCAGGACACTAAGGACTTTCTTTTAGGAAAACATGATTGCTGCAGGGACGTCTGACTAGGGTTGAACTTGTATTGTCTCCTTGGCCTCTGCCTTTAAATGCTTAAATACTGCCCTTTCCATAAATGAGACCTTCAGTTTACTCAGCTGTTGTTTTGATTCACTGCCTTATGTCTCTCTGTCAGACAGACCCTCTCTAATCTTCTTAGGTTCTAAACAGGAGAATCATTTTGACCCCTCCATCTTCCTCAACACCCTGTCCCTCTGGCATCCTCCTGTTTAACACTGTCTGTTGAATCCATCCCTTCCTTCTAAACCAGCGACACCATACAGGCCCAACTACTATGCTGACATTGTAGGAAAGGCTTTTGCTGAGGTCAGTGTCTCCAGGTGGAGCACACATGGCCCTCTCCCTAGGGGGTGTTACCTGGGTGAATTTGCCTATTCACATGGGCTGACCAATGTCCAAAGTCAATTGTGGAGGCTCAGAACCACTGTTTCATCTGAAATCTCAGAGATTGACTCTCTCTAACCAAGCCCACAAACACTAAAGTGTAAATAAAGAATTCAGTGTAGTAAAGAAATCCAGCAGTCACACAGGTCAGAATGACTAATGTGTTCTCTATCTTCTCTCTCTCTTTGCAGCACTCTTTCATACTCCAGAGAATTCCTGTCCATAAGACTATAAATCTTCAAACAGCCAACACTACAACTTCCTTTTTATTTCCTTCCACTGCTAACCAACCTCAGGGATGACTGCCATTTTCTTTTTTTATGTATGCTAGTCAATTCCTTTAGATTACAGCCAAGTCATGATGGCCTGGTGTCCATTTTATCTCTTTGCCAAGTTCTTAACCTCATTGTGCATAAAATTAAGTACAGAGAATTACAAAGGAAATCAGTGACACTGAAATGACACTAATAAAATATTTTTCGAATTGTAATATGTTGACATCTTTATTAATTACAAAATCGAGCATCAGGTCTAATAACTACCATAATTTCAAAGTAGTGATGAGCAGAAAGGATAATTTAAAATATATCCATTAACTAAATGTATATGAAAATATCTGTGATTTCTACTGGTGACAAGGTCAGAGGTACTGCTAATAAATACTCTAGTTTGTTGCCTAACATTCATAATTTAAGGAAATGCTAAATTTCAGTCAGAGATTTGTATAAATAAAGATGCAATTTTTTTCCATCCAATATCACAGGTTTCCTGAACTTTACCCACAGATACCAACAGTTTGTGGGTCCCAGGTTAAGAACCCCTAGTAAGGTGAGTTGGCATGGTTCTGCTTTTTTCCATTATATGCTGATTTGTAGGTTTTTTGTGGGTTTTTTGGTGGGGAAGATTAGCCCTGAGCTAACATCTGTTGCCAATCCTCCTCTTTTTGCTGAAGAAGATTGGCCCTGGGCTAACATCTGTGCCCATCTTCCTTTACATTGTATGTGGGACGCCTGTCACCTCATGGCTTGATAAGCAGTGTGTAGGTCTATGCCCAGGATCTGAACCCACAAACCGTGGGCCACTGAAGCAGAACATGCGAACTTAACCTCTACACCACCAGGCCAGCTCCACGTGCTGATTTTATAGTGTATTTCTCACATCACAATTTCTAAGTTCCTGGGCAACTCATTCCCGTCCATGTATACTACCTACAGTGATCAGACGTGTTCTCCATTTTTTAAGAACTGTTTCTTATATTTAAAAAGTATGAGATAATTACCAAAAACCAAAAACAACTGAAGTATCCACCAAGTGCTGAATGGTTAAACAAATTGTGGTATATCCATTCAAATGAATACTACTCATAAATTAAAAAGGAAAAATTAATGAAACATGAAACAACATGGATGAATACCAAAAGAAATATGTTAACTGAAAGAAACCAGAATCAAAAGGCTACACACTATGTGATTCCATTTATATGACATAATGGAACAGGCAAAACTATAGGGACATAAAACAGATCGGTGGTTGCCAGGGGCTGGGGTGAGGGGAAGAAGTTCCCTACCACACAGTGTGAGGGAACTTTCTGGATGGAAACATTCCAACTCTTGATTCAAGTGGTAGTTACACAACTGCATATTTTTGTCAAAATTCATACAGTGTACACTTACAAAAGGAGAATTTTTCAGTCTGTAAAGTATAGTGCAATATATATTTTAAACTATGAGAAAATATATGGGCACCTTCACATAACAAAAATTGTACTTTTAATATCCATTCATAGGGAAATACATGTGTGCATAGAGACTCAAGGATCTGCAATAACTCCAGAAGGACAGGGGTACAGCTAACCTTAACCCACAGGCTGGACCCAACTGACCAGACAACTATATCATTAGCTTCCTAAGTGGTCTCTTGGCCTGCAGATCTTCCTCCTCCAGCCTATATCTTTCTCCTGGCTCAATACTCCTAGTTTTCCTCCTTTCACTCTATCACTCAGAACTCTCAACAACCTCTTTATATAGACATGTTAGTGGAAGGGACTTTGAAGATCATGAATTCTCGTCTCCAACCCACTGCATCATCTCCTCCCCAATATCCCTGATGGATGGGCAGTGAGTTTTCATATGGACATCCCAGTGGCAATGGGCTTACCCTAATATGCTTCCACTTTTTCACCTTTGCTCACTCTGAATTCTACATTGCCCTGTTCTAACAACTCAGTGCCCAGGGCAGCTCCCTTATCCTGCACTGGAGAGGCTCCAAGAACCCAATAAAATCAACAATAGCAACAACAAATACCATAACCAAACACTTTTAACTAGGCCTCAGTGTGGTATGGCTGAAATTCCCAATCCATGTGAAACAAATAGGATATATAGGATATAGAGGGATGGCCTCTCTGCCCTTAGAGTTGCCAGGTGGGGCTGATTCCCTGGGCTCATCACCTCCAAAAGGAACAGCCTCTTCCATTTACTCCAAGTGCTGTTAGATATCTCATTGTTCTTACGTGTGGGGAAAATTTGGGGAATCATGGCATCCAGAACCCTCTAGAGTCTAGACTCTATCAGACCCCAGGCTACAGAAGTCCTCCTAACCCTCCTAACCTGCTTGTTCTATTGTCTCCATTACTGTCCCATTGCCTCATACCCGGTCTTGACCACTCTTACTAGCCCTTTAAAACTTACGCTTCTGTAAGATTCTATGCTTGGTTCCTAATCCTCGATTTTGGATTTTCCTCTACTCCATGTAGCACAGTATGCATGCCACTGACTTTTCCTTCTAACCCATCCAATTGAGGCTCTCAAATGCTTCCCCACTGGTATGAGAAAGGACTCACACACACTATTTCTTTTCTCCTATCTAGATTATATTTATCTTTGGTGATCAAGCTTAAATCTCACCTCTTTACAGAAGCTTTCCATGAGCCTAAGACTGACTTCCTCCTTCTTTGAATTATTATCTACCTTATCAACTGCTTCCCATTGAATGGGCAAATATATTTTCTTAATAATTAAATAATTTTAAAAAATTAAAATTAAATAATATTTTCTTAATAATTAAATTATAAGCAATTTTAAGGCATATGCTTCTTGATATCTTCCATGGTGGTGGAACATTGGTTCACATTCAGAAGATGCTCAGTAGTTCCTTGTTTTTCATTCAGTTGATAAACTTAAAATATCCCTATATTAGTCATATTTCCAAGGTTGAAAGATATAGAGAAGTGGTCAGAATATGGATCCTGAACTATAGATCCTGGATGATGGTTCTAAGCTGATTCTCAGGGAGATATGGGTAGAGAGATAAATCAATCAAATAAATCCTCTTTAATTCTAGTTGGTACTATCAACCCAAATTCCAGTGTAGTCGCCTGGTTAACTGAGCTAAGTTGTAAAGTAATCACAAGGATGTGTTTGGAGAGGAAAGTAGTCTGTTCCACACTATCTTTCCATTAGGCCATACCCTGGTTCCTGCTTATCTTTCACAGGGCATGGCCACATAGGCCCATCCAAGTGGCATACATCTTCAGGCCTATTTTGTCACATCAGCTGCTTGAGAGCTGCAGGAGAAAACAGAGAGAAACCCAAATAAAACCTGCCAATTAGATAATAGAGCGTTGAATCTCCTCTTCTCTCTATAGCTCTCCCCTCATAGGTGGGGGTGGGTGAGCTTCACGTAACCCTAGAAGCCAAAACTCTAACTTCATCTAATGATTACTTATGGATAAAATCCTTGACACAGATGTGTTTGCTGAGATAGATATAAATTTGGACCAAGGCATGGGTGTCTTGACTTTGAATCATCTGAGCTATTCATGTAAGGCAAATTAAAGTCCCCCAGATAGAGACAGGTGAGTTCTCAAAGCTCGGGTGGGCTGAGGTTGCTGCTTTTGATTATAAAGTCCCCAAATATGACAGCAAGTAGGATAAGAGTTGGTGAAGATTCTTGAATTTGGAGTTGCCAAATGTTGCTCCCAACTAGGTTGGTCACTAAAATTCACCATGAAACTAAAGTTACAATTAATAAAAAATAAAATGTGCTCTAATTAATATATCCTAGATAATGTTTGCCTTTACTTGGATGGTTGTCTACGTGGACAATGAAAGAAGGGGAGACAAAAGAAAAGGCTTTTTCGGTGTTTGTTCAACACGTCCCAGAAGAAAGACACACTAGATAAGGCGGACACGAGCATTCTGAGCATGCGAAAAATGTACTCTGTGGTGAAGTGAGGAAGCTTTTCTAGGCTTCCCCATAGACTGGATGAAATAGTCTCAAAAAATTAGCCACGTCCCTTTGCTCTAATTCCTTGCTTACTCAGCAACCATCTGACTATTAATTAAATTGGTATTATGGGTTTAAAATGAGTCTTTTATGATTTGCTTTCCATTAACGAAAACCCCAGGGCTTAATCACCTCAAGGAGAGCTGACAAAATTGAATTCTTTAGCCTGCAAAGATCCAGGGCCCCAAAATACTGTCATTCCCCCTGCCCCTACCCCCACTCCCTATGAGACCCAATCCAAGCACTTTGCCAACCAACCCTCCACTCTGGCTCTCAGATTACTTGCAATAACATTAGGGGGTATTTCAGAGTCAACAGATCACTGGCTGGCAGTTGACATGCATCCTCAGAAAATAAGTGAAGAAGAAAGATTATATCCATGACATTTTTTTAAATTAATCAATAAGCTTGTCCATTATAAGGGAGAGGACAGAAGAACCTTAAACTAAGAGCAGTCCTGAGTTGTTCATTAACCACCGCATATTCTGTAGTAGGAAGAGGAACATCGTCATCAAATTAGTCTTTTTTACCTCAGTTAAACATCTAGGCTTTAGCCCCATGATCAGAATGTGAAGAAAAGACATAAATTCATAGCGTAAATATTTCACTAATGCACCTTTTGTTTTCAGGCACTGGATCCTTAGTGCTGATATTCGCTCTAGACCACACAGTCCCTACAGCAACCACTTAGGACTCCAGGAATGTGGTGACCCTTGACCTTAATTCATCCCTCTTGGTGGATCCCATGTAACCATCTTTCTAAGAGAGCTTTCACGAACTCAAACACAGGAAAGACAGACCCTCTTATCTTTAGAGTCTATGTTTATCCATACAACCCTCTTTCGTCACAAATTGCCTCTCAGGCAAGAAACACTGGACTTTTCTTGTGTTTGTCATTACCATTTCTTCACACAAGCATTCCTTTGACCAAGAATCATTCCCACTCTTTTCGCTTTTTCCTTCCTACCTCAGCCTTGCTCTTCTCTCACCTAAAACACCATAAGTCTCTTCTCCTGGGACCCTCTAGCCTTTACTTCAGATTATCTGTTTGATCTTTAGGTCTGTGCCAAAATTTTCTTTTCTTTTTATGTTAAAAATAATCTCTATCTTTCTAAGTTTATTGATGATTCAACAATCAGATTCAGGATGCTCCCTGAACTCTGAATTGCCTCATTTTCTCTCCATCTCCTTGTCATGTTCAAATTCAAATTTTGTTAATTATTTCCAGATCAGTGACAGTTCAGAAGGCAAGCAAGTCAAAGTGGCTAAGGGCATGAGTCTTGGAGAGCGTGCTAATGCAGTGAATTACAGAATCAACTATTTGATGATGTCAATAGGATGGAGTGGTGAGGTGGAACTAACAGGAGATATATCAGGCATAAATATAGGTTCCTGTATTTAGGTTAAAATTTATAAATGATAACCACACTGAGATATCACCTCATACTGGTTAGAATAGCTATCATAAAAAAAGATAAGAGATAAATACTGGCATGGATGTGGAGAAAACGGAACCCTTATGCACTGTTGGTGGAAATGTAAATTGGTACAGCAACTATGGAAGATAGTATGGAGGTTCCTCAAAAAATTAAAAATAAAACTACCATATGACCCAGCAATCCCACTTCAGGAAAGGAAGGAGATGAAAACAGGATCTCAAAGAGATATCTGCACTCCCATGTTCACTGTAGCATTATTCACATTAGCCAAGATATGGAAACAACCCAAGTGTCTGTCTATGGATCAATGGATAAAGAAGATGTGGTATGTACCTATAGAATGGAATATTATTCAGCTATGAGACAGAAGGAAATCCTGCCACTTGAAACAACATGGATGGACCTTAGGGCATTATGCTAAGTGAGATAAGCGAGACAGAGAAAGACAAATATTGTATGAATTCACTTATATGTGGAATCTAAAAAAGTTGAACTCATAGAAACAGAGAGTAGAATGGTGATTGCCAGGAGCTAGGGGGTGGGGGAAATAGGGAGAGGTTGGTAAAAGGGTGCAAACTTTCGGCTATAAAATGAATAATGCCTAAGGTTCTAATGTAAAACACGGTGACTATAGTTGATAACACTGTATTATATAATTGAAATTTGCTAAGAGAGTAGAATTTAAATGTTTTCACACACACAAAATATAAATATGTTAGGTGATGGACGTGTTCACTAACTAGATGGTGGGGATCCTTTCACAGTGTATACCTATATCAAATCACCACTATTTACACTTTAAATATCTTACAATTTTATTTGTCAATTATACCTCAGTAAAGCTGAAAGTAAAATTTATAAACAATAAAAGCACAGATAATAGATAATATATGGTGATTTTAGATCATTGTGACCAAGAGGTCACGATGGGTAGTGTTATAATGAAAGAGGGGATCACGGCTACTACAGTTACGGATGCACTCGGGGTTCATCGTTTGCAGTAGAGTGCCTTCCAAGGGAAGTAACAGTCTCAATGTCCTGTGGGTTGGCCTGATCCCAGCTGGAGCATGCATCAAGTTCAGAGTATCCTATTTGAAGAGAAGCATTGACCAATGGAAGTATGTCCGAGGAAGAAGTTCTGGGTGGTAAGGATTCCAGGAAGTGTGTCTGAAAATGAATCATTCAAAGAAGGGGAATGTCTATTTGGCAAAAAGAAAATAAGCTGTTATTCATCACTCAAATGGCCATCAGGAGACCATCAATCTTAAACTCAAATTTCCAAGAGGCCAGACAGGAACATAGATGAGAGGAACAGGACATGTGTAAGGAAAGAAAAACACTCAGCATGATAGTGCCACTAGAAATGTTACCTCGCCTCAAAGCTGGAGGGGAGGCCTGGGGAATTAGTTGTAACGTCTGAGAGTGAGAGCCCACTGATTATCGCCACGTGTGAATGCGACCCTAGTGCTGCCATCTTTTCTGATTTCTCAAGAGAATCCAAAAATCCAAATTTTTATGCAACATGTCTCAATTTTTAATTTTAACAACAATTTCATAGTATTTAAAGAAACATTCCACAGGCCAGACAAGACATGTCTAGGGATTAGTGGCAGCCCGAGATTGCCATTTCACAATGTCTCTGGGAGACGTTTCTAGGTTTCAATAGAAAGTAGTGCTAAGATGCATAGATAGAAGATTGACTTGGGATATGAGAGAATTTTTAAATGTTTAGAATTGATAGTCAGAAAACAGGCTCTCCATCCAAGTTCTAAGCATTGGGAAATAGTCAAGAGAATATTAGATGACAATGTATGAAAGATGTAAGAGAAAGGATTTTCTCCTTAGCAGAGATGTTAAACCAAATTATGGTGTGATTATGCTTTACACTAGAATAGTGGTTTACAGTTAACAAAGAGCTTTTATATCATCTCATATTAAAAGTTATTAGAACAGTCCTTTGTAGTAGAAAAGTGGATATGTATCTCTATTCTACAAATGTATAAGCTGAGAATCTGAGATATTAAATAACACACAAAAGGTCATTTGGGAAACTGGGCAGCAGACCTACGAACTGAATGACGCAGGTCATCTAACTCCAAGTTCAAAACTTTCCAGTACTACTTCAGAGTCAGACCCTAAGGCTATGAGTTTCCTTTTCTAGCTACGCTCTGAACTGAATTTGCTCATTGTTGCTTTCCTGTGGTTAATTCACTCTCCCCAAATCTTCTCCTGCACATTTCCATACTCCTGGAATGCATTCCTGTCCCTTCCACCCTCCCTCAATGCCCTTATTCTTCATGATTTCTCATTGAGTTTCATCCAACCTGACTCTGCTAGCTATGGAAACGCTCTCCCAGCTCTCAGGGCTCCAAGTGGATTCACCTTTGACAAGGATTTGTCCCAAATTTTTGTCTATTTTCTACATATTTGTCTCTATAAGGATAAAACCTGTCCTAACTAATCCATGAACAAAGCCACATACACGTATGTGCACCCACATACACCAAAGAGTTGGTACTTGATTAATGAATCATCAAGTGATTATCATTCCTGGACTTGTAAGTTCGCCAGGAGGAAGAGAAGCTGTTATCAACCATGGCTTCTAGTTCTCACAGTCATCTCTACTTCCTTCTGGAAATTTCGATTCCAACAAAAGCCAGCTTGGTAGCCTTGTTTCTTCATATTCAGTACAGAGAGGCAGTAAAGAATATCTGGTCCTCTGTATTTCAGGCTCATGAATTCCATTTGAAATATGTCATTATTCCTTAGGTTGAGAAGAACCTTGTCTGGGCAGAACACAAAAATCATGGAGAAATTGCTGGCTAAGCAAAGCTTCCAAATGACTTAGTTTGGCTGAAACACAGGCTCTTTTAAATGTGAGCACTGCCAAGGGTTTTTCCTTGTTGACTCATGGACATATATCAAGGGCAATGATGTTTTCTAATGCACTATAGTTAAGCCTGTGCAGCCAAATGTAATTCAATGTGAGGTAAATTATTACCACTTGCATCTATCATCTAAAATAAAAGATAAAATGTATAGAAAATGGAAAACACCATAGAAATAGGTAAGGAAGAAAAAGAAATCCTAAGAATGTTGCTACACGCAGCCAAGAAGGGAGAAGAATATTTTTGTTCTGTTTCAACTGTTTTGTTTTGGTGATCTAGCTGATCAAATGACCTGTTAAGAATATTTCATAGAGCTAATGTTCTAACACTCTAATCTCTCTAGGCAAGGTTCATATTTGTGTGGGTTACTTATTCTCCCTTTGTTGACTAAGTCAATAATCAGAATCAGCAGGTTTGGAGTCAGGTTGGCAGGGATCAGCAGCCTGGCTTGGGAGAAGTGAGTATAAAAGCTCCCAACTGGGAGCGACCATCACAGAGGTCCACTAGTTCTTGGTAGGATGGCTTCTCATCGTCTGCTCCTCCTTTGCCTTGCTGGACTGGTATTTGTGTCTGAGGCCGGCCCTGCGGTGAGTGTTTGATTCAGCCCTTCCATACATTTCCAGTGTACACTAGATGAAGTAGAAGTGACTTCTAGCTTTTCCAACCAGCTTTTGTTACTAGGACAAGGGTACCCAGCATCTATTTTTAAACATCATTGATTCAAACTTCAAAAAGAATGAAGTTCTGCAGGGCTCACTGAACTGGGGCTGGGATTCTGGGCGCTCTCCTCTATTGCTTTGGTGCCTTGAGTTTGCAGTGGTGCCTCAGTTTCCTGAGATAGATGGTAGAAATAAAGATATGATATTCAAGAAGCTCTATTGAATTTTCAGAAAAATATTTTTATAAAGTTTATTTCTCTTTAGCTGATCAAAATATATTTATTTAATATATTTATTAATCTTTGAAAGGCTTAGCGGACAACATTCTAGTCTGATATCTAATTCTTCAGTCCTCTAGAAGAATTAACGAATATTACAAAATGGGTCAAAAAGTAGTCTGACATTATTTTACAAACAACTGGTAAGAAGGAACTACTACAGGGCCAGCCCGGTGGCGCAGTGGTTTAGTTCGCTCTTGGCAGCCCCGGGTTCGCGAGTTCGGATCCCGGGCGCCCGCGGACGCACTGCTTGTCAGCCATGCCGTGGCGGCGTCCCATATAAAGTGGAGGAAGATGGGTGCGGATGTTAGCCCAGGGCCAGTCTTTCTCAGCAAAAAGGAGGATTAGCAACGGATGTTAGCTCAGGGCTGGTCTTCCTCACAAGAAAAAAAAAAAAAGAAGGAATTACTACAGCAACCACTGACTGAAATGCTCTCAGGAAAAACTATTTGGTCCTACGGCATATTATGTCTTTTCAGTAATTCCACTCAAATGGTGAGGTTTAACAACACAACTGTTCTCAGAGGGCCTATTTTCTCCCTTAAGATTCATTATACATGCCCCTAGTCCATCACAGCATGTCCTGAGGCAAAAAACATTCTTGCTTTGGAAACAATGACGTCTGTGTTATACTGAGTAAGGGAAGCTCATTAACCATCAACACTTATGTTGCTGGAAATGGGATTAGCATGTTCTTCCTGCCTTGTTCCAGATTTCTAACACCAGAAAGAATAGATCCTTTCACCCTTGCCAATTTTGTTGACTTCTCACTTGTCTTCCCCATGCCCAGGGTGAATCCAAATGTCCTCTGATGGTCAAAGTCCTAGATGCCGTCCGAGGCAGTCCTGCTGTCAATGTGGCTGTGAAAGTGTTCAAAAAGGCTGCTGATGAGACCTGGGAACCGTTTGCCTCTGGGTAAGCTGCCCAGCAAACCCAGACTTGGGACTTCGTTATATCTTCCCATTCACCTGCCACTTGTTAGAGAGAGGGGCTCACATCATTCGCTACAGAATCTACAAGTAGATTGAACATTCAGGCAGAGGTCAACTGGGCCCTGAGAAATATGCTCTCCTCTTGCTTTGCTTAGCTGGGAGTGCCCAGGAACCTGAGCAGCATTTAGGGCAGACAGTGAGGAAAAAAAGATGCCAGCACCTCCCCTAGCCCAGCAGTGGTTCACCATCTTTTTGGGTCACAGACTGCTTTAAGAAGGTGATGAAAACTATGGACTCCATGTCCAGAAAAATGCACATACACACACATACACAAACATGTATATGTAATTTCAGGAGTTTCGGATTCCCTGCTGCCCTTCATAATGCTCGAACTGAGTCCTTGTCTTGGAATTTTAGGAAAGATATACAATCGTTGTTAATTTCGTAATGAAAGGAAAGGAATTGAGGGGCAGCATTGACAAGGCACCTATCTGTAGTTTATCGGAATCATCCAGAATCCAGAGCTTTTGTCTAACAAACACTTACAAAGCACCTACTCTGTGCAAGGCTGAGGGCTGTCAAGCTCAGTAAGAAAGGACACAGATGAGAAAGTCACATAATGCAAAGCAAAACCACAGACCAATCTCACAATCACCCAATGTCAGTTTCAAAAATGACTTCTTACCTTCACTGGCTGCTTTGCAGCTTTCACGGAGTTTTTTGACCTCCACAGCAAGAATTTCAAAGAAATTGAAAGAAAACGCATGTTAGTAAACCTAAACCAACTAACTGAAAGAAAGAGCAGCCAAGAAATCCTCAGCACCAGCAATATTGCTGAGTGTTTATGTTCTGGGAGGAGAATGTCTGTGGGTTTTAATTGACTCCCAAGAACCACATTATGATTCTTCACTCATCATTGGGAAGTCCATTTTCTTTGGTATGACTTCAGTTGAGTTTTTATTTGTTAATTCATTTATGTTTATATAAAATGGCAAGCACAATGTGGAAAGTAGTTACTAGAATATTCTAAGCAAGAGATAGAATGGACACCAAAAACATTCAGATGTTCGTGTGAATCTTTTTTCTTATGACAAAACAAAAAAGGAAATTAAATATTTTCTCCCTGGAAAAGAAGAAAGGTGGGAGGGTGATAGAGTCAGTGAAGACAACTTCTATTTTTATCCGTCTTAGGTTTTTGCAGTCTAATGGAGAGGAATTTCTACCATCAGCTATTGTCATTAGGTACTTAATGGAAATAGAAGTTACTTAGTTTAAAAAAAAAAGTTGCCTAGTATTTGCTGTTGACAAACAGTTACCAAAGAGATTAAATACATGAAAGGGAAAAGAGTCAGCTATGGGCTCCTCATCATAGTTTGGGGTTCCCAATGTGTTTACAAATGATACTGCCTCTGAAAGGTCCCTCTTGCAGGGGAGGAAAACCTGGTGTCTTGATGGGAAACTGCAGAGTCAGAGCAGCTTATGGCCACTCCCAGGGAGACTCATGAACCTCTACCCAAATACCAAGCCTGAATCACAGTGACTCTTTTTTTAAGTGAAACATTACACCTGTATCTTGTTCTCGTAAGAGAAAAAAAAATCTACCTTGAGCTTTTTGAAACATTTCTGACAAATTACTATCATTTAATTTCAGTTACTAAAGTTTTCCCCATCCTGATTTGGTTGAGAAAAAATAATACATATATACATATACATGCACACACACACATGTACACCTACACAAACATGCGCGCGTGTGTGTGCGTGCAAGTGTGTAGTGTTACCTCACCATGTCATTTAGTCTCTAATGCCTAACTTAACCTCGACTTTTGTACCTTCTAGGAAAACCAGTGAATTAGGACAGCTTCATGGGCTCACAACTGAGGAGAAATTTGTCGAAGGGATATACAAAGTGGAATTAGACACCAAATCCTACTGGCAGTCCCTTGGCATTTCCCCGTTCCATGAATATGCAGAGGTGAGTGTAGAGACACTTCCGTTGTGTCTTGGAGTTTTGTTTTTAGTCCCAGGAAATGCGTGGTTGGTACTTCTCACAGCACGGAAATGTCCTCAGGAAAGCACTGAACTAGCGCAGGTTCCTTTTCCCATTTCTACAATCAGAAATCCACAAAACTCTGAAAAGCAAACTTTTTTTCTAAGTTTGGTGAAAACTCATTTAGTAACATGACCTGAACTTGGGTGATGCTCCTTATAGTCTTCATTCATTCATTCCACATGAATATTGTTTGCTGAAGAAATACTAATATGTTGGATTATGAGGCAGCCTTCTGGACCCCACTCAGGGTGTTATATAACAAAAGACAGATGCGCCATTTGACTTCCCTCAAATCTGAAAAATACTTCATTCCAAAACTCATCTGGTTTCGAGAGGTTTGGATAAGTGATTCGGGGCAATGCATATAAAGACAGGAAATTCAAAATAATGGCAACACAATGGATAACATTTGTCAAGCATATACCACATGCCAGACACGTGTGTGTTCTACGGTTAACCTATTTAATCTTCATAAACAACCCATTACTGTCAGTCCTATTATTAGCTCCATTTTACAGATGAAGAAAGTGAGGCACAGAGAAGTTGGATAAGTTGTCAAAGGTCACGGGGCTAGTAAGGGGAGGAGCAGTGATATTTACCAACAGGGCCCAGGCTGGGTTTAGCCTCAGGTGTGCCTCAGCTTTCATCCTGTGAGAAACCAAGCTAATAATAGTACTAATAAAGCCACTTTTGCAACCCGTGGTTCACAATCTATTCCTCTGCTTATGAGGTAGGAGGAACCTCAAAGTTATACAGAGGCATCTCTCTACTTCCTCCTTGTCTGTAATTCCTTAAGTCATTTAAAACAGATGGCTGTCATGGAAATAGAATCCAGACGTGTTGATCAGAGTTAAAGATCACCTAATTGCATCAAAAATAGCTTGGCATGAAAGGGAACCATTCTCTCTGGCTTAGTCATGGATGAGATTTTCAATTGACATAAAACGGTTCTTTTAGTAGACGGTGTTGCCAGGGAAACTGTAGGCCTGTTTGACTTCTGAGGCCCACAAGTCACCAAGAGAGCCCCATCCACCAAGAAGCATGCCTCTGGCTACCCCTCAGCCCAGCAGCAAGAGCCCGGTCGGGGGTGGATGGAGGGTTTAGATGGCGCCACCACAAGACATTTGCCCCTAGAGTCTCAGCCCCTACCCTACAGCACAGGCTCAGCCTCCCCGCGGCCCTTGTCTTCCTTGTCTCAGCCCGATGAGACCGTCTGAGAAGATTCACTGAGTACTGCCCACGACGTGTTGCCCCTATTCATTAGATGTTAGCTTCCTTTGTCTGTTATTCACTCTTTTAGTATTTGTTCAACATTTTAAAAATTAAATCTTCTCTGTGTTGATGCTGCTAGATGCTAGAGATTCAGAAGTGAAAACACATCCCTGCTCTTGGGATGAAAGGGAAGGGACTGATGTAAGACATATTAGGCAGGAATGTGAGCCCAACTCAGAGCCTGAATGGATTGGGGGAATGAGAGAGCAAGTGGGCAAGCATGAGTCCCAGTGCCTCACTTTGGTGACTGGTGCACAGTGGTTCCAGCCATGAGTTCCTTTCCTGCCAGCTTCTGGTAAGGTCCTCCCAGAATGTTGCTATCCTTTAGCTCTAGTCACCTCCTCCTTGGCCACTGACTCAGGTGGCCATATTAGACTTACCAAGAAAATTATGAAATTTCCTTTGAAACTATTGGTCCTCTTGACCTCATGGATTTTGAGCACAGATTATGCCATTTACAATTTTTAGGAAGAATCATGTGGGACTGGAGGCCAATGTCATTATAACAGAGAAGAAAATTTCTTGTGTTGCTTCCAGAAATTTGGCCTTTCAGGAGTGCCCTTTCTCTTTCAGAGAGATTCTTAAGTGATTCTCTCCTTTTCTTGCCCTGATGCTATTTTTGGTTTTGGTATAGTTCGATCAGATCGATTCAATCAGATTTTTTCTCCTGTCCTCAAGAAATCAAGGTTTTGTTTTTCCATATTTGAAACAAAATGTGTCTATCCAGCATGTGCCCAAGCTCAATCCAGGGCCTGTATACAAAATAAGTAAAATTAAAACACCTCCTCACTGTCCTCCATCTCTCCCCTGAACCAAATTTTTCTCTAATTATCTCTCTCTGGGCACCTGAGTTTCAGAAGCTCTTCTAAATTTTCCTGAAGTACGTGACTAACTAGAACAACACTTTGATCAACAATTTTCCCAGTCAGAAAGTTTAAATGAGCTCCAACACATGTGTGTATATTTCAGAACTCCAACATGATCCTCCACACTCTGTACTGTAAATAGAACCCTATAATGCTTTTACTCAATATCTCCTTGCTTATTATATACATAAAAATATACTTGATCTTCATGGTAGAAAATACAAAGGAATAATGGGAGAAAAACCTCTAGGTTTGGAGAAAGGAATCTTAACTTCTAGCGGGGCTCTGTCACTGTATAAATTTGAGCCAAACACGCTAATTCAGAGGTCTGGTTTGCTTATCTGTAAAATGGGAAGAATGTTCCCTTCCAGCTCTAAAATTCTAGGTCTCCAAGTCTGGGGTGGGATTGACAGTCACCATTCTCGGGACTTCTTGTCACTGAATGCCAGTTTCTACATTCTTCCCCCTTTTTTCTAAAACCAAGAAAGTGAACAAGAGCATTAGGCTCTGTGATTTCCCTCAGCCAGGCTAGGGCCACTCTGATTCTCATTGTGAATTTGCAAAGAGAGACCTGATTATACACACAGTAGTGAAGAACTCTTGTTCTACAGATTGGACAAGGCTCCATTGTTTAGCTTGCCAGCACTTGTAGATTTTTTGCCTTTTGTTCTAACTGTTCCAAAAAACGAAATAATAAAATAAAAACAATTAATTTTGCTCTGACTTCCAGCGGTCACTCTGTCCATGACTCAGGTTGTTGAGCTCTGTTAGAAACGGATCCTGTCTGTGCTCTCTCTTAGGTGGTGTTCACAGCTAATGACTCTGGTCGCCGCCGCTACACCATCGCTGCTCTGCTCAGCCCCTACTCTTACTCCACCACAGCGCTCGTCAGCAACCCCAAGGAATGAGGGCCCCTCCCTCAGTCTACTTGCGGGAGGAGGGATGGGATTGCATGTAACCAGTAGTATTCCATTTTTACTAAAGCAGTGCTTTCACTTCATAAGCTATGTCCGAAACTCGGGCAGAGACAATAAAACAATCCTATTAAAGCACTTGCCATTTCATTGGAACTTGTTTTTGCCTTACTCCTTTGTTGTACTCTCAAAGAAAAATCATCCAAATTTTACAGAGAAGCAAAGAAACTCAAAAAACTCTCTGGCTGAACTCTGGGAGAAATCCAAATTTTCAGTGTCTTTCAAGCTAAGCTCATGTTCAACATGGTCTGAAAAACACACGTTCTGAAAATGATAAAGCTTTATTCTCCTCTAACCTTCAGTGAGTAGGAAAGACAAATTCTAAGGGCCCACTTCTTTGCTCTGTGAATTCCCTTTAAGTGCTTTACTGATTTCAAGAGCAGCACACCTTCACCAGGACAGACCTGCCCTGACTCGAGCCCTCTAATCCAGTCTAGACCAACTACACCCCACGGTTATCTGACTAAGGGATGTACTCAGAGAACCCTCACACCCTCGATTCACTTTGACTAATCCAAAATTCATGTATTGAGAGACTACCAAATGCCAAGCACTATTTGAGGTGCTCTGAAGATAAAGAATAAGATCTAGTGCCTGCATCTAAAGAGTTCACATTCTTTTGAGAACTATGTCCATGTGATTTGACAGAGGCTATGGTACAAGACACAGTGAGGGTAGGAAGAGGGAGTAGCAAACGGCCTTTGAGAAGTCAGAGAAGGACTCAGAATAAATTTCACTTAATCTGAATCTTGGTGGTTTGTCAGGTAGAAAAGAGAGGAGGTATTCTAGGTAGAGAAAGCAGAGATTGCAAGGCCATGCAAAGGCCATGAAACAATTTGATAAGTTGAGGGAAAGTGGTGGCTCAGGTCCCCAGTTTTGATTTAATTTTTGGCTTCAAGGGACACCTAGTCAGCAGACTGGAGGAAGAGAGAAAGCATGATATGAGCCCCCTCTGTGCTGAAGTGTCACCCATGATTCTCACTGACAATTCACTGACCGGAACTAGTTAATGGTCCCATTTAGATGCACTGTGCTAAATGGTTCTTGGCTGGGAGTCATTTTCTAGAACAACCCTACGTTCTGGAAAAAAAGCACTAATCTGGGTTGGTCAACAACTGTCTCTGCCACAGTAGGGTTGGGAGTAGTGGGAAATGAGGCTGAAGTGAAGGTCAGCTTTATATGCCACCTGTCAGAGCTGTGAATTTATCTTATAGACAATATGGATCTGTTGATGGGAACCTTGTCATCCTCCATGTGGCTGGGGCAGGAGTAGTTACTTCATGCCCATAATCTCCAACCAGGATTCCCCAAGAAAAACCTGGATCAGACCCAAGGCTGAGGACTAAACATAACTAAACAAAATATAAACATAAAAAAACAGTGTTTCCAGTTTCCTCCAAATTCAAATCTAAAATCTTGCCACACTCTAGCTGGCTGTGTAGAGGGAGTAAGAAATTTGAAGAGAGTGGAATGTAGTTTTGGACTTTTTAACACGTATATGTGGTAAAATCAGTGTCTTTGATTCTGTTCAATGAGGTTAGCAATTTCTTCTATGCGTATTAGGTTAATCCATATCAAATTGCCATTTTTGTAGATTAAATGGTCAAATACTGGCAATTTCATAAGATTCAATCTAACACCTACAATTACTGTGTTAGTCACTGTCCTGCCTGTTTATAGAATACACATTTCCATTTGGCCGCTGTTAAACAGTTATTGATTTTTATAAGCCAAGCAGTTTGAAAATATGATTTTTCCATATGTATATATATGGAAAGAATTGAGGAATTGAATTTAACTTTCCTGCCCCCACTTCCTCTTGGTATCAGCAAGCATAATCTTATCAACTGAAATCAACTCAGTATGACTTCCAGTTTGATTCTCAGCCTTCTCCTTCCTTTCTGAATTTCATCTTCCTTCTGGAAGCTTTGTAGCATCTTGGCATAAAGTGGACTGTGTTGTCTGGTGCCTGAAGCAGTCCTCTGTCCATGCTGCTTCCACCAAAATCATCCTTTTCTCCTTTGTTCTTTGTTGTTATGTATAGTATCTGGACTTATGCCCTTTCACGGCCACCGTTATGGGTTGAATTGTGTTCCTAAAAAGATATGTTGAAGTCCTAAATCCTAGCACCTGTGAGTGTGATGTTATTTGGAGAGACTTTGCAGATGTAATTAGTAAAGACGAGGTCATTAGGATACGCTTTAATCCAATATAACTGGTGTCCTTATAAGAGAAAAATTCAGACACAGACACAGGGACAATGCCATATGACGACGGAGGCAGAGAATGGAGCAATGCAGCTATCAGCCAAGAACAACAAGGATTACACTTGAATGTAAGACTTGAAACCATGAAACTTCTAAAAGAAAACATAGGCAGTACACTCTCAGACATTGGTCTTAGCAACATATTTTCAAGTACCATGTCTGACCAGGCAAGGGAAACAATAGACAAAAATAAACAAATGGGACTACATCAAACTAAAAAGCTTCTGCACAGCAAAGGAAACCATCAACAAAACGAAAAGACAACTTAACAGTTGGGAGAATATATTTGCAAATCATATATCTGATAAGAGGTTAATCTTCGAAATATATAAAGAACTCATACATCTCAACAACAAAAAAACTGACAACCCAGTTATAAAATGGGCAAAAGACATGAACAGACATTTCTCCAAAGAAGATATGCAGATGGCCAACAGGCACATGAAAAGATGTTCAACATCATTAACTATCAGGGAAATGCAAATCAAAACTACAATGAGATATCACCTCACGCCCGTCAGAATGGCCTTAATTAACAAGACAGGAAACAACAAGTGTTGGAGAGGATGTGGAGAGAAGGGAACTCTCATACACTGCTGGTGGGAGTGCAGACTGGTGCAGCCACTACGGAAAACAATATGGAGATTCCTCAAAAAATTAAGAATAGAACTACCATACAATCCGGCTATTCCACTGCTGGGTATTTATCCAAAGAACACGAAAACACCAATATGTAAAGATACATGCACCCATGTGTTCATTGCACCATTGTTCACAATAGCCAAGACTTGGAAGCAACCCAAGTGCCCATCAAGGGACAAATGGATAAAGAAGATGTAGTATATATACACAATGGAATACTACTCAGCCATAAGAAATGATGAAATCCAGCCATTTGTGACAACATGGATGGACAGTGACGGTATGATACTAAACAAAATAAGTCAGAGGGAGAAGGTCAAAACCTGTATGATCTCACTCATAAATAGAAGATAATGACAACATCAAAAAACACATAGAGACAGAGATTGGATTGGTGGTTACCAGAGGAGAAGAGGGGAGGAAGGAGGGCAAAAGGAATGATTAGGCACATGTGTGTGGCAATGGATTGTAATTAGTCTTTGGGTGGTGAACATGATGTTATCTATGCAGAAATAGAAGTATAATGATGTATACCTGAAATTTATACAATGTTATAAACCAAACTTACTGCAATAAAAAATAAATTAAATACTGAAAAAAAAAAAGAAAGAACAACAAGGATTGACAGCCATCAACAGAAGGACTCCCCGCTACAGGTTTCAGAGGGAGTATGGCCCTGCGGACACCTTGATCTTGGACTTCTGACCTCCAGAACTGTGAGACAATACATTTTAAGCCACCTGATTTGTGGTACTTTGTTACTACAGCCCTGAGAAACTAATATAACCTCTCATGGGATTCTTCCAAATTTTATCCTAGGTTTGTAGTCATTGAAATCTTTGCCATTCTGAAAGTCAAAATTTACATTTATTGTTTATTTCAACTTCTTTTTTTACTGAGTGAAGCTGAACATATTGTCTTATGTTTATTGGCCATTTGAACCTCTTTCTTGAACTGCATGTCCACAACATTTAGCCATATTATACAGGGGGTCTGTTTATTTAATATTGATTTATAAAAGCTCTGTGTATATTAAAGATATTACAAGTTGTTTTTGAAAAGTAGATGTGACAGATAGAGGACTAGTAATCTAAGTTGTGGAAAACCACATCAGTCAAGATATCTTGGTGGAAGTTAGTGTGGTAATGGCAAAAAGGAGGGTGGTAATTGGGTCGTCAGAAGTAGAGAGCTGAAAAATCATAGGGGAAAAAGTTGGATGGGTAGGTTAGGTTCAAGTTATAGAATCACTGAATGCCAAGCTTAGGAGGCTTTTGGGGATAAGAAAACTAAGATACAGAAGGTTAAGGAATTTGCCCAAAGCCACGCAGAGAGCTTTGGAAAGCCCCAAAGGCAGAGAAATAGATTTGACACAGTAGTTCATGGTTTCCATTTAATCTAGACAGTGAAACTGCTCACCCAAAGCCTTGAAATAGCAATGAATGCTAATAAGAAAATCCTACCAATAAAACACAAAAGCAGAGATATGTGCTTCCCACATCCAACTCTGGTGGCCTCAAGTCAGCCCTACTCTCTTTCCCATAAAAATATCCAGGAGATAAACGAGTATGTTAATTAATTCCATTCATGACCTTTCTCACTAATCAGAAACACAGGCATCTCTTACTTCCCTAAAGCAAGAGGGGTCTTCATCATGTTTTATCAATTCCCCAGTGACCTCAGGAACAAGGGTGTGGCCAAAGATTTCACCCTACGATAGATAAATTTGGCGAGTAGGACTGCGATGATTAGTTTTATGTGTCAACTTGGCTAGGCCATGGTCCCCAGTTTTTGGTAAAACACCAGTCTAGATGTTACCATAGAGGTATTTTTAGACATGACTAACATTTTTTTCTCCAGTTTTATTGAGATATAATTGAAATATAATATTATGTAAGTTTAAGGCGTTAAAACGTGATGATTTGATGTACATATATACTGTGAAAAGATTACCTCAATAAGGCCAGTTAACACATTCATCTCCTCACATAGTTACCTTTTTGTGTGTCTGTGGTGAGAACTTTTAAGATGTACTCTCTTAGCAACTTTCAAGTACACAATACAGTATTGTTAATTATAGTCACCATGCTGTACATTACATCCCCAGAACTTAGTCATCTTATAACTGGAAGTTTGTACCCTTTGACGACCTTAGCTGTGATTAACATTTAAGTCAGGGGACTTTGAGTAAAGCAGATCGCCTTCCATAGTGTAGGTGGGCCTCATCCAATCAGTTGATGGCCTTAAGAGAAAAGACTGAGGCCCCCAGAGGAAAAAGGAATTCTGACTCTGGACTGCCTCAGACTTGAGACTGCAATATACACTCTTCTCTGGGTGTCTAGCCTGCTCTGAAAATTTCAGACTTGCTAGCTTCCACAATGGCGTGAGCCAATTCCTTAAAATAAAGCTTTCTCTAAATATAAATATAGACAAACATTTTTAGAAATGAAGGTTTGAGGTGATGTCACCCTGCCTTAGTGTAGGACACATAGAAATTCAGGAAGGAAGAATAAATATTAGACTACAAAATATATACATGATGAAAATGGGTTTGATTTGCCTTGCCAGAGAAAAATCATGAGGTGGATTAAAAAATATCCAATGCCTTAAAGGAGAGATGAATAACAATATGGTGCCATTTGACTATGTAGACATCCTAATATTTGAATCAATAATTTATATCCCAATATGAAAACACAGAATTAGTCTTTGTAAAGAAGGGGAGTGTGTGTGTGTGTGTGTGTGTGTTTGATGGTAAATGTTTAACAACTGGCCCTTCAGAGAGAAAAAACCAGCCCAGATTTGTAGTATTTGCCACTTTTAATGGTGTAAATAATCCCACGATGGTCAATTTCAAGCCACCAATATGCCACTGAATGCAAAGCTGGGAAGAGACCCACAGCAGTACAGACAGTATTTCCACCATACAGATACAATAGACATAAGTACTTCAGGAGCATAAATAAGATGATTAGGAAGTAATGAGACTGGGGTATTTATTACCCTCATTTCAATATAATTTAATGCTGTGTTTGATAACCAGCTCATAAAAATTCTAAAAATTTAACATAAGCCATTACATGCTGGCTCCAGGACACCACTGCTTATATCCTCTAAGTTACAACTCCTTTCTGATGTCACTTGACTGTGTGAGCATTTGTGTGTGTGAATGTGGGGAAGGTAAATGTAAACAGCAGTACCATTTAAAGGGAAGGAATTCATTCTCACAAAATGTCCCTGTCCTTTTTAAAAATAAGGGGAAAAATACCAGTATGATGTCTACAAAAAACATGCTCAAATAAACGTACTATTTGAATGAGACATACATATGCAAGAACCTATTTCAGGATTGCTTCTGTTTAAAGACTCTCCTTTGCCATGCATTATACCTGGGAGGGAACCAGAGATCACCATTAGAATCAGTGGGATGTCCTGAGAGGATGCACCCAGACTTCACAGGTAAAAGTTATTAATCTGGTCACATATAGCTCAACTGATTAGTACATTTTTTTCCATTTAACCGTCTTGATATTTCAAGATGCTACATTGCTAAAGCCAGGAGAATCATTTCTGGAGTAAGACCAGACATTTAGCATTTTTGCACACATATGAGAAAAGAGATGGAAGACATGCCAGAGATGGGAATATTTTTTTCTCGTGGTTTCAGACATAAACATTGAAAAGGAATGGGATGCTCACTTTATGCATACCTCTAAATGTGTTTAATCTCTCTAGCCACCCTCTCCTCTCTCTCCTCAGGCCCCAGTGCTGTGCTTTGGGAGCCGAGGAGGGAGTGGTTGGGGATTGATGAGGCCTGAGGACAAGAGAGAAAGTACCAGAGAAGAGATAACAAATGAATGGAGTCATATAGATTCCCACAGAAGGAAGGGGAGGCATGGAAATGAGCATGGTGTGGTCAGGATTGCTGGAGGACACAGGACAGACAAGGAGCCCAGCATGATGGACAGTGGACAGCTCACGAGGCTCCTTGTATGTCACCCCAAGTAATTTGTTAGTGAAAAACGAGCAAAGAAGACTTGTTCCTCCCACTCCCATTGCAGGGTTTTAATCAATGAAGAGACATGACTAAGTTAGTATTCCAGATCAGTGTATCTACTAAAAAACCAAACAACTATGCCCTATTTATTTAACATTTCATTTAGAACCAGTTTTAGCCCTACAGAGAAGTTGGAAAAAAGGACATAGAGGTCCTTACCCAAATTCTAATGTTAACATCTTATATGACCATAGTACAATGACCCAAACCAGGAAAATAACGTTGATATAATGCTTGTTAGTGGCATCCAACCTGTAACAGCTTCAGTCTCTCCTTGCTGTATTAGTTTCCTGGGGCTGCCATAACAAAGTACCAGAAGCCAGGTGGCTTAAAACAAGAGAAATTTATTGTCTCACAGATCTGGGGACTAAAAGTCCAAAATCAAGACGTTGGCAGGGCTGAGTTCTCTCTGAAATCTCCAAGGGAGAATCTTCCATCGCCTCTTCCTAGCTTCTAGTGATTTGCTGGTAACCTCTGGTGCTCCTAGGCTTGCAGCTGCAGCGTCACTCCCTCTCTGCCTTTGCCATCACACGTTGTTCTCCCTGTGTGTCTCTGTCGGCACACAGCTGTCTTCTCATTGGATTAGGGGCCACCCGACACCAGTATGATATCATCTTTTTTTAAAATATATCTATTATATTGTGGTAAAAAACATACAAACTACCATCTTAACCATTTTTAAGTGTACAGTTTGTAGTGTTAAGTATAGTTACATTGTTGTGAAACAGATCTCCAGAACTTTTTAATTTTGCAAATCTGAAACTCTATATCCATTAAACAACTCTCTTTTTCCCCTTAACACAGCCCCTGGCAACCACCATTCTACTTTCTGTGTCTATAAATTTGATCACATTAAATCCTCATATAAGTAGAATCATACAGCATTTGTCTTTTTGTGACAAATATGACCTCATCTTAACTAATTACATCTGCAATGACCCTGTTTCAAAATAAAGTCACGTTCTGAGGTACTGGAGGTTAGGACTTCAACATATCTTTTGCGGGGGTGGGGCACACAATACTCATAACACTTGCCTTTCATGACTCTGACACTTTTGAAGAGTACTGATGAGCTACTTAGTAGAACGACCCTCAATGTGAATTCACCCGATGTTTTCTCGTGATTGGAATGAGATTATGCATTTTGAGTAAGAATACCACAGAAGCAATATAATGTCCTTCTGAGTGCATTATATCTAGGAGTTTATGTTGTCAATATGTCATATTCTATGCCCCATTTTTGATAAAAAGTGTCATACAATATGTTGGTGGTGTTGGGGGATGCAACCACATGGCAGTGAGAAAGAGGAATCAGAGAGGAAGAAACCTGGAACCTGGAAAAACACACATGATGTTGTTGCAGCACTATAGCCTGGTGATGATGAAGAACAAGATTCAACCAGAAAAGGGGAGAAGAAAGTAGTGTCAATACTCTCCAGCCAAAATCCACCAGGAACATATCTCTGTAGTTGAACCAGTTGGATTTATTACTTATTCTAACCAGAGAGAAAACATGACACTCACTAAGGGAGAGTTAGAAAGAACCTACTGTAGGATTTGGGCTTTGGTTGGGCTCTTTGGAGGAGAGTCTAAGTAAGTGGGACTTACTAGATGGAATGTTATCAGAAAGTGAGGGCAATCCTATGACTGCACATCTCAATGGTTTATCTGTAGGGAGGGCCACCCAGAGCAGAGGTAAGGTAGTAATTGGTAAAGCAGAAGCAGTTACTCCTTTTAGTGAGAGGGGAGGTTTGGTATTTTGTGGGTTTCACAGTGATTTTGGTTCTGTCTTACTTTGTCCTGGTCTCAGAGCCACCTCGTTTGATGTTGATGTTCTGTGAGATTGTCATGCTCAATGGAACAACATGGCGCAGACTAGCGTGTGATAACACTGAGGCCAGTTCCTGGATGTCAGGAGCTGCTTCCCCACCCCCTTTGTTCAATGTCTATAGAGGTATTTAGAATATAAAATCAGCAGATAGAGTGATAGCTTTGTTGTGGGAAGGAAGAGAATTAGGGGTCCACGAAGTTGCAGGCACCGATCCTGGCTAGCAGATTGAATGGACAAGGCAGAAACTGAGCTTGGGAATACGGGCAGAAGAGCAGATTTATAGTCACAGGTGGTGAGTTCAATTCTAGCCACGCTGAGCTTGAAGTAATCGAGTCAGCTTTCAATCTCAAACCTTGGAAGTTGGCATTGTGTGTACACATACAGACAGAAAACAAAACTCACTGATATTAAAATACCTCCTGAAACATTTGGGTAACACCTATCAAACAAGGAAATTTAGGGCATTTATGCCTTAAACTGTATTTTGTCCACAGAGGCAGCACTTCCTAGGAGTTTTTATTTCTCACCCAAACTGTTAGTTTTACAGTCAATTCCTTCCTTTTACTTCACAGTTCATAGAACACACCCCTCCCCTAGCACCATTACTTCTGCTTACTGCCATTCAAAATGGAAATAAGCTCAGAATCAGTTCCATTCTCCTAGCTCCCCCTTCTCTCTGGGGTAGAACTGCCCCAGTTGCTTTAAAGCCAAGGCAGGTGGTAATTCATCTTTGGCAATCAATGCAAATGCTGAAGGTCTCTTCCGGAACCACCATCAGCCAGCAAGGAGAGAGGGGTTACAGTATGCAGCCTACTTAAATAAACACTTGAGATGTGGAGCTTCCCTCTGGGCTCAGCAGTCACCCACCTGCTGTAGCTGCCACTAACGTCACTCCCCAGGAGGCCAAAGGGTATGAAACTGGGTACGAGGCATGATGTGGAAACGCAGCGGTCGGCTTAGGGAGAGAACACAGAGGCTGGCATGAGACCCAGGCAGCTGCCTCGATGAGGACTCATGCGGAGCTGGATGAACACAAGTAGACAGGCTTCCCCAGGAAAGTGTACTTGGAAAATACATTGGAACAGATTTCCAAGTATCTGGAGGACAGTACCTAGCACATAGTCAGAGCTCAATAAATATTTGCTGAAGGGATGGATGAAATGCTTGCTTCCTGGTAGGCAAATAGTCCTCATCAGAGCACTTACAAGCTCCTTGGGTTTTACCAGGGTGTTTTTTCCTCTCATATAGACATTCAAGAAATGGCAGCATGACCTACCAATCTGCAAGAATGGACCAGTTTGCTGAGAAACACTAAAAGACTGCCAGCTCCCGGGAGTAGCCTAGTTCAAATATTGAGCGCCAGCTTCTGCATCCTTGGATTGATTTCAAGACCTTAGTCACTGAGAACGTTTAAAAATAGAAACAGTCTAATTTAAAATGTCCTTCTGCCTCAGGCCAGGGCCAAAAGAACAAAAGGGTACCTTTGATCAAACTTATAACTAAAGCCTGCAGAGTTGGTTTTGCTTCAGCACCTTGAAAGGCAGAGACCCTCTGCTATTCCAGGCATCCCCACAGAGAAGCAGCATGAGATGGGATCCCTGCCTGGACCAGGGCATTGCTGGGGGATTGTGGCCCTGCACGGGGAGTCAGGGTCCCACATGGGACATTCCCAGGGTTCCACTGTACAGAGACGGGAAAATCCATGAATGCTCTATAATGAATATTCTAGCTACAACCATCCAGTCCTCTTCCACTGAGTAGCAGTGGACATGCTGTCATCCTTAGTTCCAGGAGGAGGGCAGTGGGAGCAAGGAGCTTATCTGTCTAAATCAATCAGTGAAATCTCATCATCTTTGCCACAATGTTTAGTTTAGGGGTGCTCAGGGGACCTAAAATGGCCCAATCAGAGGGAAACCAGGGACTTCTCTTTCATAGTGAGATAAAAATGTGGTACCTACCTGAAAGGATGCAGCCCTGGGAGGTGCAGAGATGCCCTCTGATCACTGGGAGGGGTGCAGTTCTCAGGAGGGAGCCAGTTCCAAGAAGGTAGAAAGTGAGTCTTGTTGACATTGTGGCAGCTGAAGCATTGAATATGTCTGGAATTTTCATTGGTATTAACCAATAGTTTCCTTTATTTATTTATCTTTTTTTTTTTTTTGGTGAGGAAGACCAGCCCTGAGCTCACATCTGTTGCCAATCCTCCTCTTTTTGCTGAGGAAGATTGGCCCTGGGCTAACATCTGTGCCCATCTTCCTCTACTTTATATGTGGGATGCCTGCCACAGCATGGCTTGATAAGTGGTGCATAGGTCCGAGCCCGGGATCTGAAGCTGCTAACGCCCGGGATCTGAAGCTGCTAACACTGGGCCGCCCAAGTAGAGCACACGAACTTAACTGCTATGTCACCAGGCCAGCCCCTAAGAAGAGTTTCCTTTATTTTTTAAGTGAGTTTGATTCAGTTTTTTTAATCAATTTTTCTTTATTTTTTAAGAATAATGACTTTTAAAGATATTTTTAAATTCTTTTAAAAAATAAACTTTTAATTTTAGAACAGTTTTAGATTTACTGATTTAGTTATTTCATTACTTGTGACCAAGAATGTCTCAAGTAATACAGCTGTGAAAATATTCATCTTTTCTTGGTAAGAAGAAAGAGTACAAAAAAATTGGTAATGGCTCTAAAATAGGCTTGCACCTCACATACATTATTACATTGAAAGACTCAATTCTATGATTTGTTGAGAATAAAATTGGCAGAGTTTTTTCAAAGATAATTATTTTTTTATACTTTCATTGAAAGGAACTTAATAATGTTCAAGAAACTAAAATTACAGTAACCCATAGTTTTATTACATAGAATGTTTTTATTACTAGAATATTATAAACATATTTATATAAAGTTGCAATCATAATGGGAAATGTTGATGCTTTATCATGAACAATTTCTCATACTTCTATGTAATCTTTATAATTTTTATTTTTTGAAAAATTTACTATCCTGTTTATGTACTACAACTTAATTACACCACCCTCATACTGTGATATACTTAGATTGTCTCAATTTTTTATACTTGCAGTTCGTGCTGCAATGAACATCTTTATGAAGCATATAGCTTTTTGCTTTTGTTGAATGAAGTGAATGACGTAGCATCTCTAAGAGTATATAACTCCTAGACTAAGTGGGGCCTTGAGCATCAAACTGCCTGGGAAGGAGTCCTGGCTCCACCATTGCAAAGGTATGATCTTGGACAGATGAGATCAGCTTTCTTTGCCTCATTTCTTTCATTTGTGAACTGGGAATAACCATAGACCACCTCCAGAGGATTATTTTGAAGACCAATTGTAATAACACATGTAAAGAGGCTTAAGAAAATGCATAGTACATATTAAGCTCTCAAGAACTATAACTATTATTACTAGGAGTAATATTAGGGTATGAACACGTTAATGAAATAAATTTTATGACACTGAAGCCTTACCAGTTCTGCTCATTAAAAATGTTTTGCCACTTTAGCAATATATATCATTATATCTCATTATTGCTTTTTTATTTCTTTGATTAGTAAGGATGAACACTTCTCCTGTATTTATTTTTTATGTGTATTGTCTATTCCCTTTAATAGACAATTTTTAAAAGTATGTCTAATAGTCTAAAGGATCTATGACTTGTTAATTCATATAGGCACGTGTATTAGTTTCCTTTTGCCGTGGTAACAAATTGCCACAAATTCAGTGGCTTAAAACAACACAAATTCATCCTCTGACACTTCTGGAAGTCAGAAGTATAAAATCAAGTTGTTGGCAGGGCTGTGTTCCTTCTGGATGCTTGGCCTTGAGCACTGGTTCTCCTGGCTTTTAAGCTTTTAGAGGCCACTTGCATCCTTGGCTTATGACCCCTTCTTATAAGGACCCTTGTGATTACACTGGGTCACTCAAATATCCCAGGATAATTTGTCCATATCAGGATCCTTAATTTAATCACATCTGCAAAGTTTCTGGCACAGGCTCTGGTAATTAGCACATAGACATCTTTGGGGGGCCATTATTCAATCTATGAAAGCATACATGTACTGACTTATTCAACACACATTTATGGAGCACTCACTTTGTACCAGGTGCTGGAGCTAGAAGGATGAATTAAGACATGAGGTCTGTTTTCAAGGAACTCATGTTCTTAGAAATGGAGACAGCCATGAAAGAAAAAGAGGGAGAGAAAGAGGAGAGAAGAAAGAAAAAGAGAGAGGGGAGGAGGGAGGGAGGGGGGGAGGAAAAGGAAGAAAGAGAGAAGGAAAGAAAGCAAGCATTGCATAAAAATATTTTAAATGCTATGATAGTATAATAGAAAGACTTGTTCTGATTTCTGGGGGCCTGGAGGCCTCACAGAGGAAGAGAAAACTGGGCTTGTTCTTAGATGCTAAGTAGGAGGCACCTGGCAAATAAGTAAGAAAAAGCCATTCCTGGAGAGGAGACTGAATTGCCGAGGAACAAGGATTTGAGTGTACACTAAATATTCAGAGAAAGGCAAGCAGCTTATTTTAGTTGCAGGCTAGATATTTCATATTGAGTGGAAGAAGATTGAAGGGCTATGCTAAGAAGTTAAAGAACCTGTGGGGAATGGGGAAGCTAGTGAAGGTAAACAAGGGTAATAGTTTGATCTGATCAATGTTTTCTAAAGCCCAGTCCTGTGGCTGGAATAGACTGAATGAGGGGAACCAAAAGGCTGTGACAATTGCCCACTGGAGAGGTGGGAAATTCCATTTATATTTCTTTTTGTTTTAATTGATATCTGATAAAATAAATGGCAAGGAAAAGAAATGAACTAGATGATCATCAAGTTCCCTTCCTGATCTAAAGTTCTGTGGTTTCATGATTCCAATTCAGTTTGTTCTCCCCAGGGGTATTGGTAAATATAATACTTTAGCCTAAGGTAAAAACATTACACTTATTCCCAGGAAATCACTTATAAAAGAAGTTTTTAGATAAGTAGCTACCAAAAATGGTTATTAAAAAAATAACTCAATTATTTCCTCCAACGTCTACTAATATGCCTTTGGATAGATCTTATTTCCTTAGAAATGCACACTATAAAAACAGTGCCATATTCTTTGTAACTTGGAAGCAGCAAAACCCTTCAGACTGCAGATTAGAAGAAAAATCAATGTTTGTTGTTTATTTTTTTTTAACTTTAATAAATTGTTGGACTTGGAGGTTAAAGTCTAGAGTCAGGAACTAGTTTCTAGAAAGGTTTTTATAAAGTCTGTAAATTTATGAAGTTTATAAAATTTCTCATCCACTGCTCCTTATTCCACTTTCTTGGACTCTCAAAATTCCCCTAACCACTTCCATTTTCTGATTTATCTTGAATAGGCTACATTTAGCTTTTCCTCTTCATCCATTGAACCTCTTTCCTGTGGGTTCTCAATTGATCCTTACTTTCACTCCTTCAGGGTAGCTGTGAGGACCAGTAATGAGGTATTACATGGAAAGAGCTTAGAAAGTGTGTGGCCCATTGCAGGCATGTAGTATGTGAAATATTATTATCTATGTAAAACTTTTTATAAGCTGACCACGTTATCCTATGAAACATTCAAAAAACTTGTCAGTATAATAACTGTCTTATTAAATGGTCTGTCATAAGTCTCCAGCACCTTTTTCTCTGAAACAATAACAATTTATGACCCAACACAGGGAGGCAGAGGGGCATGGACCAAGACATACTCCACAGGTTCCACCTCAGCCTATTTTGGCCTCAAGCAGCGGTTCTCAAACTTTAGTGCACATCAGACTGGACCAAGGTCTACATCTATTTGAAGAGCCCCATGAGTCTACACCAGCTGCAAGGCCACATTAATGATTTAGGGAGTGTCTATTGCCATGCTTTTAAATCTTAACAGCATTTTAGAGTCAGCTGGGAATATTTTGAAGAATACCAGTACTTGGACCCCAACCCAGAGCAATTAAATCAATTCTCTGGAGGTAGTGCCCAAATGTAATTATAGTTTAAAAAGCTCCCCAAGTGATTCTAACATCAGTCAGCATTGAGACCTACTAGCTGAGGGGATTACCCATTTAAACAGTTCCTAAACCCTAGAGAGCCCCTGAATCAGCTTCTCATGACTTCCCAGACAGGAAATAATGAGGACCAGATCTCTAGGGAATGTTCCAGAATATCCATAGCTCCTCAAATCCAACTCAAACTGTATCCCCTGAGATTCTACATTCTATTGTCTTAGAGAAAAGCAATTTTAAAAAACCAAATCTAGAGAGAGAGGTCAAGATGGTGGTGTAGGCGGACTCTGAACTCACCTCCTCCCACGGAAGCAACAGATTTACAACTAGTCTTGGAAAAATTACCCCTCAGAGAGAACTGAAAACTGGGTAAGAGGAAACCCTGTGGCAAACAACAGTCCTAACTCAGTTGGAAGAGGCAGAAATTCCCTTCTGGAGGGAAAAAACAACACCCTCACAAGCCACAACACTTCACAACTGCCCGGGAGCAATCCAAAGGTACGGACCCCTCCCTGGAGGAGGCGGGAACCTGAGCTGGGGAGCATTGCTGCTATAGACATTTTCTGGACCCAGCACAACTGAGACAAGTGTCATAATATTTGGCTTTGTTGGCTAATAACAACAACAGGGAATACCCTCAGAAAACCTGGGATACAAAGAAATTAAAGCCGGCCCTTAAAGGGCCCATGCACAAATTTACCCATTTCAAAAAGCAACCTAAATTCACCAGAAAGAAAACTGCACAGTCCTTTGGTGAAAAGAGACTCACCTGATAGGCTCTGGGTGCATCTCAGTGATAGGTAAGATCTCTTGAGGGACTGGGACCTTGGTAGCAGCAATTGTTGTGACCTGGTGCAGGCACACATGCTGGCAGATGCCATTGAAGTTCTCCCTGCAGTCTGTTAGCCCAGGGTCTGCCCCACCCACTAGAGCAAAATTCAATACAGCTCAGCTGAGGAAGGCAGCCTGCCCTAGGGACTGGCCCCACCCAACAACAAGCCTTTGGGCAACTTGTAGGCCTGCTTAAGGGAGCAGCCTGGCAAGTGGGTCCACCTCTGTGAGGTAGGGTGAGCCCAAGGAGTGGGTGGAGACTGTGGGGCCCCTGCATTGCAGCAACTGGATCCACTTTAGGAGGTCGGGGCATGTCCCATGTGTTGACTGTGTGTGTGGCCCTGTGGGCAGTGGAGCTTCTCAGCTGCAGAGGACTTGTGCTTCTCAAACAGCCATATAGGGGATCCACCCCATCCTCCAAAGCCTGAAACAATTGGGTGCTCCTGTGCCTGGGGCCAGCCCCACCCAGCTGCAACCCTCTGAGAGCTGACAAGAGCCTAATAGGCTGGAGGCTTATAGCAATTGTAAAGCTCCTGAACCTAACAACCACCCACACTGGGGGCCTACTCATTTAATAGAAAAACTACAAGAGGAATGTGCTATTAGACCTTGCAGCCAACTGTGCTGGGGCTCCCTACACTGGATAAAGAGACTGAAGGGCCTACAACAACCACATGCAACTGAGGATTACAACCAGCCAGCCAGGGGGACAGCTCAGCCTCCCTGGGCACCTACAGCAAGAGCAACCCTGCCACAACAGAAGGACACACATAGCCCACACAGGGGTCACCCCTGGAACATTTGGAACTGGTGACAAGAGGAAAGCACATTGCTGGGCCTCATAAGGCATCACTTACATAAGGTCACCTCTCCAAGATCAGGAGATGTAGCTGACCTATGTAATACATAGATACAAGCACAGAGAAAGAGGCAAAATGAGGAAGCAAAGGAATACGTTCCAAGGAAGAGAACAGGACAAATCCCCAGAAAAGGAAATAAATGAAACAGAAATGAGCAATCTACTTGACAGGGAGTGCAAACTAAGTCATAAATATGCTCACTGCTCTTGAGAGAAGAATGGATAAACTCAGTGAGAACGTCAACAAAGAAATGGAAGACGTAAAAAAGAACCAATCAGAAATGAAAAATACAATACTGGAAATGAAAAGTTCACTAGAGGGATTTAAAAGTAGAGTAGAGAACACAGAATAACGGATCAGTGAGCTGGATGAAAGACTAGAGGAAATAACCCAAGCTGAAGAGATAAAAGAAAAAGAATTAAAAAGAGTGAGAACAGTCTAAGGGACCTCTGAGACAACATCAAGCACACTAACATCCATGTTATAGGGGTCCCAGAAGGAGAAGAGAGAGACAAAGGGCAGAGAATCTATTTGAAGAAATAATAGCTGAAAACTTTCCTAACCTAAGGAAGCAGACATCCAGGTACAGGAAGCACTGAGAGCACCAATCAAGATAAACCCCAAAAGGCCCACACCAAGACACATAGTTAAAAAGTCCAGAATTAAAGATAAAGAGAGAATCCTAAAAGCCTCAAGAGAAAGACAAGTTACATACAAAGGAAACCCCACAAGGCTATCAGCTGACTTCTCAGCAGAAACCTTACAGGCTAGAAGACAGTGGCACAATTTATTTAAAGTCCTAAAAGGAAAAAACCTACAGCCAAGAATATCCTACCCAGGAAGGCTATCATTCAGAATGGAAGGACAGATAAAGAGTTTCCCAGACAAGCAAAAATTAAAGGAGTTTATCACCAAGAAACCAGCCCCACAGGAAATGCTAAAGGAACTTATTTAAGGGGGAAAGATAAGACCACAAATAGGAAAAAAAAAATCTATTTCCATGATAAGAGGGTAATGGATGCAAATGCACAAAAAAGAGGATAGATATGATATCAAAAAGATAAAATGTGTGAAGAGGGGAGTAAAAGAGTAGAGCTTTCAGATAGAGGTCAAACTAAAAAGACCATCAACTCAATACAGATTGCTCTAGCCGTGAGTTATTATATATGAACCTCGTGGTAATCACAAACCAGAAACCTATCATAAATATACAAAAAACTAAGCAAAAGGAACCCAAACATCATACCAAACAAAGTCATCAAACCACAGGGGAAGAGAGCAAGAGAAGAAGAAAGGAACTAAAACACCAAAAAAAAAGTTTAAAAATGGCAGTAGGTACATACATATCAATAGCTACTTTAAATGTCAATGGACTAAATGTTCCAATCAAAAGGCATAGGGTGGCTGATTGGATAAAAAAAAACAAGACCCATATATATGCTGCATACAAGAGACACACTTCAGACCTAAAGACACTCACAAACTGAAAGTGAAGGGATGGAAAAAGATGCTCCATGCAAATGGCTATGAAAAGAAAGCTGGGGTAGCAATACTTATATCAGACAAAATAGACTTTAAAACAAAAAACTGTAACAAGAGACAAAGAAGGGCACTACTTAATGATCAAGAGAACAATCCAACAAGAAGATATGACACTCATAAATATCTATGCACTGAACATAGGAGTGCATAAATATATAAAGCAATTATTAACAGACATAAAAGGAGAAACAGACAGTAACACAATACTAGTAGGGGACTTTAACACTCCACTTACACCAATGGATAGATCATCCAAACAGAAGATCAACAAGGAAACATTGGCCTTAAACAGCACATTAGACTAGATGGACTTAGTAGATATATACAGAACATTCCACCCAAAAACTGAAGAATACACATTCTTTTCAAATGCACATGGAATATTCTCCAGGACTGATCACATAGTAGGCCACAAAACAAGTCTCCATAAAATTAAGAAGACTGAAATAATACTAAGCATCTTTTCTGACCACAAAGGTATGAAACTAGAAATCAACTATAGGAAGAATCAGAAAAGCCATAATATGTGGAGATTAAACAAAATGCTACTGAACAATGATTGGGTCAATGAAGAAATCAAGGGAGAAATCAAAAAATATCCGGAGACAAATGAAAATGAAAATACAACATGCCAGAATTTATGGGATACAGCAAAAGCGGTTCTAAGAGGGAAGTTTATAGCAATACAGGCCTACCTCAACAAACAAGAACAATCGCAAATAAACAATCTAACAGTGCACCTAAAGGGACTGGAAAAAGAAGAACAAACAAAGCCCAAAATCAGTAGAAGGAGGGAAATAATAAAAATCAGAGCAGAAATAAATGAAATAGAGACTAAAAAAATAGAAAAAATCAATAACACCAAGAGCTAGTTCTTTGAAAAGATAAACAAAATTAACAAACCTTTAACTAGACTCACCAAGAAAAAAATAACAGAAGGCTCAAATAAGTAAAATCAGAAATGAAAGAGGAGAAATTACAACAGACACCTCAACATAATAAAGTCCATATATGACAAATCCACAGCTAATGTCATCCTCAAAAGCTGAAAGCTATCCCTCTAAGAACAGGAACCAGACAAGGATGACCACTTTCACCACTCCTATTTAATATAGTATTGGAAGTCCTAGCCAGAGCAATCAGGCAAGAAAAAGAAATAAAAGGGAGCCAAATTGGAAAGGAAGAAGTGAAACAGTCACTATTTGCAAATGACATGATTTTTAATATAGAAAACCCTAAAGAATCCACCAAAAAAATTCTAGAAATAATAAATGAATAATGGAAAGTTGCAGGATACAAAATCAACATACAAAAATCAGTTGCATTTCTATACACTAAGAATTAAGTAGCAGAAAGAGAAATTAAGAATACAATCCCATTTACAATTGCAACAAAAAGAATCAAATTCCTAGAAATAAACTTAACCAAAGAAGTGAAAGATCTGTACACTGAAAACTAGAAAACACTGTTGAAAGAAATTGAAGAAAACACAAAGAAATGGAAAGATACTCCATGCTCTTGGATTGGAAGAATTAACATAGTTAAAATGTCCATACTTCCTAAATCAATCTATAGACTCAAAGCAATCCCTATCAAAGTTCCAACAACATTTTTCACAGAAATAGAACAAAGAATCCTAAAATTTATATGGAACAACAAAAGACCCCAAGTAGCTAAAGAACTACTGAGAAAAAAGAACAAGGCTGGAGGAATCACACTCCCTGATTTCAAAATATAGTACAAAGCTATAGTAACCAAAACAGCATGGTACTGGCATGGAAACAGACACACAGATCAATGGAATAGAATTGAGAGCCCAGAAATAAACCCACACATCTAAGGAGAGCTAATTTTTGATAAGGGAGCCAAGAACATACAATGGAAAAAGGAAAGTCTCTTCAACAAATGGTGTTGGGAAAACTGGACAGCCACATGCAAAAAAATAAAAGTAGACCATTGTCTTACACTACACACAAAAATCAACTCAAAATGGATTAAAGACTTGAATGTAAGACCTGAAACCATGAAACTTCTAGAAGAAAACATAGGTAATACGCTCTTAGACATTGGTCTTGGCAACATATTTTCAAGTACTGTGTCTGCCCCAGCAAGGGAAACAATAGAAAAAATAAACAAATGGGACTACATGAAACTAAAAAGCTTCTGCACAGCAAAGGAAACCATCAACAAAACGAAAAGACAACCTAACAATTGGAAGAAAATATTTGCAAACCATATATCTGATAAGGGGTTAAGCTCCAAAATATATAAAGAACTCATACATACATACATACAACAAAAAAACTAACAACCCAATTTAAAAATGGGCAAAAGAACTGAACAGACATTTCTCCAAAGAAGATATACAGATGGCCAACAGGCACATGAAAAGATGTTCAAGGTCATTAACTAGCAGGGAAATGCAAATCAAAACTATAATGAGATATCTCCTCATGCCCATCAGAATGGCTATGACTAAGAAGACAGGTGGGAGTCACTGCTGGTGGGAGTGCAGACTGGTGCAGCCACTATGGAAAACAGTATGGAGATTCCTCAAAAAATTAAGAATACAACTACCATACAATCCAGCTATTCCACTGCTAGCTATTTGTCCAAAGAACACGAAAACACCAATACGTAAAAATACATGCACCCGTGTGTTCACTGAAGCATTGTTCACAATAGCCAACACTTGGAAGCAACCTAAGTGCCCATCAAGGGACGAATGGATAAAGAAGATGTGGTATATATACATAATGAAATACTACTCAGCCATAAGAAACGATGAAATCCAGCCATTTGTGACAATGTGGATAGACATTGAGGGTATTATGCTAAGCGAAATAAGTGAGAGGGAGAAGGTCAAAACTGTATGATGTCACTCATAAGTAGAAGATAAAAGTAACAACAAACACATAGAGATTGGATTGGTGGTTACCAGAGAGGAAGGGGGGAGGGAGGAGGGCAAAAGGGATGATTAGGCACATGTGTGTGGTGATAGATTATAGTTAGTATTTGGGTGGTGAACGTGATGTAATCTATGCAGAAATAGAAGTATAATGATGTACACCTGAAATTTATACAATGTTATAAACCAATGTTGCTGCAATAAAAAAAGATTAATAATGATGACAAATTTTTAATTTAAATCTTAATTCAAGTTATCATCAACAGACATAATATTCAAATCTAATATAGAACAGTAATATGGCAATATTTTGTTCATGGTTTAAAAAGAACACTTTCACGATACAATTGTCTTCTTGATGGTAAACCTTCTATGAGGTGAGAAACATCTCACTATGCTGGAATTGAATCAAAACCTGTTTGGATTAAAGAGGAGAGGCCAGATGTGAATGAGGTGGGAGGAGGGACCCCGTCTAATAAAAACCCCTGGTAGATTCATCTCACTCCAGAACTGAGCTGTCAAGAGACAAGCAGCTGGAGGCCAAAAGAGGACCTAGTGGAGGAGAGTGGTCATGGCTGAACACTTTGAAGAAGCAAGCAGATGTCGTGACTGCATGACTTATCTTGAAAAACCCATGTACCTGAAATGTGAATATATCTCCTGCCTTCAGTGCATCAATTCACTGCAGAAGGAGCCCGATGGGAAGGGTTTATTGTGCCCCTTCTGCTCCATGGTCTCTCAGAAGGACATCAGGCCCAATAGCCAGCTGGGGGCGCTGGTTTCAAAGATCAAAGAGTTCGAGCCCCAGCTGAGAGCTGTCCTCCAGAAGAACCCAAGGAGGCGGGAGTTCCAAGTGGATATGACCTTGGATGTTGATACAGCCAATAACCACTCCTCCATTTCTGAGGACCTGAGGAGCGTCTGCTGTGGGTAATTCAAACAGTATTGGAGGACCTATCCTGAGAGATTCATCTATGCAATTTGTGTCTTGGGCTCCCGTCGGTTCACGTCTGGCCACCATTACTGGGGGGTGGACGTGGGGACAAGAATGGGATGTGGGCATTTGCAGAGAATCTGTTAATTGACAAGGGGCACTTGAACTATCTTCAGAACTTGGTTTCTGGACTGTGGGTTTAAGAAATGGAGATTTCCTGACAGCCATCACTGTGCCTTTGACTGCTCTCTTGGTGGGCCCTAAGTTACATCGAGTAGGAATTTTCCTGGATATGGATATTGGGATCATTTCCTTTTTTCACATTAGTGATGGATCCCATATTTTAACATTCACTAAAGTTTCTGCTGCAGAGCCTCTGCGTCCATTTTTTGCTCCTGCAAATCCCATTAAGGATGATCATGGCTTCCTGAGAATCTGTCCTGTGATGAATCCAGGTACTGCTAGTCCGCCAATGAGTCCTGGGCAAGCAAAATGAATCTCTGATTGCAGAAACGTTCACAGAAAATTCCTGTGTGCTCATAGCTATACCTAGGAAGTGTTCTCCTTGTTACACATTTTTTACAAAAGTGTAGCAGAAAAATATGGAAGAGTTCATGAATCATGAACACAATTATATTTATTAGGAAAAATAACATTTCCAATATTTAGTATTGTCATGGTCATTTTCTTTGGGACTTGCTTATATTTCTGTTCCAATTAATATGTTCTGAACTTTCAAATCAATTTCCAAATATTTTCCTTTCTATTTTCTGCAAGATCAACTTAGTGTGTAATGGAGGTTATTTATTAAATGAAAATTTGAATGTGACCCAATGGATATATTGATTTTTATAAATGATAAGGAAACAAGACATATATAAACTGAAAAAATATCAAAAAAAAATCCATACTCTAAGGGCTACAACTGAAAAAAGTTTCACTTAACTATTTATTGAACTCCCACTGGGAGTGCCAGGTAAAGATGAAAAAGAAATGGTTCTTGTCCTCAAAGACGTCTCACTCCAGTAGGGCTATTTTTATGCAGGTCTGAACACACATGATTATGAATAGCTTGTCACTTTGATCAACATAATCAAAATTGATTTTAATGGGGTCAAAAACCTTTCTAAAAGAGAAATGGAGTGTCTCAACTAGGGGTCATTTAAGAAACACAAACTCAGTCCGGCTAACTTCAATGACAAGGACTTATTTAAGGATTCATACGTATCTCACAGAACAGAAATGGAATGGACACAGCTGGGCCTCAGCAGGGACTGGGTCTGGAAAGCCAGCAGGAACTCAAGTAACCACATTTTTCTCTCTCTGTCTCTGGGCTGCATGATTTCCAATATGAGTCCTCATCATTCTCTCTGCAAACCAGCTTCTCTGCTCACTTAATCACAAGGACGGAAATTTGGGCTCAGCCCTGCGCTCCCTAAATTAACTGCCTCAGTCTGTGTCCCTTCAAATTGCTGACAATCTAGTGGGCTTAGTCTGCCCATTGTTGCCCTCTCTCTGGGCCAGGCTCTATCCCACGTCCAGTGAGCTGTGCGGCCAGGAAAGCTACAAGGTGGGCAGAACTCCTCCTTTGAGAAAGTGGTTAAAGCAGTTTCTCTGGGAAAGGACCATGGGCAGGGCTGCCAAACCCACAAATATGGCCATGAAAGGGTAGTTATTACCTTCCCCACATTAACAATACAAAGTAAACTGTGTACAAAAAAGAAAAATGCACAATAAAAATAGGAAGGGAAAAAGACCCAGTAAAATATGCAAATATGGCATTAGTGACATTTATATAATGCAGCAAGAACAATGATCAAATAGGAATCTCTTTATACTTGATAAGGTTAGTCATTAGTTAATGAAGAATGAACTCATTAAACATTTGTCCTGCTTTGTCCAAATAATTTTTAAAATTTGCTTCTTTTTAAAATCAACTTTAGGTTTGCTTTTAAAATATTTAATTTTTTGACTATGTAAAAAGGTTGACATGGTTCCAATTCCTAACCATATAAAATCATAAAGAACCAGTCTTGTTGCCAGCCCCGTGCCCTCCACCCCTCTGCCACCCACCACCCCACATCACCATTTTTGTTAGTTTCTGGTTGGTCCTGCTAGTCGGTCTTCTGTAGAAAGAAACAAAAACATGCATATATTTTTATTTCCCCATCTTTCATTCACAAAAGGCAGCATTTTATATAGTATGTGAAACTTTTCTCCCACAGAACCCTATTAGCCTGTAAACCAGTACATACGAGAACATAGAATCCATGCCCCCTTTTTATATGGCTGCAGAGTGTTCCAGGGTGGGTGACCAGGTCCTATTCAATCAGCGCCCTCTGGACAGATGCTCAGGTGCCTCCAATCTTCTGCTGCTCTAAATAATGCCTCCATGCATAAACCTGAACCTACGGTGTTCACATCTATAGAGATGTGTCTTTGGGATAGACGCCTAAATTCTGGGGCAAAGCATAAATGCTTTAATAATTTTGTTGGATATTGCTAAATTCCCTTCCACAGGGGTTCCACAGGGATATTCTGCATCCTGTGTATGTGAGTATCTAGTTCTCCATAGCCTCGCTAGTGTTCGTGAAACTTTGGGATTTTTGCCAATCTGATAGGTCAGAATTGGTACTCTGATGTAATTTTAATCTGTGTCTCTCTTACTGTGAGTGGAGTTGATCATCTTTCCTGTAGGACCCTTTACCTCTTCTTCAAATTTTTTAGTTTGAGGTAATTGTAGTACTTGTAGGAAATAATACAGAGCGATCCCTCGTACCCTTTCCCCAGTCCTCCTCCCCATGGTAACACCTGCAAAGTTAGAGTGCAACTTCACAACCACCATATTGACATTGACACAGTCCAGATATGGAACAGTTCCCTACTTTTCTTTTTATATCACATTTTTATCTAAGTTGAACAAGATGGGGTAAACACATTCCATTTTCTTCTCCCACTAATGACCAAACAACAACACGCCCTACCAGAAGACTCTGAAAAGCAGAGTAAAAAAACCGAGCTGCCTAGGGAGACCCCGACTCGAGGAACAACCCAGCTGTGAGTTCCAGCATTTTCTTTCTCGCCTCCTAAGTATCCCAGCCTGGGTGCTAGAGATGTCTGCAAACCAGAAATGCTCACAGACAGGAGCAGATCAAAACAAAACAAAAAAACGCCCCCCAAGAAAAGCCTGCTCTCTGTAACCTAAGAACCTAGAAGAGTGCAGGCCAGCAGGCAAACACCTTTGAACCACACCTGCCTATTCTCCAGGATAACCTGAGAAAAGCCAGGGTCCTCCCCACCCAGAGTGGCAGCAGCAATGGGTGGAACCCCGTCCTCTCCCCCACCCCCTCCATGGGAACAGGCGATGCCCTCCCCCACAGACCCTGTGGGTGGAACTCTGTGGGAGCTCCCCTCTTCTTATGTGACCTACTGGAGATTTTGCCCATTTTTCTATTGGGTTTCCATAGGTTATAAAATATTTAGAGGGGAAAGGGGTCGGCCCCTTGAGAAGCCCTTGGCAGGCATCTCCCTTACTTGGCTTTAGCCTACATGGGGGAAGGGACTGTGTCTTATTCACCCTCATGCCCCCGGCACAGTACCCGAGACACAGTACATGCTTAATAAATGCCAAAAAATACTGAGGTTAGCGAGACTGGAGACAAGGCTGCCGCAAGTTGCTAGCCAGGTTAAAATACTGCATAATCATCCTATGCAAAATGACACACAAGGTCAAGGAATAAGAGAATAATGAAAGTCTGGTTTCCATAGTGACCCTGTTCTGCCTGAACAAAAGCACTCACAGGATTTCATAAAGACTTCAGGAAAATTAATAACCACCATGATCTTTTCTAACAGTGGTGGTGAAAGGGAAGAAAGGAAAAGGAAGAACAGGTGAAGGCGAGGGAAGACTGTTTACAAGAAAGTCAGGACAATCCTTGGAAATGAACTAGTTACATCTTAAAAACTACCTCAGATGTAAATTAACACCTCCTCTTTGATAAGTCAAACAACTGTTTTCAGCATCTGCTCTCAAACTCTTTCGTCATCACATTAGTGTCTTGTGATAACATTTATATTGCGGGAAGGGTGACTCGCTTTCCACGTTTGATTTTTTTAAACAATATTATCTTGGCAGTGAATTGTTTTTTCTTTTATATACCATATTAATTTGTTTGGAGTTTAGTAAATACTTTTAAATTTTAAAAATATGTTGAGTAAAAAAATGAGCCTGGCTCTCTATTCAGATATATTTGTAGATGGGTCAAAACCCATTTTGATCATGACCCTTCGTAGTCATAATTAAGGCACGATCCTACTTAACACAGTTAAGTAGGTATGACACGTATGTATTAATGCAACAGTAATTTAGAATGCTGTGGCGTGTTCTGCCCTATTAGATGGCAAATAGAATCCCCCTGACAAAATCATTCATTGAGCACTGTGCTAGATGCTGGGAGTACAAAAATGAGTAACACAGACCACTGTTCTCAAAGAGCTAACAGTCTTTGGGAGAAAAAGAAAATGTGTAATAAATAAATGTGATAATGTAAGACATGCTTTAATAGGGTTTATGTACTGTAGGGATGGAGTGCAAGGGAGTGAGTGGCAAATTTTACTTGGGTTGACCTGAGAAGGCTTCCACAGGAGCTTATGGAGTCTTAAGAGACATGTAGTAGATCCTCTGGTGGATGAGGGTGGAAAAGATGGCGTGCAAAGGTGAAGGGGCATGATGCTGGCCACTGGGAGTAGTTCACAGGCAGCTAGAGAATTAAAAGGGTACAAGGTACAACAAGAATGAGAGGTGAGGTGTTGGTCCTGGAGAGGCAAGCAGAAGTCAGATCATAAAGGACCTGGAATGAGAAGCAGAAATATTTGGACCTTATCCTGTAGGCAATGGGGAGCCACTGAAAGATTTTAAGCAAGGGAGTATTTCAAAAGACACAATTTCTGTGGCAATATAGAACATGGATTCAAAGACAACATACTTTTGTAGAAAGAAAAGACTGGGGAGGATTCGGGTAGTTGTGGAAACAGAAGACCAGATGGATTGGAGAGAGACTTAAGAGGCAGAGTTAATGTTGACAGTACAGACAAGAAAGAGGGTTGATGACTCGCAGATTTGTCCTTGAATTACTTTGTGGATGGTAAAACAGGAGAAAGACTAGGTTTTGAAGGGGGATATGATAAACTCAACTTAGGCCATGTTGAGTTTTAAGTTTCTGTGAACAAGGAGGTGGAGATGACCAGTAAGTTGATAATGTGGATCAGGGAGCTAAGAATTCTGAGCTGGAGATATGGCTTGGGAGTCTCTTCCAAGCCAAGGTAGGAGAGGAAAAGCGGGAGCCCAGGCCCACGTGGACATTTACCTTCTGCTGTAACGCTGAGAGAAGGCAGGAGTGACTGAAGGCCTTCCATGAGCTGAGTACTAGGTGCTTTCCACATCATCTACCTGAAATCGCACGCCCCTCTGGGAAGACAGCCTGATTCCCGTTTGCTACATTTCTTCTCATGGCTATTACCGCCAAATTTTAATTGTGTACTTTTGACAGTTTTACTAATTGTTTACATACATTATCATGGATAGTGTCATCACTGACTTCATTTCTTAGTAGAATTAAAAAATGTGGTATCATTCTTTAAATATGATCCAGGACCATTTGCATGGAAAAAAAGGTGGTTACTCTCAAGCTGAAAACTGACTTAATCTAAGTTTTTGCTCAGTGTGTCAAGGCACTGTGCCAATCATAATAAGCTATGATTAGCTTATTTAATCATTTCAACCATCCTCGGGTAGTTCCTATTATCCTCAATTGAGAGATCAGGAAACTGAGCACCACAGAGGTCTAAAAATTTGCTGAAATTTCACAGCTAACTCAGATCAGTCTGATTCCAGAGTCTTTGCTTGTAACCACCACCTTCCACACAGCCCTCCTATAAGTTAACTGCAAATCCTCAAGGTCCGTTGCAAAAGAGCGATTATTTCAACCATCCTTCTGAAGCATAATGCTCACAGCTGAGAAATACTCTGTGCCTGGAGAAAAGCTGCTCCTACAAAGCTCTCTATTGGCCTAACATTGCATTAGTGAAATATAAAACCAGTGTTTGCAGAGGACACAATTGAGCATATCCTCTGAGAGTACATAGGTCTCCAGTTGTTTCCACTATGCCAGTTTAACATGCAGAAGACAGTGAACTATTGAGGGTAGGTAATGTCTGAGACCTCTTGGAGATCCTCAGAGCACAAACTTAAACTGATGGAATTGGGAAGATGAAATTAGTAATGGAATTCAGGTCTGTCAAAATATGTTACAGGAATGTGTTGAGAAAGATTCAAGTTTTATTTTTCAACCCACGTATTTTTCTTCTGATTCTAATATAGTGGAGGGATATATTGCTATCTTTTCTGAAGTCACTTAAATCAAGAGCAATACAATACATTCTCCTTAAGAACAGCCTTCTCGAATGAAACAACTCTGGTCCAGAATCTCTCTACAACCTCAAATCCGTGATTAAAAACAGCACTATATATATATATATATATATATATATATATATATATATATATATATATATATATATAAGATCATTAAATTGAGTCAGCATGTTTCATCAGAGGACACATTAATACTATAGGTAGGAACCTGGAGCACACTAAATCAACTCAATTTCATGGCTCTGTATGATTTAAATGACCAAATGATTATGATTTAATGATTGGCTTTATTTGTGATATGTAGTGACAATATCCCGGTAGCTCATACTATGTAGAAAAATTAATAACACTTAGAATTCATTCCACAAATAATTTAAGTTGATAAAAGTCATGATCACACAACCTAGTCCCAAATACCAATCTAATCCCTGGTATTTTTGAGACCTGACTGTTTGGCCTTAGAGACCTCCAATACCACATGACAACTGAAAAACAAGAGGGGAACTGACCATAGCATGCCAGCTTAGTTTACTAAGTTGTGCAGGGAGAAGAAAAGCTATGCTAAAAATGACTTCTTAAATATTCATCTTGATACAATAAATTTCTAATTATATTGATGAAAAATACTTAAATATTACTGTGTCTCTTTTGAGGTAAAAGCTGAGGTGATCTCTACATGTATTTAACTGAAACTGTTGCAAAGGCAGAGCTGTGATCTCCTTACGCCTATGTTGCAATCCTAGTGCAACCAAGGTATTCATCAATAATTCACTTGAAATTTAGGAAAACAAACACAACAGCAACAAAAAAATCCAGATAACCCAAAAAAAAGTCCCTGAGAGAAAAATAATTACATCATCACACAAAGTCTTTAGAACATTATATTTCATAAAAGACAATGATAAAAAAGTACAAACATTTCCATGAGAAGCAAAAAAAAAAAAAAATGAGAGTACAAGAAATTACTAGCATTTATTTCAGTGCATTTATGTAGAAGCCTTTCAGATCTTAATAAATAAAATAATCTTAAGTACACTTCCTCTTTCTGATAAACAACACCATGACCATTTTAGTTCTCTCAATTGGCATACTTGCAAATACAAGGCAATAAATTTACAGTATTAGTATCTATCTGAAAAATACATAAAGAAATATAACAGAGACAAGCAAAGGCCAAATAAAATGACACAAAATCTGCTTTCACTTGCCAGGAGCCTCCAAAAAAAGGAGAGTATTGTATTGGATAGTTTTCCATTTTGTTTTAAAATGGCTATCAATATCTTGGCTGGGAAAGGAATATAAGCAAGTTTTTAATACATGATTTTTGTATTTACATAATATTGTAAATAAAGTTTTCTTACTGAACACCTTCTCACAAAATATAAACAGAAATTTAAATTTTAGATTAAAAAAATATTTATTAAACCCTAGTTTTGGCAAAGTTTTAAATGACTATCTCTACTGTGAATTAGACATGTTACACAAATGTGTACGTTTTTCCCTTTTCTCTTCTACAAACAGGCCCATTCATCATTACTACTTTCTCTAGTTGAAAGGCACTACAAAACTTTCCCAGTAGTGCCATAGGGGCCTCTACGTCCACATATATATGTTTCTTGACTTTGAGACTAAGAAATACAACAGATAAGTTATCAGAGAATGTCTTCATAATTTTAGAAAGGTTTCAACTTGCTCGTCTTGATTTCTTTAGAAACGATATAATACTTTTTCCGTACACATACCTAGCATTGCACCTGATGGACTAGGCCATCAATCCATGTTCACTAATAAATACACCCAGCATAACTATAAAGAAGATGGTTTGCATCTGCAGTGTATCTGTTATTTTTTATGGAATAGATTTATTTTCCTACAATGGAGGTAACTGGGCAAAGCTCTGTCACTTTTATGGAAACATACACAAGTCACTATTCATAGGTAAAAATCAATTTTAGGTCTGCACTTAAAAAGCAAAACACAAAAAGCAAACTAATGAGATGGTTTTCACAGGATGACACACCATATTCAAAACAAAAAAGCAAAATATTCATGGCCCACTCCTAAACAAAAATTAGACTTAATCCAAGAAAATAAGGCAGATATTAGTACAACTGAGCTCTCTCGAAACTGTAAAATGCATATCAAAATAAAAAGATTCCAAAATGTGGGCAGCTCCACATTAAAAAGAGAAAAATATCTTTTCCTAATAAGACTCAGGAACAACCCTAATTTTCCCCAAGACTAAAAGAGTTATGAATTAATGGGTTAATTATGCTCCTATGCCCCTACTTTCTTCACCTTGTTAGTGATCAACAAATGTTAACTTTCCCAATCTACTTTATTTCATTTAATTAAAAAACTACATTGGATGTGAGAGAGAGAAAATGAACAGATACACAAATTAAGAACAAATGTCTTACTTTTCAGAAGGTCTGATTTTTCATTATTTTGAGTACCAGCATGAAAGACAAATATTTTGGAAATATTTCTAAGAAAGAAGTGTGGAAAAATTGTTTGCTATCATAACAGAGAGCTATCAGTTTTTATGATTTGGTTTGTGGTCATCAGTGTTACCAATATTGCCATAGAAAATGACAGGTCAAAATTAAACTTACAACCTGAGATAAATAACCATATTTCTGTTTTAGGTGAACAATCCATGAGGCAAATGTTATCCAAACATCTCTCATTTATAGATTTCCACTGTTTTTTAACTGTTGTTGAAGATTCACTTTATAGATATACAATCTTTTGTTTTAAATTTGTGAAAATATCAAAATATTTTAAAGAAACTTTGGTTAACTATAATTGGTAATTTTCAAAGTAAGGATATTGTTTGGTTTTGTCATGAAACTTCATTCAAATTTAAGATAAAGTAACATAATGTCAGGTAGTAAGACCTGTTTTCAGAGAAGTGTCTTATAACATCAATGCATTTAAATAACTGATTATGTATTTTAATATAATTCTATTAAATCATGCTTTTAGTGAGATTTTAATAACTAACACCAGAGATGTAATTTCTTCAAAGTTAAAAAAATATGTATAGTTTGAATGAAACTGGACGACATTAAAAAGGATCCTTTTCAAACCTGAAATTTTATGAGTCTGAGAACTAAACTTAAAATCTGTTATCTACTAAGTATTTATCTTCATAAAAATAGAACATTTAATTTCTTATCTAATAGTATAATTCATTTGTATGTTATATTGTACTACAGGGTTTTCCATAACTCATTCTTTTAAAAAAAAATTGTTTTGATTCAAAATGAAGATTTTTTTGGCTCTTCTGAACTGGAAATAATAAAAGTGCTGTTCACTATGAATTAAAAAAAAAATACAGTGTACAAACACACACAACCTTGGGGACATTTTTTGAGGCACAAAATCCCTGACACTTACACCAAAGGTACATGAAAGACATTTAACATAAGGAGGTCCTTTATATCATGTCACATCACAACTTTTAAGATTTTCTTGGTAATACTCATGCAATATGCATAAACAACGTGGTTGTGATTTAGCAAAATCTGATGAGATTGCAAGCAAGAAAAAAACATAGGTAATCCTGATAAGAAGAAAAGCTGTTTAAGCCCTTTCTTCTTACCCTTTAAAACACTAGGAAAGCTGTGACTTCTTCCACACAAAAGGCTGAAGGTCTAAAGCTCAAAACTAGTATAACAGTTTACTGTATTAGTTGGCTGTCAATTATTGACAGTTCCTTCATTTCACACAAGGGTTAACCTTTTTTAGTGAGATAAATTTACATTGTTTTATTCCATGCAAATAAAAAATGTCTATAAAAGTCCAATAAAGGCATAACCAATCACATGCAAAACTGCAACACATCTTATTTTTCAACAATTTGAACACATTAATTTACATCACATATGTACAAAATTAGGTTTCAACAGAAATAAAGCATTCTCTTGAATTAAATTATAGATTTTAGTATAAAAATTTTCTCTTCGTAGGGAGCTCTCTTAACTTCCAGACTTAAGCAATGGCATGTGGTCTCTGTAGTGCTCGCCACGAGGGTATGTCTCAGAGTCGAGGATGGGTGCAAGAAGGCTTACTGTCTATAATCCCACACTGCAAAGACTGAGGACCACTGGTTCTTCTTCTCAAAGAATAGGGCACTGTGACACATCCATTCACCGACCTCCATTAAGAGTGTACTCCACGTTTATAATCCAGCATTGTGGTCTATCTTGCCATGAGAGCTATGTCTTTTAATAGTCTTCAATTGGAGCTAACTCTGGCATGAGGTTTACAGATATATTTGTATACAATCTATCAACCAGTATTTTTGGCATATATATTAAATTGTTCAACCCATCGATGTACTGACGCTCTTTTGAATATCTTAGTAATTTATACCTACAGTGTTAGAGAAAAAAAGGAAAAGTTAACGGGAACATGCTCAAAAAGAAAAACTGATGAGGAATACAGTCAAAGTCATTCTTATAATTAAAGCATTGAAAGTTCTCTACAACTTTTGGTTCTCATACATAACCAAAAATCTTTCTAAACCATTATTCTAAATTAGCATTTTTACTAGTCTTAATACGCCACCTGAAAAAATTATTTTGCACTCTTACAACTTAGACATCCTTAAGAAATAAAATGTATTATGTTTTATGTTAAGGAAACACTTTTTATATAATAGTTAACTGAGCTCTTTAATATAACATAAATGTATATGTATGTATGTAGATATATGTATATCTCTTTGAAACAAGCACAAAAATGCTTTACTTCTATAAAGAAAAATGATACCAATAGAAAATTCCCTCAGAAGATTTTTTTGGGGGTGCAATGCATTTTTAAAAATCTTTCACACATTAAATAATTTTGAAATTTCAGTATCTGAAGATGCTATTAAACTTACCGTCCTAAAAACTGGACTTCACCTCGATGATGATGAGGAATAGACTTGTATTTTCCTAAGTCTCCCTCGGGTCTTGTTACATTATATCCAGCATAGTGAACTCTACAATACAATATATGGAAATGAAAATATAAATAAAATCTGACATAAAAATTCATTACGTGAGTTCAATGTAAAAATGCAAAAGAATGCTCTAATGTACGTGTTGTCAATAATTTGAGAAGGCACTCAACGAAGAAAGGGAGAAACAGAAAATAAGATTTAGGAACCTCAAAAATTTTTCGTCCCAAAGAATCTTTTCCTGAAAGAGCTAAGTACAATTTACCTAATAGAAAGGAAATTCACAGAAATTCTTTTGTTAAGCAATTTGTACCTCAACATACCTATTCCAAAGGTCATCATCTTCTCCTCCCCATCCCCAGAAGGCATTAGGAAAACCATTGATCTTCCTAAATTGTTCCACTGTCAGTCCACTTACACCACCAAAAAACTCTTTATATGGAAGACTGAAAAAGAAAGCAGAATATAGCATTCTAAAAATGAAATCAAAACAGTCTGCCATATGAAATCAAGTTTTCAGTCTTTTATGTGCTTTGCAAAATAAACTCCCATTTACCATATAAACAATTATGTTGATTAAATCATATTCTGGGAAATGTAAAGTACATCAAGAAACAAAACATTTTTATATTCTAGTGAAACAAGTACATCTAAATGTATTACGTAAAACACAAAATAAAACACTTGTGGTAACAGAAGTTTAGTATTGTTACTTGATAAGGCTCAAAACCCAGTGTCCAAAAATTGTATATTTTCACACCAAAGTAAACTTGATTAAATACATCAATAGCTGTCAATGAAATGTTAGATGTTGCTAAGCTAATAAAATTTTCTAAATTAACTGAACTTAACTATAGATGCATTATTTATTATATAGACCAGGATATATATAAATTAGTAAAGACAAGTATAGTATTTAATTTTGAAATGACTAGCTGCCTATTCCTATAATGATCATATCTGTTTGGATTATACTTCCAAAATACTCATGGATATTTACAAATATATTTATTTTTAATGCTAATATTTAGAGAAATGACTTTTCTATTGAGATATAATTGACACATAACATTGTAGTAGTTTTAGGTGTACAACATAGTGACTTGATACGTATGCATTACAAAATGATTACCAAAATAAGTCTAGTTAACAACATCTGTCACCATACATAGCTACAAAATTCTTTTTCTTCTTGTGATGAGAGCTTTTAAGACCTACTCTCCTAACTACTTTCAAACATACAATACAGTGTTATTTACTATAATCACTATGCTGTACATTACATCCTCAGAATTAATTTATAACTGGAAGTGTGTACCTTTTGACCCCCTTCACTCATTTCTCCAACCCCCTGCCCCCACCTCTGGCAACTACCAATCTGCTCTGTTTTTTTTTTTTTTTATTCCAGATATAAGTGATATCACATAGTACATGTCTTTCTCGGAGAAATGACTATCTTTTTAAATTTGGATTTTATTTTCTTTACCTTTCCCTAACAAATAATCCAAGAATTTGCAAAACTAAGTTATTTGTTGAGGTGTAGATTGGTTTCCTGGATGTCGAAGTAGCATCCCTAGACTTGTAGTCCTGAATAAATTCCTGTAGCCCCAAATGTGCTATTGGGGAGTAGCGGGCCAGAGCCCCAAAGGGGCCAGGCCAATGTCAAGGGCCAGCAGAGAAAACACAACCATGTGTTTGATGTTCAGCATCTGAACATCAAGGTGAGGGAAATCTGGCCAGGACTACAGCAAAGCCTCCTCAGAGGAAGGGAGGGAGCAGATCTCCCTATTTTGTTGAAGAGACTCTTGCTCCTTCCCTGTAACGAAGTGCTGTTTGTCAGCTGCGATCTTGTATGGCCACAGAAGATGGGAGAAGCAGCTCCTGCATGGAACTCTAGGGTTGCAGGAGAAAGTAATCTTGGTCCCACCCTGGGCCAAAGGCACCCCAACACAGCAAGAGCCATACTGACCCCAGAGAAAACCACAGCGTCCCAGGAGACCTCACAAGGCTCGCACTTAGGGAGTTATGATTCTAGTAATAACACGGGTTGTGATTCAACAGGCCAATAAGCATTCATGGCACTGTTGTGTTTCCCACACCAGTTGGATTATTCTTGTCCAGGCTAGTGGTTTGAGAGAAACCTGAGATCAGCAGATAGGCAGATATGAATAAATGTGTGTGTGTGCATGCACGCGTGTGTGTTCATTGACACGTATAAATTGGCAAGTACATTAATTCCATTTATTGTTCTGCTTAAGTGGAAACAATTGATTGCACTATACCCAGAACTGAAAGCGGTTAGATAAAACGAAGGTATAATAGATAAACTAAAGAATAGAAAATCAAAGCTTGACAAGCAAAAATCACCACTAGTGGTATTTATCTTACACTGTCCAAAGGGAGAAAGACACTAATCTGGTGACCTGAACTTTCTGGTCAGCAGGCATCAGAGGGTGGGCAACACTGTGGGGCAGGGATGCTTCATCAGGCCTCATCACATGGCCTGAAGTCTATGCACTGTCCTGCCCATTCCTTGATCTGTGGCCATTCTCCCTAAGCTACAGTCTAATTTCTAGTCCAACTTCTAAGATACCCTACTGACCCTGGGATTAGTCTAGGCAGATATGAAAATTTTATTCATTAGAAATTAATATTTTCAAGTAAAAAGATTAATTTAGAATTCTTACTTTATATGATCTTTAAGATTTTTTTTTAGTGAAAATCAATTACCCTAAATCTAGTTTGACTCTAGCAGGCTGACCAAAACTGAGTTTCTACAAGTGCTAAGAATCAGATCCTAAACCTGGATGACCTTCCCAAGGTAATGCCAGACTTGGAGTTCAGATAGTGTGGTAGTAAGGAAAAGGTTTTCTAATGATGACAACAACCAGCAAAAAAAAAAAAAAATTTGTTTTAAAAAGGGATTCTTTCCTGTTTTAGTGCTGATTCACCTGGTCATGTCACTGATACTTTTTGCCTCTCTCTTCTCTGTAGGTCGGGCAGTAGGCAAAACTGTGATGTAGGCAACATCCCCCCGATCCAGGCTATTTTCTGTTCTTTCCACTTCCATTAGCCAATGAAAACTGTGATCTCTTTCCCAAAATAGACCTGCGTGCTTTAATGTCAATTTAAGTTACTGTCACAGCTCCACTGACCGTTTACTTTTCAAGGTATCTCCAAACAGAGAACGAAAAAATTTGTCTCTTATTAAAGGCAAGTCAAGAACCGATAGCTTAGGAAGAAGACACAGCAGAAGAGACGTGCTACACTGCACTGAACCATCACTGGGCGAGGGGAAGCAGAAGGGAGCCAACATGTGCTGTGTGCCTACGTGGGCCAGGCCCAGCATATGTGGTCTCATAGCAGCCCCATGGATGGGCTCTACTACTCCCATGAACAAGGAAACCAACGATCAGAGATACAAGTCCTAAAATAACCAAGTCCGATAGCTGTTAAGTGTGCAAACCAGAAGTTAAATCCACATTTGCATGACTATAGAAACCACACTCTTTGTCCCCCACTCCACACTCAAACCTCTGTGTGAGGAAGTACCTAGATGGACCACAAGCGACTCTACTTTCTGGGTCCCTCAGAGGACAGGCTGGAGTCAAAGAAACTCTCTAGGCTCTTGAGCCCTCTCAGAGCCAGGCACATAATGCTGCTACCATTTCAATGTCATGATTTTGTAAGTATATTGTACGATATCAGGAAAATTGCACATTACTTACATATACATGTATTTATCCAGCTTTGCTGCAAAATGACGTGGCATTTCTCCACATCCATAATAGTTCCTGTCATTTTCAGGTAGATGATCTACATCATGGAAGATTACACAGTCCCAGACACTGTCTTTCATGGCCTCTTTGAAACCCACATTGAAGAGCATTGCACGGTTAAAAGGTTGTGTGCCAGTCTTCACAGAGGGAAAAACAGACATGTACTCAGACTTTGTCATCTGACTTTTTCTATATTTTTCTAACTTGTTGAATCATGGTCAATAAGAATAATAAATACATCCAAATCAAATAGACAAAATAATAAACAGACTTCAGGATTTTCAAATATACTGTTTAAATTGACTTACCACATTATTTTATACTTTAGTAATATACAAAAAAAACTGTTATTATCTAGTCCATTGGCAGATCATCACATTTATATGATGATGTAATTCCCGTTTCTGTTTTACTGCAAATACATCACGATAGAGATTTATGTGCAGAAAAAAATAAAGCCATTAAAAATATATAGGTTGTATTTTTTAGTGAAGCTTTCCATATGCTGTTAAGACTAAGAGAAGCAGGAAACTGAAAGTGACTCAAGCAGCAGTAACCCTTCCCTTATACAAGCAGCTGGGAGGGCTAACTTTGTATTATAATGTTTATAATAAAAGTCACGGACATTTTTAGAGACAAAAACAACTGGAACTTATTACACAAAATCCAACTTCCTTTATTACAACCATTTTCCTTTTTACTAGGGAAAATACATTAAAGTGACTGGGCAACAAATAGTTCCTATTTTTATTATTCTTGTTCATGAAAAACACCAAGAGCATTTTAAGGAACAAAAAAATGGGAACTTATTACACAGAACCCAACTTCCTATATTATAACCACTTCTTTATTTACAAGGGAAATTATCTGAAGGTGCACTGGCAATAAAAAAGTTTCATTCTGTATCCAAAAAAAATTAAAGAGCATTTACCTACGCCTTAGCAACATTTTTCAAAATCATTTCCAAAATATAGAACAAAAAGGGATTATGACAGAAGCAAACAAGATACACAATGTAGTCATCACCAGAGTGCTGCCTCAAGAGCAAAAAATTACTAATTTTTAGTCCTGGGTCCTGCATTAACTTGGGTTAATAGAGATCACTTTACTTTCTACAGCTTCTTTCTTCTCCAGTGAAATGGCGAGCATAAAAAGAGAAGGGGGTTAAATTATAATGTTACTACTGATACATCAACATCAGCTCTAACTAACTACTTTCCTTTAAGGTTTCAAAAAATTGTTTTTATCAAATGAGGACATAATATTTAATGGCTTCTAATAAAAATAAGAAGTTTTATGTCTAACCCATCTTCATTCCCCAAAAGCAACACATTGCAACTCTTCTAGCAGTTTATTCTGGAACTTATCTCCACATTTCAAGGTAATGAGAGTTCTGCTATTTCTTTGCTTCATTAACTTTAGACATTGTCACTGACTTCTTATCATGGTCATTGAGGACTTACACCATCACACTCACTGCCCCTCCACTCACTCTCCCAAAATAGTTAAAAATTAATTTTCTGTTAAATCAATAGTGTTTACATTATTAAGACTCAGAAATATTTCTTTTCTTTTTGTGAGGAAGACTAGCCCCGAGCTAACATCCATGCCCATCTTCCTCTACTTTATATGGGACGCCGCCACAGCCTGGCTGACAAGCGGTGTGTCTGTCCACACCTGGGATTCGAACCTGCGAACCCTGGGCTGCGAAACTGCGAACCCGCGAACCCTGGGCTGCCAAAGCAGAGCGCACAAACTTAACTGCCACGCCACGGGGCAGGCCCCCATAAATATTTCTTGAGTGCTGAATGAATTGCAATTCTGTTTTCTTTCTCAACCTGGGATTAATAACTGTCTTTTGTTTTCTTCGTTTTTTATATAACTATTATTACTTTGCACAAAAGCCCCAACAGATATGCCCTATGCTTATTAATAATTGACGTAATCATTTGAACACATCAAATCATCTATCAACTCCTTTTTCACTCCCTAAGCCCAACTCTTAACTCCCACTGCCCTTGATTCTTGCTCCAGGCTGGATTGGTCTGACCATGTGCAACTACCATCCTGGGACTTATCTTTCATCCCCTACATCATCCATGTCTTTTACTTGGCTTTCTCAATTGGCTGGGACACATCCTTCAGCAGCCTCCTAAGTAACAGTTCATAAAAAATAGAGAGATGAAATATTTTTATATTATATATATATATTTTTATAGTCAATGAATGATTGAAAATGCTATCAGTATACCCTCACACTTAACTGACATTTTGACTGAGTAAAAAATCTAGCTTAAAAATTACTTTCCTCGAGAACTTTAAAGGCATGGTTCCACAATCTTCCAGCTATCAGCATTGCCGAGAAGGTTCATATGATTCTGACACATAATCACTGGTAATTTTTCCTACAGAACCTTTTTGATAAATCTTCTCTTTTTAATTTGTACTAGAAAATTTCAAAATAATATGCTTCATAGTGGATCTATATTTTATTCATGTGTACGTGTGGGCCCCTTTAATCTGAAGGCTCACGTCTTCGCTTCCAGGAAATTTTCTTATATTATTTCTTTGGTCATTTTCCCCCACTCCCCCCAATTTTTTTCTGCTGTATTTTTCCAGAACCCTGATTAGTGAATGTATTAGTTAACAACTGATATGTAACAAATCATAGCAAAACTTTGTGGCTAAAGAAACAATAGTCATTTATTATGCTCACAGCATCTGTGGATAAGGAATTCTGACAGCACAGCAGAGATGCCTCGTCTCTGCTCTGTGATGTCTTGGCCTCAGCTGGAGGCCCACTCAAGGTGGCTCACTCACACGGCTGGCGAGATAATCCTGGCAAGTCGGCTCCTCTCCACAGGGCTGCTTAAGTGTCCTCATGACATGGCAGCTGGCTTCCCCAAGAGCGAGTGATCCAAGAGACCAAGGCAGAAACAGTAATGACTTTTATGACCTAGCTTCAAAAGTCACATACTGTGACTCCATAGTTGGGTTGTCCACGCCTGTCAGCCCTTATTCATTGCAGGAGGAGACCGTACAAGGGACCTGGTTACAAGGAGGTGAGGATCCTTGGGGGCCATCTTGGAGCTGGTTGCACCCGTGACACAATGGTACTCTTAGACTGAACTTCTTAATTCCTTACGTTTTGGTTCTATTTTAGGAGTTATTTTCTTAAGTTTATCTTCCAGCTGTTCTACTGAAAGTTTTGTTTCAGTTACCACATTTTCCTTTTCAATAACATTCTTGTTCTGATTACTCTTTCTTTATGGTGTCCTGTTTCTCTTTCACAGATTCATTATCTTTCCTTCACTCTGTGGATATTATGAGTTTTTGTTGTTCATTTCTTTTTTCTTTTCTCTTTTTAAGATTTCCTCTATGCCCTCCAACATCTCTATTTTCTACACTCCCTTTTTGGACTTGTTTTGTCTCCTCTTGTGGAGGCTTTTTTTCAAAATCTGGGAACCCTTGGTTGCCCATTCATGTTTGCAAATAAGGCACTAAAAAGCTGACAGGAGTCCCCACATATGCACGCGAGGACTGTGGCATATCACTCTTGACTCAAACACCACACACATACACACACGTGTGTGCACGAGCAAATCCTTACAGCAAACTAAAACAAAGCACGAATGCCCCGTTACTCTTCCCCAGTGTTCTACACATCCATAGCTCAGAAAATGGCAACAACTTTGTGCAAGACAAAAACCCTGGCATTACCCTTAACTGTTTATCCTCACGATGCACATCCAATTTATCAGCAGGTAATATCGCTTTTAAACCCAATGTAACCCAAGCCCAACCACTGCTCCCCTCTTCCTCCACGACCACAGTAGCCTAAGTCAACATCTTCTACCTGGACAACTGCAAAAGCAGTTCCAACTGTTCTTGTTTCAGCCCTTGCCCCACTCAGTCTGTTCTCGCACAGTTGTCTTTTTAAAACTTCAGCTAGAACACGTCCTTCCTCTACTCAAAACCCGCCAATGTCTTCCGACCTCATGCAGGATAGTCCAAGTCCTTGCCCCGGCCTGTTATAATGGTCCCTCACTATCTGCTTCTCACCCCCTCTCTGATTTCCTCCCTAATTCTCCTCTACTCATCACTCTAGCAACACTGACCTCATTGTACAAATAAACCACGTACTCTCCTGCCTTGCCTGGAATGCACATCCCCCCAACATCACTCTCCTGCCTTGCCTGGAATGCACATCCCCCCAATATCAGCACGGCTTGCTCTTTCACATCATTCGGGGCTGCTCCTCACCTCCTCCAAGAGGCCTTCCCTGAACACTCTCTGCAAAAGGGCACATCTTCCTGCCCTTACTCCTCTCTTTGCCCCAACTCTTAGCCCTGAGCACCACCTGACATACCACACAATTATTTACTGCCTGCCTCTCCTCACAAGAATGGGAGGGGCCTTACCTGGTTTGTTCACTGCTGTATCCCCTTTGTTGAATGAGTGAAAGTGGGCTTCGTGGAGGTAATAAAGTGATGAGCTGGCCTTTTTCTATAGAGACTTCCAAATATTAGATTAAGCATATTTTTCCTGGGGCTCATCTGTTCCTCTAATGAAGACATCACTCACGCTCTGCCTCAGTGGGAGGGGTTGGGGAGATTCATACCTAACTGTTGGCTTCAAAAAGCCAGACGGGGAAAAGGCCTAAGGGTCCCTCGGGTCAGCAAGCAGATTACTTCACCCCTCTGTTTTGAGGCCCCACAGCATAGCTGTGTCAGCACAGTCAGGACCTTCTCTACTGGGGTTTCTCCAGAGGATCAACTTTTCATTTTCTATAAGATACAACACAGTAATCATCTGGTAACACAAGCAAAGAAGAAGAACTGGTGATTTCATTGTTTTGTAATCAAACTTTCAAACAATCCCCCTCCTTTAGCCCAGTGCTTCAGTCCATCTTCTGTGACATCTTCCAAATGCCAAGATTTGCAGGGTTTGTCCAGCAAATCAGCTCAATCCTTGGGACAACCACGCTTGACAAGCACATGGGTTTGAACATCTTCCGCTCTGCTATGACAGCTGCCAGTGCTCCATCTGCTTCCTGACTTCCAGAAATGTGTCGAAATCTCTCAACCACTTCCGTCTCTTTGTCCTTGTGGTTTAATAACTTTTTCAAATTTTTTCTTTCATTCTCATTTTAGGAGTTTAGAAAGGAGAAGAGGTAAACGTGTGTACAATCTTCCATATTTAACTAGGAGCTGCTCTGAGCTGCTCTTCAATTGCTTAGCACTTCTGGGCACCAGTCCAGCAGAAAAACTACTCTTCTAGTTCATATGTGGTAAAGACATTACTAGCTCAAAATCACACACTATCAAATACATGGGCCTGATTTAATATTGATTAAAGTTGAGATTCAGACTTAAGAAGTTTATGGAAGATAGATCTTGGTTGCTTTGCAAAGATTCTTCATCAGATACACAAAATAATTCAATGGTGCTGGACTCTCAGGAGAATATGCCTTTAAAACCACAGAGGGAGATACCTCATCTCCCAACATACTACAGAGATCTAAGTTTTAAAAAAGGAACTAACAGTTGGTAAAACTGACCTAAAAGTTTACAACTACGGCTATCATGAAAGTTGATAAAAATTTTGATTTATCAGGTAAAAAAAGTCAATTTTCACAGTATAGGTTGTTGCCATAAAAAGTACATATGCACTATAGACATCATTATATGCACAGGAAACAAACCTTAAAAGCGTGCTTTACCTACAAAGAAGTTATATTAAATACCAAGTATGTCCAGGGGGGAAAAATAGAGGCAAAAAGCTAAGTAAGAGTGAGCAATTTTAAAAAATAAATAAACAAAAAGCAGATCTAGAAGAAGCCACAAAGGAGCTGGGAAAACACACTACATATAACAATCTTAGGAATAAAATTTGACTATTTTCTACCAAAAAAACAAAACAAAATAGAAGCATCTACTAATATAAGCTAGGTCACTTTCTGTCTACTGATAAATGAGGAAATACATTTTTAGTCAGGTTTAGTGTAAGTAAAAAGAAGGAACAATCAGGATAAAATGAGGTCATCAATGTCAAAACTGAAAGTATTCAAATAACAGTGCATTTGAAACACAAACAAAATGTATGATTTTAGAAATGCTCTATAGAAATCAGTGATAAAATTCAGCAAGTGTCCTAGTGTTTGGGAGGCGGGTGGGGAAAAGACCAAGAAAGAAATTGAAGATAACATCTTAAATGTAAAACTAGGTAATGACAGAAGTGGGGAAAAAATAGAAGTATGGAAAATATCTCCAAAGGGCTCTAATTAGATTGAAAGAAATTGTCTATATGAAATACTGAGATGAGGAAAGTATTCACAGAGAAAAAAATTAGCTGATAATATGAAGAATAATTAGAGAAAACTATTTCACTTTAACAGGTAAGACATAAGATGATTAAAACGGATAGGAACACACCAAATGAATTAACAAAATGTGGTATACAGTAGTCCCCCCTTATCCAAGACCCCCAGTGGATGCCTGAAACCAAGGATAGTAGCGAACGCTATACACACATTTTTTTCCTATACATACATACTTATAATAGAGTTTAATTTATAAATTAGGCACAATAAGAGAGTAACAAAAATAAATACCAGAACAATTACAACAATATACTATAATAAAAGTTACTGTAGATTTTAGCAACCTCAGCATATGATTTTTTTTTTTCTTTCCTTATTAAGTTGGGGACTTTCACCTTTTGACTTAAAGGAAGCACTTTACGGCTTCTCTTTGGCATCTCCAAATTGCCAGCATCACTACTCTGCACCTTAGGTCCATTATTAAGTAAAACAAGGGTGACTTGAACACAAGCATTGTGACACCAGGACAGTCAATCGGATAATCGAGACAGTGTAAGATCTCATCACACTACTCAGAATGGCATGCAATTTAAAACTTATGAATTGTTTATTTCTGGAATTTTCCATTTAATATTTTTGGACCGCAGTTGACCGTGGGTAACTGAAACTGCGGAAAGGGAAACCGCAAATAAGGATGGACTACCGTATGCCACTAACAGGCTCAATCCAAAATGTTATTTTACCTAAACATAAAACGAAAGATCTGAGTTACCTGATTAACCGTAAGCTAAACATTTTTTAACAAACTTTTTAATCAAATCACATCTAAGAGTTTATGAAGCTGTAGTATACTTAGTTACCATTTTGAAAAATATTCTCACCTGTTCAATGACATAAAAGGCAAATTCCAGCCGCTGTTTCTGGAGCATTGGAATCAGATGCAAGAAAAAAATTGGAAGATGTTCATGGCGATTACGGAAAGGAATGAGAACTGCCACCTTTAAAACAGAATAGTCACATATATAAATAATATAGCAGCAAGCCCTAGAGGTAAAGATGAAAACTGATCCTTAAAAATCTCTGATGGTCTTAAAGTCATACCCTTATGAATCTTCCCACCAGAGAGACAACCGTCAGCACATGCTACATGGTCCCTGCCTTCATGCCACTTACGGTCTGTGAGCCTGGGGGATACAAACGGGCTCTGAGGGTCATTCTAAGGATTGTAGTCTTTATCCTATGAACACCGTGGGAAATCACCAAAAGATTTTAAAACAGTCATAAAATCAGATTTGGTGATGACAGAGACTACTATGGAAAGTAGATCAGAGAAAACCGAAAATGAACTCAGAGAGCTGGTTACACAATTAATGCAACAGTCAAGACAAGAGGTAATGGGAGCTTGAACTGAGGTGAGGGTGGAGGAGAAGAGAGAGAGAGATGGAGTTTTGAAACATTTAAGAGGTAAATTAACAGAATTTGTTTATGGATGGGATATGAGGAGTGAGGGAGAAGGACGTGTCAAGAGTAACTTCTAGGTTTTAAAGTAGATCACAAACAATAACTTTATGGTGTTTAAAAGTTGAATTTAAAAGAGATTCCACTTGAATATCTATTACCCCACACATGGCTTATCTGGCCTAGATATATTTTCAAGAAATATAACAAACATATCATGGAATATACATGAAGTTTTATAACTACACTAATATAATACTTTTCATTTATTCAAAATGCACAATTAAATTTTTGCTACATTTTATGTTTATTTCAGTGGTAGGATAATATGCAGTTTAAAATAAAATTGATAATAAAATTATGTTTAAATGTTAAGCTTAACAAAAAAGATCATGTAAGCAACATAGAAAACAGAGAAATTTGTCCTTTATAAATCAAAGAAACTTGTTCTTATATAATCCAAAAAATAATAGAAAAAACACATATACGGAAATTAAAATGGTTTCTCAGTAGATCAATCTTTCTTCTAGTAGGAAAAAAACATTTATTGGAACTCTCAAAATCAAGACTAAAAAATACCATGAATATAAAATGTTTTAATATAATATGGGAATAAACAAATATCAATTATCATCTACTCGAATCCTCTATTTCCTGGATCCAAACTTTGTCACACAAGCTAAGTCACCTTACAATTCAGAGTTTGTCCTTGAAAAAGCTAAAATGTTTTCTAAATGTTACTTTTCTTAGCAATTTGTGAGGTAAGCTGGCTTTATAACTGTAACTTTTCTAATAAAAACTGAAATTAAAACAAGTTTTCTACAGATTATAAATTCAAAATCATTAGATTTTCAAAAAACATAAACTATATAATTAAAATATCTATGTGTCACTCTGTATTCTGGATTTTTAAATACAATCTAAACTGGTTCTAACAGAAAATTATGTAAGAACATTAAATGTGATATTTATTAAAATTTCACCTATACCAAATAAATTTTACTAATGAATGAATGAATAAGTGCAAATAATTGAGGGTGCATAGGTTTAGGATCAATCCTACTTGTAAAATCAGGACACGACATTAGATATAGTCAATAGAAAATAGTAATATTTTGCCTTACCAAGATCATAAATGAGAGAAATTTTTAAATTATTAAAATAGTTTTATTTAAAGAGAACAAAAGATGATTTAGTAAAATTGAACATGTCTAACAAGAAACTCCACCACTAATTTTCCCTTACTGTCAATGGGATAGCAGAAAAAGAAAGAATGGCTACTATGAGGCTGATAGTTTCACGTTTACATTATTTTACACTTGGTAAGTGGTAGGAACTAAAGAGGTTCTGGTGCCCCTGCCAGCCCCACTTTGGACCTTATTCCCTTTTGGTTTGCCCCATAAGGTACCTCTTGGCTTATGAATCCGAGGACCACAGGCTGCCAGGGCAATGCTGAACCCAAACCTAAAAGTCCCTCCACACCCCGACATGATGGCCACTGTTGGTGCCGGACACTCCCTACTGACCCAGGACTTGCTGATGGGCCTCAGTATTAACTGTTGGCATATTCAAGGAATTCCTAAATCAATACAACTCCCAAAGCAGTTCAGAAACCCCTCAGTTTACTCTTAGGACAGGAAATTGCTATGAAAAGTAAAAGGAGAGAAAGGAGTTCAATGGTGAGAATAGATCCCTACCATGGACCTTATCTAAAGTCTATCAGTGGGATGACTTTTAGCAGATATGAGGGTGGAGCTTGCCCTTCTTGGTTTTGAATTTGGCGACAAGTTGGCTGCCTGTGATATAGTGTAAATGGGCTATAAAAGCAGTTAAAGTGATCTAAAGATATTTAAGGGAAGAAGCTATTAAATAGTTGTAGAGCCCATATTAAAGACAGCCTATATTAATTAAATACAGTCATGTGCTGCACAATGACATTTTGGTCAACAATGGACCGCATATACGACAGTGGTCCCACAAGATTAGTACTATATAGCCTAGGTGTGTAGTAGACTATACCATCTAGGGTTGTGTAAGAACACTCTATGATGTTCACACAATGATGAAATCACCTAATGACACTATTCTCAGAACATATCCCCGTCATTAAGTGACACATGACTGTACAATTAGGCTGGGTGAGGAGTTGAACAGATAAGAATAAACAATGGCGAAGTCATAGTCCCTAATGCGGTAATTTCTTCAATGAAGCATTCAAAATAACAAGAGTTTGTTTTTTTAATCTTATTAGGAAACTGAGAATATTATAAGAGAAAGAAATTACCAGTGTCTTGGCAAATTCAAATAAGCAAAACTGTCATTTTAATAGCAAATAAATGTCCACATTTTAATGAGACAGTTATCAGATATTTTGAATGATATGCCTAAAGTTTTTATTAAAATAAAGCTAAACGGTATCTTAAAATTTCATTTGACATATCCCTTCTCGTGGCTGGGGAATGACACTCTCAAAAGTTTACAATTTATTGTCTAAAAAAGATCTCAGTGTTCTGTGATAGTTTATTTCGAGATTTAATAGCCTTTGTTTCAGAACAGTCTTTCTTATATGTGCCCTAATTTGCTGTTTGAGCCACTCTCTTGTTAATGCATCTCCAGCGGAGAGAGAACATCTGGTCGTTAACTTTTGAAAAACAACCCTTCATCTTCATGAATCTTTCCTCACTAGCTCCTGTTCACGTAAAATTATCCCACTCAGTTTGCTCCCACTTTAAAACCACTAATCTTACTGAATTTATGCACTCATTTTCCTTGCTTGCTTATTTTCTCCTATACTCACCACGAAGAGATTAGCAAGAAAAGTGTTTACTACATCAATTTCCCCCACCACGTCTGAGTCCTACTTTCAAACTTCAAGCACACTGCCAGCTCCAGCGTCACTAAATGACATGGCTTCAGACTTGCCTACTTTAAGGGTGCACTAGCTATCCGCCACTAAGATGGAACAAAGAAGCAGCTACCAAACTCTCATTCTCCTGTGGTGTTTTCAGTTCCATCTTCCTCTCCCTCCTCATTTCCAGTGCCTACAGGAGCTTCTCAAATGGGAGGCACTTGATAACAGAATAGAATAATAGATAATAGAATCAGAATATATGAGGAATGAGTTCAAGAATCTTCACTTTTACCAAATACCCCAGGTAGTTCTCAAACCCTAGTCTAAGACTCATCTTTGAGGAACCCTGGACTAGACATGGAACTCCAGGCCTCTGAGTAGATGAGAGCATCAAGCAGCTGCCTGGTTCTTTAAGTCTTTATTTAGGTTTTAGACCAAAGTTGTTCAGGCCTCCACCTGAACCCTGAATGGAAGGGTAGGGGGTTTTTGATTTTTTTTTTTTTAAAGTAAAAGAACCTCAAATATTAAGAATCAAATTGGTAGCTGATGTTTAACATAAATCTAGTTATTTCTTCTTTAACCCTCTCTCAACTCTGTTTCAAGATTAGAATGGAATATTATTAGAATGTAAACACGTGGTGGGGGTATTTAATTAATTAAATATGGAAAGTATAGGTCACCTCTGAATGATCTCCAAATTTCCTCTCATACCTTTAGAGGCATAGCTCAGAACTAGAGACTGTAATCTGAGGAAAGGGTTTGTGCAAAGCTGAAATAAGAGCAGCATTACCATATAGTTCCTAAATAAAACAAGCTAATTTTTAGATACCTATATTAGCTTGCTCCTAAGAACTCCATTTTCAATACTGTTACCTACAGATTCACACGGAGTTTACAGGCTACTAAAATATCTAAGAAGAAACTACTTATGTGTGATATACCTCTCTCCTAGAAAGTGAGAAGAAGAAAACAAACCAATTTAAAACAAACTTTAAAGTCCAACATCTAATACAGATCACTGGAGAAAGGACAAGAGTACTTAATTTTTCTGATCCCAAATTATTCTACTACTAACACCACACAGAGCACACCTGAGGGGTATGCTCTGCTCTACACAAACATATGTCTAAGGACCAACCTCCATGCTACCTGACAGATTTTTGTGATTGAGTATGCTTTTTTTTCCTTTGGCATTCAACAAACATACTCATCACCCAAGTAATAAAAATAATTTATTTAGGACATTTTTAAAAAGTGGAATTACGGGGGCCGGCCCAGTGGCATACTGGTTAAGTTCACACGCTCTGCTTCAGCGGCCCGGGGTTCACAGGTTCAGATCCCAGGCATGGACCTATGCACCACCTATCAAGCCATGCTGTGGCAGGTGTCCCACATACAAAAAGTAGAGGAAGATGGGCACAGATGTTAGCCCAGGGCCAATCTTCCTCAGCAAAAAGAGGAGGATTGGCAACAGATGTTAGCTCAGGGCTAATCTTCCTCACCAAAAAGAAAAAAAAAGTGGAATTACATAAATTAGGCCATATTTTATATACAAATGTGCGGAAAATCAGTCATGAAATATGAAAAGATTCATTTATTAACTGAATCTGATCTGGGAAACAGCATAAGACAATTGTAAAATAGAATGTTTTCCCAAAATTTGTACTGGAATCCAGTTAAGCAGCTTTACAACTTGGCTGAGGCAGAAAATCCAAACATTTATTTAATAATTTGTGACAAGGCCCAAAAGGCATTTAAATTAGTCCCGTAAACTCAATTCAACAAAACTGGGTTTAGTGCTTATCTTATACAAAATAACAGGTCTGTGTTAGGGATACAGATATAAATAATACACATCCCCACACACAAAGAGTTCAAGGCCAATTAAGTCAGAGGGCTTTTATCCTAAGTTTAACAGTGTACAACTCTACTTCCCAGGAGTGATTTTTTTTTTTTGTACCAAAAGATAAATATTTTAGCAGAATACTAAAACTTTAAGAGAAATTGAAAACCATTCCAGATTAAGGCTATGCCACAATCCTTTAGGACATAACATTTGATTTAATCATATGTAGTTTTCACTTATTATATAAATGCTATTTCCTACTCAAATATAACAATGTTACACAAATATGCACGTATTAACCAATTTCACAGTAGTGAGATCAAGTCTGGTCTAAACCATGGTTTTCAATTTTTTTTAAGCAGAGGAGGCAGGCTCACTCCCTTACACTTTCTCCAACAGAACATTAAGTAGAATTCCGACATACCAAAAAGATAAAAAGCTTGTGCTCTGCTTCTGAAACAGAGGTAAGGAGTCCAAAGTTCTCCTTTTTGTGTCCTAGTGACCTCTGAGCAGCCTCTTTAGAATTCGGGCACTCTGAGGAACAGAGCTTGAAAACCCCAATGCTAGACCAAACTGGAAATCAGGATATTAATACTCTCCCCATGAGCCCTCAGCAGGTCCAGGACTTGGTGGGGCTATGCCTGCAGGGGTCAGTAATCATTAGGGACAGCTACAGGGGGCAGAGATCATAGCTTCTCTTCCAAACAGAACAAAACAGAAAAAACAATCTGTTTTCCAAGCCAATCTCAAGAGAGGTGTTTATTACCAGGATTTCTAAGAGACTAAATACATGAACATATATTTCATATATGCATAGGTTGAGTTATGTCTTCAAAAGTTAACACTATTAAATCACAGGTGAACTGTGAATACCTATACATTAAATTTAAAAATTTTGATGTCTTAAACTGATCAAGACTTAATGGTATTTCACTATATATTCTGAATCAAGCACACTTTTCCTCAAATGCATATGAATAGTCACATTACTTATGAAAAAATTTACCTCACCTTCCATCTGGGTTTACAGTCTTTAGGCCTCCAGTGACCTCCTGGCTCAATATCTAAATCCTTGGAGAAAAGTTGATGAATTTCATCAAAACTGACTTCACTTACATTGACATTGAGAAATCCCCCTAGAAGGTCAAAAACATGAAGAATTGTTTTAATATTTTTTGCCTCAAAGATGAAGTAAGACAAACAATCAGTAGGGTGATGGCATAACTTGGGACAGTATGGTTTATTTCTGTTACCACCACATAATTATTAAAATCATCTCCTTTCAGTTTCAGTTTGGATGGCATAACTTGGGACAGTATGGTTTATTTCTGTTACCACCACATAATTATTAAAATCATCTCCTTTCAGTTTCAGTTTGGATGATAAATTATATGGTCACCCTATTACCTTTGGTAAATCAAAGAAAATCAAATTGTTTACACTTTTTGCTTTTGAGTAATATACTGAATATTTTAATATTCTTTGGGAAATGTTTCCATATCATTACAACTTAGCATATCATTGCAATTTAACAACTATTCAAGTATTTTTAAACTATTTTTTATTTCAACATAGTCAACATGGGGGACACGATAGCACAGTACAAAAGAGTTAATTAAGCAGATTGACCAGGAGCTGAATCCTAGCTTCCGTGTATTGGGGAAATTATTTAATTCCTCTGTGCCTCAGTTTCCTCATCTGTAAAAGGAGATGGTAATGCCAGCCTCCCAACGTGGCTGTATCCATCAGATGAATCAGTGCATGGGAAGGATCAAGGAAAGTGCCCACATACTCAATAAATGTCATCTACTTTACTGACATTTCTTAAGAGGGAAAATCTGTAAACACAATTCAACAAATTTATTTTGAGCATCTATCATGTATCCCCTTGATATGCAAAACTGAAAAACTGTGGACTTCTAAGATATCCCTGGTCTAGTGGGTACTCACTCTCTAAATTAACAAGTAAGTATATGATATACTGGAGGTATTTTTACTACTAGTTTTTCTACTGGGTACCATTGAAATAGGAATGAATCTTGAATGGAAGATCATTTTCATTAACTCAATAAAATAACAGAACTAAAAACTAACAGAACTAAGTTCTTCTTTCTAACCTCCTCATCTCATAAAATAGAAACCAACAAATATTGAGGTTTCCATTTTAAGTTTTCTGAGCCTCAGTGACCTTGATTTCACATATAAAACATTCAGTTCCTCTCAAGGGAGCCCCTTTCCTCTTCTTTTTTCCATAAGGCTTCCACAGCCACCTCTTTTCCCATGCCTCTTCATCCTAACCAGGCAGGAGCTTCCACTAGGCACTGAGGCATGCTATAAAGAGGTATTTTAAAATGCAAATGCCCATGTTTCACAGAGTAAGCTAAGAAAAAATCTGCAATCTTCTGATGTCTGCCTGTTCTGCTGACAATATTTTCAGTCTTTTATAACCAAATACTCACCCTTCAGAATGACAAGCAAAGTAGCTAATCTTAGAAAGGTCAGATTTACCTAAAGGAAAGAGTAACCAATGAACTTGCAAAGAAAGGGTAGGTCAAATATAAGATGCATCACTCAGCCTAAGTACAGACTATCATGACTCAGCCGACAAAAACAGAATCTAGCACTGTAATCAAATAAAATTCACACAAATAAATCTGATGCATTTAATGGTATGCATGATTGCTAAAATGACAGTAATTAGGCTAAATAATAAGCAGTTCATATAAGTAACTGAAGCTGGTATTCTTTATGCACCGTTAAACCAGTTTTTTTTGGTTTTTTTCCAGCTTTATTGCTTCAACAGCTGTAATCATCATTATTGTCAGCAGTTTTCTCCAGCATCATTTGCAGTTTAATTTTTATCTCCAACACATGTGCACTGGCAAATTAAGAGGCACGCCTTACACCCTTCTCCTCAACGGCCAGGGCCTCTGGTGTCCATCACTTACTATCCCTGAGACCTGAAGTCACCTCCCTCCTGACTGTCCCCACCCCCCACACTCCTCAGAGTCTCTTAGCAGCTTTCCTATGTCCTTACTGTTCTTTGCTCTGAAATCCTAATAACTTGCTGACTGAAGGCTAAAGATGACCCAGTGGCATGAGGATGTCATGCCAGGGGTAAGAGCAACATCGCTATTTTTGGGGGGGGGAGTTGAGGGGGTGGGGACAGGCAATGCCACCACTGGGAAGAGTAAAAGTATGACCAGAGAGAGAGGAGGAAGAATAAACACTAGTTAGTGGGGGTGGGGTAGGGAGGCGATCCTGTGCATAAGAAGGGAGCAGAAAAGGGCTTCTTCTAGAGAGTGGCCAGGAAGAGGCACTGAGCAGAAGAACTAGTGGAGACGTCGTTTCCAAACTGGGCTCAACAGAAAGAATCTCTCACGGTGAGCCTGTGGTCAGGAGAGGGAGGACTTGGGGTCCCCCGCACTGCACCCACTAGGGCTACTTTCATCTTCTCTACACACGCGGTGTCCCCTTCAGGTTTCACTCAAGAGAGCACTCCAGTGCTCTAAACCAGGAGAGGACACAGCCTTCTTCTTCACTCGTATAGAAGGAAGCAGCCAGCCAGGCCTAAATAAAAGCCCCTTTTGTTTCGCCGGCTGAGATTTCAAGGGCAACTAAAGAGAAAAGACCCAGAGCTCTGCAGAGACCTCCCAGTCTCCACTCTGCACCTGTGCTAAATCTGAGATTTTTTTTTTTTTTTTTTTTCCCAGTGAGAACATGTGCTCTCTTTCCCCAACCAGAGATTAAAAGGTCGAAAAATAAATATATTGGCTGAAATCCATTTACCCAGCAGTGTAATCGATCAGCAGCACACAAATGTAAATACTGTAATTTCTCAAATTCTGACTTTCACTATTTGGAAGGTGGGACTGGGGTTAGAAAGGAAAGAGTAGGAAAGCTGGGTGCCTGAAGACAGGGAGGCTGCCACTCAGGTCAACCATAAGCCACTCCTCAGTCTTGGCAACAAAGCCTGGGTGCCAAACTACTTCTGATGTGTGTGGAATAACTTAGTTGACCACTGGTTACACAGGACATGTACTGTAATCTCCTAATGCTGAATTTGCAAGACGTGCAACAATGCCTCCCACTCTGGGAAGCAGGACCTACATGGGCCTGGGGTCCATTAGGTATGCACGGGCCCAAACCATAGGCTGGTGGTAGTGAGGATTATAACATGTCACATGACATGACTTGGGATATTTTTTTCTATTAAAATATAATCTTAAATATTCAATGCATAAGATTACCTATATTTACATTTTTTCTTATATTTCAAGTAAAATTTAAGGCATATTATCTCTAGCCAGAGAGTTGTTTTTTTTCCTACAAATCAACAGCTTTAAATGACTGCTTCACTCAGTTTGGGGTCCACTTCTATTTTTTGGTATCTAAAGCGTAGTTCTGGATATTTTGGCTTTTCTTTTTACTGGTTTACCCTCAGAAATTCAAATGTGCAAAGCCCCAAAGATCTGATGACTGTCAGAAAAAAGACTTGAATTTCCTCTAGAAATATCCCTTCGGGTGAATTCCTCTCCAAGTCAGAAAACGATTTTTACCATAAGATGGCATGTTCCCTTCCTCACGCCCTGGGCTGTCGCCCGAGTACAGCTCCGAGGCCAAACGGTTACATGAGTCATCTTGCCCCAGTCACCCACTGCCCCCTTTGAAGCCAATGCTAGAAACTGCCCATTGGCAATGCTTTACTTCAGCTTCTAGACTTCTGGAATTTTGTAACCTCTGCTTATACAAATGATTTCTTACTCAACTATTCTTGAAGTGACCAAATCTGAGTTTTCTAAACATAGATAGGGTGGGTTTCAGTCACACATCCCCAGTGCCAAGTGCAATGGATGGATGATGAATGAATGAGCAGGAATGGCAAAGCTGGCCACGTCCGATCCTGTCTCATCTCTCTCTGCTTCCTTCCTACCTGCATCTCCATTCTTTGGCTCCATCAGGTGCTAAAATGTGCCTTTAAGACATTTGTGCAAAAGGCGTCCCACATGTAGATGACCCAAAATAACACCCCCTGGACAGTCCAAGTTCGTGTCTCCTAATCTTGGCCACAATACACAGTTCTTAACACCTGTTTTCCTCCCTTGGTTATGGTTCTCTCTTGCTGAATGACTAACTGGAACCTCTAGCTAACAGTCTTTGCTATCTGTTCCCAGTTTTGCCTTGTAATCCACCCAGTGAAACTTTGGTCCTCCTCTGGAGGCCTCATATCCTTGATCACATTCTTTTAAATTGTTTTCCTAGTCCCTGACTATTGATAAGCTGACAACCTCCTTTAAAGTCACAATCCACAACCTCTATTACTCTATTTCATCAATTCTGAGACACATTCATTCACGTTTTAGCATTGTGACATAGGGACATTCCCTATAATGTGTGCATTTAATGTACTGCTTCTTTCTTGTTCTCAAAAAGCCATTATAAAATTAATGACCTGTCTTGTCAAGAAAATATGCTATATCATATACTCCTCCCACCTTTTCATATGTTTTCTGGAACCATTCAATTGCCAAGAAATTTCCATATACTATACCTCAATGTTTTTTCTAGATGCCCCCTTCCCCCACTCCTCATCTTAAGTGAATCAGTAGTCTTCCTTTCAAACTCTGCAAGGTGCTCACTTTCCTAGATCTACAATTTTGGAGCTAGGCATAAAAGAAGGTATTCTGCAGATTCAAACCTACACCTTACAAAAAATCATTTACTTCCTTCTTTCATAAATTTACCTCCTTTGAAGTTTATGACTTTTAGCCACACCACCTTTCAGTATCCAGCCATGTTCACTGACCGGTGCCCTCCCCTGTACATCATCTTTGTGCACCCAGCTCTGTATCCACACCCTGAGCATCACTGTCACCTAGAACTGACTGGCAGTGTCAGAATTGAAAGCCAATCAGTTCTGGCTTAGAGTTCTCTCTGCTATATCTCCATTTTTCCTGTCTATCTGGTCTCCTAACAAAGCAGTTTGCTAATTTTGGTGGTGCAGCTAAGAATCACCAGGCATGCCTCTCTAGAATGGTTGTCATTGGCCCCATTCCCAAAGCTCCTGTATCAGTAGATGCCCATGAGTCATGTTCGTGGTCACCCAGCATTTATCCAAACACACATCAGCTGCTTGAACCACCCACCATTGAGTCCTCCCAGAGGAAGAAGCTAGAACCCACTCTCCCAACCTCTCTAGCAGATAGGAGCAGTCAAGTGACCAGATACACCCGGAGGAGACTTTGAAGCAGAAGTAAACACAAGAACATGGGACTTTGCAAAACTATCTTTCAGTAAAAGTGACAGCAGAAGCTTCTGGCTTTAGGGGCACCAGGAGTGGCACTTCTTGTCTCCAGATCTGAACACTGCTGGTGGGAGCTGCAATCTCTGCCAAGGGGCAGCAGGTGACACTTCACAGAGAGTTCCAGACCTTGCTTTGGCTGCTTAGCCTCTGAACTTAATTCTGTAGCCACCCAGATTTTCTGAGGGCTGTCTGGTATCTTTCATGGATTCCTTTTCCTCTTCTTCATTTCTTTTTAGTCTTAGTTCTCTCCCCTCCTCCACCTGAAGCATTTCTATATTTTTGTTCTCTAAATTACTAATTCTGTCCTCCATGATATCAGCTCTGTTTGTTTTAAGATTTCAGATTTTTCTTTATCTCATCCATTGTGTTCTTCATCTCCAACATTTCTGATTGGTTTTTTTTTTTTATAGTTTCAATCTCTTTCGTGAGGAATTCCCTCTGTTCATTAATTTTATTCCTGAGTTCAATGAACTGTCTTTTTGAGTTTTCTTGTAACTTGTTGAGTTTCTTTATGATAACTATTTTGAATTCTCTGTCATTTAGATTGTAAATTTCTGTGACTTCAGGACTGGTTTCTGGGTATTTGTCATTTTCCTTCTGGTCTGGAGTGTTAATATACTTCTTCGTGCCATTTGATGGGGTGGACTTTTGCCATCGCATAGTGGTAGTATCTGGTTGCAGATCCCACCTGTGGGGGGCAGGAGCTGTGTTTTCTGAGCCCACTGCAACCCCTGGCAGTTGTGCCCGTCTGTTGGAAGCTGTGCCAACAGGTGTCTCTGCATCTGGCCACCACTACTTTACATGCATAGGCACAGGTGCTCTGGCAGGGATCCCCTATTCTAGCCAACTGGCTGAGCTGATGCACCAGGCAGGATGAGGGGTTAGGGGCACCTTCTTTCCTGCCCATGCTCTGGCTCTGCGCTGTCTGCCCACCTGGGCTGCTCAGCTTGGGAGGGATGTCCCTGTGGTTGCTTAGCTGCCTCAGTGTGGAGGGTTCCACCGGCTGGGAGGCAACTCCAACGGCAAAAGCATTCTGGCAGAAGGCTGCCTTTTCCTCCTTCTCCTCTCAAAGTTGTGTGCCAACAGCCACGCGAGGTCCCACACCCTAGAACGCTGCCACTGGGGAGGGAGCGGAGATCTGCTTACCTCCTTCGACTGCCTTCTGGGGGGGTCCAGCACCCCCACCTTCAGATGTGTGGCTGCGTGGGTCTCTCAGACATCTATTGTGTTGTGTGGATGTCCTCTGCTGGTTTAGGAATGTCCTTTTCATTGCTATCATAGTGGGGAGAGACTAAGGGAAGAGCTCACTCTGCCATGATGCTGACATTACTGTCTCCTTTTCCTCTTGAACCAAATCAAGTTGTATTCTCTGGTTTGCAATCAAGAAATCTGACTTTGGGGCTGACCCAGTGGTGTATAAGTTAAGTTCGTGCATTCTGCTTCAGCAACCTGGGGTTCGCCAGTTCAGATCCTGGGCATGGACCTAGTCACCGCTCATCAACCCATGTTGAGGCAGCATCCCACATAGAACAACTAGAAGGACCTACAACTAGGATATACAACAATGTACTGGGGCTTTGGGAAGAAAAAAGAAAAAGAGGAAGATTGGCAACAGATGTTAGCTCAGGGTGAATCTTCCTCAAAAAAAGAGAGGAATATTAATAAAAAAAGAAATCTGACTTTCTTTATAGGTCTGGGGTTTGGCTTAGAGGCCTGTGTTTTTAACCAGCATCCCAGCTGATTCTGGTGCACAGAATCATCCTGAACCACACTTAGAGAAACATACTTCCATAAGTTTCACCCAATCACAGCACCTTTTAATGGACTGAATGTCTGTCCCCTCACCCCTAAAATTCATGTTGAAATCCTAACCCCCAATGTGATGGTATTAGGAGGTGGGGCCTTTGGGAAGTGATTAGGTCATAAGAATGAAGCCCTCATAAATTGGATTAGTGCACTTATAAAAGAGACCCCAGAGAGATTCCTCATGCCTTCCACCATGCGGGGGACACAGCAAGAAGATGGCCATCTGTGAACCAGGAATCAGATGCTGAATCTGCCAGCACCTTGATCTGCAGAACTGTGAGAAATAAATATCCATTGTTTAAGCCATCCAGTGCATGGTTATTTTTTTTTAGCAGCCCCAACGGACTGAGACACCCATACATTCACAAACATTCTTATTTCCCCTCCCTTCCTGATCTGCCAAACCCCATCAACAAAACAGGCCCAACACTGAACTCATTACCTTCCCCATTCTCCAAATGTGAGTTTATTCTGCATTACTTGTTTCAGTTAATGGTCATCAAGCCAGAAGCCTGGAAATTAACCCTGATCCCTCAGTTGGTCACCACATGTGGCCAACAGCACCCCAACAGCTTCTTTTTGGTGCCTCCTCCTCTCTCTAATGACACAGCTTCAGCACACGCCCTTGTCATTCCTCTTGGCCCCCTGTGCTTCCAGATTCCGGTACTTCCCCATTGTCATCCATTTTTCAACTTCTCATCAGAATAATCTTTCTGAAGTACCATCCTAGTCACATGATTCATCTGACTAAAGCAGATGAATATTACATTCCCTAAAGCAGTGTTTTCTGTTTTTTGTTGTTCTACCCTTTTTACTCCTAGATCCTTTGAAAACTGTACACCCTCAACTGAGAGAGAGAGAGAGAGAGAGAGAGAGAGAGAGAGAGAGAGAGAGAGAGAGAGAGAGAGAGAGAGAGAGAGAGAGAGAGAGAGAGAGAGAGAGAGAGACACTTGGCCATAAATCAACCTGTTGCCTACAAGGTCAGGGGCTCTGCTCCCTCTGAAGCTCATCTCACAGATGCCTAGGGATTCGTGGAACCCACGTAGCCCTCAGATTGGTTAGTCCTTGACACAAGGCCCTTCACCTCCCTGTCCAGTCTCATTTCCCACATGCCCCACAGAAGGCCACTCTCTGTTCCCGGAATACAGAGCCTCTCATGCTCTGAGGCTGTACCCTCAGCTACCTACTAAACTATCTTGCAAGACCCAGTTCCAATGTCCCCTCTCTCTGAAGTCTCCCTTTTCCTTCCAGAATGAACAGCTGTCTCCCTTTCGTCACATAATAACACTTTCATAGCAGTTGGCACAGTGCCCTTCTCTGAGTGTGTTACCTGCTTTAGCTGGCAGACACAGGATCATACTCAGCTTTGTTTCTGCTCTGTCTGCCCCGACAAACAAGGGCCCAACTGCTTGTTTACTCCAAAATGGCTCCCATCTCTCTTTTCTACAATAAGTACATGCATGACAGTTTGTTACATTAAGCATTATTTGAGCTTTTCTGAAGTTTATTTGCTTATCCTTTCCCTCTTTGCAGACTTTCATTTGAATTATTTAAACTCATCTTTAAAAAGTCCTTGTAGTTTTTGTTATGTACATAAGGCTAGCAACTTTTGTAGAAACTACCAAAGTTCAACCATCAAGGGACCTATTCCACACACAGTGAGGACAGAACACATGAAAGTCACTGCAAATGATTCTACCTGAATAAGAATCAAAAGACAGGAAAACTAGAAGTAAGTCTTCTTCATTTTAATGCAAAGTGCACAACTGATATTTTCCATCTCTGCCTCATCCAGAAAAATCAAAACATCCATGCCACGCACTTATTACTTTTTACCTCTAGATAAAGTGAAATTTCTACTTTACTTTGTTAGCATGGACAGTCATACATAAATTTAATAAAGCTGAAAGTGAATTTGCCCTCTGGAGAATCTGTAAATATTAACAAAGAAGTATTTACTAATACTGTATAAATAATACACATTAAAATAGATTTTATAGTGTAATTGGATATAAAATATTGCTGAAATTCATGAAATCAATCTTATCTGTATTCCATTTGGAAAAGCTCAAACTTTATTTCTATGGTAATCCAGTGCCAATAGTCTCATTGCTACACTAGGAAAAAATCAAAAAGAAGTTACAGTTAGATAATCACACACACCAATTTTAAGTCTTAACTTCACCTTTGATGATTACAGGAAAATTATCATTCATACTTGAATGGTTTTCATCTAAGTAGATCTTATTCTTACACAGACTTCCTTAACTATTATTTGGGGAGGTATCATGTTCAACTATTTTGTGTGATATTATAATAAAATTTTACACTTAGGTATTTTATTATGCTGTTCTCTGTCATCTATGCGAAATAATCCTGCTAATTAAAAACAAATTAAGGATGCATAGTGAAGTATAAAACTCTTTAACTCTATACATTTCTCCTAGGTTTCTCATTCCCTTGATCACTGTAAAGCCTGGCTATATCCCAGATTGTACAGATAGGCAAACTGAGGCTTCACTTTGCAAAGGTCACAGGACTAGTGAAAGGGCTCTCCTGGATGGCTCACACAAGGCTCTCTTGGCAGAACACTCGTGTTGGCTATACCCATGGCCAACCTTTCTATGGACTTATCTGTATGTGGCCATATTTTCTACCAAATAACTCCGTCATTCTGGCCACAGCTAACTGGACAAGGGATTGGTGCTGGATCTAAAGCCAACGTCCACGAGGCTGTGTCTTCTGTGAAAAGGCAGCTGGCCAAACAAGCATGATCCTCTCTTGTACAAGAATGCAAGACTCTGGGGGAGGCAGTGGGATGGAACGGGAGCACCAAGACATCCAGTGAAAAGGCAGCAAGTGGTAACCACGACACAACCTTTCAAGCACCATGACAGACCTAGTCAAAGTTATGGGACTGGAGGAGAGGAGTGCCAGTAGGAAGGCCTGGCAAAGAGATGCTTTTAAACAGTTTAATTAGTACTCATAAAGCACTAATTAAGAAAATGGCAACTAAACCAAGAACAGAGAGATTTCCTAAAACTATATAAACACTTGAATATGCAAATGATGAAAATGAAATTATTGTAATCAATACTTCAACAGAACGTTACTCAGTGGTTTCAGTACTATACAGACAAAAACATTCATTTTTAGAAAACTAACGCTGCAGTAACAAAGTAATGACAAATATAAAGCCACAAAAATCCTAGCTTCATTCTCTATTATGGAACAGCAAGGAGACAGCAAGATTAGAATCAACTAAGAATTTTTTTTTTTAAATAGCAATACCCAGGCCCCATGTCAGATCAATAAAATCAGAAACTTAGGGGTTGGGCCTAAGAATTATAAAAGCTCCCCAGGCAATTGTACAGCCAGGAATAAGACCCACTACTCTAGACTAGTGGGTCTCCAAGTGCGGCCCAAGGATCACCAGCATCAGTGTCACCTAGGAACCCGTTAGAAATGAAAATTCTCGGACCCCACTCCAGATCTACTGAATCTGAAACTCTGAGGGTACGGCTCAGCACCCTGTTTTATAAGACCATCCAGGTGATTCTGACGCTCCACGAAATTTGAGAACCATGGCCTCAGATGATACCAAAAGGTGACTTTTCCTTTTTATTATAGATATATAATTATTTATCAACAACAAACTGAAAAAAATCCTACAAATAGGAAAGGCAAAGGCTAATTTCCACAACAAAGACATAAAAAGCACACTTAGATACTGAGGACATCAGAACACAAGGATAAGCAAGCAATTACAAAGATGTTTCTTTAAACTTTTAATTATATAAAAATCAAGATACAATCTTATATGTACAAAGGATGCTTAAAACTGAGGGGCGGGGGAACATACACAGAAAAAAAATATCAAAAAATAGCCATATATAGCCAAAATATAGTATCTTGATCCCTACCTCATATTATACACTAAAGTTAAAAACAAAATTGTGAAATTAGTAGAAGGAAGTAAAGGAGAGTATTTGTATGGTCCTGGGGTAAGGAAAGCTTTCTTCAGACAAAAAAAGCAGAAACCTTAAATTCAGTGATTGATACACTTGCAAACATCATAATTTTAAACTGCTATAAATAAAGACTCCATAAACAAAATGAAAAGACAAGCGAGGGACTGTGAAAAGATATTAGAACATATATAGCAGACAACAGGTCATGCCAGAACATTTACACAGAACTCCCAGTGATCGATACAAAGACCTGATTAACCAGTAAGGAACTGATAAAGCACATGAGTGAGCGAGTCACAGGACAAAAAATTCAAAACCACTCATAAACACATGAAAAGCTACTCAAACCCACTAGTAATGAGGAAAGTGAAAACAGAAACAATCAGACACCATTCTTCTGTCTATCAGAACAGCAAAAATTAAAAAGTCCATCAATATCTGAGTGGTACACTCATGCTTTGCTGTTGGGATACAAATTGGTACAACTGCTTTGGTGCACAACCAAGCCAGCCTGCCAGCAATGCCACTTCTGAGTATGAACCCTCAAGCACATATGCACGGAGAAATCTGTACTATGTTGCTCCTTACAGCACTACTTTGTGATGGCAAGAAAGTGGAAACAACCTAAATTTCCATCAGCAGGGAGAAAGGTGAATGAAATGTGGTACATTTATTCAAAGACGTACTACACAATAGTAAATGGAAATAAACAACATGCATAGTTGTCAAAAAATTGTTAGTAAAGAAGATAAGTTATAGAACGAAATGTAACTTTAAGACCATTTATATAAATTCTTAAAACCTTTGCAACATTATAATTTTCTATCTATCTAGCCATCTATTTATGTAAAAAATAATTTAAAAATCACCTGTAAGGATACACAGCAAACTCACAATAGAGGTTACTTCTGGGTAAGGGATAAGCTTTTTCTTCAGCTTTTCAATACCCCTCCCCCTCCAAAAAACATGCTTTGCCAAAAAAAAAAAGTCAAATAATATGCTACATAATATAAACATTAGCACTCACAGTAATGATCTGAGCATGGTGTGCTCAAACCATGTGATTTTTATTATAATACAAGCAAACAGTTAAGTCAAAATTAGATGCAACTTACGCATGTAAGGCAGTTTTTCTGGGCAGGGGAGGTATGGTGAATATGTGAAGTTTTCCGGAAGATATGTTGTTGTTTGAACAAGATAATCACTTGAATTATTGCCTTCAGGATAATCTTGAGAGAGAAAGAAAAAAGTTACAACCAAAAAATTGCCTTCTGCTCTGCTCCTAGTATGAAATATGTCACTGTCATTGTGAGAAGGCCTATGATATGCAATCTACAGCAGCACTTGAAAGCAATTATCTATAAAGCAAAATACCTCGAGAAAAGCAAAATACAGCTGCTTTTTAAGGCTAGCCTCCCATTCACCCTTCACCGCTGCTAGAATGGACCTTTCAGCATGATTTCCCAAGAGATCCCCAGGACAAGTCTAGAGAGCAGCACAGCCTGATCTGTGCATACATACAGAGCGGGCCCATTTGCGACCATATGAGAACACCTGCTCCCATCCCTCCCCCAGCTGAGCCTGATCCACAGAGGGTGTGAAAGTACACAAAGAAATCCTCTCCACCATCAAACAACCAAGGGTATTCTGGACAACCACAGCACACTGCTTCCACGTCCACAGAGCAAAGGGGTGGGAGTCGTGTTTTCTCATCACCCCACACTTAAGAACTGAGATTTACCCATTCAAATTACTTCAGTAATACAGTCATTTTAAATCTTTAAATTAGTCATTCCCAACCCATGGGCTGCAGTCCCTGGGGAGCCCTGGAACTATTATTACATTAGGTCCATTATCTTCAGATTCAGCAAGTTATACAGCATAGAGGGCACTGGTTTAGTGCACCAAAGTCAAATGCTGAGTTCAAATCCCTGCTCCAACAGGTTCTAGCTTTGTGGTACAGGGCAAGAGAATGTAGTTTCTCCTCTGTGTCTACCTCACATTGTTTTCAGATTTCAATAAGATAAATGTAGAAAGTGCTTAGAACAATCCCTGTCCATATACATATTCAATACCTATGAGTGAGTAGCTATGAGTGATTGGTCTAGAGATGAGCACCCGACCCACTATGGGACAGTCAGAGCCTTCAGATTTTTGAATGTGGAACCAAAGAGATCACATTTCAGTCCCTTTCTAGAACAAAGTTCTGAGATGCAAATCTGGGAGCCACGACCTGCCAGTTTCCTGCTCTGTAAGAGGAAGCTGGTCTAAGACAATGAGACAGACATGCAGTGAATGAGAGACAAGATAGAAACAGCTGATTAAACCACTGTCTGTCTCCTGGATCACAAACCATGAACCCACAGAAAAGGAAGTTCTAGCAGATACTTTAGGAAAACATGAAGATACTCTTTCAATCTTCAGTAATCTGCTCTGATGAGAGACATATTCCTACCTGAACTGGCCTGCATGAAGAGATAAGAAAAAGGAGAACACACATAAGACTTAGAAGAGAGGCCTGTCTGCCAGTGACCAGCAAGCAAAAGGCTGAAGGTCACATTTATATACCTTATTGAACTGTAAAAGCTAAACCCTCTCACTGTGGAAAAATGGTAGAATTCTGGAATTTGAAGATGAAGTATGTGAGAAGAGTCAAAGAAAACTAAACACCTCCCCTGTACACCTTTGCCTAACATAAATATTTACTCATCATCAAAACAAAGTTGATGAGGATGCAGCTTGGGAGCCAGGACTGCACTTCAGACCAAGGAGACATACCCCACCTCCAGGCCCACCTGCTGGAAGGGACCCTGCAGAGGCTGCTAAGCAGAGGTTTATGGGGATCTGGTACCAAGAAAGAGACAGAAGCTGGAGGGGAAGGTTCAATTCCAAAGGACTGCACAGACACCCCAGTTATGAATTTGGCAGGGCATCAGTAAGGTTTTAAAGTAACTGTACTGCCAGAAAACCCCAACATGATAAACAGGGACCAATGATGGTACAACTGCTAAGACCTACCCACCAGGAAGGGGGAAAGCCCCAGTGAGAGAATCTTCCCCAAAGTCTTTCTCCAGAGGAACCCTGCAAAGCATTTGACAAGGAAATTCCTCCAAGCCAAAGGGGAGGGGGATTTAGTAGACATCAACTGTTCTGTATGCCCAGGGACAGACCAAGACCACAGAAACTCCTCCAGAACCCCAGACTCTATATCTCACACACATGTATCTGAAAGATTTAAAGAGACTAAACATAAATAAGTATAAAGGAGTCCAGTAAAGGTCTGATTCTTTCCTTAACGTGCTTTTACAAAAATGTCACTAGATATATGTCAAATCTCAGGTTATATTCAAAAAAATTTTCTCCTTTTATGAGGACTCCTACTATGCTAGTGAAGCACTGACTATGCATGATCCATTTGCAGGAGCTGAAGTTAAATAAGATTGTTTCTGCAAGTCCACTGCCTTGATGTGTTCCAAAGACTAATTTTCTTACAATCCTGAGGCAGATAAATATCAACTTGCTCAAGCAATCCTAGAGTAATTTCTTAATGTCATGTTGTTCACTTTGAGAGTATTTTCTTACTCTGCATAATATACTAATTCTTGTCATTAATCCTTGGGCTCCTTCTCCTAGCCACACACTATGTTTCTATAAATCCACATCCAACTCACAGATTTTAAGCTCTCTAGATGTTTCTGCAAAACAAACTGTTAACATAGCTCCCCTTGGGGAGGCTGCTGGCAACAGGAGGGCCAGAGGATTGTTTCACCTTTCATTTTAGTGCTAGAATGACTAATCTTTCACAAAAGAACCCATGATCACTTTTATCAGTTTTTAAAGAACCAAATGAAAAAAAAATTTTTTTAACCTTAAAGGCATGCAAAATGAATATATCCAATTCCTTTAAATACAAAGTTTTGGAGCTAAACATGTTATCCTTGGCTTTATCAGTATGAATGATCATAAGGATCTCAACTCATTGCCGGACTTAAACGTCTCTGTGCTCCTTGAGTACTGTGCCCAGTGATATTTATGTCATCCCAATGTATTATGTGTAAGTCTATCCATCCCCCTGCCATTAGACTGAATATCTCTTTTAATTGAAATCAAATTTCCTTTGATTTCTAGTATCTAATAAAGTACCTACAACATGGTAGAAGCTTACTGCAAATGGACACTTCACAACTGATAATATGGCCAAAAATGATTTAAGCTTTTGGAGACTATACTGTAACAAACCCACAAAATCATTATTCCTGCAGAAGTGGTTAGGTCCATGAGTAGAACCACTGCTTTCAAAATCAGGAGGAGTTTTTAAAGGTAATGCGTGAGATGCATTTGAGACTGATCCACCACAGCTGCTGTAAAATGCAGACATTATTTCATCTAATGAATGGATGAAAACATGAGTTCCAGGCCCCCTGACTTCTTCCTCCCTTCCAGAGCCACACCCAAAGAAAAGGAAAACAGCATGAAAACTGCTGGACAGGTCCCCTCCTCAGTTCTCACTGAACCTTATCACTTAAGGGAAAAGGAGGATAGGACCAAAGGAGACCTCTCAAGGGTTTTGTTTTTCCTGCAAAAGGGCAGCCTAAAAACAGGTAATAGAAACTCAACGAGAGTTCTAGTCTGTTTACCACTGGCTTGTTGTGTCAGTCTGGCAGTGTCTGAGGGCCTCAGACCATGCATCCATCAAATAAGAAAGTGTGCTGGGTGATTTCTAACAAACTTACCAACTCTAAGGCTGCATGACCCTTATCATCTACTTTGGTAATTATTCACTGAACACATCTTGTTTTCTTTCTTTTTTCATTTCTTGTGAAGAAGATTAGCCCTGAGCTAACATCCATTGCCAATCCTCCTCTTTTTTGCTGAGGAAGACTGGCCCTGGGCTAACATCCATGCCCACCTTCCTTTACTTTATACGGAACACCGCCACAGAATGGTTTGACAAGCCGTGCATCAGTCTGCGCCCGGGATCCGAACGTGCGAACCCGGGGCTGCCGAAGCGGAAGGCACACACTTAACTGCTATGCCACCAGGCTGGCCCCCTACATCTTGTTTTCTTAATTTGACTGACTCCACAGCTACAAGGCAAGGCACCATTTGATTATGAGTATGTGATTTCTTTACAAAAAAAAAAAAATATATATATATATATATACATATTCACACTTGATGCTTCAGAAAGTCAGGAACAGGGTTAAAAACCCCTTTTTGAAATCAAATGTACTTATAAATATCACAACCTATTTGTCACTAAGCGTTAAATTTTATTTTTTGTAAGCTATTTTTTTATTGACATATAACATCATATTAGTTTAAGGTGTATGACATAATGATTTGATATTCGTATATGTTGTGAGATGATTACCACAACTAGTTTAGTTAACATCCATTACCTCACATAATTACCAATTTTTTTTCTTGTGATGGGAACTTTTAAGAACTAATCTAACTATTCAATTTTAAATGAGCCAGTACATGTTAATCAATTCTCCCCCAGAGTTCAGTTAGCTCTTTGTACATATTATGGGCCATTATCTCCTTTTTGGCAAATTATATTTGTGTAAGTCTGTGCAGAAATAAACAATTGCATTATAAATAACTATGTTTCCATCTCTCCCCAAGCCTGGAGATCCTCGTATAAAAGGAAGATGTTTTCCTTAATGTTGTGTCTCCAATATCTAGTTCAGTATACTAACTATACTAATTGTTAATACAAGTGAACGTGGCAGAGTCTCACAGTTGCCTGCTCAACCTCCATTTGCCACTTCTCCCTGGGTCACAGAACCCCAGCTTCATTCAGAGTACCAGCAGGCCCAGCTCAAAGACTATAATCCCCAGGGTCATTATGACTAAGTTTGGCCGATGAGATGTAAGCAGAAATACCACGTGGGACTTGCGGAAAAGTTCCTTACAAGAGGGCACCCTATTTGTTCTTCCCTCTTCCCTTCCTCCTCCTTACTGACCCAAGTACAAATATAAAGACTGGAGCCCCAGCAGCCACCTTAGACTGTGAAGCTACACGATAGAGCAGAAGATGGAAAGCATGTGAAGGCTCTCCACAACAGCGACCGATATCCAACTTCCAGACTTCATCTATATAAGAACATAAGCCTCATGTGTTTAAACCCCTGGAGTCTTACAATCAAACCCAATTCCTAAATGGGAACTAACTGATTGTCTCCCGAGAATAATTATACCATTAGTAAAGGAATCATATGAAAAGTTTTCAAAGGTTCATAAAAAGCAAACTTTAAAAGTATGCATTGGTTCTGCGGTCTTTACTGAAACTATGATTTGGTGAGGGGAGGAGAGGATGTCCCTTTTTTTTTTTCCCCAGTTGCAGGGTGCTGGGGGGAAGCTGGCCTTGCCCAAGTAATCGGTTCTCCTAATCAAGGTCAACATCCACATAAACAACTTATTCACGCCCCAGGGAAAAAAATGATTATGCACAGACTTTTAGCACTCACTTATACAAATACAGTAACCTAAAGATACTTAGTATTTCTGTTCAGTTGACTGAACTTTCAATGAACACTTTCACAATCAACTTATCCAATCAGGACAAGTCCTAGAGAAGCTTTTAAAATGTTTAAATTTCTCCCAAAATTGACCTACTTACTACTCAGAAGACCAATTAATGCATAAGACCAGTTAATGAGATTTTCATTGTACCATTAAAATATCAACTATGATGAGACAGTCTATCTAAAAGAAATTTCTTTAAAGTTAAAATGGAGAAAACAAGAGTGTTTTGATTTGTGGCATCATAACACAAATTAGGCAAATGATTAGAATGGATTTTGTAGAAACATGTATGACATAATAAGAATCAGTATGTTACAGTCTTGAATTTTTAGAAGGGTCTAAACCATTATCCACCTTAACATACATTTTAAGAAAAACACCAGTGGTTGGGAGATAGGGACTTCCTATTAATAGACTGTATGTGTGTGTAGTTTACAGTGGCTCAATGAAGAACTGTTGACACAAATTAAATCTTTAATTTTAACTGTTCAAAATGGGAATATAGAGGATGTAACAACTGACAATCAGCCATTGGACCCTTTAAAGTAACACTTAATCATATTTGAGAGACAATGTGGAAACACTGCCATAAAGGAGCATAAGCATTCTACCACACTAGTTAAATCTATTTACATCAGTTCTACCATCACGAACTCATTAGTTTTGCCTATTTCTTAGTTTTTAGCCTTATGTGATTCTGATGGAGATTCTTCTTCCAGACAATATTTTAAAAAGACAAGAGCAGCTACTGACTTCAAATTTTATATAATTTCTCCTTTAGCCCCTAAAAAGGCCATAAAATTATTAAGAATCTTCTATAATTAAAAATGATAAGTAATTTCTAGACAGAGCCAGAAAAACATTTTAGGAATTAGAACGGGCATAAAGAAAGAGAGCAAAACAGCTAATATGAATAAATTACTCTCTTTGTAGTTAATTTCTCTTAAATACAACAGGTGAATTGAAAAAGTATAAGCTGCTTTTCATGTTTTGTTTAACTTATGTTTGCAAGAATTCACTTAAGTATCTGTACAAGGTCTTCATCACCATTGTAGAACAGAATACGTGACAGTCCTGGCTCGAGCAGGAAAAGAACCTCCCAGCACGCTTAGTAGGAGATATCCTCATCTTTAGCAGGGAGTTACTGGAGGCAAAACCAGAGCGTGAGAGATCTGGTTTTCTGCTTTATGACTACAAGGTAAGAAGAAGCTAAGCAAGAGTAAGCAGGAAGCAATCTTACCTGTACCGTTGAGTGTAGAATTTTTATTTGTGTACAGCCTGATCATATGTCCTATTGTTTTCACATTTTCTCTCAACATTATTCCTCGAGCTTGTACCATAAAGAGATATGTGTTGGCTATAAAAAAAAGAGAGAGAGAATGCATGACTCAATAAGCTTTCTTTTTTTCTCTTTTTTCGATGAGGAAGATTGGCCCTAAGCTAACATCTGTTCCCAATCCTTCTCTTTTTGGTGAGGAAGATTGGCCCTGGGCTAACATCCCTGCCCATCTTCCTCCACTTTATATGTGGGATGCCTGCTACAGTATGGCTTGATGAGCGGTGCATAGGTCCACACCCGGGATCCAAACCTGCGAACCCCGGGCCACCGGAGCGGAGCACGCAAACTTAACCACTATGCCACTAGGAGGGCCCCTCAATAAACTTTTTTGAATTTAATAAAATGATATTCGGAATTAGGGAACTGCCCAATAAACCCAAACTGACTCAATTAGCATATCCCAAGGGAAAATGGAAATATAAAATGACTATTTCCCATTACCAAAAACTTACAAAAACAAACTGCTTTTTTAAAATAAAAATTAAAGTAGTAATGTCCATGAAATAGAATGAGACTAAATGAACAAACTGAAATATCATAATGAATTCCTTTATCCATAAATGATTTTCTACTATAAAATATACTTAGAAATTTCAAAAAGTCATTTTATTACAAGTATTCAATCATATAGTTATAAAATTCACTTTCTCTAATTTTACATTATTTTCCTCAAACCAAAAACTCGACAAAGGTGAAGATTCCTTACCGAATCATAAATATTTTACCATAAATCACCATAATATCTAGTATGGATATGGATCTTGCAAATTCTTAACGTGTTGGAGGGTGCAGGGGGCAGGATGAACTAAAATCAATATCTATTTTGGTAATTTCTCTCTAAGAGTTAATTACTTCAACTTTTACACTGCCTTTCAATCACAAATCTACCTACCAGGATTGTAAAAGCAGATGAAATCACAATCAATGTTCATTCTCAAGTTGGTCAATTTAATTCTTTGTGGCAACTGCTTCAAAAATAGGCCCCTAATCTCTTCCCTGGGGAGAAACTGGTACATTGACAAAGATTATAAAAATCCCTGCCTTTTGAGATGTCAAGCTTCCTCAGAGAGGCACAGAACTGAAGTCAAAAGATCCTTCCTTTCTTGGTCCTGATTCTGCTGGCACAGTGCCTAACGTGAGACAGCTCACCGCATCCTCAGTTTCCTCCTGCACTGGATGTCCTCCAAAGCCCCTTCTACTCTAAATTCTCCAAGCATAAAGCCAAAAACTCATGAACTCCATTCAGGCAAGAGAAGGATGCTCATCATGATGACAAAACAAAGAAACTGCAAGCTCAGTTAATGACTCTTTCGATTTTAACATAAGCTGTCCCTGAACATGGTAATGACACTCCCAAAAAAATGAACGCCGAACGATAGAATTGAAAATGCCAACAAATTTTCTGGGCCCTGTTCAACTTCCCCAAAATAGCACAGAGAGGTGAACAAAATGTAGTGTTTACTACCTCCTTACCATTTTTTATGTAAAGCTGAACTTGCTCAAAGTACAAACGAGCACAGAGTGAATTAAACTAGTAGAGAAGCAGAGTAAAATAACAGTTCTCCTTTCACCTTCAATCCATAAAAGAGAAACCGAAATCCAGGTTTCACACAAGCTTTACCTCAATCACTTTTAAGTGCATGTCTACATCCGCTCTAGAAAGCAGTCCCATATAATTAGATTTAACTTGTTTAGGCTTGAATTTATTATACCAGCTTACAAATACCACAAGTTTTTATTACATTTTTGCTCTTGAGTGGACTTTAAAAGAAGAAAAGAGACAAAATAAAAAACAAAAACAAAAAGAATAGCCAACCAAAAATGTGGAAAATGTTCAATATAAGACAAACCACCATTAGCAATTCTACCTAAACCAAGATCTCAAGTTCAACTGAAAAGATGCAGGAAAAAAAATCAATGAGATTACTAATGCCAATTGGTTTACAACACGTTGGATTATTTAATCCTATAGTTATATGTCAAATTTGTTATCAGTGATGCAAATATCTTATATTTGTTCTGCACCAAACTGTAAAAAGGAGACCTGTCATGGAAAGCAGAACTGAGCCCCGGGTTAAGCCAGGGCCAGTATTGTTCCCAGCCTTCAGGAAACAGTGCTGGCCTCAGCAAGGATATGTAGGTAAGAACATACGTACATTACCGTGTGCCCTGGAAACAGAACTTTTTAAACTATACAGCTTTTACTTTTAATTAACATATCTACTCGTATAAAGAAAACTGTTGGATATCTTGAATCCAAGTCAAATTTAAACAGCAAGGAAAAGATCTAGGATAGGAAAAAATAACGAAAGCCAAATTTTCCTAAAATCTTTCAAAATATCTGATTAACAAAACTGTTGAGGAAAAAAAAAGATTACTGATGGCACCTGGGATGAAGGTGAATCATTTACCAAAGGGACGCAAAACCATTCATGAGATGGATGGAGGAAAAATAAAGGAAAGCGAGACACCAATCTCTCCAAATGGAAAATCTATTGGTTTATTTTAAAACTCACAGCTAATTGAGTTACATTCCTTAGGTTAATGGTCCTCGTGGGTTTAATCCCTAATGATCAAAACCCATTAGGGAATGAAGCTGTGTTTAAATAGAAAGTCGTGTTAACAGGAAGAAAGAGATGTGTCAAGGTGTCGAAAGCCACATTAAATCTGCAGGGGAGGTTCCGATTGTCTGATTTATAAACATCGTAAAACTATGTTAACCCACACTCAAGTAACTATATGCCTGCCAACTATTGTTAATATAAAATGTAATGTCTTATTGGCAAGCCAATAAGTTAGAGGAAATCCTGGTCTAAAATTTCTATTCCAACTTATAAGAAACTGCATTTCAGAAAACAAATGGGGAAATCCTTCCCAGCCTTTCTCTTTGGTCTCAAAACAACTCAGAAATACACTAAAACTACCATTGCCTAATTAAAATCATGCCAGTGTTTTCTAATCTAGTGCATTTGCTATTTGCTTCTGTATTGTGAGACATAAATTTAACATTTACCAGTTCTGCTTTCCAGGGGAAAAAAAACTACAACTAAAAAAAAAAACAAACCTTCAAAAATCAATAGTTTACAACAGCTTCTGGGCATCCTACCCTGGGTCTGTGAGGAAAGAGATTTATCAACTTGCCCCATTCTCAACTTATAAAAACAAAGGAACACATTCGCTATTACTGTGTCTCTCCACCCCTTTCCACATCCAGCTTTGTTCAGTAAAAGCATGGTAAGCACTCAAGACACAGAGAATATGCCAGCCTACAGTGATCTGGAAAGGTTTCCTGAGCTCTGAAGGACTCAAACACAACACCCCTCTGATCCCGACATCCGTGTTCCCACTGCCAGGACACACTGCCACAGCTCCTTTAACAAAAGGGATGTCAAGTGAAGAGCTGATTCTGAGAGGGAGATTATGTTGGTTAGGCATTCTGGCATGCAGTTATAAATGCTGGACTGCAGCTAACAAAGAAGGACCAGAAATACAATTTGGAGAGACAGTCAAATAAAAGTAAAAGTGGGAACTATGGTGGTGAATTATCACAGGAAAAATTATCTAGAAAGGAGATAAGAAGGTGAAGTTCAGATGCATGGAGACAGACCCCAAGATGAATTAGTCTGAGCTTGAATGCAGTAAAGAGGGCAGACAGAAGAGGGAGTGGTCAAGCAAGTTAAAGGCCATGGAGACTAAGAAGAAAGACTAAAAAACAATAGCTTAAAAAAGTAAAAAACTAATACTCAGTGCCTACTCTTTGCCAGGCACCCTTAGGAGAGTTTCAGATATACTAACCTATTCAATCCCTACAAGCAACCTTATAAGGGAGGTACTAATATTAGTCACATTTTATGGATAAAGAAACTGAAGCATGGAGTTAAGGACCTTGCTCAAGGTCACACAGTTATTAGCAGGTGGTGGAGCTATAATTTAAACCCCTAGAGTTTGGCTCCAGCAATCTAGCTCTTTACCACCATACCATTTAGCCTCTTAAAAATGCTATTGGGAGATCACTGTCAATCTTTAACAGCAGTTTCAGGAAAGTAATGGAAACAAGAAGAAAACAGTAAAGAGTTAAGCACACGGTGACAAAGTGAAAGCAGTTAAGTTTCAGAAAAGGTAACTGAAAGCAAGGTCAAGGGAAATTTTTTTGGAACAGGAGGGACCTGAGCATGACTGTGGCCTGAGTGGAGGGAGGAAAGAGTAAATTTAAATTTAAGGCACAAAAAGAAGTAAGGGAAAGGGGAAAAGGAACATTTCCAGTGATGGGACAGTATAAGCAGAGGCTCTGAGATGCACAGGTGCAGAGCATATCCAGGGAATAACAATCCAACTTGAGTAGAGTTTGGCAGCAATACAAAATAAGTTGTCACAGTCCAAGTGGATGGATGGTGCGAAAAAAAACAGAAAGGGGGGGAGAGGACTAGAGGTCATTGTGAAGATGAGAAGTCATGTCAACAGGCGAGAAAGTGCCAGAAGTGGAAGGTTAGGAAGACTGTGATATGGAGAGGTGCAAGGGAGAGCAGGTCACCACTATGAGGACACCCTGGGCAAGGCCAAGCAAGTGGAGATGGAAAACAGAGACCAGACTTCCTGATGGTCACCACAGGGACATCAGTGGGGGACAGAGTGGAAAAGGAACATTCTGAATTGAGTACTAACTGCCAAAATCATCCCGGGGATGCAGAATGTTGGAGGGCACAGGTTTCTAAAGAGAAAGGAAATGAATAACATTTACTGAGTATCTACACTGTAAGGCACTGAACTAAATGCCATATATAAATATATGCAAATATACATATTTCATTTAATTCTTATAACCACCTGTACAAAGCAGGTTGCATGGGGGCCCCCCAAAATACGTGTGCACGTATTCTTAATTCCCAGAACCTGTGAATGTTGTCTTATTTGGAAAAGGAGTCTTTGCAGATGTAATTAAGCTAAGGATCTTGAGATGAGGAGATCATCCAGGATTATCTGGGTAGGCCCTAAATCCAATGACAAGTGCTCATACTCAAGAGAAAGGCAGAGGGAGATTTTACACACATGTACACACAGGAGAAAACAATGTGAAGATGGAGACAGAGGCTGGAGTGATGTGGCCACCAGCCTAGGAAGCCAAGAAATGCCAACAAGTACATGAAGCTGGAGGCAAGGACGGATTCTCCTCTAGAGGCTCCAGAGGGAGCATGGCCCTGCCAAAGCTCTGATTTCAGACTTCTGGCCTCCAGAACTGTGAGATGATAAATTTCTGTTGTTTTCAGCCACTCAATGTGTGGTAATGTATATGGCAGCCCTAGGAAACTAATACACCACCCCAGAATATAGGTACAACTTTCCCTATTATAAGGTCAGACAACAGATTCAGAAATAAGTTACACAAGGAGAATTAAAAAATCAGGATGAGGGGCCAGCCTAATGGCATAGCTGTTAGGTTCGCAAGCTCCACTTCAGCGGCCCAGGGTTTCACAGGTTCGGATCCCGGGCGCGGACGGACACACCATTTATCAAGCCATGCTGTGGCGGCATCCCATATAAAGTGGAGGAAGATGGGTACAGATCTTAGCCCAGGGCCAGTCTTCCTCAGCAAAAAAGGGGAGGATTGGCAATGGATGTTAGCTCAGGGCTAGTCTTCCTCACACACAAAAAAAATCAGGATTCAAGCACAGGTCTGAATGATTCTGAGGGGCAGCAATTTGGAAGAAACAATGGTTGAAAGTCATAAAGGAGAAGGAGGGACAAAGAAAAAGAAAAATCTTCAATGTAAAAAGTTATGAGGAAAGTGACAATAGGAGGGATAAACTAGATTTCAACTAATGCAAGGAGGAGGAGGAAGTCAGAAGGGGCACTTAAAAGTTACCGGAGAGAAAACGGTTTCCCATATTATCTGCAGAACATATAAAGAAATAAATAACACGGAAAAAAGCAAAATACCACTATATACACCCCTTCGTATTAACTACAGATATGAGTCAAGTATCTCTGAATTTCTAAGAACTCATGATAATCTTTTAAATATCTATTTCAAATGCTTACAAGTTTTCTTCTTCCAGATCTAGCCCCTTGTTCAACAAATTCCCAGAAACTACTCACCCAAGTTGGTAAAGCTAAATATATTATCTCTGATAATAAGGTTATAAACCTCAGGATTAGGCCAGACTATGTATGAAATATAGTTCATACCTTGCCTAGCACCAAAGTATTGCTTGGGTTAAAAAAAAAAAGTTTCCAGGCTGTGCCAGGCTTTACGTCAAAGTACTATTTAAATAGGGATCTTACCATGGTGATAATAATTCAAAGCCAGGTACAGGCTCAAGGAAATCTGCAAATAATTACCAACGTATAAAATCCTCCTTTCCATCTTTCAAGTAAGTCATGGGCTGACTAATGGATAAAGACAATGAAAGAATTCTGTGTTCAGAATCCCATTTTATTAAGTAATAGTGAACGTGGTGATCATATACAGTACAGATATATTTCAGATCTTAGCCAACAGCTCAAGCCTTGCTGACGCAGACACTAAAAATTAACAAGAAATTCTTTACAACAGGTGCTTTTGCCACTCCCGCTCTGCAGTTTGTTTTAAGTTATTTTTGGAGATTATTTGTGTTTGAATACTGATCAAGGTTAAATATTTTAAAATAAAATTTGACTTTTCCAACAGTCTTATTAAAGATGTTTAGGGTGGAGATGTGTTTATTCAACAGATATCTACAGAATGCCTACCATTTACCAAGCAGTACCAGAAACCAAGGAGCCAGGAAGATTCATCTGTAAAAATCAAAATCCTGAAGAAGCGTAAACTGCCTAAAATATCAAAAGTACTTTTACAACAACCAGATCGTCAGTTCAGCCTACTGAAACTTAGCTAATAATTCAAAAAATAGACTCAACCTAGAAATAGGAAAATACTAACACAAGATAGCTATTAGCACTGTCATTTGTTAATTCACTGCTATTCACTTAAAATAAACACAGAGCTTCTTTAAAGCCTGACAGGAGCCCGAAGAGTTAAGAGCTATAAACCACATTGGAGAAAAGTAGAATCAGGAGGAAATGAGGGAATCCAGGAAGGAAGAATGCAGGCAATTAAATGGATTTTTCAAATCTAATCAGTAAGGAAATTTACTTAATGAAATTACAGACTAAAATCAAACCATAAATAAACACACCCAGGAAACATTACCAAATTGTCAAAAATTAATGATTTCAGAGTACATAAGGTGAATGTGAAATGAATCTCTATCCACTTCAGAAAATCTATCATAATGAGAAAAAATAAAAGTGAGAACTATTTGAACTATATGTCTTACAATCATCCCCAATTTCCTGGGTTTTCACAACTAAAATACCTTTCAAAATTTCAACTGACTTATTCATGAAAGGAAAATGATTCTAACACAATCAGGAGAGAAGAGGACACTGCATGGGAAATGAAGTCCAAAGATTTCCAAAGTTTGAGCATATTTTCAAATCAATAAACAAAGTATCTTATAATGCCCTATCTTAGGTCTCTTGATTCAAACGAAAATAAAGTTCAGCTTCTCTTCCTCTGAGTCAAACTGGAAACTGCACTATAATTAGAAGTCACAATTTCTGAGCGATTAACTTAATTATCAGGAAGGCAATATATATACATTAGTCCCTCTTCCAAGACCTCCAGTGGATTCCTAAATTCAGATAGTACCAAACTCTATATGTACTATATTTTCTCCCATACATACATACCTCTGATAAAGTTTAATTAATAATTAGGCACAGTAAGAGATTAACAACAATAACTAATAATAAAGTTGGCTTTGGGGTCATTATTATGTGAAATAAGGGGTGCTTAAACACAAGCACTGCAATACCTCGACAGTCAATCTGATAACCCAGACAGCTACTAAGTGACTAACACGCAGGTAGCTTATACAGCATGGCTACTCTCGACAAAAGGATGATTCACTTCCCGGGCAAGAGGGAGCGAGATGGTGAGAGACTTCATCCTGCTACTCAGAACAGCATACAATTTAAAATTTACGAATTGTTTACTTCTGGAATTTTCCATTTAATATTATCAGACCACAGCTGACCACTGGTAACTGAAACCGCAGAAAGCGAAACCTTGGATAAGGGGAGACTACTGTGACATGGTTTCAGTAAAGTCATATTAACACTAGCAAGCCTCAAATATTTAAAAATAAAATAGGGTATTTCAATCAAGATATTGTTATAGTAACAAACCTCATATACCTACGGGATGGTAAAAATATTATAAGAAGATTTTTCTAACCAAATGCTGTATAAAATGTTGTTTTGAAACTACCTTCATTTGCTGACATGTAAGAGAATATGCTTGAATGCTTTTATTGATCTTGTTAAGTGAATTACAATGCATCTTTCTAATAATTAAAAACATGGAATAACAAATTTAGGATCAACCTACAACTCAACTGCCTACTCACTGCAGACTCACAAAGAAACACAAGATCTTCGTTGTTTTAAATGATGTATTTGCTCATTCTGTCCATTTCTATTCTGCAGGAAAAGATTCTTCACCATGACAGCCATCTCCATCTCCAGTAAAACATGAGGCTATAAACTAGTTAATCTGGTTGTTAAAAGGTAAGATTAGTTCTATGAAAGATCAAATGATATAAGATGATTAATTTAGAAAAGTAAACCTATCTAGCACTTAATATTTTTCCCTACCATTTGGGGTGTTTGTCAGAAATATGGTTTCCAGGGTCCATAATTACCTGGGGTGTGTATTAAAAATGAATCAGATTTGGAATCAGAATCTCTGGTGACAAGACATGGGAAATAAGCTTATTTATGCAGACCACCTTAAGCAAGGCTTCTGTATATCCATGTTTGAAAACCATTGCTTGTAGTAATTCTGTAAACATTAACAAATTTGTTACAAGCAAAAAAGTAGAATCTTCCTTTCATATTAGTTTAACTTATATAGAATACATCCTCTTTTACATACCATCCTAATTTATGCACAATTCATTCAGACACAGAAGAATCTGTTTCATCCTTAATGAACATATAACACAATGATTTGGTGGAGCCAAAGACTTTTACTAACTCGAGTAATTAATCACAAAAACAAAGATGCAAGCAAAAAGTTATTTATTATACCTCTGGAGAAAAAAGTTAACTACAAATTTAAGATTAAAATTACTAAGTACGTTTTCCTAAACATTTTGCTGTGCCGCACAGCCAAAAATATAACTACTTACAGACATCCTTTAAGCTTTTTTTCCTGTTTTAACTGAGGAGGGTTTTTGCTGTAGCTTTAAACCAAACTTTGCCAAATTTTGCTAAGACTAAAAATAAGTATGCCCATGAAACATAACAAATCAAGTTGGCCTAATATAGGTTTTATGTGCTAGAGAAAAGTAAAATTGGGGTGCTTCTTGAAATTCTCCAGTGGGCCCAAGACATGAGGTAAAAATATCTAGTACTAACTGGAGAAAACGCTTAATTTTCCAATGGCATGTTAATGGCACTGTAGGGATCCTTGGAAAACCTACTTTCAACCTTCAATTGTCCTGATTTTCAACTTGAATCACAATATTACTCACCGATTATTCCCTTTGTTACTATCACGACAGAAGGCAGAAATGGAAAGAAAATGTCTTTTAAATATTAAATCATTGTGTCCTCCAGGAATTAAAAAGAAAACAAGAAAAAAAAAAACAGATTCAGAGAGAAAAGGGGAAAGAAAGAGAAAAGAAAGATGAAAGAGATGACAGGGACAGGCTGCTCTGATCAAACTGGTAAACTGCAGTCTGAGCCAGTGGTGACAATAGCCAACTTGGTCTAAGCCAGCCAGGACAACTGACCAGGAGAATACCATAAATGCACAAAGCCTGAGAGGCTCTTAATTCTCCAGGAACACCCAAACGTGACCTAGGAAATTCAAGCTTTAGAAATATCACTCTGCAATGCACCTCCCTCCACTCATCTCACCGTAGCCTCCCTACCGACCACCATATTTTTACTTAGGTTAAGAAACACAAAATGCAGGCTTGAAAGGGAAAAGGAGTCACAAAAGGCAGTGTGGGTGGAAGCGGGGGACACACGGAGGAGCAAGCGGGGGACACACAGAGGAGCTAGTCTGTCCCTTGGCTGGGTGAGCAAGGGGGCTATGGAGTTTATCACAGTACAGAGTAACCAAATTGAAGGGACTAGTAACCTGTCCAGTCTCCCAAGCAAAGCACCTTCTCCATCCTTACCAGGCTGTCCTCTACCCTTGGCTTGAAAACATGTAATGAAAGGAGTGCTTATAAGGCCACCTATTTCATTGTTCACAGCTCAGAATGGTTTGGTTTCCTTACAATAAGCCAAAAATCTGCCTTGTTGTACTTACCCTCACTGCTATCTGAGGCTATCCAAAAGAAGTTTCATCTCTCTTCTATATGGTATCCCTTTAAGCTGAAGAGAGAGCTCATATTTCCCCCAAATCTTCAATTTTCCAGGGCAACAATGATCAGTTCCTTCAACTCAGGCACAGTGGAAAGAGTCAGACAGCCCAAGGCGTACATTTCAGCTCTTCCAACAACAATGTGTGAGACTTTGGGCAAATGACAATCTTTGGGCACCTGTCTTTCCTCCTCTTTCTTTAGAACAAGGCTATTCCGCTAGCATGGGGTTGGGGGTGTGGCAGGGACACTTCCGTGGAGCTCCAACTGTGGACGAAGCAGTGGGCTACCTCTAGGATCTTGCTCCTGTGGCTTCCTTGCACACAGTTTTGGCTCCAGAGACACCAAGGCCTCTGTGTCCAAGGTTCCCATGACCCTGAGCCTTCAGAGAGAAGAGCAGACACAGGGACTCTGGTGGGGAGCAGGGCCTAAGGCCTACAAGCACAAGTGCCCTGAGAAGCCTTGTAGCACATCCTGTGATGAACAGGCTAGTTACAGGATGGATTGGGAAATTACCCACCCTAGATAACACTGCCTCAAGAGGAAAATGCCTTCTGTTCCCAACCAAACTCCAAATACTGTTTAGAATACCTACCATATACAGAGATGACAAACCTGGGTTAGGAGTTTCTCTTTTAAAAGTATCCACAGACATGGCTATTTTTACCTTTAATAAACATTAAAAGGCAGTAATGATAAACACTGCTGCAGAAAAATACATCACTATCTCATTCTGCCACGTTGTTTAATAAACCTCAAATTTGTTCATAAAAGAGTATTATGGAGAATGGTATTTAGCATTGTCAGATTTCAATAAATCAATTTTCCCTTCAAAAATACCTAATTTCCCACCAGGCCACAGGATTTAGATTCATTTATGTTGAAACAATATTGCTGAGTTACATATGCTGCTCAAGAATGGTAATCTGACCATGGTAGGCAGACTCTAAGGCCTCCCATACCCTTGAGTGTGGACTGGAATGGGTGACTCTTTTCCAACACACAAAATATGAAAAAGTGATGGGGTTGTGAGGTGCCCCATGGAGAGGCCCGTGTGGCAAGAACTGAAGGAGGCCTCCAGCTAACAACCTGTCAGGAACTGAAGCCCTCAGTCCAACAATCCTCAAGGAACTGAATCCTGCCCAAGTGGGTGAACTTGGGAGAAGATCCTCCCCCAGTGGAACCTCAACCACAGCCCTGACAGACACTTTGTAGCCTAGTGAGAGATCTTGAACCAGAGGCATGCAGCCAAACCATGTCCAGATTCCTGGCCCACAGAAACTATGAGCTAATATTTGCTGTTTTAAGTCCCTAGATGTGGGATTAATTTCTTACAAAGTCATGGATAACTAATACACTGACCAATCCTGACATTTTCTCCAGTGTTCCTAATTCCCTGCAATGTATTCTCCCAAGGGGTCTAACACCCAACATCAGAAAGGCATTGATGAGTCAGCTGGTGAGAGAACAAACTGGAGCTGCCAAATCTACAGAAGTGATTTAATCAGAAACATTTGGTCACTCAACAATTGTGTGTGTGGCGGGGGGAAGATTAGTCCTTAGCTAACATCCGCTGCCAATCCCCCTCTGTTTGCTGAGGAAGATCAGCCCTGAGCTAAATCTGTGCCCATCTTCCTCTGCTTTATGTGGGACGCCTGCCACAGCAGGTCCACGCCCGGGATCCAAACCTGCGAAACCCAGGCCCCTGCAGCGGAGTGCGCGAACTTAACCACTATGCCACTAGGCCAGCCCTCAACAATTATTTACTAAGCCTCTAGTGTGTGCCAAGTCAGAAACCAAATCTCTTAACCTAATCTAGGAAACAGTTCAGTCCGTATTAAGATTTGTTCACATAAACTGAGCCCCTCACTCTAAACAGATAACTCAGTCACCTACCTCAGAAATGAACACCCTCAACTTCCCTCTCCACATGTGTCTAATTTCCGCTATGGCAAACATCATCATCTCCTTCTCTCCCATCTCCAAAATGAATCCACCTATACACTTGATCCCACTCCCTCTACCTGAGCTGATTCCAGTCTTGCTCCTTTTAATCCATTCATACCAGTACAGCCTAAATATTTCTAAAATGCAAATCTGATCATGCCACTCTCCTACTTAAAATTTAAGCTCAATGGTTTGACATCATCCTCAGGCTAAAGTCCAAGTTCTCAAACCCAGCTTACAAGGATCTCTATGACTGGACCCGTCTTTCTCTCTCCAGCTTCAGCCCACACTCCCCTCTGCACTCTATGCTTTAGCCTCTATCTTTTTTTTTCTAATGTTCCATTTCTCTCACCTCTTAGCCTTCAAATATTCCATTCCTGCCTGAAGCATTTTCTCTAAGCGAATCCTTTAATTACCTAATTTAAGCTTCTGGTCTCAGCTTAATCTTCCTCTTCTCCTAAACTAGTTTAGTGCCCCTCCCCGCAACCAGTGCCTCCAGGCAAACTGTATTTCACGCTCTATTCTAGAACAGCTCCTTTTCAATTGTGTGAATTTCCCAATGGCTATATGTTCTATGAAGACAGGGACCATGTGGATCCTGTTCAGTGCTGAACCACAGTGCCTTGCACAAACAAATATTGGCTACACAACTAAGTAAATGAACAAAGTCTTTCTAGATTACATGTCGTAATTTGTTCCCTTTCTCAAATCTTCAAACCTTGTCCTCAGTCCCTAGGCCTCCACATAAGCTCACGTCCTCCCATCTTACAAGGTTCCTCTGATCCTACACTTTCCCCTTTCACTTCACCCCTCCTTTCCACTAAATGAGCCACTTTCATTTGACCTCTGATTTTCAAAGCAATCTGGCTGTTGCCCAATGATGCCACAAAAACTGCTCCTGTAGCAGCTGTCATGAACCTCCTACTTACCAAAGGCTCCTTCCAGACTTTACCCTACTGAACGTTATCCCACTCCAATGCTTGTCTTGCTGATCATTGTTTTTATTTGTTTACTTATTTATTTTTGCAAAGGCATTTCTTCACTTGCATGATTTCTCTCTCCCTTCATTTTCCGGTTCCTGTTTCTCCACTTGCCCTAAGCTGTTGGATTTCATCCATGGCAACCTTCTCTTCAGCCTCCACAAGCTCTCCTTGGGCGGCGTTCTAAACTTTCCATGGTGTCAACCACACTGACTGGGGAGTGAAAGGGGTAACAGAGCCTCATGGGAAACTTTTAAAACTACACTTGGGCCTCCTTCATTTCCGATTTAACCCCTGTCATTCCACGTTTAAGAGCAACTAGCTTAGTGAACCACTTCTGCTTGTAGGAGTTAGTTTTATCACTCAGGTGTATCAGGGGAGAAATAGATAAGTATCATCCACCTCTATGCTGAAGACACCCAAATCTCTCTCCTGTTAGACATTTCTCCTGGGCTCTAAGCCCTTATTTCCATCTGCCTACCTACTGTCAAGTTCTTCCTGGATATCCCACAGGCATCCCAACTCAATTTCTCTAAAACCAACATAACCCCTCAATGGCTGGCCCCCGTGGCCGAGTGATTAAGTTCAGCACACTCCGCTTTGGTGGTCTGGGTTCAGTTCCCGGGTGGGGACCGACACCACTCATCAGTGGCCATGCTGTGGCAGCGGCTCATATACAAAAAGAGGAAGATTGGCAGTGGATGTTAGCTACGGGTGAATCTTCCTCAGCAAAGAAATTTTAAAAAATAATAACCCTCTCGTGGCCAGCCCACTGACGCAGCAGCTTAGTTCACGCTTTGGCAGCCCAGGGTTCGCAAATTCGGATCCTGGGCGCCCGCCAATGCACCTTGTCAGCCACGCCATGGTGGCATCCCATATAAAGTAGAGGAAGATGGGCACAGATGTTAGCCCAGGGCCAGTCTTCCTCAGCAAAAAGAGGAAGATTGGCAACGGATGTTAGCTCAGGACTGGTCTTCCTCACAAAAATAATAACGATAATAATAACTCCCTCAAAGCATGTGCCTTTCCACATTCCATATTACACAGCAGCCTGGTCGTCTAAGCTAGAAAACAAGCATTGTCTTAAAGTTTCTCCCTTTCCTTCAATTCCACTATTCACATCCTCTCCACTCTGCCCTGATCCAACTATGACCTTGATCAGGTTCCAATCTTTTATTTCCTGAGCTACTAAAGTAATTTCCTACCTAGTTTCCCTGACACTGGTTCTGCCCTCGATAATCTGTACTCCATGCTAGAAGAATCACTCTAAAACAAAGGATGGCATCATTCCCCTTTTCAAAACTTCTGATGTTTCCTGCAACTTACAGGACAAAAACTTTAGCATGGGATGCATGGCCAGTAAGAAAGGCCCAGAGGAAAGAAATGCCCACCACCGTGGCCCAAATCAAAAGAACCCCTGAAAAGGGCCGTGTAGATCAGAGCACTTGTTGAGGAAAAAACCAAAAGGATCTTCGAAACACAAAGCAGACTGTAACAGCTCAGAAAGAACAGAACCAGGCTCACCCAGCCAGAGCCAGGAGGCTAAAGGGCTGCGAGAAGAAAGCTGCAGGGCAACTAGCCCCCTTCTGAGGTAGCTGAGAGAAACACAGCCAAAACGTCAGGGGGTTTTGAGCAAAGACCCAACTAAGCAACCCTCTCCCACAACACATACGCTTGCACATAGACCCCACACCCTGACCACCCATCACCAACTCCACCAGTCCCAGCAGAACACAAACCCCCCAAGGGACAAATAACAAAGCACTTGGCCAGGTAATTCTTCAAAGGGCCCACAGGAATTCAGACCAAAGTGGCCCAACCAGATTCCACCTCTACTCAAAGAATAAAACAGCCTGTCAGCATGTCTAGGAGAGGTCAGGGCCTCTGGTGAGTCAAATAGACAATGAAATCCCCACTCTCACGGGAGTTGTGCAACCTTCCCCATAATGTTACCCCACTGATTATAGGCACATCAACTTCTTTCTTAATCATAGACAGCTCTGAAAAAGCTGTGTGACCCAAGACCAGTTTCTCCCTACCAGGAATTTTGGGACCCTCGAGCACCAAAACACAACGCTGGGCAGGGGAGTCCCAAGACTTTTCCCAATCTGACCCATCTACCACCTCATGCCCTGAGTGGTAGCCAGATGGAAATACTCCTATTTTCTGGGACCTACCTTTGCTCATGATGTTCCCTCTGACTGGAATCTCTTTGCTCAGTCCAGATAAACCCTATCCACACTCAGTGGCCCACTCCTACCACCACTTCCTCTGCAAACCCTTAACCAGCCCTTACTCCCCACTGCACCCTTTCCAAGGACTGGCTACAGCTCTTTCATGGTGCTCATCCCATTGTAGTATGAGAGAAGAAACTATCTTAGTTATCGCTCTATCTTCCATGCTTCAAACAACATCTAGCCTCTCTGAGGTGCCCTATTCGTGTTTGCTGAATGTATCTGTAAATCAGCTCAGCTACTCTTTTGATACTACAGCACAAAAATGACTATGTTGTGTTGGAAGTTATATTGGAAACAGCTTCACACTAAATGGAATTCCATTTTCAATCCTGCCAGGACAACATCTTGGAGGGAAACTACATTCATCTTCCTGCAATCATGCACCAAGGCAGACACAGAATGAGAAACAATTCATGGCTCCTGCCTCTATTGGGTGGGCTAGGGCAATCTGTCCATGGACTTCCTGGGTGGGTGGGGGTTTGCAGACCAAGTTCCCTTGGGACTAAAGTTCATAATATAAAGACTATCCCTATTTCCTGCATAAATTAGACATTTCAAGGAAAATGTTTCAAATTATTCTTAAAATAATGAGCTCTGAGTTTAGTGGAGCTCATTGCAGATTAAGATCCAAATAGCCAAAAAATTGTTAAGCAACATGAGAAATCATTGGACACTAAAGATTACGCTGTCTACAACTGTGTGGTACTATCTGCTCAGAAGGAAGAGAGGGAGGGAGGGACGCAGGTAAAGGAGACAAACCAAGCGTAACTCAAATGATGGAAGGACTGGCTGGGGAAGGCACATGACAAAAATAGGTTTCTGGACAGAAAAGGTAGGAAAATACAACTGATGTCTACCAAACAGGTTGACACAGGTAGGATTAATATGGACTTTGTTTAACAGAAGAGATCTAAAACATTTATTTAAGATCAATAAAAAGTGCTCTTTTACACAACATATATTTTACTCATAAAAAAATTTGCCCCAAGATGTAATTCAGGCTAAAATATGAATTATTTCAAAAAGATTCTATGTACAGAGGGCCGGCCCGGTGGCAAAGCAGTTAAATTCAGACGCTCCACTTCTGGCAGCCTGGGGTTCACAGGTTCAGATCCCACGGGCGGACCATCACACCGCTTGTCAGCCATGCTGTGGCGGCGTCCCACATAAAGTAGAAGAAGATGGCCACGGATGTTAGCCCAGGGCCCATCTTCCTCAGCAAAAAAGAGGACTGGCATAACAACAGATGTTAGCTCAGGGCTAGTCTTCCTCAAAAAGAAAAAAAAATTCTATGTACATCTAATGTAAGCTAGTTACAAGAACTAATTAGTTTTGGGTATGTCTCATTAATAAAATCTGTGATGAAATGGTAAGAATGCATAAAGCATTTCTACAGCATACCAAAGTGCCATGGATGTCTTGAAAATCAAATTGTGCAATTGATGGTTGCACTGTGAGCTGAATGAGCCACATTTTCCATGGAACACCATTTTTACTTGAAAGAACTCACAAACTATGGTTATTTAGACTTCTGCATTTGACCTACATTTTCCCAAAAACGAACCAAGTGAGCCTGACACTTCAAGAGAAACTGACAGTATTTGTTGCCAATGCTAAAATTCCAGCTTTCCAGCAAAAATGGGAATTTTGGAAAACTGCTTCCCAACGATTAAAAGATAAATAGGGAGGTTTCTTTTCTTTTTTTCTTTGCTGCTAAATAATACCGGGTTTGGGAAATAGATTCAGTTTAACAAATTGATAACACTTTATAAGTTTTGGTTTTGATCCTTCTTACTGGCTTTAATCAATTTTTTTAAGTTATAAATTATAAGACCCACAGAAACAGAGTAGTTTAAACCACATCAACCTAATTGCCTGTAAAACAACTGCCAAATTTTAGACATATCAGTGATTGTTCTATAGCCAACATTAAGTATACAAATAAGAAAAATGTATTAGTATTTCATATCACTTGAATTTTAAGAATCTACAGATATATTAATGCACTTACAAAAAAATGGATGACTACCAAATAAAAGCTGGGATTCTGATTTCCTTTCGTTAGCTTTTTGAGTAACATAACTTTAACATGTTACTCAAAATACCAAGAAAGTAAGAAAATTGTTATCTAAGTGCAAAAAAACTTTCTCCAAAGCCTCCCAAAGTTAAATGTCTGATAAAATAACATCCCCTAAAGATGTCCAACCTTTAAAGAGATAAATGAGAAAGTAAAAATTGCTGTAGAATGACAAGTTAATTTATAAGACTTCCAAAATGGCAGAGGATTTTAAGAAAAGCCTGCTTAATCTTTTGGCTAACTACTCTCAAATCCACTGAGCTATCACTGTCATTTCCAATATAGGTTTCAAGGGGTATTTCATTTAGCCTAAAGAAAAAACTGCATTAAAAGAAAATAACATGTTAAAATAATCATCCTTTTTCAAATTTTCACCTCAAACTTCTATTTTGGGATACATCAAGGCTTCAACAATTTATGTCTTCTCAAGCATCATTATCTGAGCTTATACATCTTACTTGAATCCAAAAATTTAGTCCAGGAAAAATCACACAGTAATTTTGTTTTAGGAAATAAAACGGTCTCAATGAGGTTTGATGAGGTTTCCTACTTCCTTCCCCCCTGCAATTCATTACAATAATCTCTTACCACACAAGACAATGCCCTGACGATAATCCCAACTCAAAATTCTGCAGGTGTTTTCACTCTCTAAGAGGCCACACGTTTTTAGTCAACTCAGGGGAGAAATGGCACTGGCTCAAAAGACTACTAGTGTCTAAAAAAACATGATAGGCGAGTAATTGAACACGAAACACATAATAACCAGGAAAAACTCAGAAAAGTTATGTAAATACCATGTGTTTTAATATCCATGTGAAGTTCCTATTTTCCATTCATTAAAATGCCACACTGGCACCTTTCAACCAAAGGGGGCTGAGGAATTTGAATATTTAACAAAGAAGCCAATTCAAGCAGATTATGCAAAAGCGTATTTTGGACCAAAAGCCAAAAAACGATAAACAGCTTAGAATTTTAAACTATCTTGCAAAATTGTTATTTTAATCATTATTTTACCTCTGAAGTCATCCTAAAAGGCAGCAGAGGCTACCTACTGTTGAGAAGCAGACCCAAGCAGACTAAATAATGAAGCATTGTTTTCACAAGACAACTCACTGCCTAGAAATTCCTGAAGTGTGGCACAAATGTTCATTGACCCCATTCTAAAGTGACCTAGAACACTAGAATATGTACATTCTTGAACTCAACCACAGTCCCTGATGGTTTCCCCATCATATTTTTACAGCCGATTATTATATCTAAGGGTGTTTGAATAAAACTACGATTAAGCACTAAATTTAAGCTACAAGACTTGATATTAAATGGATAAAGCTGTCATGAATACTCAAGAAAGCGACCAGGGCATCCTGGGCCATCACCTAATTTTGCTATGCCCATTAATGCAGTCTTTAAGTTACCCAAACGTGCATTAACAAAACTCACACACCAAAGCCATGCCCCGAAGCAGTTTATTTGACACGTCTGAAATAACATTTCAAATAAAATGCTTTCTGCCGGGCCCCTGTTTATACAGCTTCCAAATCCCTTAAGTAACAGCCTGCTTCTCCTCCCTTGCGACCGTGGGAAGTGAGGGTGTGTCTCGGTGCTTACCGATGCCCGGAGCCACATAGATGAAGTAGAGACAAGACGAGGAGAGGGAGAAGAAGAAGATGAAGGCGAGGAGGGAGCGATTGGAGACCCGCATCATCCGCCTGAGCACAGACATCTTCCTCTTCCCGGCCAGCAGCTCGGGCTGCGCGCTCAGGCCGGACCTGGGGGCACCGTCCAGGCCCTAAACTTCCATGAATGTGCTAAAAACGCCAACACTGCAGCGGGGTCGACGCGGGGAGGCTCTGGGGGAGAGGGCCCGAGCGGGAAGGAAGAGACGGGAGGGTGCGGACGGAATGAATGGGAGGCCGGAGAGTCGGGGGAGGGGAGGCGCGGGAGGACGAGGGGGAAGGGGTGGAGGGGGAAGAGGGGATGCGGGGCGGGGGGCCCGGGGACGGAAGGACCTGAAGAGGCCGAGGAAGGGCGAGGACGCGCGTTTTATCCGCCCGGCCGCGGCGGGAGGAGGGGCTGCAGGTGGGGAGAGGCGCAGGCTGCGCGCCGCGGCGCCCCTGCGGAGAGCGGCTGCAAACTGCAGCACGCCGGGCTCCCCCGCGGCTCCGGCCGCCCGCGTCCGCCGTGCTCCAGGACTGAAGCCCCCGCGCTCGGGGTCCGGGCCGCCCGCGCCCCGCAGGCCTGAGCCGCCGCCGCCTTCTCCGGGCCGCGGCGTCTCGTGCCGGAGCGGGGCTAGCGTGGGCGCCGGGGCTGCAGCCGGCGCGCGCGACGCGCGGGGGCCCGCGGGGGCCCTGGGGGCCGAGGGGCTGGGGGCTCGCCGGCGCGCAGCCTCCTCCTCATGCCGCGCCGGGCCCCGGCGCCCCGCGGCGGCCGAGCGCAGGCGAAGGCGGCGTCCCGGCCAGCGGCAAGCGCGCTCCGGCTCCGGCCACCGCCAGCTGCCCGCCCGGCCGCAAGGGCAGCAACCGCAGCTGCATCACCGCCGCCGGACCGGGGTGAGGCGCCCCCTCCGGCGCCGCCCCCGCGCGGCTCCGGGACACCAGGCGAGGAGCGGCCGGGAGGCTCGCGCTGCAGGCAGAGCCGAGGAACCCGAAGAAGAGGAGGGCGGGCGCCGTCGGAGCCGCGTCTGGGTCGCAAAGGGGGCGGATCTGAAAGGGCGGGAGAGCCTCGGAGGAACACGGGGATCCGCGGGCGCGCCCGGACACCCCCGGGGGCCCCGCGCGTTCGCTCGCAACTGCAGGCGGCGCTGCGCTGGCACCGGAGGAAACCTGGAGGCGCCCGCCCAGCCCTCCCCTCGGCCGAAACACCGCGCCTGCCGATTGGCCCGCGCCGCACCGCGCCGAGCAACCTGCCCCCTCCCCCCGCGCCGGGACCTGGGCCCGGCCGCCTCTTGCGTCACCGCGGCCCCCGCCCGCTTGAGGACCCCTGCGCTCGCCGCCCTGCTGGGGGCTGAGGGTCGGGTCTTGAGCCTCGGATACTTTCCATCCTGGGGATCGGTAATGAAGGATGATGTACCTGGAGGGAAAAGGGTATCTCGAGGAGGGAGCTTCAATGGGGTAATTTCCTCCCAAAATACACGCTTGGCAAACGAGATGTTTTTCCGTCCTGGATTAGTGAAACCTCCCATCCCGCACTTCCTTGAAACGTACTGTCAGGATGTGATGTGGATCTATGTATATCCCTTATGATAGGACTTGCCTTCGCACTATATCCATTCAGGCAGGGCGGAAAAGACTTCTTTGCAGCCAATAGGCCCTTGAGCACTGCGGCACCAACCAGCTTCAATAGGCAAACTGTTTTAATCCACCTCGTAGGCCGTGGTCTACCCTTTGTTCAAAAGCTGCTGCTTTCTGCTAGCTAAATTAGTCCGGATCCTTAGCTATATCACATTTTTATAACGTGTGTGTGCAGGTGTTCCTTTTTCAACTAATCACATTGGAAGTGGCTGGATGCCCCCTACTGCCATTATTTGCTCGGTATTTCCAGATGCAATGGTATCGAACCATCACTTGATTGGGAGCAAATTTGGTACGTTCTTAGCAAGATACGCATGCCTTAGATCGTCTCTGAAATAGCTATGCTATGTGGAGCCTGAAACACTTGAGTTTTTAATTCCACTAAGGCCTTTTATTAGCCCTCAAATGGTGGATGTGATATCGCCTTGCAAGGCCATGGGATTAAATGCGACAACGGTAAAATGTTAAGCATGATGTCTAGCACATAAGAGATTCCCTTACACCCAGGGCCAATCTTCCTTAGCAAGAAGAGGAGGATTGGCAACAGATGTTAGCTCAGGGCTAATCTTCCTCACCAAAAAGAAAAAAAAAAGATTCCCTTACATTCCATTAGACAGTTGACTGGATGGAATTGCCAAGTTCAAATTCATTTTTCAATATTTTGCTTTTTGGAGTACTTACAAGTTACTCAACTTTTCTGGCTACTTTGTTATTTAATATGAAAGGAAATGACACTATTTTGTAATATTTTTAGATGTGGAAGGGGAATCAAATACAAAGTGGAGTAAAATTAAATAAAAGATAAACCTCACTTATAAAAAAAACAAACCTATGCAAGGGAAAGAAATCCATGAATGGTGAGGAAGCAAAATTGTAGTATTTCCTTCTGACCCTGCTGACTTTTCATCTCTCTTTATTTGCACCAGTTCAACTGCTTGTTTACAAAGCTCATGCCACCATGCTGGCTCAGTGGTGGATAATTCTCCTCAGGAAAGAGTGGCTTTTTGAAAGGAAAGTTTACTATAAAACTAACAGGGAAATATTAACATCTTAGAAATTGATGATTAATCTTATTTCAAGAAATCTGAAGTCTGTGTATAGATGTGCTTGACTGGCAAAGATGACTGCCATTGGTATCTCTCCCAAGTTCGCTGCAGTACCTGTTAAGACTGGTTGCTAAGAGAGTAAATCTTAAAGATCACATCACAAGATAAAAAGGTTTTCTAAGTATTTATGGTGATGTATGGTAACTAGACTTATTGTGATGATCATTTCGTAGTGTATACAAATATCAAATCATTATGTTGTATACCTGAAACTAATATAAGGTTATATGTCAATTATACCTCAATAAAAAAAATCAATTATAGAAAAAAATTTCTTCAGATGGAGAAAAGGAAAACAAGACTGATGGTTTGTCCCCTGGAGTAAAGTGTGTACCAGAAAACCAGCTCAGTCAGTGCACCTGTAAGCATGGTTTATCACCAGTCACATACAGAAGCAGCCAAGCCTCTGGAGCCAGACAGCCTGGGGTTGAGTCCCAGTCACACTCTGGTCAAGTGACCTCAAAGGTTACTTAAGCTCCCTGTGCCTCCATTTGCTTATCAGCTAACGAAGATCATCATAGTATCTATTAAAGCTGTTGTGAGGATTAAATTAAATGAGTTAATGCCTCTGAAGAGGTTGGGAGAGCCTGATATCTAGTAAATAAGTATCAGTAAGTAAATACTAGATTATTGCCAACAGTACAAGTGATGCTGGTATCTTCCTGTTTAAAAACCAAATTTCCTACTGAGTCACCTGTGAAGTCTCTCTCTCAGTCTGAGGGATGCCTCAGGGTCTCAGCTCATTTGTAAAGCAAAGAGAGATGAAATGCTCAGAGCTCAAGAAATGCTCACCAAACCTTTTCAAGCCCAGATTATCAACTGATACTTCCTCAGGAGCCAGGTAAGGCCCACAACAGTGGAGTGACCTTGCAGAAATCCGGTAAGTTTAATTTTATGATATCAAAAAGACCTTAAATTTATAATAGTAAGACATAACAATAGTAAGACACAAGTAAATTCACTTAACTGCTTTGTTCCTCATTTATTACCACCAAGTATTCCTTTTATTATTTTCTCTCCACTAGAGACCCTATGCTCTTAAATATTTGAGTATCAAACTGAATAAGTTATCTAATGGTTTTCTATTTGTATTAATCAGAAATATGTTACTGAGATTGCAGTTACAACAAAAAAGAAAAATGTACTTGTTTAACGAGATGGATGACATTTTACTTGGTCTGTGCTAAGTGAGGATAAAATCCATTAAGTGTTTTGGATTTGCTCACAGCCTTGGTAAAATAAAAATTCAATAAATTTTTTCCTGTGAATTGGGAAAAGTAGGAATGAAAGAAAATAGCACATAGAATCTCACTTTTATGGTTGCTGAGGGTTCAGACCTCCATATTACAATCACTGAATAAATATAGTAATTTTATATATTTTAATACATGGTCTCGGCATCTGAGATTCAGTTAAAATTGTTAGGTTCATGAATTATGCTTAGACAGTTGAATTTTTTTACTTGTGTAATTGGAATGTAAATTGTATAAAAGTTAGACATTGGCATGATTCATAAAATGGAATACGTGTTCCAAAATTTTGTTGTGGTACAGAAACTTCTCTTAAGTAAAGCCCATTTTCTCACTGATTTCTGCTATAAATATGGTCAGAGTTCTGCTGAGAAAAAAAAAATTAGTCCCTATATCTCATTCAGGTTATATTAAAGAAATTTTTAAATAGATAAGTCTTACATTTGAGAAAGTATGCTACTGAAGTGCCCCCCAGGTTAAACATGGGTGGCTGCCTCTCTGCCTGCTGGAAGCTTCCGCACCCCAGGCCCTACGCAGCTTGTCTGAAGGCTGAGGGAAATCAAAGCCTCAGCACCTGTGTGACCCAGATGCACGGGGCACCTCGGGTGTTATACACACCAGCTGGACAACAGCCCTAGGGAAGGTCCGTAGACCCAGATACTGAACAGACAATATCCACATTCCTAGACTCCCTTCAATTCTAAACAGTGGTTAGTCCTGCATAACTCTGAGAGAGATCCCTCTTACTGATGGACATATCCATGTTAAAAAGTAGAAAAAACAACTCCTATTCCTTGTCACAGTTGGAAAGAAGATGCTTATTAGCGTCAAAATAGCCTACCCACCGTCGTTTAATTTTTTTTTTTATATTTTTTTTTTCTGAGGGAGATTCACCCTGAGCTAACCAATCCTCCTCTTTTTGTATGTGAGCTGCTGCCACAGCATGGCCACTGACAAGTGGTGTAGGTCCACACCAAGGGAACCAAACCCGGGCCACCGAAGCGGAGCACACTGAACTGAACCACTAGGCCACTGGGGCTGGCCCCATTTAATTTTTTAAGTCATTTCCTGAACATGATTCCATTTTGGTGATATACAGTAGTATGCTAGAACCTAGGACAAAAGCAAGGCAATAAGTAATTACTGAATGAAAGAAGAAACACACTCTTAACATTTTACATAATTATGTATATTCCTTTGGGTTTAGTGTAGCAAGGAGTACAGGTTAGTTCACCTTTACTCACACAGAGCATTTTATTAAAAGAGCCCTCTTCATAGGTGAATGACTCGTAAAAGATAAAATATATAAATATAGAGAGAAGATATATATAGAAGATAAAATATATAAATGAAAGATAATATACTATGAAAGTGTTCTGTCATATCAAGAATCTTAAAGCTGTGGCAGACAAAGGTATTCCAAAAAATGCAATTATGATACAGAATAACTTTTAATGAGGGACATTTATAGGCCATTTTCTGTCCATTTTTTATCATATTTAACATCATAAGGCTCATAGGATTGTCTCAGTCTGTTCTTTTAGTGACTAAATCACTCTGGGGGAAAAAACTAGTTCAGAGCTCAAATGGGTAAATGTTGAAGTGAGAAATCGAATTCAGGTAAATTAGATAAAGGATTTCAGTGTTTCTGTGTCTGAAAAGGGAATTTTGGAATATGAGGTCCCAACTTAAGCTAACATCCACGAGTTCATAGTCACAGGAAAGATGTAAGTTACTGTAACAAGACATGTAAAAAATAAGAACTGAGACACATCAGAGCTATCCAAAAGAAAGGAAGAAGCCAAAGTCTTTTTAGCCTGAAAAATAGGAAGAATACTAATTCACCATGACCAATAAGGAATGCCTCAGAAATGCAAGAACTTGGAAACATTAGGCAAGTTATTAACATAATCCAACATATTAGGTCAAAGAAAAAATACAGTATCTTTTTTAAGTAGGTAATTGTATAAATATACCACTATTTTTTTTTACCAATCCTATTGTTTGTTAATGGACATTGCTTTTCAATTTCACTCTATTACAAATAAAACTAGTATAAACATATGCATGTATGTATGCGTTTCTTTTGGTTATATACCTAGGAGTCAAAATTCTAGGTTTTATGATATGTGCATGCTTAGATTTTGGCAAACATTTTCCCAAAATGATTATACCAATTTACACTCCACCAGCAGCATTTGAGAGTTCAGGTTACTCACATCCTCACCAAGACATAGTATAGTCAAACCTATTAATATTAGCATTCCAGGTAGAATATAATGACATCTCATTTTGGTTTTAATTTGCACTTTCCTAAGAGCTAATGGGATTGAGCCATTTTTCACAAACATATTGGCATACAGCATCTTCTATAGAGGCTGCAAAAGCATTTGATACAATTAAACAATTTCTGATGTTAAAACTTCATAAAATATGGATAAGAACATTTGTTCTTACTTTCTAAAGATCTGTCTCAAGCAACTTGCATCAATATGACTAATGTAGAATCATCCCCATTCAAATCATGAAAAAGACACGGATTGGCAAGAATTAGCCAATGCACTAGAATAAGAAAATTAAAAGATAAAAGTAGTGGAAATAAAGTGATTAAAAAATTATCATTATTTATAAGTTTATGATTACCAAGAACATTAACTAGAAAACCCATTAGATCATATAGGAGAGATTAATAAAGAGGCAAGCAAAAAACAACATATGCACACTTACCCAGTTCAGCATGGATGCATTGTTAGAAATTAGAGCTCTAACTGAACCTAGTTATATGGGGTCCTGTAGTTCCTATGGGGAGGTATTTTAAGCACTGTATTTAAGCAATTGGCCAAACCTTTCAGCTTTTAGCAATGTTTGGGGTGTCCTTCAAAATGTCAAAGGATTTCTGCCAATCTCCTAATTTTCTTTATTCTCTGCTTCCTCAAGCATTTCCTTAAAAGCATCACAAGTTGCCAGAAAATTTGCATTCTACCCTAGTACCTGGTCCTCCACCCTATTCCTTCATAGTAGGTAGAGTACTATTGTACCATAACTTTGGAAATGGATTTGTGTCAAAGTTATATACCAGAATTCAAAATAAAACCCAGGAGAGGCTAGAGCAGAGAAAGCAACACACACTGTAGAATCACTCATCTCAGGATGGCTGGGACATTGTTCACTGGTTATGTTTGGTAGCACTGTAGTCCACTAGTACCTCACTGGTTGAACACATGGTGGCACTCAGAACATACAGAAAAACCCTATTGACCAGATAATAGGGTAGATTTTTTAATATATACATGCATTGTTATATATATTGCATATTCTATCTTTTAAAGTATCATAAAGACAAAAAGCAAATGGGAGATATAATGTACCAGATTATATTACAAAATTGATCAAATTTGATCAATTTACCCCACACAAACATTAACTTTTGAGATTATACAATAAACAACAAAAAGATCTCAAGTTCAGCAGCAAAAAAAAAAAAAAAATATATATATATATATATATATATATATATACACACATACATATAACCTATAAATAAACTGAAAAGGAAATGAACAAAACCAATGTGAAGGAAAAACCACAACAGCAAAAAAAATAGAGACAGGACTTCCAGCTTTCAGTTCCATGTGTAAGGAACTTGGAAGTCACCACTCCATTCTAACAACAAGCAAAAAGCTGAACAGACTGAAAAAAATCAACACCTCTTCTTGGATACATAAGACAGGTGAAAACACAGGATTAAAACACTGCCCCCAAGTTTGGAGAAACAGGCAAATACAGGGAGTCACAGCTTACCAGAGCAGAGACTGATGAGCAGAAACCACCAAGGGAACCAGTGCCAGGGTTGGAAAACCTGAACTGTAATTGACAAATAGATGGAGCTCAGTAGGAACCAGTCTGAGAGTTAAAAACTCCAGGGGACCCAGTCATGGAGGATCCCATACTTTTGTGAGTTTTCTCTCCAGGAGCTCAAACATATTCTCATAATAAATATCAGAGAAAAATCTCCTCATGCTTCTAGCAGGAGGAGGGGAACAGGGACCATTTTGAAATATACCAGAGCACTCTGTTCTTAACAAGACTTGCCCTCAGGAGAAACTAGTTAACCAGAGCCTAACCTGCTGGGGCATTATCAGAGCCTAACTGACCTGAGGAAGGGAAATTCTCAACTCCAGTCAGCTCTAGCCTTCCATATGGAAGAAGGGAAATACCTAACTCCAGTCCATTCTAGTCATCCTGTCCCACCTAAGGGGAGAGGAAAAAACCTGAGAAACACTTGTGAAGTTCACCACCCAGAGGCACAGATTCACTAAAAGACTGAGACCTAATCATAGGACTATAGAGTGCTTCCCCTCCCCCAATACCTTACTACCACGTTACTGCAGGCCTATTTACAGGAGTTCCTTTTATGCAGTACATCATGTCCAGCTATCGAGAAAAAACTACAAGGCATATTGAAAGGCAAGACACTCAATTTGAAGAGACAGAGCAAACATCAGAACCACATGACAGAGATATTGGAATTATCAGACAGGGAACTTAAAACAACTGTGATTAATATGCTAAGGGCTCTGTTGGATAAAGGAGATGGCATGCAAGAACAGATGGGTAATGTAAGCAAGGAAATGGAAATCTTAAGAAAGAACCCAGAAGAAATGCTCAAGATAAAAAACACTGTAACAGAAATGAAAAATGCCTTTGATGGGCTTATTAGTAGGATGGACACAGCTGAGGAAAGAATCTCTAGGGATGAGGATGTATCAACAGAAACCCCCAAAACAGAAAGCAAAGAAGACTAAGGCTGAAAAAAAACAGAACAGAATATCCAAGAATGGTGGGACAACCACAAAAAGTGTAACATACACATAATGGGAATACCAGAAGGAAAAGAAAGAGAGAGGAGAAGAAGAAATATTTGAAATAATAATGACCGAGAATTTCCTCCAAATTAATATCACACACTAAACCACAGATCCAGGAAGCTGAGAGAGCACCAAGCAAGATAAAGGCAAAAGAAAAAAACCCTACACCTAGGCATATCATCTTCAAACTACAGAAAATCAAAGATAAAGAAAAAAATCCTGAAAGAAGCCAGAGGAAAAAAGTACCTTACCTATGGAGGAAGAAAGATAAGAATTACATCCAACTTCTGCTCAGAAACCATGCAAGTAAGAAGAGAGTAGATATACTTAAAATGTTGAGAGAAAAAACCCTACCAACCTGGAATCCTGTACCCTGTGAAATTATCTTTCAAAAGTGAAGGAAAAATAAAGCCTTTCTCAGACAAACAAAAATTGAGGGAATTTGTTTCCACTAGACCTGCCTTGCAAGAAATGTTTAAAAAGTTCTTTAGAAAGAAGAAAAATAATTTAGGTCAGAAACTCAGATCTAAAGAAAGGAAGAGCACCAAAGAAAGAATAAGTGAAGGTAAAATAAAAACTTCTGTTTTTCTTATTCTTAATTGATCTAACACATAACAGTTTGTTCAAAATAATAATAGCAACAATGCATTTGATTATGTAGGCTTATGTGTGTATATATATATATGTATATGTGTGTGTGTGTGTATATATATATATATATATATATATGTAAGGGAAACGAATGACAACAATGATACAGTGACAGGAGGGAGAAATTAGGATTATTTTATTGCTGTAGGGTACTCACACTACCCGTGAAGCAGTATACTGTTATTTGAAAGTGAACTGGATTAGTTGTAAATGTATATTGCAAACTCTAGGGCAACCACTAAAAAAAAGTTTAAAAAGTATAACTGATATGCTAAGAAAGGAGAGAAAATGGAATCATATAAAATGCTTAATTAAAACCACAAGAGACAGGAAAAAGTGGAAGGCAAAAACAGGAACACAGAATAAGAGCAACAAGTAGAAAACTAACAAATATGGTAGATATTAATCCAACTAGATCAATAATCACTTTGAACGTCAATGGTCTAAATGCACCAATTAAAGACAGACATTGTAGAGTGTATCAAAAAACAAAACCCAACCATATGTTGTCTACAAGAAATCCACTTTAAATATAAAGACATATATAGATTAAAAGTAAATGGAGGGAGGAAAATATACCATGCTAACACTAATCAAAAGAAAGCAGGAGTAGCTATATTAATTTCAGGCAGAGCAGACCTCAAAGAAGGAAAGTTATCAGGAATGAAGAAAGGCATTAAGTAATAATAAAGGAGTCAATTCTCTAAGAAGGCATAACAATCTTTAATGTGTATGTGCCTATCCATAGAACATCAAACAACATGAAGCTAAAACTAATAGAAATGTAAGAAGAAATAGATGAATCCACTATCAGAGTTGGAGACTTCAATACCACTCTATCAGAAATAGACCGATCCAGCGGGCAGAAACTCAGTAAGGAAATAGTTGAACTGAACAACACCGTCAGTCAACTGAATGTGGTAGACATCTATGGACTACACCCAACAACAGCAGAATATACTTGCTTCTCAAGCTCACATGGAACATTCACCAAGATAGACCACATGCTGGGCCACAAAACATACCATGACAAATTTAAAAGAGTAGAAATCATACAATATCCTCTCTCAGAGCACAATGGAATTAAACTAGAAATCAATAATAGAAAGATAACTGGAAAATCCAAAAATATGCAGAGATTAAACAGCACACTTCTAAATAACACATAGGTCAAAGAGGAAATTTCAAGAGAAATTTCAAAATATTTTGAACTAAATGAAAATAAAAACACAATTTACTAAAATTTGTAGGATACAGCAAAAACAATGCTTAGAGGAAGTTTATAGCATTGAATGCATATATTAGAAAAGAAGAAAGATCTAAAATCAATAATCTGTTTCCACCTTAGCAAACTAGAAAAAGAAGAGGAAATTAAATCCAAAGTAAGCAGAAGAAAAAAAATGAGGAGAATTAGAACAGAAATCAATGAAATTGAAAACAGGAGATCAATAGAGAAAAAATCAACAAAACCAAAAGCTGGTTCTTTGAAAAGATCAATAAAATCAACAAGCCTCGAGCCACACTAAGAAAAAAAGAGAGAGGATAAAAATTACTAATATAAGAAATAACATGGACAATTAAAATGATAATAAAAGGAATACTATTAATAACTCTATGCCCACAAATTTGATAACCTAGATTGAATGGATTAGTTCCTTGAAAGACACTAGCTACCAAAACTCACACAAGAAGAAATAGACAATCTGAACAGGCTTATGTCTATTAAAGAAATTGAATTAATAATTAATAACCTTCTAAACCAAAAAGCACCAGGCCCAGATAGGTTGTCACTGGTGAATTCTACCAAACATTCAAGGGAGAAATTATACCAGTTAACAATTATACCAATTATACAATCTCTTTCAGCGGATAGAAGCAGAAAGAATACTTCCTAACTCATTCTATGAGGCCAGCATTATCTTAATACCAAAACCAGTCAAAGGCATTACAAGACAAGAAAACTACAGACCAATATCTTTCATGAACATGGATGTAAAAATCCTCAACAAAATATTAGCAAATCAAATCCAACAATGTGTAAAAAGAATTATACACCATGATCAAGAGGGGTTTATCCCAGGTGTGCAAAGCTGGTTCAACATTTAAAATCAATTAATGTTATCCATCACATTAACAGCATAAAAAATAAAAATCACATATATATTACATTATATCAATTGATGCAGCAAAAGCATTTGACAAAATCCAACAGCCATTCATGATTTTAAAAAAATCTCTCAGTAAACTGGGAGTAGAGGGGAATTTCCTCAATGTGATGAAGACTCTCTGCAAAATACCTACAGCTAATATCATACTTAATGGTGAGAAACTCGAAGCTTTCCCACTAAGATCAGGATGTTCCCTCCTACCACTCCTTTTTAGCAGCATACTGCAAGTCCTAGCTGATACAATAAGACAAGAAAAAGAGATAAAAGGTATACAGATTGGGAAGGAAGAAATAAAACTGTCTTTATTTGTAGATGACATGATTGTGTATGTATAAAATCTGAAAAAACTCCTGGAACTCCTAAAACATTATAGCAAGTTTGCAGGATACAAGGTTAATGTACAAAAGTCAATCACTTTCCTATATACCAGCAATGAACAAGTGGAATTTGAAATTAAAAACACCATACCATTTACATTAGCACCCCCAAAATGAAATAGGTATAAAATATAACAAAATACGTACAAGATCTTTATGAGGAAAACTACGAAACTCTGATGAATGAAATCAAAGAACTAAACAGATAGAGATTTTATGTCCATGGATAGGAAGACTCAATACTGTCAAGATGTCAGTTCTTCCCAACTTGATCTATAGATTCAATGCAATCCCAGTAAAAATCCCAGCAAGTTATTTTGTGGATATTGGCAACCTGATTCTAAAGTTTATATGAAGAGGCAAAAGACTGAGAATAGCTAACATAATATTGAAAGAGAAGAACAAAGTTGGAGGACTGACACTACTCGACTTCAAGACTATTATAAAGCTACAGTATTCAAGACAGTTTGATATTGGCAAAGGAATAGACAAATAGATCAATGGAACAGAAAAGAGAGCCCAGAAATAGATTCACATAAATATAGTCCACATCAATACAGTTAATATAGATATTTGACAAAGGAAGTAAAATAGAGCAAAGACAGTCTTCTTAACAAATGATGCTGGAACAACTGGACATCCACATGCAAAAAAATATCTCTAGACACAAACCTTACACCCTTCACAAAAATTAACTCAAAATGGACCAGAGACCTAAATGTAAAATGAAAACTATAAAACTCCTAGATGATAACATAGGAGAAAACCTAGATGCCCTTGGGTATGGTGATGACTATTTAGATACAATACCAAAGGCATGATCCATGAAAGAAATAGTGGATCAGCTGAACTTCATTAAAATTAGAACCTTCTGCTCTGAAAAAGACAATATCAAGAGGATGAGGAGACAAGCCACAGACTGGGAGAAAATATTTGCAAAAGATACATCTGATATAGGACTGTTACCCAAAATATACAAAGAACTCATCAAACTCAACAATAAGAAAACAAACAACCCAATTTAAAAAGGGGCCAAAGACTTTAATAGACACCTCTCCAAAGAAAATATACAGATAGCAGATAAAGATATGCAAAGATGCTTCACATCATGTATTATTAGGGAAATGCAAATTAAAGCAACAAGATCCACTACATACCTATTAGAATGGCCCAAATCCAAGGCACTGACGGGCTGGCCCGGTGGTGTAGCAGTTAAGTTCGCGCATTCTGCTTCACAGCCCGGGGTTTGCCGGTTCGGATCGTGGGCGCAGACCTACTCACCACTCATCAAGCCAGGCTGAGGCGGTGTCCCACGTAGAAGAACTAGAAGAACCTACAGCTAGGATATACAACTATGTACTAGGGGCTTTGGGGAGAAAAAAGAAAAAAAAAGAGGAAGATTGGCAACAGATGTTAGCTCAGGGCCAATCTTCCTCAAAATCTTACCATACAATCCAGCAATCATGCTTCTTGGTATTTACCCAAAGGAGTTGAAAACATGTCCACACAGATATCAGCATGTGGATGTTTACAGCAGCTTAACTTTCATTGCCAAGACTTGGAAGCAACCAAGATGTCCTTCAGTCGGTGAATGGATAAACTGTGGTATATGAAGACAATGGAATATTATTCCAGGCTAAAAAGAAATGAGCTATCAAACCATGAAAAGGAGGAACCTTAAATGCATATTACTAAGTGAAAGAACCCAATCTGAAAAGGCTACATACTGTATGATTCCAACTATATGACATTCTGGAAAAGGCAAAACTATGAAGACAGTAAGAAGACCAGTGGTTTCCAGGGGTTGGGAGGAAGGAAGGGATGAATGGCCAGAGGACAGAGGATTTTTAGGGCAGTGAAACTATTCTGTATGATACTATAATGGTGGATACAGGTCATTATACGTTTGTCCAAACCAGTGGAATGTACAATACAGAGAGTGAACCCTAATGTAAACTGTAGACTTTAGGTGATAACGATGTGTCAATGTAGGTTCATCAGCTGTAACCAATGCACCACTGTAGTGAAGGATGTTGATAATGGGGGAGGCTGTGCATGTGTGGGGGCTATAAGTATAAGTATTAGTATAAGGGGAAATCTCTGTACTTTCCCCTCATTTTTTCTGTAAACCTGAAACTGCTCTAAAAAACAAACAAGAGCAAAGCTTTTAAAATAAGGGCCAATTTGAAAATAAGTTCAACTCCTGTTGAAAACCAGGTGTTTTATTAAAATAAATTTGCTTCCCCAAAAAATGGAGATCAAAAAGAAGGCTCAAAAACTAGAAAGCAGGGGAAATTCAATATCAGAAAATGAGGATTCTCCCTAAATGACCATGAATATTGAAGAATGACCAAGCTAGAGAATTACAATCCCTTATCCCCCAAACAGATGGTTTAAGACAGGACACACAGCAGTAAGCATGTTCCAAGGCAAGAGACAACTCCATAACTATAATATAACAAGATTCATAATCACTACCAATTATGTTTCTAGTATTCTTCATCTGATGAGTCATAAAAATATGATTTTTACCAGGGTGAGAAAGAAGATTAATCTATTTTTAAATAAATGAAGTCTTTCCTTCAGGAAGATGTAAGGTAAACAGGAAGTGTCTCCAAACTAGTCAACTAAAGCATCTGAGATGGAGAAAGTCAGCACTTGTAAACAAGATCTAATGCTTCCTAGGTGGAAGCATTATTGCTTGCACTAAGCATAACGCCCCTTTACTTACCCAGAGCACAGGTGTGTCCCAAGACTGGACCTCTTTAAACACGCCAACTTCTTCAGGACTACAGAGTACTAGATAGAGAATAATTGCCCAGAGTCTCTCCAAACTCAGCAATTGGTTGAAAGAGCCAGAAGAGGACATTTACCAAGAAGAGGACATAAAGTAACTTCAGTTAGAGTCCTTTGCTATAAGATCTTCACCCTGATCAAATGAAAAGCACCTGTAGGACTTTTGTTCACATGGATATTTGCTGCAACTGGAAATTATTACCGAGTTATGTTGATTCAAGTTCTGGTCCTGATATAAGTTTTCTTAGAATAACTCATTTTAATAAAATATTTTCCTATTTTTTCTGTATGATAAAAACTGCTTAACCTAAAATCTTGCTTTACCAAAAGAATATGCATTAACTGTGAAACTGATGGTACAAAACAAGTGAAATAAATTTTACCCTTTCACATTTTATACACCAGCCATCCCCAGACCCAGTGTGTCTTTAAATTTACCTACCATTGATTTTAAATGGTTAATAGTAGAATAATTTTACCAGTATGAATTGCAGTGATTAATAAATAGACATTTAATTTTAAACACTCTTTGAGTTCTTGACCCCTGCTTGTAAAATAACGTTAAAATCTCCTATGAGCCTTTATCATGTATGGCAATTCTTAAGAACTGTGCTGTACAGTGGAGAGGGAATATTAACACTATGAAAGGTAAGTCTCATTAAAATAAGGTGGAGGGTGACTTTTTTCCTAGCTCTCAGAAAAAAACTTTCTGGTAAACCCTTCCCCACTGCCACAGAGGAAAAGAGCTAAAACAATAACAGTATTATACATGTAGAAGGAGGAAAACTTGTCATTAAAGGCTAGGCTGGCAGAAGGTGGAAATAAAAACAGCTCTGCCACCTCTCCTCCCTGAAATCAGCTGAAAATACCAAGCAGTACAAGAAAAATCTTCAATGATGCTGGAAAAAGCCTAAAACCCTGAACAATTACATATGAAGAAAGACTGGGAATATTTCCCTCCAGTCAGGGAGAGCGCTGGAAGAGGATTTCTGCTCAGTACATTTGGGACAGAGGTGTCTGCGTGGTATTCTCTGAGGTGGTGGGATCCCTGAGGGGCAAAACAGTCACTGCCTCCTCTGGAAGGAGGGCGCCTCTAGGCTGCCTGGAGAGCCTCTGACCTCTTTTGGCAATGTGGCAGGGAAGTGTTCAACCAGCAAAGCACAGACACACCATTTCTCTAAGGAGCAGGCTATCAATATATCATGTGGAGGCAAAACTCTTGGATGACGTGCAAAACCCCGAGCTGCCAATTTTTACAAGCTGAAGAGTTGTGAACGCTAAACCAAAGGTAAACATACTGGAAAATTCTATCATATGGAGATTCATGAAAAACCAGTGCAATTTCTCCCAACCTGGTTTAGAATTATGCCACAGGGCAAATTGGTAAGAAAGCTTTCATAGGCAACATCTTGTAATGCAGCTGCTCCACGGGTGCCCTCCCTAGCCCTTACCCCCTCCTAGACTGGGAGTAACTCCATTCAAAGCAGAAATAATCAAGAAGGGGCCAGCATAAACCACAAGAAAAATGATATGAAAAAGAACATGACTTAGGAAAGGTAGATAACAACCACATACTAAAAAGATTATACCATGAATGAGGTCAATCTAGATTTTTTTAAGTCAAGAGAATTTTGTGTGTGTGTGTGTGTGTGAGGAAGGTTGGCCTTGAGCTTACATCTGTTGCCAATCTTCCTCTTTTTGCTTGAGAAAGATGTCCCTGAGCTAACATCCATGCCAATCTTCCTCCACTTTGTATGTGGGATGCCGCCATGGCATGGCTTGATGAGTGGTGTGTAGGTCCACGCTGAGGATCCAAACCCGTGAACCCCAGGCCACCGAAGCAGAGTGCACGAACTTAATCACTACACCACCGGGCCAGCCCCTCAAAAGAATTTTTATACAAACACTCAATTATCTGGGATATATATAGAGAGAGATACAAGGGCTCAAGGAAGCAATTGCAAAATAAACTGGCAGAGCTCAGGAGAAAATGAGAGAGAAGAATAATACCATCACAAAAATCATGTCCATATGGAGAACAGAAATAAAAGGATGACAGATACTGCTGAAAACACAATCAGGGATGTGAGACACCAGGCTTGAGAAAACTGAGCAAAGTGAAATAATAAAGAAAAAATAGATATGGAAGACAGGCAACAAAATTCATCATATGCATATTTGGTATTGCTGAAGAAGAAAACAGAATAAATGCAACAGAAAAAAATTCAAAAATATAATTGTGCAAACTGAAAAGAAGGAGTACCTCTATTCATTATAGATTTCTTTGGCTTCTTTTATTCCTATCAGGTCTTGCATTTGATTAATCAAGTTTTATTGCATTATCTGTTCCTCCTCTACTGTTTTCTACATTCTATTTCTATTTCTTTATTGATTATCCTCAAAATTTTAACATGCATATTAAAATTTTTATTATTTTTAGGTAATTCTAAAATTATCAATGTCTCTTTCCCAACCAAAGATCTAAAACAATTTAACTTCTCTCCAAACAGCCTCCATTCCATATAAGATGCCATGCCTACTATTTTATTTTGTTTTAAACCTCTCAAATTGCTTTTAAAAAATTATTGTTGCTGCTGATTTTAGGATTAATACTTACGTATATATTTCGGAGATATTTTACCCATTTCTCTTCTTACCATGGCTTCTTGTCTTGGCTGCTTCATCTAAGTTTGTTTTCCTTCTTGCTCAAGTATATCCTTTATAGTTCTTACAGTGAGGGCGTGACTCTCAGTCATTGTCTATATAAATATGTCTTTATTTTGCCCTCACTACTAAATGATTGTTCACTTGTTATAGGATTATAGGTTGACAGTTATTTTTCTTTCAGCCTTTAAAGGTATTATGTCATTGTCTAATGGTATCTATGATTGTTATTTGTCTGATTATCATTCTTTTGCAGATAATTTTCTCTCCATCACTATTACAGTTTTCTCTTTTGGGGGATGTTCTGTGGTTTTACTATTATGTGTTTGAAATGTGTTTTTATTTATACTGCTAGGGACTCAGTGTGTATGATGTCTTTCTGAAATTCTGGAAAATTCTCAGCCATTAGTTCTCTGAATATTGATCTTCCCCTATCTCTCTATGTGCTCCTTCAAGAATTCTATTTGGCATACATTGGATCTCCCCAATCCCCCTGCCTGTCTTAATTTCTCTTTCAATTTTCCATCTCTTCATCTCTGTATGCTTCATTCTAGGTTAGTTCCTCAGCTGTGTATTCAATTCAGTTATTGCAGCACTTTTCTGTTCTTTTGATCTTTTCAATGTGTTTACAATGGAAGAGATGCCTCTTCCTTGTAAAATCAGTCTATGGTCTTGCAGGAAGTTGAAGACTTAAGTCAACAGATTCAAAGGACATGCCAGGTCTCAGAAAGAAATTAATATAGACTAATCAACCCTGATCAATATCCTCAGTAAACAACAAAAAAGAAAGAGTCCTGTGGGCATCCAAGCAAAAAAAAAAAAAAAGGTCAAATCATTATAATGGGGCAAAAATTAACTGGCTCCAGACTTCTCCACAGAGGCACTGAATTCTACAATAATTTTCAGAAGTCACCAGGGAAAGAAAATGTCTGCAATAATTTTATACCCATGCAAATTGTTGCTTAGCATAAAGGCCTCAGCAAGATACTTTCAAACATGGAAGAAGTCAAGAGATATACTTCCCATGAGCCCCTTCTTGCAAAATCTGTTATACAGGGAACTTCAGCTATCAAAGAGCTGAATGAAGAAATGATGGTGAAGGAATGATGAGACCATTGAGTCAATATAAATGTAGAACAAAGGCTAAACAATTGTGGTAATTATGGCCGCTGGATGTAAACTTTAATAACTCAACTAAATTTGGTAGGAGGGAGTGAGGGGAAGATGGGCCGTAATTATGCAAGTATCAGTTTTTCGTCTTTCATAGTGGGGAATAATGGAATTTGTTTAAAGCTGATTGATCAGGTAGTAGAGGTCCAATTGTTTGAAAATAAAGAGGTAATCACTAAAATAATTACTAATTTAACCAAGCAAAATCAGGTGGTAGAAAGGAAAGAGAAGAGATATAATCCCATTTATATAAAGATAAAAAAACAGGCAAAATTAATCTGTGGTGATAGATGTCAGGAAAAGGTTGCTTTCAGTGCAATTACTTCTGGTAGGTTACTAATTGGGATAGGGCAAGAAAATGCCTTCTAGGATCCTGGTGGTCACATATGGAAAGAGTCTTCAATCTCTCTATATAATACGTATGCTTTACTATATGCGTATGTTTTAACTCAATAATTGTTTTAAATTCAAAGAAGTTACATTTAAAAAAATTATTCAACCAAAACTAAAGAAATAAAAAGAAAAATAGAAGAAAAACATTTCAATTTGCTCTTCTAAGCCTAAGTTAGTCATGTAGACATGAATAAAGATATAGAGGAACAAAATGATACAGTTAATGTGGGTTTAACTAAAATATATATGAAACTCCACACTCTGTAAAAAAAAATGCTTTTGCTTCAAGTTCTTATGCAACATTTCTAAACTGATCGTATTTTAGACTACAAAGATTATCTTTGGTGTCGTAAGATGGTGATGCCTCCATCAGCCTTGATCTCTGAGTGATCATGTGGAGCAAAGACCCATCTCACACCCATCTGAACCTACCAACCCACACTGACATGGAGTCTGAGCAAGAAACGAATTTCTGTTTTATTAAGCAACTGATATTTCAGGAACAATTTATGTTACAACATAACACAGACTATTACAACTAATAAATTAGGCTAACAAAACAATAGAACAGAATAGAAATTAAGAATTAGACTCAAACGAATATGGAAATTCAATACATATAAAAGTGGCATTTTTCAAATCTTGAGAAATGGGCAAGATTAGTTATTAAATGGAGAAGGAACAATGCTAACATCTTTAAGATCTAAATTTTTCACACTTAAAATTTCCAAAGAGTTCAAAGCTTTAAACATAACAATATAAAAAGGAAAACTCTAAAAATACTAGAAAACAAGGTGAATCTTTTGACTATCTCAGAATGGGGAAAGTCTTTCTAACAAGACATTTAAGGAAATGATTGGAAAATGTTACTAAACAAAATTTAAATTTTCTTCATTGAAAATGTTCCATAAGCAAAGTTAAAAATCAATGACAATCTGAAAAGAAATATTTGAAATGCATAAAAGAGACAAAGGATTAATTTCCTTAATATATAAAAAAGCACTTACATGTCAATAAGAGATATAGGGAAAGGGAGTTAGGGAAAAAAATAATTTTAAATAAACAGAAAGTTGTTAAACTTTTACCCACAATTTTTAAAATGTAAATTAAAATGGCAATGAGATACCATCTTCCACTTATTGGTTCGGCAAAGAAGAAACTGTATTGGCAAGACACTATCAGTGGCAGTGGAAACTAATACAAATCTCTAAGGGAGCAATTGTTAGCATTTATTAATTTTTTTTAATAGAGCATATGACATTTCTTTTTTTATTTCATTGGTTTTTTTTTTATTTTTTATTGCAGTAGCATTGCTTTATAACAGTGTATAAATTTCAGGTGTACATCATTCTACTTCTATTTTTGCATAGATTACATCATGTTCACCACCCTAATACTAATTACAGTCCATCACCACACACATGTGCCTAATCATCCCTTTTGCCCTCCTCCATTAATACTTTAAATGCATATAATTTTTGGTACAGCAATTAGTATTTTTAAAAATTATTCTGCAGTTCTATTTGTACATGTGTGCAAAGATATAAACACAAGGATATAGGTTTGTGGCAATGTTATAAACATAGGAAGACTGGAAACAGTCTAACTGCCAACATTAAGGGCCTGGGTAAATAAATTACATCAATGCAATTGAAAATTATGCTTGTAAAGGCTTAAGGTAGATTTCGTGTGAGTTGATACAACCTGACACCTGAGCTCCAGAAAATTGCATAAATGGTGCTCTCCTTAGGATTCCGGTAGGCAGCACACAAACTAGATAATCTGGGGAATTTTCAAAAGAGACTGTTTATAAGTTCTGAGTGGGGTGTGGAGAAACCTCCAGAGATAGTACAAGGCACTATAACCACAAATAGGCCTGAAGAGATGAAGGAAAGGCACAGTTGGAAGAAGAGAATGGTTGGAGAGAGCCACCAATGGGACCTTAGGAAGCCAGGCCAAGGCCCCACCTCTCTTCTCTCCCCCTTAGATCTTCCAACATGAAGCCAGAGGTGAGGGAGTCTGAGGATGAATCCATAATGGAGCTCTGAGCAAGGAAAGAAAGGTAGAGAGTGGATCTGGAGGGGGAAATGGGAGATACACAGCACTCTATTTTTCGGAAGGTGGGAATGTACACATGTGCCCAAGAATCTAGCATGAGGAGCCTTTGAGAAAGAGAACTATGGGAATTGGGGTCTTTGCAGTATAGGGTAGAAGGAAATCACACTTTCTCTGCATTCTTTATTTTACTCTTGAAATTTTTATAACCTAATGCGTATATTATTATTTTGAGTAAAAAACTGGCTGGTGGCAGAATTTCTTTTAGGGAGAAACCTCTTGTTTAGCAAAGCATCTTGGCTGAAGAAAGGGAAGTCTGAGAAGCAAAGGAGAGAGAAAAAGCAAAAACAAAAACAAAAAACCACCCAAAACTCGAAGAATAATTTGGAGAGAGTGAGGGAACCCAGGAATGGGTAGAAAGTGGGGAGAAGTGAAGAATTTGAGGAGAGATACAAGACCTCCTGAAACTGCTGGGTAGCTAAGACCTAAGGTGAAAAAAGGACAAGAATGACTCAGAATTCTAAGAACAGGCTCTCTAATACTCAGTTTTGTATTACCCCCATCCTTCAGAAAAACTAGCCACATTCACTGTCTTGTGTTTATAGTATGTGGTTAGGGTGGGTGGGAGAGATTAAAGGAAGAGGGACTCTGTTTCCTGTTTGGGCTGTTGTAGGACTGAGAATAAAGAAGAGTTACAGTTGGGCAGATACAAAAGACACATTTCATCCTAAACCAGAAATTGGGACAGAATCTGACTTGGGAAAACATAAGCCCCTAGAAAGTCTTCAGCGATGTAGAAGGGATACTGATTTTCACCATATTTGGGATTGAAGATGAAACCATATTAAGAAAAGAGTGAGCCTAAACAGCTAGAGCTCTGAGGATGCCTGGGGAGCTGTGTGGTATGTAGAGAGTTAGAGGAGAGCCAAATAAATGTATTCAAGGACAGATCTGACTCAGGTATTCCGCAAATGTCTAAGAGTTAATATGGAGAAATATGTAAAGCTCGGAGCTCAGCTGCTTTGCGTTGGCTCTTTTGCATATCAGCAGGGTTAAGAGGTTTTAATATTATTCTGGGAGTTGATAGCCAGTGCTTTATGATTTTAGAAGAGGCTAACTATCACACTTTTTCTATCATGGTAAATCATGTATCCAGGACCAGGATTTTAATCCTTCTTTTTTATCTCTATTTCTAGCAAAAACAACATTAATGACAATAACAAAAACTGAACATGGAAAAGTGGACCTACAAGTTTTGCAGCAAATGGTGTCAGAACATCAAGTACAAATAATAATTAATAATTTTATAATTAATTACTAATCTGAAGAATCTACAGGGCTTCAAGACATAAAGGAATAATAGAATTGGTTAAGCAAAACCAAGATCTTTTATAAAAGAGCATAAGAGATCTTTCTTCTGTACCAAAAAAGGCCTGTATCTCTCCTCGGTACAGTTTTTATTGTGCCTTATCCTAAATACATAAAAGTCTGATGAATAGTCAGGTATTGGGATTTGTTTTTCTAAGACTGATGATGGGTTGCATCTTTAGAAGACATAATTTGTAGGTTTTTGCTCTCTCCTGACCCATAATACATATTTGTGAATTAACCAATTGGTTCAGGGATGCAGGCAATGGCTATTAAGAGTCTCTTCATAGTAAAATTAAGCAACCTCTGACAGTCTCATTTGTACAATACATACAATAATCAACTGGGCTGAGTGGTCCAGAGTTTGGGGGAAGTTAAGAGTCACATGATGAGTAATTAATTTACAATTTGAGAGAGAAATGTACATAGGCATACAAAGTTAAATCTTTATAGCTGTAACCCTATATTAATATTCTGTTTACCTACCAAAAGAATTTGGCATACCCTATAATTTAAAAATCACAGATACAATACAACACTGAATCAGTCAACAAGACGAATAAGACAACAGCCAGGTAATAAATATGAGACTATATGAATGTAGCTATTCACAATTTCTAGATGGAAATATAGAGCAGAGCTGACCTGTCAAACTCAGATCTTTTCACTCCCTTATAAAATATATGTGATTTAGCATGTTTGAATCTGATTTATTTTCTTAACTCTACCGAATTAATGAGCATAATAAAAGTACACACACAATAGGACTTGTTAAAAGATATTATCTAAAATTTGGCTATAAGGCAAAGAGTGCAGCGTGTGCTTTAATGTCACACTGGGGCACTGTTTAACCAGCCCACTCACGGATTATTTCATTATCTAGGGTAACGTTCCTTTGTTTGACTTTTGTACAGATCTTTCTGTACGATTTGTACATGAATTAAGATCTTAGACTCTGTGGAGGTAGGTGTTAACTTGAAGGTAGATACAGTGGAACTGAAAGTAATTTCTGTTGGGTAGAAAAAAATAGCCCCAAAGTTTATGTTTTTTTTACTGCCCCATAAATCAGTCTTATTCTAACATTCCTCTTAAATCCCTATAAATACCCAGTTCCTCAAAATACTCTTTGAACAGCTTTATTATCTTGCTGATTCACTCATTAATGAGTTGATAACTCTTTAGCTAAATCTTTACATTTAGTTATATCTTCAGATTTAGTTAATACATCTTTAGCATGTGTTCATTCTATATTGTAATGAGAATCATGTTTTTAGCTTCTTGAAAATTATATTAGACAGGTAGTTATGATGGTTAAATGAGATAACATGCCTAGAACATAGCAAATGCTGAAGAAATATTAGATTTTATTAAGTTTCATGCCCTAATTCCTCCAACCTTATCGGAAAAAAATGTAACACTATTCACAGAGGAAATAAATACACACCCATATGTGTGTGTATAAATGTGTTAGATGTGTATAGACACATATGTACATACAATATATGCATCATATTGATGCATGTATCTTATACATAAAACATTTGCTCTCAAGAACCTTATATAACTTCTAAATAGTTTCCGTATGTTTCTATATTCCTATGACTGACTGACTTTAATGTTTTATAAAAAATGTTAATACTAATAACCGATAACAATATACTCAAGCCTGTTTTAAAGAGACCAGGTGAGAGGCAAGAGCAGTGTCATCAAGACCCCTCTGAGAACTGCACTAATTCTGGAAGAGGAGCTGCTGAGTGCTCCATGGGAACTCTCAGACATATCCATGCTGCTAGCATGGCTTATCTATAAACATCCGTCTCGAACGGACATGTATTCCTGCGGCCCTGGTGTATAGAGGGGAGGTGAATAAAAGGCAGAAGAAAACATCACAAAAAACCATAAATAAGCACTGCTAGTCTGTATTTTTTCTCTCTTCATAGGAGTGGCTGCGCAGCAAAGTGTCTGGGAAACTTTACCTTGCAAATAAAAATAAGAAACTCAGCTTTTTCTGAACTTATTTACTCAGAGACCCAAAATGATTAACTATACCCCTACCTTTGAGAAATACATAGTAAATTGATTTATTTTTAAATTTCTTCTTTTTTTTTTAACATTTAATGCCATCTAGGAAAACAGAATCTATTTCTGCCTCTTCAATAAAATATTCATTCATGTTCCAAGATACAATAGTGTTAGTACCTAGGAAAATATTTCACTAGTGCCTGTAACCCAAACAACGTATCTGGATTGAAAGATGCATTCTATAGCCCATAAACATACATCTCACTGCAACCTTTCTCATCCAAGGTACATCAGATACCGTATGTTATTCTGAAACACAGAGGGCCAAAGAGAATTCATAGATTATAGGAAGGATTTAATATTTCATTGGAAATCAATCCTCTAAGACTAAAAAATAGCCGAATGATCTCTCTAGGATATCCACAATTTCAAGCAAGTTCTGAGCAAATAGAAAAATTTAGGCTTAAATGCAAAGAATATCCAACAACAACTCAGGGACTTTTCATCTTATAGAAATAAGAAATGTAACTGTGCTTTTCTGATTAAAACAATTGTCCACTCAGGATAAAATCAAGCCCCCATACAAGTAAACAATGAAGAAAGACTGCCTAGGCTGAAATAAACAATAAGTAAGTGACAAATATTTGAATATCAGTGAACCATAAGTTGATATAAATAAGCATCACACAATATCAGATGGGAGGTTCCGGCCTCCTTGCCAGCCTAATGTCTTACCATGTCTCCCCTTGTGGTGGGTTGAATAGTGGCCCCCCCAAAGATATGTCCACCTAGAACCTGTGAATGTGAACTTATTTGCATAAAAGTTCTTTGGAAATGTAATCTGCATAGTCTTAAATCCAATGACAAGTGTGCTTACAACAGGGGAGAAGGCGAGTGAAGACAGAGGCAGAGACTGAGTGGTGTCTATAAGCCAAGGAGTGCCAAGGATTGCCAGCAGCCACCAGGAGTGGAATGGATATCCACGTAATGGACATTCTCTCAGAGCCACCAATGGGAAGCAACCCAGCTGACACCTTGATTTCAGACTTTTGGATTTCTGTCCTCCACAACTGTAAGAGAATAAGTTTTAAACCATCCAGTTTGTGGTAATGTGTCACAGCAGCCCCTAGGAAACAAATACACTCCTTTAAAAATATAGTTTCCAAAAGTACTGATCTGCTCAGAGTTCTCTGAACACACTGTACAAATGCACACATAAAATAATCCCCAAATCCTTTAGGGATTAGGTGATCCTGGCCTAAACCCCACTTCCATGACCTGTAACAGTCAAAAACCCTCCCGCACGCACCCTTGAATTCCCATGCATACTTCCTCATTGTTGGGCTGTCACATTGAGTTGTGCAGTCTGTGCACTGCCAAAGATCATCTAGCCAGGGAGGTGAGTGGGGGCTGCAATCTACCAGCACTCTGTCCTTGAAGCTGTGCACCCTGCCATGGGAGGATTGAGAGGAGATCCCCAATTGTCTTGGGGATGCAATGCCTCTTTTTTGCACAAAGCAACCACCCTGTCCCAAAGAGATATCTTTTAAAAATTTGTACAAAAATGATGTAACAAGGGCAGTAGTCTTGGTGGTTCTGTGTCTTCTTGCCCCTGGTCGCATGGCCTTAGCCCTTCACCAAGACTGGTATCTACAAATAATTTCCAAACATCAAGCATCTCTTAAGCTTAGTAAGATAACTAAAGTTTGGGGGTAGCACAGAGGAAAGATTACATACACCACACAATTTCACCATCAGTTCAGTTCTTCCCTCATGTTCCCCTCTCCTTTCCAAAATTCCAAAATCCTTATACACAACTATGCAACTGATATAAGCCATCCCACCAACCCTCTCTGTACACTATATTCTGGAGAATAAAGTTTCCTCCATCTTTTTTCACTGTTTTTAAGTCTCTGGCCCCTATGCTTGGAATCACTTTCTCCCCTTGTCCACGTGGTAAACTTTTTTTCATCTACTCATCTTTCAAACCCTATTTCTAAATGAAAGAAATGGGTTATTAAAAAGTAAAGACTATACAATGCCCCTCCAAACTCACTAGTCATCATCTATCTCCCACATATTAGCCTCTGTTCTCTCCTACCTCTCCCCAACTTGAAGGTAACTCTTTAAGAGCAGAGCCCTGACTAATTGTTCCCACCACCCTGCATTTAGCTTATGCTCAAGTGTTTGTTTCCTAAGCATCTTTCTCATAACCAAATATCCTAAGAGGATTATAGTCACTTAAGTTTAAACTCCTGCCATTTTCCAAAAATCAATAACATTAAAAGTCTGACAAGTTCTGCTGGCCATCACTTCTGATGATGATGTAGACATAGGCAATAGCATAAAGTCTTTTTCTTATTTACCATTGGATTTCTGCAACAGTTTGTGGTTGCCATTGTTTTTTGCACCTCTATTAGCACATCTTCTTTCCTTTTGCTTTCCTCACCTAGTATCTTTCAGGAAGATCATTTTCACTTCCTCTTTCCTAATTCCCTTCGTTGTGCTCACATTTACATTCATTGCCCTATTTTTAAGGGCTTTTGGTGATGTCATGTCCCATCTGAATTTGATTTCCTTTTCTATTTTTGGTTCCTTTCCAAGTTCAAATTAACAACGCCACCAAGTGAGGAAAAGTGTGTTAATGAGACAGTTTCATCTTGACAGTCTCAAAAATGCAGTTATTTTCTTGTGGGATATATTAGGTTATGACCAGTGAATTTAACCCAGAAAACATGAAAACAACCTTTTCTTTTATTTCCTCCATGTAGGTTACAGCACTTTACTTTTGATTTATTAGCAAAAAAAGTCCATTTTTTTTCCACGCACTGCTTAGTTCTCACCAGTTTCTTTCAAAATTGGCAGTCTTATCTAAATATAAAAATTATAATTCAAATGAAAATGTCACTTTCTAAATTTTAAGTTTATTACTGAGCATGGCTCTTAAGTGCTTTATACACCCATTGTGGTAAAGCCTTGTAACAATACTATGAGGTAGGTACCATTATTGGCTTCATGTTACAAATGGAGAAACTGAGTTTCTCAGAGGCAAAAGGACCTTCCCAAAGTTGTCCACTTACAGCATGATGAATCCACATGCAATCCTGCTTTGACAAATTTCCTGGGCCCTTTTTAGGTCAGTCTGAGAAAGGCATCTTCTAATTAATATTTGTAAAAGACACCTCAAAGTTAGGAGTTTAATAAATTTATTTTTATAAAGGTGAAACTTAAATGTTTTTTTGAACAGGGAATCCCGAAATCAAATGCCTGTGGCAGCTAGGCAGATAAAATAGATGAGGAAAGCAGGTGGAGTGTACAATAAAACAAAAGCAAAATAACCACTGATAAGCTCAAGTTAATTGATGCCTTGAAGGAATGTTGACTTAGTGTTGCCAGACATCCTGTTATTTTCCAAAGTCAGAAGTTCAGGTTTTCATTTAAAATCTCCCAATTATTAAATGTTGGCAACTAGGGGCCAGCCCAGTGGTGTAGTGGTTGAGTTCACGCACTCCACTTTGGCAGCCCTGTATTCACAGGTTCGGATCCCGGGCATGGACCTACACACTGCTCATCAAGCCATGCTGTGGCAGCATCCCACATACAAAAAATAGAGGAACATTGGCAAGAGATGTTAGCTCAGGGCAAATCTTCCTCACACACATACACACAAAATGTTGGCAACTAAATCAGGTCTTTTTGTTTTTCTTAACTGTGCAAACTAAATATGTCTATGTGACTCACAAGCTGCCAGCCAGTGCGTGATTCTTGCTTAGACTGATGTTGGCCCTTAAACCGCATGTCCAATATGGTAGCCACTAGCCACGTGCAACTATTTTAATTTTAACTAAAATTAAATAAAATTGAAAATTCAACTCTTCAGTTGTACTAGCAATATTTCTGCTGTTCGGGAGTGACAGGTGGCTTGTGGCCACTGTAAAGGACAGTGCAGAGCATTTCCATCCATTTCCATTGCAGAAAGTTCTACTGGACAGCGCTGAACTAGAACAACAAGAAAATCTGGGCTGTTTTTCTATCCTCTGTCATGATCTACCAACTGGTACTGCGGTGCTAAATTTACTGCTCCCAGGCCCATTCCTGCCACTTTTCTTCCCACCTGAATGGAGAGAGGTTGCACAGCCACCTGCCTGGCTGGGCTTCACTGTAACAGATCTGCCTGTAACAGGCAGATCCAAGGCAGGTCTGGGGAGTGGGCAAAGTGTGTCTTTAGCCCCTCCCACATCCTGGCTCTGGGACTGCAAGTCAGGTCACCATCCTCCCCTTTCCAAAGAGACCAAGGCCTCATATTCTCTTTACTCTCAAAAATTTATTTTTAGGTCATTCAACTACAGTCAAGTGTACATGAATACTTACCTGAAGTTTCTACCCTTCCCTTAGATATTTACGTTTACAATGTATAAAATTCTAAGAGTAAAATGTCAAGCCTAGAGGAGATGGTGAGGCAGGATTTTTCATTCTCATAGGAAAAGACCATGATCATCTCCCTGGAGCATCTGAAATCCTGCCATGTAGGCCGCTCATTTCCCTCATTTTATAGCAGGTCCCTATTCAGGATCTGGGTCAGTAGTTTCGAAAGCAGGTTGCTCATGAGAATTACCTGTGTAGGATTGCCAGCTTTAGCAAGTAAAAATACAAGAGTCCCAGTTAAATTTGAGTTTCAGGTCAACAACGAATAATTTTTTTGTATAAGTATGTCCCATGTGCCATGCAATATGTATTTTATTTGGAAATCCTATGTCTTTATAAGAAATCCTCTTATAAAGACACTATTTTTCTGGCCCCACTAATTCTAACATTCATTCAGATTTAGGAACCACTGATCACAGTTAATTCACCTGCCTCTGGGTAGTGTTTCATTTCTTAGCCAAATCTCTGTCACCTTTAAAACTGTCTTTTTCAATTGAATCACAGTCTGTTTTAGTAGAATATCAAGCTACCCATGACTGTCACCTTCATTATGCTATTTGAGCTTCACAAAAACCATGTGAAGTAAGAAGGGCATCCACCTCCATTTTGTCAATGAGAAAACTGGAGCTCAGAGACTTAAAGAAATTTCTCAGACAAAACTGCTGGTAAGTGGCAAACCTAGGAGCCAAACTCAGGTCTTCTGGGTTTCAATTTTAATGTTCATTCAACTATTCAAGTGCTGTGAATGAAAGAGGATAGGACTAATATAAGACAGGGAGAGAGCAATTGAGACAGAGACCTTCTGAGAATTTTTTATCCAAAGTAGGCTAACTTAGGGGCCAGCCTGGTGGTATAGTGATTAAGTTCACACACTCTGCTTTGGCAGCCTGGGGTTCATGGGTTCAGATCCCAGGAGGGGACCTATGTACCATTCATGCTGTGGTGGCGTCCCACATACAAAATGGAGGAGGATGGGCACGGATGTTAGCTCAGAGCCAATCTTCCTCACCAAAAAAAAAAAAAAAAGTAGGCTAACTCACCAATAACCACCCTATTGACTCATACCTCTCTTAACTACCAGTCAGCAATGAAGCTGAAGGAGCAGACCTGGGACCCAGAGTTCAAAAGGCCCCAAGTCTCAGGAATCTAGGGGTCTGAAAGAGTGTTCAGAACTGGGTAATACAATCAAAATAGTCTAGAAATTGGCTCTGGGACTGGTAATGAGAGTGATGACAGAGAATGCCTGAAAGAATGTTTTATGCTCAAAACTGTTGTTAAACTGAGTAATGAGACACCATACCTGTAATTTACCTCAACCACCTAGTTCATACCCTAGAATTTCCTCACAGTAATATGATGAATAGCTCTGCACCTGATCTGACCCCATGGGCTGCATTGCAGTGAACAGGGTCAGAGAAGGGTTACCAGTGGAGAAAGAAAGGAAGTAGGGAGAAACCATAAACCTAGGCTCTTGGGCTGCAGAGGAGAGATGGCTATCCCACCCAACTGAATGCTAGGAGGTGATGGCAGAAGCTGAGCTACCTCCGAAACTCATCTCCTCAAGCTCTTTGCTGTTGAGAGTGATTTCTTGAAGGTGCCCCCAAGTCAGAACACATCCGCAGTTACAGAGAACATCAGTGTGCTACCAGAAGAGATTCATTCAATTCTAAGAAATACAACTAGTAAAGTAAACTTCCAAAAGAATTAGAGGAGTTTAGCACTATCTATCCATTTTAGTACGTGTCTGTTTAATCTTTTCTATGAGCTATTAATAGACTGAATCTTATAATATCCCTGAATACTGACACTCTATTGAAAGGTACTCCCTACAGCCACTTAAGGCTTGATATCATGTTCGATCAACATATGATGCATGAGATAAGAGCATACAAGCACCACTTGTAAGTCAATTAATATTCTTAATAACTAAATTCATTCTTACAGGCTGAAGCAGAGTGAATGAATTATTATAGATACTTGACCCTCATTAGGAAAGCTCAGATATGGAATTATTTTGGAAGTGACTTTCTCTATTGACCTCCAAAACACTTGAATAGTGCTCCTGAATAATATATAATACTATCATATTGCATGGCGAAATGTACCAAATACCTAGATTTGCAGTCAGCTTTCTTTTTCGCTCTTTCATGGCAATGAAATTGAGAATTTTTAAGCGTAGCAATCGTCTGAGGCACAAGAAGCCTAACACATTATTTTCTGTATTTGACCAGAGAAAACAACCTAAAAATTATTTTCTGAAGGAATTCTTTTGACTGAGGCTTAAAACACCATGCTCTTGAATTTAATAAGACATCAGAGTTGGTAAAAATAGAGTTCGTGTGCTTGTGTGTTGGTTGATTTAACGTAGTAATCTTACATGGAAATAAAAGGGTTAGAGATGAGATGGCCTCAGAAGTTATTTCCAGACTCATGTCCAGATCCATATTACAGTAGCAAATGTACACTTACCAAAATAAAATACTTAAACAAAAATTTGTGTTCCTACACCTAAATCAGCATAAACTGGAGTTGAAAGAAAATAGCAAGTGTGTTATCTCTTTTGTGGAAATTTCTCACCGATTCATTCCGGTATTGTAACAAGAATAATAATGATGCTGATGACTGGTCATGAGTTGGTCTCAGGCTCGGTAGTCAAAGTTGCTAGGTAACAAAGAGCATGTACACAGGTGAGCGAGAGGTCAGACTTCCAGGACTGCAGAGGGCATAGCCTGCCTTGTGAGGTAGGACATCGGGAACAGAGGCAGGAGGAAAAGCAGGGAGGGCTTTCAGAAGCCTCTGGGCGTAGAGGCCCCAATATCTGCTGGAGGTAAATGCTGGCCTTTTTGTTGGCACAACTCAGGCTTACTTATTTTCTCCCCTGCTTTAACTTATTTATTTCTATTTTTATAAAAATCACTGCCCTGGGTGATCCTGTCTACTGTCATGGATGCCACCTCTATGCTGATGAAGGAGAAAATACAAAGTTGGTATTAGCTATAATAATTTTCTCTCCAACTGTTATTTCTTCTAGAAGCTTGAACCCGGTTTCAGTCAATGACCTACTTCAAATGAAATGCAAATGCTTTATTGTTTAGAACAACGATGGCAAGCAGATTTTGTCTCACATCTAAAGTCCCATCAGGTTGAGCAGGAACAAGTGCCATGACAGACAAGCACCTCTGTCATTCGTTTGGAGGAGCCAGAGCTTGGAACACAGGCCGGGTATTTGCCATCTCTGATTGGAGAATAAGGTCAAGCCTGAAACTAACAATGCATCTAATATGTAATGATGCATTCAATGGTGAAATCACAAGGCCTTCTTTTTATAGTGAGGAACAAGAAAAAGAAGGAAATTTTCACCAATGATACTCACTATTTTCCGAAATGTTTTAGCCAAACACGGCAAGAAAAAGAATTAAGTGCTATAAATACTGAAGAGACAGTGACAAAAATTATCTTTATTTTTAAACGACATACTGCTTCCTCCCAAACCTAGAAGTACTACTAACAACTATTAGACAGAATAACAGTTTTTTTAAATTGCCAATAACAAAATCTTGTTTAAAAATCAGTAATTAGGACTTCCAGGATAAACGTGGCTACCTAAGCAAGGATTTTTCCCTGTTCGCTTTGTGGAAGTCACATAAAAGCAAAAAAGGGAATGAATAAAATTCCACAAATTCCGTTTTCAGCAAAACTGGGAGACAGATATACTATGTGAATTCTAAAACATTTATAAGAACTGCCAAAATCGGCAAAGATTGGCCAGAAGCCATGCAGCTGTTGGTGAAGAGAAGCATGAAGAATGCTAGCGAACACGGCAAAAATACACTTTTTGAAAATGAGGAGCCAGACTTAAAGGCAAAAGCTGTGCCTCTTGTTTGCAACAACAAGTGGAGGAAATGGGTTGAGGAGAAGGGATGGTGGGGTGAGGGGGAAGGCAGAGTCTTCCTGAACCAAGTTTGGTTCAAAGAAGGCAAGGGGGTGGAGCTGCAAAGTAAATGGGTCCCACAGCCCCCTTTACACGAAGTCAGCTCTCGCCCAGATGCAAAAGAAAAATCCTTCCGCTAGCTTGGCCTGTCTGCCCACCTCTACCCCCAGAGACCTTTTTTCCAGAAAAACTCAAATCATTTAATGAGAAATCATAAAATAAAAACCTGGCAGAGCATTGTGCAAAGCTAATTCAAGAAAAAAATTGTGAAAACACCAGCAAAACTTAATAATAGATGAAGCACACTCATCAGAAAACTATAGCTATGAAGCAGTTGAAATTTGTGAGCAAACATTTAACATGGATTTTTTAAACTTAAAGAAGTTGCCTTTATGAAGAAGTGAAACTCTCACTATTTGCGGACAACATGATCTTATACATAGAAAACCCCCCAAAATCCATTGGAAAACTACTAGAAATAATCAACAACTACAGCAAAGTGGCAGGGCATAAAATCAACTTACAAAAATCAGTTGCATTTCTACACACTAACAATGAACTAACAGAAAGAGAACTCAAAAAGACAATCCCATTTACAACAGCAACAAAAAGAATAAAATATCTGGGAATAAATTTAACCAAGGAGGTGAAAGACCTATACAATGAAAACTATAAGACACTATTGAAAGAAATCGATGAAGACCTAAAGAAATGGAAAAATATTCCATGCACATGGGTTGGAAGAATAAACGTAGTTAAAATGTCCATACTACCTAAAGCAATCACGGATTCAATGCAATCCCAATAAGAATCCCAACATCATTCTTTACAGAAATAGAACAAAAAATACTGAAGCTCATATGGGGCAACAAAAGACCCCAAATAGCTAAAGCAATCCTGATAAAAAAAGAACAAAGCTGGAGGCATCACAATCCCTGATTTCAAAATATACTATAAAGCTATAGTAATCAAAACAGCATGGTGCTGGTACAAAAATAGACACACAGATCAATGGGACAGAATTGAAAGCCCAGAAATAAAACCACACACCTATGGACAGCTAATCTTTGACAAAGGAGCAAAGAACATATGGAGAAAGAGAAGTCTCTTCAATAAATAGTACTGGGAAAATTGGACAGCCACATGCAAAAGAATGAAAGTAGACCATCTTCTATCACTATACACAAAAATCAACTCAAAATGAATTAAGGACCTGAAAGTGAGACCTGAAACTATAAAACTCCTGGAAGAAAATATAGGCAGAACACTAATTGACATTGGTCATAAAGGGATCCTTTCAGATTTCGTGTCTACTTGGACAAGGGAAACAAAAGACAAAATAAACAAGTGGGACTTTATCAGACTACAGATCTTCTACAAGGCAAATGAAACCAGGATCAAAATGAATAGATAACCCACCAGAGGGGGAGAATATATTCGCAAATCGTATATCCGACAAGGGATTAATCTCCATAATATATAAAGAACTCACACAACTGAGCAACAAAAAAAAACAACCTGAACAAAAAAATGGGCAGAGGATATTAACAGACATTTTTCCAAGGAAGATATACAGATGGCCAACAGACACATGAAAAGATGTTCAACATCACTAATCATCAGGGAAATGCAAATCAAAACATGCTAAGATATCACCTTACACCTGTTAGAATGGCTATAATCACCAGGACAAAAAACAACAAATATTGGAGAGGTTGTGGAGAAACGGGAACCCTCATTCACTGCTTGTAGGAATGCAAACTGGTGCAGCCTCTGGAAAACACTATGGAGATCCCTCAAAAAATTAAAAATAGACATACCTTATGATCCAGCAATCCCACTATTGGGCATCTACCCAACAGACATGAAATCAACCACCCCAAGGGGCTTATGCACCCTTATGTTCACTGCAGCATTATTCACTATAGCCACGAAGTGGAAGCAACTCAAGTGTCCCTTGACTGATGATTGGATAAAGAAGATGTGGTATATATACACAATGGAATACTACTCAGCCATAAAAAAGACAGAATTGTCCCATTTGCAACAACATGGATGGACCTAGAGGGTATTATGGTAAGTGAAATTAGCCAGAGAGAGAAGGACAAATGCTGCATGATTTCACTCATGTGTGGAATATGAATGAACACACGGACAGAGAGAACTGGCTGGTGGTTACCAAGGGGAAGGCGCATGGGGGGTGGGCACAAGGGGTGAAGGGATGCATCCATATGGTGAGGGACAAATAATAATGTACAACCAAACCCCCACAATGTTATAAACTATTAAGACATCAATAAAAATGAAAATTAAAAAAAAAGAAGTTGCCTTTATGAAGAAATACTACAAAGCAGAAACTGCAAAAACTCAGAAGAGATGTAAAATAAATAAATAAATAAATGGACAAGCTGGAAGAACCATAAAACAAGCAGAAGACAAAATTTACAGAAATGAAGAATAAATTTAAAGGAAAATAAAATAATAAACAAATGTTTTTTAAAACACACCAAAATGGAGATTGGGGAAAATATAGGTGAATATTTTATAAACTTGGGATGGGAAAGGTTTTCCTAAACATGACCAAAAAAAAGTAAAAACAATAAGGAAATATTGGTGAATCTGATTATATTAAAATTAAATATTTCTGTTTATGAGGAAAATGTAAATAAAATTAAATTCTGGGAAACATTTGGAACATACGTGCTAAAAGTTGACCATCTTTAGACACACATATATTTTACAGTAAGAAAAATATAACACCTCAATATAAAAAAGTCAAAGGATATAAACAGACAAGCTAAAAATAAGAAACCCAAATGGTCAATGAATATATGAAAAGATGTTCAGCTTTACTAATAAAGAAATGCAAATCAAAACAATGAAACAGCGTAACTAGAATGGCAAAGATTAAAAAGAATGAAAGTACCCAGTTAGGTAAGAGTGTGGGGGAAAGGACACTCATGCCTAATTGGTATGAATTTATAAAAATGTGCATACTCTTTGTCCTAGTAATTATACATCTTGAATTTTCCTAAGGAAATAATAGAATACGTGCAGGAAGGTGCATGAACCAGGAGTTACTTAAAAAAAAAAAGCACTAATTATAACAGCAAAGAATTGGAAACAAGTATATCAAAAGATAATTGATAAAATTATGACATCCATACAGTGAAATACTATGCATTTAAAATGATGATGTAGATCTATATTTCTTGACATTGAAGGATGCCTACAATATATTAAATATAAAAGCACAATCCAAAACAGAATGACAAGTACAATTTTTGTAAAGAAAAATCATTTAAATATTTGTATGAGTATAGATAGGAAAAGAAAGCCGTGTATGGATAAAACTACCAAAATATTAAAACTGGTAACTTCTGGGCAAACATTTTATGATGAGTTTTGCTACTTCAAAAATCAGAAATAAGATATTTCCATATTTTTAAAAAGCACACAAAGGATTGTGGCAACATCAAAATAAGACCAAGGTCTAAATTAGTGTTTCTCAGCAGGGGTAATTTGCCTCCCAGGATGCATTTGACAATGTCTGGAGACATTTTTGGTTGTCACAACTGGGAGGAAGTAATATTAGTATATAGTGGGTAGAGGCCAGAGATGCTGCTCAACATCTTACAATGCAGAGGACAGCCCCCACAGCAAAGAATCATCCCACCTACTATGATAGTTGTGCTGAGCCTGAGAAACCCTGGTTTAAATGGAAATAAGATAAGACCTGTTTATAAGAAACAAATAGTGAGAAAATGCTGTGTTGACTCTTTATGATTAGCTCACACCAGAAATTTCAAGGACCTGTTTCAAACACTTCAGCAGTTGCCTTACATTCAGAATCTCCATAAATCCCTGTGGGAACCAGCAATCTACTGCACCTACCACCATGCTCTCCACATAGCTGGAAGTGTGGTGCTTGTCGAGTCAGCCTTGCAAAGTCACTGAGAGCCAGCCTCAGCTTCCAAGTCAGAAGAGGAGAGCTGTAGAGGCAGAAACCTCGGAGATGGAGGGGAACGGCCAAGAGGGTGAATGTGACATTGCACTCTCTGCCTCCTCTCTGTGCCTGAGGGAAGAAGCTGCTGCCAGGAAAGGCACTGCTCATTGGGAAACCATCTCTATCTCACTAACCTCCTTGTGGATCCTCATAACCAATGGCTTCCCAGAAGAAAGATCTAGATATTGGGCTTTTGATCACCAAAGTGTCTTTTTTTGAGTCCCTAGCAAGAATTTACTCACAAAAGTTTTATTGGGAGAGAAAGAATTTTCTAAATTCTTTAAGCTCCAATTAATGTTTCAAGATTCAGACTTTGCTGACTTCCCCATCAATCCAGGGATAGGGAGAAGTAAGGCTGTCTGTAAGGGAGATCCCTGCCATGCGGGAAGGGAAAAGACTACACTTCTCATATTCAGAGAAGGTGAGAAGGAGAGAAGAGAAAGGATGAGCAAGAAGATATACCTGTACTGGTAACCTGCTCCAGACCAAATCCCAGAGGAGAATAAATCTAAACGAATATGAAGGAACCTTGGAACTAGTTGCTTCTTTTACCATTTATAACCTGGGGGAGCTGAGAGCCTCCAAGAAGAGGTCATGTTGCATGTGCTAGGAAGAAAACAGGTAGATGATATACCTCCCCTGGTCCCCGGTGCCTGAGTGGAGTGTGTAAGGGATCCAGACACTGATGTGTGCCCTGGGAAGGGACAAACAGGCACTGAGATGACCAGTGGACACCCTGAGGCCTGGGATTGGGAGATGTCAAGGATTTCAAAACTGTGGGCAAATGGCAGGCTATGGGTTCCATCACAATATCCAACACCCCCGGTACGACCAGTCAGTAACACTTCAGAGGACACAAGATCTCGGAGCAGGAACCAGGGAGGGCCCAGAAGAACTGTTCCCCTACTATGTGGATAAGAGATCCCTGAGTTCCTTGTGGCCCCTTGAAGCCTCCCCAACCTCAAATGTATGCAGACACCATCTTGGAGAAGAGAAAGGGGAGAAGGGAGAAATTTGAAGATGGAGTATGTACTTGAAGGAGACTATGTGAATTGAAAAGGACTGAAATAATGTGAATTGGCATGTGTGTGTCCCTCTGCCCTCCTTCACTACCCATGGCATAGAGTCCTCACAACTAGGATTAGATCAGTGGTGGAATATTTGAGAAACCTACATTTGCATGCGTATCTGAGCAGTTGCATGCAAATGTGTTGCCCCTTTTCAGGGTTCCCTCAGGAACTGAACAGTGAACCACCTGCACATGTGTCTGGACTCTGTTGGAAGGAGCAACTCTGATTTTAGTCGAAGTTATAGCCAAGGGGGAGCACTTATTTCTACCCCCATGTCTTTCTTTTATTTTATACACACACGCACACACACACAATTAAGGCTTTTGTTTTTAAACAATTTGAAAGTAGTAAAACAACTCTAGGAAAAAGCTTTAATAAAGAAAATAGAATCATAAAATCTCACCATCCAAAATTCTTGCCTTGTATTTCTTTCCTTTTTTCCTGTTAATTCTTAACCTTGGTTGCCTTACTGTTTTACTTTATAATCTCATAGCTTGTGCTTTCATCTTAAAACTTATCTTTCTAGTTCCACCTTTTAATTTTTTATCTATTAGGCTTTCAGGTTTTTTAAAAGCTATTTTTAAATTTCATTTTATTTCCATATTATCTATTAGGCTTATTTATTTAAATTATTTTTGTAATATTCTTCCCCCAAATCTTTTTTTCTGTCTTTACATGGACAAGTTGAAAAAAAAATGGGGGCGTGCAGCAGCAGACAGGGTCAAGCGATAGAGGGGAGAACAGAAATTTTCTCCTCAGCCTCCTCCATGCATTTTTGGGCCCTAGGACAATTTTCGAGAGAACCTCATCTATTATTTACACTTCACCGTGGTGCAGAATTTCTACCATGCCCCATGCCACCTCGTGGTATTGAACTTCTCACTAGATATGCATGGCATGTGGCATGGTAGAAAGTCCATCCTCGGGATCCCGGTGCCCTTTCACAGCAGCTACTTCCCATCCATTTACGTACCAGGAGATTCACCTCCCTCCCAAACATTGGCTAGATTGAAAGATTTCTAATATAGGACTTTTTTCTTTTGTTTTTGTTTTATTTAATGGTATCACTTGGACCTCTGTCAGGTGTTGGGAATTCAGGCATGCCTAGAGGGCAGATAGTAAAGCAAGTGAAAGATCTCCCCTTTGCATTCTGCTTATCAACCATGGATCCCAGCAACATGGTAGAGGCTTAGGTGCCATGAACTTTCCTCTTCCTCCTAGGATAGAACGAGTTGCAACTTTTGGGAGTCTCATGTTTTGACAGTGCCTCAGGGTTTTTAGCCTTCACTGCTTCTTTTGAAACAGTGTTTTAAAATTTTTCTTGTTGTGAGCTAGAGTAAAAATGCCTTTGGTGATCGAATACACACACACACACACAAACATATACACATATACATAAATGAAACATTTTATCAAGTAATACCCCTATTTCATATGATAAAGTTAAAAAGCAACAAAGCTAATATAAATGTGATTTATTATTTTGTCACAACATTATATTCTACCTCTTCTTTGTTTAATTCTTGTAAAAACATACTAAACTGACTTCTTTACTCATACTTTGCAAATGGGAGTTTGAAACACTAAACAAAGGGTTTTCCCCAAAGAGTTAGCCTTGCTGCCAAGTAATATAAACAAATGTAACAATAGCTAACATTCATTAAGATCTAGTATATGCCATGCACTGCTCCAAGGGTACTTTGGATGATAACCCTGTGGCAAAAAAATGTTATTTTTATTCCGATTTTTGTGTTTTATATGAGGAGAAAAGCATATAGAGATTAAGCAGCTGCTCAAGATTGCACAGCCAATAGGAAACAGACCTCAGATTCAAACCCAGGCTGTCTGGCTCCAAAACACACTTATTCACTACTTTGCATTTTTCTACCCCTATCCATTTTCAGAGAAATTAAAGTGAAATCTCCCCTCATCCTAATCACTTTAAAGGGGAGGACTCACAGGGTGACTTTACCCTAGCTACCTAACTTCTTCTGGGTCCCCTGGAGATGTTTCACCAGTGAGCATAACTCCAGTCCAGTGACATGGGTGACAACACCAGTCAGGAAATATTTGTCTTGGCCTCTCAGATCCAGGATGTGGCACAATGAACAAATACACAGTCTTAGAAATAATATGCCACCAAGAGATAAACTCTTTTAGCCTGGTAGAATTCCTGGCAAAAATTCTCTCCAATTCATCTTCTACATTACAATCAGAGGTATCTTTATAAACACAAATTTTAGCCTGTTACTCTTACCCTTCAAATTTTCTGTGACTCTCATCATCCACTCAGTAGAGCTGAACTAAATTATGATAATTATGGTTGGCCATGATCTTTCCCCTATTTAACTCAAATCTCACTCTGTGGTTCCCTATGCACAAAACCTAAATCTCATATTCTTGCTTTTATGTAAGTTCCACCAGAGGAGAATGTGAGAGCTTCACCTATGTAGACATCCCAATGGCCAATCATTAGGACAGAAATAGAGTTGAAGAGACTAACAGTGATCCAGAAAATAAAAAACAGAGAAACAAGGGAATGTGATCTGGGTGTTGGTGGTGAACACCAACAATGAAGAGAAGTAGTTGAAAAGTCTGGTGACATGAGATTCAAGAATGAGTGTTTTAGGAAGGAGGTATAATGATCTGCAAGAAGCAAACAGGAGCAAAGAAGATAGCACTCTCCTTAAGAAGCCTGCAGAGGAAGCAGTATCCTGGAGGGACAGAAAGATTTCTTTGGAAAAGACGTTGTTTACAGAGGGAATTTAAAGTTTAAAGGAGACAAAAAAAATCCAGTTTAATATCATTTTCCCCATCTTCACCAGCAAAATTAAGTACAGCCTCTAGAACATGGTAAGAGATGGCTCAAGCAGGACTATTCCTATTACTAGTATAATAGTACAGGGTGGTTTACAGAAGCAAACCAGAACCTCTTTCAAAATGTTTTGATAAATATCCTCTAATGCTACCTTGGGCTTGCCACTCTCAAACATACTAGGTAAGAGAGTGAATCGGCACAGCCTCTGTGGAGAGTTACTCGATATGATGGTTAAATTTTATGTGTTAGCTTGGCGAGGCCAAGGTGCCCAGTTGTCTGGTCAAACACTAGTCCAGACATTGCAGTGATGGTATTTTGTAGGTGTGATTAACATCTACAATCAGTTGACTTTAAGTAAAGGAAATTATCCTCAATAATGTGGGGGGAGCTCATCCAATCCGTTGAAGACCTTAAGAACAAAAACTGAGGTTACCCTGAGTAAAAGGAATTCTGCTTCATGATCATAACATAGAAATCCTTCCTGGAGAATGACATCATCAAGATGGCGACATAGGACATTCCTGACTTCGGTCCCCCTCACAAGAAGACCAACTAGCAACTATTCATAGATGAGACACCATTGTGAAAATCCCAGAACCCAGCGTTGAGGCTCAACCATTACCGTGGACCACAGAGACCAAGAAGGACCACATCAGGAGGGTAAGGGGAACAATTAACTTTGACCACATCACCCCGCTCCCAGGCCAGCACAGCACCACACTGAAAGGGCCCCCTCAGTCTCTGGTTTCTCCAGTGGGAAAAAGAGCCCAAGGTGGACCTCCAGCTTCCCCAGCATTGTGGGACCCTTCCCAGGAGGCCACTTGGGTCTCGCTTCCTGTGGATCACCGGAGGAAATCTGTGGAGCACGACCACTGGGGATCAGATAGAGACAGAGAAGGGATCAGGGCTTGCAGCAGCCAGGGCTCAGATCTTGGTGAACTGTGTTCCTGCTTGCATAGGCACCTAAGCAGAGATCCCAGCCAGCAGCTCTGCCCATCCACGAAAGGTGGGGAGTTGAAGGATGTCACACATCTAAGCCGTTCAAAACAGGATTGCAGGCAGGAGGAGGGCAGTGGGAAAAAATTGGGGGTCAATAAGGGTGGGGGAGGATGAGGAGAGAAGAAGCGTCTCCTTGGTTCAGGCAGGAAACATACAGCAAGTGCCAGAAATGTGACAGATTTGTCACAAATATGTGAACGTACCTCAAGAATGGGACCTGAGTTCAAAACACTCAAGTGTTTGCTCACATTATGGACCCTGTGCTTAGCACAGAGCCTGGAACATATTAAGTATTTGTTGGCTGAATTAAAAGTGAATGTATGAATGAATTAGCCATATAAATTTTTTTTTTAAATCCTTCCTGAGTTTCTAACCTACCAGCCTGCTCTACAAATTTCAGACCCCAGACTACAACATCCACTCTTGCCTGAGTTTCCAGCCTGCCAGCCTGCCTTGCAGATTTCAGACTTGCCAGCCCCCACAATTTCATGAGACAATTCCCTGTTTTTAACCTACAGATGTACTCAATGCATAAGTGAAATAATACGTGCACAAGATTCTGCAGTACCGTAGACACAGTGAAATGCCCTTTACTGAAATATTAGCTGAAAAATTATGGCACACTCATACCTAGAATAAATGCAGCCATAAAAAAAGAAAGCTCTTTCTATTCTTACATTGAATTTCACCCAAGATAATATTAAGCGAAAGAAGCAAGATACAGAATAGGGTGTATGGATGCTACCATTTGTATGAAAGGAGGGAGGAAGTAGAGTAATACACACAAACACTGTCTCTGGAAGGATATATAAGGAATGAGTAATATTGGTTGTTTCTGGGGGATCAGAATATCCTTTTGTAACTTTGAAATTTGATACCATATATCATGAAAGCAAATCAATTTGAAATGAAATAAAAGGACACACCATACAACATTTTTAAGGAAAGGATGCAGAATCCTGGGTAGGAATTCGTACGCAATTGATCACGGGCTTGTGATTTCTCTGCCCTCTAGAGGCTGCTTTTAGAACTTGACATGACAATTACTGTGATCCCCTCATCAGCAGGCTTCCAAATAGTCTAGGGGCACAGGCCTGAAACGGCCGCTCACAGGATGGTTTTCCTCTGGCTACACACCTTCATTTCAGCTGGTTCCTGTGATGGTGGCAGTCAATGGCTATGACTGTGGGAAGAATCAGAACTTGAATGAACCACAACTCTACTGAAATCTCTCCGAAACAGAATCACACATGTGAAAATAGAACTGAGAGTATGTCTTCAGTCACTAATGAAATACTGATACTTCTTATTACTCAATTTCGGTCAAAAATATAAAACTAGAATATAAAATTGTAGAATGATTATTTATTTATATTTATTAATATAGTCTTTGACGCATAAATGAATTACGTAATAAATTGTGATGTTGGAGTTTAAATCGTGGCACACTCAAAATGTACGGAAAGAATTTTATAATCATATCTTCTCACTGTGGGCTGCAGCTGAATAACGTGGAAAATAATTTTTTTAACTTTAATTTTTTGAAATTTAAATATATATTATAATTTAAGAATATAACAAACACATATTTCCACCATCACACAATCACTGTCAATATTTTTCATATTTGCTTCCAACTAACTTCTTTTTCTAAAAACTAAGATGTGTTTTCCGATCAGAAAATGACCACATACTCATTACTGACAATTTAAAAATATGAAAAGTTTAACAATATTGAGTTAAACTAAAACAATATGAAATTGGCAGAAATAGGTTTATTGTTTCATAACGAGAACTTTTAAGTCAATGCAAATATTCATAACTTTTAAAAATCTCCTCTAAAAGGTCACCAAAGTCTGTTTATTTAATCCCATTTTAATTGATGTTAAGTTCTATGCAAATTATTCCATAAGGACGTATTTCAGTAAGGGTTTAAAGGAGGAAGAAGCAACCTATTTTATGTTCATTGTGAGTGTTCTAACAATCAGCATTGAACAGTATTAAGTAGCCGGGAGCAAACAGATTGGTTTAAGTGCTTTGTAAATCCAGTTAAAGACACACATTTGGATTTTGCCGAACACAAACTCTCACCATCTGACCGTTAAATGCTGCCGATCCTCAGGTTCTTTCCTAGACATTGTGTCCTCTATGAACTCTTAGCGCCACTTCCTTACATTTTCCTGGTTTAGTTGTCACCAGTATGCCAATGACACTTGGGTCACTGTCTCCAACTCTGGACCCCCCACTGCGCTCCAGGCTTGCTGGATCTTTCCGTATGAATATTCCCTGGCTGCATCAAACTCAACATGTCAAAAAGTGAATTCACGATCGTTCCCCCAAAACTGTTTCTTCATCAGGGTCCTCTATTACCCACTCAGTCGACCAGGAGCCAGGAACCAATCCTTTGCTCTTCTCCCTCCTTGCCTTCATATCAAATTTCTCAAGGCTGTCCAATTTTCCTACCTCGGTATTGTCAAATTCTCCTGCCCTAGATCAGGCCTGAACATCTCCTACCTGCACTCTTTCAGTCACTTCCTAATTACTCTTCCTGTCTCCAGCCTTGCCTGTCTCTGCATTCATCTCCAGTGCAATCAGAATGATGGGTCCCATATGCGCTCCTGGAGAGAAACTATCACTTGAGGTAACACACATTGGTCTATGAAAAAAGCATGAAGCCAAATAATCCTACTCTATCTCGAGGTTTATTAAATATATATTTTTTAACATATGGAGAACTTTGTAATAAAATAAAAGTTTACAAATGCCTGACATAAAAATCTCTTACCAGGACATAGGTATCTCATTCAGGAGTTCAACTCATCCAATTTCCCATTGAAAACAGGGCCTCCACATTGTACAACTCCAGGGGCAGTGAATTCTGTGGGAGGAGAGCCCCTCCAATGACAATAGTGCCCCCCAGGGTCGGCAAAAGAGCAGTACTGACTGGATGTACCCCCTCTGTGCTGGAATCTAGTCTCTCAGCTGCTTGCTTTCCCATCAATTTTACTTCCCATTTCCTTCCACTGCTGAGGACAAGTGGGATCTCTGCCCTGGCCTGATGCTTCTGGGGGCTCTTGTGTGATTCCCCACTATCACTTGGATCTTTAACTGCCCAGGGCTCCTTCTGACGCCAAAAGAACCTTAGAAACCTCACTGCTGGTGGCTGCTGAGACCTCACAAAGTGGCAGAACCAGAGTGGGCTGTATGGGAACTGGAAAGTGGGGGGGATGTGAGTTGACCCCAATGAGCTGAACCTAGAATTGATTTCCTCGGGGAAATAATGCTGTCATCCCAGTTATATACTGTTATTCATGCCATAATTAAGTATAGAGGTGCTAAATATGACTATGGGGGTCATTCTGGAAAATTAAGCTACTACATTAGCGCTATGGCTGTTAGAAAATGCATTCTGAACTGACTTACAAAGGAACATTTAGAGTGTCATCCACTGATATTTGAGCCCAAATAAATGAATCTTAGAATCATGTTAATGTTTAAAAATCCATTTGAGGCATGGCACACACGAACAACAATTTCCATCTTCACTAATATGTGTACTTTCAAATGTTTTCTGTAGTACACCAGAGCAATTAGCATGGGTCATTTACAAGAGTGCCATATTCCTGTAATAGGCTGCCACTGAGGTCAGACTTAGAATATATTTTTGGAGTAATGTAGACAGAGCTACCCATCTGTGGTCATTTTCTAATGTTATTCCTCTTGCCCATTTGCTCCAGCCTCACTGTATTTCTTGTCATTTTTTGAAAACACCAAGGTCTTGCCCACCTTAGCGTATTCCTATTGTCTGCAATACACTTCCCAAAGTTTTCACTTGGCTCTCCCCATAGCTGCCTTTTCCCTCTCTTCAGAGACATCATAGCTGAGAATCCAATTTAAAAGAGGCTCCCCAAAACAACAATCACGTAGAGACAGAGATTGGATTGGTGGTTACCAGAGGGGAAGAGGGGAGGGAGGAGAGAGAAAGGGGAGAGAGGGCACCTGTGTATGGTGATAGATGGTATTTAGTCTTTGGGTGGTGAACATGATGTAGTCTGCACAGAAATTGAAATATAATGATGTACACCTGAAATTTATATAATGTTATAAACCAATGTGACCTCCATAAAAGATAAAATAAAATGATAATTATGAAATAATCAAATACAAAAAAGAAATGTGCAATATGTCAATTATATTTCAATAAACAAAAGAAATATGCATTTTCAATTCTTAAAAAATAAAGTAGCCTCCCCTCCAACCCCCTTGCTCTGCTTTATTTAAGACACAAATTTACCTGAAATATATCTTTATTTACTTGTTTGCTTATTTTCTGCTTCTCCAACTAGAATGTAAGACTCGTGAGGGCAGGGAATTTGTCCCTCATCTTCACTGCTGAAACCCCAAGTGCCCAGCATGGCACATAGGAGACATGCAATAAATATATTATTTTCAGGAGTGAACAAATTAATTTGCCATTCTTCATATTGTGTCTTCTTTCTTTCCTTGGTCAGATTTGTTAGACTCTGTAATTAATCTCTTCAAAATGCCATGTGGTGCAAACAATAGTGCAGTGGTTAGGAGAACAGATTCCTGAATCTGGTTGGAATTCTGGCCCCAGGACTTACTGACTTTATGACCTCGAACAAATTATCTCACCTCAATGTCTCCATTCCCCGTTGATAAAGTAGGGGTAACAGAAGAATTTTCCTCATTGGATCTGATGACAGTTAAATGAGCTAATGCATATAAAGCTCTTAGTAGGGTGCCTGCATATTGTCTAAATATTATTAAACCCATTGTGTATATATGTGTGTATGTGTGTGTACTCACACACAGAGCTTTGCTTCCTAATTAATTTGTACTTATCTTTTAAAATGTGCTTTCTAGTGTTTTGGGGTTGTTCATTTTCTAAATTCTGAAACTGGATCTTGGGTGGTCATTTGCTCTAATTTTCTGGCTTCATCTTCTCTGATTACTAGTCCTGCTCAAATATCTTATTGTCCATTTTAAAAAATAGTCAAGTATTTCCCAAGAGTGGCTGATAGAGTATCAAGTGCTTGGTTTTAAAAAAAAGAAAGCGTTTTCCTAGGGCTTCACTATTGATCAAGAGCCTCTTGGGATGGGGGCCAGGAACATGTATTTTAAACAATTTCTCCAGATGATTCTTGTGTGCCCCAGAGTTTGAGAACCACCAAATGAGGTCAGTGGGTATTGGCCTCTGGTGGAGGTTTGCTCAGACATGTAGATCAGTGTTCCCCTGCAGGAAGCCCTGCTCCCTCCTCGTCTCTCTCCATCTCCCCCCTGCAGACAGCTCTCTGCCGCGTGTACCAGATGGGCCCAGAGGAACAGAACCACAAATTGCTTTATTATATGTTGGCCTTGACTGGTATTCCTGAAGTCTTTGGGCATTTCTTTCTGAGTGCTTCCTTGGTTTATTTTCTATTTTTATTTTTACATTTTTTCCAGTTTCATTGAGATATAATTGGCATACAGCACTGTATAAGATTAAGATATTCAGCATACTGACTTGACTTACAAATATCGAGAATTGATTACAATAAGTTTAGTTAACATCCATCATCTCATATAGACACCAAAATAAAGAAAAAGAAAAAATAGGTTTTTTTCCCAGTGATGAGAACTCTTAGGATCTACTCTCAGCAACTTTCAAATATATCATACAGTAGTATTAACTAGAGTCATCATGTTGTAAATTACATCCCCAGTACTTATTTCTCTTATAATTAGAAAGTTTGACCACCATCCTCCAAGGTGGAAAGTACTTTGGTGGTTTTAAACCAACCTTCATTGTTTAAAAAAGAAAAAAAAAATGGCCTTGCTTGGCTGAGGAGCCTGTTTTACTTGCAACACTGTTTGGTGGACAAATTTACCCTCCAAATCCTTTTATAATGTATACATATATCAAATCGTTACATTGTGTACTTTAAACATAGTACAATTTTATTTGTCCATTATACCTCAATAAAACTGGAAAAAAATTTACCCTCCAGCTCTGCCACTCTCGGCAACCTTTCATGAAGAAAACTTCAGGGAATTTCCTATCTTGGCCAAAACCAATCAGTTCATCCAGCCCTTGTCCCCCTAAGCTGCAGAGAATTTGCTGGGACTTCAGTATCACCCCCACTTGCCATCTACCACAACTGCCAAACAGTTCAGTTGTGAGTTGACTTCTGGAGTCTTCTTTCCTTTAGCTCAAATTGTGCTTCATCTGGAAGATCCTCTTCGTGATTTATCATCTGCAGTTGAGGACAACATTAGCTTTAGCCCTGCTACAATTTTCTGCTCTGTTATTGCTTCTTTGGGGGATTTTCAGCGGCCGTGGGGAAGATATTTATTTGATCATCTATTAATACTGCCATCTTTTCCCAGAGAGCAGTTTTTAGAAGGTAAGTCTCCTGATAGAATAGTTTCATTGCTATGATTTATTCTCATCTCAAAGAACTAGTTATGGGCAAGAACAGGAAAGAAATGTTCAGGCTCCATCTTCATATACCTTGAGAATTCTGGAGGGAGTTGCTGCTGTCTGGAAGGCATAGAGAGGCCATGGGTCAGAAGGCATGCTTCAGACCACCTGCAGGTGTCAAGCCTGGGAAAGGTTTATATCCCCAAACCTGGAACTAAGATGGAAGGGCTCGTGCCTGCAGAGGCTGTCTGGGAGCAGTGCGTGCTAGCGAAAGGCTGTGGAGCAGGCAGATTTGAAACTTTTACTGAATTTGTCCCCAAAAGGAGGATCTTAGACTCTGGTCATTACTGACATCAGATAGTCTTGTTCATAACATCATTATTAAAAATAGCCCTTTTGATCTCTTTTTCTGTTTTGCTTATAAGTAGGCCAGGTTCTTCAAAAGGTGAGATCTGAAGGTAGCGCATACTAGGGCCACATCTTATTACCACAGGCTGTTCCAGAGAGATAGGCCACTAGAATTTCTTTATTTATGGAGACAGCTGGATATGATCACAAGTAGATGGGCCAGGCATTCAGAGCCTGAAGTGCCAGGACATGCCTAACCTTCCAATCCTTTAAAAATAGGAACTGAAAATCCAGTCCCATGTTTACTTATCAAATGTGGCTCTGGCCCTCAAATTCAGACTGCTATATTATACTCAAATTGCTTCATCTAGCCAATTTTGAGAGCCAACTGATGACCAAAGAAGGTCCCATTACAAAGTGGTATTTGTTAATAGAGCCCCAGGCCCCAAAATGGGATTTCTCGGGTACCCGTAACAGGGTAACCTAATAATTCTCCCTCTTCGTCACAAACCTATTTCATCTGAGATTTTTTTCAAATTCATTTACTTAAGGAATTAGATCATTCATTACAATTAATTTGGCAAGCAAAGACAGCCAGCTGCTCAAGTGCGATTCCAAATTTTCTAACAAATTGAATAAACTAATTTGTTTGTTGATATGATTATGGAATTAGCAAAATGGCCTGTTCCTCAGCATGAAAAATTAAGATCCAAATCATTTCATTGTGGCTTATCTCTGTTACAAATTAAATGAAATGGAGAATCTATGATCACAAACTGAAAAAAATAATTGCTAAAAAATAAAGACCATTCGAACATAGTTTGAAACTTCTAACTAGTTGTGAGCAAGTTAGTTAGTTCTAACTAGTTGTGCAAGTTGTGATCTCCGCGTGGTCGTCATGCTTTCTCTCTAATATGGAGCCCACATCCCACTTTAAATGGTGCTGATCCTTCCTAGACCTCTGTTCTCAAATTGCCTTCCCCTCATTATAGAAATCTTATTTTTAACAGGATAAAGTTTCATTGAGACCTTATATTATATCTGTACACATTTCCACTATTTGCAATAGCTTTTCAGGATTCCAGGAAAATGCTAAAGAGAGTTTAAGTTTATTGTTTTCCCATCATTTGAATTTAAGGGAGATTAATTTGCAGAAATGACACTTTTTATTCAGTGGAATATCCTGTGTGCAGCTGAGGAAAGAGAAATGCTTATTTTCATGCTGCTCCCAGTTCCACAAAGAGGAAGGAACAGTATTGAACATTTCAAGCCTCTTCTCCCAGCCTCTAACTCCCTTTTGCCTTGAGACTAGGCAGACTCACCTGTTTGTAGATAGTGGGGGCAAAGAATGGGCTCACCTACGGTTCTTTCTGCAGCTTCTCCGTTTCTCCTTCAGCTCACTGGTGAGCCATGAATAGCAAAGACTGAATATACCAAGGAGGGGCCTAGGCCTGCTGTTGGGGGTGGGCCTGGGGGTCCAGAATGTTATGGTCTGCAGTGGCTGGGCCTGAGGCAAGCTAGGATCCTCTGTCTTCAGGGGAGTGGGCGAGAAAGCTCTAGATTTGGGATCGGACAGGAATATAGGCAAGTCTACTCCACCTCAGCATACCTGATAATTATTTGGGATAATTATTTGATATTGTTCTGTAAACCTTAATTAATTCCTGTGTCGGTTTGTTCATTTTCAAATTTACTAAAAGGCCAGAAGAGGAATATTTATATTTCTTGAGTTGGCGTACCCCCACTCACCCACCCTACCCCCAATCACCAAATCATCCACTTCATAGCCCTGAAGACTCTGAATTAAAAGATTACTGGAAGTTATTTCTCTACATTTCACCTTAAATAACATTAGCCTAAGGGAAAAAAGGATTACTAAAATTCTGAGTAAGCATCTAAATTCAAAACTAGATATCACCATCCTGATATTTTGAATTAGGTATTCAACCATTTTTCCCCCAATCTGTTTTATGTTCTTCCTAAAAATAACAGTAATAAATGCCAAATATTTTACCCTAGATTATCATGAGCTAGATGATTCTTTTCTGGGGGATGCTTCTCCTTGCCACTGGGCTAGGCTCCGAGAACATCAGGTCTGAAGTAAACAACCACATTATGGTCTAGAGCAGTGGTTCTCAATCTTGGTTGCACATTAAAATCAACAGGGAATTTTTTTTAAATACCTATGCCTGAGCCTCTCCCAAAGACTCTGATTCAGTGGTATAGGGTGGAGTTTGAACAGCAGTGTCTGCTTAAGGTTCATCGAATGATTCTCATGTCAAGCCAAGATGGAGACCTCTGAGCCAGTGGTAAATGGCTCCTAAATTTGAGTATACATCAGAACCACCAATGAGGCCCCTCCTCAGACTTCCTGAATCAGAATTTCTGGTATGGAGCAACCTGTATTGTTAAATGTTCCAGTGGAGCCCTGGACCAGCATTCGGGAGTTTCCAGAACTGATTTCCACTTCTCCTCTCATATACCTTCCATGATCTTTTCAGACACTGTCATCCCACCATCTGCTGGATCTCCAGTTCAAGCCCCAATCGCTTCACGTTTAGGTTCTTCTAATGGGTCTGTCTTTTCCCTCCTTCAGTTCTTCTTGAAACTGCCACAAGATTGGCTCCATAAATGTGACTTTGTTGCAGATATTTTGACAGAGAATACATTTTGCCACTTTGCCAAATCAAAGTTTCCTCGTCAAAGCATAAAATCACTTTTTTAAAAAACTGCTTCATACTAAGTACAGAACTTTACCAGACATTCCTGGCCCTAAATCCATTCCTAACTTTCAACAAATTGAGATCAGGGTCATATCCCAGCTATGGCCCTTTTTCCTCTCTCTGACCCATCAGTATCTGTAACTCCTTGCCTAATTCCATCGGGAGCCACCTCATTCTCAAGCCCATCACTGATGCCCACCCCCGGGATATAAATCAGCAATGGTTCAGGGCTGAGAGGAGGATTAATATTCTGTAGATTACTTAATGACCTAAAAACTTGGGAGTTTAGTGACTTTTTCCCCCTAGGTCACACCAAAATCTCTTCTCCCCCCATCCTCACTGCTGCTCATCCACCCCCGACCCTCCCCAAGCTTCAGATTCTGCATGCCCTATCAAAGCTGCGTGCAGCTCAAGGAATAATTCCAGGTGCCACATCTGCACTCTTTGGGGAGGAATCAAGCCATGCTATGGGGTATGTCTGGTCACAGAAGTGGAAAGGGACATTTTCAAGGAAGAAAAAGCTGGTAGAGCACAGGAATTCAAGCTGGTGTTGACGCTGACCATTGCTACAGAAGGTTGTGTAGCTGATAGCTTAGTTCAATTCATTGCACTGGACTCACTTAGGCTTTGTCACCGTGGGGAGCCCTGTGTCCCTGTGGGCTTCACCCTCTGGTCCAGCAAGACCAGCTGCCCCTTGATCAGCCTGATGATTTTGCTGACTCCCTTTATTTCCCAGACCTGGCCACTATTCCATGCAAACCCCCATTAGGACACACTGTCTTATTTCCCTCGGGTAGCCGCCTCCTCTCCCTCTTCTTAATTCCTTTAACACATAGAACTTTCCCAATTTACATGATTTGTATTTTCTGCCCTTTTGTGCACCTATTCCCCTCATTTCCTTCTACAGAGCCTTCCTAATACATCCTCGAATTAATATTTTCTGATCTGCATTCTCACCCAAATTTCTTCATTGCTTTACTTCCTCTTGGCAAGTAATCTGTGTAGGAATAAAATAGATGGAATCTAGTAGTCTCTCTTACACTAATTCGGATTGTGTAATTGAAGCACAGTTTATTAATCTCACATCATCTGCTGACACGACACAAATTCTGTCAGTAAGTGACTGAGAAAAGCAAATAGTCTGTTCCCTTGTAATTGAAACATATTGTAGAGCATTTCATACCATAGTTCAGTTTTGCAAATACAGCATGAATTCTGTGAGTACAGGCAAGAAGAGAAGCATATTTTTATCTAAAATAAGTCAGTGCTATTTCCCAAGTAATGTTCAAGGCTTATGAACCTCCAAAATCATCAGCAAGATTGTCTGCAATGTATCAGTCACTAAGAAGTTTCTCCATTACCAATGAAGTTCATTATTGTATCCCACAATAATTGCTCTATGACATTCTATAATTAAGTGGCACAGAGGAGGATAATATGGAGCTGGTAAGTTAGATGTAAATTCTTTCTTATGCACACTAATTTCACACCATCACAACTTAAATTGGTGTGCAGCTGAAAACAGATTGCAAGTTTCTTGAAAAACATAATGATCCCTAACTATGTTCACATGTTAATGAACTTTGAGGAAAAAAGGGTGAAACATCTTCCATTGTTGGTGTCCGGTATACAGCAGTCACTCAATAATTATTTATCATATAATGTACTGAAGCCTGATGCTTGCCTTAGTGTCATCCCATTCTCCCTAGAATAGTAATATGAGGCTCTCCTCTTTCCGAAACTAAAACTAACTCTTCAAGGGCCAGCAGGTTACCTAATTTTTTTCCAGTTAACTCCTCTCTTTACATGTTGAGTGGTCATAGGTAAATTGTCTTTTTGGTTCTGCCTGTAACTGTAGAACTTTAGGCAACTTTTCTGGGTTTCATAGTGTCAACCTTAAAAATAAAACAGCCAGTTATTTAACCAGCAAAACGAGTTTATTTGGGAATAGCCAAAGAATTGCAATTAAGGATATGCATGCTATGGCAGACCATAGGCAAATCCAACAAACAAGGGAGAGGAAGGTTATTTTATAGAGAAAGGGAAGGAAATTGAAAGGGGTTGTTTTGAACGAAAGCCCATTGGAGAAAAGCAAGAGTTCAGGGTGGTGATGGCTGCTTGTTGGCTGAGGTGCTGGGGTAGTCATTCCTGTTTGGGATGCAGTGTACATTTCTTCCTGTAATTAATTATTCTTTCCTGTTGACTTCTTTCTGCTGAGGTCTGTAATTGACTATCTTTTCTGTAATTAACCTTGAGTGGCACTGCGTGGGAGCTCCCCCTTCTGGCCGCCTGACTCCATTTTAAACGAGGTTTCTCTTTTTTAATTTTCACAATATTAAACAAGAAGGTTTGATTGGAAGGTCATAACTCCAAGCTCAACACGCTACCCTGTGCTATTTTCTGAGACTCTCAGTGATACGTGCCAAGAGGTGCCATGCTCATCTACCCTTCTTAGTCCTCTTTATCTCTTCCCTCTTTGTACTCCCCTTCAGCCTCATGCCCTCTCTTCCCACCTTCCCACACCCTAAAATGGATAAAACTAAATTCTTACTGTATTGTTAGCAATACAGACCCGTAGGGGCCCTCAGTTCTTGTGAACATGAGCTCTGAGAAATCAGAGATAGGAATTCCTGCTCTGATTCCCCAGAGAGTGACAAAATTGTTAATGGGGTGATGGTGGCAGTGGTATGTGTGGCAGACAGGAAAGTGGGAAATGACAGGTGAGAACTTGGGATGCAATTTGACAGGACTGAGTGCAGGCCCCTGGGCAGCAGGAGAGCACTGGTTACTCAAGTGGGTGGCCGAAGGTTCAGTGAGAACTGGAGACAAAGCAAATTTACCATATTGAAATTCAATTTTACCTACTTGCACAACTTTGCCTAGGGCCAGCAATAGTCTTACCCACTCATGTCTATTAGAAATTAAACACATCCCAGAAATAAAGATACTCCATGAGCTGGGTCTCAGTATTTCATCTAACTTAAAAGTAGGATTTTCTGGAAAAAGCAAGTTATAAATACAAGCAGTCCATACATACACACACCAAGAACATAAGATAAATTAGAAAATATTTATTTGCTCTGTTGATCTCTCCAAAATATCACCTTTTAATAAAGCAAAGCTAAATTTGTTAGAACTGTCTGCCAAAGAAAGAATACAACCTTCACAATTTTAGCAGCATCTCAGAAGGGGGCACTAACAAGAGATATTTATAGCACTCTGGGGTCTGAGCTCAAGTGGTTTAAGATGAGTCTTTCAAGGCAGGGAACTTTTACATATATTTAAATTATACAGAAATACAAAGTTTATTTTTACATATAATATAGAAAAATAACTTTATAACATATATATGTTATATATATATAGTTTAGGTTGGTGGACAAAGCAAAGCAAGGGTCTTGAATAAGTAAACTAGTTAATAAGCAAGGTTTTGCCCAGGTCAGCTATCTGTTATCTCTAATAACTTGATCTGTGGGAATTTTCTGAAGCAAACAGTGAGGTTATTTACTGGTTTGCAACTGTATCTGCTCTAGACAGTGTTTTCAGGAACAACTAAGTCATGTTGACATAGGTGGTCTACAGTCTTAGGTAAGTCATATTGACACACTCATAGCAAGAATTTCTTCAAGAGAGAAGGAGGAAACTTTTAGAGGTGATGGTTCCTTTTATGGTCTTGTTTATGGTGATGATTTCATGGATGTATACTTATCTTCAAACTCATCAAGCTGTATACATTAAATAAGTACAGCTTTTTGTATGTCAACCATACCTCGATTAAAAAAAAAAAAGAATTTCTTTGAAGTATTTGCTTTGTTAGAATTAATGGGTAAACAAGGTGGAGAGGAGACATGGAACATCTAAGAGTGGCTACATTGTTCCACAGAAGAAAGAGCATGGAGCTACCCATGGAAAAGTATGGGGAATGGAGAGGTGGTGCAGGGGCAGCATGTAGAATAGAGAAAAAGACGGGGAGGGATATGAGAGCTTCTGTGAACCTTGGAACTATGAGGAGGGGGAGGGTTATTTAAATACTAGTATTAGTATTTAAATTAAATACAATTATATTAAAATTAGATGCAATTATATTTAAATGCAATATAAATTCTCTGCTTCCAAATTCTCAGGAAATGTTTGGTAAAGACCTACGTGGAGCCCAATTTGTGTTTTCTTTATATGTGTAACCACTCAGAGACTGGCCTCATGGGGAACCAAGGGACCAGGACATTTAGGTCCCTCTTGCTGAGCTCCAAAATGCAGATGCCAGGAAATGTGTACATGGTTGTGGTCGTTGTCCTTTAAAAACAGTAACAACATGGGTGAACCTGGAGGGCATTATGCTAAGTGAAATAAGCCAGACAGAGAAAGACAAATGCATCATGGGGTCACTTATAAATGGGGAAGGGAAGGGAGGGAAAGGGGGAGAGAGGAGGGGAGGGAAGGGAGAGGAGGAGGGAGGGGAGAGGAGGAGGGAGGGGAAGCGGGGAGGAGACGGAAGGTAGAACTCAAAGAAACAGAAAGTAGAAAACTGTTTGCCCGGGGCTAGGGGTGGGGGAAATAGTGAGGTTGGGACAAGGACACAAACTTTCAGTTAAACAATGAATAAATTCTGGGGATCTAATGTACAGCACGGTGACTATAATTGAAATTTGCTGAGAGTAGAACTTAAATGTTCTCATCAAAGTAAATAAAGAAAAGGTAAAAATGGGAGGTGATGGATGTGTTCTTTAACTCGACGGGGGAATCCTTTCACAATGTTTACGTATATCGAACAATCACATTGTACACTTTAAATATCTGACAATTTTACTTGTCAATTATACCTTAATAAAGCTGGGGAAAAATATAATGTATGAGAAAAACAATAATATTAAATGTGAGGGATGATAAAAATTAAATAAAGCGTTTATAGAAAAATAAAAAATAAAAACAGTAAAGGTTGACGAGATTCTTGCATATCGAGGTATACGGGGTAACTATTCGGGTTTGAAACTGATTCGGCTTGAACTAAAAAGCCTGACTTATGGCGTATCGAACATACCTTGCACATCTGCTTAACCTTTAAGGTAAAGAATACACTCTCTTAAGAGAAGAACGCATACTTCCCCTCCTACGCCCTATTGGTAACACCCTATTGGTAAGGCCCGAATTAGTCCCTTTCCAGACTTCATGGTCACCGTTGACCTGCTAATTTGCAACTGAATACCTCTTTGAGATTTTGATGAAAATGTATCCTAGGTGTGTATAATGTAAGTTCTTTGTTCTAAAAAGCTATGAGACTGTACTGAAAACCATGCTTCTCCGGAACGCTTTCTAAGTAAGGCCTTCCTGGGTTATAATCCTCACATTGGCTCAAGCAAACTCAGCTTATTTCTCTTATATATAGAATGATTATTGGTTATTTTGTGTCGACAGGTTGCAAGTCATCTTAAGTCATCCTTCAATAAGAATATATCAGGTTAAATATATTTTAGTTAAGAAAAAAGCAAGCCAAACAACAAATGTTAAAGAGGTTGTGGAGAAACAGGAACCTTAATTCACTGCTGGTGGGAATGCAAACTGGTGCAGCCTATATGCAAAACAGTATGGAGATTCCTCAAAAAATGAAAAATAGAAATACCTTATGATCCAGCAATCCCACTGTTAGGCATCTACCCAACGGACCTGAAGTCAACAATCCAAAGAGGCTTATGCACCCCTATGTTCACTGCAGCATTATTCACTATAGCCAAGAAGTGGAAGCAACGCAAGTGTCCCTTGACTGATGAATGGATAAAGAAGATGTGGTATGTATATATATATACACAATGGACTACTACTCAGCCATAAAAAAAGACAAAATTGTCCCATTTGCAACAACATGGATGGACCTAGATGGTGTTATGTTAAGTGAAATAAGTCAGAGAGAGAAAGACAAACACTGCATGATTTCACTCATATGTGGAATATAAACTAATACACGGACAGAGAGAACTGGTTGGTGGTTACCAGGGGCAAGGGGGTTGGGGGGTGGGCACAAGGGGCGAAGGGATGCATTCATATGGTGACTGACAAACAATAATATGCATCTAAAACTGAACAATGTTATAAACTATTAAGACATCAATAAAAATTTTTTAAAAGCAAGCCAAAAAAGAAAAAAACTTGTAATAAAGATGTTTCTAAGAAAAAAAAAAATGTCAGCTGGTTGATTCTAAGTTCACCCTGAGAGGCCCTGACAGGAAGCAGGTGAAATTTGATGTCTGAAGTTAGAAAGTTTGCTCACAGTTATCAGCATAACCAGTCAAGAAGAAACAGAGACTTCAAATAGTAGGGGGAATAAAATGGGCAAAATAAAGCAGGATTATTACATCCAGACAGTGAAACTATTAGAGAAAAATCAAAACAACAGATCAAGACCAGAAAGGAAGGATTAGATACTTAAAAGGAAATAGTATCCAAAAGAGCAAAATAGAATCAACATTGCAAATGGTGGACAGAATCCACTTCCAAACTAGAAAAATATTGGGAGAAATGCAAAAGGCGAAATGAAAAGAAGAGAGAATGATAACAATAGTTTCACGACTTGAAAGCCTGTCACTGGAAGATGCCATATTACTTGGCATTTTATTTCATTAATAATTCAGAACAACCATTTGCAGTAAATATTTCACCTCTTCTCAGATGAAAAACCCAAGGGTCACTTGCCAAATGTCATATAACTTGTTGGTAGTGGAGTCAGGATTTGAACACAGATGTATCTTGTTCTAAAACTTACATCTGTTACTACTTGTGGTCTATACTGTCATTTTGATGTGTTATTAGAGAAATCCCTGGGTGAAGTTTATTGCCATTAACTACAGATTCTGATGGGAAGGAAAAGATTTTCCCTAGTGCAGAAATAGAATATCTGCAAAATAGAGAGACAGAAGGGTAACTAAGCCTCGTGCTTCTAGATGAACCTGCAGACACATCACATTGACTCAAAATGTAAAAGCAGTCATAACAGGACCCGGCCCGGTGGCGTAGTGAGGTTAAATTCATGCACTCCACTTTGGAGGCCAGGGTTCACAGGCCCAAATCCCAGGCGCAGACCGACGCACTGCTTGTCAAGACACGCTGTGGCGGCGTCCCATATAAAGTAGAGGAAGATGGGCACGGATGTTAGCCCAGGGCCAGTCTTCCTCAGCAGAAGAGGAGAACTGGCAATTGATGTTAGCTCAAGGCTAATCTTCCTGGAAAAAAAAAAAAAAAAGCAGTCCAAATAAACTCCCACGCAATGACAGCCTGATATGTGAAAAGGATTCTGTTTGTTAAAACGAGCATGGCAATTTTTTCTAAATGAGCTGGATAAAATTAAAGTCAGATCAATCCAAAAATCCTAAAAATCAACAAATCCTTAGCTATTAAAAGGTATAGACACTACAAATGTTTCTTAAATCACTAACCTCCTCCAAAGATGCCATGAAGATGTGCTCCCAAACTTCTTCCTAAGGAAATGCTACTGAAACTTTTTTTAAATTACCATTTTTTTTAAGTTAGAGTGCACATACTTTAAAAAGTGGATTTACAAAACAAACATTATATCCAGGAGCACAAAAGCTGGAAGTTCATAGCCAGCCACATAGGCCTTAGAGCATTTTCTTTAAAATGAAAAAAAAAAATAGGTGATGGTAAAGAGAAGATGAGTGAAAGGTAAAAAGTTCTATACACTACATGGAATTTCACTAGGGAAAAAAGCGTCTGAGGCTTTAGGAGGCATAATTTAAATAACCTCGAAGCCCATTACGCAGGTGTTTTTAGGAGCAGCAGATGCTTATGTTCATGTGTGTGTGAGAGATGAGAGGAAACCAAAATAATTGCACTCCCAGGAACAGTGGAAGACTTCAGCCCCAAAGTAGGTCATAACATCAGGCTACAAGGCCAGCTGCTGTGCTGTGCCCACTGTCAGTGGAGTCAAGTGACCGGCTTTCTTAGGATCAAATGATGCGCTTCACCGTCCGTCCCCGAAAGCATTCCTATAGTGAACTGCTCTTGAATGAATCATATAAACTCCTGAGTCCTCTTTAAGCTTTAGTGAAAAGAAATAAAACCTTTTCATAGAAGGATAAAGGAGTTTCTGAGATGTTTGTCTCATTAGAAATTTAATTGCTGTGTATTCAAATATTAGCACTGTTGGGGGCTAGAAGGATACGCTTTGTTTCGTTTTGCTTTGCTTTTTTCCTATTATTGATAGTGATTTCTCCCTTTTCCCCGTAGCCCTTCTGTGGAGATATTGGCAATCAGAATGTTGTAAAAAAAAAAAAAAACAGAATGCCCTTCTAGCATTTATTAAAGAGAGATTCTCGTGGTCTCATGAGTGAGAGAACCTTGCCCCTTCTCAGTCCATCCTCCACACTGGAGCCAAGGCAATCATCTCATTAACAAATCTGACCACGTTTTTCCCCTGCTTAAATCTTTAAATGATTTTCCACCTGAAGGATAAAGGTCCCTCATGATCTGATGTCTTCCTACCCTTGGCCTATCTGCCAACACATCTCCAAAGGCACCCTTTGCCCCAGCCATATCAAACTACATGTGGTCTCCAGAATTGAGGATAATATGCTATTCAACACTTCTTTGCCTTCATATTGGCATTCCCTCTGCTGGAATGTCCTTCCTTCTACCTCCTATTCAGCTTCTGGAAGCCTTTCTTAACTCTTCAGTCTAAATGAGGACCCCTTCTCTGCATCGCACTCTACCCATACCACAAGCATGGCACATGTCACACTCTTTCCACAGTTCACTATGTTTAAGGCTTCTTGAAGACACAGTCTACTTCTCATTCAACTTTGCATCCCCAATGTCTCAGCACACGACTAGGTCTTCATCTGCTAAAGAATGTTGATGGCTTCTGCATTATTCATGGGTCTTTGTTCAAGAGACAAAAATACAATTCCCGCTGATGCAGGCAAATCTAAGGAGTGGGGAAAGGAGGAGGGAGGAGGAGGAGAAGAAAGGAGGAGAAGGGGGGAGAAGGAAGGAGGAGGAGGCAAGAAAGAAAGAAAGGAGGGGGAAAAAAACGCAGTGATTGATCAACTTCCAAAGCCGTTTTCCAGCTACTCTCATCTGCACCAATAGGAGGGGGCTGTGTGGCTCAGCGGGAAGGAACACTTCCTAATACCTTTCTCAGTCCTGGTGGTTTACCTCCTCCCACCTCCTGCACTTGACGAGTCCAGGATTAGGCAGGTGACTTTCCTTTCCAAGAAAGGAAGGAGGAAAGTAAGGGAGGGTGGGAGGGTGAGGTGGAAGGGAGAGATGGAGAGGAAGGAAATAAAAATAAAAAGTGAAGTGGAGGAGAGAGATGTATTGGCTCATGTAACTGAAAAGTCCAGGGATAGAAATCATTTCGGACATTACCGGATCATAGAAGTTCAACCACCATCATTAGTACTTAGTGTTTTTCTTCATTTACATATTTCCCAGCTCTACGTTCCTCAGTTTTGACTTCATTTTCAGTCAGCTCTTTCCAGACAGTGCCATCCTGTGACTTGAAGCTTCCATTCTGCTAGTCTAGGAACTCCAGGGTGAAGTGCTTCACTTGCAAAACAATTCCAGGATTGAGTCTCATTGGAATTACTTGGGCCTCACGTCCATATCTGAAGCAATCACTGTGGTCAGGGGGATAAAATTTGATACTAATCAAACTGGTGTCACTGCCTAATCCTGGACTTGTCAAGTGCAGGAGACGGGAGGAGGTAAGCCCCACCCAAACCACCAGGACCGATAACGGTATTAGGAAGTGTTTTCCCTTTGGGGCCACACAGCCCACTCCTGTTGGTGCCAATAAGAGGAGCTGTAATATTGCTTTGGAAGTTGAGCCACATGACATTTTGTTTTGTTTTTGTTTTTGCCAAACTTGCAGTTTCTTGGGCAATATAACTATTCAGTTTTAAAATTCAGCTCCATGGACCAATAACCAAAGCCGGAGATGTTCAGTCATGGTCCTTGATTCCAGAGCCTTTCTTGTGGGATTTTGTCTCAGCAACAGGCCCCAGTGCTCTGCCATTCTACCTAGTCTTCAACCAATGTCTTCCATCCTGGCTCCCCTAGGGCAGATCCAAACACAGCCCTTCGGCCCTTGCCTTTTGGTTATGTCACAGTGGATGGCTCTTTACAATGGAGACAATTGTCACCTTTTGCAGGCTGCTAAATGTCTGGCAACTGTTTGGGAGGAGCCTAGAGGGATGGAATGAGGCTTCTCTCTGGTCCCTATCTTGTCTTCTGATATATGTTCCACCTCCTAACCTTTGCTAGAAGTAATTTTAGCTGATGACAGTGCATCCCACTCTTCAATTCAGAGAGGCTCAGGTGTCTGACTTTCCAGGTTGTTGGCCGCAGGAAGAAAGGGCCTCATTTAGCAAAACTGCCTTTTCTTCCCTTGCTGCTTTCAGATGGCCCATTTCTACCAAAACTCGTCTTTCTGGTAGGACCTAACTGAAGGCTACAAAATATATTGATCTTACTCTGACATACTGACATTTTTCTACTGTATTTCTTTAACTGTCAACCTTGGTAGCCACATGATCTGAGCACCAAGATAAAATATTGCTACTGCATAACAGAGATTGCCAGATTCTTGCCCCAAATTGAGAAATATTCACTGCCCCATCCCACTTTGACTCAGCCAATTCCTTATTTTAGGATCCGTAATATGTACTCTCTCCCTTCCAGATACAAATTTAGGAATTGTTTAGTCTTATATTCGTTTGCTCAGGCTGCCTTAACAAAACACCACAGACTGGTGGCTTAAACAACAGAAATTTATTTTCTCACAGTTCTAGAGGCTAGAAGTCCCAGATCAAGGTGTCAGCAGGTTTGGTTTCTAACAAAGCCTCTGTCCTCCGCTTGCAGATGACCACTTTCCCACTGTGTCCTCACATGGTCACGTCACAATTCATGTGTTGTCTGTGTCCTAACCTCTTCTTATAAGAACACTGGTTATATTGGATTAGAGCCCACCCATATGACTTCATTTTATCTTAGTTACTTCTTTAAAGGCCCTGTCTCCAAATACGGTCACATTCTGAGGTACTGAGGGTTGGGACATCAACATATAAATTTGGATCAAGGACACAATTCAGCCCATAACAAGACTTTTAGTGACAAAATCTCCACTCAAACTGGCTTGAGCAAAAATAATGTGTTGTCTCCCATAACTGAAGTCGATCAGGGTCAGGCTGGCTAGATGCAGGCTCACAAAAGCTCAGCAGGAACCGTCTGTCTCCTTCCTTTGATTCTATTTTCCTCTATTGGCTCTCTCTCTATGGCATAATGATGGTCAACAGCAGCTCCAGGTGTACAGTCTGTTGGTTTGGCAATGTCATTTGACAGAGATTCTCTTTTCTAATAGTTCCAGAAAAGTCTTAGGGTTGAGACTCATTGGTCCAACTTGTGTCATGTTCAACCTAAACTAGTTTTTGTGGACAGGAGAATAAAATGCATTGATTGTCCACGCCAGAATATCAGGCTCACCCTGAAAAGTGGGGTGGGAAGTAGGGAAAGCAACAGCCCCATCCAAACCAGACACACTCAGATAAAAGGCAGCAACATACAGAGGTCAACATCATGAATTCTAGAGCTTGACTCCTGGGTTCAAATTCATACCAACCAGCTTTATGACCTTGGGCAAGTTACTTAAGCTCCATTTTGTTAAATGGGGCTGAAAGGAAATGTCGACACCTATAATAACCCCCCTCTGTATTTCTTACTTTGCAAGATAACGACATACTTTCTCTCCTTCTACATTGCAAGTCTCAAATCATTTTACCCGGAATATCCTTGATCAGCAAAAAAGCAGTAACTTTGGAGCCCTCTTGATGTTACTGCCAGGAGAGGAGAAAGAAAGAGAGAAGAAAAAGTGTATCATTTGCAATGTTTTTGACAGCAAGTAACAGAATACCTGCTAAAGTGATATAACAATACAAATATTGGTGCCACACTTAACCAAGAAGTCAATGGGTGGGCTACTCCAGAGTTCATACAGAGTCTCAGTGATGTCAGAGCTCTGACTCAACATCCTTGCCATTCTTTTGGCCTTCCCCTCGTGCAACATGGCGGCTGCAGAAAATCCAAGCATCATGTCCTCTGATTACATTGCTCAAAGTTTAAAGGAAAACAGATTTCTCTTTGTAATACTTTCTCTCTTACACAGGAGGAAGACATTTCCCTGGAGCCCCCAGAATACTTTCTCTTTTCTCTCCATGGTCACATGCCCACCCCTAGATCAGTCACTGACAAGGAGAATGGAATTACCACATTAGCTGAGACCAGCCTGAGTACATGGTGCTCTGAACAAAACCGGTGGCCATAAATAACATGTAAATGAATGAGTCTGGCTGTGTTCCAATAAAATTTTATTTTTTGACACTGAAATTTGAATTTCATATCATTTTGCATGTCATGATATATTATTCTTATTTGATTTTTTGCAACCATTTAAAAATGTAAAAACAGGGGCTGGCCCAGTGGTGCAGTGGTTTAGTTCGCACTTGGAAGCCCGGGATTCACGGGTTCAGATCCCGGGAGCCCACCGACACACTGCTTGTCAGCCACACCATGGCAGCATCCCACATAAAGTAGAGGAAGATGGGCATGGATGTTAGCCCAGGGCCAGTCTTCCTCAGCAAAAAGAGGAGGATTGGCAATGGATGTTAGCTCAGGGCTGGTCTTCCTCACACACACACAAAATGTAAAAACATTCTTAGCTTGCAAATAATGCAAGCTGCAGCACAGGCGATGGGCTAGATTGGCCCATGGGCTGTGGTTTGCCAACCCCTGGTATATACGAAACCAGTAGGTCCAGAAGGCGCCACAGATTGCTCCAGCAGAGCCAGTGGCTCAGGCTCCCATGGTGCCTGCTCCTTCTGCTTTTCCTTTTCTGCTTCAATCCTTTCTATGATGCATTAACAGAAGAGAAAAAGATGTGGGCTCAGATTGAGGATGGATCTGCATGGTATGCCAGCACCAGGAAGACATGGATGGCTGCTACATCACAATCCCACTGCTTTGAATTTGTAGATCTAGAAAATACCTTACAAGGTCTTCTAGTCCAGTGTTTCTCCAACTTTGGCCTATGATATAATCACCTGTCGTGCCTGTTTAAAATGCAGATTCCAGACCCTGCCCTTTGAATTCTGATTCAGTGGGTCTAGGGGAGGGAGGGCTGGGAATATGCTTTTTTTCTTTTCAGCTTTTGAGGTATAATTGACAAATAAAATTGTAAGATATTTAAAGTGTACAACGTGATGATTTGATATGTGTATACATTGTGAAAGAATTTCCCCCCATCGAGTTAATTAACACATCCATCACCTCACATATTTATCTTTTTTTTGGTGAAAACATTTAAGTTCTACTCTTAGCAAATTTCAATTACATAATACAGTGTTTTCAACTATAATCACTGGATATGCCCTTTTAACAAGCATGCTCAGGTGACTCTGATGGGAGATCCTATAAGTCAGAAAGGTAGTGGCAGAGCTAGGACCAGAATCCTAAGTGATCTTTCCAGATCTTCACTCCGTCTCTTAGTGGAAAAGGTTAAATGTAAATAAGTGAAAAAGATATTTATTTTGATTCTGAAACTCCAAGACTCATCTCTACATGGGGCAAACCCAATAGTCAAATATAGATACTACCTTCTCTGCCCTATAGGACTAGGTTTTTGTATCTTACACAACATACCCCAATTTTAGTATTAATCATATGAGTTTTTAATATGTCTATTCCTCTCACCAGTGTATGAATATCTTTAAAAGCTTGCAGGACATTTGGTCCTGTCTAAAACGTCCAGAGGACATTTGGTCCATGCCAAAAGGTCCTTGATATTTGCAGGATGATTTGATCCTGTTCAAGATGTCCAGTAGACCTTTGATCCATGTCAAAAGGTCTTCGACATCTGGTCATCTTTGGTCCTGCCCAAAACATCCATGGAGACATTCGGTCCACACCAAAAGTCCTAGGTATTTGGTCCTGTCCAAAACCATTCCGCATGGACCTAATATGATCATGGACGTTTTGGACAGGACCAAATGTCAAGGACCTTTTGACATGAACCAAATGTCTTATGGGCCAGATATCCAGGACCTTTTGACATGGACCAAATGTTTTCTGAACCTTTTGGACAGGACGAAATGTCTGCTAATCTTAAAAACACGAACTGCATCTTATTCACCTTTGTGACTCCCAGTAGGAAAGCCTGTCACGTAATAGGCCCTCAATAATATTTACTGTGTAAATATTTGGATCAAAGTTCTCTTTCTAAAATTATTTCAAAGCAGAGGAAAATTTAGAGAGCTAACATTGCATGGTGTTTTCAATCAATATTGCATGACATTTTAATTACAGAAAACAATGTAATATTCTGCCAAAAATGGGCAATTTTTGTAATCAAAGCAACTAAACTGGTGTGTGAATTAGAGTAGGGAGAGTTAACCAGCATGGCTTCAGCTTGGCATTTATTTAATTAAAAACATATTTTTGATTAATTCCAGTGCCAAACAAAGTCACCGATGATGTAATATTTTATTTGAAGCATTGATGCTCTCTCTCAAATCAGATTTCCAGGTCCTCCTTCCTTAGGATTGTCAATATTTACATTTTTAATAGAATATCCATTTGGAAATTGACACCATTGTGAACAGGAAGGGGTAAACCTCTGAGCTTCTCTGGAAGAATGGGTTAATGGCACTACAGGGGGGAAACTCTATTTATACCTCAGACCCCAACACAAGTGACTCTTCCCCACAAAGACATAGTCAGACTTAAGAACAAAAAGTTAGCAAAGGCACAAGAAGACTGTGACCTCGAGCAGCTACTCATTGAGTAGTTACAGAAGCAGATAATCAGAATTTTGAAAAGCCCATTGGAGAGAAGCAAAGACTTCTTGGTGAGGCAGTAACATATAGAGGTCAACATCTATCCTGGTAAGACTGAGATAAAGTTTCAGTACCTAAAGTAAATATTAGTATTTGCAGATGTCAAGGCTAAGAGGTGTCTGCAAATACAAATCCATAATCTCTTATCTGAAACCCTCAAAGCTGTTGTGTTTCAGAATTTTTCAGATTTTGAAAAGGAACACGGTGAAATGCAACTAATGTAGAACACTCCTAGCAGGATCTGTAGCGGCGTCTCATAATTAAACACATTAAAACTTCTGCAGTGAATTATTATTGATAGCCACACTGAGTGGTAAGGAGCGTGCACAGCCTGCCATCAGCTCAAGCATGGTTGTGCAGTCAAATTAGGTCAGGACAGGGCAGTTTCGCCACCAAATCAGTTTCATTTTCAGAGTGTTTTGAACTTTAGAGTTACAGATAATGGTTGTTTACCTCTCCGGTAAAGAGACCTAATACAAGAAAGTGATAAATTAGTGTAGCTGAGAGTAGGGTAGGAGGATGTGGGAAACAGGAAATATTAGCAGAGTCAAAAAGAGGAATACAGAGAGTGACGTCAGCATCATGGCAGAGTGAGATTCCCTCTTTGAATCTCTGCCCCCTACGACACAACGAAAACATCATTCACATTCCAACAGAGCTCAATCAAACACTACGAAGGACTTCTGAGAAACCCCTGCTGCCATACATCGGACGGTGGAGGCGCGGGAAGCCCAGGAGGACGGGAGGAGAGGTAGGAGGTTGTACTCCCCCACCCCAATCGATCGGCAAAAACAGCGCGGTTCGCAGTCAGAGGGGGGAGGGGCGGCCCACAGCGGGGAAAACTAGCGCCATCCAGGTGCTCTCACAGACTGTCGCGAGATCGCCACGAGGAAGCGACGACGGACTGTTTAGGGGGTGTAGCAAACACCCTAAGAGAGCCAGAAAGGAAACCCCCGGGTCAAGCAGGAGAAAGAGAGGACCCCTCCCCCCACACACCCGGCGTTTCAGCATAAGCCCTCCGGGGGCTGCAGCCGCCTCAGAGCAAATCGCTCGCGATCTCCATCTAGTGGCAGCAGGGGGAAACTGCAGGACTAACTTTAATCATGAGGGGTAAAAATAAAGCCGTCCCCGTCGGATCCTTGCGAAAATATGTCAGGGCTACAGACCAAAAGGAAAATGACAAACACCCAGAAACCAACCCTGAAGGCACAGAATTTGATAACCTGAACGAGAGAGAATTCAAAATAGCTATCATAAACAAGCTCAACGAAATACAAGAGAACACACAGAAACAAATCAACGAATTCAGGGATTATGTCACAAAAGAGATTGAAACCCTAAAGAAAAACCAATCAGAATTATTAGAGATGAAAAACAAAATCAACGAGATAGTGGAAAAAATGGAGTCTTTAAAGAGCAGAACTGACAATATGGAGGAACGAATTAGCACTATTGAGGATAGCCACGCAGAAATGCTCCTGATAGAGGAGGAGAGAGAGCTAAGACTAAAAAGAAATGAAGAAATTCTTCGAGAAATATCAGACTCAATGAGGAAAAGCAACATAAGGATAATAGGTATTCCAGAAGGAGAAGAAAGAGAAAAAGGAGCAGAGAGTTTGTTCAAAGAAATAATAGCTGAGAACTTCCCCAACCTAGGGAACGAGAGGGAAATAACAGTGAATGAAATCAATAGATCACCTAAATATATAAACAGGAATAAAAAATCATCTCGCCCCACATAGTAGCAAACTTGAAGAATACCCGTGACAAGGAAATAATATTGAAGGCAGCTAAACAAAAAAACAAAATAACATACAAAGGAAACCCCATCAGGCTCTCAGCTGATTTCTCGACAGAAACTCTACAGGCTAGGAGAGACTGCAATGATATATTCAAAATCATGAAAGACAAAAACCTTCAGCCGAGAATACTTTATCCAGCAAAAATATCCTTCAAATACGATGCAGAAATAATAACTCTCCCTGATAAACAAAAGCTAAGAGAGTTCGTCACCACAAGACCCCCACTACAAGAAATGCTCAAGAAGGCCCTTAGGCCTGAAAAAAAACAAATGAGAAAGGGGATACAAAGATTTCAGCAAGGAGAAAAGCAAGGAGAATAACCAGAACAAAATACAGTTGGAAAACATCAAAAATTAATTCAAGCTCATCACTGGAAATGCACATTCATGACACAAACTGGAATAAAGAGATAACAAATAAGGAGGGGAAGAGGTAAGGGATTGAACTGACCCAGCCTCAGGAAAAAGGAGGCATCTGAAAATGTACTTTCTTATCCAGGAGATCGCTTATATAAACCACACGGTAACCACTAAACAAACAACCAGAAGAGAACCACACATGACAAATAAAGAGAAAACCAAGAGAATGAGCATGCAGAAATACCAAATTGAATTTGCAGTCCGAAACACAAGGGACAAGAAACGAAGGAAATGCAAAAGAACCAGAAGATGAACAATAAAATAGCAACATTAAACCCTCATATATCAATAATCACTCTAAATGTAAATGGATTGAATTCTCCAATCAAAAGACACAGAGTGGCAGGATGGATTAAAAACCAAGATCCAACAATCTGCTGCCTCCAGGAAACACATCTCAGCTCTAAAGACAAACACAGACTCAAAATAAAAGGATGGAAAACAATACTCCAAGCTAATGGCAAACAAAAGAAAGCAGGAGTAGCCATACTTATATCAGACAAAGTAGACTTCAAGATAAAAAAGGTAATGAGAGACAAAGAAGGGCAATATATAATGATAAAAGGGATACTTCACCAAGAAGACATAACACTTATAAATATCTATGCACCCAACACAGGAGCACCAAAGTACATAAAACAACTGCTAAAAAACCTTAAAGGAGATATTAACAATAACACAATAAGTGTAGGGCATCTTAACACCCCCCTTACATCAATGGATACATCATCCAGACAAAAAGTCAATAAGGAAATAATGGACTTAAATGAAAAACTAGACGCAATGGATTTAATAGATATATACAGAGCACTCCACCCAAAAAAAGCAGAGTACACATTCTTCTCAAGTGCACATGGAACATTCTCAAGGATAGACCATATATTAGGAAACAAGGCAAACCTCTATAAATTTAAGAAGATTGAAATCATTACAAGCATCTTTTCTGATCATAATGCTGTGAAACTAGAAATCAACTGCAAGGAAAAAACTAGGAAAGGGACAAAGATGTGGAGACTAAACAACATGCTACTGAACAACCAATAGGTCATTGACGAAATTAAAGGAGAAATCAAAAGCTATCTGGAGACAAATGAAAAGGAAAATACACCATACCAACTCATATGGGATGCAGCAAAGGCAGTCCTGAGAGGGAAATTCATAGCAATACAAGCTCACCTTAACAAACAAGAAAAATCCCAAATAAATAACCTTAAATTGCACCTAACAGAGTTGGAAAAAGAAGAACAGACAAAGCCCCGAATCAGCAGAAGGAGGGAAATAATAAAAATCAGAGCAGAAATAAATGAAATTGAAACCAAAAAAACAGTAGAAAGGATCAATGAAACAAAGAGCTGGTTCTTTGAGAAGATAAATAAAATTGACAAACCCTTAGCCAGACTCACTAAGAAAAAAAGGGAGAAGACTCAAATAAATAAAATTAGAAATGAAAGAGGAGAAATTACAACAGACACCACAGAAATACAAGGGATTATTAGGGAATACTATGAAAAACTTTACGCCAACAAATTGGACAACCTAGAGGAAATGGACAAATTCTTGGACGCGTACAACCTCCCAAAACTGAATCAAGAAGAAATAGAGAATCTGAACAGACCAATCACAAGTAAAGAGATTGAAACAGTCATCAAAAACCTCCCAAAAAATAAAAGCCCAGGACCAGATGGCTTTCCTGGAGAATTTTATCAAACGTTCAAAGAAGATTTAGCACCTATCCTTCTCAAACTATTCCAAAAAATAGAGGAAGATGGAATACTTCCCAACACATTCTATGAGGCTGACATCATGCTGATACCAAAGCCAGACAAGGACAATACAAAGAAGGAAAACTACAGGCCAATATCGCTGATGAACATAGACGCAAAAATCCTCAACAAAATATTGGCAAACCAAATACAGCAATACATCAAAAAGATCATACACCACGATCAAGTGGGATTTATACCAGGGACACAGGGATGGTTCAACATCCGCAAATCAATCAACGTGATACACCACATTAACAAAATGAAGAATAAAAACCACATGATCATCTCAATCGAGGCAGAGAAGGCATTCGACAAGATCCAGCATCCATTTATGATAAAAACTCTCAACAAAATGGGTATAGAAGGAAAGTACCTCAACATAATAAGGGCCATATATGACAAACCTACAGCAAACATCCTACTCAACGGGGAAAAACTGAAAGCCATTCCTTTGAGGACAGGAACAAGACAAGGGTGCCCACTCTCACCGCTCTTATTCAACATAGTACTGGAAGTTCTGGCCAGAGCAATTAGGCAAGAAAAAGGAATAAAAGGACTCCAAATAGGCAATGAAGAAGTGAAACTCTCACTATTTGCAGACGACATGATCCTATACATAGAAAACCCCAAAAATTCCATCGGAAAGCTACTAGAAACAATCAACAACTACAGTAAAGTGGCAGGGTATAAAATCAACTTACAAAAATCAATTGCATTTCTATACACTAACGATGAAAAAACAGAAAGAGAACTCAAAAAGACAATCCCATTTACAATTGCAACAAAGAGAATAAAATATCTGGGAATAAATTTAACCAAGGAGGTCAAAGACCTATACAATGAAAACTATAAGACACTATTGAAAGAAATCGAGGAGGACATAAAGAAATGGAAAAATATTCCATGCACATGGATTGGAAGAATAAATATAGTTAAAATGTCCATCCTACCTAAAGCAATCTACAGATTCAATGCAATCCCAATCAGAATCCCAATGTCATTCTTCACGGTAATAGAACAAAAACTACTGAAATTCGTATGGGGCAACAAAAGAGCCCGAATAGCTAAAGCAATTCTGAAAAAAAAGAACAAAGCTGGAGGCATCACAATCCCTGATTTCAAAATATACTATAAAGCTACAGTAATCAAAACAGCATGGTACTGGTACAAGAATAGACACACAGATCAATGGAACAGAATTGAAAGCCCAGAAATAAAACCACACACCTATGGACAGCTAATCTTCGACAAAGGAGCAAAGAACATACAATGGAGAGAGGGAAGTCTCTTCAATAAATGGTGCTGGGAAAATTGGACAGCAACATGCAAAAGAATGAAAGTAGACCATCTCCTATCGCCATATACAAAAATCAATTCAAAATGGATCAAAGACCTGAAAGTGAGACCTGAAACTATAAAACTCCTGCAAGAAAATATAGGCAGTACACTAATTGCGATTGGACATAAAGGGATCCTTTCAGACTCCATGTCTACCCAGACAAGGGAAACAAAAGAAAAAATAAACAAGTGGGACCTCATCAGATTAAAGAGCTTCTACAAGGCAAATGAAACCAGGATCAAAATGAATAAACAACCCACCAGCTGGGAGAAAATATTTGCAAATCGTTTGTCTGACAAGGGATTAATCTCAGTAATATACAAAGATCTCATACAACTGAGCAACAAAAAAACAAACAACCCGATCAAAAAATGGGCAGAGGATATGAACAGACATTTTTCCAAGGAAGAGATACAGATGGCTAATAGACACATGAAAAGATGTTCAACATCACTAATCATCAGGGAAATGCAAATCAAAACTACACTGAGATATCACCTTACACCCGTTAGAATGGCTATAATCACAAAGACAAATAACAACAAATGCTGGAGAGGTTGTGGAGAAACGGGGACCCTCATTCACTGCTGGTGGGAATGCAAACTGGTGCAGCCTCTATGGAAAACAGTATGGAGAGTCCTCAAAAAATTAAAAATAGAAATACCGTATGATCCAGCAATACCACTCTTGGGCATCTACCCAATGGACATGAAATCAACCATCACAAGAGGCGTATGCACCCCTATGTTCATTGCAGCATTATTCGCTATAGCCAAGAAGTGGAAGCAACCCAAGTGTCCCTCCACTGAAGATTGGTTAAAGAAGATGTGGTATATACATACAATGGAATACTACTCAGCCATAAGAAAAGACACAATTGTCCCATTTGCAACAACATGGAAGGACCTAGAGGGTATTATGTTAAGTGAAATAAGCCAGAGAGAGAAGGACAGACACTGCATGAACTCACTCATATATGGAATATAAGTGCACACACGGACAGAGAGAACTGATTGGTGGTTACCAAGGGGAAGGGGGGTGGGGGGGGCACAAGGGGTGAAGGGTTACATCCACAAGGTGACGGACAAAAATGTACAACTAAAACCCCACAGTGTTATAAAGTAAGACATCAATAAAAAAAATAAATAAAAAAAAAAAAAAGAGGAATACAGACCAGAATGGAAAACTGACCATTTTCTCAGCCACAGTGGCTGAGAGTTTTCATGATACGGAATCGGGAAGTTGGTTTCAGAAATGATTGCATTTCTTTAAAACTGCTTCGCAACAGGAAGATGAAAATCAAGCCCTCTCCCACATGTTTGGGGACCTGAGGTTGATAGACACCCACCCCAGCTTTCTTCCTCTTACAAAGCTTACCTGAAAAATTGCAGGAGCATTTGACATGACCTCCAAAATAGAAAAACAGAAAAATGCTTCATTTTAGAGCATCTGCTGGGCATTTGATGAGCTTAGGAATGAGCATCAGTAGGTGCTTTGCTCTTTAATATATTCCACGGCAGAGTCAGAAAAGAGCAAGTGGCACAAAGGGAAGCTGTCTCCATTGTTTGCTCCTTACATGACTTGACCATAGGCTGGAGCAAGTGTGCTGAGTATTTTGCAGAGAGTAAAATACTCTCTGTGTATAGATTCATACCGGCATGTCTGTGAGAATCAATGTTTGTCCTTGGGAGCGTGGTTTGTGTGTGTGTGTAAGAGGCATGTTTACTAGTTACCCAATGGAAGGTCTAGAAGAATAACCATACCTGTGTCTGACATTGGCATAGAAACCATAAAGGAGACCAGACTTGAAGTAGCGAAGCCCACAGCTGGCAGTTCCGTGGGGCTGAGAGTTGCAAAGTATGCCTCAACTTGTGCTGGGGAGTCAAATTCTGATTCCCCAGCTCCACCCCATCACTGGTGTTACTGAAGAGTAAGTTGGACTTGAGAAATATCCTGCTGATTACCATATCCCACAGGTTGCTCTGGATGGCAAGATGGGGGTCGAGGTGGAGGAGCTGGTAACTTAGAGCCAAATTTTCAGCTCCTATCAAGGCTTCCTAAAGGGGGTGGGCTTTTAAGAAGACTCCCTCAGAAAGGGGTGTGGACTGGAGGATGCGGGAGGGAGGTTAAGATTTGAGGGGTTCCACAAGGTGGACCCCCTTTGATGGATTTACATTTTGGCACTTTTCAGTTGGACTACAGGGAAAATTTTGGTGTAGAAGGAGCAGCCTCCTTTGACAGGAGACTGTTGCTCAGAAGCTCCAGGCAGGTACCAGCAGGGAAGTGAACAGTGGCCCATAGCAGAGTTGGAAGCAGTTAGAAACAGCAGAGAGCAGGTGGATGACTCAGTAGTATGCATGAATCGAATTCCTCTTTCCCCAGTATTCCAGAGCAGTGCTTCTGGAGCAAACTGCAATGGGCATATGAATCACCTGGAGACGTTGTGAAAATGTAGATTCAGATGCAGCAGGTCTAGGATTTATAACAAGCTCCTAGGCCATGCCAGAAGCTGCTGCTCCTCCAACCACACTTAGGGTACAAGCAGACCGGTGACCACAAAAGGGAGAGGGCAGCCAACTCTTGGATGCAAGTGGGGGACATGGCATGTTTGGATACACGATAGTTATATATTAATGTATGGTGAGGTAATTATGGTTCATCCATCTCAGAAATCCTCTTATTATCTTCATAAAGACTAAATTAAAGATACCACCAGATATTATTGTAGATAGCTATTTGGAGCAGGTGAACCCATCTGACTATTTATTTTGAGATTCAGCCTCCTAGAGTGGACAAAAATCTTTCCAGATTGTTGCTGGCAGCATTTGCTACTCATCACATTAAGAGAGGCAACAGTGGTTGGAAGTTACTAGGATATGTGTAATTCCTAGTAAAAACTATAGGAAGGTCAGCACTTCCTGGGATAAAGCAGGTTATGAAGAAAGAAAATAAGAAATTCCAAATTGTAGGGAATTATCAAGCATTATTAGTGATTTCTCATCAAGATACTACTATCCTAAGAGAGCAACACACACTTTCTGCAATGTCCAATGGTAATGCTTGTGGTATATACACATCTTCTTTCAGATATTCAATCAAACACTAAGGTAGGTGCTACAGTGAAGGGATTTTGCAGGTGTAATTAGATCCATCAGTTGACTTTAACGTAGGAGATTATCTGAGTGGAACTGACCTAATCAAAGGAACCCTTTAACTATGGATCTAGAGGGCAGAGACAGAGAAAGTCAGATATTTGAAACCAGAGATGTGCTCCTCTTTGCCAGGAAGAAAGCAAACAGCATTGTTGTGAATTGTATTTGGGGGCCAACTGGCAAGGAACTACAGGTGGCCTCTAGTAGCTAAGAGCAGTCCCCAGGGAACAGCCGGCAAGAAAACAGGGACCACAGTCTTACAATCACAAAGAACTGAATTCTGCCAACCACCAGCTTGAGCTTGGAAGTGGTTCTAGGCATCAGATGGGAACCACAGCATGACCATCACCTTGACTGCAGCCTTGTGAAACGATGAGCAGAAAATCCAGCTAGGCCATGCCAGGCTTCTGACCTATAGAAAACTGAGATAATAAATGGGTGTTCTTCTAAGCCACTAAGTTTGTGATAATTTGTTGCACAGCAATTCTATGCAGTGTAGAAAACTAATAGATTTACTGCCCTTTTTTCTACCAATTCTAATCTGCTATTAAGCCTGTCAAGTGAATTTTTCATTTCACTTATTGTACTTTTCCATTTTATAATTTTTACTTGGTTCTTTATTGTGGTTTCCATTTTTCTGTTCATTCATTAAGACCATATTTTCTTTAAGTTCTTAAATATATTTATAATTGCTTCTAAAGTGTTTGTTAAATCCAATGTCTGGGCTATCTCAGGATCTGTTTCTATTATCTATTTTTTCTTAACTGTTGCTCACATTTTCCTGTTTCTTTGCATGTCTGATAATGTTTTTACTGTCTAGTGGATATTGTTGACAATATATTTGATAGATTCTGAATTCTGTTATCTTACTCTCTGAACAATGTTTAGTTGTGTTCTATTCGTCTGTTAATTATGATTAATCATCTTGAACTTGCACAAGCTTTGTTAGGGTAGATCTATGAAAAGACCCAAGATATTTACCTAGCCCATGGAATTCAAATTCCAAACTCTGTCTACCCAGTAGAGTTTGACAAGACTTGGTTTTACGGGGTTTTTTTTACAGTGATCTAGAGAGACCTTGCTCTAGGACATGATTCTCACTCCTAAGACATGGCGTTTGCAGATGTCTGGGATGTTAACAAGGTTACTCTACTTTGGATGGAGCTGAATTCCAATGTTTGATTTCTAGTCTATTTGTTCCAAACTCAGTGTGACTCTCTGGTAAACTTCCCACATTCTCAGTCTGTGCTTGCACAGCCCAGTCCTCAGACAGACTCACAGGAATCCCACAAACACATCTCTGTCCACCCCCACCCCCTTGCATAGCTCCTTCCGTTCCAGTTCCCTGCCCTGCCAATTCCAGCTGCTTCAGCATCACCCGAACTCTGGGCTCTGCCTCCCTAGCTCAACAAGACCACTATGCTCTGTTAAGACTCCACTGCCTAGGTCATGGATGGGAAATTGTCTCCAGACAGAGACCCCAGATGGACAGATATAGGGCTCACCTCTTGGGTTTTCCTCATCTTGGGGATCACAGTCTTGTGCTGTTACCTAATACCTAAAATCTTTTACCTTATGCAATTTTAGAGTTTTTCACAGCAAGAGGGCTATTCAGGTACCACTTACCCAGACATGGCTTCTTGTCCTTGGTTTACACACACACACACCCACACACACTCATGCTCACACGCATTCATACAAGGCATTTGTACGTATAACAGAGTTTACTGATATTAGGGGTTGACAGAAGTATTCAAAAGACAGCAATTCCAAAACCCAAAAATTAGATAAAATCTGTTCTTAAAAATCTTCTCACTACCTTGTCATGTTGTTCAGCTGCTCTCATTCCCCCAACACCATTCTCTTTTCAGAGGCACCCTTCCTCAGACAATCCACAGAAACTCAACCCCCCTCACTTTGTTATTCAAAACAATTAAACTCTCTCATGCTCTGCAATAGTATCAAGAGAAAAAAAATAGTCCCCAAAGTAGGAAAAGGAAGAACTGTGTATTATGTGTCTTTGAGTTTGAAAAAAATCACTACAGGCAATAGCCTCTTTCAAATTCAGCTGCATTCCTTAGCACTCAGCTTCTGCTCTCTGTCTGGCCCCATTTCCCCCTTTCAGGCTGATTGGCCTAATCAGCACCACAGTTGGGGGATGAAACTTTTTTATTCCAATGATTAGCACCACAGATGTATCTTCATCATTTGCTGGTGCAGGGTTTTTCTTCTTGACTGGTAGACAGCATATCTGGCATCTGGGACCACACTGTCACTGACGTCTTTATAACCACTGATAGGGTTGTGTTGTGAAATGAAACTGCAAACTTTTATACTTTAAAAAATATTAGCCACTTATGTATTTAATCCCTTTATTTCTATCTAACCCCTTTATTTCTATTCTCTCTCTCTTCATTGAGCTTACTGGTTCCCTTACCTCTAGCAAATTAATTAATTTTGACAAAACTCAAGATCAAATTTATCTAAGAAATTTTGTTTAAGAATGAGCTCTTCTAAGTGAATGACCAAAAGGTATCTAAAAAGATGCTCAATGTCATTATTCATGAAGGAAACACAACTTATATCCACTATGAGTTACTACTCCATACCTGTTAGAATGTCTAAATTTAAAAGACCTACTATACCAAGTGTTGGTGAGGATGTGGAGGAACTGGAACTCTCACACACTGTTGGTGGCAATATAAAATGGTACAGCCACTTTGGAAAACACTGTGGCAGTTTCTTAAATGGTTATACTTATACTTACTATATGATCCAGTCACTCCAATACTAGACATTTTACCAAGAGAAATGAAAGCATATGTCCATAGAAAGACTAGTACACAAAAGTTCAAAACTATTAGCTACGTGCACGGTGATAGCTAAAATCTGGAAATAACCTAAATGTCCATCTACAGGCGAATGGATAAACAAACTGTAGTATACCCCAAAATTGGAATACTATTCAGCAATAAGAAGAAATGAACTATTGATACAGATCACAACATGGATGAATCTTAATATAATTATGCTAAGTGAAAGAAGCCAGAGTAAAAAGAGTGCATTCTTATAATTCCATTTACATAAAATTACAGGAAATACAAACCAATGGATAATGACAGAAAGCAGATTAGTGGTTGCCTTGGGGATAAAGGGGTTAAGGAGGAACAGGAAGGAGAAGTGACAAAGGGGCACAGGGAAATCTTGGTGGAGGGGGTAAAGGATATAGTCATTAGCTTGATTCTGGTGATGGTTTCACAGGTGTATACATATGTCAAAACTTATCAAATTGTATGCTTTAAATATGTGCTGTTTATTATATGCCAGTTATACATAAACAAAGCTGTTAAAGATTCTAAAGAAGCTATCTTCTGTAACCGTTTTCTAAATGACAATAAAAGAATGTTCTATGAGAATAGAATTATCTATCTTTTAATCTTTGTTCTATTTTCTAAATATGTTTGGTCTTATGATAAAACACCAACTGTGTGTGATCTTCATTGTTTTTAAGTGAATAGTTTTAAAAATTATCTATGAGATGTTTTAATCTATATGTATATTATTTAGTATGAATAGATGTTGGGCTCTGTAAGAGTTCTCAGGAAGTTTAGAAAATGACACTTGTTATGGGTTGAATTGTATCCCCCTCAACAGTCCTAACTCCCAATACCTCAGAATGTGAACTTATTTGGAAATAGGGTCTTTACACGGGCAATCAAGTTAAAATGAGGTCATTAGGTTGGGCCCTAATTTAGTACAACTGGTGACTTTACAATAAGGGGAAATTTGGAGTCAGATACACATACCAGAGAATGCCATGTGAACATGACGATGGCCATCTAAAGGCCAAGGAGAAAGGCCTAGAATATTCTTCCCTCATAGCCCTCAGAAGGAATTAACCCTACCAACACCTTGATTTTGGACTTCTAGCCTCCAAAACTGTGAGACAATACACTTTTGTTATTTGAACCACCCAGTTTATAATACTTTATTACAACAGCCCCAGCAGACTATTATAACACTATTGTGTAGTAGAGAGACAACGTTCTCACCTGGAACTTATGACCAGTAACGGCATTTTTGAAAGAATCTGTGAGGAAACTCTCACTTGGACCACTTGGTAAGAAGCTACTTGTGCCAAAAGGAGTATATTTGGCTAAAGAAGATGAATATCACCTTAACTGAGTTATAAGGAAAAGAATGTCAGTGAGCCACAGCTGATCCTCTGGTTCCTGTTAGAAGTTTCTTAACAGGCTACTAGGGGAAGAGGCCCTAGAAAATAGGGACTGAAGGGCACCAGCTGACAGGACTTTGACTTCTGAAGAAACATGTTTTTAAGGAAGTTATTTTTTAGCAATGTGAATGTAACTATTAGATAACAGATAATACTAGATAAGAGTTTTAATGTGATTTGTTCCCCTGTGCATTTCATAAATCATTGTATTATTTGTTTATAAAGAGTTTAACTTATATTGATCTAAAAAAGCCTGTAATTAAAAACTACTGTTTATCAAAAATCAGAATGCATTATAACACAAGAAAAGTCAGAGGAATAATAAAAATAAAATCAAAAGTTATAAATTGGGCAACTATACCTATGACTTAATTAATTTTGCTCATTAATGTTTAAAACAATGAGTTAGTTAAAATAATAAAAACTCAACATGGATGAGGATAATAAACACATCATAAGTGGAGAGCCTCATGGGGGCAGCTGATTCTCAAGAGAAATGTTCTACTGTGTTTTCATCCTACTTTTAGAGATGCCCGGAAGGTATCTGAATGCCAACCATGGCTCTCCTGGAAACAGGAAATACAGCCTCAAGGCAGTCTCTGTACCAGAACATGTATCAGGTAGTTCAAAACAATGGCCATTAAATTTATGAGACACTTAATGTAACTGCTCTCTAATTCACTTCTAGGAATCTCATTTTCTCTGTATCATAGTCAATTTTGTTTGAAAAATGCAACAGAAAATTTCAAAGTACCTGCCACTCCCCCCTACCCCAAACCAGCTTCTATCTGTTCTTGGAATAGTGCTCTGAAAGGGAACAAATGAAATCAGGAAAAGTCCAGACCCTCCTCCAAATCAAGAGGCCACTTTAGTCACTCCCCTTGCTCATAGAGATATCAAAAAAGAAAAGAAAGTGAACGTTTCTAATCTTGCCTCTCCTCTGGTCTTTCCTAGAGGCTAGTGTAATTTTTGGCTCAGCCTGGGTTTTTCAAAAAGGCTGAATGCAATAGGATTTGATGGGTCCCAGGAAAGAATCAGACCCAAATTTCCTCCTACCTGGATCTGCTGTCGATGAATGAATTTTCCATTACAAAAGAAAAATTATTTTGGTTAAAATGTTGTCCTTTTTTAAAACGTAAAAAAATCCCAAGAAGACTAACACTAAACAAAGATCCATATTTAATGCCTTAGTTGATCAATGATAGCTAACGGAAGACACTGACTGGATGGAAATATACCAATACTGTTTTACATCTGCTCGAGCAGAGTTTCTCAGCCTCACAACTATTGACATTCGGAACCTTCTGGGGTGATAGTAATGTTTTATATCTTGACTGGAATTTGGGTTATATAGGTGTAAACATTTGTCAAAAATCAGCAAATGTACACTTAAAACTGTGCATTTCATTTTACCTATAGGAAAAATAAAACTAAAAAAAATTGAACTAATGATATGTATGCTGAAGTATTCAGGAGAAAGTTTACTAATGTCTTCAATTTACTTTGAAATACATTAAAGAAAAAGATGACTTGGATGAACAGAGGAGGGACAGACAGACGCGTGATACAGTAAAATGTTTCCAGTAGAATCTAGGTGGTGGTATATGGTTTTAATTATAAAATTCTTTCAGCGTTTCTAAATATTTAAAATTTTTTCATAATAAAATATTAGGAAAATATTATGTGGCTGGTTAGTGGTGTCACATATCCTAAGCTAGCAGCTTCATAAACATTTATACCAATAAAATGACCCCTTAGCTTTCTCGCTTCATTCAGGTTTCCACTCAAATGTCACCTTATCAGAGCTATCTCTGACCCTCTTCCATAAAATAACGCTACAATCCCCTCTCAAGCCCGTAATGCTGTCTTCTGCATTATTTTTCTTCGTAACACGTATCATAACCTGACATATCTTTATTTCCTGTTGTTTATCTGCTGCTGGAACATAAGCTTAATGCGATCAGATTCATTGTCTGTTTTAAATGCTACTGACTCCCCAAGGTCTAGAACAATGTCTGGCACATAGTAGCAGCTCAATAAATATTTGCTGGATGAAAAAAGTGCTGAAAGATCCTATGTTCCAGACAGTTCTCCAACTCCTCCAAGTAACCCTGACAGCTGTCCCAGACTGCTGGGAAGAAGAGTCTTGATAACTACAAGCAATTCAAATTCTGGACTAATCTTGGTCTTCTCCACTGGCCATTTTGCTGTGTACCTATAGCAGTGGGTATGCAGAGTCCTTAGCCCTGTTTAAGCTGGGTTAGGGTTCCTATTGTGAAACTGGTCACTCTTCCCATTAGGTGGAGCTGGGGCTCTTCCCAGGACCGAACAGAAAGTCATGCTAAGATGGAAAGCACACGGACTGGAATTGGTAGATCTGAATTCCAAACTTGGTTGGCCACTGACAACTCGTGTGACCTTAGACACTTCGCTCTAGGGATCATTTCATAATAATAAGAGAATTATGAACAACAGTTACCAGATATTAAGAGCTTAATATATGCCAGGGCCTGTATTAAATACTTTACATATTTTAATTAAAAAATACATATGTAAAATAATAAGACATATGAAATAAAATTAATTAAATAATTCTCATAACAACCCCAATGAAGTAGAGTTGTTAGTGTTCCATAAATGCCACTTAAAGGTCAAAGCTGTATGAATTAATATATCAAGTGACTATCATCTAATACATCAATTTTTATTCCGATAGCGTTTTTTTTTCATAGGACAAATGAATAGATTTAGCTCTACCTGATCTATAAAAATACTTGAAGCAACTTGCAAAACTTGGTTAATGCCATTATTGGGAAATCCTCAGAATAGCAAAGACTTTCTCACATAAGTTAATGGCTCAGTTAATAATACAGAATAAATTCCAGTAAATACAATAAGAGAACAGCATCTTGATGAGTTGGAATAGGGTTTGATTGATCATAAAATATAGTTCAGGTTTATTTCACTATAAAAAAGATGAATTTGAAAACTTAGGGGAACAATCAGAAGGGGAGCAAACTCAGATCAAGGGAGAGCAGAACATCATCTCTGAAACTGTGACTTTTCCATTTTGTCAGCAAATCAATGTTGTCAGCATTTTCTGGAACTGGGAAATAAAGTTAACCTTTGAAAATCAAGCTATTCAAATCCATTACAATATATGAGTCAGCCTGCTGAAAAAAATAACTAATCTACAGAAAGTTTTTAAAAAAAAATAGTGGCTGAGGACATGTGGCAAATCATATCTATCCAGAGGATCAAGGTGTATTTCCTGGAAAATATAATTTTACCAATATATTTGGAAATTTAACACAAGCATGCTGTAGTATGATTAGCTATAAGAAATTCATTCAGCTAAGTTAATGATAAAAATTGAAGTAAATTAAAGTAGTGATAGAATCAGTTAAATATGGTCATACACACACACACACACACACACACACACATATCTTAATCTTATACCGGAACATAAGGAGGATGGTATCTGAATAAGTGCACAAATGTCTTCAGCACAAATTGGACCTGGGTTCATGAAGTTACTTTCTTCTGAAGTAGGGGAATTCATGTGACTTAGACCAAAACCTAAGTAAAACTAGTCCTTTGTAATAAGGATGGCAGACCGGGTTCAACATGTATATGTAACCCTGATTATTGGTAATGGCTACCTGAAACCTGCATTATGAAGGATTCTGAAGTTATGTCTGGATTTAGCATGACATTCACCATGGGCACAGATGGTGTAGTGGTGGCACATATGTCATGTATTTATCCTCTAGATGGCAAATGATGACCTACTTTATCTGTAAAAGTTATAAAAATGTACTTCATTTGTTAAAGCCATAAAAATTAAGCATTCTTCTGATTGCTTACACATTCTTCTGATTGTTTCACAGTACTAGTGCTTTAGGCAGAACCAATTGTCCTCTTGTTTCCAAGCAAGAACACAAGGACTGTTGTCCCTACACTGGGGAGCAGGCAGGTTAATATTAATAAAAGCTTCCAGGTCCCATTATCAGTTTCTCTTAAAGCCCAGATCCCGTTGCCAGTGTTTTCTTCTTTCAGTTCCACTCCAGTCGTCTTCTCATGAAAGGCACTGAAGTCCCAAAAGTCTTTCTAGGTTAAATGTACTTCTCCCTATAAAGCTTGGGGGAGGAAAGAGATTTGAAAGAGAAACAGTAAATTTCTAATCTGAAGACACTAGAGAAATATGAAGAGAAGGGGGATCTGTCACCTTCTATCCCAAGTTGGACATTCAGGGAAAGAGATGAAGGGATGACAGCAGAGGCAAAAACAGTCCCCCCATCCCACCCTCACTGGCCAATTCTCTCTTATTTCTCTCTTTTCCCAACCTGTTCCCTTTGGTCACCCCCGTTCTCTTTATTGAATTTTCCTTTACAGCTCTCTCTCCTTGAGAGGATTACATTCTACTCTAAGCTAAGCAAGTCTTTAAAATCTCAGTTCCTCCAGGAAGAAGTCATCACTGAACATCCAGCACAATAGATGGACTAATAGTCGCTTATTACCACCACCACCACCAACAACAAAACATCCGTGCTATGGCCTGTGGAGCAGAGACCAACCTATGGTGAACTTCCACTTCTGCCCTCATGATGTAATAATGCGTTGCCTGGTGTTGACATTAGAGTGCCTCAGCTCTCTTCCCCTCCATGTCACCACATTTCTTTTTTCCTCCCTTCTTTATTTCTAGATGTCCTTTTTAGCCTTCCCTCCACAACCTCCCCCTCACCTCCACCTCCCTTCTTTTGAGAATCATTCCACTCTCTACTCCTGCCCCTTGGCCATAGTCCACCAGCCAGGAGTGTAGACCTGAGTCAAGTAAGTTCAATGAGGCCCATTCCTGGGATTTGGGGGGTTTTGGAACCAAGAGAGAATCAGGTCTGTCTCTTTCTAATGGTTGAAACTAAAATGTAAGGGATTTGGAGCTATTGGTGGCCATGTTTCCAATAACTCCCACTGAGAGTTAATTTGGTTTTGTCACTTGCCACCAAAAGAAGACAAATAAATATGCTCCTCATGCCAGCACCTAAACACAACTTTAATAAATGCCACCCAAGTCATGTATTCCTTCAAGGCTCCATCAGCCAATAAGTATAGAGCAGATTACAACTGCTCACTTCCTGGCACATGGCCATCTTCTATGCAACAGGCCTATACTAACCAATGTGTTTGGTCAGTTAACATATGTTACTTGCGATCAGAATCTTCTACATGGAAGTAATAAATATTTCATATTTCCACTCCCTAGTCTAAGTAGATTGTAGCGAAGAAAATGCCACACTGAGAGTTAACATGATCATTTTATCTTTTAAGGGAATCTTAGCAAGTTGTTGACAAACATACTATATTCAAGATTTTTAAAAGAACATGGTTATTAATTTTGTTAACTTCTATGCCTTAATTTCCCATGAGCATGCATTGTTGATCTTATTTCTGAGTACCCAATGGAGCTTGCTCTGGATTTAAAATTTGTAGACATGCAGGCTTACTACCAGATAGAAGACTCAAAAAATAGGAGATGAGTTCCAGAGAATATGGGTCATTTATCAAAGTGTCAGAAGCACAATTAAAGTAAAATTTCACGCTCCATAGACAACTCAGAAATTCAACTGCTACAATGGGCCTTTACCTGCTTCTAACATACCAGCTACTTCTGACATGGCACTCAGCAAGAGAAAGCTTCAAAGAGACTGCCAGTTCCACTGCCCTCTTCTTGGAAGGGCAGCTAAATGAGGTTCCCTCATTCTTTGGGTAAGTTGACCCTGCAATCCTAAACACAACTGATTAGACCAGAAATATATGCCTAACACAAAGATAGCCATCTAAAGCAGTATTTCAGAATCATCTACAGAACTTCTAATAAACAAGTCTCGTTAGAACCCATCCAGACCCAGTGAATCAAATTCCCTGAGGAGAAAGCATGGATTCTGTATTTCTAAGACACTCATCAGGTGATTGCAATGCTTAACCAAATTTGGAAACCACTGACCCATAATCAGAAGATGAGAGGACTGACATATGAGGTGGCCTGGACTGAGACTTCTTCCCAACAGGGCGATGAGAAATAGACCCAATCAGATTTTCCCCTTGGGACATTTGAAGGTGACACAGAGAGAAGGGAGTCCTCAGCATCAACACCTGAGAGACCCCCAGAGAGACAAATTTAAACTTGTAAGTAGAGGCCATGGGATTGGCAGAGAGGAGTTTAAGCAAGGGTAGAAGCAGCTGAAGTCATTAGTGGAAAACTGAGCACTAAAATGGGAGCATCATCAGAGCAGGAGCAATGGATGTGGCTACTGAAGGATGAGCTGCTACAGTCACACTCCAAATGCAGTGACGGTCTAGGTCTCCATGGGGCTGGATGCTCAGAAACTGGGATGGTTTCCTCCACTTGACTCTCCTGTGTTTCCAACAATAAACCCCATCACCTGAGACACCCTGAAAAGATCTAATTCACTCACTGGCTTTATTTCATTAAAAAGAGAAATTTAAAAAGTATTTTTAGAGGAATATGACCTTTCAAGGGCCAGCATAAAGGCTTCTGAAGATGATTTCAGTCAACACACTCTCTTAATATCGTTTTAGGCTGATACATCTTTTATGCTTCTTCATAATAAACTTCTTACAATGACCTTTAAAAAATTCATCATTTACAATGCCTCTGTTAAAATGTATTTAGACATGCTATGCAGTCTTGGTCATAATTATTTTAACAGCACAGCTAAATCTCCCAGTCATCTGCTTTTTGTCTAAAAGTATGTGTTTTAGTCCATTAGGGCTGCTATAACAAAATACTATGGAATGGGTGGCTTGTATAACAGAAATTCATTTCTCACCATTTTGGAGGCTGGGAAGTCCAAGATCAAGCCAGCAGCAGATTCAGTTTCTAATGAGAACCTCCTTCCTGATTCATAGATGGCATCTCTTCACTGTATCCTCATATGGCGGAAGGGGCTAGGGAGCTCTTGGGTCTTTTTTATAAGAGCAATAACTCCATTCATGAGGGTTCCACTCTCATGACCTAATCACCTCCCAAGGGCTCCACCTTCTAACACCATCACACTGGGCATTAGGATTCAACATGTGAATTTTGGGGGGACACTAACATTCAGACCATAGCAATTGGTGTGAGGATATTTTCATTTTCTAATGAGGAAACATCAGAAGGGTCTGAACTTCACATCAAGGTCAATGACTGGTGGGGTAGAGGCAGGACACAGGGCACAGAGTCTGGAGGCCCATGTGGCCTAAAGTTTGGACACAGGGCACCCTCTCTCCCAAACCTCTGGTTCTTTGGGAACAAGTTTTATAGGTTTCAGATTGACCAATTTCCCTGTGTTCACGCAAGCTTTCTGCAAACAAGGTTTCATATAATTTGGTTTTCCCCTTACTAAATTACAATCATTTTCCAGTCCTTTGTTCCAGAGTAATCTAGACTGGAGGATTGGATATTTGTAAACTTTTCAGACACATCATTTATCTATAGTTTACTCCCAAATTTTCTATCTGAGATATGTTTTCTTCATGGAGATTGATATAGGTCAGTGCCATTCATGATTCAAATCAAAACACTCCTTTGGCTCTGACTCTACACTCATCAAACCTCATTTGGATTATAATTTGGCTTCCTTTGCAGCATGCCTGCAAGAAGCCAAAAGACAGATCTGACAACACAAGCACACTGATCCATTTGTCAGTGCTATTGCTTTTCATAAACTAATAAAGGAGTATACATTATACATTCACTTCAGTGTGTGTGTGTGTGCACACCTCAATCTATACAAGTAATGAATATCTTCCAAGCTTTCTGTCAAAGCCAGATTTCTGAGAATTCAAGGCTTTGGAAATGTCCCTTGAAACCAGTGAACTGTCTGAGGCAAATACCACCTCGTGAAGGCTCTTGGGAGTGACAGCCAATCTTGGCCTGGCAACAGACACACAACACCTAGGCTTATATCTTAACATGCAAAATGGCAACAGTATAAGATTATATGCTTTAAGAAAATTTAACAGGTGAAAATTTGAATTTAATTTAAATCAACAAATTAGAGAACTTCCTTTGAATAAAACCTCATCATCATTTCCAATCAACTAGGGACATTGTTTTGATCATTATAAATAATTCTAATTTTCAAAATAGCATTTCTATGAATCTCTAAATAAATATACACATACATGTATTTTAATGTTACAAACTAGAAAGTATATATATCACATAGGCACATGTGACATTTTCTAATTCACAAATTGGAGGACATAGAATTTTAATTCCCAAAGCCACAATCACCTGAAAGTTGACATACAGTTCAGAGTTTAGTTTGTTCAGTTAGGGTCAGCTTGTCTCTTTCTTTCCTTTTAAAATTATATCTTTCCTGGGGCCGCCCGGTGGCACAGCGGTTTAGTTCGCGCTTGGCAGCCCGGGGTTCGCCGGTTGGGATCCCGGGCGCCCGCCGACGCACTGCCTGTCAGCCATGCCGTGGCGGCGTCCCATATAAAGTGGAGGAAGATGGGCACGGATGTTAGCCCAGGGCCAGTCTTCCTCAGCAAAAAGAGGAGGATTGGCAACGGATGTTAGCTCAGGACTGGTCTTCCTCACAAAAAAATAAATAAAATAAAATATTATCTTTCCTATCATATCATTCCATCCCAGGAAAAAAATGAAAGGGTTAAAGATACTACAAAATATGAGAGTTGTGATATTTCTGTCATGGGTAACGAGTGAAAGGTATAGCTACTTCACCTGGCAAGAGTTAAAAGTCCTCTATAATATCATACCATTTCATATGGGGGAAGAGCATCACTAAATATAGAACGTTTGCTGCACACAAAGCCAAAATGGGGAATAAGAAAGAGGAGTAACAAGCTGTGGGCCAGGTGTCAGCCTCCCCAAATAGAGAAGTCTGTGTAAATATTGGGAACCCTGGAATTGCATTACCAGTCATTTGAGGACATGCAGACTGCAGAACAGTTGTCTTCATCTGCAGAGGATTTCTGATTATCATCAGACAATAGAGTCATAATACCAAGAAATAAATGTCTAGCACAGACTTTCTGTTTATGATGTAACACTAGAGGGTACAAATGTGGTTTCTAAGGCTATTCATATTCCTTGGTTCTTGGCTGGCAATCCTAACAATTTCTTGATATAACACTTCCTTTTTCCTTTAAGATTATACACTATGAATAATTTTCCAGGTGGAGTGCATTCTGAAAGTGTTTCGCTACTCTCAACATTACTCAGGAAAGCTTCTTAAATGTTCAGAAGTACCCTCGAGGGACATATGGCTGCTTTCTGTTGAGAGACACTTCTCCGCAGGTCCTTGCTTTTCTGCATGTCTTCTGAACATTAACTGGACTTTTGTTTCAGACCACCTTCTCCAGAATGTTCTGATAGTGAACAGCCTTGGAAGCTAGTGTCCAGGATAACAAAACTAGTGTCCCCCTCTGCAGTAAAGCTCAGTCAGATTTGCTTTTAACCTGCTATACAAGGTGTCTTATAAATATTTTATAAGCCACAGTTTGAATCTGTGTTGCACAATCAACCAGTGAAAACCCCTGAGACAAATGGATCAATGAAGACTGAACTTTAAACTCTTGTTTAAATTAAGAAATTTGGCCATTTGGGCAATTTCATTATGTTTTGAAAACAGACTCTAGTTTGTGTTCTTGTTAACAGCTAGTCTTCAGTTAATTCTTGTTTCGATGCTACAGCTTATTATCAGCTGTGTTTTGGGGCCTTAAGGAAGGGCCTGGATTGGCCACACTTGGGGCTAAGCATCACGGGAAAAGCTACAGCTGAAGAGAAGCCTGTTACCTGCCCAACTGCTAGAGGTGACCCCAGAAGCCAGAGCAGCAGCTGCCCAAACAAACATAGCCAGGTTGGACTTACAGTAGGGTAAGTATCTTTGGGGATAGTGGACAGAACCTGGTCAAAGACTAGACTTTAAAAAGATGAGTGCAGGAGACAGAAAATTTGGGGGATAATTCGTCTACAAGAGCAATGCTAAACTCAGCCCAATTAACTGTTGTATTAAAAATTGGGGATAAATAATAAAATGGTATGCCAAACCAGCTTGCCTCCATAATATATCAGGTTGATCCACTCGTTGAACAAATATTTTTGAGCATATGTCTATGGCCAGCACTGTGCCAAGATCAGAGATGTAATGGTGAACGAGACGTCTGCCCTCAAGAATCTTAATACTTACAGGTAACAACACATCTTACTGGCAGTGGCTACACAGTCCCAGGCTACTGTGTAGACATTAGGACCACTGGCTTCTACTAATTTGTTAACCCATCATCAACACATGGCTTCCACCTTGGGGCTGAAGATGGCTGCTCCAGCTCCAGCCATCGCAGCCTGCACATTCTGACCTTCAGCAAGGATCAAAAGAGAGAAGGAAGGCATACTCCTTCCCTTTAAGGACACTTCCCAGAAGTCATATGTAACACTTCCAATTGTGTGCCACAGGCGGGAATTTAGATATATGGCCACATCTACTCACTAGAGAGTTCCTTATTCTACAAGTCATGTGCCAGTTAAATACGTGGGGTTCTACTATGTGAAAGGGGAGGATGGATATTGTGGGATGACCAGCAATCTCCACCATGGCGTATATTACACAATGCAATAGGCAATGCATTGGGAGCTAGGGGAGCTACTTCTGGGGATTTAGCGAGGCTTCAGGGAAGAGATCTAACTGGAATCCTGAAGAACAACTAGGATTGTCCTAAAGACATGTGCAGGAGGGTACATTCCAGATAGAGGGAAGAGTTTATACAAAGACCCAGAAGTGAGAGAAAGCACGACGCATTGGAGAAGCACAAAGTCATTTTGAAAAACAGCATAAGTACACGGTTGAGGCGTGATGAAAGATGAGTCTAAAATAAACCTCAGGATGAAGAGCCTGCTGGGAGTTTAGATATTCTTTTATGGAAAAGAGGTGTCAAACAAGAAAACAACTTGATCAGATTTGCACTTTAGAAGGAAACTCTGGCTGTAATTTGGAAACTGTATTGGGGGTGAGTTAGCATGAGGGTTAGCCCCATTAGGTAACTTTTGTAATAAACCAAACTAGTCATCACAGAAGCCTGGAGTCTGGGAAGAGCAATGGATAAGGAGAAAAGTAGACAAATTCATGTGGTAGGAGACAGTATCACTGGGACATGGGAGTTCCTTGGCTGTGGAGAACGAGACAGAGGAAGAAATTAGGGACCAGTCTCCATGTCCTGGCTTTGGTGTGTGGCTAAACAGTAGTGCCACATACAAGATAAGGAAGCTGCTAGGAGCATAAGAGTTGGGAAGGGTGGGGTAGCTCAGAACGTGCTGAGTTCAAATGTCTGTAGGATACATAAGTGGTGATGTATAGGGCTAAAGCTCAGAGAAATTTTGGTTGGAGATATAAATTTGTGACTGATCATCATGTTCAAAATGGTGGATCTAAGCTTACATTTAAAAATTATTATAACTGGCAAATGTATATTTGTGAAAAGTATCCAATTCCAAATTCCTACATGGTAGACCTAAATTTACATTTTATAATAATTATAATAGGCATATGAGTGTTTGTATGAGTAGCCACTTCCAAGTTCCTACATATAAGAACACAGGAACTATTACATTATATTATGTTAATTATTATAATAGCAATAATTTGTCTTATAAATCATACATGAGTTGCAGTTATCCATTTTCTGATTGATTCCATACATTAATGTGAAATATGCAGCATAAAAAATTTAACTGCTAGGCAGCTCCAATTTTTTAAATATTAAACCTAATAAGGACTTTTGAATCTCCCCAAACCACAATTTGTTTTGGACTAACAGGCATTTCCTAGATTTTAATTAACTTTCCTGGAGTCTACAATTCTGTTTTTCGTAATGGAAGAATAGCTTTCTAAAGAATAGCATTAGGCTTAGTTTTCATTTATTGTATAAGAATATGTAAAAATTCATTTTATCTCATTACTCTGGAATGTTTTTTTCTATTATAAAGCTATTTCTTTGTTGTCTTCTTTATTAATTCATCTAGTCCTTGAGCATAGTTTTTAAATGTTTAATTATGCACCCTAAAAATTCAGGAGAAAAGGCACTTTCCCTATGATTTTCTATGGTTATTAACCCAAGATTCCATGGAAGCATGGAAATAAAAATATGAGTAGAATCAAGCCCCCTTTTTAGTGGAAACTTCACATTGTGCCAAAACCAGCCCACCTTTAACAATTAGGCCTAACTGATGGCGGTGGAATAAAGAAAAAGGAGCTTAAAAAGGAGACTCAAAAGGAGCATCAGTCATCGGAAGAAAATCAGAAGGGTGTCTGTCTGAAAGTCAAGATAAGAGTCTCTTCTGTCTGAGTGTGAATCTGAAAAAAAACAGAGAAGGCAGAACTGAACAGGAAATTATACTGAGAAGCCATTTTTGTAATGGCTTGCAATGAGGCAGAGGAGAGGCAAAATATTCAGCAGCAACTTCTACAGCTATTAATCTTGCTTGGCTACATAATAGCAAAGGCCAAAATTACTCATACAACCCTCAATCATAGGGAAAATTACTGGAACACAACATTATCAGACATACACAACCCTCTCTCCCATGAACCTCTTATAAATAATTGGTCAAGGAACTCATTTCTTTTAAAGACGAGTTTAGAAACCAGAATTTCTTTTAAAGATGAGTTTAGAAGCCAGAAATACGTAAATTTCTTATCACTACAAGAAAAAAGCAAGAACAAGAAAAATTATTTGAGTAATGTTACCATAGAGCAGACAGAGGATGTGACCAAAGATATACCCATCAAATTTAAAAGAAAACAAACACTTAAAGAAGCAATTCCCTCTATATAACAAGAGCACAGGCAGAGATACAAGATGACAAGGACAAGATGTTAAGAATGACATGAAAAAAATGGAAAATGAAAATATAATCAGGTCACAAATGAAATCTGTATTGGAAGGAACACAAACAAGAGACATTGCTGAAAATACAGGAATACTGACAACAGGATTGAGAAAATAGAGAAAAATGAAATGGAAATGAAGAGAGTAAATTCCTCAAGAAAAGAACAACAATATAAAAGACTGATAGGTCAGTTTCTTTGCAGTGCCTTTTGCAAAAGGTCGATATGCAATAATAATGACACGAAGAAATTTTAACTGTTCTGTGTAATAAATGAAATGGATTGTTAAAATGGGATTCTTTCTGTTTTCATTTTCACAGATGTCTCAGAATTCTAAGAATAAAAGAAAAGGTGGAAGGTATTCTCATATTCCAGGTACTAAATGGCCTTTGCAGGATCCACAATGGAGACAGTCAACACCCAGGTGACTCAACATCCACTGTTTTATACCCTCAAGGGCATAAAAAGGGTTAAGTAGAGGCCTAGAGGGGGCTTCAGTGGAACTTCTCAGACAGTTTGACCTGGGTCTCATGGAGACTCTAAGCTACAGAGGTGAGTGCCACACCCGTGGCTGGAAAAGAAACGGTTTGGCTAGTTCCTCTGATAGAAGAGTGAGGCATGCTGGTGACATTGGGAACAGTGTGCCTTTGCAGTTTGTTGGGACTAAGTACCAGATATGGGCCATGTACAAGAGAAAGCCATCCTGCAGCTGGATGTAAAAGAGTTCACCAGAGGGAACTGGGAGCCCAAGAGAGAGAGACAGCCATAAACAGCCACCCAAGGAGGTATCGCTTCCATCTGGGGAACTTCAGATGAGAGATCTCCAATGATGGGAGGTCTCCCCCGAGAACCCACAAAACAGTCCTTGATGGAGAGTCAGCTTTAAATAACTACCAAGACCAGAGTACCCAGAGGATGTCAATGCCGGATTGCCACAGTACCAGTGAGCTAGGACCTTTCTTAACCCTTGCTTGTCTTACTTAATGCTCTCACTGAATTCTGGAAGATTCAGAGGCAGCCAAGTATACAGAGACAGAAGGGGAGATGCACACAATAGGAAAAGGGAGAAGTTGGCCACCTTCCTCCTCAATTTAAGGCTTCCCAGTAGAGAAGCAAAGCTTTATGAAATTCAGAAAGCTGGTTATTAAAGTGCTTGGAAAATTTAATTATTGAAATTGAGGTTGTTCTTGAGATTTAAAGTGATTGCAGGACACTGGCCTAAAGAGCTATCATACCCAACATTATAGTCACTGGGCCTGTGTAGTTTGGGTGTGCATATTGGGGATGGTGAGGGAAAAGAATAGAACTGTTTTCTGCTGCATCCTACAGAGTCTTGCTCTTTCCAAGTAACAGCTACATAAAACATGAATATTGCGTTTCAGGAGGTAGTCCAAAAGGGAGAGAGTGAGGTTTGGGAGCCAGATGATGAGATGGAAACCGGGAAAGTAGGTCAGTGGGAAGTGATACCCAGGGATAAGGGTCATCAAAGGATTTCCACCTGGACATCTGGTATCCAGTGTCCAGTTGCTGTTGTGTTGTGTGTGTTTCAATATAGCAACCCTCCTTTGCCACAAATCTTCAAGATTCTGCTAAACATAGAGTTTGCGTCATTGGTACTTCAGAGAGCAAAACAACTGGGCATTGTATGAGGAAATGGCGTGTTGCCTATGAGTTTTATACAGGTGGTGTAAAATAATTCCTGAGACTCTCAGTGAGAATACATCAGTTCCTCATTATCAAGGGGAATGGATCCAAAAATGTCACTTAGAGGCAAAAACTAGATTATTGTTAATCTAGTTAATGTGAAAACAACAGTAATTACCAGCAACAAATGGTAAATATTGATACTATGCATTCATTCAGGAGATAATTCTAAATTCTACATTACAGTCATAAAAACACCAAATTCCTGAGGAAATCTAAAAAGTGAACATTGTTGTTGTTAAATATGGAACTTCATGATTCCACCTCAGGTCTGCTTAATTAAAATATCTAGGATAGGGGTAGGAAATTAGCTAATTATTTGTCTTTAATTAATTTAATTTTTAAAATAAAGGGGCCAGTCCCGTGGCCTAGTGGTTAAGTTTGGCACACTCCACTTCAGCGGCCCCAGTTTGGTTCCTGGGTCTGGACCTACACCACTCAGTGGTGGCCAGGCTGTGGCAGTAACCCACAAACTAAATAGAGGAAGATTGGCACAGATGTTAGCTCAGGGCAAATCTTCCTCAGCATAAATAAATTAAATAAATAAATAAAAGATACTTGCATGGTTTGATATATAAATGGTGACAAAGAATACAGAGTAAAAAGGAAGTTTCTCTCCCACTCCTATCCCACAATCATCAACTTTCCAGTCCAGAGGCAACCACCATTATCAGGTTCTCCTGTAACCTTCCGGAAATATAGTCTAAAAAGCACACATTTGGGCTGGCCTGGTCACGTGGTGGTTGACTTTGCATGCTCCGCTTCAGTGGTTGGGGGTTCGTGGGTTCGGATCCCAGGCACAGACATGCACACTGCTCAGCAAGTCATGCTGTGGTGGCATCCCACATACAAAATAGAGGAAGATGGGCACAGATGTCAGCTCAGGGCCAATCTTCCTCACACACACACACACAAAATAAATAAATAAATAAAAATTAAAAGCACACATTTTTCAAAATATGTATTTAATAGCAGCCACAAATCAACTCATGTTGGTGTGGAGGTCATAATCCATTCAAATTTTAGAAAGCATATCATAACCTAATTTTTTAAAATTAGTAGTAACATTTGCAATGCTTTGGGGAACCACTTTTTTTAGACAAAATAAGGTTGTTAGCCTGTTTAGTTGGTTTACAATAAAATACTATATTTCAATGCAAGAAACTAAGAAATAAGAAAGCAGCATCAAACTGAGGCTATGAGTAAAGGCATGATGGCAGAATTATGTCACATGTTCCTTGACATATTATAGGGCTTAAGTCCCTAATGAAAACAAAATGATTTTCCTTATAAGCAAAAACATAGAAAAAGAGCCCTCAAATGTCGAGAGATGACTGTATTCACACACATAACAACTACAGTATAAATGATAGGTACCTATCCATTAACAAAAAAATTTTTAATGTAAGGCCTATTAGAGAATTTTTAATTAAAACCACTAAGATTACCACTCTACACCTATTAGAATGGCTAAAATCCAAAAAACTGACAATACTAATTGCTGGCAAGGATGCAGAGCAACAAGAACTCTCACTCATTGCTGGTGAGAATGCAAACTGGCACAGCTACTTTAGAAAACAATTTGGGAGTTTCTTATCCAGGTAAACATGCACTACTGATGTAGTAATCCCATGCCTAAGAATTCACCAAAAAGAAATCAAAACTATGTTCACATAAAAATATGAATGTGAATGTTTATAGCAAGTTTATTTCTGATCTCCAAAAACTGGTAATAACTCCAATGTCCTACAACCAGTAAATGGAAAAACAAACTTGGTACATCCATTCAATGGAACGCTCCTCAGCAATAGAAAGAAACTACTAATATACACAATAATGTGTATGTATCTCAAATACAGTATGTTGAGTGAAAGGAGCCAGTGGCTGCCAGGGGCTGAGGGTTGGGGGAATGGTTGACTACTGTTATGGGTTGAATTGTGTCCCCCCCCAAATTCATATGTTGAAGTCCTAACTCCTCAGTGCCTCAGAATGTGACCTTATTTGGAAATAGGGTCATTGCAGATGTAATTGGTTAAGATAAGGTCATATTGGAGTAGGGTGGGCCCCTAATCCAAAGTGACTGGTGTCCTTACAGAAAAGGGAAATTGGGACACAGACACGCACACAGGGAGACCACCACGTGAAGATGAAGGCAGAGATAAGATGATGCTTCTACATGTCAAAGAACACCAAGATTGACAGCAAACCATCAGAAGCTGGAGGAGAGGCATAGAACAGACTCTCTCTCTCAGCCCTTGGAAGGAACCAACCCTGCCAACACCTTGATCTTGGACTTCTGGCCTCCAAAACTGTGACAATAAATTTCTGTTGTGTAATCCAGCCAGTCTGTGGTACTTTGTTAAGGCAGCCCTAGCAAACTACTTTTTGGGGGAATTTTAGGGGGTGATGGAATTATTCTGTATCTGGATCATGATAGTAGTCACATGACTATATGTTTGTCAAAACTCTAAAGTGTTTACCAAGAGGAATCAATTTTACAGTATGTAAATAAAGTGAACAAAAATTCTTAAAAGCAATAACTAGGAAAATGTAAACAAAAGATTTCATTGCTTAGTCTAGTAAATTTGCAAAACATTTTCCAGTATCTTTCAAATCTGAAATTCTGATTCTTCACAAATGCAGTGTTCATATTGTTGTCTGAAGGTTGCTGCACCTGTTAAGCTAGAAATTAATGTCTTTTAATACTAGATATCACTGCAGCCAACGCCCAGGATAGTGTTTCTAGCACCTAGAACGGTGCCAGAGCAGGATCCTATTAATATTTGTTGAATGAATGACTCATTAGAACTTCTCTACTTGAAATCACTTTTAATGAAAATGGCAAAAAAGCACAATACCGAAGCAAACCCAATGTTTTCACTTCCCTAAAACCCTTAAAACTGTTTGTCATGGATAAAAGGCTCAGTTGTTCTTATTGTTTTTCCCATTCATTTAATAGGAAAGTGAATTCCTATGAATGCAAGTATGTGAATTTAGTTTTAAAACCTCATTTTTATTAAACTTAATGCCAGGATGATGAATATTTGTCACTTATAAAGCATTACACGCTATATTAAAGCCATTGGAGAGATGTTGTCCATTGGCACTGCTAATCACAAAATTCATTCAGCTTGTCATAGACAAAAGGTAATTTAATCAATCCAAGTCTTCTATTCAACTCGACAGGAATTTCTAGTGCGTGTCCTGCACTGCTCTGAGTATTAAGGGATGATATGAAGGAAGCAAATCTCATGGTTGATGTGCCTGAGGCCCGAGCCTACAATCAAAATAAAGCCTATAATCTTGAACAAAATGAGAAACTTAAAATAGTGCAGCGGTTGCTATAGATAGAATTGATTATGGGTTCATGGTTCATACAGCTATTTGAAACCGCAGTTTTAGAGGAGCTTACAAAGGGCATTCTCAAGTGAAATTTAAGTAAATTGTATTTTAAAATAATGGACATTGAGCATTTACTACCTGTCAGTCACTGGACTAAGAAATTTATGGAATGAAGTCACTTGCTCCTCACAAGAACCCACTGAGATGGGAACTATTGTCTCCACACTACACAGACGAGAAACCTGAGGTGTGTGGTTATGTTACTGTTACTTTCATATTTGGTTGGGGGTAAAGCCGTGGATTCAAACCCGGATACTCTGATCTAGGCCCCACCCGTACGAGATCTTCCCTGGCAGTCCTGTTTGCAGAGATTACGGTCTATTATCCACAAGTAGACTCACACACGCCAAATTATAGACCCTTACTTGATTGCTTAGAAAATATTACAGCCTCCTTGTCAATACCCAAACTATTTAAGTATTACACTTGCTATCTCAATCCTGGCATCGATTTTGAAATCAGTGTTTTAGTTTATAATACCGCAACTTCTGTTTTAAAGTTTGAAAGATTATTTATGCTAACTTTTTCTAAACAGTCCCAGATTTTGACTTTGGGTGACTGTGAGATACTTTAGAAAGCTGCCCAAATGACCGAATCAAGCGGGAAAGTTTTCCTGTTCTCCACGAGAGCCTGGAGGCCCTTCTGATTTCAGTCCTCTCGCCCTATAATGTCATGTCCCACTAGGAGGGATTCTTGGGTTCAATGAAGCCCCAACGTGTAGCTCACCAACACATGATTTAGCCAGTATGTATTGGATACCACCTATGTTCCAAGCACTTTAAAACCCATTATCTCACTTAAATAGACCATAAAAGAATCTTGTGTCATAAGGAAACAAAGAGGTTAAGAGGTTTGCCCACAGCCAACAAGTAAGGGTGGAGGCATTCTTACCCACATCTTTTATCAGAGGTTTTATTGATTGAACAATTTTCCATTTTAGCCTCCATTTTAGATTGCACTGTGACAAATTAAATGACTTCTTGATCAATAAAACTTTACAGTATCTTAAAATATTAAAAGTTTCAAGAAAACCCATCCATCTTGATTCTCTGGATGAGGTAAAGATTCCTTAAAAGTCAGCAAATTTTAATTATTAAGTATTTCCTGGGTTAATACTGTAAATACTTTAGGTTGGAAAATTATCACTAACTTGCCTGATTTTAATTCTCTGCAGCAGAAGAAAAAAAAATGTTTAATGCTAACCCCAACTCCACTAAGTGCTACCTCATAAAACGATAATTACAACATTTTAAAAGCAAATGCTAACAGCACTGATGCAAAATTGCACTCCTGGTGCCCTCTAGTGGATATAGTTGGTTTCAGGACTCACTTGCTAGGTTTTAGTGAAATCTGCCTTAGAGAGGAATGAGGCATCGCTTTACCCTATGCTCTATCTTGTCTCCTTTCTCCTTTATTCTCTGGTCTTGTCCAGGTTCCCAAGATATGCTGACAATGTCACTCAGTGTTAAAGCTAATAAAACTTTATTTACAGAAACAGGTGTTTATTTACAAAAATAGCCACACCACTCTTCATTTACATATTGTGTTTGGCAGCTTTTGTGCTACAACGGAAGAGTTGAGTAGTTGCAACAGCGTCTGTATGACCCGAAAGGCCTACAACACTTACTATCTGCTACTTTATAGAAAAAGTTCGCTGATCTCTAGTCTCTGAGCATATCACTAGTTCTGCAAAATGTTTTGACTAGGCTGGGCTGGTCCCTGTTGAATATGTCTGGGAAGCTGCCCATGAATGCACATGAGCAATAGAGAAACCTCCTTAATTTTAATTTCATATTTCCTTAATTTTTATAGTCAGGGAACTCTTTTTTCACCTAATTCCTATTAACATCCTATTCAGTGGAACACATTTTGGGAAATACTATTTTATAATATTGTACTTAAAGACTTAAGTCTTCTTACAGTTCTTATCAATCTAAGAGAAAATACTCTGTCTTGCAACATCTGTATTCATCTACTTCCATTGTGATCAAACGTTATATTGATTATAGTTTACTTTAAAATATTTCGCTCGGGCCAGCCCTGTGGCCTAGTGGTTAAGTTCAGTGCATTCCACTTCAGCAGCCTGGGTTTTGTTCCTGGGCGCAGACCTACACCACTCATTGGTGGCCATGCTGTGGCAATGACCCACATACAAAATAGAGGAAGATAGGCATAGGTGTTAGCTCATGGTGAATCTTCCTCAGCAAAAAAAAAAAAATTTTAATTTCACCAAAGACAGTGTGATATATATGTAAGTTGTTAGTTTTAACCACATAGGAGTAGTAAAAAAACATTTGAAGTATCTAACCCAGGGATGGTTATACAGCCTTTGAAAAACTCTGGTCAGTCCATAATCCAGAAGTGGCTACCAAAAGCCTTTTAAATATCCACTGTCTCAATTAGCACCAGGGAGCTCACTAATCAACATAAAGGAGATATAAGTGGTGTTCAAGATATGTATTGGCTAGAAATATTGTACAAGCTCCTCCACGCTTGTGTGAACAGGGTTTAAGAATCTTGTTAGGCCAGTAGCCTATACCAACTAGAGTGGCATTCTTGGCCCAGGGCTAAAATTCAGTCCTGGCTTCAGCCACTAAATTACCAGAGGCTTCTGTCATCTGATTGCAATCCAAAGGTTAGCTGAATCTTGCCACCCATCATTACATCAGCACTGAATGAACATTTCTGCCAAAAAGGCAGGGAACTAGACTTCCCCAAGCATCAAAGAATAAACCACATGACTGCTTTGTGAATGTGCAGCATTTGTGTAGTGGAACTCATCTTAACATACCGTAGGCAGACAGCCTGAGAGGGAAGAGCGCTGAGGCCAATATGAGTACACATCCCAGTGTGCCTGGAACATGCCCAGTTTATGCCTGTTGTTCCACTGTAATTGTTAATAGGGCCCCCTTTTACTCTCAAAAATGTCTCATTTTGGGTGAAAACTTAAGTGGTCATCTCATCTATAGCTCTCATCTACCTATATGCAGCAGAAACTACAAATATCTGCCCAAAAGAACCTAATAATCATGAATGGCAAAACTGACACCACCAAAGCTGGTAGGAGTTAACAGTTATTTATGATCAATGGCCAAGAAATAATAAAATTGACAGGCAAACTGGGATTGAATGTCAACCCCAGCCTTATTGTTTAACTAATTGAGCAAATGAGCTATTGTAAACTCAATTTTTATTTCAATATCCTTAAGTAGAAAATTAATCTTTGAACAATTTGCCCTGAGCTAACATCTGTTGCCAATCCTCCTCTTTTTGCTGAGGAAGATTGGCCCTGGGCTAACATCCATGCCCATCTTCCTCTACTTTATATGTGGGATGCCTGCCACAGCATGGCCTGATAAGCAGTGCATAGGTCCACGCCCAGGACCCGAACCTGTGAACCTTGGGCCACTGAAACGGAGCGCGTGAACTTAACTGCTATGCCACCAGGCCCGCCTTAAGGGGCATATATTTAAAATATTAGCCTAGCCATCTAGAACTTTTAAATAATAATAATATTTCCATGATTTGGAACTTGATAAAAACAAACTTTATAAAAATCTGCAGCTGGATACAAGTGTTTCTCAGCTGGAGCAATGGTTTCCAAAGTGTGGTGTGCAGGTGCCCTCCTTAGAAGTGAAGCTTATTGAAACCCCAAGATTTAAAAACAACAAACAAAAACAAGATTCTATACCCAAACCACACCAATTGGAGGTAGACCAAATTGCTGGGGAGGCAGCCTCTGGAATTACATTTTTAGTAGTTGCCCCAGTGATTATGCTCTTACATTTTGAGAAGCGCTGTCCTACAGCGTCCTAAAGGCTGGAAGATTCCATAAAACACCTCAGCTCTTGCCTAACTGCAATGCAGATGTCAGAACACTAACTTTTTCATCATCTATGCCTATACCCAGAAGTGTGCTGATAAATGTTTATCAAATAACTCCCCAGGAAAAAAGTTTTTAAACTGATATAAAGTCTATGTAGCACACAAATTACAAATAATAATAAAATATGCAATACTTTTGATTGTAAATTCCATATAGCTCATTGATTCTCGCGGAGGGCTTTTGTTGAGTTTTAACAAATAAGAATAATTCCTGTATGAATGTTGGCTGATATTTTTGTTAATGTTAAGGAGGAAGAGAGTGAGAAGACACATGCCAGATCCTCACTGTTCATCGATAACGTCAGCAACTTCTTTGCTGAACTGGATAACAGTTTTCAGATGCTGGAAGAATATTTCCTCAACTATTTGTGCTATTCATAATGTAGCAGCTGCAGGCATGCCACACTTTTAAGTTTAATCTGAATTACTAACATTTTTCTCCATGACTTTCTTAGGTCTAGAGTAAACAGCAAAAATCAATGAACCTAGGCCTGATGTGTAGCATTTGCTGATTTCCCTGTGGCAAATATTCCCACTATAGCCAATTTCAGGCTACCAGAATAAGACGTCATTGAACGTGGAGCTGGGAAGAGACGAGCAGTAGCACACCATTATGGTCATCCCTCGGTATCTGCGGGCGATTGGTTCCAGGAACCCCTGTGGATACCAAAATCCACAGATGCTCCAAGCCCCTTATCTAGAATGGTGCAGTACAATGAACACAGTCAGCCCTCCCTATCTGCAGTTCCAAATCCATAGATTGAACCAACTCCAAATGGAAAGGCCTACAATTGCTGTGTCTGTACTGAACATGTGCAGAATTTTCTTGTCATTATTCCCTAAACAATACAGTGTAACAACTATTTACACAGCATCCACATTGTATTAGGTATTATAAGTAATCTAGAGATGATTTAAAGTATATGGGAGGATGTGCATAGGTTATACCCAAAGACTATGGCCATTTTATATAATGGACTTAAGCATCCTCGGATTTTGGTATCCATGGGGGTCCTAGAACCAATCCCTGGCGGATACCGAGGGATGACTGTATAGTATTTCCACCATACAGATACAATAGACATAAATAATCTCGGAAATACAGGTAAGAGTAAATATTTAGGAAGTGATGAATTTTGAGTTTTTATTACCTTTATTTTTATTTTTGTGTGTGAGGAAGACTAGCCCTGAGCTAACATCCATTGCCAATCCTCCTCTTTTTGCTGAGGATTGGCCCTGGGCTAACATTCGTGCCCATCTTCCTCTACTTTATATGGGACACCACCACAGCATGGCTTAATAAGATCTAGAAGCACAGAGTGCATTCCAGCAGCCCCACTCTCACTAAGTGTTGCTCTGTGTCCAGGTTTTCTTCAGAATCTTTTTGAACCTGGAGAATGGGGTCTTCTGATCTCTCATGTCTGTGCAGATCCACCCTGGAGGGATGCTGGGACTCAGACTGGAACAAATAGTGGCAGCTGCCAATGGCACAGCGGCTGGTGCCCCACCTGGTCCAGACTTGGCTGAGCCTGCCTCCTGAAGACCCTCCTGCCCACGTAGCCTGTCCTCTTCCTCCAATGACACAGGCCTCCTTCAAAACACTCTCCTCCCCTTCCTCCATCTGCATCAAGGTTTTGCGGTGACATTTCAAAGAGTTCCCTCTCCCAGCCAAATGCCCCTTCTCTGGTTAAAAAGTTATTTTGAAACCTGACTTTCTAATCAAGATACTAACAGTCTTCAAAAGATTTCAGATTTTTTAATACACTACATCCTTGTGGAATGTTTATTGAACTAAGATACACCATTCAAATGCAAAAAAAGGAACACTCATTTTTGCGTTTCACAAAAATATCCAATTCTCTGATGTGTCCCTTCCTGCCACCAAGTACAGCATAATTAATTCAAGTAGGTAAGGAACTGAGGAGAACTGTTGAAGTTAGTAAAGCTGACCTCTATCACAGCTTAAAAATCAAAGCAGAAATGCGGAAGGGGGACACCAGGACATGCAAACTTCTCCGGAGATGAAAAACTACAGCCCAATGATCCTGGGAACAAGCAAGGGAATATCATCAAACAAGGTTGACCAGAAGCAAATTACGAAACGGCCCGATTTTCTTTAGCATCCTGTCACTTACTCCTTCAGACCCCTGTCCCCATTCCTGCTCCTCCCACCAGCGCTCTTCACCTCCCTTCTAGGCACTGTTCTGGTGTCCTATTCCATTTAAAGCCTTGCTCTTACAAGCTACCTGACAAATCTTACATTTTAAGGATAAATTAGGGTATGCTCTTTAGGTTACCTACAGGCATTTGCATTTTAATGGAGTCTTTTGGAAATCAGGCTTAAGGGTATGAATCTTTAATGGAAGAATTTCAGTTGAGATTGAAAATTACTTGGGCTTCATAAGACCCAAAATACTCAACCCAAAATACAAAATACTCAAATACCCTTCTAAGTAGCCAATTTATAAGGTAATTCCTGTTAGGAGGCATTCATTGCCTTAGCTGCGTGATGAATGGACCCTGTTCCCCGCAGCTCCTACAAGGCCCCGCCGCAAAGCCTCAAGTGCCTTGCCTGTCATCAAACCTCTGACCTGCCAGATCTCCTGTGGAGGACTTTACAGTTAGGGTAGACTTTCTCTTTGTTTAGAGTGATTTCAGCTCACCCTTAGCCCTCTGTTTTACCACCTTTCCACAGCGTCTTTCTGGATTCCTGCCTTCCCCTCTCTACTCTCTTACAAAGACTCGCAGCAGAGGCTTGAGACAGCTTGTTGGAATTCAGGGCGAAATCTTCCATTTAGAGATAATTTGCAGTTAGTAGTAGTCTCTGTCTAGTTATGCAAAAATGATGAGTTAGGTGTGGTTCATTTGCTCTTCTTGTTGATTTGTATCCTTATTTGGAGAATGAACGGAAAGATTTAGATTTAGGGAGACACCATTGTCCTAAAGGCCATCTGGAAGTGAACTCTGGTTTTATTTGTCTGAAAATACCTTTGTTTCACTTCCATTCTTGAAAAGTATTCTTGCTGAGTTTAGAATTCTAGCTTAGCAGGTAGTTTCTTCCATCTTCTGAAGACACCCCAATATCTTCTGGCTTCCATTACTTTTGCTGAGAAGTCTGCTATCAGTTGAATTATGGCTACTGTTCCAGTAAGTTTTGTCTTCTGTATTCAAGATTGCTTCCTCCTTCATCTTTAATTTCTAGCAGTCTATGATGCCTCTGGATATAGGTTTCTTTTTATTTATGTTGTTTGGGATTTACTGAACTACTTGAATCTGTAACTTGATTTCCATCTTGGAAAGTTCTCAGAAATTCTCTTCAAATACTGCTTCTACCCTACCCTCTCTCTCTCCTTTCTAGGACTCCACATACTCATATTTTCTCACTGAATTCAGTAGGTCTCACCTTTTTTGCCTGTTTTCCATCCCTTTTCTCCCCTTACTTCAGTTTAGATTATTTCTCCTGACCTGTACTTCTTGTCTCAAAGTCTGTTAAATGTAAGGCTCTGCCTCTCAGCTGCGTCTTCCTAAGTGGACAAGCCTCCCAAGGAAAAGTAATTCCAAATGATGGTCTCATCTCCCTGGACTCTCTTCTCTTGGATTTTGGTCCACTAATAACTGACTATATTGGTAACATTTTGGTAAGATGTTTTCTTCTATTTTGTTCAGACTCTTTTCTTCAGCAGGAAGGCTAAATTACCTAGTCTGCCATAACCAGCATCAGAGTCTGCAATGTGCTTATTTACAGTAGGTTCAATAAGCATTTATCTTCCTTTCTTCCAGGATATAAAAGGATTACCCAAATTTGTAACTGGGCATCAGACATAACACGTATAAAGATAAAATTCATTTGTTCATGTATAACAAGGCCACCAAGGACTGGAGGACAAAGACTGTACTTCACTTTGTGAAACAAAGATGATAAAGCTTTCTCAGGAAATTAATCTGGTACCTGCTATAATAATATGATTAGCATTCATTTTAAATAAAGAATATATTAAGTTCTCAAAATTTAAAAAAAGGCATCTAATAAAGCTATACAGTGAATAGCATGTCTTTATTCTATTTACAGTACATTTGTTATAAATATAATACATTTTTGAAAAGCTTATTTTTAATTAACTTGAGTAGATTTATATTTTAAACAGATCAACTCAATTGTTAAAGTTATATAATAAAGAATATGATAATTTAAATGACAAAAATCTCATTGTGAAATAGTGCACTCTATGCTGAGATGAATGGGGGAAAAAAAGGTCAAACTCCCTTCAAAACTATATTCAAAGCATCAGAAAAAAATTTTTTTCTTTTTTACAAAGTTATGTATAAGTCATAGGACATCAGATACTGAAGTATGAAGATTCTATAACCAAAGTTCAAATCTGATTTCAGAGAATTGTGTGAAGCAAGACAGAAAAATTTGTATTTAACACTCTATAGAACTTCACAGTAAAGCTGGAATTTATAGACTAATGGCTTAACAGGAGTATTGCCAACAAGGCCTTTCCTTCCTCAAAATTATCTCCTAATTTTCATATACCATCGATAAGTTGTAACAGCAGACTTAGACATTGGTTTTTAAATGGGGCTTAATAAGGTGCATGGATATGCTGAAATTCTGTATTGTGACATGTAAATTATTACCAAGGTTTAAAGAAATACAAAAAAAGAATATAAGTATTCAGTCCAACATGCTTCGCATCATCAACAAATTGACAAGTCAAAAATATTTTGCAGTGATCCAATACCAACCTCCATAACAAGTTAGATATTGTAAATACTGCTGTAAAACCCATTCAGTAAAATAAAACTGATTTTTGTGGAGTTCAGTACAAATTTGCAAGTTGTCACACATTATTGATGATGATCAGGGCAGGCATGGAGTTCTGCTGACTTGTTTCAAACACTGTAACTTGGTCCGATAACTTGGCAAATACCCTAGGAGTTCCAAGGTTATAAACACCTGTATGGACAAAGCATGCTTTCAGTTGTAAACTGTGAATCTCCTGGCTTTTAAGCTGAAGTTTATATTGTGTTTGTCCAAGCCATGTAAATGATCCATGGATTTCCAATGCTTCTGGACTAAGGGAGAAGGAAAATGGTAAGTTGGAGGGTTTTTTCTTTATAATTTTTTCCCAAGGTCCCTTAATAACACATCCCTGTCATCTAGCAATTCTATTTCTAGAAGTTATTTTATCAAGCCCACTGTTAATAACAATAATGGCAATAGCTGTTATTACTTGCTATAATAGCTAACATTTATTAACAGTTACTGTGTTCTAGGCACAATGCTCTGAGTGAATTATCTCATTTAATTCTCACAACAGCAGTTCATAAATGATGGGATCTGATTTGAAACCTGAGCTTTTAACCACTTGGTTACCCATACACAAAAATAAATGTGGATACAAGAATGCTTATAATATTGAAACTGTTTATAATATTGAGAAATGGAAAGCAAACCAGTATCTACCAGTAAGGCATTAGTTACTTAACTTATGATACACATAATCAAACAGAATGTGTATGGATTTCAGAGAGCTGCCCCAGATTCTATTTGGGGTATTATACAATAATAAGCAGTATACGTTTCACATTACTTTTCTAAAAACCCCCAAATTTCTGAATTCCAAAAAGCATCTGGCTCTTGCAGTTATCAGATATGGGAGTATGGACCTGCATTTTTCTGTAAAGTTTTTGTTTGTCTGTTTTTGGAGTTTTTTGGTGAGGAAGATTATTAGCCCTGAGCTAACATCTGTTGCCAATCCTCCTCTTTTTGCTAAGGAAGGTTGGCCCTAGGCTAACATCTGTGCCCATCTTCCTCGACTTTGTATGTGGGATGCCACCACAGCATGGACTGATAAGCAGTGCGTAGGTCCGCGTCTGGAATCTGAACCTGCAAACCCCAGGCCACCGAAGTGGAATGCGCGAACTTAACCACTACGCCACAAGGCCGACCCCTGAAAAGTATTATTTTATAATCCGGAAAAAAACCCTTAAAAAAAATACTTCTATCACAAACTTGCTGATTTTCAATTTTAGAGTCCTTTATCACCAAGCAAACTTTTTTTTTTTTTTAATTTTTTTTTTTTTTTTGTGAGGAAGACCAGCCCTGAGCTAACATCCGTCGCCAATCCTCCTTTTTGCTGAGGAAGACTGGCCCTGGGCTAACATCTGTGCCCGTCTTTCCTCTACTTTATATGGGACGCCGCCACGGCGTGGCTGACAGGCAGTGCGTTGGCGGGCGCCTGGGATCCGAACCTGCGAACCCCAGGCTGCCAAGCGCGGACTAAACCGCTGCGCCACCGGGCGGCCCCCCAAGCAAACTTTTATAAAACTTTTTGTCTCTCGCCAAAACAATTTGCTGCTTTAGGAAACTGCTTTCCATTTCGTCGCTACTGTAATGCTAAGACAATCCTTTGTAACTCTTCTATAATACTTCTGTAAAACCAAACAAAAAATCAGGCATGCCTGAGTAAACTTCTTCTATCCATGTTTGGTAATTATTTGCATAATTTCAAAATATTAATTGCTCTCAAATTAATCTTAAACTATGACATAATCTTGCACTAAATAAATCTTTACCTTGTTGTTTTATGCCGAAGATCAACTATTACATCGACATCAGCCTTAGAACAATTGGAAAGTAAAAGAGTGACTGGTACTAAACAAAGGCTATGGAAGAAAAATAAACAAAAGAGGTTAGCTGCATATTTAAAAAAAAAAAAAAATCTTGAAAATAACATTTAAGAACACTTAACAGAACATAAGCTCTTTTAGATTCAAGTAAGGAAAAAAATTGAGTTCCAAAATCGCTCATGACAAATTATTTGTGTAAATGAGAAGTAAAACATATTAATACAATGCCTAAATACTTAACATCAGAATATATACATCCACAAAGCCATTTTATTTCCATTTATTACAGCTAAGCTTAAAAAATAACTGAAGTGTTTCAGGTGGTTACCTCCCAAAATGAAAAACAAAAGTAACCTCACCTAAGAAAGATCAATAGAGAAAAAAAATCATGACTTATTTTTAACAACTAATCCTGTTCTCTGTATGTTTCTTGAAAATAGTTTAATTTTGAGAACTTGGTGTAGATTGACATTTGCTTTTCTATCAAATTTGCATAAAAGCCATCATGTTTTGGAGAATATGAGAATTATTTCCACACAAGTTATGAAGAAAGCCCTTTCAAGTGGACACATTTGCTCAGGTAAGCTAGTTTCTGGTATCACTTTATAATTAATAAATTACTAAAGCATAGGAGAAAGGACGGGCAATGACATATGAACAGACTGGTGCAGATTTCAAATCAAGAACATAATAAACGAACAAAACCTATGCGCAAATGAAGCCTTGTTATATACTATTATTTATATTTTGCTCTATAAACACAAAGAACAAAGAGAGAGTCAAAAAAGAAAAATAACTTGATAAGTTCACAGAAAGTAACTTAAAGTACTGCTCAGATAATATATTTTACACTTTCAGAAATTTTATATACTCTTACTGAGAAATACTTTTCGTTTTGTGAGGAAGAACAGCCCTGAGCTAACATCTGTTGCCAATCTTCCTTTTTGCTGAAGAAGATTGGCTCTGGGCTAAGATCCATGCCCATCTTCCTCTACTTTATATGTGGGACACCTGCCACAGCATGGCTTGATAAGCAGTGCATAGGTCCACACCTGGGATCCAAACCTGTGAACCCCGGGCCACCAAAGCAGAGAGTGCAAACTTAACCACTATACCACCAGGCCAGCCCCTGAGAAATACTTTCTAAACAATACTGCAAATAACAGATTTCCCTAAACAAAAACTAAGATAATTTCAAAAACATAACATTAGGTTGTGCTGGTGTAATGCCCTTACCTCCCCCACTAACCTCTCCCAAGGAAAGGAGGGCAACAAAAAACTGAGTGGGTTTTCAGTCTGAAGTACCTCGTTAAGTTAAATTCCAATTGCATAATTTGTAACCCAAACCAAACCTCAGGAACTTTTGCTATTCTGTTCCCATCTGATCCTCAAATGTCCAATTCTCCATGCCTTATCTAAACGCTTCTAGTCAAAACAAGAAATGTGAACATCTGAACGTTTCCCAGCCCCCAACCAAACTCATTATCTTCATTCCTTTTCTTCTTCCACTCACTGTTTCAGTAACTAGCACCCCCATCTAACCCAGCAAACCTTAGGCATCATACTAAGTGTTTTTTAACTGGGAATGGGGGCTACTGCCTCACTAGCCCCATTCCCAATTCTCTGTTATTGTTCACAAAGTCCTGTCAATTCTTTCTCCCATATATCTCTGGAACCTGGTTACTTCACTCAATCTTCATTTTCCTTACAAGTTCAAGTCATTATGTCTCTTGGTTTACTACAACAGCCTCTGAAATTACACCCCGATGCAATCCATTCCTTACACTGGGTGTTTCTCAGATCGGATATGTGTTTCTCACACCTGATCTATGTTTCTCACACTTGAGTGTGCACCAGAATCACCCAGAGGGCTTGTTTAAAAAGACTGTCGGGCCCCACTGCCAGAGTTTCTGATTCAGTAGGTCTGGGGTGCGGCCCAAGAATGTGTATTTCCAACAAGTTTCCAGATGATGCTGATGCTTCTGGTCTGGGACCACATTTTGAAAACCACTGCAGTCTTTCTAAAATGCTAATCTGATGACAAACAGTGCCTAGAAACCAAACAGCTGACAGCTGTTCCCCCACAACCAAAATTTGGCATTATTAAAGACATAGGTGCTAGAGTCAGACTGCTAGGTTCAAATATCAGCTTAACAACTCTGTACCTCAGTTTTCTCAACTGTAAACTAGCAACAATAATTGTACCTACCTCTCAGGTTTGTCATGGTGATTAGGTAAGATCAAATATGCTAAATGCTGAGAATAATGCCCAGCACATGTTCAAAAGCTCCATAAACATTATCTAAAATGACTTATTTTGAAAAGCTATGGTAGCTAAACCCCATCTGTTTCACATGTTTGTCATCTCTGGTCACATATTTTTTTCTCATATTCTCATTCCTCTACTGCTCTGTGTTCCACTGCCATGAGCAAACCTCCTACCGTCCCATTCCCTCCCACGGTTCCACATTACATTAAGAACACTCCTCTAGATCCTCAATCTCTTCTCTTTATGTTTCTACATCTTACTTTAACTGAAATTTGGCTGAGTACACAGCTTCCTCTATAGCCCTCTCAACAACAGATGCTGTTTTTCTTCCTACATCTTCCACATCCCGGGTCAGAATGTATCATTAATGTAGTCCTCAGTGCCACTTCTTGATGATTTCTTCCTATCTCTTCTGTAAAAACACCCATTTTTGTCATACACTACCCCAAAGTTTTAATTTTTTTTTCTGTTCCCATACCAACAAACTAAAACCAGTGATAGTACCTCAGTACAGTAGAGATTCTTTGGGGGAAGGGGGAGGGATGGGTATTTTAAAATATTTGAGGTAAAGATGAGGGAAACATCTGCTTCACCTCCCACCCTCCATTCATCTAACACATCTGTCAAGCAGAAGCATACCAGCTAGACAAGAAACACTAGGCTTCTCTTCCATATCATTTATTGACTTCATTTATTAAAAGCTTCAGCATGAGTTTGCTTTCTTCCTTTCAATCCCAAGTCCTGTCATCATTTTGGACAACTTCACTGTCTAAGTAGATGACTCACTCAACACCTCAAATCCTTGACTTGTCACCTCCATAACCACCAGTACTATTCAAAACTCAGCCATCTAATTTCCATGACCATACTGTTAATTTTTTTTAGTCACCTAAAACAGCTGCTTCTGTAACAATACTCAGTCACTCCATTCTCTAACCACTATCTCCCATCTCTCCAGCTCCTCATTCAATCACACCTCTGTTCTTCAGTTTCACAAGGATGCCCAAACACTCGACCCTCTATTTCAGTGATTCTCAATCTTGATTACTGTGGTCATTGTAATTACTGTTTAGCAGTTATTCACTCCCTTCATCTTCCCACTGCGGGATTATGGATCATCCTTGCTGATTGTGAAGGTGAGGCTATTTAGCCAAGGGAATAGTAATATCTTTGATGCAAACAAACCCTTTAATGTGCTATTGCAATTAGGCTCACTTTTGTTAAGAGATATGCCATGAGAAGAACATATCCCAAGGGGCGGCTGCCCATTTGGACTAAGCCCAAAATATATGTGGTGCGGATATGAACCCAACCAACCTATGGCCTGAAACAGAGCTTCAGCCAAATCATAGCTGACCTAACAGATCCATGAGTGTGGGACTAAATGCCTTGTAAGCTACTGAATTCTGGAGTGGTTTGTTAGAAGCATTATTGTGACAATGACTGATACAGATGCACTCTGGTCCTCACATGCACATCTGAGGACATTTTAAAAAATAGAGATGCTTGGGTCCTATCCCCAGAGATTCTGACTTAACTGGCCTGAGCATCAGCCTAAGCAAGTTTCGAAGATTTCCCAGGTGATTCCAATGTACAGCCATGGTTGGAAAAATGCCAGATTTTATCCTTATCTAAACTGCTTGTTTTCACATACTTCCATGCACAGTTTTGATTCTGTGATGCTTTATTTTAACCCACTGCTCTACTTTAGTTGGATCAAACCTGTCCTGCTTCACATACTTTCCTGTAATGCCTAGGTTCTATGATGCTTTTTAACCCCAATAGAATCATGTGGATAACTCCTCAATATCCTAGCCTCTTAGGTACAGCCAACATTTTAATCCCCAAGATTAAAAAGAAGCACCATGGAATCTAAGATATTCAGGAAGTACATGAAGCAGGACAGGTTTGATGAACAAAGTGGAAGTGTGGGTTAAAATGAAACAACATGGAATCAAAACTGTCCGTAAAGTAGGTGAAGTCAAGACAGGTTCAGGAGGGATAAAACACACATTTTTCCTCTCAACTTTGGCAGCAAACTAGAATCACCTGGAGAACTTCAGGAACTCTAGATGTCCACCCCCACCCTAGGCCAATCAAATCAAAATCTCTGGGAGTAGAACTAAAGCATCTGTATTTCTTCAATTTCCCCAGGTGACCCCCTGTGCATCTTGACATCAATCAAAGGCACACAGAATGAGTCCTGAGTGACATTAAGACCTAGGCAAAGATTTAAGAACAAAGCATTTTAAAAATAACTTAAATGGCTAAAATTTTAAAAAATCTGAAAACAGTAAGTGTTGGTGAAGGTATAGAGAACAGGGAACTCCCATATACTGCTAGTGGGATACACAAATTGGCAAAAACTACTTTGGAAAAATTCCTAGATAAATATGAAGAAAAAAAAAAAAAAAAAGCAAGCACACATGCTCCAGGAGATATATACAAGAATATTCACAGTGGAATTCAAAATAGTTCAAATACGAAAGTAATCCAAAAGTCCATCAACAGTAGACTAGATAAAATAATTCTGGTATGTTCAAACATATTCATATGGCAATGAAAATTAATTGTACAGCTTCATGAAATGGTTGATGATTACTAACATAATATTAAATGAAATATGCTGGACATAATAATATACTCATAATTCCACTTATATAAAAAAGTTCAAAAAAAAACACTTGAAAATCAAAATACAGAGATGTATACTTAGTTGGAAAAATTATAAAGAGAAGTACAGAAGTGACTACCAATATTAGGGGTGGGCAGGGTAATGACTGGGAGAGGGAGTACACAGGGGGCGTCTGAGATGCTAGCAATAGTCCATTTCTTGAATACAGGTGACTATTTGGGTGTTAGCTTTGTGAAAAAAATTACTGCAGCCATACATTTTTGTTTTTGAGCACTTTGTGTTATATTTCACAATGAAAGGGTTTAAAAATGATTAGCACCATTTAAGTTACTTTTTAAATATTTCTGATGCTAAGTCTCTATGAAGGTCTTAATTTTGCCCAGCATGCTTTCTATGTGTCCTTAAGTCAGCTTCTTCTCACTCCTCTCAGTAGTTACCCTCAAATTTCACTTTTGAAAACTTCTCTACCCTTGGGGCCAGCCCGGTGGCATAGTGGTTAAGTTCGTGCACTGCACTTCAGCAGCCCAGGGTTCATGGGTTCAGATCCCAGGCACAGGCCCACACACCACTTGTCAAGCCAAGCTGCGGCAGGCATCCCACATATAAAGTAGAGGAAGATGGGCACAGACATTAGCTCAGGGCTAATCTTCCTCACCAAAAAAAAAATTCTCCATCCTTTATTCTCTTATCTCCCAGATTACTTTGAGGAGCTTTAGGTTAGCTCCTATAAAACTCCCTAAAATGGAGGCACTCAATTTTAATGTGTAAACTTGTTAAAGTTTCTCCCTACTTTCTTCTCTCCCTGTTTCAATAGTAAGGAGGTCCCCTCTTCGGTTCAAAGCTAATCCTGTCATTCTTTGGTGTATCTTTCCATCTAGTAATGATTCTGCTGCTCTCCCTTTATCTCATCATTTCCTGCAAGATCATAAACATATCCATATCTTACCTAGTAAGAAAACAGGAATCTCAAATGGATATTCCCTGATCCTCATTCACAGCCCAGCTTCCTGAAAGGGTGATCTACACTAGTATCTTTACTTACTTGCTTCCCTCTCCTCAACCTACTATATCATGCTTCCACCTCCACTACACTGTAGTATCATTCTTCTCAAAAATCATAAACAGCCTCTTATTGTCAGATCCAATGAATGACTTTTTGGTCCATTTACTATTTGACCTTTCTGCAGCATTTTAAACTGCTAACCATCTCCCTCTCCTTACACTGTTCTCATTCAACCTTTGAGATACCACTTTCTCCTCGTTGGTCTCTTCTTCCTCATTCTTTGATTGCTACTTCTCAACCAGCCTTCTTCATAGACTCCTTTTTCCTTAGCTCACCTCTCAGACACCGCAGGTTATCATTCTCTTTTTGTTCTATCCCACTCTACCCCCACCTCTATTCAGGGTGCCTTAACCAAAATTTATACCTTCAATTATCACTTACAGACTAGCTCTAATAGACTTCTCTCCATCTTTTCTTATATTTGCAACTAGCAACTTTTTGAAGTGTCATCTGACTTAAGACTTTTTACTTTTAGAACCATACATTTATATAATCAAGCTATTTACCAAAATTATAAATACATCATTCCCCAGGAAGTTTAGCACTTAACAAATCTTAAGTAAATGATGCTGTCTAAATTTTAACTGTTTGATAAGTCTATGTTGTAATCATGGCTTAGGTTTAATTTCTGTGTCTAAAACAAAACAAAAAAAAATGATACAATATTTTTTCCTTGTTTCTGACAATGATAAACCTGCTCATCACAAGGAAACTTTCAGCAACTAAGGTGGCTGAGCTAATATCCATCTTGGACCTCAGCAGCAACACACAGTAATCATAGTAAAGGGTAAATTACTTAAGAGCAATTTCTATAGACTCAGTATTATTCTAAATTTCTTCTTCAATATTTGGGTTAATGCCATTGTCAACATAAATAAATACATAAGTGTGTGTGTGTGTGTGTGTGTGTGTGTGTGTGTGTGTGTGTGTTTTGTAGTTAATGCCATTGTCAAAATAAATAAATACGTAAGTGTGTGTGTGGGGGGGGGGTGTTTTGTAGAAAAATTGGAACAAAAATAAACCTCAAACCTTTTTTGATGAAATGGATGATTAAATGATTCTGGATAGTGAAGACTCGTTTTAATGAGATTAGAAAGCTGCTCTACTGATGGTCTTGAGGAAACTGTAGTGTTTTCTGGCCTGAAAAATTTTAATAGTTCCATTTCTGGTGGCTCCTGAGAAAAGAAAAGAAAAAATATATGACAACAAAAACATTGCTTTATTAAAATAAAGTATAGCATATGCAAATGAAAGAAGTTAAAACCAGCAGAGATAAAGTAAAGCATGAACAATACTTTTTCTGCTCTTATTTTAAACTAACAGTTGGAATCATATGCAATACAATCTAGGATAAAGAAACTAGGATCTGGAATTATTTATTGCCTATTTATTATGTGCTGGGGTTAGACTTGAATTCCAGCAACTTTACATATTAGCTCTGTGATCTTGGTTAAGTTATTTAACACTTAAACTTAAGACTTACTTTCCTCATTTGTAAAAGGGGTTCATAATAATAATCCCAAAAGTTGTTGTTGTTCTCACCTGGTAAAATTGCTTAGTACTCAGGCTATAGACATTCAATTGTAGAGCATCTGTTTTAATAGTTGAAGAACTAAAATTGCCTAAAACTTCATTTTGAGAATATATTGCTGAGTTTCATAGATTATAGTGCTTCAACTATATCAACCAAAGGTTAACATGCACGTAAAAGTCTTAATATAGGTTAGTGTCGGGCACACTGTAAACATTTCAATAAATATTATCATCTAAATAAAAATAAAGAATAATGTCCCATTTCTATTATTATTATTTTCTTTCATGGTTATTTTTTCTCCATTCTCCTTCACCCTCCAGGAAAATTTTGGTTTTTAATTTCCTGCTAGCCTAGTTGGATTCTGATCTATACCAGGAATTGGCAAACTACAGCCCCTGGGTCGAATCCAGCCTGCCTCCTGTTTTAGCAAAGAAAGTTTTATTGAAACATAGCCACATCCATTTGTTTACGTACTGTCTATGGTTGCTTTTGGACTCCAAGAATAGAGATTAAGTAATTATGACAAACACCTCCTGGCCTGCAAAATCTAAAATATTTACTACCTGGCTTTCCTCAGAAAAAGTTTGTTGACCCCTGATTTATATAGCTGCAAAAGCAAAAACTAAATTTTTAGCTTTTGACTTATAAAACAGAGAAAAGTGAGTAGAGGTTTACCCTGGAGGAGGGAAGACTTGTGATTGGAAGAGAACTTCTGGGGTACTTGTTATGCTCTATTTCTTGATCTGGGTCCTGGTTATATTGGAGTGTTCTTCAATTTGTGAAATTCAATGAACTAGTCACTACTCTGTATTTGTAACACTTAATAAAAAATTCAGAAAATGTATTATTGTTTAATACAGTCACATGCCACATAACAATGTTTCAGTCAATGACAGACCGCATATACAATGGTGGTCCCATAAGATTAGTACTATATAGCCAAGGTATGTAGTAGGCTATACCATCTAGGTTTGTGTAAGTACACTCTATGATCTTTGCACAACGACAAAGGTGCCAAAAGACGCATTTCTCAGAATGTATCCCCGTCGTTAAGTGATGCAAGACTGTATATTCTAACAATCAAAGAAAACAAGCTATTGTTTGAGATTTCTAAATTATACTGAATAAATTTCTATATACCACCTATCAGGAGGAAAAAACGTGGACAATGGCCATAAAAGGATACCAAAAACCTGAAGCTAATTTACTGAGAGAATATTTAGAAGAGATTCCCTCTCTCTCAGCTTAAGAGTAGCAACAAGTATTTTCACAATCAGTGCTGGACAATTTGTACAATAGTTTCACAATAAGGATTTGATTCTATTTTATGCCAGTTCTACCACAAGAGAGGTGGAAAAACTGTAAAGTACAATTATTCTTGTTTTATAAGTGAGTAGTAAGCTAAGGTTCACCAAATTATGCAAGTAATTTGTACTAGGTCATCAATTTGAAAGTCTTTGGGCTCCAAATATATTATTCATAGTATGACAAAATTGCCCCCTCTCTCAAGCTCAGTTAATCATATAAAGAGAACATAAAATATTTCAAAGGTGAATACAGAGAAATAAAAATGATATGCCATACATAGTATGTAGAACGGGAATATAATAAGAGTAAATTTTATAGAAATCACTTTGTTTCATTTCCTAAATGCTGATCTAGCCATTGTTTGAGATGTTTCAAATGATCAAAAGTTTATGACATTTACAACTAAAACTTGGAATTTTTGTAATAATCAAAGGGAGAAAAATGATTTTCTTAAAATAAGAAATAGATTCAGGGTTAAAGTTGACATCTTCATTAAACCTAACAAAAAATTATTATTAGTAACCATCAAAGTAAAAATTGATTCAAGTCGTAGAATCACTAACAGATACTAAAACTTGTGGACCTAATTTTGATGAGAAATCAGACATTTACATAGTTCCAAATTATCTCTCCACAAATTACATATTATTATAAAAAGAAAAATGGTAACTCTACTATGGAGAAACATGGCAGACACCACCTTAATCAAATAATCCATCACTGATAATGGGACAAATTAACACCATGTGCCTTCTGATGTAATACACTGGCAAGACATAACATCATTTACGTAGTATTCCTGCCAAAAATGTATAACTTTAATTTAATCATGAGGAAACACGAGAAAAATCCAAAGAGGTATTATTCTACATTAAAATAACAGGTCCATTTTCTTCAAAAATGTCAATGTCATAATCGACAAATAAAGACTCAGAAACTATTCCAGATTAAAGGAGACTAAAGAGATGTGACAAGTAAACGCAATGCATGATCCTGGACTGGATCTTGGATAGGAAAAAACACAGTTATAAGGATATAATTCAGACCTTTGATGACATTTGAATATGGACTGTATATAAGAGTATTGCATCAAATGTTAAACTTCCTGAATTTAATAATGGTTTTTGTGATTATTTAAGAGATTGTCTTTATTCTTAGGAATACTAAATGAAGTATTCTGGGGTAGAGGGGCAGGATGTCTGCAGTTTACTTGGGAGTAATTACTTGAGAACAATTAAGAAAAAAATCAGTATGTACATAAATAGAGAAAGAATGAGAGAACAAATAAGGTAAAATGTTAATCACTGGTGAACCTGAGTGAAAGGTATAAGAGAATCCTTTATATTATTCTTGCAGCTTTTCTGTAAGTTTGAAAATTATTTCAAAATAAAAGTTGTCAAAAATAATGGGGAGAAAAGCTTGAAATTTAAGATCCATTATTTATAAACACAATCTCACTGAATTACTAGATTAAATATGCTTAAATTTTGCTCATAGATACTATGAGAACTTTTTGGTAAGATTAAATAGTATTTTAGGAAAAATAAGAAAACATTAAACAGTATTACCAGCTGTTGCACAGCTCCAGAGGGCATTCTTTACATTTTATGATATGCCCCCTGGAGTTCTGCAATGGTGTGGGCCTATTACAACAAATAAGAAAATATAGAGAATATGGTTCCCTTCCTCTCAAGCAAATCAATTCTCTTTATTACAAGGAATTTTAGATTCAATATAGAATGTATTTTAGGAAACCCCAGGATCACAAATGTACCTTAATACTCTCTTAAGGCACTAATGAATTTTAAAATCAATTTATATTCATTTCTAATCTTAATCAGTCTTCTGCCACCAACCTCCGACTCAAATTCCAATATAAAAGCCTGCACAAACCAGACCCCTCCAAAAACACAAAAACCAACCAAACAAAAAATCCCACAAGTTCACAGGGAAGCCCCAAAGCAAACTCTGTCATTACCTGTTTCTGAGGATATGAAAAGGCTTCTTTTCCTATAGTGCGAAGAATAACATGATGCTGACCTTCCAAGATAAGCTGCTTGCTGTCTTCCACTACGTATGCCTAAGAAATACAAAGCCAAAATGTTACTCTGCTTGGCCTCAAAAGTAACCAATGCAATATTTGATGGAAGGTATAAATATTATGGCTAATGTCTACAAATTATCAACACTCATGGTTGTGTCAGCACTCTACCTTTGTTTATTCATTCAGTCAATAAAGTTTCTGCCAAGATCTGTTTTGCCTCAATATAACACAGTTGGCCTGGATATTTCAGAGACACATCTTGAAATCTTTTCCAGTTTTCTCCAGAGCTCTTAAGAAACTAGTCCAAAAGAATAGTACAATAACACAAGCTTTTTTCTTTATTGGACTGCCAATATACAGGCAAAGGCTTTTTTGTTACACTCTTGCTTCTGAAATGCCCCAGGGTTTATCACATAGTAGAGCAAAATCAGTGAGTACTATCATAAATCCTATAAGTGGAAATGTCATGTTCTTGGAGTTCTTAAACATAAGTACATATGCTTTTCTTTCTTGCTGAGGAAGATTCGCCCTGAGGTAACGTCTGTGCCAATCCTTCTCTATTTTTTTGGATGTAGGACACTGCCACAGCATGGCTGGTGAGTGGAGTAGGTCTGCACCTGGGCCCATATGCTTTAAAAAACATGCAAACCTGGGCCGCCAAAGCAGAGCTCGTGGAACTTTAACCGCTCTGCCATGTAGCTGGGCCCATATGCTTTAAAAAAAAAAAAAAGACTTTTTTCTTCCTATACAGTGAATTGACTTCATCTATATCAAAACACTTATTCCAGCATATAACTCTTCTCCCTCTTGAACTGCTTCCATCCTGAAGAAAATATAATCTGTAAATGACTCTCATATACTATTCTTGTCACATTATGCAAATACAAAGGATTAAATTTTTTTTTTGGAAAAACCCAATGTTTTTACTATTAGATTCAACAGACATAAAATTACTCAGTCAAAATGCTATAAAAGTTTCTAAAGGTTTATTTTTAATTTCTATGTTTATCATGACTAGTGACAGTTTGCCATTCATAGATCACACTTGGAGTAGTGCTGCACTAAGGCAAAGGACAGCCCAGGACCTGCTCAGCATCCATTCATGCACCACACAGAAATGCAGGAGGAGTGAAACACCTGATGGGGTGACTTTTAATCAAGAGAGGATGATAGCTGACAGATAAGGTCCTGAAACATGTCATACATCTTTTCCAAAGGTCTCAAGGGATTGAGCAAAAGTCACCCATAGCCATGCATAATTTTATAATGCATTCTCCTCCCTGCACATAGGCTTAACTTTTTAAAACAAACCTTTATTTTTGGTTAAGATTGGTTAGGAGATGTACTATGCTCGTTTTTCAACTATTTTTTCACAAAAATGTTAGTTTTTGTGAATATTAGCCCTCAGTTTTCTCTGGAATCATATTTTATTAGAGTCCTATGCTTCCTATGCGTCCCACTTGACAACTTAAATGACTTTTCAAGTTTTCTTTCATTCAATGGGTTCTTTTTGCATTACCTAGAGCCCTCACTAAAGAAAATCTACCAGTCACTTTCTCAAATGAGTAAATGATGAACTGATCATAGATATTAGCCACTACCAAACTTAATATAAGGAGCAATGTTGCTGGGTCTGAAAATAGGATCCTCTTAATTCTAAGCTTCAAGAACATTTGATTTCGTGCTCGCTTCAGCAGCACATATACTAAAATTGGAACAATACAAAGAAGATTAGCATGGCCCCTGCACAAGGATGACATGCAAATTCGTGAGGCATTCCACATTTTTACCTAAACGTATAAACAGGAAAAGACCAACTCCACAGCATACAATAGCAAAGCTGGCAAGAGTCAATAACAAAGAAAAAATATTAAGGTAAGCTAAACAAAAAAAACAAAATAACATACAAAGGAAACCCCATCAGGCTCTCAGCTGATTTCTCAACAGAAACTCTACAGGCTAGGAGACACTGGAATGATATATTCAAAATCCTGAAAGACAAAAACCTTCAGCCAAGAATACTTTACCCAGCGAAAATATCCTTCAAATGTGATGGAGAAATAATAACTCTCCCTGATAAACAAAAGCTAAGGGAGTTCATCACCATAAGACCCCCACTACAAGAAACGCTCAAGAAGGCCCTTATGCCTGAAAAAAAACAAAAGAGAAAGGGGATACAAAGTTTTGAGCAAGGAGACTAAACCAGAAAAACTGCAGTTGGAAAACACCAAAAATATCAACTCATCACTTTAAACACATACTCACAACATAAGATGGAGTAAGTAGTGACAACAACAAATTAGAAGGGGAAGAGGAAAGAGATTGAATCAACTTAGTCTAAGGAAACAAAAGGCATCAGAAAATGGACTATCTCATCCATGAGATTTTTTATATAAACCTCATGGTAACCACTAAACAAATAACCAGAAGAGAACCACATATGACAAATAAAGAGAAAATTAAGAGAATCATCATGCAGAACTACGAAACTGAATTGGCAGTCTGAAACACATGGGACAAGAAACGAAGGAAATGCAAAAGAACCAGAAAATGAATGATAAAATACCAAATTAAACCTCCTATATCAATAATCACTCTAAATGTAAACAGATTGAATTCTCCCATCAAAAGACACAGAATGACAGGATGGATTAAAAACCAAGATCCAACAATGTGCTGCCTCCAGGAAACACATCTCAGCTCTAAAGACAAACACAGACTCAAAGTAAAAGGATGGAAGACAATACTCCAAGCTAATGGCAAACAAAACAAAGCAGGAGTTGCCATACCTATATCAGACAAAGTAGACTTCAAGATAAAAAAAAAAGAACATTTGATTTCAAGCTAATAATGTGTAACTGATCTTTTTAACATTAAACACCTTCCAGAACCAACAAGTGTCAGTTTGATTAAGCAGTTTTATTTTTTTTTATTTATTTATTTTTGTGAGAAAGACTAGCCCTGAGCTAACATCCATTGGCAATCTTCCTTTCTTGCTGAGGAAGACTGGCCCTGGGCTAACATCTGTGCCCATCTGCCTCTACTTTATACGGGATGCCGCCACAACATGACTTGACAAGTGGTGCATCTGTCCACGCCCAGGATCCAAACCTGTGAACCCCGGGCCGCTGAAGCAGAGTGCGCGAACTTAACTGCTACGCCACGGGGCCAGCCCGATTAAGCAGTTTTATTGTAAGTCATGCAAAGCCAGCCTGGTTTCAAAAAAGTTTATTAAAAAAATGTGTAGTTTAGTAAAAAGACCTGAATCAATTTAAAATATATGTACTGATCATCTACTATGGGCATGTCTTTATGTTAGCTCTTACATAAGATAACACAAAATCAAACCCTGTCACATAGTTCAGGTGAATATCCTTGGGCAAAATTCTAAATTTCACTGTAGAATCATTTTTTCAAAAAATACATGATACATACATAAAATATAAAAGGGTGTACTGTGAAAAATAAACCTCCTCTGCATTATAGTCCAGTTAAGGAAGATTAAACTTTAGGGAAGATTAAACAATCTCATTCTGGTCTACCATGTATGGATCTTATTTGGATCTGACTATAAAAAAAAGTAAAATATTTTCAAATAGTCTGGAAAAGCTGAACACAGATCAACAATGAGATAATTATTAAGAATTATTGTTATGCCAGAGCTAGCCCGGTAGCATAGTGGTTAAGTTCGCACGCTCTGCTTCAGTGGCCCATGGTTCATAGGTTCGGATTCTGGGCGCAGACCTACGTGCTGCTTATCAAGCCATGCTATGGCAGGCATCACACATACAAAGTAGAGAAAGATGAGCATGGATGTCAGCCCAGGGCCAATCTTCCTCAGCAAAAAAAAGAGGAGGATTGGCAACAGATGTTAGCTCAGGGCTAATCTTCCTCACCAAAAAAAAAGAATTATTGTTAATTTGATTGGATGAGATAATAATCCTGTGGGGTTATATTAAACAATATAATATAAACTTCTGCTAGAAGTACATACAGAAGCATTTATAGATGAAGTATTATGTCATTATTTAAAACATACTACAGCAAAAAATAAAGGAAGGTAAAAATAAAACAAAGAAGAGGGGCAAGTAGAATAAATGAAATATGAATAGAAACAAATTAGTGGCTGTTGGAGCCTGAGTAATAGTTACCTAGACGTTCATGGTGCAATTTTTCCTTTTTCAGTGTTTGAAAATGTCTATAAATAAAGTTTAATAATAATACCTGTTTTCACGAAGCTTATCATATCTACAATATTCTCAGTACCACTCAGAAGTAACAGTAACACAGAAGAAAGTCATCTAATTTGAATGAATTCTTTCTTTAAACAAAAAAAAGTCATTATGGAACTGTTAAAAAGATTATAAAACAATTTTAATATTGAAACTGGAAAATTTAAGCAGAAAAAATGTAAACAGCAGCTTACATTTGTTCTTCAGCTTAAGAATCAAGTATCTGTAAGTGAGGCTTGCTGACAATAATTTAATAACACATACCTTCCATAATACGACAATACTCAAATCCACCTCACTGCACTTCTGAATTAATCTCACAGCATCCTCTACTGACTGTTTTTCTGTATGCGCAGATGGCTGGGCTTGTGGTTTCTTCAATTCAGAGGATAAACTTCGATAAAAGAAGTCTGCACATGGGCTTGCTGAACTTACTATCTGTTAAAAGAAAATCACTTGTCTACATAAATGTTTTCCATTAAATATACCCTGCCAAAATTTATATATCTATAACTTACATATACCCAAAAGGCTTATTCAAGAATTTTTTGTCAATTTGGTTGAATACAGGGAAGCCACTCTAAGACTTGAACACCTAAAATATTTGGTACAAATTACCCTGAATCTTTAAGCTTAAACCTCTAAATCATTAATCTACACCGCCATGACATTAGCTTTGACCGTTCAAGTATTCAGGGAGAATGAATGTGTATCTCTAAGAAAATGAATAAAAAATAAGTTGTTGAAAAGAAAGTATTATTATTTTTACTATTAAAATAACCTAAGTATTTCTCATTCAAATACTTAGAACACTACATGATATCCAATGAAAGAGAATGCAAATGGAGTTATCAGCATTAATTTGGCTTTTATACTTAAAGGGAGAAAACATGAGGAAAAAATTTTAAACAAATTGTAAGATTTCCCTTAACTAATGGAATATTGTGTTTCATAGTAAAACCTCTACACTTATGATCTCCTGCATTATAGGCTATATTACGTAGATGTTAGGCTTCAAGTTAATTACTAAATATTAATAAATATACACATTTTCCCCCTGAGAAACGAAGTTTTTCTGGTAAACCACTGTCCACACAGTTTTCTCATTAATTTGTAATGCTTGATAACTTCTATTTACTCAACCATATCCATCAAAGGAGAAAATGTCTTTGTTTCTGCCTTATTCAGTGCTCCTATACAAAATTATTAACAATAAATACAATAAAAATTACAACCTTAATATAATTTAACGGTCCTGATGATGTTTCTAGGGATTTTAAATTTAATAAACAAAACAAACAACTGAAGTCCTGAAAGCTAAATTCAACCATTCAGGAAGCACAGTGTCTGGAAAAGTTTTGTTTTGGAATTATTGGGCTTTTGTGCTCTGAGATATTTCTAATAGCTGCTTCATCAAATGGCCAAAAGACAGACACAAACAGTGGGTCTGATGAAGGCAAACGAGAAGAGAAATACAAAAGCATAAGGATGCTTGGAATTATCAAGGAGAAGAGCACAAAGAAGAAATAATACCAGTAACAGCTGACAACTACATGGAATTTTACACTCTTGATCCAGTATTTTTCAAAACAGGTCCCCAGATCACCTCTTCAATTATATGCAGGGCTGGATGAAAATGCATATTCCCAAACTCCACTCAAAGTTTAATGACCCCGAGCTTTAGAGGTGGGGAGGCAAAGCTTTGTTTTTACAAAATTTTCTAGGTCAGAAATAGGGTCTGCAGACTGATAATCTCAACATCACCCAGGAGCTTTAGCAAATTTAGAACCTCAGTTCCCACTCACTCCTACTGATTGAGAACTTGCATTTTAACAGCTCCCCAGGTGTCTCATATGCACATTTTTTGAAAGTTTGAAAACCACTGCTCTAAGTGATTCTTATATATAATTAAGTTGGGAGTATCATTGTTTTAGATAATAATACATTTAAAACCACAAAAGAGCTTATTATTTGGGTCTCAGAATCATACAATGTACCAAAATCCAGAAGATTATCATCTATATGTTCCACTGTGACCATTTTCCCTAAGAAACAGGTTCCCTCATATAATCTTGTTTCTTGTTTTAATGCCAAAGACTATACTTATTTCATGTGATACTCTCAAAAGAAAGTTAATTTTAAATAACTAATTAAAATGGTATAGTCCATAGACCATTTCTGGCTTGCTCTAGGGTGTGAAGGCAAGTTGCAAAACCCAGCAAAGTTGACATGTTCATCTGCCAAAGAATTTGGGGATTACCAAAACAATAATTTTGCCAAAATAGTCAGATATTTCAGAATTGTGATTTTTAAAATCAAAAGCTATTGTGCTTGTTTGCATACCTGTTCATTTCCAAAGATGATATCTGCAAAGGTATATTTTTCTGAGGACTGTGTGGCAACTAAAAGACAGGAGAAAACAAACTAATCATATCATTGGCATGAAATATAAAATGACCATTTAAGAAAGTGTGAAAGTAAAATGAATTTACCTTCTTTTTCCTTACACCATATTGCCTTGAAGCAAAACTTTCCCTTCTCCCTACTGGCAAGTTTGGCATCTAGGAAGGAAAGAGAAAATTTCAAAGATCTTTATCAGCTTATGATGTGGTAAAACCTAATTCATTATTCAGATTTTCTCAGTCAAACTGGAAAAATAATTCACAATTATAAATGTTTTAATAAAAAACATCTTTGCTTTCATCTCAATAAAGCAAATCTCACTCAGCTTTTAAAAAGGATAAAATTCAATTTTATTGAAATACATATATATATACACACATATATATATATACACACACACATATATATATATGAAATTACAGATAAGGTCTGAAAGATAAAAACTTGGAGGCCATGGAGCCCACAAGGCCACTATTCTACCATTTCTTCATTTCCTTTCAGTATTTTTTCATATGTTTGATTATATCAGTATTATCATATGCACGTACTTTGCTATGATGCATTTTCCCACAATTGCAGACACTTTTTAAATACTACTAAATTTTAATGACCACAAAATAATCTGAGTTGTAGCTTAATTTACATTAAAGCTACCCTGAATTATTCCCTATTAAACATAATCTGGCAATAATTCCTCTGAATAGATGGATTTTCCCATATTTTGAATTAACTCCTTTGTATAAATTCCAAAAATAAAGATTACTGTGAGGCTAAGGGTTTAAACATCTTTATATCTTTTGAAATATATTGTACAATTCTTTCCAGAAAGAGCAAATATCATTTTGCCAGCTTTACTCCACTCTTACAAGCACTACACACTCTTATATTACTGGCAGGATGACAAATTGATAGAAATATTCTGAAAAATAATTTGTCAAAATGTATCACAAATGTGCATTCTTTTGTTTGAATGTTATATATGTATGGAAAAACGTGGAAAAGCCAGTCAGTATATAGGTATGGTTATACACAGAAAAACCAAAGGAAACAAAATGGCAAAGGAAACAGAAATATTTCCATATTCTAGTCTCTATGTTTCTGTACTGTTTGGAATTTTGAAAATGATCACACATTCAGGCATAGATTTTACAACTGAATAAAAAAAGAAGAAAATGCAAATAGAAAAGGTGGAATACCAAGATGGGAAAGAATGGATTAAGATAGGTAATTTGATTTACAGTCATATAAACTAATGAAAGCACAATTTAATGCTTCAAAGAAGTCAATTATAAGAAAGGTAACAATAATCTAATGATATTCTGGTACTAATCTGAAAAAAAATCAAGCAATAAACATATCAGAATTTACTATGAAGAGGGAAAAAGGCACAAACCTTTGTTTTCAGAGAGATTTACAGATTTCTGTAACTTCCAGTGTTTGCTACTACTTGATACTTGTACTATATGGAATTCCTTAACACCTGCTTCATTCTATCAAAAAGAAATAAGAATCATTCAGGATTTAGGAGCACTAACTTGGAACATTCTAATGCGAACAATATTCAGACATTGCTACCAAACTCAACACTGATTAACATAAGATGAAATTTTTATTTTGAAATAAATTAACAATATACATCTCAGAAAGTTTAAGTTATTTAAATCTCTCTTTCAACATTCTTAAAACAGAGAAGTCAACATTTTATCCAAGAAATATATTTAACTGTAACGCACTCAGTGGCAAATTTTAAAATACCAAAACGCATTCAGTTAATTAGAATCTATCAGTGAGTTATTAGTAGTATTTAACAGATCAAAAATTATTTGATGTCAATTTTTAATCAAAACTATAGTATTTTTTTTATTTCCTCTGATCTTTCTAAGATATGTCATTCCCATTAAGGCAAAAAAACAACAAAAAACAGAATTCCAATATACAGCCAATGCACATAAAGTTATTTAAATTGTATACAATTTTTTATTCTCTTGAATTAGAGCTAATTTGAAACTAAAATTTTCTTCCTCTTACAAATACTGATTTTTTTGAGGATCACCAAAGTATCAGCACAGTGACCCTAAATATTCTAAAAAGAAGTGATTTTACCAATTTATGAAGCTAAAAGAAAAGGACATTACAGAATTAATAAGCAACATTTCAAATAGGTATCTGAACTGAATAAATCTGAAGCTAAGATCCTATTTTAATCATGATATCACATTCCCTTCTTCAAGAATACTCATTTTGATATTTAAGAGTATACAAACAGGAATGGCAAAAATGTTTGAAATGCTCTATATAAAGGAAATGGTACTAGCAGAAATGTGTAAGTGAAGGGTTATCAAGTTAATACTGAATGTGAAAGCCTAACAGAACTTCGTAAATTTAATTACATCAATAGATTCTCAATGTTGAGGCTGGAAAGAATCTCTTTTGAGTTGAATTACCAGCAGCATAGAGCGATACATCATATGAATATGTACCGTATTAATGCCGATAGATCCTTTTATTTGAAGAGGGACTGAGGGATAAGATTACAAAGCTAATGGAGAATTAAGATGTTTTCACATTCTATTCTGTATGAACATTCCTAAATTCCCAGTTTATGCTGTCTTGTGAAGGAAAAAAAAAACCATCACCAAAAACAAAGGATACACTTCAAATATAAAAACAAAATTTAGTTATAAACTAACTTACAGTATTGGTATTTTCCACATCCACAAAGACTAGCATATTGCCTCCTCTGCCCTCCTCATCTTCAAGAGAATTACTTCTGCAGACAGTGGCTCGTACATTCAAAGATCGGCTGGTACAAATTACTGCAGTGTGTCTCAATATTCTGTGACTAAAGAAGTAAAAACACACGAATTTAATCTAAGAATCCCTCCCTGTGTTATGACTCTCTAATTCCAAATAAAGCTTTCAAAATCTGATCATTCTCAGGATCATTTGTACTCTAAAAAAACAAAGACAAACACTAGAAAATAAAATTATCTAGTCTAACTTCAATTCAATCCTTTCTTCTCAATTTGGAAGAAAACTATTAGTCTCCCTGACTCTAGGCATTTCCCTGCTCATCAAACTCATCTGTATAACACATGAAAATAATCTTCATATAGTCATGTCCTGATTATGCCTCTTCTCTGACAGTAGATCCAAAGTTACTGAATACCTACCAAGTAAACACCAAACTTTCACCTGGCATTCAAGGCTCTTCACAAAAGAGCTTTGCAATTCAATGTTTATTCCCCTCCTTTTACGCATGTTTTACACTGTGGCCAAACTAACAATATCCAGTTTATATTTCCTAACTTGTAAATCTTCATTCATATATACAGTTACTCCTTGGAAACCCACTACTCTCTTGCCTATCCCCTTGATATCTAAATTCTGAAATCTTTCCTTGCCTTGGAGGTTCATTTCACCACTACTACATTCCACAAAGCCTTCCCTGATTGCCTTGGCCAGAGTACTCTCCATCTTCTTAAGGAGAATTAGCACTTATTGAGGACCAAAAAATATTACAGGTCCTGTGCTTACAAATATTATATCATTCCGTCCTCACAATGAGTCTGACAAGGTATTTTAAATATTCCACTGTATTTTAAATTGTAGCAAAATCATTCCTAGTTAATTTTATAAAAATGACAATGGCATTATCACAAATAAAATACTCTGTCATGTAATACATAGGCTACAGATCCTTGTGTGAGTCACTTGGGACTGATTTCTTCAGTGATCCGCATTGTACCACCACCCTAATCATCTTTTCTGCAAATACATACATTTTGGGGGGACAGGGGAGGGCACCAAACAAAATAATTTTCTTTAAGAAGTATGACTGTAGGAAGGCTGTCTTCACATACAAATGACACCCTGTTTTAATACATGGTACCTGTGAATTTCATTATGTGATGACTTTGGCCACAGGACTTAGTTGTATCAAAGAATCATGAAGTTTATAGAGAGAAGCACTAAAAAGATCAATGTAGCTTAATTTTTTCCACTTTTGGCTACTTAGATTAGGGACAACCTCAGATATAAATATCACACATAACTTGGAAGGGGGCAATATCTTAATAAACAATGACATATGTTAACAAATATCAAAATGTTTGTTTTAATTTGTGCACATATATTAAACATAGAGGTTAAATCAAAAAGTTTTATTATACTTACCATATTTTAGGCTGCTTCTTAACACTTTCATAGTAAAACAAAAAATTAATTTCATGGACGCCTTCTTCATCTGGCCCACGTAACCACATTGGCAGTTGAACTGAAGCTCCAGGGAGAAGAACAGTGTCAGGAAGGGGAACAGGAATCACCTCTGGCTGACTTCCTATGCCAATGCCAAAGTCTACAGAAGAAGCTGATGATATGAGTGCTGTACACACAGAGGTAGAATCTGTCACGACAGTCTTGTAAGCACTACAGTTCTCAGAAGCTGAGGGACTTAGTGGTGTTAGAACAGCTGTGTTACCACCAAAAGTAAAGAACTCTGGACGTTTAGAAACAACCTTCAATCCAGTAAGAGGACATTTGCTGACGTTGACAAATTCTACATATGCTTTTCGGATTTCTCCACAGAGGAGCCCTGTAGGAAAATGTATAAAGAACACCTGCATTGGAGGGAAAAAATATTATTATATTGTCTGTTAAAAATTCTGAAGCTCTAATGAATAACTCTCTAAGATGCTATATTTCCTTACTACAGGTTTATAAGTATTTTATCCTATCTGATACTTTCCTGAGTATGTGGCAATTAACAACTCCTTAAAAAACAGAATGAGACAGAAACCAATGTTACCCTAACAGATTTCGAGTGAAGAATTAAAGGTAAAATGTCAATAACAAGAGGGCTATCAGCACCTTTCAAAATTGTGCAGATATGGACAAGAGAAGTTACAAGTAATTTAACATGGCTATATGAATTAAATAATTATTAGTCAAAAAGCCCTTATCATTGTCAACTTAAAAAGTAGGTCAACTATTCATTTATACATCATTAAAATAAAAAGATACACCATAGGTCTTAAAAGGTAAGAACATACACATCCATGATTCCACATCCATAACTTTAAAACCCAAAAAGCTCTGAACATCCTCAGGCTTTTAGTAACTAACATGGAAGCAAAATCTGACTTGACACTAATGGTGGCTTTTTATAACCTTTTCCATTTAGTCTGATATTCACACGGTTCACTCAAGCAATACTAACGTGTTTGATTACCAGGTGCTGAAAAACCCAATAGGGGTTACATAATCTTTAGATATAAACACACATATATATATGCACAATTTCTAAAAATTAAAAAAAAATTGACTTCCAACACACATCTGGCCTCAGGATTTCAGATAAGGGATTGTGGACCTGTACTAAAGAGGTAGAAATATGAGCTAACAAAATCATCCAATAAGTTATTTGCATTTAAAAGATACTCAAATGTAAAGGTCAGAAGTACATTGACCATATCTAAACAAAGAGGAATATAAAGGTAACAAGTATGAGGAGAAATGTTCTAATAAAGTTACGGCTGACAATCCCAAAGGAGTTGTGAAAATCCAGTGGAAATACCTGTGTCTTTTAATCTAAGTTTGAATGGGACTTCATTATGGCCATATTCTTAAGGAATCAGATAAAATTTGGGGACATCAGAAGCTTTAAAAATGGCTATGAGAAAACAAGGGATTAATGTAGAAATCCAAAACATGCATTAAGAAGACAGGAAAAAATAAATTAGGCATGGCATTATATTGAAGACACTATGTACTGATTAGCCAGCTGAACAGCCAGCTGCATGAGTACCAAGTGAAATAGAGTACCCTAAAGACACACTAAAATACAGACACCTGGATACCATCAAGAAGGCTACAGCGTTGGTAAAATAAGAAGGGTGATGGAATAAGTAAAAGACCAGTGATACAGCATGTATAGGATACTGTGTAATGTATCTTCAGAGTAAAGGTTTTTCTAAATATACTATGTTGACTCTTCAAGGAGAAGCAGTATATCTAGCCCTTAATTCAAATGCATAGTTGCTAAAAGTCCTTTTAAACAGTTGATGTTTGTGAGAGCTTCAAATTTAAATGGAAAATAAGACCAAGAGCCAGGAATCTCACCTTTACTAATTTTTCCTAAAGATATATGTGTGTGATGTGCATATGCATAATGCATAAAAACAATATGCATATGGTTATTCATTGTGGCTTTATCTGTAACACAGCAAATGACTAGACACAAATCAAATGTCTATCACACAAGTCTGGCTGAATAAACTATGGTACATATACACAACATAGAGCCTCTTCAGTGGAAACCTGAAGGAGCACACTCGTCTCTCTGCTTTTCTATGTTAAAATTTTTCCTAACAAAAAGTAAAAAACATAAATGAAAACAAAGTTTTGGAGTGATACCATTTTCTCCAAAGGAACTTAAGAAGAAAATATTTCTAATCCACAATTTCTAATAAATAGCTAGTAGCTTTCAGTATGCTATACACACACCAGTATACACATGACACTTTTATTTTTATCTTTTCTCAATGAGCTTCAGTAATTTTCATCCTCACTCTTGTTTTGATAAATACATATTATAAGAGATTATTTCATCAGATATTGTAGATTGATAACTTCTTTCATTACTCCCTTAAACACTCCAAATTCTGTAAAATATGTCTGACATAAGATATTAGGAATAGGAATATTCTATGAATTTTTTTTTACCAATATTAATGTCTACCAGTGTTCATCCTAATATAATAGAAGGTCTCTTAAATGACCTCCATCATACCATGTTTGTTGGATTAACCAACTTCTCCAGTATTTTAGTACAAAATACTAAGTGATGTTTATGGACGTTAGTGTTATAAATGACGTGATGAAGGATGTTATGAACATTAGTGGCTTTTGGCTTTCTACTATGCCCACCTTCTCATCAAGAGTCACTATTTGTTCCCAAACTTGTTTCAACAAATTAAGTATTATGTAAACCACTTCCATCTATACCTGAAAGTATGCTTTTATCTGTAAATAACATCTAGACCTATATTGTACTTAGACTACTTGACAATTTTCTTTAGAGTCTCACTCAGAAGAAACCAAAACTGGAAACTTAAAATGACAACTTATGGATGTGGTTAAATGCATGAAAGACAAAAATGAGACTCACATTAGACAACCCATACCAACACAAAGAACTCATGGAAAAGGCCTCTAACCTAAATTCACCCCCCTAAAATAGGGAATAAATGTATATTTGTATGTTTTAAATTACAGTAAAATGTTTAGGGTATGGATCTATTGTGTTTTTTGTTATTCACTTTTCAAGCTTTTTTGTTTAATCAACCAAACACCAGTTATTATTATTATGTAGAAAAAGAGGTCTTCTGCTCTAAAATACCCTCTTCAAGGAGAACTGCATCTATAACAATACAATTAAAGAAAAAACCCAAGGTATGCAAGAAGCAAAGTTAAGTATAGAATTAAGAATATCAACAACAAGGGGCTGGCCCGGTGGCGCAGCAGTTTAGTTCGCACTTGGCAACGGATGTTAGCTCAGGGCTGGTCTTCCTCACACACAAAAAAAGAATATCAAAAACAAGATGAATATAAATTTAAAGAACATCGAGTTAAATAAAATTTAAAATTAAACATCATCTGGTTCCACTTCCCTCATTTAATAAGTGAAGAAACTTTCCAACGTCAGATAATTACTGAAAAGTAAAGCTCTATCCCTAACGATATGTGACCTGAGAAGCACTGCACTTAAAAACCACTTGTACATTTAACAATCTTCATAACTGAAGAACATTTAAATGACATGGTATAATGAAAATTATAAGCTAGTAGAATCTATGAAAACTGAATATTTTGGTGTCCTCTACTGATTTATCTCAACAACCTTAACCAGAGGGGTCAGAATCTTCCCTTTTGCAAGTAAGCTCCAGTGACTTCTTACACATGTAATTCCAAGCAAAATGTCTATTAGGTAGTGACTTCTAAATTACAATGGCGAACAGCCTTAAAATAACGTTTGGATCCCAACTCATTTCAATCCATCTGCAGCCTTAGAACTCCTAGCTATAGCAATGCAATCCTAATAAAAATCTAATGCATTATTGTGGGAACTTGACAAATTTGGACAAAAATGGCATAAGTATAAGAAAAAAATTAAAAGTTAAGAGAAGAACTTGGCTTGCCAGATAGAAAAACGATGATAAAGGGGCCGCCCGGTGGCGCAGAGGTTTAGTCCGTGCTTGGCAGCCCGGGGTTCACGGGTTCGGATCCTGGACACCTGCTGACGCACTGCTTGTCAGCCACGCCATGGGGGCGTCCCATATAAAGTAGAGGAAGATGGGCACGGATGTTAGCCCAGGGCCAGTCTTCCTCAGCAAAAAGAGGAGGATTGGCAATGGATGTTAGCTCAGGGCTGGTCTTCCTCACAAAAAAAAAAAGATGATAAAGCAAGAGTATGCTATTGACACAGAAAGAGACAAGGAAATATTATCAAGCAGAATAGGTATCACCCCCCCCAAAAAAAAAAACTGGTATGGGTACTTTCAGGATATTAGTATTTAGAAAGATGGCATAATGAGTTGCCAATATTCAATTAATGGTAACTGGGACTAGAAACAAATAAGAGTTTGACCCCTATCCCTTGACATTCAGAAGAGCACATTCCCTTGGATTTAAAAAAAAAAAACAGACATTAAAAAATAAAATTATGCAAGTTTTGCCTAGGGAAGTCTCTGTAAGTAAACACAAAACCTAGAAGCAACAAAGTAAAGGATTATCATATATGACTTCATACAAGTTAAAAATCTTAAAAGGTTGAAAGACACCAAATCCAAGTTAAAATATGTGCAAAATACTTATTAACCAGAAACTAGCACTAAAGTTACTCTACGTATAAGTCTTTATTTGCCCTACACATCCCTTTAAATGCAACATAATTAAGCAAGTAAAACCTGGGCAGAATATATGCAGCTCAGCAATACCTTCCTCTTAACACACACACGCCACCATTTTCATGAGCCTGTTACCTACCCCACCACTATAGGATTAGTACCCATAAAAGTATTCAATGAGAAAAGGGAAATAACACCCAATTAAAATGGTATCAATAAGCAATCATATGGACATATGGGAAAAAAATTATACGGACCAAAAAAAATATGAAGATTGACCAACCTTAGCAGTTATCAGAAAAATGTCATTTTTCACCAATCTCATTCGCAAGAGTTAAAAAAAAAAAAAAAAAACCTGACAATATCCAGTATGGTACAGATGTGAGGCAATGGGCACTCTCACTCCAAAGAAAAGTGCAACTACTAGAGCCTTGCTGAAGGTAATTTTGTAGTATATTGCAAAATTTTTAATTTATATACCCTTTGACCCAGCAATTCCATTTCTAAAGTCTAATCTAAACTAGAACACGGACAAAATACATACATCATGATGTTTACTACAAGACTCTCCGTAATGATGAAAAACTAGAACCACACTCATAAATACAAAAATGGTTAAAATACATTACGATCTATCTAAATAAAGAAATACCACATGTAGCTGTTAAAAAATAATTTTTACTGAATGAAAACAAGGACCAACTTATATTGTTAAAGATAAAAAGCAACTCACAGGATAAAATGTGCAGGATGATTCCATTTATAATGACTAAAACTATATATAAGTGTACAATGAAAGGTCTGAAAAGAGAAATATCAATTTGGTATCACTGGCACTTTTTGAAGGTAAATGGTTAAGCTTATATAACTTCCCTACTAGAGAAACTTGAGGATGCAGGAGAAAGGACTTCCTTCTAGTGTTCACGCTTATACTACATGACCCTGTCATTGGTCTCCTTCTCAGGCAGACACCTGATCCAAGGTAGGCCAGATTTCTCTCCTGGAAACTTGAAATTTGTAATAAAGTGGCACAAAGAGTGGAAGTTGTTAGACTAAAGTCATAGCAAAAGCAATGCTTTCTAAATGCTTATAAATGTTTGCTGCTAAATTCCTTGGAGTACCAAGTCCTTATTCTTTTTTGAGACTTACTATTCCATAAAACTTTCGTTGCCATGAGATATTCCAGGTATCCTTCAACTAAATAATATATTTTCTCTTTTTTGACTTACACTACCGAGTATCAGTTTCTATCTTTTTCAACTAAAAGACATTTAACTCATATGGCATCAAAGTAGGACAGGGTGGGACACGAACAAGGTGAAGGGAATATTGCTTTTTACTCATATACTTATCTATATTGCTTAAACTGTTTACAAGCATTAATTCTCATATTATTTTTATATCTTACCAAAAAAGGGCCACCAATTTTAATAACAACCAAAGTGTTCTTTTAGAAGTGTTTTCCTAATTTCCATTAATATTTTGAGGGTTATATTTTATAACCTGGCTGTGACTTAATGCCAATTTGCATGATTACCTTATCTTTGTGAATTAGATCTATTTAACCCTAGCTTAATAATAATTTTAAAGTGTGGTTCAGTGTAATATCCATTACCTCAAAGTCTAAAATTAATTTACTTAAAATATCATCTGACCTTATAAATTATTACATCTATGAAATTTTAAAAAGTGAAATACCTCCAATAGTGGCATTTCCTCTGTGATTATGGGATCTAAACGTCGATCCGGACCATATTTAATAGATGTTTTCTCTTCTTTTGTGTTGTTAAGTCGAGGACCTTGAATTTCTAAATCCTGTCTCCCTCGGACTGACATACTCAAGAAATGTTTTCCTGAAATAAAAGAGAATCAATGCCCTAAAATAACTTGATACGTTAAGTGATTCAATTTAGCTTGAATATATGAATACTGTACATTTCAGATTATTTCTAGAAAAATTCTAGACAATTATTGATTAGCATGGTTAATCAAAGAATTAAGCATATTTTATTTTCATGTTTAACCACACCTATTGTATGCTGCTTAATTTCTCATTTTATTAGGATTTACTTACTCTGCAGAAAGACTACACATCACTAAATAGGAAGTTCTCTGAAATCTATATTTAACCATAATGACTATTAACCAAAAAGATCTATCTGAGAGAACATATACATTGGGACCAACAATTTGATTCAGGCTATGAGAAAAGATCTACTTTCAAAGGAAAAAACTTCCAAAACATTAAAGAGGTCAACTTTTTACTTTTACTCATATTCAAATATATATACTAATCTGAATTATTTCTGGATTATAAATAACTACATCTCAATAGATTGCACAAAGAAAATTAAATATAACATAGGTAGCTTTTCAAAATTACACTCATTTAATATTCATGTGAGATTTTTCCCAAAAGTTTCCATGCAGCACACGCAGGTGTGAAAAAAGCTAGAGTATACAATTCTCTTTCCTGCAGGCCTACTTAGACTTTAATGGACTGAAGGTCACTGTGATACTCCCAGACCAGATATATAATGCAGCATTTCCCATGCTTCATCTGACTCAGATCCCTATTAGCATTTTACATAATAATCAACTACACTAAAACTTCATGAAAATTCTCTTTACAAGATGTAATTTATTTTAATAGTTAATTCAGAGTCTCCTCCCACTAATGTCATAAAATAACATATAAACTATTATATTAATACATATACTTGGTACCTCAAATGAAGCAATTAGCTGTATTTTATTGACAACCATAACTTTGTGGTCCTAGATTAAGATCCTAGGTATGTACAAGTGGAAAAGGAAAGGAGCTTCAGAAAGTTTTTAATGCCCAGTTAACTTACTTGTCTGGTGCTTGACAACAAAGAATTATAACTACAGTACTAAAATGCAGACGGTCATACTCAATTTCAGTGTAAATTTTTTGGTTATAATTTTTGAATTCTTATGGATTCATTCTACTTCTGTTTACTTTTTTAAAAACTTTTGTACTGAATCATCCTAGATATGCAGGCAAATAGAAATATTCAACTGAAGTTTAAAAGGACCAACAGATTTTCCAAGCGTTCCCAAAAGAGTTCCCAATAATAATAATAATAATTTTCTAAATGCTAAATTCAAATGTCAGTGACTATTAATTTGTTTAAAAAATAAGACCTAGCTACTAAAAATGAAGAGCTGGAAGTGAGAGGATAAACACTCTCCCAAGCATCTTGTCAACTTAAATGACTACATATAACAATTATAAGGTAATATTAGATCTAGAAGGGTTCCACGAACTTGAAGAAAAAAAAAAGTAAACTATGTTAAACATACATCTTGTAGTTTAACTCTTCAAAAATTTGTATAACTTATCAACTGGGGCACCAAGAATATCAGCTTAACACTAAAATCCTACTCTTTACAGAACAGATGACAGAATTTAAGGTGCTTAATATCCAATGATATAAAAACACTAATCTTTAATTTCCTCCATGTTTTATAAAAAGACAATATTCAAAAAACAGAATAGGCTAAGATGGTTCCCATATTGGCAGCAGACATAATCAATGGTTAGAATATATTTGGTCAGAATTTACTAAATTTGAATCAATAAGAGTAAAGAAAAATACATAGGGTAGAACCTAAGAATTATCAAAAGAAAATACATTAGAAGGGAATAAAGTTGTTTATTTTTTGAAGGAATGGCAGAATTTAAAATAATCCAAATTATTCATTCTTCCATCTGACTAAATGCCTTTATTAAAGCTACAGTAAACCTATTTTAAAAATACCTCATTTTCATTCATTTTATTCTATGGAGACTTAATTAAGTATTAGTTTTCTAATTGTTCATCAATGCTATAGCTTTACCTGTGTGACATCCGGGAAGAGCACCAATGCCATCTACTGCCATGGAGCCCTGAATAGTGCCAAGATTATAAACAACTCCCAGAATATGCAGCTCCCCTACGTGATGGGGAAAGAGCTTTAGTCTTGCCTGTGGAGATATTTAAGTCACTCTTATTATCTGTTTTCATAGTATCTTAAATACTGTAATACCTAAATTCTGTAATGTTGCAGATATATAAACTCATGATCTAAACTTTTTAATTATCAATTAATTTCTCTTATTGGAAAGCATTTTCTTCAAAAGAAAAATCTCTAAATTCAACAATTATAGGCCTGGGTCCTCATCAATACTTCTAATAAAAATCAAAATATTCTGGTCAACCAAATATCATATGAAATTACCATACTGACCCCAAGAAGAAAGCAAAAACTTTTCACCAGGCTTCTTAGGAAATTAACAAACCAAATACCACTGCAAAACCTACTTTTCCCATCAATTTCCTCCTGTGCAATTCCAGTTTCCTAATCTTCCAAACTTTAGTTTTTAAGAAAATCAGAACATAAAACAAACTGAATAAATTGATTTTTAAATTTGTTTTCATCTTACTTTTAAAAAGGCTTAAGACAGAAAAATAAACCAATTACCACTTTAGATTCTTCATTATTAATTAAAAATTCTGAAATAACTTCAGTTCCAATCATTTCAGGTTCACCTGTTACCTGAAAAATAAATTATTTTGTAAAATATACATTCTAATGAATAATGTATAATGTATCAGATTATTAACATTCTTATATATCAATACTTATGAACAATAACAAAAATTATAGTGAGTATTTACAAAGTTCTTACTATGTGCTAAGCAATACGCAAAGTGTTTTATTTTCAACCCTGGAGTTGCAGTAGTAGGCGCTTGATATATTTTTTAGTTCATTTAGTCCAACTCAACTGAGGAGGGTAAGTGATCTACTCAAAGTTGCAGCCACCAAGAGGATAAAACCTCAAGAAATCAAGTTTAGCTGCTCCTTGTCAACAACGGCCAAAATGGCCTTTCTTGCAGTAAGAGCAAATTTCTCCATCTTTTACTCTGACCACCCTCTTTTCCCAAACTGGCTAATTACACACAGAAAAAGTAATGGCAGCCTAAGCAGGATGCATAAAAGAGTGGTGGACAATAAGGGCAGTGGGGGAGAGCAAAAAAGGCCTGTTTCCTTCAAATCAATGACATCTGTAAGAGACTACAGTCTCTGGTCATCAAAGCCGAACTAACTGGCTCACACTAGGGGTAAAAACCTGATCCTCATAAACAGTTTTACTTCTACCATAAAATCAGTTATTTGACACAAGAAATAAAAATTACATTTCCCTAAATTCCAGTTCAGCATCTTAGTCATGAAGAAATTCAGAGTTTGAAATTTTTAGGAAAAAGTGTTACTACATTATACACAATGAAAATTTTCACTTAACTTTAATAAGCCTCCTTTACATTCTAATATATTGAACAGACTAATATACTTTAAAAACTAGCAAATCTTTTAAAAATTTTTTCCAAAAGTGAATGATTCATACTCTTCTAATTTGTATTCCAGGCATTCAAAAAACATTAGAAAAACTACTGAGGTTGCTAAAGTTCAAGTCAGAATAGAGCCTGGGAAATCTCAATCTTTCAAATTATTCACAATGAGTATAAATAATTACAAAATGTCTTCAATAAATTTAACCAGAAAGACTTTAAATAAGGCAATCTTTAAAAAAATCAAACCAATTCATGAGAAATAGTTTACATAAAGTTAGTACAACAGACATCTTCTTTCAAGTTCTCACTTCATAAATCAGCACCAAAATGTTGGGATATTTCCCAGATCCAAAATAATTTTTACCAGATTATTAAAGTATACAAGGTAGTATAAAGAACTAAAAGTTATATAATAGATATTGGTGAATAAACTAATAAATAACTAGGTAAAAAAATGTATTTGTCCAAATTATTTGTTACAGTCAGCTGGGCAACAAATTAATTGTTCAAGCCATTCCTGCTTCAAATATAACTACCTTAAATATGTAAAGAGCTTATTATAGACATGGATAAGAAAAGAAAAAGATAAATATATATGAAGAATATGAACAATTCACAAAAGAAATACAAATACGAGAACTTCAACTTCACTAGAAATCAATGAGATGGAAAATAAAATAGTAAAATGGTATTTTTTTTAACCCATCAAGTCAACAAGATTTTTTTTATAAATAAGAATGCTTAATCTTGCAAAGATGAGATAAACAACCCCATATGCTGCCAGGGAAAAGCTCGTTGGTATGACTTTTTGGGAAACCAACAGAGTATTAAAATATTTATTCCCTAAAATGTTCTAACTTCATGCCAAGGAATCTTTCCTACAGAAATAATCAGAACAAAAAACTATGCACCCAAATTTTGACCACTGAATTATGACAGTAATTCACTGATACTGTCACTGAATGGTAGTGAACAAATGGAAACTTCCAAAACAACTACCAGTGGAGAGACAGCAGAATAGCTTATAGATCATTCATATGATGGAATATTATGCAAAAATGAAATAAGATATTTTAATATCAAAATATGTATATAAACACAATGAAGAAGCAACATACACAATATGAGAGAATCTCATATATGAGGGCAAAACATACAAACAGAAATGACTGGAAAGACATACAGAAAGTGTTAAAAGTGGTTATTTCTAAACAGTGAGAAGACAGTTTTACTTTTACTCCTTATGGTTTTCTGTATTCTCAATTTTTCAACAATAAGCATATATCATACTTTTTACAATGAGGGAAAATAAGCATAAAGAAGAGTAAGTATAGCTCCCTGAACAGAAGTTGAAATGTTATTACAGCATCTGTTAGGCTATTACTGAAACATGCTTACTACAAATACCTTTTAATAACTTACTAGTTCTTTAACTTCTTCATTATCCTTTCCACTGAAATCTTTAGGTTGAAACTTCCAGAGCAATGACAAATCAGTCAACAAAAGTGGAACTTTCAAAGGGTTTCTAAAAGCCACTTCCACTGTTATTGGTTCTACAAAACAAAGGCCTAAATTAATAACTTTAATAAATCCTGCACATCATCTTACGCTTCAATTCCCTGAACACACCTTGCTTTCATAGCTCTGTGCTTCTATCTAGACTGTCATTTACCACCTTGCAAATGTCCATTTATTCAGGATTCAGTTTTAAAATTATCTTCTCTAGAGATTTTCCCAATTTCTCTGTACTAAAGAATGTCATTCTATCTTCCATATTTCAAGAGCACATTGTGTATACCTGTCTTAGAGCCCCCATTGCTTGGTTTTATAAATGCAGCTCACTAAATTATGAGCTCCTAACTTACTTTTGTATCCCCAGCTTCCAGTGATTTTTGGCACACAGAAAATTATCTTGAATCTGCTGTAAATAAAATTAAAAAAAAAAAAATGAACAAAATGTCAAGTATTTCACCTTCTACAACTGCAAGGGGAAATCTTGAATTATCTGAATAGCTGTTCAAACAGTATTGCGTGGGATGGAAATTGGATGGAATTACTCCTCTGTTAACCACAGCCACAACTTGTTCCTCAAGTTCTCGCCACTGCTGAGAGGATTCTGAGTCATATTCTTGATCAAGACTTATATGAGTAGCTGCTTGCTTTTCACCTAAAAAAAAGTGTCAAAATTAAATACACATGTTTATTAACACCTGCCCTCAAATGAAACATATTTTAAATAAAAATCTAAAGTATCCAAATAAATATATATATACACTTGCTCTTGCCTATTTCTAATTATCTGAGAGAAAAATATCTTATTAACCCTAGTCTAACTGGAACTTGCTTACAATATTGATGTTCTTTTCCTCCTGATTCTGGAAGAATACATTTTCCCTAGTTTTCCACAATTTTATATGAAATACTTGAAATGTATGAAAAAGGCATGGAGAATAATATAACAAATATTTGTGTACCAAAATTTAACAAATGTTGGGACCAGCTGCATCACTCAGTGATTAAAGTTCTGTGCACTCTGCTTCAGCAGCCTGGGTCCATGGGTTTGGATCCTGGGCACGGACCTACTCATCAGCCATGCTGTGGAGGCATCCCACATAGAAAGTAGAGGAAACTGGCAAATATGTTAGCTCAGAGCTAATCGTCCTCAAAAGAAAAAAAAAAGAGGAAGATTGGCAACGGATGTTGGCTCAGGGCGAATCTTCCTCACCAAAAATAGAGAAAAAGAAAATTAACAAATGTCGACTTGTGTTATATGATCCCAAATATTTTTTATAAAATAAATGTGACAGATAGAGTTGACATCCTCTACGTAACTCTCCCCAATTCTACTACTCTGCTTCATCTCCACTGGCATCACTTCTTCCCAGAGCCATTCCAAAACTGAGTATAGCATTCTCGTCCATATTTATTTTTTTAACTTTACCACATGAGTGTACACAGACAATGCACAGAATTAGCTTGTATGTTTGAAATTTATATAAATGAAATTATTTGACCTATCATTCTGTAACTTTTTTCATTCAACATTATGTTGTGGGTAGCATCCATAATGAAACAGGCAGAATTAATTCACTCATGTCCTCGAACATGAATCTATTATATGAATACACCAAAATTTATCAGTTCATTCCCTCCTATTGTTTCACTTTTTTTGCTATTAAAAACAATGCTGCTATAAACATTCTGATAAATATTTTTTAATAAAAATACTCAATTAGATCTCAAGGAGAAACATAGTAAGCTCAAATATAAGAATGCTTAGAATTACAAAGTTTACTTTAACATGAATCAAGAGCCTTAAAATAATCATACTTTTGGTCTAGTACTGCCATTCTAAGGCTCAATCTTAAGGAAATAATCCTATGTTGTAAAAAGTCTTACAATAAGAACAGTAGAATATCGGCAACTGTTCTCTGCTTCTGGGTACATTTGAAATTTTCAGCAATAAGAAGACAACAAATTTTATCCACAAAGATGTCCATTACAACATAATTTTATATAAGCAAAAAGATGGGAAAGAGTCTAACCGTATAACAAGTGAATATTAAAGTGTTTTATATGCACTGAATGGAATATCTTACAGCTATTAAAAATGTTTATCAAGATTATGTAATAATACGAACATTCTTTATATTATGTGAGAAAAGACGTTATAATTACAGCTACTTTGTTACTGTTTTTCATTTTTAAGGCGGGAAGGAAAAACACTGAAGTATTGGTTATCTTCAGGTGGCAAGATGACAGTTGATATGGTATAAAGTTGTTTATTTTCAAATGTTCTTTAACAATCAAACATTATTTTTTAAATGGAGAAAGAAAAAAAATAAATTAGAAAAAGGTCCCTAGGTAATAACTTTACCAACCATCTGCTGGTCGTCTGTCATGGCCAAAGAAAACCCGTGTTGCTGAACTGTTAATATATGGTAAAGGAAGCTGTGGTAAAGGACCATCTGGTGATAGCTGACTTACATTCTAGGAGAAATACAAAAGAAATAAAAGAAGAATTTTGAGAAAACTCCATTTTCTTCATATTTGCTCCCTCATTTTTTATACACAAGATATTAAAAATATGTTAAGCAAGAATATTAAGATAAAGAACTCCTAAGTTTTACTTAACACACCAGAGTCATAAAATTTTACAACTGGGAAGAACTTCAGATCTCCTTTATTCTGGCCCAAGCAAATCTTCCTAAGGACACTTGGCTAGTTAGCTCTCTGTGACCGTTAAACTTCCAAAAATTATTTTGGTGTGCATTTTACTTCCTGTGACTCATTACAGCATCCTATCTGCCAAAATTCTAACACATATGATTTCAAATTTATTAAGTCATAAAAGGGTACTTATTTTCTGCATGACAGATAGAATATTCACTATTCAAAGGTCTTGCAGAAAAAAACCACCTCTCATTTTTCCATAAAACAATGCTTTGTATTTTCTATCCTCCTGATCAGTGAAATATTTTTCCTTCCCATTAATTTTTCTGGGTTATACCACAATAATTTGTCTACTTCCCATAGATCCGTACCTCCTCATCTTTCATAGGGAAAAGAGAGAATGTACTTTTTCCAAAGGATGGTAACAGGACCCTAAATATTATAAAATCAGTTATGGTTCAAAAAAAACATAATGAAGAAAAGCCCAGAAAGTTTGTGGCATCTTTTCTTTTTTTTAAGATTCCAAGAACAATCACAAATCAAATGTTTACTGGAATATTAAAACTCTCTTTTAAAGAACTGTGGAAGGGCAATGCAAATCAGATGAATGACCAAAAAGCCTAGCCTGCCACACTTTATTATGACGGATTAATTACATATATTCCAATAAAACCATTTTATTAGACTCCTACTAGATAGTACTCACTGTGCTTTTTGCTGTAAATGATGATTTAAAAATAATTATTAATATCTACTCTTGAAAATAAGTATCTACCTTGTAAACATAAAGATATTCTCTGAGAAAGGCCCCTTGTTGAGCAGCAGATTGTTTACTTTCATTGATTAAAATATGCCTAAAAGCAGACACAGCGTTGTCCAGTTGCCTAAGAGTATAGGACTGGCGTCCAATAGTGAAGTTAATGTGATCCTCTGCAAGAGACCAGCCTTTTCCTTTGTAAACTTGCATGGCTTGACAATAGCAGCGTAAAGCATGCTTTTTCTGTAAGAAAATAAAAACCAAGTATTACAATCCAAATTTCTCTTGGACTGGAAAAAATAAATACACACAAGTAACCTGTAACTAGTTTTTCCTCTAACAGAGACTGGAATGATGAGGAAAACGAAACTAACATTTATGAAAACCTCTTTGCAATTATTACTAAAAACCAAGAGGTCCTAAAGCAGGCAAGCAGCTACTTTGTCCAAGGGAAAGAAGTCCAAGAAGTCGGGAATAATAATGACTTCATAAAAAACCATCTGGGAGTTTCCAGAGTAGTAGTATATGGAGTCATGGACTAGTTAGAGGCTTGGTCATTAGCTTGTAACCGAGAGCTATCTTATGAAGTCTCAATTTTGTTATGGTCATCTCTCTTTATATCACTGCATTGGGCTGATGGAAATATTCTGTGTGTGCTAAAACTGCATGTGTGAGTATATAGTATAAATATATGTATAGTATAAATATATGTATACACATTTTTAAAGTACTCTTTTGTTTGTTTGGTAGTCACGAAGTTTGGCATTCTTTTCTTTTGCCCACTCCTACATCCTGCCACACTCATGAGCAGATATTTGGCGTCAATTACTTGTCACTGCCACCCTCTGAACTCAGAAAACTTCCATCTTAAAAATGGGATGTGGTACCAAGGAAGAGGCTTCTCTTCACTAAACCTTTTGCTTCCGAGTATACTCTTGTACCCACTCCCCTCTTCAGGGTAGATTACGTATTTTGTACCATGTATAGCCAGAATTGTTTTTGGTATTTTGTTTTTTGCTGAGGAAGATTTGCCTTGAGCTAACATCTGTTGCCAATCTTCGTCTTTTTTACTGAAGAAGATTCTCCCTGAGCTAACATCCACTACCAATCTCCCTCTATTTTCTATGTGAGCCACCACCACAGCACGGCCACTGATAGACAAGTGATGTAGGTCTGCACCCAGGAACCGAACCATGGCCACCGAAGTGTAGTGCGCTGAACTTAACCACTAGGCCACCAGGGCTGGCCCCAGAATTGTTTGGTTTTTTAAGAAATGTTTTCTTAATAAAGAGATAATGAAAGCAAATCAAAATCATGTGCCACTTGGCAGCATGCAATGAAAAGAACACAGCCTCCCTTTCGTGATATTCCTACAAAGATACCTGATTTGAATCTCATCATGAGGAAACATCAGATAAACCTAAATTGAGAGAGACTACTAAATAAAGGCCTGTCATCTTCAAAAGTGTCAAGGTCATAAAAGTGAAAGAATCCTTCTGAACAGGAAACTTCTGCTATAAAGGACATTTATGGGACAACTGTCCAAACCTGAATGGGGTGTGAGGATTAGATAGTAGTATCGTTATTAATACTAAATTCTTGATTCTCATTGTTGCAGTATGGTTACACAGGAGAAATGTTCTTGCTTCTAAGAAATAGGAAATATGTCCTAAGGTATTTGGGGGTAATGGGGCACCAGGTGATAACTTAACTCTCAAATAACTCAGGTAAACAAGTTTCTCAACTGTACTTGTAACTTTTTGTAAGTTTGAGATTGTTTCAAAATAATTTTTAAGCAATGTCCCTTAAAAAAAAAACCCTAATCTTCATACTGCATTTAGTAAGGGAACACAAATACTAAGTCTTAAAAACTGAGAGATACAGAGAAACAACTGAATGTGTCTTAAGTGTCAAGTTCAGGTGCATTTGTGAGAAAGAGCACCTGAAGAGAGTTAAAAGCTAACAAGGATTTAAAGTCTGCCTTTTAAAGTAAGAATAGAAAGACTGTCCAGGGTATACTGGACACAAACACACCTTCTCCAGCACTTTCTTAAATTTTTATACTGATTTTAATCTTTTATGATGCTAGTTCTCTTTTTTAAATGCCTTTTACTTTTTTTTTTTTTTCTGGGAAAGATTTGCTCTGAGCTAACATCTGTTGCCAATCTTCTTCTTTTTTTTCCTCCCCAAAGCCCCAGTATATAGTTGTATATTTTAGTTGTAAGTCCTTCTAGATTTTCTATGTAAGCCGCCACACAGCATGACTACTGACACGAGTGGTATGGTTCCACGCCCGGGAACCAAACCTGGGCCACTGAAGTGGAGCATGCCAAACTTTAACCACTAGGCCATCAGAGCTGGCTCTACTTATTGATATTCTTAATGAAAAAAATTGAACTATAAAAAATTTCTGGGGACAAGGTAAGCAACTGAGCATGAACTCTCAATCAGTGAGGACTGAGAAATGGCAATACTATATATGCTATCTCCTCTATCGTCCTCACTCATCCCTGCCAACACACGCACCTGGTTTTTAATGGAAACGTCATGAAAAGTTGGTAATTCTCAAAACAACTTGGCCTCAATCAGAATTCTGTGAGCTCTGTGTGCCCTATTTTTCCAAGGAAGACACTGCTCTTGACCAACTTCAGTAAGACATGGTATTTGCTTTTCTAATAGATCTCCATTTCTAATCATGCTTTTGGGATTCTACATACTGCTTGAGAAATAGATTTCCTGAGTTTGAGGTATAAAAAGTGGTCAAGAAATAGCAAAATGAGCTACACTAGAATCATTAATTCCATGAGATAACCACAGTTAGAGATGAGAATTAGGCTAGAGAGCAAATGTACATCAGCCTACCACAAATGTAGCATTTTTTAACTTGCTATGCATTTCCTAGAAGCAATATGCCCCATAATTTCAGAAGGTAAATACAAGCAGCTATTTCCAGTTCCAATGACATCATCATTCTCACAAATGAAACCATTCACAAAAGCAGACAAAGGTATGGAAAAAGGATGACTTATGTTTAAACAAGAGACAATGGGCCATTCCTAATGAGGCATATAATCTTTCTTCTAAGCAAAGGAAACCATACGCTTAATACATCTTGTACATTTTTTAATAGAACACTTTTAAGGAAAGATAAAAAATGGATAACATGTTTCAGATATATTTGCACTTACTAGGAAGAAGGGCTCTGAAAAATGATAGCTACAGTTTTTAACTTTTTTCCCCACACTTCAGAGCCTGAGAAATTCTAATTCATGGGGTACATCAATTATTATAAAAAGACATTTAATTTTATAAATATTTTTATAGTTTTGTATTTAATATAAAGCAAATTCACATATTTTCTAACTTGCCAGTTTCCAAAAACAGAGGGAGGAACCCAATCTTGAAATGCTGGTTTTTAAAAATCATAGCATTTTTACATGAAATTGAGAGTAATTTTTGAACACCTTTATTTCTTTGTCCCTTTAAAATAACATACAATTCAAAACACTGGCATGTTTTGGTTAGCACAGACTGTGATAAATTTAAATATGTTCATAAAAATTCACATTAACTAAAATAAAAAAATTCTCAAACCTCGCCTATTAGATAAAAAGCTCCTTTAGAGATAAGACCACGTTGGTTTTATGGATGTATGCTCAGCTGGTATACCCCTGGAATACAGTCCCTGGAATCTAGAGATGATTATTCAATCCACACTTCTAACTATATTTACAGTAAACCACCATCTCACTGCTGCTACCACTCTGCCTCCAGCAAAACTACAACTAATGCTTAAAGGGACAACTGGAGCTGGAGAAATCTCCCTAAATTAATAAAGATCTCTCCAACCCAACTGCTTCCAGGAACAAGAGACAGATTTCTACTCCTTAAATAATAAGTACATACCATAAGGCACTCGGAGAGACAAGAGAAGACCAGTGCTGAAGTAGGGAGAGTTCAACTGCCATTAAGAATAGTTAAAATTGCATTCAGAGTATCTCGCCCTTCATATATATGATTTAGTTTAACCTCGCAAAAATTTGGGCAAAATTCCAAATTTTATAAATAAAAAAACTGAGGCTCAGAGAAGTAACTTATCCAAAGTCAAGTTGTGAGCAGAAGATCAAGATCTAAACTCAGATTTGTCTAAATCCAAATCTCATGCCCTAACCAATATAACACATTACCTTGGAACAATTTGGAACAATTTACTTCCATTTTTAGGATTAACTTCAAATCATAAAATATTGACAAATGACATATATTTATCAAATAAATTATAACAAATAAAAAGTAAAATAAATAATCTGTTATAACAAATTATTTTCTTTTTAAAGAAAATGCACTCACCTGCCCTGCTTTACTAAACCGATGGCCTGCCAATATCATGTGAAACGCGTATTTTCTAACCATGGGACTCTTCATGTTTATAAAGCAATGTGCGGCCTGTTCCAAAAGAAGTGCACTTCGAAGATCAGAATCCTATGGAATGTTTGAAAGAAAAGAAGGTTACTTTCACAAAATTAAAAGTAAAAAGATAATTGGTGAAAAAACATTTACTTTCTTAAAATAATATATATCATATTCAATGCTTAACTTAGAGTATCTGAGGGTAGAGCTCAAGAAGCAATCCAAAACTTGATGATTCTTTCTTCCAATAAGCACAAATTTTTTTTAAATCCTTCAAAAAATTCTCTACCATGAAATATTTTCTGTTTTTCATAAAGCCAAATGTCTGGTTATGATACGCACCATGTAATAAATCTCTGAACAAATTCAATCTCTTTTCAAATGTTAAAAAAGTACATAAACTGGGAATTTATTACAAGTAGACTGATTAAAGATAAACCAGAAAACAGAGAGCACAAAAAAAAATAGATTCACACCAACAATTTCTTCTGGAAATTGATCTGTGACATCCAATAGCATATTTCCATCCAAGCAAAAAGGAAAGATAAAACAGAATGTGTGTAGATTATGAAACAATCTAATCTACTACTTTATCCTCTATAAAGTTTTACTGTATTTTAAAAGAATTCTCAATTTTTGCTATAATTTAAGAGGGCCAAAATGACTGCTTTTCATTAAAAAGTTCAGAAGGCTTCCCTTTCAAGGATTATCACCTGCTCTTAGCATACTAGTAAATGGTACAACTCAAATTAGTTTCCACTTCAACTGACTCTTACAACAGTGTCTACAAAAAACACATACTGCATTTACATCCTCACCCATAAGGACAACCCTTCAACTGAAAGAGCCACCGTCACTTTACAAATAACTGAGAAAGTAGTGAAGGTTGCTGATCAAGTATCAACAACATTTTCACCAAAACTTTCTCTAGATTTTCAGCTATTCTCAAGCTGAACTTACCATGCCCTTCCATGTGTTCTGCTGCCATTATTTTCCCCAGGGAGAGTTGAAAACAGAAAACATTGACTTTAAATGCAGTAATTTCAACAAATTATAGTTACATCAAAAAGTGTTCATAGACCATTGATTATTATAACTATCTCTGTAGCAATCATAAAATTATATTAGAGTGGAAACAGATGTGAGGAAACAATCTAAAAAGTATTCAGTAAATGGTAGACATTATTACCTATTTCAACCCCTCACGACAAAAACTAAATAATCAAATGATTTTTCTAGCAAGATCCAAAAGCTAGTAAGTGGAAAAATCAGGAATATATAATTGACAAGTGGTTCTTAACCAACGGTTTGTATCGGAATTACTTGGGGGAGCTAGGGAGCTTTCTTGTTTATTTTATAGAAAATGTTTTCTTTTTAAAAATTACTAATATAGAGTTTTTTTTCAAGAATAAATGTTTGAAGAAAAAAAGTGAACATCTTTCTTTCCCATCCCATGCCTCAACTGATCTGCCAGCAGTAGCTGTTGTTACTAGCTTGGTGTTAGTGGGTAGCATTTCTCTCTCTCCATGTTTTCATGTATATATGTCATATATGTGCTTATACGTTAAATATAGACATTTTAAAAAATATACACACTTTTTTATACATAAATGGTATTACAGAGTATTCTTTATCTTGCTTTTTTAACTTAATATCATGGACATCTTTCCAAGACATCTACATCTCTCATTTCTTTTAAAGCTACATTGTATTCTTAATACAAATGCATCATAATTTATTAATACAGTCTCCAATTGATTAATATTGCTTTATACTTTTATAACTACATAAAAATACTTCGATAAACATTTTTGAGTAATTATACAAATATTAATAGACACATTTCTGGAAGTAGAACCAGAGTTAATAAAAGCTAAGCATATACTTCAAATTCTAATCCACATAGCCAAACTGCCACAAAAAAAGTAGTACCAATATATATTCTCATCAACAAAGAAAGAAAGTGTATGTTTTCCACTCTGCTCAGTCAAAAATCATTTTCAAAAAATTTTATCTCTTTAATAAAAGAAAAATGACATTTTGTTCCTCAACATACATTTCTTTAATAGTAAGGCTGTTAAACTTTCATATGTTTAACGGTCTTTGTACTTTTTCTGTGAATTGCCTGTTTATACTCTTTTCTGAATGGGTTTTTGTGATTATCTGGTTTGTAAGAGCCCTTTGTACACTTAACCAATATTAGGCCTTTGTCATACATTTGCAAACAGTATTTCCCAGTTTTGACACGAAAGAGTTTATTCTTTAGTACTCAAGCATACTATCTTTGCCTTTATGGCTTCAAGATATTGCATCAAACTAAAAAAGGATGTTATCATTCCTAGATTTAAAAAAATGCTCTCCTACATTTCTTCTAGGGTTTTTTACATTCATTTTTCATATGATAACTTTATCAGGCTATAATAATTACATTACCATGTAATGAATAAGATAAGGAATCCCACTCCAAACAGCTAGTGAGATGTCACATACCATTCAGCAAACAACCTAACGTTCCCCACTAATTTTAAATGACATCTAATCATACGTAGTATTTAAATTCTCTTTCATTAGTTTGTCTATTCTTATCACTGTAAACAGTTTTAATTTCTGTACCCTTATAACACATTTTAACATCTAGAGCAGGTAATTCTCTATAATTACTACTTCTATTTTGGAATTTTATTTAGGCTTCTCAATAGAGTTTCAGTTTTTTCTTTAAGTCCTATAAATTTCTTAAGTTTATTCCTAGCGTGCGCACATGCACGCACACACACAGAGCATAAAAAGAAATTTATTTCTTTAATTGCCTATGAAACGTCATTAAATTGCAAAACTCGCATGGGCAGCAAACCTGGACATTCTTATTAAGATAAGGAATATGCGCTAGATATCTTTGCTGGTATGTAAATGATTCTAATGTACGATCCAGCTAAAAACCAGCAGAGTAAACCCTCAGCAATCTCAAATTTAACACTCAAAGATTGACCAATTCAGGAGAGATCTGGGAGTCCACAGCATATATTAATTTAGCTGAAGCAAAATTTGACTCTTGTGTCCAGTAAAGCTGTTTGAGAAAGAAATGATTTGCAGAGCTAAATACCCTACATTCATATCTCACTGCAGCTTTGCTCTTCATTAGTCCCTGTCTCTTATAGTGACACCTAAAGTAGAAAAAGCATTGCTTTGAAACAAAAAAAGAGGCCCTGAAAAGAAAACCACCATGAGTGTTGAAGGCAGAAAAATCAAAGAATTTCACAAAGTGATAGTTTTATCCAGAAAGCAGAGGCTTTGAATGAGTTGAAGAATAAAATTTTATTCTAGTGGTAGTTCACATCTATGATAAGACAAGTCTTATTATATATGCTTTATAAGGAACTAAGGAAAAAAAACCTGTGATACCACTTCAACAAGAACTCCAGCCTATGACTTTGCCCACAACCAAAATACAATTTTAAAAAAGCTGAAAAGGCAACATTAACTTAAAACATGAGGATAAATACAGGGGAAAAGAATCATCTGAGATAGAGGCTTCAATAAACATTTCCATAAAAACACAACTGATAAAGGTACCAGGTGCACAAACTTAAGTGAACCAAATCTCAAGGACAGCTCTAAAGGTTTTTCTTTGCATAACTGTGCAATTAACAGAAAAGGTGCTATCAGCTGATCAATTTACCATAGAAACAGTTCCTCCCAAGCTGGAGAAACTTATAAAAACAGCTATTACTCTCCCTGAGAAACTGATTTATTGTATTTAAATGCAGTAACAGACAAAAAGGAAGGCCAGAATAAACATTCAACACAGAAACACAGACACAGATAAGGGAAAAGCATCCAGTCTTAAGCACCAAATTCAAACATACTATACTATGTGGTGGTATATGTGGCATGTTTTATCATTAAGCCAGGTTTGCTCTGCCATACTCAGAATCCCAGGGCACAGCACAAGAATAAGATCCACTCGTCCACAAACTTGCAGTCTAAAAAATCAAGTCAAAGCACACCTCTTTTCACCCAGGCCTCACAGCTGTCTTTTGCTATAATGGTATGAGCAAAAATTTAGGAAAAACAATTTATGAATGTTAAGACTATGTAACTCAGTTCCCTATCCTCAAGACGAGTGCACTTTTCAGAGTATTACACAGCCTTTCTAGTTAACAAAATACATACAATAAATATAATTATTAGTTAAAATTTAACATAGTTTTATATACATTATGCCTAGAAGTCTTAGTTTTCAAGTTATCTCAAAGAAATATCTGAAAGGTATAGCAGAAAAGCCCATTGAGAATATAATTTCTGGGGAAATGTACCACCACTTGCCCCCACCCCTCACCCCAAAGCAATAAATGACAATGATAAATTTCCTAGAATTTCATGACAAAATAAATCATCCAAGTTTGGAAAAAAAAAAAAAACTTGAAAACAAAGAGGGTGGAGAGGAAGAGAACAATAATAGAAAATAACAAGGTTATAATGCAGACAGAAGAATTTGCTCTAAAGAAATTTTATTCAAGCTCCTAAACCATTAATTCCTTTTACATTCACTGATAGTCCCTAGGTTGAAAAACAAAGCAACATATTCAAACCAAAGTTAAGATTATTTATTATAATACAGAACATCAACACACTCAAGAGCCTATATTTATCTATACCAAATAGTTTATGACTGGCAATTGTTCGTATTGGTCAGTGTCAATGCAGTATTAATTATTAAACATTTCCAATACCATGCCTTAGCCTAATTAACTATATCCTACAGAAGCCTTTTTAGAATAATTAATGGTTCAGTTCAACAAACACATGTAAATCATATACCACGTGCCAAGCCTAGTGTTAGGCTTGTAAAGACTTGTCAGGTCTTACAGCATCTTATAAAAGAGGGCCGGAGAGAGACACTGAGGACAGACAACCTAGGCTATTGCAGATGACTATCTGAAGGATACGACTGATACTAGGATTAGTAAATTAAGTGAAGAAAGAGGAAAAGGGGCCTCAGTCCAGGAGAAGAACACTAAAAACATGAAGCAGGACAGTAGAAGGAAGGATTTAAAAAAAGAGAGAAAGAGACAGAAGTAAAATATTTGGAGATATAAAAAGAAAACATGTTTAAGAAGTTAAAAAAATCCCTCAATTGTGTTACTGACAGGATAGGAGAATACAGGAGCATCTCAAGCAGTTTCTGCCTTGAGCAAATGAGGAGCTAGCTAATTATAACATAATTTAAAGTCACATTAAGATCTATAATGTAAGAAAGTTTGTAAGTTTAGTTATTAAGGTGTGGAGGTAAAGATGCATTGGAAACATCCAAGTAGATAAATCTAAAAGGCAACTGGTCATACAAATCTAAAGCTCAGGAGAAGTCAAGGTTGGAGTCAATTTGAGAGTGAAAATCATGACTGTGAACAGATAACCCAGAAAATGTGTAGAGTAAAAAAGGACAGTGGTCCAAGGATTAAAACCTTAGGGTACATTAACATTTAAGGGCCAAACAAAAGAGGTGTTTGATTTTGTTCTTGAGCATTCATCTAAAAAACGTGTCTTTAACCATACTTACAAAGAAATTACTACCATTCTTTACAAGTCTGAGTCAATGTAACTTAACAATGTCAGTTGTAAACCTTCAACAGCAAATGTAAATGAATTGCCTTTTTCCCTTTTGAAATATTCATAATATAGATTTTTTTTAAATGCTTAAGACAATCTTTTAAATAACTTCATACTAGTGAAAATAAGATTAAAAATTCCTGAGTGATTACTCTTTAAGTATCAATTTTATATTAGAAATGATGCACATGCATGTTGCTTTAAATGTTATACACAAGGCAAAACCTAATTCATAGAAGATGCACAATATATGTTTGTGGTTAATAATAATGTACCCTTAAAATCTTTAAATAAATTCAGTTTATAAAATATTGCATTTAAAATTAATTCAACAAATTACTAAAATAGCCATGTTATCAATTCCCAAAGAGAGATTCCCCTCTATTGTTATGTCTTGCATACCTTCTCAAGAAAAAAGAAACTAAAAATTATGAAACAATACTAATTAAGGCAAATACTACACAGTTTCAGTACCTCACTGGTCAACCGTATTAGGAGAGCTGCAGCCTCTGAATATTTGCTTTGGCTTTTTAAGATCTCAGCACTAAGCAATACACATCTTTCAGCCAATACCATATTCCTAAGGAAAAAAAGACAAAAAAATTGTAATTAGCACTACAATAATATCTGAGTACATCATAGTAACCATGTGTTCAAGTTTCCAATTCTAGTTTTCAAGTAAAAAGAAATCCACATTCTTGTTTTCCATATACCAAAAAGGTTAAAAAAAAACTTCAAAGAATTCTCATAACTCATCAAAACTTTTATCATCATATAATTTTACAGTAAGAATACAAAGCAAAGTCACACTTCCTGTATGCAAAAAGCTAGAATCTAACTGGTATCTCTGAACCAGGAGCTAGTTAACAAATAAAACTTGCTTTGAACAGGAAGGGATGTAAACATTTCACCCATACTTCTTTCTCCTTTCTCATTGCAAACTCTGTGTTTTATTTTACTGGCCACTCTTAGGAATATTTAGGTGTTTTCCCTCTGATAGTACCATTGAGATGTTTCAACTGGAAATAGCATGGAGCCAGTATTGCCTGACTGATTCCTGAGCAAAATCCTCTTTGTAAAAACACACAATCAGTTGATTTTTCTTTGTAGACTACTACCATCAATAATCTAGAACTGAATTATTCATTCTTAAAAACAATAAAAATAAACAAAAACATTACGGTGAAATTACAAGATGGAATCCTTTTTGGGAAACAGTAGCAAAGTTTTTCTCTTTTTACTTTTGATCCTTCTATCAAAATACACTTTGATTTTAAAATTACAACAAAAGATTATTAACTTGAAGGTCATTCTGAACAGCTACATTTTTAAAATACAATTTACTACTTTCACAAATTACTGTAGTGATCTGCCATAAACTTTCTATAGTTCATGGTTTTTCTTAGAGGGTTTTTCTAAGAATGTTTTAACAAACACAAAAGACTAACTCCTAATTGCCAGCACCTACTCACATACAGTATGCTCAAATATGCTCAGTTCTTAAAGAGTTTTCTTAAGTAAACATTATAAACTCTCTTAAATCTTAACCCTATTGTTTTATTTATGTGTGATTCCTCACCTATTTCCCCATGTAGTCAGTTATTAAATCACAAGGCTACCAAGTCCAGGATGTTATTAATTTGTTTACTCAAGCAACATTTTAAAAAATCATTTCTGTCAGGCAGTGGGAGTGTTAAGGATCCAAGTATTTCTATGACACAATCCCTATCTAAAAGCAGAAACCGATATAAAACGGATAATGAACAGGATATGACTGATTTTTATTATGATTTGGAGACAGAAAGGAGGGAAGGGACAGCTTCCTAAAAGGAAAGAAATTTAAGAAAATCTTGTAAGGATAAATAGGATCTCATCAGTTAAAAAATGGAGCCCGGCATTCTAAGAAGAGGGCATTGCAAAAGTAATATTTATTTCCTGTATTTTAAGAAAGTTTATTTACATCTTAATATTTCTGAGATCAGAGAGCTTCTTAAAATTGACATGCATAATTAATATAGTGTTTCTAATTTAACCCAAAATATCTACTAAATTGATAATAAACCTTACGAACTTAGAATGAAGATTATAAGGTAAATGTATGACAGTAAGTGCGTATTTAGAAAAAGCATATAGTTTGTTTTGGACAGGAGGACAAACCTGGACTGCCAAGGCTTATTTGGCTACCTGGGTCACTAGGTATTATCCCTTTTCTTTTGTGTCATTCCACGTGCATCTCTCCAAAAACTCTGAGCTTCAGGAAGACAAGGAAAATCTTCTCAGAGAAAGAAGGCTCAAACTTCTTGAAACTCTCTTACTACTCTGGCTTCTTTGATACCTCACTCTCATAGTTTTTCTACCTTTTGAATTTCTCTTTTTCAGACTCTTTCAATGGTTCCTGTTTCATAGGAGGCTGTTATCTCCCGCCAGAATCTCCAAATACATTCTCAAATAAATTATATAAAGTAGAAGAGGTAGGATTGATACTGGCTCCCCTATTTATTAGCTATGTGCCCGTGGGCAAGTTAAACTCGGAAGTTTCCATCTCCTCATCTGTAAAATGGGGATAATAATAGAACCCACAACTTCATAGGCCTGTTGTAAAGATTAAATGAGGGTGTGAATCACTTTGGCATAGTGGAAACCGAGCACTCAATAAATGTTAATTATTATCATTAGTTTGTGTTGTAAACACACTGCTATGACTACTACTATTTCTACTTGAACAATACCATAAGAGACAAATTGCCTCTATATCTCTGTCTTCCAACCCATCCATTCTACACAGAAAAGTCAGATTAATCTTTCTGAAAAGTAACTTTTATTATGTCAAGACTCTACTCAAATATTCAGTAACTCCCCATTTACTACGACATAAATCTTACCTACAGCTTAAAAATACAATAATAAATGAGACTTTAGGCTCCCCACACTGATTTCTCTCAAAACACCTTTCCATATACACAAACCCTCTAACCTAGCCAGAGTTCTATTCCCTTTTACCAGTAACGCTACATCTAAAACATTACTCCTGCCAATCATAATTCCTGAAATATCTTCATGGCTATCAAATCCCAACCACCTTTCTTTCAAGGTCTAGTCCTCAAACATCCCATGAAACCTCCTCTGACCACTTCTGGACCAGTTCATAGTCTCCTCACAGGTGGTGAGTTCTAACTCCTACAGAGTTCCGATAGAACTCACTATGTGTGCAAAACACTTCTCGTTTTCTTTCCTGGACTATTATTTGACCCTTTGTGTTTTGCCTATTTAACAAGGAAAGTTCAAAATGGCTAACTCCTAGCTTAACGGTAGTCAAGGTTAGAGATGTCCCCACCATAAAAACCACCCTCAAATAAGATATAACCTCAACATTACATACAACAAATTCCTAACCACAAATCCAAACAAAATAGGAAAGGAGGACACAAAAAACCTAATTTTAAAAGATCACTTCACCTTGTCTCTGACTATATTAACTTGATTTGGGAGCTTATTTAAGCATGAAAAACAAAGAACCATTTATATCTAATAACAATATAAATGTCAAATTAACCTCTAAATGGATAGGACATAAATATCTAGTCACCTACTTGCAGATATCCCTGTATGTCTGGATTGCTGTATCCATGTAATGTGCAGGGTATGGCCTAGGTGCTCCTGGCTGAAGAAAAGCTGACACTGCTGCCATTTCCTAGAGGAAAAGACATTATTTGTACTATTTCAAAAGGAGAAGTCTTCTCATAGTTTAGCATTCAGAAGCCTAAAATTGGAATGAAGATTGCCGGGGTTTTTTATGTATGCACCTGTACAAATTTCATAGCATAATGCAGACTTGAAAAAAAAATTTATAGGCTTTTAGTTTTAAAATTCTCTAGTCAAATTCCAAAGTCCACCATTCAGTATTTAAATGAGCTTTTCAAAAAGACTAGTAAACACTTTCAGTTATGGCACAGATAACTACCAAGTGAGCCTAGCTTAAGATTTCTGCTACCACCTCCTCCCTGTTCTTCTCTATTCCTCAATGAGTAGAGAACGAACCAATGATAGGACCATACAGAGAGAGAAAAAATAAAGAACATCTCTTTCCAATTTATTGGCTTCAAAATTTGAAAACAGAGGTCACAACAGCTTGCACTATAAAAACTTTCACCTATTTACACACTCTACAGTTTATATCCTATTTCATACAGAAGGCACAAAGACAATTTCTTAGACCTATATTACTGTCAATTTTCTAGGCCTTATTTCATTTTTAAAACCCATTCTATTGTTAATAATTCAAATAATATACAATGGTGCTAAAGGATTTAGAAACGAAGATGAAAATACAGGTTTTGGCTTCTTAGCAAAATATCCTATTATGTCCATACTTGTGGTCTCACTTAGATCAAGTTTTAATAAAAATCTAACTAGAAATAGATGAAACTTTCATAAATTGAGGAAAAATTTCTTATTGCCAATCTACTTTTAAGATGAATAAACATTTTTCTCTGCAACATTTTTTGAAACAGAAAAAAAAAACACAGAAATAATTTAATTATCTAAAACTGGGCTATGTCTACAGCCTGGAACCTGACAAGACTGTAAGTTCCATGACAATATAAACCATTTCTGTTTCAGAATACCTCTATATCCTCAGTACCCAGCACAGTGTCTGCTCCAAAATTTATTGAATAAACTGAATGAAAATATGTCATATCCATGTAACAAAATATTCTACAGCTCTGAAATATCATGTATTCTTAACTAGTTCATATCTTAACTAACATATGTAGTGAATATATATAGGGTTCTATATTGTACAACAAATATCTAATATATATTGAATTATGGTATAATATTGTACAAAAAAACACATTATATTTACATGTATATGCAATCAATAAAAGTGTACTAAGAAAAATACGCCCCAAATTCTAAGTTATTTTCCAATTTAATTCTACAAGAAATATTAATATACACACAAACTGACAATTTCCACAGATACAGTGAGAACATTCAGAATGATCACCCCAAGCTATTGCACGATCTTCGGTTATCAACCATTAAATCATTTCTTATAGTCTACAATAATGGATTAATACATTTTACAAAGATTTTCATCAAGAACTGGAGTAATCTACTTAATCTTCAGTTAGTTTTATTGTTAGCGCTGTCGAGTCTATTCCAACTCCTATTGACCTTGTGTACAGCAGAGAGGAACCCTGCCTGGTCTTTTTGTGCCATCCTCTTATCCTCCAGGGAGCTCTATCAGGCAATGGAAGTTCCACTGAAACCTGGCCAACATGGATGACCCTGCCGGTATTTAAAACACCAGTGGCATAGCTTTCAGCATCACAGCAACACACAGCCACCACAGCATGACAACTGACAGATGGGTGGTGTGGTTCCCTGACTGGGAAACGAACCCCAGCTACAGCAGTGAGAGCACCAAATCTTAACCACTAGACCACCAGAGCAAATTAAACTACAAAAAAACCCATATTTCTCCAAATATTCCTATTATTGGTTTTGCTATGATATATATTTTAACTTTCTAGTTATCATAACAAAATATCTTCTATAATTTTCATCTAAAAAGGCAAGCAGTTGAGTCTGTTTTATAACAACACATTTTGACCTTACCAATTAGCTAATATGTGAATAGTAAATAGGGAAGTGACAGCAGTACAAATAACATTTGTATTCATTTATAAACAATTTTTCTTAGGCAAGGAAATCAAAAATAGCAAATATAGGGGTTGGTCCCATGGCGTAGTGGCTGAGTTCACAAGCTCCACTTCAGCAGCCCAGGGTTCACAGGTTCGGATGCTGGGCACGGACCTATGCACTGCTTATCAGGCCATGCTGTGTCAGGCATCCCACATATAAAGTAGAGGAAGGTGAGCGGGGATGTCAGCCCAGGGCCAACCTGCCTCAGCAAAAAGAGGACTGGCAACAGATGTTAGCTCAGGGCTAATCCTCCAGATGTTAGCTCAGGGCTAATCCTCCTCACCAAAAAAAAAGCAAATACAGAATTATAACTGTCAGCAGGAAAGGAAAAGGCCCTGAGCTCAGGCAGCTGTTGTACAGGCAGGAACTTTTTTCATCTGTATTTTAAGAAAATAAAAAATGAATGCCTGCACTTTGGTGTGTGTGGACTCTCTTTCCAGAGAAGTATACCTCCAGCCTTGCACAGCTCTTGGCTGGAGGCAGGCTGCACTTCCTACCATGCTCACCTTCATGGTAACTCTACTGGTTAAGAGCTCCTCTTCCTCATCTCCACCCCCAGCCAGTATTTACATATTGCTTTTGTGTATTTTTCTCATTCCTTGAGGTAAACTCCAGCCATGCTGAGCTGCCTCACTAGACTATATAGGTCATCTCCCAAGGTAAAAAAACTTTTTATGCTCTGGTTACAAAGATACATAGGTTTTAAGAAGACTGTCCCAACCCTATTTTCTCCGAGGCCTATCATTTTTAGGGCAGCTTTTATAGACTACAAGGATTTTCAGGTATGTATATACTAAGTTATAGTAGATACGCCTTTATTTTTCAGTGCTAAACTATTTTCTCTCACATAGCTGCTACTAATGCCTCCACCTAAATGGTTTAAATGTAGTATTTATCAGACCATAGATAAAAATTAAAAAGCTTAAGTACCATAAAATCAGAAATGTTCTGCCACATGTTTATACAATTTTACCCATATACAAACTTTCAATTTACAGGGACATTATGTATAATTTTATCATTATAAATTTATACCTATATTATAAGGTATTAATGAAATAACATCAAGTACTTGTGATTTCATATTAGCTTATATTAGATGACTATAATAAAAGACCAGAGAATGTCTAGCCAAGGACAATTCATATAATTTTTCAAACACTTCTATTCACACAGATAAGATATTTTCAGTTCCTGAACAAAGTTTTAAAAGTTAGCTAACTTTTTCATTAAAAATATTATAGAAACAAAAAGGAATAGTAATATAATTTTGCTATTTTAGCTTTACATTTTTAAGTCAACTATTTTAGTTTTACACAGACATAGTATTAAAATAAATGCAAAATAGATGACAGTTATTAAACAAGGGTCTACATGACAATTACCAATGAAGTATCTAGAGTTCTTACATATTTTTATCCTTTACACTTGTTTATAACCTTACATGCTTTTAAAAAGACAAAGAAAGCAACAGTGCTAGTTTTACTCTCTTCTAAGCACAGACAGCACATTACAAATATATTTATGACAACTTTTGAAACACACTAAAAGGTTATAAGGCATAAAGAATAAAAAATTCCTTCTGAAACACCGATGTTTACATATCAATTCAAAAACTAACAGTCAATGCTTACTGACAGCATACATATATATACAAGGCAGTGTGCTAGGCACTTTACAAGGCTATACCTTATCTAACTCTATTGCTATTAGGATCACGTTTTACAGATGAGAAAACTGAGGCTCAGAGATGTTCAATAACTTGCTCAAGATGACAGTCTGTCTCACACCAAAGTACATGTTCTTAACCAACATATAGTCTTACATCAGAAAAAACATTTCAAGCAATTTAAAATCATTTTTCAAGAGGCCTAAAAACACTGTCTAAAGAAAAAAACTTTATACTGTGAATAAAAAATGAAATTCAAATTAAATTTTGGAAAGAGACACAAAAATTAGAAGGTACTAATCAAAATAAGAAATCAACCCTCATACATGACCATGTTTGAATGCACTAGTTTAAGAAAAATCCATCAACTCAACATAAATTAATTTAAAACCTATTAAGCACTGTATGGTATTTGAGTACAACTTTATCCCTAGGTATTTTGTTTACAATTTCATAAAGAGAAATTTCTAAATCATTTACGGTAGCAGAAATAAGAAATTATAATACTACAAAATACCAACCAAGGCACCAGCTGCATAAAGCATTGCTTGATCATTAAGAAAATCCTTCTTTGCAGTATGATAGCAACTGTAAGCCAAATCATAATGCTGCACCAAAAAACATAAGTCAGCCATTTTCCTGATTTGAAGCTCTGGTGCCTCTGGTGGATACCTGTAAATACAAAATAAGAAAGTAATTTACTATTTATGACCCCTAAACCATTAAATATTATGAAACTTCTAACAAGTTGCTTGGCTGTCCAGAACATGAGGAAAACTGATCCTATTTTACAAGAATTCTACTTCCAAGGAGAGAGAGTCATTTCTCAAGGATATTTGGAAACAGTTACATCCTATTTACATAATTTATAGCCCTATACTGAGAACCTCTCAACAGCAGGCAAGCATTTTCTCCATGGTCAAATTATGAAGTAAATGGTTAACTCCAGGTGACTCACCTTTATATATACAACCAGAAAAAAAATAAAAATCCAAAATTAATTTTCTTTTCCCTTAAAACAAGATTTTATATTAAACAAAATTTTCTAACTACATGCCATGTCTTAGAATCACTAGACCACAATATTTTAACACAGAAGAGTTATTAATGAATACCTAACCTAATTCTACCTTTTTACAAATAGAGAAACAGATTCAAAGTAGAGTGACTTTCCCAGTTACCTTGCTCCTTTTTAGATATCCAATTACTTAAAGGTTTTTTTCTTAATTTAATATAATTTTCTTACAGTCACTGTTCTTATCTGAGTTTTGACCAATATGAAATTAAGAAACTGAAGAGACAGTCATTTTTTGCAGAACATCATATAGTCAAATACTAATCAGAGTAAACACAGGAAAAACAAAACAATATTTTACTCACAGCAATCCAGATGTATTTTTCAGCTCATTAATGCTCTTTTCTGGAACTTTACTGCCACTAAACCATTTTTTAGTTGCAGAAAATAGAGAGCGACTCAAACCTTTTCTTGATATTAGCTAATAAAAAAGATTAAATATGTTGGCAAATATGAGAATTTAATATTTTTCTTTTACATACAAAAGAAAAATTCTAAATAACTAAAAAGCTTTAAGAGTGAGCAAAGGTTCATTTTAACAACATTGATTTAAAGAAAACTGTCCAATATGCTGACAAAATCGCTAGTGAAAACAAATAAGCCTCTTCTAGGATTTAACAGAATTTCATCACTGATGGTAATGTCAGTAAATCCCAATATTGGTCTATTATGAAAAGAAAAAACTCTCAATACTTTAAATAACTTATACTACTATAGTCTCAAGTTTACCATTTATTGAAATTTAAGAAAATACTAATCCAAAAAAATTAAATCTTACCTGATCATTTAATTGCCGAATTGTTTTCTCTATATGTGGCAAAAGGCCTCGAAATGTGAACTCTTGTATAAATTGTCGAATTCTATCATGATCAGTAAGGGTTAAACATGCACCATGAATAATTCCAGTATTTGCTTTCTTTGTCTCATGTAATGATGAAGCAGATTTTACATGATCTGGGCCATCAATGCTGTTAGAAGGGTCACTGGATGGGTCCAATTGAAGTGGGTGAGCTCTAAAGTTATTTGGTAAGCCATCTACTGAAAAACAGATCTTTCTTTTACTCTCAGAACAGAACAGAAAATTGTGATATTACTACCATACTGCTAAGGATAAAAAAGAAGAATGTCGGAACCCTTTATCTTCTGTGTATCTTAGAAGTCTAAGATACAATAACATTAACATTTTCCCCCCTAAAATTACAGGGCTTGGGTTAATACTTGTTACACCTAACAGAAATTTATAAATTCATGTAAATAAATGAAGAAAAATACAGTGTTAATATAAAGAATTACTCTTAAATAGCACCACTAAGAAATGAGAAAAACTACACCAAAAACATTTTAGATCACTACCAAAACGGTAATTTAAAATACAGAAATAAAGCTCTCAAAAGCATGTGAATTTGGGGAACAATTAATGTGGCACATATCTTCCCTTGCTTTCACAAAAATTTATTACTTATGAATTTTTAAATGTCAAAAAAAATTAGACTCAAATGACTCAATGAAATCTTCAGAAGAAAAGCTAACCTGCCCATTATCTTTTTTCATTATGAAAATATCCCCCATCTTTTATCTATAAAGATTAGCATGCTTTGATAACAGTGCATATTTTCAATCAAAAGAGAAACTTAGAGAAAGTATATCAAGACCTTTGACTTCGTTATCTAATCCATCCAATGAAAGCAAGTTACTATCAGAATTCTTATTTGAAGTTATAGTACAAGGGCCATCTTCATACGATTCCTATCAAAATAAAATAAAAAAGCATTAACAGTTATATTAATCATGTTTAAGACACCACCAAATCCATCAACAACTATGGTTGCTCTGCTAACTGTAAGCCTCATTTATTTCCTACAGTGACTCTTTTCTTCCATTCCTCTAAATTCTTAACTTCTTCCATATATCTTATTCTATCACTCCAATCCACACCCACTATATTCTTAAATTGCCTTTCACATTCAATCTACTACGTTTATTCTGAATTCAAATTATCTCTTTTTCAGTTTATCTGTTTATATGTGATCTGTGTATGCCTATATGAATACCTATATATGTGTCTAAGAAAGGAATAATGGCAAGAGAGATGGACTACTCGAGCCAAGCAGGGGGAAAAATGAGGGATGGTATGGAATCTCTTGCATCATGAACACAGTGTTAATAGGCTGGAGTGCAGTTTGACTATACTGAAGTGTTTTGGAAAAATATCCAATGCAAGGTTTATTTGTACAAAGGCACTGGTTTCTCTGCCAACATAAAAAACTTAAACTAAAAATACCCAGACTACTCCATGAGACTGGTAAATATGAGGTATCATTCTGAGTGTCATGCTTTGAGAGAAATATATAAACTAGAACTTAAGAGGAAAGTGATCAGGACATGAAATAGTCTGAAACCAAGATTTAAGAAAAAGTTGAAAAAACTGGGTATATTTAGCCTGGAAAAATATAAAAGGGGACATGAGAGGTATCCTTCTATATTTTCAAAGTTGTCTTAATGGAAAACTGATATGGTCCCCACAGGACTGAGTATAAGCAAAGGGAGGAAATTTTGGGTTGATCCTCAAGCTATTCAGACATTGAACGGGTCACCTGAGAAGACAGTGAGTACTGTCACTAGATGAGGTCATTCAGAGGTTTAAAAGAAATTAAACCATTAGAAGAGAGGATGATTTGATAACCTTTAGACTATCCTCCAATCAAAAGTTCTGGTATAAGACAATCTAACTTATGTTCCCCTTCCCAACCTTAGATGGCTGGACTCTAAATTGAATACGTCAATACTGTTCCTCTTCTGAGTGTGACCCTGAAAGACCATTTTAAAAAATAAAGCTCCTTCACATCCAGCTGGTTCTTTTTTTCTCAGACACTTTTCCTCAGCATTATCTCTAAAAAGGTCGGCAATCATCTCAGTAATAAAGTGAGTAAAATATCAGTATAGCACTGTATCTGGACCAAAAATCCCACACATAAGATAGAAAAATAAGGCAAAAAAACAAACTATTAAACAATATTTATATTAGAATATCAAAAATTATATAAACTTTATTATAATTGACATTTAAAAAATAATCACATAAAGATTACATAATGTAGTTTAATTGTACAAAATGTAAATATATTTTCCATTTACTTAAGAAATCCTCCTTCTAAACAAGTAACAGTCAACTCTTGATTATCTGAACTAAGCACAGGAACTTGGCATTTGACTACTACCAAGTCACATAAAATTCTATCTTAAAAGTTTGACAGAGTGTGAAACCTTACATCCATTCACTTCGGCCAATAGACAACAATTAACAGTAATCTAGAATTCCAGATTAAGAAAAGAATAGATCAGGAAAAAACAACACTTCCTAAAAATTCAGAAGGAAAGGAAATCAGAGCAAAGTTAGGGGAAAAAGCCCACCCACCTAAAAGGCATGAGCTCCAAAAGGTGGCCATAAGAACAGCATGTTGAATATGAAGGAAGGCAACCCCAGAGCATGTGGATAATAAAGAATTGACTGTAAGCATTCATAACAAATTAAATGTACAAGTCAAAAATTCTAATCTCTACATGTCTAGCCAATCTAATTCACTTCTTCTTGTGTAATTCACTTTTCATCTTTTAAGAAAAAGATAATTAACACTGACATTATATACCTGAAAAGAATACACATAAGGGATTACTAACTAAAGCAGTTAGTTAGAAACAGCTTTTGAACCACTGATTTAAGAGCTCACATGCTGATGGATCAAAACTAGCTAGATTCCACAAAAATAATATTAGTAATTCTACTAGTTAAACCAAGACATAAAAAAATTCTACAGTGATACCATTATGTCATAAAACTGAAATACAGCTTTTGTGGTTTGCTTCATTGTTGTTTTTCACATATACCTGGTTTTGAATACTATTTTTCTGGAGATACTGACTCCAAGGATCTGGTATCTGTTCATCTGATGCTCGATTGGATGTTCGAGAATTAATTTTAAGTAAATAGCAACCCTGAGTTCCATATTTCTGTTTCATTTCTTCATAAACTGATTCAGCTCTAAAATAAAAAATGGAAAAAAGTTTGTAGTAAATGGGGAGATCTTAGAAAATAATAAATATTAAAAGAATACAAAAATAGTCCCCCAAAAAGGCAGAACAGAAAGTTAGAGACAGAAAAATAAAGAAATTAAAACAAAGATCCTAACTGAACTTCACTTAGCTTGGATATCACCTTAAAGCAGAATTGGCAAAGTATGCTTCACGGAATAAAATTTCGCAAGATATGCCTATGTTAGTCAAAGAGAAAGTTCTGTGGGTCAAACTACTTTGGGCAACTACAGTAAACAAAGCCAAACAGTTTCTTTGCAGCAGACCATCTCACAGCCTTCCATTCGCTGATGTGCACTGTGAATTTCTGAACAGTGGCTTCAAACTTATAGATCAGGAACTCTTTCTATGAGAACTAGTCTTCAGGAAATACGACTCTGGGAAATTCTGTCTCAGAGAACAAACATCTATCGAAAAACACTAAGTGCTAAAACAGAAAAGTATAGCACACAAAAACTTAGAAAACATCTTTCACTGCTATAGTTTACCCTTCCCTTAGCTGTCTTCAAAGGGATACAGTTCAGAGGAAGAGAGAGAAAACTCAAGAAAAGCAGCTAAGATATTTAGTATATAAAAATCCACGCTTATTTCTTACAAAATTTATAATAGCTAGATCCATGAGTTATATCTCAGATGCAACAAGAAGCATTTTGATTTCCTTACTTCAAGTTAATTCAACTTGCTAGTTGGTGGAAGATAAGCTAATTCAAATGATAAGACAGACTAAGAAGCAAACAGCACATTCTAATGAAAAATGACATTTTGATACATAAGCTAACCTAGTTTAAAAAATAGGTAGTTTTTCAGTCAATCAGCCATCTGGTGCCAAAAAATACATGGAAAACCTTCAAATGCAGATGCTAATATTATACAACTAACAAGCCTAGCAATTAAATCATATTACACACTATAAAATTAAGGTTGGATAAGTAAAATAGTTAAAATGTTTATAAACACCAATATAAGTATAAGTGTATGTGTATACACTCAAGTACAACAAACTAAACTTCTGCTCGCTTTACCAATGATTCTGCTAAACATAAGAACCACTGATCTAATACTTGAATTATCACTTAAATACCCTAGTTACAACCATTCAATATGGATGATATATACCATATTCAACTGATAGAAACAAACTTTAATAGCCAGTTCAAATTATTTCTATTAATATAGTACACTTTATCCAAAAGGCTACAGACTGTTTATGATTTCAAAAAAATCCTAAAAATTAGTAATCCTCAGAATAATTCTTTGGTTTTATAGAGGAAAACTTATTAAAAGATAATGGTTTGTGTTCGGAACAAGGGCTAGACATGATTATTTAATTGCACATCCTAAATTGCATTGAGTTATCAGAATGATAGTTTGAAACAAAAGATTAATTTGATCCACATCCTGAAGCAAAAGTCAAAATAAACTTCAAAGCCATAAAGGTAAAATTGCTTTTAATGTTATCTTATTTTTGAAAAACTTATTTTATTTTTAAAGATAAGTTATTCACTTATCCCAAAGATAAGAGGACTAGAGCAAATCACTAATAACAAATATTAAAGGGTTGAACATAATGTTTGGATGTTTTTGAGACTGTGAAAAACATCAAGGCTAAAAATATAAAGTTATAAGAGAGTGAAGAGTGAAAAAGAGGTGCTTATAAGCAACAGCCAGGAAGTGAAAAGTTAGAGAAAAACTAGGAAGGAGAAAACACAAAAAATGAGAATTTTATATAAAGTAAAAAATAACAACTAAGACTTATAGGTGTAAAATAGCGAGCACGTAGGAATAAAGATATATATTGAAGAAAGTTTAGGTAAGCATATGAAATCTAACATAAAATGACTTTGTTGAATATAACTCTGGAAGAAAAAATATAGTTAAATATTTATTAATAAATTTTTACTTTCTTGAATGAAAAATATATCTAAAACTTAAACAAGCCATGTCCAAATTAATGTTAAATCATTTAATGGGAAAAAATTTTAACTGAAAAAATAAAGCTTACCTCTGTTCATCTCCTGCACTTACATCATGTAAAAGTACATAATATTTAAGTGTATTTGGGATAAACCACTTGGGGTAAGAATAGTCACTGTTGTGCTGAATTCGATGCTGTTCTTGTGACAACTTTGAAAACTGTTCCACAGGTTCAGCTTCACTAGAGGATGCTACCAACATACCTTGTAAACCATATTATTAAGGTAATTACCACTTATCACTCAATGATAAATACTACCCTATTAAAATAAACTTTAGGAAGGTATTTTCTGAGCTAAAAAAACCCCCTGATTTCATAGGTTTTCACCACAAGCACAAAATAATTTCTCCAACACATCTAAGTAATTCAAGGTTCTAAATCTTAAAGATTTTTTTGCTGACAGTTTTTTAGGTTATTTACATATACAATAAGGAAATCCATAAAAATAAAAGTGGACAACACCAAAATTGTACACCTATCAACATAATGAACAATTCTACTGAGTGTTGCTCCTCACCATTCGATCTCACTGCAGTTTCATACTCTATCCTACCTCTTACCTTTTCTCTGCAACCTCATTAAGAAAACTAAGAAGCCATAATTCTCAAAGGAGGTTAATAGCTATAAAACAGGTTACTTAAAAAATGGAAAACTGTTTTTAAATATGAGCTTTTGCATAAGCATTCAATTTTGAGGCAATCAGCAAAAGCAGTTAACGCTAACAGTTTACATATTCTCTTTCTAAAGTGACTTAAAAACTTATTAAGGAGGAAATATTTGAGCTGGAGGGACAAAGAAAAACAATAAGCAAGCCCTCAGAATTCTCATTTTGTAATCAAAATTAATTTATTACATCAGTCCTGTATCTGAGATACCATTTAACAAAAACAGCAATAACAAGAACTTGAAACATCATCAATAAAAAATAATTTTTCCATTCTCTACATCCTCTCAACAATTTTGCCTTCATATAACTATTTCTGAGATTAATAACTTCCAAAACACTTGATTTTAAGAGAATATAAATGTCAAAGGATACATGCTAAATAGTGGTTCAGAAATTCATGATCTGATGCTGGCATCAACTGAAGAAAGGTCTCTCTATAAGACTCAAACCATGGAGTGGTAGCTAAAATTAACATAAAAAATAAGTTAAAATTCCTCAATAGAATCAGTTTACAATAGACTCAGTTTATAGACATTATCAAGTCTATATTCCTAAAAGGTGTGAAAAAGAATAATTTCTAGCAATAAACAAGCATTTTTCACTTATGCTTAAAGATATATAACAAGTATTTTTCACCTGTACTTTAATATATATATGTGATGTGTGTGTACTTTAATGTATATATGTGATGTGTGTATGTGTGTGTATATACATATATACACACATAGAGCCATACACACAAATATATTCACACATGGGAGTATATATATTTGCAAAAATAAAACTGACTTATTCTTAAACCTACACAATGATCCCACAACTTACCCATTAATGCTTTAAGTACTACCTATGTGAGTAAAAAGATTTTAGAACCAAAGTTTTGTGCCCCTGCCACTAATCATGTTGTCTTAAGTAGCTCCTTTTCATAAATGACATCATTTCAAAACAGTGGTTCTCAACCGAGAATGATTCTGACCCCCAGGAAACATGTGGCTATGTCTGGAGATACTCTGGGTTGTCAAAATTAGGGATGGGGAGGAGGGTGCTATGGGCCTCTAGGGAAAGAGCTCAGGAATGATGCAAAACCTCCCACAATGAACAGAACAAGACAGCCTCCCACACCAAATTATTTGGATCAAAATGTCAATAGTGGTGAGGTTGACAAACCCTACTTTATAATTTGATTACTTGAGTATGACAGTAATAAAACCTCTTTAAATAGAATTTCAAAGCATACTTACCTTATAATCAAATACAAAGACATCTATTTTCACTTTTTGTATACATGTATATAATGTGATTCTTAAAATGTCAAATCTCTCTCACTCCATGCTAAGCATTTTACATTAAAACTATTTTAACTTTTTTTTTATTTGAACTTAGTCATTTCACTAGGTTTAAGCAGAGTACCTAAATTTTTACTAAAGGGACACTCCATTCCTAGCTACCTATGCTGATTACCAAACTTTATGTACTTTTTGTTTTTATCTTAATCACTGAAAACGTAGCAAATATATTTTCTGTTTACATTATAATACTACATTCAATGACTGGGGAGGTTGAAGAAAAAAAGCTATTCATCTTGACCAATAGCGTATCTAACCTGTTGCCATATATACAAAAAATTCTAATTCCAACAAATGCCTTATGAAATAACCCACACATTGTTTAGGGGGGCTATTACTGTAACAATTTCACACTTATTGTTATAGAAGAAAAACATTCCCAGAAATATTATAATCCATATGAAAAGTAGCAAAAACAAGAATGACACAGACTAGACTCTGTTACAATACAAAACCAATTTTCTTACCAATAAACATATCCCACCAAATCAGTCAAAATTGGTCTCTGACTAGAAAATTAATGTATATTTTCATCAAGTACAGTGATAAGAAAGAATAGATAATGAAAATTTTGGTTAAATAGAAGGAATGTCCACAGATATGGGGAAATGACTTTATCTACTTTGATTATTTTTCTATTTGTTGCTTCAATGCTGCTTAAATTTAACAAGTAACAGATAAGCTGTAGACATATGAAAAGAGGTTTGTTTAATGGTGGGCTGGGGAGTTCTAAACAAACAAATTAGATCTTCCAAAATAGCTATTCATTGCAATACCATCTTTAATAAAAGACTAAAAAACCGACACGTCCATCAGGAGGGACCTAGTTAAATAAATTAAGATATATCCATTAAATGGATGCACTATGCAGCTGTAAGAGAACGGGGAAAATCTCTATATATTACTATGAAGGGCTCTCCAGGATATGTTGTTAAGTTAAAAAAGGCAACAACAAAAAAGTATGCATTTTTGTGTAAGAAAGGGAAGAAAACATGAAGAGGCAAACATGTATTTGCTTATATTGTCAAAGAGAAATAATAGAAGGATAAATCTAATAAATTTCATTGTATATAAGGGAGAGAAGAAAGATAAGAGAGGAGAAAGGGAGGGGGCATGGATAGAAGCTAGACCTCTGAATGTACTTTGTTTTATAGCTTTGACTTTGGACCTATATAAATGTCTACATAATTAAAAATAAAATTAAATCAAAAGGGAAAAGCAAGTACACACACATGTATAAGTTCTTAAACTGAAATAATACTTCCTAAATACTAGTGCAAGAAGACCCTGGGTACTCAACTAAGGATATGTATGAGGAGCAAAGGAAAAATTTAAAAATATAGCATATGGTGGAAGTGGGTTTTATCCTTCAGATAGGTCACATTTAGGTTGATAAGGTAAGTTTTCCCTTCAGCCACCTGTTTTCTTTGAGGGGCTAATTAAGAAGTTCTCTTTCAGTGTTTTTACATGCCAATAAATCAAGGGCATCCTTCTATATTTTGCTTTTTCAAATGACATTTTCGCAGAAAGTGGAAAAAATGATAGTTTTTACATTTTTTATGTTAACAAAAGACTTCAACATTTATTGACAATTCTCTCCCCTTAAAAATTCTCTTCCACTTTGGGATGAAATCAGTATTTTACTTATACCCCTTTCCATCTCTATATGTTCTCTGTTTGGAACTGAAGGAGCAACCATGCTATCCTACAAGTTAAAGTTTCTCTATGCAGAATGTACTCTGTCTTGGTAAGGAAGGCAGCTTAGAGCTGGAAAATGACATAATGCTCTATTCTCCACTCACACTCACAAAATGTAGCGCACGCTCTCCCTGTCTCTTCTGTGTTCCCTTTTTAATGCCAGTAACTTGGGACACAGAGTTATTAGTGTTCCCAATCTGTATCTAACAAGGGCTGCCAGCAGTGAGCTAGACCTCGAGCAACTCTGGTCCTCATCCTATTGAAACCAAATATACTTAGTAACCCTAAATCTGCAAGTGAAAAAGACTGGATATCCTAAATATAAACATCACCTGTACATCACATATTCTCCCTTCCTAAACATTCACAAAAGCTGAAAGTGCCAGAAAATCACTATTCAGACTAAACAAAAGAGCACTAAGAAATACTAACAAATTCTACACATTGTTGGCACTTATGACTATGTAACTTTAGATAAACAGTAGTAGATATACCAAAACTTAACATATTTTCAAAATGAAAATATTCAAGTAAGGGAAAGGAACTAAATAATTAAATGTTGTGTAATTAATTCAGTAAATATATAGCCTCAAGGTAAAAGATATTTGACAGTAAACAGAAAATATGGTTTAATTTAGAGGATCTTAGAATATGAAAGCTACACCAAACTAAAACCAGAACTCTTCTATAAAATTTATGATCACTTTGAAAATCATAAAAGATCTTAAATAATATGAAGAACTAAGAAATACTAACCTTGTATTTTAACAACACCCTTGAGAACTATTCTTGAGGAGACTATTTCTAATCAAGTGTTTTCAGAAAAATCAGCAAAAATCAAAATATTCTAAAGAGATGAGTCATGATTACTTATTTCCAATTTTTTAATTTCTCAGACACCACAGTGGAAGATTTTTTTAAAATAAATTGTCCTGTTTTGAAACTATACTCCTTTTAACCCTCAGTATATCAAGAAAAAAATAGTTGTCATTTGCCATCTGAATCTAATTGGCCCTTAATATTTTATTATATTTTTAATTCACTTTACAAATTATTTACAGAATTAAGAATAAAGGCATAGTAAAAAAACTTTTTAGAAATTTTAGTAAGAATTTAAACATAGCAAACTCAAATTGTATTCCACATTTTCCTCATTTTAAAGATATATGCCTCAATTAGGCAACACTCTTTGAATGCAACTGTTATGCATGAACCTGGAACACATCTGTCCTGTAGATAATGGCTCCAGATTCAAATATATCTCTAATAAGTTCTAGTTTATCATTACTTCCGGTTCTTCTTGCACTTGCATACTCAAGGTACAACATTTGGGAAAAATTTGATGGCTCAAAATTTTTCTGAAGAGAAAAAGGTCATCTTATTTGCTCCATCATTGCAAAACACTTTTAGTTTTTAGACTTCCAAATGATTAATCCAACGAATTTTTCATTTCTATATCATTAATTTCTTCTAATCATCTTCATACATATACCTACCTTTAGCATTTGCCCACTTACGAACTGTATCAAGCAAATTTTGTTACACAAACATCATAAAAGATTAAAAAGTACTGTCACACGTCCTTTAGCAAAATGGGATGGTCTAGCTTCTTGTCTCAAAATATTGTATAAAGTCCCTCCTGTTACATTACTGACTAGTTGGATGAAAATACTATATTTCCTTTTTGTTCTTAGAAATACATTACTCACTCATCAATTCTTGAGTTTGAGAAAAATTCATACTGGATATTGTTAGCTGAAGACGCATAGACTGGGAATTCTGTATATGATCAATTGTATGATCAATTTCACAACTGTCATTAGAGTCTAGAGCTAGGCTGTCCAATAAGGTAGGTAGCCACTAGCTATATGAGGCTACTGGGCACTTGAAATGTGGTTGGCTGAATTGAGATGTGCTGTAGGTGTAAAATACACATAAGATTTCAAGGACAGTACCAAAAAAAAGAGTAAAATTTTCCATTGATTGCATATTGAAATATAATATTTTGTATATACTGGGTTAAATAAAATATTAAAATTGATTTTACCTGTTTCTTTTTACATTCTTTATTGTAGCTATAGAACACTGAAAATTATGTAAGTAGCTCACATATTTCTACTGGACAGTGCTAGTCTAGAGAACTGTTTCACTGCATTAATCTTCTGATTTGTCTAATAATTGTGAAAAATTGTGTCTTTCATTGACAATTTTCTTTTCTTTGCCAATGTGGACTAAAAATGAAAAATTCTCAATTCTCAACCACATTCAATGAAAGAAAAAAAATGAAGACAAGGGTGGTGACTACAAAGATGGTGTTTCCAGACTTCTTTTATACTTTCTTGAAAAAAGATGCAATACTTTGGGCAACATAAAATTTAAGGATGATATAATAGTGATGACTTATTTCACTATTGCATCATCCTTTTAGACAATTTCATCATGCTTCCACTTTCTTATATGTAGTTCAGAGTAATTGATAATTGATAAATAATTCCTAGGATGATGAAAAATAGCAATATAGTTCAAGAACCTAGAAAAATAAGAACATTAAGTTCCTATCTTGCACCACCACATTTTAAATAATTGTCACTTTTTTTAAGTGACAATACTAGACAAAAGAACAGAACATCAGAGGAACAACTCAGGAAGTTCTACATCCAACTAACAGTATTTCCAGGAAAAAAAACAGAGAAAACAACACAGAAGACATTAACAAAGAAAGAATACAAAAAAATTTCTCAGAACTAAAGAGTGTGTGTGACCAGATTATCAAATGGGGCAGCTCAATACAATGAGTGAAAAAGGAGTTGAATCTGGCCCAACATTAAATTTCAAAATAGCAGGGATAAAGAGCTTCTAAAAACTTCTAACGGTTGGAGGAACTGGGGGGATATGTACCATAATGGCATCGAGCTTCTTTACAGCAATACTAGAAGCTGGAAGAAAGTGAAACAATTCTTAGAGAAATTATTTCTAACTAATAATATACACAGTCAAACTATCAATCAAGTAGAAAAGATAAGAACATTTTCAGACATTCATTTTCAAAAATTTTACCTTCCAAGTAACCTTTCTCAGGAAGCTACTGGAGATGTCCTTCACCAAATCAAGGAAATACACCAAAAAAGATACGAATGAAAGGGTACAGAGAAGAGAAGGGAAGGGAATCCCATGAATGACAGCTGTGGAACAGCCCTTAGAGAATAATTCCAGTGACTCTCATCATAACTACTCCAGTCCATGATGGAGGAGAACAGTGTTTTGCAACATTTATTTCCTTATTTCCCCCCAAGAGCCTTTTTAGACATTTCTTTCCTATTTGGTCCTTTCCCCCCCAAAAAAATACTTCCAAATAACACCACAGATATACTGTTTATCTATTTACGTACCATGGTCCTTTGGAGAGCCACAAACCACTTAGTAATAACTAAGATTTTTTGCCCCCCCCCGAACCAAATTTTCACCCCATTGAGGAATGATATCATTCCCCATTGAGAATGTACGGAGTAGAAAGAGAAGACTGCAGGAAGGAGATCCTGATAAAAGGATTATCTCATAAATTAATCTGTCAAGTGGAAAATCTTACTGAGAGGCTATTGGAAGTTTGAGACACTAGTTAAAGATACAAAGAACTCTCAGCAAGCTGTTTTTAAAAAGGCAACTACTAAATCCCAAAAAAACAAAATGCTGTATAAAAAAAGAACTGAAAAGCCCAATATTTGGCTCAGCAGTGAAGAAGTGAATAATACTTAGTCATAATACTGTAAACAATGAATATTAACCAAAAATTATGAAAACTACATTAGAGAAATGGGGAAAGAAGGAAGAGGATTAAGCTAATTTAAGTAAATATTCATCAATTATAATGAGAAATCAATAAATAAAATTTAAAATTCATTAAGCCACTTATAGTCATATAAAAATATCACTTAGAAACATAAAATAAATACCAGAGGAAATCAATAAAAGAACTGGTGGGACAGGGGTGCAGGGAGCAGATCACTGTTGATTTTTCCTTGAAGTCTTTTTAGCATTATGTCTCTGTATATAAATCATTTTGATAAATTAAAAATTTTTTAAGTAAAAGTTATTATGGGTTTTGGAGGTTAGAAAGATATTTGCAATATAACAAAAAGATATTCTTCTTCATTTTTTAAATATAATAGTTAATCCCTGCCTGTGTTCCCTTAGCATTTTGGCATACCAGGCATGCCATATCTCTATTACAATGTATTTAATTATAAGGTATTGTTTCCCCACCAGATTACAAACTTATATAGCATGTCTTATTCATCTCTACATCTCAGTGCAAAGCATGTAATAGGAAATCAATAAATAATTATCGCATGAATAACAAAAATGTCAAATTTCACCACTTTCTCCCAGAAATATCCAAATCTTGCCTTGTGTTGAAAACATATTATGCCAGGAACTGTGCAAAATATGTACCTTGAAATTCAAATTCTTTCAATTTGTAAAAGATAACCATAATATTCGAAACTTAAAATTATCAAGTTAACTTATCTTGCTGGAATTAAACTTAATGACACAGAAACAAGAAAAATTATGAACATTTAAACAAAATAAATCTACACATATTTCAACTATACAAGTGCAATCAACTAACTTCGTGACCTAAAACATACCACTTAAGTTCTCTTTATATATTTAGGAAAATCTTTAAATATGCAATTAGGAGGTATTATAATAATAGATTATAAATTATACTGACTTAAAAAGATTATCTTATTAGACTGCTGAAATATCCTAATTAGATGATGTACTTTTCATCTTTCTCCTCTAAAAATATATCCCATGTCCCTCCATTAACCAAGTCTTTTTCATACTGGAAAAGAGTCATACCAAATACTGCTAACTCAATTTACATATTAATATATAATTTCACCCACCAATCTTATTATGAAAACATTTACCATTCAAATCAGATGAATGAGCACTCAAAAAAGATGAAATATTTATTCATATATTATAAACATTTCCTTCACTTAACACTAAGGCAAGATAAAAAGTGCAATAAACGCAATGCTTTTTATAATATCACTTATGTCACATAAAAATATGTTTTTTAGCTCTTTCATTCAAGAAATATTTATTATGCATATGTTGTAGGCATTACTTTAGGTACTGGGAATAAAATAAAGAGCCAAATTTCTGTCCTCACGGAGCTTGTATTAACTTTATAATTAGAACTACAAAAACATCTTCATTACAAAAAAATAAAATCAAATCATGTAATTCAATTATTTGAATGGCTGCTACTTACTTGATTGTAAAACTCCTTAAAAGCAAGAACTGCTTTTTTCAACATCATATTCCCAGGCTCTAGCACTCAGCAAGCACTTAAGTGCTTGCTGAATGATTTCTAAGTTACAGAATTCCTTTTTCTAACAAAAGAAAACTTCATTTAAAAGATAATAATAAACCTTATTACATACCACTGATGTTGAGGTCATAATCTCCTGCTGTAATCACATTAGCTACTAATCCTTCTGCAGGCTGACTGCCAGAAACAACATCATTCAAAAGCTTCCGAATGGCTCCCGGCTGAGGTGGTTGGGTGATAATGTTGCTTACTGCTATCTTCAAATTTTTAATTACATGAAGCTGATTATTAGGATCTCTCATATGAACTTCAAAAAAAAAAGGAAAAATACTTGAAATTAATTCACAACGCATAACAACTATAACAATAAAAAACTGGGTTAAATGGTTTACAGACAAAAAGGATGCTCAAATCAGAAACCAGAAATTCCCAGAGGAAGTCTTCCACAAATACAACTGACTTACAACATTCCCTTATATACCAAAAGGGCTAGCTAGAGGGGCCAGCCCAGTGGTGTAGTGGTTAAGTTCGCACACTCCACTTCAGCAGCCCAGGATTTGCAGGTTTGGATCCCAGGTGCAGACCTACACACCACTCATCAAGCCATACTGTAGCAAGCGTCCCACATAAAATAGAGGAAGATGGGCACAGATGTTAGCTCAGGGCTAGTCTTCCTCAGCAAAAAGAGGAGGATTGGCAACAGATATTAGCTCAGGGCTAATGTTCCTCACCAAAAAAAAAAAAAGGGGTAACCCGAAAGTCTAACCTCCTGTAGTGCTACTGCTCTCAAGTTTCCTATGTAGGTTCTTTCCTTCCTCCTGTGTTTGGAGTTGCCAGGGGCCCACCACCACCCATACCAAATCTCTAATTTTCACCTCACCCTAAGGCTGGTCTAGAGCATTGTGAAGTCTGTGGTATCAAAACTGAAAATAGTAAAGGGGAAGAAAGAGGAATTAAATGCAGCATGCGGGCTTCCTCTGCTTCCCCCAGTGTGCTGCCTGCATTCTCAGTCTCTTCCACTATCATAAAATCAATGCCCACTCTGGTGCAGGATGTTGATAGTAGGGGAGCCTGTGTGCGTGTTGGAATAGGAAATATATGAGAACTCTCTGTACTTCCGGCTCAATGTTGCTGTGAACCTAAAACTGCTCTAAAAAATAAAGTCAATTAAAAAAAACCACTGCCCAGATCCCTTCTCCAAACCCAATACCTCCTACCTTCACCCTGCTGTAGGCCTTGCCTCAGTCTTTCAGATTTATAACCAGTGGTTCAGAGTTTCAGGCCAAAGAATGGGTTCTCAGGCAATTGTAGCAAGAAGACAGTGCCCAAAGGGCATATTTTTTCATATAAACATAATCATAGGAAATGTGAGCATATTTTTATCATATAAATATAATCAGACAAGATTAGTTTTCATAGCAGTATTAGAAGCAGTCCATTATATTAAGGACCCAACTTCTGGAGTCAGACTCTATTTTAAATCCCAACCTACCACTTATTAACTAGGTTATCCTAAACAACTTTTTAACCTTTTTGTGCTTCAATTTCCTCATCTATAACATGTCATTAATACCTATTTCACACGGTTATTTTAAGGATTTAGGTGAGATACTGTTAGACGAGACAGTAAGTGTAAAGCACCGAGCACCATGCCTGACACATACATAACTAAATAGTTAAGAGCTCAAGAAGTGGTGGAGGCAGAAAATACAATATACTCTACTTCAAGTACATCATGAATCATCATATACAAGAGGCAACTCTGAAAAACTAGCTTTGAGTACCTACCCATAAAAAAATGACACTTTATTCCCAATGGAAAATGCTCTATACCAAACTTTTAAGTTTAGGCCTGCCTATATTTTAAATAAAGTTACATCCATAAAAACTGTCTTACCAAATGTCCTGTGTGCCCTCTCTGTTGATTTCTAAATTTTTAATTAAAAAACATAAGACAAAAATCTTTTCAAAATACCACGAATATGTGCACCTGTATTATAAATATAAATATATGTAAAGAAAGTGTACGTACAAATTCCATTATAATGGTTGCCTATGATGAAGGAAGGAAAGGGACTAAGGAAAGATAGAAAGGTGACTTCAACTGTATCTATAATATTTGATTTCTTTTTAAAGGAAAAGAGAAGATACAAAGCAAATATGACAAGAAAGTTAATATTGTCACTTCTGGCTAGTGGGGAGCTGGATATTTCTCGTATTTTCTGCATGCTTCTGTAACTGTTTATGTTTTCTAATTTAAATAAACACACACGGGCCTCTCTCCCTAATTAAACTTCCCAGCTGGTCTAACTATGAAATCAAAAAGAAAGTACTATGATGCATTTCTGTTATTTTTAGGAACATATTGTACAAGTATTTTCCTTAAAGTTGGTCCATATTTGTCAAATAACATAAGTAGCCATGTGTGTATTAAACCTCTTTCAAAATTTTAAGTTGGCTAATTACCTTTTACTATTTATAAGTGTTAACACAAAAAAAGTACTAGTTTTGTCCTATATTCAGAGTGGCCTTATCAGTTATTAGGTAACCCTACTAATAATCCAGAAATAAATTAACACGTTAATAGGTGTGGCAGCAAGCCTCTGAAATGGCCCCCTATGATCCCAATATTTCCTGGTATATACCCTCTTGTGTAGTTACCTCCCACATCCCAGGGTTGGTATGTGTTACCAACAGAACACAGCAAAAGCAATGGTATTTCACTTCTCAGATGAGGTTATACAAAGTACAGTCTTCATCTTGGGTTCTCACTCTGATCACTCCCTCAGGGAGAAGCTAATTGCCATGTCATGGGGATACTCAGGGAGCCTATGGAGAGGCCCGCATGGCACAAAACTGAGGTCCCAGACTAACATCCAGTGAGGAAGTGAGACTTGATAACAACCATATGAGTGAGCTTAGAAGTGGATCCTCCAGCCCCAGATTACTGTAGCCCCTGTGAACAGCTCCACTAAAACCTCAAGAGAGACCTGAGCCAGAATCATGCCACTAAGCCACTTCCAAATTCCTGAGAAACTGAGAGATAATAAATGCTTTTGTTTTAAAGTGCTAAGTTTTGAGGTAATTTGTTAAGCAATAATATATAAGTAATACACTGGAGTATCACAAAACCAACCTAATAAAGAGGAAGGCAAGAGCTAAGAATGATTAAAAGAAATGCTCTGAAATCACACACAAAAAATTCAAAAGTTTCAGAACTAAATAATTATATTAAGGCTTCATTAAGATTATAGCATCAAAGGGGCTGATCCTGTGGCATGGTGGTTAAGTTCGGCGCACTCCACTTCAGCAGCCCAGGTTCACAGATTCAGATCCCGGGTGCAGCCCTACACCACTTGTCAGCAATGCTGTGGCAGCAAACCACATACAAAGTGGAGGACGACTGGCATAGATGTTAGCTCAGGGGTAATCTTTCTCAAGCAAAAAAAGAGGAAGATTGGCAACAGATGTTAGCTCAGGGTGAATCTTCCTCACCAAAAAAAAAGATTATAGCATCACAAAAGGTGACCTCATATATCATATCTCAATTTCAAAATGAAATTCAGCTCTACCATCTTACTTTTATAAATACTTTTTTAAAATACTTATATATAAATATACCATATAAACATAATTTCTTGAATACTGTATTATGAAGTAACATTTCCCTGTTATGTGCTGCTCCATGGAATACTGGTTCCTCAAGATAGTTAAGAGTTGTTTCTGAAAAACTGATTCCATGTTCAAGTAAATTTGGGAAATATGAGATTAAGTTTTTAAAAGATCTCTTTATAGCAAGTCTTCCCAAAGCCTTTAATGTGCTAAATGACACTATAATTCTCACAAGCACATGCTGTATTAATCAAACTTATTTGACCACAAATTCCTTTTCAGGGAGCATGTAACACATCTGGTGTTCTATGGTCTATGTGTGTACATATATATATGTACACACATATATATATATATACACACATATATTTATTTATTTATTTATTTGTGTGTGTGTGTGAGGAAGATTAGCCCTGAGCTAACATCCATTGCCAATCTTCTTTTGCTGAGGAAGATTGGCCCTGGGCTAACATCCATGTCCATTCTCCTCCACTTTATATGGGACTCCGCCACAGTATGGCCCAACAAGCGGTGGTCAGTCTGTACCCAGGATCCAAACCTGCAAACCCTGGCAGCCAGAAGCAGAGAGCACAAACTTAACTGCTATGCCACCCAGCTGGCCCCTATGGTATATATTTTGAAAAGTAAAATAACGATATCTTTTGTTTTTACCTAGCACACAAAACTACTGTATAAAGAAAACCTCAATTGCTTATAAACGGCACAACTCTAATCTCCCAAAATTCCATACCCTTGCTCAAGAATCTATGACTGCCATATACTTAGCGTTAGATATGAAATCCAGAAACCCCTTTCCTAGAATTCAAGATCTTTCCTTATCTAAGCATCTTCTCTTCTTATCCTGTAGTCCAATAGGGATAGTCTCCTCACTGTTCCCCAACCACTCAATCATAATTTATACCTTTTGCCCATACCATTCTAACTTCATCCCCCTCAAAAGGGAATGCTCACCCTCGTCCTTTCCACCAACTCTTTACCTATCCATTAAAGTCCAATTCAGTATACTCCTTCCCTAAATCTACAGAAGGAAATCAGAAGAATACTCTATTCACTCAAAGCCTTTATTCACTGCACTGTCCATTACAGGCGGCAGCCGCGTGTCTACTGAACACTTGAAATATGTCTAGTCCAAACTGACATTTAATATAAGCATAAAATGCACACTAAATTTCATACTTAGCAACAAAAAAAGAATGTACATCTCATTAAGATTTTTTATATTGATTACATGCTGAAATGGTAATATTTTGGAAACGCTGGGTTAAATAAGATATATTAAAACCAATTTCATCCATTTTTTACTTTTTTTATAATGTGACTGCTAAGTAATTTAAAATTATATATGTGACACATTACATTTCTACGGAACAGCACTGCTCTCTAATGTGAATAAGCAATTCTAAATATTGCCAGGAGATAAGGTGATTTGATTAAGAACACCTTGCCTTGTGAGTCACATTGCCCGTTTTTAAATCTTTCCCACATGTAAACTTTGGATAGTTAACATCTCTGTGCCTCAATGTTCTCATATTTAAAATGGTGTTAACAGTATCTCTACCTCATAGGATTCAATGAGGACCTAAGAGAGAAAAGCTACATAAAGCAGGTATCAGGTATTAGCATTATTATTATTATTAACAAAGCAGGAAAGAACACAGATCAAAGTCAAACTGGCTCTCCAGTGTTTTTTTAAAAAAATTTTAAGAATGTAAAGCATTTTGTTGTTCTTGTTAACGTAGTACAATACTGGAGGAGCTGAGATTGATGACTAAGATACAGGCAGAAGAAAATGCAAGCGTTCCCCTAACTTTGTTTCTTCGGACAGCTCCCCCCTCCTTTAAATACAAAAGTGTAACAAAGCTACTCTCCCAAAGAATACACAACCTGTTGCATATAAATACACAAATTTATGGCACAGCACTGGTTTTTTTTTTTTTGTGGAGAAGTTATCATAACCAAATAAACATCACAGTCATTCGCTTGACACAGCTTTATTACAGAACCTTTCATTTTATACAGACCTTAACGAAGAACTTCACCTATACTTTGCTATGTTCTGTTTGCAAAGTAAAGACACTGGTTAAACTACACTTGGAGTTTTATTACGCTTATTTTTCCATAATAAAGAATCTAAAGTGGGAGAAAACAGGTAGCTCCTCAATAAGACACATTTCTCCTGCTGATTAAACTTTTATCTGAAAAACCAAACTTTAGGACTTTTTCATGCCTATAAATCTAACTTCAACTATAAATTAACTACAACTTGTCCTTACTCCCTCGTCCATCAGGCAAAAGGATGTTGCAATTTTATTATTTTATAACACCATTTTCTTGAGAGATTAAGTAAAATATTATATACCTAAGAAAATATTTAAATTTTCCAGAAAAAAAAGTAGTAAAATAACTAAACAGAAGCTTAGAAATGGATCAGCCTCATTGCTGGAAGAGGGTAATATTCGACAACTTTGAAAGTCCAGTTTAACACCCAGGGGAAGATAATTCGTCTTCTTTACTAAGACCTCATCAGTCTAAGAGGCAGCATCTTCCTACCCTTACCTGCCTTGCAACTCCCTAATTCCCCCACTATGGCCGTTGAGAACAGTCTCAACGCCCTTCTCTGGGGCTCACGTTTTTCTTGACACCAATTACACAGCAGCCTAGCTCGTCCGGAGAAGGAAAGTGCCTAGAGAAACTGGAGGTTAGGACCGCGCGGTCTTGACAACCTCACTCAAGGCCCCTCCTCCAGCCGCCGCCGTAGACACCGTGGGGCCCTAGCCCCAGACGCCACTCCACCGGCTCCGGAATGTTAACATCGCCCTTCTCTTCCCTGCCCGCCCCCCAACTTCCTCCTCCCGGCCCCGGCTTTGCGGGAGCTCAGTGAAAAAGGGAGGAGACCACATACCCTCGGAGGTGAGGCGAGAGAAAGGCTTAAGCAACTCCGCGAAGCTAAGGTGATTGAGACGAGTGAGCCGCTCGGCTTCGTCGCTGCACAGCGCGGCGACACAGGGGACGAAGGAGTCCGGGATTAGCTCCTGCACTGATTGTACACACTGGGCCATCGCCGCGGCAGAGGCAGCGGCGGCGCCTGCCCTCCGGCCCACTCTCAGAGGCCGATCCCGCGGCTGCAGCAGCTACTGCCGCCGCCCGCCGGCCTGACCCGGCCGGGCGGGGCCCCGCACTGAAGCCTCGAGACCAATAAAAGGAACAGACGCCGCCGCCTCGGCTCCCGGGACACACACCACCGACCCCTCCCCGTCACCGCCGCTCCTCAGCGCTCGCCCCGGCGTCCTCGCATGCCACCCTGACAGGTGGAGACGCCGACAACTGCCAGTTAATCCTCTCGAAGGCAAAACCTTGGTCACTGCCTGACCGGAACCGCCATATTGAGGCCGAAGCCTGACCCACTGGCAGTACCAGTCCCGGCAGCCCCCGCGCTCGCCCCTCACGTGACCGTATTTAAGAAGGCGATAGGGGCAGGGGAAAAGAGCCGAGGACAGGGAAGTGAAGAGCGACGGAGGCCGGTTAGGAGGCAGGCGCCGGAAGTGGTGTGATGGGAGGGCCCGCACTGGGCGGGGCTAGGGGCAGGGCTACGAGCTTGCTGGGCGGAGTCAAGCGGGGAGGCACGCGACTTTAGGTGTGGTTCTCACGCACGTACTTGGCGAAGCCTCGCGAGGTGCGAGGGGCTAGCGGCTGGTCACGCGCTCGAGATCCGTGTTGTCCCAGTGGTGGAGGTTCCCGCTCGCCTTCCACGCCCGCCAGGCCTGTCTGGAGCCCTAGATGCTCTCCCGGGAAACACTGGACAAGCGATGTGGCTGTTCGCGCGCCTTCCTGCCCGCTCGCCCCGCCCTTCCCACGCTCCCAGTGGAGCGGCAAAGGGCACCTGCTCACCGGAGAGAGTGTGCTGCCCGTCCGGTCCTTGGAGGTTTCGCTCGAGCTGGCCTAAGCAAGCCTGTATCGTTTGAATACAACCATGCTTTTAGAAACGGACTGCCAGGAATGTGGATTCAACCAGTGAACAGAAATGTGTGCTGTTGTGAGTGCTGCAGTTAACACGAGTGTAAGGGAAAACTGCGCTACTGCGCTTTTGTTGGCCGCAGGGAAAGAGTGTGCCTGCAAACGTCGGAGTCGTTTGTCCGCAGCTGCTTCCCTTTTACACTCTGCTAGGGTGTTTACTTCATAATGATGGAGGTGCGGGAAGCCAGTAATTATGTACCCAATGGAGTCCTGAACTGGCTTCCTTTCCTAGCTTTCATTTTTACAGATTGCTCCTCTGAATAAGTGGAAGTGAAAAAGGAATTTTACTGTAATCTCACTCGTTTGTTTGAATTTCTTCTGAATTACGTGCCAAAAATATAAAACAAAGAAAATTGCAACGTTCTATCGTGGTTTTATGGTGCCTTGATTTAAAGGGGGCTTCCACAACATCAGTATCTCAAATTGTCGGATTGTTTGGCATCCTGAGGTTCTACCATGGTAAGAATTTGTGACAGGTGAGGGTTGCCTTTCTCCTGTAAATTGAGGAATGGGAGATAGAAAAAGGACAATGGGACATAATGACATGACAGCTTAGACACAGATTAATGTAGAAAAGATAACACGTGCAAGCTGTGCCTGAGCACCTCTGGAAATTCTTGTATCCCCAAGGGTACACATATTCCTTTTTGAATTCCTCTGACCTCAATTCCTTACCCTTTATAATGTGAGAATCTCATACAACTGAGTATAACTCAAGTTATGAGATATATTTTTTGGTAGCAGCGCTCCTCATTGCAAGCATGCTACTTTATCTAGTACTCAACTCAAAAGTTAAAAAGGCTATTTTTTACACTGAAGGTAAAACTAGCTGTATTAGATTCTTTGAGAAGGATTTTCAAGAGTAATTTAGCCTAAATGAATTTTTTGAGATGTAATGCACATCCCATAAAATTCACCCCTTTAAAGTGTACGTTTTGGTGGTTTTTAGTATATTCAGAAAGTTGCACAACCTCTACTACTAATTCCAGAACATTTTCATCACGCTGAAAAGAAGCCTGGTATGCATTAGCAGTCACTGTCCACCCCTACACCCCTCTAGCCCCTGGCAATCACTAATCTCCTTTTGTCTTTATAGATTTACCTATTCTGGATATTTCATATAAATGGAATCATATACTATGTGACCTTTTGTGTCTGACTTCTTTAAGGTTCATTCATGTAGCATAAATGAGTACTTCATTCGTGGCAGAGCCTAATGGATTTTTGTCTTATGCATTAAATTTACAATCTAACACCACATCCACACACAGTGTTTCCAATGAGTGGCTTCACTGTAAAAATCTATTTCTTTCCTAATCTATCCTAGTCTACCTAAGGGGTTCATCTTGGATAGGTTGTCTTCACCTAAAGGTTAAAGCTGAGTCACTGCCGCATTTGCTTTCCATCCTGCAGGAATGGGAAAAAGAATGTAAAAGCACATGACTAATGGTTTAAGATTAAATTGTAGAAATGGCATTCAACGATTTCACTCACATCCCACTGGTGCCAGTGAGTCTCATAGTCATACCTATCTCCAAGGCTTGAGGGTTCTACTGCTAAATGAAAAGGAGGAGAATGAATACGGGATGACAGCCGAGGGTCTTCGCCACATTTTATTAGGAATGAAGTACCCTGCAGAATATATTTGCATGGGGTCTAAATATCACACTTCTCTCATTTCTCTGACTCCTCTGGACACTGGCCCTTTTTGCATCACATGTTCTCTGAACCATTCACTGTATCCAGGAAAAATGAGGTGCTGTGATTGGCCAGGCCTTGACTGTGTGCCCACCCTCAAGGCCAAGAGGACAGGGTCTATCACTAAAAGAGAGGAAGCTTGTTGGACAAAATAATAACAACACAAACAACTAAGGACCTCTTTTCCAAGAACTAAAGATGAGACCCAGCTTCCTTCTCTCCTCAAATCAAAATAAAACTTCTGCTATGCTAATAGGCTTATATTTTGATATACTGTGTTGTCAAACATTTGTGGATTGTTGTAGTATGATATTACCAGTCTCTTCTGATGGCTGGTGTGGTCAAGTTTAAAGAACATGGACACTGAAGTCAGAGTCTCCTGGGTTCAAAGGCAGCTCCACCACTTGTGAATAAAAATACTATCACTGGGCTGGCCCCTGTGACCTAGTGGTTAAGTTTGACATGCTTCGCTTTGGCTGCCTGGGTTTGGTTCCCAGGCATGGACGTACACCACTTATCTGTTAGCAGCCAAAAAAAAAAAAGAGCAAGATTGGCGACAGATGTTAGCTCAGGGCGAATCTTCCTCAGCAAAAATAATAATAATAATATCACCATTTTTGATCACCATATGTTAAGCACAGTACTTTACATACATTGTCTACTGCTTCTGCTTCTCATGCAAACACTGAGAAGTACATGTGTCACCAGTTTTCAGATGTAGAAACTGAAGCGCAAAGCAGTTAACTTGCCCCAAGATAGTCAGCACTGGAGCCAGAAACAGAACCAGCTCGGTTTTTAACCCTACAGACTTGATCACTAGGATAAATTGCTTTTCCATATGTTGTCTTGCTTTGAAAGTACCTACAGAAATTTTAGTTTGCAATAGTATATATCACTTTAGCAAGAAATCTGTGACTTTTGACAAGTTACTTATCTTTTCTGGGCCTCTCTTTGTCTGTAAGCTTAGAAATTTGGAACTAGAAGGTTTCTTGCATTAAATTCACTGTGAAGATCTAAGAGTCTATTCTTCTTTCCACTATTATTAAATTTCACTATCTTAACAATAGATGGTGCTATCGAGTATTGGCTTTAAAAATCAATAAAAACAGTTATTATTCCTGAGTACATACATAGTTCTCACACAGAAGATACCTACCAATATATCAAAGCATTGGAGGTCAGGGGATGTTCAGAAAATCTGTACGTTGAAAGTTTCTTAAGCTCAAAGTTTTTATGTTATGCTACTTTAAAACACTGATAAAAGAAAGATTTAAAATATATAATCCACATATTGGCCCACACTTTTTATTTACTGTACTGGATGTTTTAAAACGACTTATTAACATTAAAATTCTGGCTAAAATAGATGGCATTCATTTCTCAATTATTTTAAGGATGAATTAGAACCACAATTTTGCACTCCAAGGCTCATAATTCTATTTTATACTTATTATAGGGCATTTAAGCTCCATATAAATCCTCCTCTAATTTAATCTGCAGCAAGTAAAAATCTTTCATAAATATTTTTCTCCTTTATGCTTCTAAGATAGGGGATTAAATTAGTGCTTGGTTTTAAATTATATATGAATACTTCCTTTTTTTTTGTGAGGAAGACCAGCCCTGAGCTAACATCCATTGCCAATCCTCCTCGTTTTGCTGAGGAAGACTGGCCCTGGGCTAACATCCGTGCCCATCTTCCTCCACTTTATATGGGACGCCACCACGGCGTGGCTGACAGGCAGTGCGTCCACAGGCATCCGGGATCCAAACCAGCGAACCCCGGGCTGCCAAGCGCGAACTAAACCGCTGCGCCACCGAGCCCGGCTCCTATATATGAATACTTCCAAAAACTGGATTTGGATATGAAAAATGTAGATACGGGGGTGGGGAATAATGAATGTCTCAACTCAAAACAATTCTATAAAGATTTTAACCCTTAAGATTTAGGCTAAAAATAAATACACAGTTACCTGCCATATTGTAGATTGATAGCATAGACTCATGATTATCTATTTAGAAAAAATTACAATGTCATTTTATATGTGAGGGAACAGTGCTAGAGGGGTAAAATAATTTTCCCAAGGTTACATAGGTAGTTAGGTTCACAGCTAGTAAAAGCTACCCAATTTCCTGACTTCCAGTCTCAAGCACTTTTCATTGTACTTCTTTAGTTTTTATATTAACTAAAATTTGCTTTTATTTGCCCCTCCTTATTTCATAAATTATTTAAGCTGACAGATATTGTTTTAATGAGTACTTTTTAAATAAATGTTTTTAATTTCTACCACATTAAAATGATTTTATCTACATAAAAATGAAAGGAATAGTTACAGCTGCTAAGCTGTCCCCAAAAGCTATGTACTTTTTTAGCTAGCTTGCTATGCAAGTTAAAAATATATGCAGTTTGAAAGAAATTAAAGAAGACCTAAACACATGGATGACATCTCATGTTCATGGGTCATAAGATTTAATACCATTAAGATGGCAATACTCCCCAAATTGATCTACAGATTCATATCAAAATTCCGGCTGGCTTCTTTGTAGAAATTAACAAGCTGATCCTAAAATATATGTCAAAATTCAAGGGACCCAAAATAGCCAAAACAGTCTTTAAAAAGAATAAAGTTGGATACTCACACTAACTAATTACAGACTTACTACAGAGCTACTGTAACCAAGACAGTGTGGTACTGCCATAGGGACAGACATATAGATCAATGGAACAGAACTGAGAGTCCCAAAATAAACCCTCACATTTAAGGGCAATTGATTTTTGAAAGGGTACTAAGACAATTAGAAGAGGAAAAAAATTGTCTTTTCAACAGATGGTGCTGGATCAACTGGTTATCTACAAGCAAAAGAATGAAGTTGGGCTCCTACCTCACACCATGTACAAAAATTATCTCAAGGGGCCGGCCTGGTGGTCTAGTGGTTAAGTTCACGCTCTCCGCTTTGGCAGCCCCGGGTTTGCATGTTCGGATCTCGGGTGCGGACTGACGCACTGGTTGTCAGGTCATGCTGTGGTGGCCTCACATATAAAGTAGAGGAAGATGGGCACGGATGTTAGCCCAGGGCCAATCTTCCTCAGCAAAAAAGAGGAGGATTGGCGACGGACGTTAGCTCAGGGCTGATCTTCCTCACCCAAAAAAAAACAAAACTCAAAATTAATCAAAGACCTAAATGTAAGAGCAAAAACTATAAAACTCTTAGAAGAAAACATAGGTGTAAATCTTTATGACTTGGAATCAAGCAAGGGTTTCTTAGATAGAACAGCAAAAGCACAAGCAACAACAACCACAAGAAGAGATAAAGTGGACATCATCAAATTTTAAAAATTATGCTTCAAAAGTCACCATTAAAAACGTGAAAAGACAACCCATAGAATGGGAGAAAATTTTTCCAAATCATATATCTAATATGATCTGATAAAAATCTGATAAATGTAAATACTGCCAAAAACTGGATTTGGATATCAAAAATGTAGATGTATAAGGGAAAACAAATAAAGACAAATAACCCAATTAAAAATGGGCAAAGTCTAGGGGCCGCCCGGTGGTGCAGCAGTTTAGTTCGTGCTTGGCAGCCCGGAGTTCCCGGGTTTGGATCCCGGTCGCCCGCCGACGCACTGCTTGTCAGCCAAGCTGTGGCGGCGTCCCATATAAAGTAAAGGAAGATGGGCATGGATGTTAGCCCAGGACCAGTCTTCCTTAGCAAAAAGAGGATTAGCAACGGATGTTAGCTCAGGGCTGGTCTTCCTCACAAAAAAAAAAAAAAAAGGGTAAAGTCTAGTTGACATTCCTCACCATACAGTTACACAATTTTGTGTATGTGTGATGCGAACTTTTAAGATCTACTCTCGTAGCAACTTTCAAGTGTACTAGACATTGTGGTGATCATTTTGCAACATATACAAATATCAAATCATCATCTTGTACAACTGAAACTAATATAGGTCAAGTATACCTCAATTTAAAAGTAAATAAAAAGAAAAAGAAACTCTTAGATAAAGATTATGTAGCAAAAATCCGTTATATTATATCTAACAGTGAAATGGAAGAAGGTTTCCATTCAAAGTCAGAGTGAAACAAGAATATCCATTATCACTATTTCTATTCAATACTTTTCTAGCTTCCTACAAAAGCAGCTAGAGAAGACAAAGAAATGAAATTTGTAGGATTTTGAAAGGGAGAAACAAAACTATACTTATTTAGAAATGATATAGTGGGCTAAATATACAGTGCACCTTCATCATATTTATGTGGCTGTCCATCTTCAATTGCCCTCCCATAAATAGAAGGCAGAACTCATATTTTCAACTTCTCTTATAGCTAACACATCATCATTGGACTTGGGTTTTGTCAGCTAGATATATACATGCAAGAATCCTATCTGAAAGTGAATTATGTGAGGAAACATGTTTTTGGAGAGCTTTAGTTCATGCTCTCATTGGTAGTAGCAGAGGCACTGTAAAGATGTTAATTCCACCAAAATTAATCCAGAGGTTCAATGCAATTCCAATCAAAATACCCACAAAGATTTTTATGGAATTTGACAAACTAATCCTAAAATCCAGATTTAAAAGCGAAGTTCTAAGAATAGTTAAGATAATTTTGAAGATCAGTAAAAAAGTAGAGGGATTTACCCTACTAGCAAGCAAGACATATTAAAGTTGTAATACAGTTATTAAAAGACCAGGGGTAGACAAATAGGCCAATGGGACAAATAGAGAGCTGCAGGATAGACAAACTTGAAATATGAACAAGCAAAGCAGAAAGGACAGATTATTCAATAAATGGTGTTTTAATAATTGGTTGTCCCTATGGAACATAAATCCAATTAGTTTTCTATGTCACAACATACAAAAAATCAGGTGAGGTAGAATAAAGATGGAAATAATAATAGCAAACACTTGATGCTTATTATGTGCCTGGTAAGGTTTTAAGCAATTTACCTGTGGGAATTCATTCAGTCCTCATAACAACCCTACAAAGTAGGTACTATTAATATCATTCCCATTTTATAGATGAGGAGATTGAGGCAAAGAGATTAATTAAATTGCCCCAGGCCACAGAGTCACTAAGGGGAAGAGCTGTGATTTGAACTCAGGTCGTTTGCCTCTTGAGTCCATGTTTTAAACCACTACACGATACTACCTCCCTTTCACAAAGAAAGTAGGGACAGATTTCTTGTAAACAAGATTCAAAACATGCGAACCATAATGGAAAAGACTGATAATTGGACTAATTAAATTTAAGATCTTTTTTTCATCAAAAGACCACAAAGATAGTGAAAATACAAGCTACAAATGTGAAAAGACATATATCTACACTAAAGAACTCCTATATATGATAAGAAAAAAGGAAAACAATACAACTGAAAAATAGGCAAGTGACAAAAAGTCATTTCACCAAAGAGGAAACTCGAATGGCCAATAAACATTTAAATATTCTCAAAGTTAAAAAAATGGGCAAAGGATATGAACAGATGATTCTCCAAAAAAAGATGTACAAATAGGCAATAAACACATGAAAAGATGTTCAACGTCATTAACCATCAGGGAAATGCAAATCAAAACCATAGTAAAGTACCACTTCACACCCACTAGGATGGCTATGATCAAAAAGACAAAGAATAAGAAGTGTGACAAGGATGTGGAGAAATCTGAACTTTCATGTACTGCTGGTGGGAATGTAAAGTGGTGCAGCTTGTTTTCCAAACTGTTAAACACAGAGTTTGTCAAACTGTTAAACATAGAGTTACCATATAATCCAGCAATTTTACTACCAAGAGAAATGAAAACATGTGCACATAAAAACTTACACATGAATGTTCATAACAGTATTATTCATAATAGCCAAAAAGTAGAAACAACCCAAATGTACATCAGCTAATGAATGAGTACATAAAATGTGGTACATCCATGCAATAAAATATTATTTGCAACAACAAGAAATGAAATATTGACACAAGCTACAACAGGGATAAAAGCATGCTAAGTGAAAGAAGCCAGACACAAAGAACCACATATGATTCCATTTATATGAAATATCCAGCATAGGTACATCTATAGAGACAGAAAATAGATTAGTGGTTGCCTAGGTAGGGCTGTGAGGAGGAGAGGGGCGAGAGGTGAGAGAGTTCAGAGGTTATGGCTATGGAGTCCCAGGTGTCTTTTGGGGTAATGAAAATATTCTAAAATGATTGTGATGATGATGCACAACTCTGTGAATGTGCTAAAAGCCCTTGAATTGTATGACTTAAATGGGTGAATTGTATGGTATGTGAATTATATCTCAATAAAACTCTTACCAAAAAAACGCAATTGCAATGTTTTGCAATTTAAAAAATAATCAGAGATGAGGAAAACCATTACAATCTGTGTTATAAAGTTTGATAACCATAAGCGGAAAGAAGTCTTAGTCATGGTCTTCCACTGCCTAGTTGTAAGACCTTGAAAGTAGTCAGGAGTCATTCTGATCTCAAGAATCATCACCTGTAGATTATGGATTGTATGAATGCTAATAACCCTTGTTTCTAAACAATGGTTCTTAACTTTCAGGATCACAGATCTCTTTGAGAAGTTGATACACATCAGAGGTATTCTGGTGAAAATCAGGAACAAGACACTGTTAGTTACTATTAGTATTTAATATTGTTCTGAAAATTTGGGCTAATGAAACAAAAATAAGAAATATAAAACAGATTATTATATACTCAGAAGCCCAAATTTATTGAAAAAGCATAAGAATTAATGAATGTACTCAATAAAGTTTCCTAAACTCATAAAATCAATAGCAGTCAACAAGAGTAACACAATTAAAAATATGTTTAAAAAAAATCACATTCAAATCCATACTCCTGGATTAGAAGATTATCTGAATCAATGAAAATTTCAACAATCATGTATAACAAAAACAAAACAAACAAAACCCGTCAAACATCCCTGATAAAATGCTATAATAACAGATAAGATCAATTGGTGGCCAGTTAAATTCCATCTAACATGACTTTAGATGCATCTCACAAAAATGTGTATGTTAGGTTTTCATTTTCATTCAGTTTAAAATACTTTCCAATTTCCCTTTACTATTTCCTTTGTACCTATGGGTTATTTAGAAGTGTGTTATTTATTTTTCAAATATTTGAGATTTCTCAGATATGTTTCTATTATTGATTTATAATTTAATTTTGTTGTGGTTAGAATGTACTTCATATGATTGAATACTTTTAAATTTATTGAGAGTTGGTTTAAGGCTCAGAATATGGTCTATCTTGGTAAATGTTCTGTGCACACTTGAAGAAAATGATGTATTCTGCTATTATTGGAAGGATGTTCTCTAAACGTTAATTAGGTAATAGCAGTTGATAGTGTTCTTCAAGTCTTCTGTACCTTTACCTTGTATCTTTATATCTGTATTTGTTTCTTAGGGCTGCTGTAACAAATTATCACAAACTGAGTGGCTTAAAACAACAGAAATTTATTCTCTCGCAGTCTGGAGTCTAGAAGTCCAAAATCAAGGTGTCAGCAAGGCCGTGCTCCCTCAGAAGGCTCTAAGAAAGAATCCTCTTTCCTCTTCTAGCTTGTGGTAGATAATGACAATCTTTGGCATTCCTTGGTTTGTGGCAATTCCAGTCTCTGCCTCTACTGTCACATGGCCTTCCTTCCTGTGTCTCTGTGTCTTCAAATCTCTCTTTCTTTATAAGGACACCGGTAATTGGATTTAGGGCCCGCCCTAATCTAGTATGACTTTATCTTAACTTGATTACATCTGCAAAGACCCTATTTCCAAATGAGGTCACATTCATAGGTATGAGGGCTGGATTCAACATATCTCTTTGGTGGACACAATTCAACCCACAACACTATCTTTACATATATTTTTATATCCTCATATCTATCCTCTTAAAAGGAAATATCCTTAGACTTAAAATGGATTTTTGGTGTACCTGTTCTATTAATTATTAAGACAGAAGTTTAGAAACCTCTGACTATAATCATGGATTTGTCTTTTTCTCATTTCAGTTCTATCAGTTTTTGCTTCATGTAATTTGAAGCTCTTTTTTTAGGTACATTAACATTTGTCATTGCTAAGTCCTTTTGATGAATTGACTCCTTTAGTTAAGAATGCCCACTATAACTGCTCCTATTCAGCGTAATATTGGGGGCCCAACCTAGCATAATAAAGCAAAAGAAAAGAAATATATGGTTTATAGATCAGAAAGAAAAATAAATAAATCTCTCATTTTTGGCAGATGGCATTATCTTCCAAGTAGAACATTTATCTTATTATTGTAGAAAAATTATTTACAGTAAGAGAAAAAGAGCTCTGCAAGTTTGCTAGATAAATGATCAATATACAAAAAAATCAATTGTGCCATTACATATCCACAACAGATAATTTGAAAACAGACATTTTAAAAGATACATTTTTTCAATAGTAATAAAATATTTGCAATTACTGGAATATATATACGTATATATTTATATGTGTATATAAATGTAAATAATTTTTAAAACTTGGAAGCACTTTGTAGAGAAACTACAATACTTTATTGAAAAGCTAAGGAATTTAAAAGAATACTTAAATAAATAGAGAAATATACTTTGTTCCTGGACCCAACACTGTAAAGATGACAGTTCTTCCCAAATTAATCTATAAATTTAATTCTAAGATTAAAAACATAAGGAATCACAAAAGAAGAAATGGGTAAATTTACTACTTCAAAATTTAACACTGTTATTTGGCAAAAGAAAAAAAAGACAGGAGGAAAGATTTATTGCAAATATAACAAAAAGGAAATATGTTTCTCATATAGAGAGTTCCTACGAAGCCTTTCTATGAGAAACATATTTGCTTTTTGCTATGTTTATGATAAATCTTTCCTCCTGTCTTTTTGTTCTTATGTGTCTCTCAAATCTGTCCCATTTTGTCTTTCCATCCTCAGTTTTTGTCTCACTTTAGTGCTTTATTATACCTCACCTCAATTTTTCAATGGCCAATTAATTGCTCTTTCAACCTTCAGTCTTGCCCAGCTCCAATTCCATTCTCCAGAGTGGACTCTCTAAAATGCATATCTAAACAACATGTTACTAATAAAAATTCCATGTTCCATAAAAATTTTCAATTAATCCCAAATCCTTAGTATGACATATTAGGATATATCTTGACCTGGCCATTGCCCTCCTCCCAGTCTCTTGCCCCTCAAATGCAAAAATTTATGTCCCTCAAATGCATATTTGAAACACTTGAATTTTTTCCAATCTCACTTTCTTTCTGTCAACTCCCTTTAAGTAGAATACATTTTCCTTAAGGCTTTAGTTACAGAAAAAATTGAGACCCACTCAAAATAACTCAAGCATAATGCAGGGTAAAGTAAACTGTTACAATATAGACTTCATAGAATCCAAGGGCAGGAACTGAAATATAACCAGGCTTGTTGCAAACAGAAATAGAAATGCTAGAGCTGAAGCTCCTTCCTCAATCAGGGTTCTTATTGTGCTTTTCATCTCAGCCTCTTTTCTCTTATGAAGTCTATGGTTTTTCCTAAGCCTCTCTCTTCTCCTCCTTCTACTGTCTCTTCCTATTCTTCCTCTTCCTCTTTCTCCCCTTCTTCCTCTCCTTCCTCTTTCTTCTTCTCCTCCTACCTCTTTTTCTCCTCCTCCTTCTCTTTCTTACACACACACACACACACACACACACACACACACACACACCCCTTTCTCTCTTCACTCAGCTTCCACCATACTTAATATGGTTGTCCAAATCCCAATTCTATATGATGTAATAAACTATTCTCTTTGTTTCTCTAATTCAACTTATTAAGACAGATAAAAGAATTCCTTGTTTTTATGTGTCCATCCTTGCTTTAATTAGCCATGGTCAGTGACAGTCATGTACTATAAAAAGTATTATGGGAAGGACAGGCAATGAAACCTATATAAAACTTCCCTTTAATCCCACCACTACTTCTGTACCATCTTCTTTTCACCAGATTAATTCTTATTCTTTCAGCATTCAGCTCAAATTGCACCTTTTCGTGAAATTCTATCTCATGAAGGATTCTGACCTTCAAGTCTAGCAATTAGATGTCTCTCTACATGTCTCATAGCATACATTAAGATAGAACCTATCTCAAATGATTGTAATATAATCATTTGTTTTCTCATCTGTTCCCCATCTAAATTTTCCGTTTTTTGAGAGCAGATACCCAGTAGGCATTCATTTCGTCACCCACATCAGATAAATGAGTGAAGGATATAAAGAGAGAAATCATAGAATTTTACTTGGTGACTCTGTAAATTAATGTCCCACTTTTGAAAAGCAATTTGGTGGCATGTATCAGGAACTATGAAAGTGTTCATAGTCCTGCATGAATTGATTCCACTGTGGAGAATTCATTTAATTCAATAAACATTTATTGACTACTTTTTATATGTTAGGTACTGCTCTAAAATCTAGGCTTTAGAACAAGGTCAACAAAGACCTGCCATTGTCATATCATGACTCTTAGAAGTTTGAACCATGTGGGCTGCTCTCCATGGTTCTGAACCATACTTGCGCATCAAGACACAAGTCTAGCTCACTAATATCTCCTGTATAATCTTTCCCCAGAGTTGTGAAGCAGAGTAGGGAAGAGAGGGTAATAAGAGAGAAATGTAGAAGACAGAAGACGAGAGATCATTACAAAGGCATAGCCACTTGGAGATTCAGGGAGAAAAAGATTTATTTTGAGATTATTTTCAAATAGTTTCAGCTACAAAGTTCCACAGCAAAGGAAACAATACAGTCAAAAGGAAACATACGGAATGAGAGATTTGCAAACCATGTATCTGATAAAGGATTAATCTCCAAAATGTGTAAGGAACTCCTACAACTCAATAGCAAAGAAACTAATAACTAATAAAATGGGCTAAGGACTTGGATAGACATTTCTCCAAAAAAATAAATAAATAAAATGCTCAACAGGCATGTGAAAAAAAAAATGTTCAACATCACAAATCATCAGGGAAATGCAAATGAAAACCACAATCAGATAACACCTCACACCTATCAGGATGGCTATTATCAGAAAAACAAAAGAGAAGTGTTTGCGAGGATATGGAGAAATTGGAACCTTTGTACACTGTTGGTGGGAATGCAAAATGGTGCAGCTACTATGGAAAACAGTATGGAAGTTCCTCAAAAAAATTAAAATAGAACTACTATATGATCCAACAATCCCATTTCTGGGAATTTATTTAAGAGAATTAAAATTGAGATCATGAAGACATATTAGCACTCCTATGTTCACCACAGCACTATTCACAACAGTCAAGAAGTGGAAACAACCTGAATGTCCATCAACAGAAAAATGGAAAAAGAAAATGTAGTATATACGTATGATGGAGTATGATTCAGCCTCAAAAAGAAGGAAATTCTGCAGTATGCAACAATATGGATGAACCTTGAGGACATTATGCTAAGTGAAATAAGTCAATCACAGAAAGACAAATACTGCATGATTCCACTTACATGAGTAGCTAAAAATTCATAGAATCAGAGGTGGTTGACAGGGGCTGAGTGGAGGAGGAAATGGGGAGTTACTAATCAATGGGCATAAAGTTTCAATCAAGCAAAATGAATATACTCTACAGATCTGCTGTACAGCATTGTACATATAGTCATCAGTAATATGTTGTACACTTAAAAATTTGGTAAGAAGTTAGATGTCATGTTAAGTGTCCTTAATAAAATAATGTTTAATTTAAAAAATAAAATAAAAATAAAGTTGTCAGCCTAATAATATAACCTCAAAATATACAAAGCTAGAACTAGAAAAATTAAAAGAAAAAAATGGGCGAAACTTTTAATAATTGATAAAACAAAAAGAAAAAGAGTCAATAAAGATATTTAATATTTGAATAACACAATTAACAAAATTGACCCAATTGTTATATAAAATATACTACATCCAACAACTGCAGAATACATATTATTTTCAAATGCACATGGAACAATTATTGAAATAAATCATATACTAGTCCATAAATCAAGACTAACCAAACGTCAAAGATTATAATCATAAAGAATATGTTTTCTGACTACAAAAGAAATGTAGATTAATTAGAAATAAATAACAGAAAGGTAACTAGAGAATCCCAAAATGCATGGAAATTAAGCATCTTACTTCTAAGTAGCTCTTGGCCAAATAAGAAATCAGAATGAAGTTAGAAAAATCCTGAACTGGGTGCTAATGAGAACATATCATTTGAAAGTTTAAATATATCATTTAAAGCTGAGTTATGGAACTCAGCTAAAGTAGAGCTTAGAGGGAAATTTATAGACTTAAATAATATTTATGAATGAAAAGAAATGCCAAAAGTCAAGTAACTATGGCCCGAATAGCTAAAGCAATTCTGAAAAAAAAGAACAAAGCTGGAGGCATCACAATCCCTGATTTCAAAATATACTATAAAGCTACAGTAATCAAAACAGCATGGTACTGGTACAACAATAGACACACAGATCAATGGAACAGAATTGAAAGCCCAGAAATAAAACCACACACCTATGGACAGCTAATCTTCGACAAAGGCGCAAAGAACATACAATGGAGAGAGGGAAGTCTCTTCAATAAATGGTGCTGGGAAAATTGGACAGCCACATGCAAAAGAATGAAAGTAGACCATCTCCTATCGCCATATACAAAAATCAATTCAAAATGGATCAAGGACCTGAAAGTGAGACCTGAAACTATAAAACTCCTGGAAGAAAACATAGGCAGTACACTAATTGCGATTGGACATAAAGGGATCCTTTCAGATTCCATGTCTACCCGGACAAGGGAAACAAAAGAAAAAATAAACAAGTGGGACCTCATCAGACTAAAGAGCTTCTACAGGCAAATGAAACCAGGATCAAAATGAATAAACAACCCACCAGCTGGGAGAAAATATTTGCAAATCGTTTGTCTGACAAGGGATTAATCTCAGTAATATACAAAGATCTCATACAACTGAGCAACAAAAAAACAAACAACCTGATCAAAAAATGGGCAGAGGATATGAACAGACATTTTTCCAAGGAAGAGATACAGATGGCCAATGGACACATGAAAAGATGTTCAACATCACTAATCATCAGGGAAATGCAAATCAAAACTACACTAAGATATCACCTTACAATGGTTAGAATGGCTATAATCACAAAGACAAATAACAACAAATGCTGGAGAGGTTGTGGAGAAACGGGGACCCTCATTCACTGCTGGTGGGAATGCAAACTGGTGCAGGTTCTATGGAAAACAGTATGGAGAGTCCTCAAAAAATTAAAAATAGAAATACCTTATGATCCAGCAATCCCACTCTTGAGCATCTACCCAATGGACGTGAAATCAACCATCACAAGAGGCGTATGCACCCCTATGTTCATTGCAGCGTTATTCACGATAGCCAAGAAGTGGAAGCAACCCAAGTGTCCCTCAACTGAAGATTGGTTAAAGAAGATGTGGTATATACATACAATGGAATACTACTCAGCCATAAGAAAAGACACAATTGTCCCATTTGCAACAACATGGAAGGACCTAGAGGGTATTATGTTAAGTGAAATAAGCCAGAGAGAGAAGGACAGACACTGCATGAACTCACTCATTTATGGAACATAAGTGAACACACGGACAGAGAGAACTGATTGGTGGTTACCAAGGGGAAGGGGGGGTGGGGGTGGGCACAAGGGGTGAAGGGTTACATCCACAAGGTGACGGACAAACAAAAATGTACAACTAAAACCCCACAGTGTTATAAACTAAGACATCAATAAAAAAATTTAAAAAAAGAAAAAAAAAAGTCAAGTAACTATGCATCCACCTAAAGAAGCTAAAAGAAAATTAGCAAATTAAATCTGAAGAAAATAGGAAGAAGGAAATAATACCGATAAGATCAGAAATCAAAGAAATAGAAAATATACAATAAATAGAGATAATTTAACAAAACAAAATGTTTATTCTCTGTAACTTTTAATAAAGTTAACACTTAGATTTAACAAGAAAAAAGGTAGAGAGTGCAAATACAGGCACGAAAAAGAGGAAAAAAGATGCTAGAGACATTGAAAGGATAATAAGAGAACGAACTACTTTGTCAATACAGTTGAATATTTAGATGAAACTAACAAACTCCTTGTAGAATGGAAACCAAAGGAAATAGAATAGATAGTATAGAATACTATACTATCAAAGAAGTTGCATCTGTAATTTAAAAAAAAGAACTTCTCATGAAGCAAACTCCAGGCTCAACTGGCATCATCAGTAAATTCTATCAAACATGTAAAAAAGAAATGTATCTTAAACTCTCCCAATCAAGTGAGAATGAGGGAACACTTCCCAACTCATTTTACCAAGCCACCATAACATTAATACCAAAACCTGACAAGTATATTACCAAAACAAGAAAATTATAGTTCACTCATAAACATAGAAGCAAAAATTATAATAAAATATTAGGAAATTAAATTCATATAGATATAGGTATTACATAATGACCAAGTTGGGTTTATACCTGGGAATCTAAAGTTCATTTAACATTTGAAAAATCAATCATTGTAATTTACCACAATAACAATAAAAAGGAGAAAAATCATCTAATAATTTCAATAGATGCCAAAAAGCATTTGGTAAAATTTAATATCCATTCATAAGAAAACACCTATTGATGCTAAACACTTTCAGCAAATAAGGAACAAAGGATACATTCCTTCCGATAAAAGGTATCTACAAAACATCTACAGAAAACATATTTCATGAACTATCAAAAGCCTTCTCTGGGAAAAAGAAAGGGATGTCCACAATCACCACTTTTTTTTTTTTTACCATTTTTTTTAATTGATGTCTTAATAGTTTATAACACTGTGGGGTTTTAGTTGTACATTTTTGTTTGTCCGTCACCTTGTGGATGTAACCCTTCACCCCTTGTGCCCACCCCCACCCCCCCTTCCCCTTGGTAACCACCAATCAGTTCTCTCTGTCCATGTGTTCACTTATGTTCCATATATGAGTGAGTTCATGCAGTGTCTGTCCTTCTCTCTCTGGCTTATTTCACTTAACATAATACCCTCTAGGTCCATCCATGTTGTTGCAAATGGGACAATTGTGTCTTTTCTTATGGCTGAGTAGTATTCCATTGTATGTATATACCAAATCTTCTTTAACCAATCATCAGTCGAGGGACACTTGGGTTGCTTGCACTTCTTGGCTATAGTGAATAACGCTGCAATGAAGATAGGAGTGCATACGCCTCTTGTGATGATTGATATCATGTCCATTGGGTAGATGCTCAAGAGTGGGATTGCTGGATCATACGGTATTTCTATTTTTAATTTTTTGAGGACTCTCCATACTGTTTTCCACAGAACCTGCACCAGTTTGCATTCCCACCAGCAGTGAATGAGGGTCCCCGTTTCTCCACAACCTCTCCAGCATTTGTTGTTATTTGTCTTTGTGATTATAGCCATTCTAACGGGTGTAAGGTGATATCTCAGTGTAGTTTTGATTTGCATTTCCCTGATGATTAGTGATGTTGAACATCTTTTCATGTGTCTATTGGCCATCTGTATCTCTTCCTTGGAAAAATGTCTGTTCATATCCTCTGCCCATTTTTTGATCGGGTTGTTTGTTTTTTTGTTGCTCAGCTGTATGAGATCTTTGTATATTACTGAGATTAATCCCTTGTTGGACAAACGATTTGCAAATATTTTCTCCCAGCTGGTGGGTTGTTTATTCATTTTGATCCTGGTTTCATTTGCCTTGTAGAAGCTCTTTAGTCTGATGAGGTCCCACTTGTTTATTTTTTCTTTTGTTTCCCTTGTCCGAGTAGACATGGAATCTGAAAGGATCCCTTTATGTCCAATCGCAATTAGTGTACTGCCTATATTTTCTTCCAGGAGTTTTATAGTTTCAGGTCTCACTTTCAGGTCTTTGATCCATTTTGAATTGATTTTTGTATATGGCGATAGGAGATGGTCTACTTTCATTCTTTTGCATGTGGCTGTCCAATTTTCACAGCACCATTTATTGAAGAGACTCCCCTCTCTCAATTGTATGTTCTTTGCTCCTTTGTCAAAGATTAGCTGTCCACAGGTGTGTGGTTTTATTTCTGGGCTTTCAATTCTGTTCCATTGATCTGTGTGTCTATTCTTGTACCAGTACCATGCTATTTTGATTACTATAGCTTTATAGTATATTTTGAAATCAGGGATTGTGATGCCTCCACCTTTGTTCTTTTTTTTTCAGAATTGCTTTAGCTATTTGGGCTCTTTTGTTGCCCCATACGAATTTCAGTAGATTTTGTTCTATTACCGTGAAGAATGACATTGGGATTCTGATTGGGATTGCATTGAATCTGTAGATTGCTTTAGGTAGGATGGATTTTCACTATATTTATTCTTCCAATCCATGTGCATGGAATATTTTTCCATTTCTTTATGTCTTCCTTGATTTCTTTCAATAGTGTCTTATAGTTTTCATTGTATAGGTCTTTTACCTCCTTGGTTAAATTTATTCCCAGATATTTTATCCTTTTTGTTGCAATTGTAAATGGGATTTTTTTTGAGTTCGCTTTCTGTTGGTTCATCATTAGTGTATAGAAATGTAATTGATTTTTGTAAGTTGATTTTATACCCTGCCACTGTACTGTAGTTGTTGATTATTTCTAGTAGTTTTCCGATGGAATTTTTTGGGTTTTCTATGTATAAGATCATGTCATCTGCAAATAGTGAGAGTTTCACTTCTTCATTGCCTATTTGGAGTCCTTTTATTCCTTTTTCTTGCCTAATTGCTCTGGCCAGAACTTCCAGTACTATGTTGAATAAGAGCGGTGAGAGTGGGCACCCTTGTCTTGTTCCCGTCCTCAAAGGAATGGCTTTCGGTTTTTCCCCGTTGAGTAGGATGTTTGCGGTAGATTTGTCATATATGGCCCTTATTATGTTGAGGTACTTTCCTTCTATACCCATTTTGTTGAGAGTTTTTATCATAAGTGGATGCTGGATCTTGTCGAATGCCTTCTCTGCATTGATTGAGATGATGATGTGGTTTTTATTCTTCATTTTGTTAATGTGGTGTATCACGTTGATTGATTTGCGGATGTTGAACCATCCCTGTGTCCCTGGTATAAATCCCACTTGATCATGGTGTATGATCTTTGTGATGTATTGCTGTATTCAGTTTGCCAATATTTTGTTGAGAATTTTTGCATCTATCATCATTTTTGCAATATCATCAGTGATATTGGCCCGTAGTTTTCCTTCTTGTATTGTCCTTGTCTGGCTTCGGTATCAGGATGATGTTGGCCTCATAGAATGCGTTGGGAAGTATTCCATCTTCCTCTATTTTTTGGAATAGTTTGAGAAGGATAGGTGCTAGATCTTCTTTGAACGTTTGATAAAATTCTCCAGGGAAGCCATCTGGTCCTGGACTTTTATTTTTTGGGAAGTTTTTGATTACTGTTTCAATCTCTTTACTTGTGATTGGTCTGTTCAGATTCTCTATTTCTTCTTGATTCAGTTTTGGGAGGTTGTACACTTACAAGAATTTGTCCATTTCCTTTAGGTTGTCCAATTTGTTGGCGTAAAGATTTTCATAGTATTCCCCAATAATCCCTTGTATTTCTGTGGTGTCTGTTGTAATTTCTCGTCTTTCATTTCTAATTTTATTTATTTGAGTCTTCTCCCTTTTTTTCTTAGTGAGTCTGGCTAAGGGTTTGTCAATTTTATTTATCTTCTCAAAGAACCAGCTCTTTGTTATATTGATCCTTTCTACTTTTTTTTTGTTTCAATTTCATTTATTTCTGCTCTAATTTTTATTATTTCCCTCCTTCTGCTGATTTGGGGCTTTGTCTGTTCTTCTTTTTCTAATTCTGTTAGGTGCAATTTAAGGTTATTTATTTGGGACTTTTCTTGTTTGTTAAGGTGAGCTTGTATTGCTATGAATTTCCCTCTCAGGACCGCTTTTGCTGCATCCCATATGAGTTGGTATGGTGTATTTTCCTTTTCATTTGTCTCCAGATAGCTTTTGATTTCTCCTTTAATTTCATCAATGACCCATTGGTTGTTCAGTAGCATGTTGTTTAGTCTCCACATCTTTGTCCCTTTCCTAGTTTTTTCCTTGCAGTTGATTTCTAGTTTCACAGCATTATGATCAGAAAAGATGCTTGTAATGATTTCAATCTTCCTAAACTTATAGAGGTTTGCCTTGTTTCCTAATATATGGTCTATCCTTGAGAATGTTCCATGTGCACTTGAGAAGAATGTGTACTCTGCTTTTTTTGGGTGGAGTGCTCTGTATATATCTATTAAGTCCATTGCGTCTAGTTTTTCGTTTAAGTCCATTATTTCCTTATTGACTTTTTGTCTGGATGATGTATCCATTGATGTAAGGGGGGTGTTAAGATGCCCTACACTTATTGTGTTATTGTTAATATCTCCTTTAAGGTTTTTTAGTAGTTGTTTTATGTACTTTGGTGCTCCTGTGTTGGGTGCATAGATATTTATAAGTGTTATGTCTTCTTGGTGAAGTGTCCCTTTTATCATTATATATTGCCCTTCTTTGTCTCTCATTACCTTTTTTATCTTGAAGTCTACTTTGTCTGATATAAGTATGGCTACTCCTGCTTTCTTTTGTTTGCCATTAGCTTGGAGTATTGTTTTCCATCCTTTTATTTTGAGTCTGTGTTTGTCTTTAGAGCTGAGATGTGTTTCCTGGAGGCAGCAGATTGTTGGGTCTTGGTTTTTAATCCATCCCACCACTCTGTGTCTTTTGATTGGAGAATTCAATCCATTTGCATTTAGAGTGATTATTGATATGTGAGCGTGTAATGTTGCTATTTTATTGTTCATTTTCTGGTTCTTTTGCATTTCCTTCATTTCTTGTCCCTTGTGTTTCGGACTGCAAATTCAATTTGGTATTTCTGCATGCTCATTCTCTTGGTTTTCTCTTTACTTGTCATGTGTGGTTCTCTTCTGGTTATTTGTTTAGTGGTTACCATAAGGTTTATATAAGCGATCTGCTGGATAAGAAAGTACATTTTCAGATGCCTCCTTTTTCCTGAGGCTGGGTTGATTCAATCCCTTACCTCTTCCCCTTCTTATTTGTTATCTCTTTATTCCATTTGTGTCATGAATGTGCATTTCCAGTGATGAGCTTGAATTAATTTTTGATGTTATCCAACTGTAGTTTGTTCTGGTTTAGTCTCCTTGCTGAAATCTTTGTATCCCCTTTCTCATTTGTTTTTTTTTTTCAGGCCTAAGGGGCTTCTTGAGCATTTCTTGTAGTGGGGGTCTTGTGGTGATGAACTCTCTTAGCTTTTGTTTATCAGGGAGAGTTATTATTTCTCCATCATATTTGAAGGATATTTTTGCTGGATAAAGTATTCTTGGCTGAAGGTTTTTGTCTTTCATGATTTTGAATATATCATTCCAGTCTCTCCTAGCCTGTAGAGTTTCTGTCGAGAAATCAGCTGAGAGCCTGATGGGGTTTCCTTTGTATGTTATTTTGTTTTTTTGTTTAGCTGCCCTTAATATTATTTCCTTGTCACGGGTATTTCTCAAGTTTGCTACTATGTGGCGAGATGATTTTTTATTCCTGTTTATATATTTAGGTGATCTATTGATTTCATTCACTGTTATTTCCCTCTCGTTCCCTAGGTTGGGGAAGTTCTCAGCTATTATTTCTTTGAACAAACTCTCTGCTCCTTTTTCTCTTTCTTCTCCTTCTGGAATACCTATTATCCTTATGTTGCTTTTCCTCATTGAGTCTGATATTTCTCGAAGAATTTCTTCATTTCTTTTTAGTCTTAGCTCTCTCTCCTCCTCTATCAGGAGCGCTTCTGCGTGGCTATCCTCAATAGTGCTAATTCGTTCCTCCATATTGTCAGTTCTGCTCTTTAAAGACTCCATTTTTTCCACTATCTCGTTGATTTTGTTTTTCATCTCCAATCATTCTGATTGGTTTTTCTTTATGGTTTCAATCTCTTTTGTGACGAAATCCCTGAATTCGTTGATTTGTTTCTGTGTGTTCTCTTGTATTTCGTTGAGTTTGTTTATGATAGCTATTTTGAATTCTCTGTCATTCAGGTTATCAAATTCTGTGCCTTCAGGGTTGTTTTCTGGGTGTTTGTCATTTTCCTTTTGGTCTGTAGCCATAACAAATTGTCACAAGGACCCAACGGGGATGGGCTTATTTTTTTCCCTTCATGATAAAGTTGGTCCTGCAGTTTCCCCCTGCTGCCACTGGATGGAGATCGCGAGCGGTATGCTCTGAGCCTGCTGCAGCCCCCCGAGGGATTATGCTGAAACGCCGGGTGTGTGGGGGGAGGGGTCCTCTCTTTCTCCTGCTTGACCTGGGGGTTTCCTTTCTGGCTCTCTTAGGGTGTTTGCTACACGCCCTAAACAGTCAGTCGTCGCTTCCCAGTGGGGGTTCTCGACAGTCTGTGAGAGCACCTGGGTGGAGATAGTTTTCCCCGCTGTGGGCTGCCCCTCCCCCCTCTGTCTGTGAGCTGCGCTGTCTTTGCCGATCGATTGGGGAGTGGGAGTACAACTTCTTACCTCTCCTCGCGTCCTTTTGGGCTCCCTGCGCCTCCACCGTCCGATGTATGGAAGCAGGGGTTTCTTAGAAGTCCTTCGTAGTGTTTGATTGAGCTCTGTTGGAATGCGAATGATGTTTTCGTTGTGTCTTAGGGGGCAGAGATTCAAAGAGGGAATCTCACTCTGCCATGATGCTGACTATCACCACTTTTATTCAACATTTTCCTTGATGTCCTAGTTATGCAATTAAGCAAGAAAAAGAAACAAAACCCACAAATAGTAGAAGTAAATAAATAAAATTATCATTATTCACAGATGATATAACTGTGTACATGAAAATTCAAAAGAACCTTGGATCAACTACTAGAATCAATAAGTGAATTTAGTAAGGTCACTGGGTGGAAGGTCAGTATATTAAAAAAACACTTGTATTTCCATATACCAGAAAAAAACAATTAGATAATAAAGTGTTAAAACAACATAACTTGTAATAGCATCAAAAGACATCAAATGCTTAAGGAAAAATAAATCAGTGAAATATACACAAGACCTATACCTAGAAAACAACAAAACATCACTGAGGAAAATTAAAGACCCAAATAAATCAAAGTGTATTCCATCTTCATGGATTTGAGGACTCGGTATTTTAAAGATGACAATTCTTCCCATATTGAAGAAACATTTTTTGTGGAAATTGAAAATTTAGTGAAATTGATTCTAAAATTTATAACAAAATGTAAAGGGCTAAGAATAACAAATTCAATATTGAAGAAAAAAGGAAAAAGTTGAGAACTTACACTATGAGTTATCAAAACTTATTTTTAAATACAGATATATAAAAACAGTGTGATATTGATTCAAGCGTAAACAAATGGATCAGTGGAACAGAATACAAAGTTCAAAAACAGATGCCAAAAATCTATGCCAGGTGTTCATAGACTTAAATGTGAAAAAAAAAAAGCTTTTTAGATATAACCTGGGAGAACATGTCCAAGAATTTAGGATATGCAAAGATTTCCTAAATATAACACAAGACACATGATGGAAGAGATTGCTAACTTGACGAACATTAAAATTTCTATTTAACAAATGTACTATTAAGAGAGTGAAAATTCAAGTCACAGAATAGGAGATGATATTTGCAATATACATATATGACAAAAAACTTGTATCCAGAATATATTTGGAACTTCTACAAATCAATAAGAAAAAGACAGACAATGCAGTTTTTAAACAGTCAAATGATTTGAACTGGTGCTTCACAAAAGACGACATCCAAACATCCAATAAGCATACAAAAGGGTGTTCCATATCATTTGCTGCCCACAATAATCGTTAAAATTATGCCATCGCCAATAGTCTGTGTTGGCAAGGATGTAGAGCAACTGGAACTCTCATATTCTGCTAGTGGGGGTTCAAGTTGATTCTTCAGTCCCATTGGCTTCTGCTTTTCTTTACACTTAGAATCCTGAGAACTAAATACATCTATTACTGGCTTGCTTACCTAGACCAGAACCCTCTCAGAAACACAAACAAGTCACTCAGTTATCTAATAGAGCCAAACATACTTTCATAGACCCAGCAATTCCACTCAAATGTGTATTTAACACATATGCGTGTGTGTCCCAAAAGATTTGTACGAGAAAGTTCATAGCAGTTTATTGATAATAGCTCTAATTTGGAAAAACTCAAAATGTACATTGACAGTAGAATGAATAAATTGGGGTATATTCATGTAACAGGATACCATACAAAAAGAATGAACTAATACTACATGTAAAAAGACATACTACATGATTCCATGTATGCGAAATAAAAGACAGGCAAAATTAAACTATAGTGACAGATGTCAGAATAGTGGTTAACTTTGGTAGAGAAATATTGACTAGAAAGGGGCATGAGATAGGCTTCTGGGGTGTTGGTAATGTTCTAGATCTTGATCTGGGGAGAGGTTACATAGATGTATTCATTTATAAAAGTTCAGTGATCTGTAAACTTAAATTTGTACACTCTCCTGGGTATTTTATATTTTAATTTTTTAAATTTACCCCAAAAAAAGCATCTCAAGGTGGCATAGATTTTTTCCTGTGTTTTTCCTTAGAAGTTTTACTGTTTTTAGCTTCTATATTTAGATTTATGATCCATTTCAAGTTAATTTTGTAAATGATTTCAGACAGGGTCAACATTAATTTTTTTATACAGATATCAAGTTATTACAGCATCATTTGTTAAAAGGACTTTCCTTCCCATAGAACTGCCATAACACCTTTGTAGAAAATCAACTTACCATATATCTGAAGGTCATTTCTGGATTCTTCATTCTGTTCCATTGACCTATGTCTATCCTTATGCCAGTACTGCACCATCTTGATTACTATAGTTTTATAGCAAGTCTTGAAATCAGATCCTTTAAGGCCTCCAAATTTGTCCTTCTTGTTTTAACATTACTTTGTCACATTGCACCTATCAATAAATATTTCTTGAATGAACAATATTAAAAAAATTGTTTTGGCTACTCTACGTCACTTACATTTTAAAATAAACTTCAGAATCAGTTCATCATTTTCTACAAAAATTACCCCACTAGATGATGATTGAGATTGTGTTGCATCTATAGATCAATTTGGGTAGAACTGAGATCTCAACAATATCGTTTTAATCCATGAATATTGTGTATTTCACCATTTACTTAGGTCTTTAATTTCTTTCAGCAATGTTCTGTACTTTTCAGTGAGGAGGTCTTATACACCTTTTGTTGAGTTTACTCCTAGGTGTTTAATGTTTTGTAGTATTTAATATTTAATATATGTATTTAATATTGTAAATGGAATCTTTTTTTATTTCTAGCTGTTTGTTACTGGCGTATAAAAATATAATTGACTTTTGTATAGTGACCTTGTACTTTATGACCTTACTAAATTCATTTATTATTTCTAGCAGTTGTTTTCTAGCATTTTATAAGTAAACAATTGCATTCTAGCATTTTATAAGTAAACAATTGCATCATCTGAAATAGAAATAGCTTTACTCCTTTCTGATTTTTATGCTTTATATTTGTTTTTCTTTCCTTATTACAATGACTAAGACCTCCATTGCAAAGTTGAATAGAAGTAATGAAAAAGGGTATCCTTTTCTTTATCCTGAACTTTAGAAGGAAAACAGTCAACATTTCGCCATTGATTGAGTTCATGGTTCAGATGTTAACTGAATTCAGTTATCTGAATCATGAATGGGTACTGAGATTTGTCTAATGCTTTTTTGGTGTTTATTGAAGTGACATTTTACTTTTATTCTTTATTTGGCTAATATGGTGAATTATACTGATTGATTTTCAAATGTTACACCAACTTTGCATGCCAGGGTAAAACCCTACTTGATTGTGATATATTATCCTTTTTATATATTGTTGGATTCGATTTACCAATATTTTATTAAGAATTTTTGAGTCTGGGTTCGTGAGGGATATTAGACTGTAATTTTATTTATTTTTTTATTATCTATTTGGTTTGTGGTTATGTTGGCAACATAAAACAAATTGGTAATTATTCTTTCCTCCTCTATTTCTGAAAGACTATGTAAGATTGGTGTTATTGCATATTTAAGAGCATTCACCATTGAAACAGAGATTTTTTCTTCATGGAAAGATTTTTGATTAAAAACTCAATTTCTTTAATAGATATAGGGCTATTCAGATATTGTTTCATCTTTGCCAATTTTGGTAAGTTATATTTTTTTAAGAATTTTTCCATTTCATATAATTTATCAAATTTATTGGCAAAATGTTTTAATAATACCTTTTTATTATCATTAATGCCTGTAAGATCTGTGGTGATAACTTCTGTATCATTCCTATAATTGGTAATATGTTATTTTTTCCCCTTGATTAGTTTTCTAAGGTTTGACTAATTATGTTAATCTTTTTAGCATAATTAGGGAATAATGTAAAATCAGCTTTTACATTTATTAGTTTTCTCTATTGTTTTGTGTTTCCTATTACCTTGATTTCTGCTCTTAGCTTTATTTCCTGCCTTCTACAACTTGGGGGTTAACTTTGCTCTTCTTTTTTTATGCTTTTTAAAGTGGAATCTTAGATTGTTGATCTTAGACATTTCTTCTATTTAATACAAGGATTTAAAGCTATAAATTTTTCTCTGAGCACTGCCTTAATTGCATACCCCCAAAATGGATATCTTGCATTTTGATTGTCATTCAGTTTAAAATATTTTCCAATTTCCCCCTGTTATTTCTTATTTGACCTATGGATTACTTAGAATTTTGTTGTTTAACTTCTAAACATTTTCGATTTTTCAAATACTATGGACTGAATGTTTGTGTCCTCCCCAAATTCATATATTGAAGCCCTAACTTCCCCTGTAGTTGTGTTTGAAAATGGGGCCTTTAAGGAAGCAATTAAGGTTAAATAAGATCATAAGGATGGGGCCCTGATCCAATAGGATTAGTGTCCTTAGAAGAATAAACATCACAGAGCACTCTCTCTCTCTCTCTTCCCCCTCAGACTCCCACTGAGGAGAGACCATGTGAGGACATAGCAAGAAGGTAGTTGTCTACAAGTCAGGAAGAGAGCAGTCACCAGAAACCAAACTTGCTGGTACCCTGATCTTAGACTTCCAGCCTCCAGAACTATGAGAAAATAAATTTCTGTTGTTAAGTCCAGCTAGTCTGTGGTATTTTGTTGTAGCAGCCTGAGCAGCCTAATACACCAAGATATCTTATTTGTGATTTAATTTAATTCTGTTATAGTCAGATAACATATTCTACATGATTATATTTTTTTCATTAGATTTTTTTTTTTTTTTTGGTGAGGAAGATTGTCCCTGAGCTAACATTTGTGCCAATCTTCCTCTATTTCATATGTAGGATGCTGCTAAAGTATGGCTTGATGAGTGGTATGTAGGTCTGCACCCAGGAACTGAACCCTCAAACCTCGGGCTGCTGAAGCAGAGCACACAAACTTTAACCACTACACCACCGGGTCAGCCCTCAGATATTTTTTTAATGAGTCAACATGAATTTGAAAAGAAACTTGAAAGGTGCAGTTGGAGAGAACAACTCTGCAGTTGTTAGGTGTCATGTTCTGTCAATATCAGTTAAGCGAGTGGGTAGTTTAGTTCACATCAACTATGGTGACAAATATTTTTAAGAGGTTTCTAATATTTTTATGTAGTGGCAACTAATAACTGATTTTTCTCTAGCTATTTCTTTTCTGTGAATTAAGAACTCACCTAATTTGTTTCATATGGATTGATGATTCTTGTGTTTATATTTTAGACAAAATCCAAGTCAGGCACACTGGAAAATCGGGTCCTTTCTCACATTTGATGTCTAAACCTTTTCTCCCCTCCTAGACAAGCATTTAGAAATCAATATGCTAGCCTTGTTTCCTGCTAACAGGTAGTAGTGACACTGCAAATATAGATTTTTGGCTGATAGCAGCTTAAAGTAAACATCTTAATAATGGCAATACTTTTTAAAATTAAAGTACAATTGACATACAATATCCTATTAGTTTCAGGTATACATCATAGTGATTTGATATTTATATACATTATGAAATGATCACCACAATACATCTAGTTACCCTCTGTCGACATACAAAGTTATTACCATACTATTGACTATATTCCCTGTGCTGTACATTACATCCCCATGACTTATTTATTTTATAACTGGAAATTTGTACCTCTTAATCCCCAATAATGGCACTAAAACATAAAATTTAAATAGAAGTTAAGCTATAACAGTGAAATGACAGGAGCTAGGGTTCTTATTTTGGGGCAAAATGCTTTCACAGCACTTTCTATTATCTATGTTAAGGGTCAACACTGAGTGTCCCTGGGTAGAAAATTGAGACAATTATTTGGATAATTTAGTTCCTTGCATCCACTTTTCCTGCTGGTCCCCCAGTTTCCAAAATGAAGCAAACAAAATAAAACAAAGAACAACCAATTTCATCATAGTTGTTTGAATAATTTAGACCAAAAGGGGTCATTTGGTTTGAATTATATGGTTTACTTTCCCCAGTTAATCATTCTACCTTACCTATGTATAGACACTGTCTTAAGGTTGCTGGCATGGAAAAGCAAATGAGCAGATTTTCCAGAAGGTGAGATGACTCAGCTCACTCATTTAAACTCACCTTGGACTTTAGCTCACCTTGCATTTAAAGCTGTGTTTATAAAAACACCAAAGGGTACAAAAGTATTAATAGTATCTGTGATCCAAAATTGGCTCTGTGTATTTATTTATTTTTGTTTAAGGATTATGTTTTACATGTTTAAGCAATTCTCTAGGATTATCAGAAGACAAAATCCCTGATATAGATAGTCTTCCTTTTTCATATCTCAGGCAAGTCCCTTAATCTACATATACCTGAATTCTCTCATTTTTCATATACCTAAATTCTCTCATTTTTTAAAATGAAATTCTTTCATTTAAAACATCTAAACATTATTATATTTACATTTGTCAGTTGATACGAAATTCTGAAACAGTAAGAAGTATGATTTCTTAAAAGGTCTAGGATCGGGGGCCGCCTGGTGGCGCAGCGGTTTAGTCTGCGCTTGGCAGCCCAGGGTTCACGAGTTCGGATCCCGGGCGCCCGCCAACGCAATGCCTGTCAGCCATGCCGTGGTGGCATCCCATATAAAGTGGAGGAAGATAGGCACGGATGTTAGCCCAGGGCCAGTCTTCCTCAGCAAAAAGGGGAAGATTGGCATCAGATGTTAGCTCAGGGCTGGTCTTCCCCACACACACACACAAAAAAAGGTCTAGGATCTAACTTTCCTGATACTTCAAAATATATGGTAAGGTTAAGAAAACTTTTGCTTGAATTCTTAGAACTCCAAGTAGAAATCCTTGAATAATGATAGCTACCACTCACAGAGCATTTACCAAGGGCTCAGCACTGTTCAAAATGTTCTACATGTATTAATTCATTGAAAATATGCAACAATTCCAAGAAGTGGCTCCTATGATTATCCTCACTTCATAACCAAGGAAACCAAGGCGCAGAGAAATTAATTAACTCACCCAAGAAATCCCACATAGTAAGTGGTAGAGTTAGAATTTAAACTCTGACAGTCAGGCTCTGACTCTATACTCGTATCTATTACATGCTATACCTCTTCTGTTGCCATGACTCTTTATAATGTCATGACTTGTATTTTGACTTTCTCCTCAATAAATACTTGCTAAATGGATCTGCATTGGCATTTTCTGAGAAAGACCACAAAGTATGAAGAATATTAATTTGAAAAAAATAATACTCAGCATTTCTGTTTTAGTTTCAAGAATCACTGACACAAGCCCTAAAACCATATGAATATATGGTTTATTAGAATAAACCAGAATAAACTTACAAAATGCAGCCGGGACCTGCTGTTCATGCTTTTACGCAACTGAGTCAATGTCCTGGCCAAATTTCCCTCTGGACAATATTCTGCACCACAGAACTAACCCTAACCTTCCAAACTACACAGGGGCCCAGAATGTGAAGTCAGGGACTTGATCTCTGTATTAGTTGCTGCAAAAATAAAATGCAGAGATCATCACTGGTACCCACTAAATTCACTGGCCTTACAAAGACATTTGATACCCTGAATCTGGCAGTCATTAAGCAGGTTTGGGACTCCAAAACTTTCAAGAATATTTTAAAGTTTCTACAATGTTATATTTGATCCCGTAAAATGGGGACCAAAGAACTTTGGAAAAATATAAGATAGTATTCAAATATAAAGCAGTATTTTTACCAAGATCAGAATCTGTAGACTTCTCTATTCTTCAGCACCAATGGATTGAAATCTGAGAGTATACAATTCTCCCTTCATCCATCTAAGTGTCCTTCTGGAAAGGAAAGGAGACTCCTACTCTTTCCACAGTCTCTTTGCATGCATCTGTGCACAGTCTCAACTGCTCTGCTGAATGCTGTAACCACTGCTTGCAGTGGCCCTGCCAGTCCTTCCTCTCCCCTTCTGCAGAGCTCCGCCCGCCTATCATGTATTTCCCTCCTCCCCTCCTCACCCCACAGGCATTCACTGACTTTGTCCTGTCACCCACACCGTCCCTCACTCAGAGCAATGCATCCATGAGTGATACTTTATAGAGTCATTCTACCCACACACAGGATGTGATACACAATAGGATATGATTTTCATCCTACTTCTGAAAGTCAGAGAGCACTTCCCAGGATAATTCTCTGAAAATTGATAACAGGTTTTCTTCCAGAAAATTGCAGGGCAAGTTGAGCTTCAATCTATTTTAGGAAAATACTCTTGAAGTTTCAATTTTTAAAAAGCTGAAAGGCTACATTTCTGGCTCTGCAAGTTACATATATCTTCAAATTATGTCCTTGAGGTCGTGTATATTGCTTGTGCTTGGAAATACACATCAGAAATACAAATGAGATCAGGCACAACTTTTGAGTTGGTTTAGAACTGTGAGTAACATGGTTCCAAAGAAGAACTAGGTTCTGTATCAAACTGTACCAGCGAAAGCTTTTCAAATGTACTGTAGAATTATACGATGTGGCCTAATTCCTTTGTCAGATTCTGGGTTTCACATTGACCAAAGTGCAAGAAGGGACATAAAATCTAATATTCAAAATATTAAAGCCACAATATTGTAGCCAAGTGATAATCTAGCCTTTACTTGGTTACCTCTGATGATCAAGTACCAAATCAAAGATCTAATCTACGTCTTAGGTTGAGCTGAAACATATCTCCTCATGACCTCTACTCTTTGTCTGAGTTTTGCTTTCCAGAGCAGTATATAATAAGAATGCTACCTCCTTTTACATATTTGAAGAGAGCTGACTAGCTATTGTGTGCCCTTATAATCTGCTCTTCTCTAGTCTAAAAATACACACCCTCTTTAGCAGTTCCGTTTATGTATGGTTTTAAGTTCCCTCTCCATTTTTCCCTTACTTCCCTGAGAATACTTTCATATGTCTTGTTCCTCTAAAAATGCAGTGCTTAGAACTGAACACAGAGTCCCAGATGTGGTCTGACCAGGGCAAACTACAGTGCAACTATCATCTTCCATCATCTAGAGGGTATACTTTTTTAAAGGTTCTTCAACAAATAGGAATTTAAAAAAAACAACAACAAAAAACAAATTTTATGGTGATTGCCAGGTATGTAGCAGGCACTCCAAAAGTACATCTGAATGTTGTTAAATGAAAGGTCAGCATGTTTTTCTGGTTTGATTTTTGTTTTTGTGTGTATGTGTATTTTTAAGAAAACTTGCAGAATATCTGTTTAAAGGTTTATGGGACATTTAATTTTGTATCTATCATCTCAGTGTATTTGATATTTAGCCTTAACATAGATATTCTACCCTTTTTAAGGAATAGTTGCATTAGCATCAGTAAACACTTTCATTCGACTCAATTTTAAATCAGTCTATCAGCTGCTCAGAAGTGATACTTGCCTGAACAGCCTTCCAGTGGATAGGACTTATTCAGAGCATGAATATAATGCGGACCTTGGCCAGCTATCTTGCATGGTAGCAGCACTTATTGATACCATGTTTCTTCTCCAAGATAACAAAGCGGGTGTTATTTAGGGAAGTACCCCAAACAGGAAACTGGCATGATCTATTTTCTAATGTAAATATGAGTCATATATTTATTCTTTTGAGCAGAGTGGATGTTTCTGTGAAACGAAGAAGTGTTTTCTGTCGTAATGATAATGATCAGGTAAAAGAATGTCCTTATCAAAATGCACTTGGGCCAAGGTCAGAGAGAGTTAGGAATCACCATTCTGTCCAAGTAGGTGATTGCTGGGAACAGGATGTAAAAATTATTTGTTAACCATCATAGTTCCAGTAGTTGATACAATGCTTGGCAAAGAGCAGACCCTCAAGAAAACTTGGAAAGTAAGTCAAGAAAGGAGGAAGGGAAGAAAAACTGGAGGAAAGAATTTTCACAATTACTGTAAAAATCAAGAACACCAGATTAAAGACCCAGATATTGGTGCAGGATGGGATCTCTGAAATCAGTGTCCAACTTCCGTATTTTAGGTATGGTAACTGGAGACACGGAAGAGTTAAGTAACTTGTCCAAAGTTACAATACATATCACAGTCTAGTTAATTACTGCATCATTCCTAAATGTTAAGACTCTTAGCTCTTAATTCAGAACTCCTAATGTAATACTAGTGGAGCTGCAGAAGGAATTATCAAGGGAAGATCGTGGGATCCTTGCATTCTGGCCCCAGATTAGTTACCTTAGCATGCCTGGATTGGAGGAAGCTTGAGAAGAGGTCTCAGCCACAGACCTGGAAGAAACCTTGGGATTTAAATGAATGATCAAAAGCAAGACATGGTGGAGCAATTTGATTCTGAGTAGTAGACTGAGACTGAGCAAATTGACATATGCTGTTAATTTCTTCCTGTCACTGGCCTGCACTTCTCTCCATGCACGCACCATAGTCCCCTCTTTGTAATAATCTGAAGTAGATCACACTCGGGGACAGGAGATAGCACTCTCAGAGACGACAACTTGCCAGTAGAAATTGGAGGCCGGCACAGCACAGACGAAAGCATGCTTCTCCCAACCCAGTGCTGGAGGATGTTAGTAGATGTTATCCCTGGAATACAGAAAAAAGTTCCTCAGCCAATCTTTGGAAAATGTTTATTTAAACAGATTTTTTCACTGCAAGACTTTACAGGGCTTTTAGTGTACTAATATGACTTTTGAATCTCCAAAAGGCAAATTGGTTCTCAGACTTTGTCAAACTTATCCGACCATTGTTAAATTAGTTAAACAAGGAGGCTATTAGACTGGTGGCTCTAATGCCGTGTTGGCCTACTAAGCAAACCAAAATCTAAGCCCATAAATGCCTCTGAGTTAGGAAATCGAAACCTAAGAACAGCCAGTCACAAACAACCACCTAGGCTTTAAGCTATAGCCAATCAAATAATTTCTTTTCTTTGCTTCCACACTTTCTCTATATAAGTCTTTCCCCTGGCTCCTGTCTGCTGACTGCTCTTAGCCATTTCCGGTTTGGCACTGCCCCATTCAATTGATTTTTCCTCAAGTAAACTCTTCAAATTTTTAATATGCCTCAGTTTATCTTTTAACACCATAAACCTCTTACATTTTCTTAAGATTGAAAGGACTTATTTTCTCAAGGATTACACTTGGGGACAATGGTTTTCAAATTCATTTCTACTGTGACTTCAGTTCAGGATATATTTCATATCAGAAACCAGTACACATATACTTGTAAATGTAAAACTGAAACAAATATTTCATAAAACAATATTTACCTTTTCTATATGTGCTGCACACATTTTCTATTCTACTTTTCTTTCTTTCTAACTTATGCTGGATTTTTAAACCCACTAAACCGATTTCACAATCTACCCATAGGTCACAACCTGCAGTTGAAAAACACTGCTTTAGCAAATACTGGTGTGTGATTTAGCAATTTCTCCTCCTCTGTATCCCTTTAATCTTCCTTTTACCTGTGAGCTGAGCAATATTATTGACTAAACCTAAGATCTACCTAGGATGAATCCAAATAATGGAGTGGGGTTAAATAGTCCTCAGTTATTTCATGGCCATTATATTAGGGCATACCTTGAAGGAAGCATAGTTGAGAAACCTGGAAACAGAGTGCTCAGAGTAATCAAAGAGATCTCACTATCTTTGCAAGACGCCTTTTGACCCATGAAGTGAGAGAAGAGGCACCACAGTTACATTATAGATACTGATTTGCGACAATCTGTAAGATCAGTTCTTCAATGAATAAAGCAAGATGTACAGTGTTGTATACAGTATCCTCCCACTTGTGTACAAAAGGGGGTATATATACATTTCTATGCTTGCTATGCATGGAGTATCTGTGGAGTATAAACTGGCCACAGAGTTGTGACATTGATTGGGGTCACTGTGGGAGGGACATTTATTTTTCACTGTGTATCCTTTTATGCTGTTTTAATTTTTCACCATAAACATACATTACTTTTTCAAAAATAATAATACACTACTAGATGGATAAATAAGCATATTTTATGAGAGGTGGGAAAATCCAAAAAACTAAAAGACTTCTAGGGCTTGGCTTTCTAAGTCACTGCTAGTGGTGATATCATCAGAAATAAAAGGAAAGCTCTACGTTCAAATCTTGAAGATTTGTGTATGTGCTAGAGTGATTGTTAGACATTCTGTTTCTTTCCTTGGACTCTCGACTTTATTAACAAGAACCATCTCTGCCTAGGATGTGCATTTTCTATTCTACCTCTTCCCCAGTGTATGGCATTTTTTTGAAAAATACAGGAAAAAGGCTCCAAATATGTTTTCTTAGGATGATGCAGCTTTTCTGTTTTACCTGCAATGGAGTAGAAGCACCAGTGTCAGAGAAAAAAGGAGAAACTGAGCAAGAGGAATGCCCTGAGAGACGCAGGGCTCCAAAAGGAGAAAGCAAAAAAGGAGGCGACTGATACTTTGCGTAATTCAAGAGGGATGGCAGCAGTGGTTTTCAAACTCTGATATCTATAAGAACCACCAGGGGTACTTGTTAAAAATTTTTCCTCTCGGGCCCTGCCAGAGATTCTGATACAGTGGGTCTTAGGAGTCTTAGAATAGATAAATTCTCTTTTCTGAAGCTTCTGGGAAAAGGCTCAAGTAAAATGAATTGTGACAATCCCCTTGAGAAACAAACACACACACACAAAACAAAAACAAACAAAACCAAAGATCATTTCTGCTCTATGTATCACTGACACAAGGACTGCTGATATAAGAAAAACAACCCTTCTCCTTAAGTTTTTAACCTCTAAAGCAGATTGTCTTAAGGAGCTAATATATGTAAAGAACAATGCCTGGCACAGAATATTGGTTTAGTAAAAGTATGCTATTATTATGAATTTTTTTAGAATGCACAAAAGAATAGTTGTTATTTAGATGCACCAACTGTATGAATGATGCAGGGATGGGTAGCGAGATCTCATATTATGAAAAGTATTTCTTTATAACTTAGAGTTTGGGGTCTGAGAATGCTGGTTTTCCAGACAGTAAGCCAAGTAAATGTTTGAGAGGCTATACAATATCCAAACAGTTTTTGAAATTAATGATACAGTCCTATTTAAAACAGTTGTGAAGAAAATGTCCAATTGGTTTAAAACTTGTATCTAAATTGTCATCAATAGCACATTAGAAGCAACAACGTTATTAAAAGTACACCTTCACAAATATGTAAATATACTGATGACTCTTCTCCTCACTTCATCTCCACAGATTGTTTTCAATTTTATTTTGTTTTCTTTTGCAAAGTTGATGAATACCTAGGCACTGATCCCAGTTTGGGTTTAAACTTTGTTCTAAATGCTTGAATAATGTCCCAGATTCTGTCTCTTTTTTAAAGCAACAGCCTCTCAGCCTAAAGCGAGGCACTCCCCAAACAGATGTGAGTTTCTAGGTTGGCAAAGCCTGGAGACCCAATCAGCAATCCTAGTGTTAATACCTCCTTGAGAGTTTCCAAACCTGGGCAATCATGTAGGTAACATCATGTTTTATCAAGTTCCCTCCACTCCCAAGAGAAAGGGGTTCTTTCAATAAATATTCCATTCTGGTTATTTTAGAAGACAGCAAAAAAAAAAGGAGGCCTTCAAAGTGTTTAGTGCCATTCAAACTGGCCCAGCATCTTTCAGGGTCCCTCCCTTCCTTGAGTGCAGGCCATAGATGCCTTGTAAAAAAATGTAGGCATCTTCATCTTTATAGCACCCCTTCCAAGAGGTTGTCTGGTTTCGGCTTTGTTTAAAGCTAATGAAGAACTCACTACCTGTCAAGGCAGCCCATTCTATTTTTAGGAAACTTAGTATTTAGAAGGCTTTTGCTTGTGTTCCATCTAAATGTGTGCACTGGCACTTACTCAGACTCATGTGCCCTTTGAAGAAAAGCAGAGTGAGTGAATCTCTCATGCAGGTGGCAGCTTTTCAGCTTTATGAAGACAGCCCTGATACTCCATTTTACTCTCTTTGTCTTTTCTCTGGCTCCTGAAAGGGGTGGGAGAGAATTATGCATTGGAATTTACTATAAATGTGAATCTAGTTGTATTTAAGCTCCTTTATACATAGAGACTCATCAACCAAAAAATCTCTGGAAGCCACAGAGAATTAAAATGCATTTGCAATCTACTGGGAAATTTTCCCTGAAAGAGGCAGGTATAATTTATTCTTTTTCAGTAGGTATACTTGGGTGGTGGATCATTTTTAATGTGAGTCTTTTGCTTCTCTAATAATATGTGTGTGTATAAATACATATAATTTTTAAATGAAATAAAAGCAACTTGTGGGGCTGAAATTTTGACTGAGTAGGGGCAGATAACAAGTTCTGTGGAATACATAATTCTTTCTTGAGTGGCTCACCAGGTTTTGAGTTTCTTGAAGGCCAGGACTATGGCTTATTCTTCATACCACCAGTGCTTAGTATAATACCATGCATAAAGTTGGCCTTAATAAATGCTTGTCGAATTCAGTTTACCTGAATTTCCAGGAGTGGAGAGATCACCAAAGAGAGATACAGACCAGGGAAAGGGGACTGAACTTACGTCAAGGAAGATTTTTTAACTGGATTCTTCTAATTGTGTCCTCCTACTTACCAGAAATACCCTCAAGGAAAGGAAATTATACTGATAGCCCTTGGCAAATGATGTCTAGGGACCCGCCTCCTCTCCCCCCACTTAAAAGCTCTGCCTTTTGAAGTATCAGGATTCTGATAACCCAAAAGCAATGACATCCTATGTGTCATAATTGGTATTCTTTCCCTGCAAATCAATGTGCATTTTTAACATGGCCTTCTAGGGAAAACGCTTTTAACTAAAGGAGAAATTATAATGATAGGCAGAGATATCTTGGGAGTATTTTGTTGTCAAGTGGTGCCTAGAACGAGGAGTCAGAGAAACCCAAGTCCATGACTTGGCAGAGAGATTGAGAGACCCCCCAAGAGAAAAGCTGGGGTGGGAGGGAAGCTACTTGGGAGTCACAGCCAAGATGACACTGTGGTTTGCTGGAACTCCCAAAAGCATTCTGACCCAATGACCTACATTGTGCAGGCCTGGGAGTGCTGTAGATTGGAGCACTAGGGAAATTGACAGAGTCCTGTATGCGCAAACATGTGTCTATGGGCACTTATTTGAGGACTACCTGTACTTTAACCAGATAATTAGATTAACAGCATCAGTTGCCCTATTACAGGAAGCATGGCTATTTTCTCAGAGTAAAACAAGCACTAATCTTGGGACTTGGCCAAACTCATTCCCCTAGGAAGGGGGTGGGAGAGTCTGACTCAGCTGACAACAGAAGTCCAGCCAGAAGGGCAAAGGACAGTGTCCTCACGTAAGGCAATCAAGCATCTGGGAGATCTGTTGCTTGGTGGCGACTTCCACTCACCAATCAGCCTGGGTTTCAGGGCCAGTCTCTTGGTCCTCAAGGAAAGGACAGGTAAATGCAAGGCAGAGCTCCGGTACCAGGAGAAGTATGGATAGTTGGCCTGGAACAGCACTGTGTGATGCCTGTTGTCTTAATATAAGTATAGATAGCATCCCCTTTCATCCTCAACAGGGTCCTGCTTAGGATGATAAATTATGTCGTTCTTGGTATGGAATGCTTGGAAGGACACCAATTTTTGCAACAGGAGCCAAGGCAGAAGCCATCTTCATAAATTGGGGCAAGGGGGGCTTGAAATGGGCACTGTGGCCCAGGACCACCTTGGGGGCTAAGCAGGCTGCCCTTGCAGGTGCTGGGACTCTCAGAGTCAGTACCAGCCACATCCACATCATGATAGCAATAAGGGTCTGTGTCCTTATCCACAATGACCTCTGCCATCCTTCAAAAGATGAGGGGGATATAACCTTCCTGTCATGTTTCTATTGTCTGCCTCATAGTTGAGAATGACTGCTATTTACTTAGCAGATCAAAGTAGTGTTAACTATGTCTGAAGAAAAGAAAGTTCTGCACTGGGTATTCTTTCCAAAATATATGGGCAAGACACTGTGCTACATAATGCAAAATTTCAAGTTGCTTATAATCTAATTGGAAAGTTAAATAGTTATGAGTTTTAAACAGAAGTCTATGACAGCAACAGAAGAGTTATCACTAGTGCCTGGTTAATAGTCAAACGAATTGTGTTAGCTGTGATTTTTATGACAGTTGAGAGAGAGTAACCACTTCAAGTTGGGAAGATGGAAGAAAATTTATGAAGGAAGTGGGACTTCTGATCTTGAAGGACTTCTCATTTATTAAGTACTTATACTTGTCAGACTTTTCCATGTATGGGTTCTGATTTCTCAGAACAACCCTGTGAAATTGGAGTTAACATCTATAGTCTACAAAGGAGAAAACTGAGGTTCAGGGGTTTAAGCAAATTGTCCTAAGTCACTTAGCCAGGAAACAGCAGAGGGGGCTTGAACCCATGTGTATCTGTAAAGGAAAAACACTCCTCCTGTGTGTCTCCCCTACTCTCAAAACTCTATGGCAATACTACCTCACTTCTGACACCAGATGTGTGGGTTTTCCAAATACCAAGCAATTCTGGGACACCAGCTGGGTGCCCTACAATTTTATTCAACTCTGACACTATCTACCTGGAGATAGCATCAGATCCCACAGGTTAAGGGCTGTCTAATGACAGAAGAAAACAATTTAGTAATGCATTTGGTGTCCTTTATTCAAGGGAGAACAATCCATGGATAGGAGAGTACAGTGCTCACAAGCAGGGCAGCACTCTTCCCAAGGGATGTTTGGGCAAGAGCAAGTTTTATAGAATGTTAGAAGAGGCAAGCAACATGGAAACAGGATGTGATTGGCTAGGAGGTTGGGGATTTCCTTGTAAAGCTAGCAGGTCAGCCAGGGAATAAGGAAAAAGTGTTTGGCTTAAGCTGATTGGCTGGGGCTGCATATCTGACCTTATTTAGAACAAGGAAGTAATTACAGATTCTTGGAAGTTGGGGATTGGCTGGCTGGATATACTGCAATTCTGGTCCAGCGGAGCCTTTACAGGGACACGAGTGTTATCTAAGTTTTGGTTTGCTGATATGGCACCCTGGGCAGGAGTGGCTCCATCTTGGGCCTAGAAATTTATTTCACCAGGGCTCAGTCCCACAAGACTGCCTCCCCCACCCACTTCATATGCCAATTGCAAATCCAGGTTATCACCTGTGCTTCTGACTGACCAACTATAAATCAGAGGTTCCCACAACCCTCTCCCCAGGTTCGATTAATTTGCCAGAACAGCTCACAGAACTCAGGAAAACAGTTTACTTACTAGATTACCAAAAAGGTATAACTCAGGAACAGCCATATGGAAGAGATGCATAAGGCAAGGTATGTGGGAAGGAAGGCAAATCTTCCACACCCTCTCCAGGCACTCTACTCTCCCAGCACCTCCACATGCTGACCAACCCGGAAGCTCTCCCAACCCCATCCTTTTGGGTTTTTATAAAGGTTTCGTTACATGGGCATGATTGATTACATCATTGGCTATTGGTGATTGAGTCAACCTTCAACCCCTCTTTCCTTCCTGGAGGTTGGGGAAGTGAGACTGAAAGTTCCATTTGTCTAATCACGGTTGGTTCCCCTGGCAACCAGCCCCCATCCTTGGAGGCTTTCCAAAAGTCACCTCAGTAATATAAACTCAGGTGTGCTTGAAAGGGGCTTGTTATGAATGACAAGACATCCCTTTCATCTTTATGGCTCTGGAGCTATTTCAGGAACCGAGGATAAAAGACCAAATAGATACTCCCAGTGTGCTTATCACTTAGGAACTTCCAATAGTTTTAGGAGCTCTGTGAATAGAAACAGGGAAGAAGATGAAATACATATTTCTTATCATCAATCACAATATCACAGTATCTTACTTCAAAGTTTCTATTTTTTCCACCAGGAGGATCACAAAATTCAATCGAGTTCTCTAGTCAGGTTGAACCGTGTGAACAAGTGCAGGGAGATCTAATAATGGAAGGAATGTTTGGAGTTCTGCAAGCAGCTGGATTTGACAGGAGTAGAGATATCAGGAAAGTGGAAGGTGGCATTCCACCAAAGAAGTTCAGTAAGGAGTACTTAAAAGACCTTTAAAAAGTAAGGACTTTGTAAAAAGGTCTTAAATAGCAGTCCAAAAAGCAGGGGGGAACTATCTGTGTTTGGGCCTGGCCCTCCATGCCTGGAACCCAAGAAGGGGCATGGAGCTCAGGGTCCTGGATTGTTACAGGTCCAGGGTCCTGCAACTCTCATGTTGCACAGGGCCAGGGCAAGCTATCTGCTATCAAAAGAGAAAACAGCCTAGAACTAAAAGGAACAGATAAACTGCAAACTCAAAAAGCAAACAAGAGACACTGGTGTCTTGTAGTGCAAAGAACACTGGCTTTAGAGTCAGTTGAGTTAAACCTTGGCTCTCCCACTGATTATATGCACAACCTTGGCCGATCACTTTACATCTCTCAGATTCAGTTTCCTTGTTTGTGAAATGTACCTACTTTAACATAGACTTGTGGTTGACTCCTCCAAATTCTTTTCACCTCAGTTGATCCATCTAAGCCAAGCATGAGAATCCCATTCTCTTTGCTAATGATTGGGCCACGGAGGGCCAAGGAGATATGAAGAAGGATGCTATGGACTGAATTGTGTCCCCACAAAATTCATATGTTGAAATGTTATGGTATTTGTATTTGGAGCTGGGGCCTTTGGAAGAGTTAGATGAGGTCATGAGGCGGGGCCCTCATGATAGGATTAGTGCCCTTATTAGAAGAAACACCAGAAGCTAGCGCTTGCTCTCTCTCTCTCTTTCTTTCCCTCTCTGCCATGTGAGGACACAGAAAGAAGGAGGTAGCTATCTACAAGCCAGGAAGAGAGGACTCAACAGAACCTGAGCATTGTGACACTCTGATTTCGGACTTCCAGCCTCCAGACCGTGAGAAAATAAGTTTCTTTTGTTTAAGCCACTCATTTTATAGTAGTTAGTTGTGGCCACCCAGGCTGACTAATACAAAGGACTTAATGGAGACTTCTGGAACGTTTTTCCTTGCTCTGCTGGGAAGACCACAGGAAGTCTCTTTCTCACTCTGTACATCAAAAAGGACATTTGTAGCCCCAACTGCCACCGGAATCCATTCCACAGCATCAGGGAAATCAGCTTCAGAACACAGCTGACATAAGAATTTTTTGTTTGTTTGTTTGTTTTTGTTTTTTTTATTGATGTCTTAGTAGTTTATAACACTGTGGGGTTTTAGTTGTACGTTTTTGTTTGTCCGTCACCTTGTGGATGTAACCCTTCACCCCTTGTGCCCACCCCCACCCCCCTTCCCCTTGGTAACCACCAATCAGTTCTATCTGTCCGTGTGTTCACTTATATTCCATATATGAGTGAGTTCATGCAGTGTCTGGCCTTCTCTCTTTGGCTTATTTCACTTAACATAATACCCTCTAGGTCCATCCATGTTGTTGCAAACGGGACAATTGTGTCTTTTCTTATGGCTGAGTAGTATTCCATTGTATGTATATACCACATCTTCTTTAACCAATCATCAGTCAAGGGACACTTGGGTTGCTTCCACTTCTTGGCTATCGTGAATAATGCTGCAATGAACATAGGGGTGCATACGCCTGACATAAGAATTGAATGGAACTGCAGAGAAATGGAGTCAGGACCCTGATCAAACCATGCCTGAAGTCAATGCTACTTTTGCATTTCCTATTATACTAGCCAGTACAATTTATTATTGTTTGAGCAGGCTTGAGTCAGGTTTCTGTTACTTGCAGATTATAGCAAGTATATTGTGGGGTTATTGTGAGGATAAAATTAAATAATGAAAGTAAAGACCTTACTCCAGTTCATGGTACATACAAATGATAGCTATTATTGTTTTAGGGAGGCAACTGATTTGTAGGTCACTCAGTGTAGTGGTCATGACCAGGAGATCTATCTGGATATAGAAAATTTCCTGTCAGTGAGTAAAAGTTATGGTGAGAAGAACCAGTCTCTGAAAAAGAAGACTGAGAATAAGAGGTATAGAATTGACCTGGGATTTGCTCCTGGCAAACCAGATTTAGATTCTGGTTGACAGCAAAGAAATCAGCAGAAGAAACACAGTAGAACTGACATAAATGTTGGGAACTGTAATCTCCTTCCTATTTCCATTTTTCAGCTAGGAGTTTTCCTATGGTCTGAGCAAATCAAACAGCCAGCTCTGCTTTAGAAACTTCCTTCAGTCCTTTCTTTGCCCTCATCAGAGCTCCCATTATTAGTTTCTCTGGAATGTGCTCTCTTATATAAACTCTACTTCTCCTGTTAAATGTTTATACTACTTAAACAGGTAAAAAAAATAGTAAAATTAAAAGAGCTCTTTTAGTTCTTATTCAGCTGCACTTTTCTTTAGACTCAGATGGCTTAATTACATATTTAAAGCAAAGCAATAAAAACATCTGAAAATTATTCCAAAACCACACTGTTTACTTGATGGTGAACAGTTTCCAAACAAAACCAGCGTAGCCAGGAAGATAGTCGCTCTAGGCCACTGGACAGCTCTTCCTTGAATTGTTGTAGCTGGTAATTAAACTGGTATACGTGGTATGATTGTTAGTGTTCTATTTTTAACAGCTGCTCTTCTAAATTCTCAAAACTATTCAGTCCTTGAACTACTTAGAGAATCATTTCCTTGTTTTTAAGAAGCACTTTAAAAAGCTTAAATTAGTTATTGTGATCCTAAAGCAAAAATTAAGGAAATGTGCAAGGTTTGACTGCAAGGATATTCATTGCAGCATCATTTATAATAGCAAAGGAGAAAATAACCAAATGTCCAATAATAGGGGATTAGTTAAATCAATTAAGGTACAATGCATAAAATCCCATTAAAATATATATGAAAATTATATAAATTCTGATATGTACCAATACATGACAATATGAGCCAACAAAAATAATTTATATAACTATATTTATTAATATGGAAAGATACTTCTATCAGTGTTAGTACAACAGAGACAGTGGTGTCTATCAAAATTGTAGGGGTACCAGGCAAACAACCCTGTGTGAGGCAGAGAATCGGGGTGGCCCTGCAGGGGTATGCAGCAGCACTCAGCACAGTGTGAAGGAATCTGATGCAGGAGTTACTGTGAAGCAGGGAAGGTGCCCAGTGGGAATAGACTCTTTTGCAAGCGTATGTTGGATACCTCATGACAACCCCAGAAATACCTATGGACAAACTGGAGAGGAGTAAAAGAAGTCCTGCATCTGTGATTGTGGGGCTGAGAACCAAGGAAGTTTAAATGATGATCAATTGGTAATATGTTTCCATGTGTTCTATAAACAGATAAAGCCCTGGAAAACTGGTTCATTTTTAGTTTTCCCATAAAGAATAGTTTTCACTACATAAATACAGATGACATATTTATACACCTCAAGCAAATCGTTTTCAACTACTTCCAAATAATTTAGAAGACTTCATTTGCTTATTAAGTCATGTTTATATTAATATTAATAATTCAATTTCTCAAGAACTTCTTATATTCCTGCATTTTATGCTAAGTGTGTAGATAGAGATGAGAGAAGTAGAAGTTTCATTCCAAATAGAGCTCATTTAAAAATTATCAGTAAATGGAAAGTAACTGTGAGTGACTAGTTACAAGGAACTTCCACTTGCCATTTAGCAAAGTTCAATCATGTTCCTATCATGTTCAAGACCTTATGCTAGATGTTAGGTCTATAATGTTGAATGAGATAGGGTCCCCAATTGAGAAGACAGACAAGACAATCAATTACTGCATGTTTAGTTAACTCTTGACATTAATGATTTCAAAACCAGAACATCTACTGTAAAATGAACAATGAACCACCATAATAATAGCAATACAAGTAAGGCCAGATAAATTAATTTGCTAATTGTTCTCTGCTGCTGACATAATCCCCTGTTAATCCTTTACCTCAACTATATTCTAGAATAGATCATCTCCCTTAAGCAGTTCTTTAGGCTGAAAGTACAGTTTGGGATTCTTGAGTGTGACTGGAGGAGATGAGCCTGCAAAATTTTCAAAATCCTTCAGTACTTTATATATCTTGCCTGTTCAACCAGCAGATCCAGTTGAATTACTAATGGGGCAATGTATGGATCACTCCCCAAAATCAGTTATTTCATTTCCCAGTGTATAGAAGCCAAATGGTTGAGAAACTGATGACAGCTATAGGGGTATGCCGCAATCTGATAAACCCACCCCTTCCCCAATTATTACTTCAGGGTCCCAGGCCTAAGTTATTTAGACCACTTTTATTTTGAGAATGGATACGATTTAAGTCAGGCCAATAAGGGAAGTTTGTTGAGGATTTTTTTGGAAGTGTCTTCACTTTGAATATCTTATGACCTTTCGATCCCCAAGTAATCCCCATGACCTGGAAAGCCTACCATCAGGAGATAGGTTGCTTAATATTTGTAGCCCTTAGGAGAGGATTCTGTGCTGATGCTCACCCCAGATATGGCTGAAGAGGACACTGGATAAAAGAGATCATCCCAGAAGACAGAACTAGGGCTCAATAAGGGCAACAGAAAGGGCAATGCTCTCAGGGGCATAGCCTCAGACTGCCAATATGGCTAACCAAGGACCTCATCCCTCTGCATGGCAGAGAACTCTTGTTATTCCCATCCAACAGGATATCGTCTGTGTTTGGAGCTGTATGTTTTTGCTCAGCTTCCCATTTTCCAACTTTTTAATCAGTTATCTTGTTCTTTGTATACTGGGGTGCTGGGGGTGATTTCTCATTCAGACATAGGCCCCCTGAGGAGCTGTAGTTAGAATTGATAAAGATGACAACACAATGCCCAGATTGCTAAACTTGGCAGTGATACCACATTTGGATGTCTTTGGGTTGTATCTCATATAATGGGGTCATGTATGAAGGTAGATGTAATGGATGCTGCAGTGCACCTCCCAGATCTCCTCTCCATGACCACGGCACTCATTCCCACTGGCTGCCGGGAGTGATGTCTCCTAGTGGCTCATGGCCAAGTCCCACCCTAGAAATTGTCCCACGTCTGAATTATACCTGTTCTCAGGGGAAGCCTACATCCAATATTACTCACAGGGAAATAGGAATGTGGAGTGAGGGGTGGTACAAAGGCCTCAAGGAAGGACAATTCTGTGCTCACCTCTCCCCATGGCTCTGTTACAACCGCAACACAGTTCAACTTCTCCCTCTGCCCAATCCCAATCTCACTCATAGTGGTTGATCCCAAGAGGACTACCCAATAACTTTCCTGCACCTAAATTCCTATCTCAGAGTCTATTTCCTGGGAATTCAACCTAGGATAATACATTATAATGATAATAATGTTAGGAAATACTTAGGTCTTATTATGTACTAGCCACTCTTTAAAGTGCTTCACATATACTAACTCACTTAATTCTCACAACTCTATGTGGCAGGTGTCGCTACTAACTCTGTTTTATAGATGAAGCAAACGAAGCACAGAGAAGTTAAGTAAGCTATCCAAATCACACAGCTGGTAAGTGCCAAAGCTGGGATCTAAGCCTAACCATTTTGTTTTGAGAGTTCTTGCTCTTAACTGTACTGCCTCTCAAACATTTGGATAGCGCTAACTATGTGCCAACCACCTCCACAGCCAGTACCACCGCTGAGAAATTCAGGGCCAAGAAAAATATCAAGTTGTTACAAGAAACAGACGCAGCCCAGATGAAGTTTGGTGGTGGGCTCAGCTTGCCCATGGCCAAGAGGATCACCCACTCTAGGAGCTCCCTGGCTCGCCCCTGGCCTCCCTGGCTGACTCAGAAGGGGCAGTCATCAGTCACATTGAGGTCACTGGGGAGCAAAGTCTCCTCAGGGCAGACCAATGATTCTAGTGCCTTCTTTAAGCAAAAAATGTGACAGGGGCAGCTGCTGCTGACAAGAAGACTCAGAGGAAAACCAAGAATCTGAAAAATCTCAGGCAGTCTGGCTCCACAGCCAGTGCTGTTCATACTATACTCATTGCTTCTCAGCAAGAAGGAGGAAGGGGCATGTGTAAGGATGCTGGCGAGCCCAAAGTGGGGACCAGAGCAGACTCCATCATCTGTTCCTCCCCCACCCTAGGGTAGCAGGCATGATCTTCAGGGAAGTGAGCCTGATGAACCTCCATCCTGGTTTCCAGACGTTAGTTCAGGAACTCGGGCCTCACCTCAGCACACACACTGCCCTGGCCACAGAAATCGAAGCAAGAATTAAGGGCCGTGAAAATGTGTTGGGGACATTAGGGAAGTTTCCTTGAACCCATAGGCGGCACTTATCTCGCCACTTTGCCTAAGAAGGAGGTGGGCATGGAGGAGGCAAGATAAAAGGAAATGGTGCTGGCGCTCCTGGCTTAAGTCAGCCCAGAAGCCTGTACCTCCTCTGGGCTTGTAGTTGCATGAGCCAGTCAGTCTCCTCACCAGTTAAATGGGGGTGAGTTGGGTTGCCTTTGCTCGCAGCTGGAAGGAGGACCGTCTCCAGATTTCACTCACACCATCTCCCCCCAGACCTATCGACATTCTTATGAGACAGACAATCGGGAAAATGCTTAGAACATTTGTTTTTTTATAAAGTATTAGTTCAGACTCTTTTGGTTGCAAGTGACAAGAGCCATCTTTAACTATCGTAAGCCAAAGAGAAAACTTTTTGGAAAATTGAGACATTTCACAGAATCTGAGGGCAGAGTCCCAGCTGGGTCTCAGGAATAAACCAAAGCCTGAAACACTGTAGAGAATCCAAGGTCTTCCTCACTCTCCGGCTCTCTCCAGGGCCTTTGTCTTACTGCTAAAGGCTTTCTCTATTCTGCAGTCCACAGTGAAGAACATGTTTTCCATGCTACAGCTGATGCAGAGAGAAACTGATTCATTTTCTCTCCCTCCCTCCCTTTCTCCCTCCTTCTCTATCTTTTGAAATCTCTCTGCCTGAATTTCGAAATGCCTAGGGAACAGACTTAGCCCAGCTTGGGTCAGGTAGCCACCCTTGAACTAATAAACAGTGGCCAGTACTGGGGGAGGGGTTTTGGGTGCAAAGTCACTTCTAGGAAAGTGGTTACTCTTGCTGAACCGAAAGGATAGAGTGGGTGTGGAGAACAATAAACGGAAAAGAAGTTCCCAGCAGTATACATCCGAACAACAATAAAAGGGAATACAAGAAAATGAAAGTAGAATTACCAGGGTTATGGCATTATTTATGAAGTTATTCTTTTAAATTTTGTACTTTAGAAAAGAAAATATAGTGCAGCAGTTAAAAACTAAAACTTCGGTGTCATATAGACCCCTGTCTACATTCCAGCTCCACCACTTACAAGCTGCACGGCCTTGGGCCAGTTATTGCACGTCAGTGGGGATAATACGATCCAAGAGCTAAGGATGAAATGAGTTAACCTATGTAAGATACTTTACGGGCTCATAGTAAGTGCCTTATAAGTTGTAGCTAATGTCATTTATGAATTTTCTTTAGCTGGTTAAAATACCATTTCAACACAAATAAAAAATGACAAAGGCGGGACATTTCTGCTGCTTTGTCTGAACCGAGTCATAAATCATTGGTACCGTGAGAAATAATCCCTTCTAGGGCCTGTGGGTGAGACTGAGCCAGGTGGCTTCCTCTACCACGGAGGTCAGCGGTTCAGGAGATATGAAGTCTGCAGCGCTGCATCTCTGTATCGATTAACTGTTAAAGAATTTTTCCCACAGAGGATTTGACAATAGCAGAACCATTAGCAGCATCTGTTGAGAGCCATCTGGCATTGATTTTTCCACCGCTTCCTGAAGGAGGACTCTCCAGAGCCTTAAAGTGAAGGAAACAATGACTCTTCTCTTACCTCTGCAACTGCTGACCTAGAATCACCTGATTTGCCTACACTCACTTTAACACAGAAACAAGCTAGAAAGAGGGCACCACTGTGCCATGTAAAAGGCCATTATTTCCGAGTTAGGCCTTGTATGTGCCAGGGTCTTGGTGGTTCAGTGTAAATTTTTTGTTTAGTTTTTATTCCTATAAGTTTTATGTTTAGGGTAGAATTAACCCATAGTTAATGTTTATTTTTTATTACTCTAACACAAAAAGTGTTCCATTTAAAGTCTGCTTGTCTTTTGTATTACTGCTACTCCACAGATCTCTATTAATAAGTTCAGTTTTTTGGGTTTTTTTTTTTCCTTTGTGAAGAACATTAGCCCTGAGCTAACATCTGTTGCCAATCCTCCCCCTTTTTTTTTTTTTTTTGCTGAGGAAGATTGGCCCTGGGCTAACATCCATGCCCATCTTCCTCTACTTTATATAGGACACCGCCACAGCATAGCTTGGTAAGCAGTGTGTCGGTCCACGCGTGGGATCCAAACCTGCGAACCCGGGGCCTCCGAAGCAGAGCATGTGAACTTAATCACTATGCCACGGGGCCGGCCCAGTAACTTCAGTTTTTGACCAACCTTTTGGATATTCGTTCTCATTTGGCAATGGAGTTCCAGATGATTCTCTGAAACAAATCTAATAAAGTAGTATTGCCATTAAATCTTTTGAGAGTTAGTTTATGTATTATGATAAGCAATTATAAAGAAATAATTGTAATTATCAATATAAGGAATATTTACAAGTATAACACAATATTTATATGTAAATGTAAGGAAATAAAAAAATAGCAATTGTAAATATAAACAAAGATTAAATATAAGCAAACAGAGCACTTGCTTTTCTTTAAATGGAATCATCTTTGATTAGGCTCAAATGTTAAAAAAATTAATACCTTCAAATTTGACAAACCATATTTATGTGTTTCTGATCACAAAGTTGCTCACTACACCCACATTAGCATTTTAATAGTAACCAGTTTAATATATTGGAAAGGAAGTCAGTTTTATATTGGGATCAATAGAAGAAGAAAATAGGCCAATAGAATTCATTAGAACCATATACTTACATGAAAAAACAACTGTGCCATATTTTTAACATGTTAGATCCAATTGCCCAGGGCTTTGAAGGAAGATTTATGGATTTAAGTTAATTTTCTTTGTATGATGTTTTATATACTCTTGGATATTGTGCTTTTAATAAATTCTTACTGCCAGTGATGATATATTGGTTTGGCATACTGCACTGAAGTTGGAGAAATACTGCACTTCTAATAATTCCAGTCGAAGTTTTAAAATTAATAAACTTAATTCCAGTGTCCATTGATCCACAACATCTCTTCCTTCAACATCTGTTGCCAATTGTAAAAGGTCAGAGAGTGACCCCATCCATACATCCATCACCCCACCTCACCTGGCTGGGCACCAGCTGTGAGAAGGCTTTGTATACCTAGCATGGCATCTGGAGAGTGGCCTCACAGCATGTCATCATCTCATCTGGCCCACGGCTGTGTACCTTCTTTTGTCCATGGCCCATAAATTTCCAAGTGGACCACGTCTCACCACCCTGTCCCACTTTTCCTATTGCTTATACAAAGGACCCAAAGTCCAAACACAAAAAGGGCGGGGGGGGGGGGGGCGGAGAAGAGGGACACAAACACTGCACAAAACATATTTTCTCCAGCACTTTATTATAAGCAATTGTTTACTTCGACATCTGAGGACACCACGACTCTTTCACACGATGAATCTGATATGGATTTTGATATGTCAAAAAATGACACCATCAACTCTTATCACTTATTCTTTTAAGAGAAGAAGTTGCTCTTTTATTTTGAGGTACGAAAGAACAGCTCTTACCACTAATCTTCTCAGAAATTTCTGCACAAAATCCATACGCTCATTATTGTCGCTGCTCCAGATGATTGGAATTTAACCTCTACTATAATTTCTGTGTGTCTGTTTTGCAACTGACCTACATTTCACATTGTGAGGGCATAGGCTAGAAATAAATGATGTGTCAGGCCTATTTATATGCTTGAGTTTTCCATTTGTAAATTAGGAGTAATAAAGTTTACATCTGCTTTATTCCAGAGACATCTTTAATACTATAAAGATATTTTAAGTTACCTATGTTGTGCCTTACAAAGATCAAGTCTGCCTGTTTTCACCATATCCTATATTATTTTCTGGATTTGGGAATTCAGCGTGCTAAGCTTTTAACACACTAAAGGAAACAAGCAGCATAAACAGAACAGACTCAGTCCTACCTCTGTATCTGATGGTATAATGAAAAAGATTGGTACTGTGGACCTGTGTGCTTGCACAGTGGTCAGAAGCATAGACTTAGGAGACTGAAACGTGGCATCAAACTCTGGCTCTACAACACAGGGATTGTTTGCCTTTGGGCAAGTTACTCTCTGAGTCTAAATTTTGAAAAGGGGATAAGAAAAAAATGTGTAATCATAAATATTAAACTATACACACATATGTATATAAAGTGCATGTATGTGTGTGTGTATATATATATACACATGGTTTCATCGTTATAACACTGATACATACACACACATCCATATATATACTTGACATTCAACATTGTGCATGATCCACGGTAATGGATTAAAATAGTATCTGTTGTTATTTTTATTATTGTCTGCTAGCTTAAAGAAGCCTTCCATGATGAGAGCATATTTACATACACTCATATATACCAATAAAATATATTTTCACCTTCCCTAGGTGAAAAGACATAATTTATCTATATTATTTGCTTATAATGGCAGCACAGAAAGTAATCACATTTTTTGGAATTAAAGCCCGGGGCACTGACATTCTTCTATGATAAAAGATGGCTAGTTGTGTAGGTAGCAGAAGAAAGTCCAATTGCAAACTATTTAAATATTTGTTGGTGTTGTGCAAAATCACAAAAAGATCTTATACTTGTGCGCAATTAATTGTGGACTACTTTGTTATATTGCTTCCAATTTTGTTTTAACTACTATTAAATCATTTATTGTTACTTATCTTTTCACCATCTGTGGTCTTGCCTCCCCAAATAGATTACATCTCTTGTAAATAGGTCAGTACTTTCCAAGAATTTAGTGACTTAAGTTTTCTTTCAAATGCATCAATTTAAAATGTTTTCCTGCTGAGCCAACCTCACTTCTGTTTGTTGCTAGTTTCCCAGATATCATGTTCTAGCAGCTATGCCCATGTTATTCTGAACTATGGTAAGGTGTGCTGCAACTGACAGTTCACAGCAGCATACCCTGAAAGCATGCTATCTTACTGCAGGAATAACTCAGTGAAATTACAGAAATGTTTCACTGAGTTATTCCTGCAGTAAGATAGCATGCTTTCAGGGTATGCTGTGTGACTGTCCACAGTTGCAGCAAACTGCCATAGTCAGAATAACATGGGCATAGCTGCCCGCAACATGATATCTGGGAAACCTAGCAACAAACAGAAGTGAGGTTGGCTAGCAGGAAAACTGAGGACAGTATTCAAGTTTGAAAAACCAATTATGCTGAAACCAGGGCAGAAGATCCAGTCCTTGACTGGATTACCTGGGTAAACTCATAAGTCTTGCAGACTTCTTTTGTGATGAATGAAACAGAACTTCATTTGTGATGATGTCCTTCCTTTAAGAAGAGGAAGTGCCTCATTTTATCATCAAATGACACTTCAGATCGTGGAAGTGTGCTAAACATTATTCAAGATCATATCTCAGATGTTTATATTTCTGTAGAATACTATGAATCTTTATTACTCTTGATAGATGTATAGATAGAAAATTTTTAAAATTGTCTTTGTAAATTCAGAAATATGTATGTTTCAGTGCCAGGGTATTTACCAGTGTAATGTCATCCAGTATTGAGGAAGCACAGTCAAGGTCATGGACAGATTACGTGGGAATGAATGTAAGTAGCTCTCTCCTGGCATTTGACATCTCTGCTGTTGTCAAAGTAACCTGAAGGATCTGCTGCTCGCACATCACGTGGAACTGTATGTCTCAAAGAATGGTCCATTGACCCCTACATCAGAACCAGCTGAGGAGCTGTTAAAAATGCAGCTTCTGTAGCTCACTCCTGGCTCACTGAATTGAAATATCTTAGAATAAGGCCATTTTAATAAGCTCCTCAGGTGATCCTGATGCTGGATAAAGTTTGAGAACCCTTAACATAAACAGAAATGACTTGTCAAAATTGCAGTTATGGCCATGTCACTCTTCTACCTAAACTCATAATTGGCTCCACACAGCCACAGAAACAAGTTGAAAATTTTTCACATGTCAAACACAGCTTTCATGACCTCGTCTCTGCTGAGGTCTTCAGTTTTCTCTCACCTCACTGCCCACTGTGTGCTTAAAATTCCAGCAACAGGGAACTGTTTCTAGACTCTCCAAACAGAGCATGCCGCTTCTTGCTTCTTTATTTATGCTCACCAAGTCCCCTCTATCTGGAACGCCTTCCTTTCTTTCATTCATTTCAGGATCCCTCTATCTGGAATATTCTTTCTTTCCCATTCCCTTCATTACATTTCCCTGGGCTAAGTCAGCCCCAATGCCCTTTCTCTTTATATATCTCTATCATTGGGTCTTATCATATTGAATTATAAATGTAATGCTATTTTCTTGTCCATCTTACCTACTAGGCAATGAAAGGCCTTGAGAACACAAGATAAATACATCATCTTGTGTATCAGTTGCAAGCAACAGAACTCAACTCTGAATAAATTAATCAAGAAGAAAGGAAGTACCGTATTGTAAGATGCTGCATAGGTAGGAGATAAAAAGGAAGTGTATCAACTATGCTTAGGAAGGACAGACACTGCAGATGACAGTAACAGGAACTCCTACTCATGCCAGGGGAGAGCAGTGAGGGGTAAAAAGTAGACACTATGATTGGCAGCCCCATCAAAGTCATGTGGGATGATGAAAGGACAATTCCTCCAAAGGAAGACTATGTGGTGCTATTACTGAAGAAGGTGAGGAGATGCTTCGCAGACAAAAAACAACAGCTATCCACTCCATTGAGTCTTGCTTCTGATTGTGCCCCCAGTGTCTAGTGAGGAGCTGGACACATAGTAGGCCCTTATTGGATGTTTGCTGAATGAATGAAGTCAGGGAGAGAACTGACACTTATTTAACACTACCTGCCAGACAATGAGCAAGGGTTTCAGTGTTATTACATTCAACCTCTCACAACAGTTCTACAGGTAAACATTATCTGTGTTTTAGGAAACTAAAACCAAGGAAGTAGCTTGCCAAGGTCAATCAGTTAGCAAGAGAAGGAGTTGGGATCCTGCACATGTACTGCATTGCCTTCCCTCAGGGAGAAATAATGCTTTTTCTTCATAAGAGGTGTACCTTCTACCGATTTTTGTTTTCTTCAGTAACATCCCTGTGTAGTTAACAGTATCTTAGAGATACTTCCATATCATCCTGTGGAAAACCAGTATTGCATAGTGGTTAAGTTCATAGGCCTTGAGGCCCAGATTTCCTGAGCTGGACTCCCAGCTCTGCTTCCATAAATGTGATATGAGGCAAATTTTTAACCTATTTGCACCTCTGTTTCTCTGGAAAATCAGGATGATGATATTAGTTACCTATGTCATAGGTCTATCACGAGGATTAAATTAGTTAACCCATATAAAGCACTTAGACTAACCTGATACAGAGTTAAGTGCTATAAAATTTTTGCTTGTTCTTTTTAATTGCTGCATTGCCGTCCACAGTGTGTATGTACCGCAATATATTTAGTCATCCCCCTATGAATGGAAATTTTGTTGGTAGCATATTTTTGGGAATATGGACAATGCTTCAAAGAACATTCCTGTTTATGCCTCCTTGCACACATGTTTGTGCACACATTGGTTCACAGATTAGAATTGTTGAGTTTAAAGGTATATGTATGTCAAAATTATTAATTTTTATCTATTACAGTGCATACACAGAGTACTAATGTCAAAATGTGCAAAAGATTATGCAGTAAAATTCTTTCTTCCCACTCCTGTTCGCCCAAAACTAGTTCCCCTCTCTTGAGGCAACCACAGTTACTCATTTCGTACATATTTTTTCAAGGATATTAATATGCATATATGCCAGTACATGTATGTGTGTGTGTATGTATGTATGTGTAGAGGTAAAGACTTGAAAGTCTTTGGAATCTAGATGGTAACAGAATCTATATGATTTTTGAGATTCTTAAGGAGAGGGAGGAAGGAGAAGGGAAAAGATCCTAAGACACAGTTCTAGAATCTCCAGTACTTAGCTTTTCCATGGAGAAGGAGAGTCCAGCAGAGGAGACTAAGAACAGCCAGAAAGAAAGAAGGAAATCCAAAGAGGGTTTCTTCAAGGAGGAAGTTGGTCAACACTGACAAATATAGTTGAGATGTCAAGCAAGAACAAGACTAAAAAGACTTGGATTTAGCCACATGAAGGCCCCTGGTGACACTGGTGACGAAGCAGTTTTTGGACAGGTGGAGGTAGAGCAGTTGGTTCAGAACTCAGGTTGGACTGGATAAGGAGGGGATAATTAAGAAACTGAGACATAGGGGCCGGCCTGCTGGTGCACAGTGGTGAAGTTCACACGCTCCGCTTCCCCGACCTGGGTTTTGCAGGTTCGGATTGCCGGCGTGGACCTATGCACCACTTATCAAGCCATGCTGTGGCAGCGTCCCACATATAAAGTAGAGGAAGAGGGGCACGGATGTTAGCCCAGGGCCAGTCTTCCTCAGCAAAAAGAGGAGGATTGTCAACAGATGTTAGCCCAGGGCTAATCTTCCCCAACAACAACAAAAAAGAAATGGAGACTTTAAGGTAGAGAATCAGGTCAAGAGATCTGGCCTTAAACAGGACACAGGGCAGAAGCTGAGGGACATGTGGGATCAAAGGTGGGTTTTTGTTTTTCTTTTAAAGATGGGAATGGCTGTCTTTCCTTCACTCCTATATCCAATTCATTAGCAAGCCCTTTTAGGGTTTTCTCCTAAATAAATCCCAAACCTGTGCACCTCTCACCTTTTACCCAGATATCTCTCTGGTTCGAGCCATTATCATCCTCACTTGGACTAGTTCAGTAGTCTCCTAACTGGTTTCTCTGCTTCTGTTTTTATTTTGTTCCTGTCTTTTTGAAATCACACAGCAGTCAGAGTAAATCAAATCATGGCACCTGGAATAAATCCAAACTCTTGGTCCTGGCCTGTAAGATTGGATATGCTCAGGCTCATCTCCTACCTCATCTCATCCCATCTACCCGACTCGTCCCCTATGCTCCAGCTCCACACAGCTTCTTTCTGTTCTTTATTCCTGCCTCACTCACCAGTCCCAGTGCCTAGCAAGCTTCTTCCTAAATCTATGAATGACTGACTCCTTTTCATTATTCATGACTGTCACCTCATCCAAAACGGCTTCTCTGACCTTATCCTTCTCCCCCATCCTCAGTCCCTGTTTTGTCTTATTCATGGCTCTTATAATCTGAAATGACGTTGTTCATTTATTTGTTGATTACTTATATCTTCTTATTAAAAGTAAAGTCTGAGGGAAATTGGGTGAAGTTTATGGGATTATTATGTGTTATTGTGTTACGTATTATTGTACGTACATATTGCATGCGTGCATTATTTCTTAATAATAAGCATATGAATCTATAATTATCTAAAAATAATTTTTTTTTTAAAGTAAGTTCTGTGAGAACTGGGATTTTGTTTGCCTGTTAGGAGCGGCGTCTCCATGACCAGAACATGGTCTGGCATGCAGTGGGCACTAAATAAGTCTTATTAAATGCGTTGAGTTAATACATGACATATTTGGTCATATTTAAAAGAGGATAGGGGGCTTACAGACAACTTCGACAGATCCTGAGCGGAGGAAACTAGGGCTCATAGAGTCTAGCATTAGAATCCCCGTCCTAGGGCTAGGATCAGAATCCAGATCTCCAGAACTCTCTCCACTACCCCATGCTACCTCTCCATTAATGGAGTATGGGTCAGATGACCGAAGTAGTGATCAGCATTGTCTTAGGGGACGCTCAGTCATAGACCATCTTTGTAGTTTGCTATGATTACAACAACGCACGACCGATAGGACCATCACCTTCCACGTGAGTGTACTGATTCTCATAAACATGGACTAGGCCCGCCCTTTCCTTAACTTGCCAGAACGGGGAAGGAGGATGTGCGATAACCTAGAGGGTTCGTTAGCGGCCCAGGTCCTCTGCTGTGCAGTTGAGGTTTCAGGTTTCAATCCTCGCAGGACCACGAGACCTCACGGCGTGCACCGGCCTGCTGCCGCCTCCGCCTCCGCCTCCGCGCCCCAAGCAAAGCACCAGGCGAGAGACGATTTCAGACGCGCGGCCGCGCACTCCGCCTGCCCCAGACCGAGGTTGGGCGCCGCGGCGGAGGCTGCTTCTAGGCTGCGCTAGCTGGAAGCGCTGGGAGGCGGCGATCACAGCTGGGCCGGGACTTCCTTCCTCCACCGCAGGACAACAAAACAACCCGGCAGCAGGCGCGGAGCTCTTGGCAGCTGGCTGGGCAGCGATGGGCTCGCTGCTGAGCAGCGATAGCGGCAAATCCGCTCCCGCCTCGGCCACCCCGCGGGCCCTGGAGCGCAGGGGGGACCCCGAGCTGCCCGTCACGTCCTTCGACTGCTCCGTGTGCCTCGAGGTGTTGCACCAGCCTGTCCGGACCCGCTGTGGCCACGTGTAAGTGCTAGGGGAGCTGGTTTGCGCGCCCACCCCCAGGGAGGGGAGGGCGATGTTGGGGGAACCGAAGGCATGGCGGGGCGGGGGCCGGACGGTTCAGAAGTCAGCACTTGAGAGAAACCGCTGCGGGGAGAAACCTGGCCCCGTCGGGTGCGGGCCACGGGAAAAATGCCCAGTCGGAAGGTGACACAGGATTTCAGAAGGAGAAAACAGCAACAAGAGGGCCCTGCAGTCCCGCTAGAACTGCCTTCTTCCGAAGTCCAGGTGTGAAGCCCCTGGGGTGGGGATCCCAGGCGCGGGACCCGCAGAGAGCCAGGGCTGGCGAGGGTGGGCTTGGCGGGAGAACCAGCCCCCGCCTGAACACAAGGCAGTGGGCTCCCGCGGAGCACAGTTATCCCGCTGAACTCGGTTAACCGAGCGGTGCTTCCCTCTCCCCGCCCACCCGGATCGGTTTTGTTTTGCTGGCTGTGTGCACGTGTTCCAGAACGCTCACTGAGGCTCGTCTCTTGAGCAAACAAGAAACTATGCAAACTGTCCTTCCACCCCCACCTCCCTTTTCCTCCACCTCTTGGAGGGCTCAGCCCCCTCCAAGATCAAGTCTAACTGGAACGTCCAAGTGACTTTCTGTAGTCGTTAGAGTTTAACAACCTGTCGGGGTGGGGTCTGGGGCTTGAACGTTGGCACCAAGCCGGTGAATGTAGCCGTTTAAAACCCAGGCACAAAGGGACAGGAGGTTGCAGACTACCTGCCTTACGTACCACCTCCCCCAAATCGATAGAAAGTGGAGATAAAAATAACTGTCTTAAAAACCACGAACTGGTTTAACTAAAACTCGCTGTTAGCGCATGGCCGTGGTAGTTTCAAAGAGTTTAAAAACAAAATAACTATATAAAATGGGCACGTCCTTAATGTGTGCTTGAGTAACTAGTACAGTAGTGGGAGTTGGATCTGTGAGTTTGTGTTTTGTTTACTTAGAAGCTTTCTTTTCGTGAATGCATGGGTGTGTGACTGAGCGTGTGTGTGTGTGTGTGTGTGTAGGGGCGGGGTTGTATAGAGCAAGAGCGGAAGCCCACTTAATGTCTTCTTTGGACCGCCGACTAACTAATTTGAAGAAGCGCCAGGGCAATACCGCAATGGCTAGTAAGTGCTTGTGGCTTACCAGGAAAAAAGTACCGTGTTATAAATGCAAGTGCACAGAGTGTTTTCAAAAGGACTTAGGTGGTCCTGGATATCTGTAGCCTAGTGCCTGAAAAGCAGTTTTCACCCCTGAGAAGCCCAGCAGCGAGCCAGGGAGAAAAATCTGCAGCCCCCACAATGTTTAAATGAAGAGTGCCCTGAGCATTATTTTGTGGCTGTATTTTCAGGGCCTGCTGTTTCAGCTTTGTACTTTAAACTCGAGGCTAATTTATCCTCTGTCTGATTACCGATGTTTTTTTTTTCCAGCTGTCCAGATGTAGCTCATTGACATAATATCCCAAGGCCAATATGGAAGGCCAGATGTTGTTGTGTAACAGTATAAAACATATTGATTAGTTCAGGGCAATAGTAACCTCAGGATAACCACATTTAAATTTAATCTCTGTAAGCATTAACACTTTAAAGTTCTGCCACAGATGCACAGTGGGCATCAAGTTGAAGATTGCTTTTGCAGAACTGAATTGGGCAGCTTTGTGGTTGGAAATTGTTATCTGATTGAAGATTGTGTTCCGGGTTTGGATTTTGAATGCTGTAACTTACCTTTGCTGTGTTTTTGCTTCTGCTAAAGGATAATATAAATTTGCAAAATGTTAAATCTTTTGTTTAATCTTCATCTTTATTAAAGTGAATAGGAACCAGCAACTGGAAAAATAGTCATGAAGTAGCACAGCAAGGGCTGGACAAATTGCCTTCCCTCACTTCACTGTTCTTTGTTTTGACAAATCTATGTCCATTGTTCTGGCCGTGGGCAGAATTTCCATATTCCTCTTTTTGGCAAACTTACTTGGGCCCCTTCCACTTTGTAAATGTTAACTAGAGTCCCTTCTGCCCTGGAGATGGTGAGCACTGTAAATACCATTTGTACTTCCTAAATGAATTACTCTTTTCCATTGAACTTAAATTGGAAATGGAAGAAATGCAAATGAAACCTCTGTATTTTATCCCATATTGAAGCTAATTTCCAAACTTGTTGAACTAGGTTTTTATGCTAATTTCTGTTTATAAACCTATTTCAAATCAAGCAAATATAACAATGGCAACAATACCTTGAAGGAATAGGTATATAGCACTTCACAAATTGTATTGTGATGCAGTAGAAACAGTGAACTTGATGGAGAGCAGGATTTGAAATTCAACTCTGCCACTGATCAGCTGTGACCATCACATCGCTTAATCTCTTTGAATCTGCTTCTTCATTTGTAAAATAGGGAAATGGAAATTTTATGAGCATTTGAAATGTAAAAGTAGCCCATAATAAAGGCTCAAAACATAGTTTCTATTTCCTTCAAAGTCATTGCACAAAGCAAAAACCCATGAATGGGATTATTTCTTATTTCTGTATTTCTTTTGGAATAAAACTGGGCCACAAAAGATAGATCTGTGACATTTCCAAGGTGTCCTAGATAGCCTTACTTTTAGCTTAGTTCTTTTCCCTTTGGTGGACTTTAAGAAGTTCCATTTTAATGTTCTGTCATTTCAGATTGACTTTATTCATATTGCTGTATCAGTTGTCAAAATAGATTGGGGGAAAGTGAGCTGGGAAAGAGGGAGAATATAAGCTGAAGCTGTATAAATGAAACTGAAAGAGAGTCTGATTTACATTTAAAAGGAATATTCAAAGAAATTTGTTTTCCGATTGGATATGGTCTATACAGGGGAAGAAAAAAGTTGAAGACAACTCCCAAACGTGTGACAGAGATAAAGGGGCATGGTTTAGCTCAGGAGGAAGTTAATGAATTCGTGATTGGGCCTGTTGAATGTACAGTAGTCTGATAGGGAGATTCCAAATAGAAATATCCCAGAGGCACTGGGAGAGTGGGTTTGGGGAAAGAGGTCAGAGCTGCCGTGAAGGGAGTTATCTAAAAAGATTAAGAGGTTGAGAATGGTCCTAAGTACAAACTGGAGCATACATACTATAAGGTGCAAAGAGCCACATGTCCACTGAACTGAGTTGGATTAAGTTGCTCTAAGTCACAGAATTTGCCTAATTTTTTCAGTGAAACTTGAGGACAATTCTGAAGTGCTTTCAAGTAAATGTATTAAAAGGTTCCATTTGTGGTCAAGTATGAGCAGTGGAGCCTGCACCAAATTAGTGGTTCTCTGGGTCGAATCTGAGAGTTTCCTGATGCGTTTTAAACTGACCCAGAAATATACATCAGTGCTTTCGTTCTTTTTTTTTTAATTTTGGTATATTTTACTAAAAATTTTTTTTATTGAGGTGTAATTGACATATTATATTAGCTTTAGGTGTACAACATAATGAGTCTTTATTTGTGTATATTGTGAAGTGATCACCACAAAGTCTAGTTAACATCTGTCACCGTACATAGTTACAAAAAATTTTTTTTCTTGTGGTAAGAACTTTTAAGATCTACTCTCTTCACAACTTTAACATATGCAATACAGTATTATTAACTATAGTCACCATGCTGTACATTACATCCCTATGACTTATTTATAACTTGTAACTGGAAGTTTGTACCTTTTGATCCCCTTCACCCATTTCGCCCACCCCCCACAGTGCTTTCATTCTCACAGATGTGCAATCCCAAAGACTTCTTTTTTTTTTTTTTTTGGTGAGGAAGATTGGCCCTGAGCTAACATCTATTGCCAATCTTCCTCTTTTTGCTGAGGAAGATTAGCCCTGTGTCTTCCTCTATTTTCTATGTGGGATGCTGCCGCAGCATGGCTTGATGAGGGGTGTGTAGGTCTGCACCCGGGATCCAACCCTGCAAACCCCAGGTCGCCAAAGCAGAGCACACAAACCTAACCACTACGCCAGCAAGCCGGCCAAAGACTTCTTTTTTAACCTAGGATTAAAGACATGTATCCTATTATTTATTATAGATATTACCTACTTATGTATTATCTATTAGTGAGGGTTCTCCAGAGAAACAACCAATAAGATATTTATATGGAGAGAGAGCAATTGATTGATTTTAAGGAATTGGTTTACATTATTGAGGATAATCTCTTTACTTAAAGTCAACTGTTAACCACATCTATAAAATACCTTTATAGCAACACCTCGATAAGTGTTTGATCAAATAACTGAGTACTATAGCCTAGCCAAGTTGATACATAAGACTAACCATCACATCTATCAAACGAGTTTTTAAGGGTTATTAAAATCTGGTTATCATAAACAAAAATTAGATCATTATCAGGCTTTACTAGAAGACCCTTCTGAATTCTATTAAGAAGTCTGGCTGTTAGGCAACCATGGAGACATATACATGTTGCTCAAGCAGACACTAGGAATCCACACAACCACACAATTTTCTTTAAATTAAAATCGTCATTCATTTAGCTTCATCATTATCATTTTGGTTTGTTGTGGTTGTTTGGTTAGACCTACTGTGGTATGGGGTGCATTCATTTATTGATCCAGCAAACATCTCCTGCTCTGTGCTGAGCACATAGACATGAATGCCCTTCTCTTGGAGCTTGCATTCTCTTGAAGAAGACGGACAATAAACAAGATATGAGTGTTAAGTATATAGTTTGTTATATAGCAGTAGGTTAAGGTTTTAAAAATAAGGCAAAGAAATGGGATAGGAAGTATGTGGGGGAGTTATAATTTTAGGATATTTAGAGCAGTGTTTCTCAAATTAACTGTTGTAAAGAACCAGTGAGGTGTTTTTGTTTTAATTTCCAGCCCATCACAGACCAATAGTTTTGTAAAATAAAAAAAGTACTATGGAAAAATGAAATTTAAAAATACCAAAGATATATAAAATACAAGCCCTCATTATAAAAATTATTAGATTCAACAGGCACAAAATTACTCTGTCAGATTTCCACACAAGTTGCTAAATACTTCTCTCATTTTCTATACTGAATTAAGCATGAACTATTAATAAACAGGGCCTCATTTTGTGCAGCCTTGGTCTAAAAAAAAGTAGAGGGTGAGGAAGCTGGTTTGGCTGGAGCAAAGTGAGTGAGAGGCCATTGTATGGGCTGTGGGGGCATTAATAAGAAATTTGGCTTTTTTCTGAGAGAGGATTTTGAGCAGAGTCATGGCATGAGCTGATTTAAAAGGATGTCTCTGGCTGCTATGTTGAGAATACACTGTAGTGGAAAGAGCAGGATCAGGAGGGTGAGTTAGGAGGCCATTGTGATAATCCAGGTAAGAGAGACCAGGACCAGCATGGGAACACTGGAGATAGTGAGAATGGTAGGATTTTAGATATAGTTGAAGGTGCAGCTAACAAAATGGATTCAGTTTGGAGTGTGGGAGAAAGTGAGGAATCAAGGATGACTGCAAAGTGCGTGCTTGGCCTGAGCAAAGGGAAAAGATGGGAAAGACTGGAGAGGACTGATGACGATCAGGCTGAAGTCAGAAGTTCAGTTACTGACAAGTCAAGTTTGAGACAACCAGAAGGAGATGTTGAGTGGGCTATTGGATATCTGAGTCTGGAGTTCAGAGGAAGATCTGGGCTATAGATAAATAAAATTGGGAATCGTAAGCATATACTTGATATAAATCCATGGGACTGGATGGGCTCATCAAGGAGTAAGTACAGTTAGAAAAGAATAGAGGTCCAAGGACTGAGCACTGGTGCACACCAACATTTAGAAGCTGGGACATGAAAACCAGAAAAGCTGCAGCCAAAGGGGTGGGAAGGAAACCACCTGGTGTCCTGGGGGCCGAGTGAGTGCAAGAAGTATTTTTGAGGGAAGAGGGATGCGCTGAATCCAGTGCCTCTTAAAAGTCAAGTAGATGAAGACTGAGAATTGACCATTAGATTTCATAATGTGGAGGCTATTGGTGACCTTGAGAAGAACACTTTCAATGGAATGATGGACTCCAAAGCCTAATTGGAGTGGGTTCACGAGCAATCAGAGGAGCGCATTAGAGGCAGGGAGTATAGAAAGCCCTTTCATGGAGTTGAGAGGCAAAGAGAAGGAGAGAAATTGGGACAAAGCTGGAAGAAGTGTGATCAATTCTTCTCTAGAATGTTCTTTCTAGAGAAGAAGAATTTTGTATGCTGATGGAAGTGTGAACCAATAGTGAGGGAAAAATTGCTGCACAGGAGAAAGGAGAGAATTGCAGGAGCAATGCCCTTGAGGAGGGGAGAAGAGCTAGGATTTACAGTGGGGGCTTGGCCTTAGCTGGGAGAATGGACAGTTCATCCGTTTAACAGGATGTGGAGTATTAAATGGGCACAGATGCAGGTAGTTGAATTCAGGTAGTGGGAGTTTGTAGAAGTTCCCATCTCATTGCAAGTTATAATTGACATAACATATGTCCTGTGATTTGACTTGAAGACAAAACTTTGCAGTTTAAATATGAACCATCCATGCCCTTGATGCTAAAACAAATGTACATAGAACGTCTCCTGCTCCCAATGTACTTGGGTAAGTGTCACTTAAAATGGGATGACTGGCGTCTTTTGTACCATCAAGGTCCAAAGACTTTTTGAGAGCCATTGCACTAATAAAGGAATGCTACTTTCCATGTTGCCTCTGCTGTAAGGGCTGGCACTTAGTAGGGCTTATATATTAGTTGAGTTAAAGAATGACTCTAAAACAAAATGCAGTTTGGATGCTTTGGTGAACACCCCTCAAGTGGGAACAGTCACTCCATAGTGCCAGCCAACTGATGCTGTGCAGTTTGAATAATAGATGGGAGTTCTATGAGTTTTTGAACTCCATTCCTTTTATATGGTTAGTCGTCTGTGCCTGCATTACTGAGAATTTCAGAAAGATGTAATTAAGCCTCTGTCTGGTGGTTGGACTGCTCTGTGTTTACTTAGTAACATTAGGGTTGTCGTATGCAAATTAAATATTAGTGTTCTATTAAATTATGTATTCTCTAACAAACAGAACCTCAGTGATGTAGCAGATTGAGTTTTCCGCTGAGATTCTCCTTAGAACCTGGCTGCTGGTTCTTGAACCAGCCGCATTGCAGAATCTCAGGCCCCACCTCAAATCGACTGAATCAGAACCTGCATTTCAACAAGATGCCTGGGTGATTTATATCCACTTTAAAGTTGGAGAAGTATAGCCTTAGATAACCCTATTTAAGTGACAGTAAGATACAGTAAGTTGAGGACAGTGTTTGAGAGTTATTGAGAGGCACCCCTGTAAGATTTTCGCTTAAAAGAAATAAAATTTCCCTTAGGGCCCTAAATTTAAAATCAGCACATAATGGAGTATAGAGATATGCAGTCAATTTTTGGAGGCTGAAAGATTCCCAGGATGGACTTTGAGCGACATGTAATTGAATACATAAACACAAAGAGGAGGTCTTGAGGGGCAGTGGGGCAGTGTGGCTGGAGGGCCTGTGCTCTAAGAATAGCTGCACTTGGGCCTGTCCAGGCTGATCCATCATTGGTGAAGAGGGAGTGGGGTGTGTGTGTCTGGGTGTGTTTGTTGTCCTATATTGGAATGTTTTAGACTGAGACTTTTATCATCACTTTGAATAACAATAGGAACTCCTCTTATTCTATTTACATTTTCAAGCTCACCAAGCCAGCTCAGGATTTTAATTCAGCTTCATGTTGGCATACCCACAGTGAGGCAGCCTAATGTTGAGAACATAAATAAAAGGTTAGACCAGTCACATGTTGCTAATGGCTTCTTCCAAAACCACATTTAGGGACCACCTCTGGATACTTATTTTGCCTGTCTAGCCCTAGGCCCCACGGAGTCCCTCATGCATCCCTTTCCTCTTAGGGTTCAGTTTTACCTCTTAAGATTGGATCCATAATTTTAGCCAATGTCCTCAGCACCCCTTTCCCTATTCCCTCCAATCCTTTGCTGACCTCTTCATTACAAGAGTTTTATTGCTAACCACTTAATTTAGGGGAACAGAAAGGGGTTAATAAAATAACCAATGGGAGTGGGCTAATTAAGTTTCCAGCTGGTTTCAAAATTCTTAGAGTCATTATTTAATTCCTGACTGATTTCTTCAGGAGATGCAAACTCAACAGGGGTGAGGCAAGTGATGTAAATGAGTGTGGAGGGTGAGTGTCCCACAGGAAGAAGCACCAACCCGTGTGGCCACTCAGGAATGTGAGTCCAGAATTGCAGTTGACTAGCTTTTCAAGAGAAGCCAGAAATTTGGGTTTGTGTGTGAAATCTGATGTTAAAGCGATGGCAACTCATTCCGAATTTTTGAAAACATTGAACCAGTCTAAAAACAATGCAGTTGGCTTCCATCCTCACCCTCTTTCCATCTTTCACCTAAATTCTCCTCATCTCCTCGATTCTAGTCATGTCTTTTATAATTGCATCATTCTCAACCACCTTATGGAGGGGGAAGAGAGGCAGACAAACAGGCATCCCTCATCTCCTTAGGTTCATGACCATTTCCATCCCCTGGGTTCTTCTAGAAGGACATAGCACTCTTATTTATTAATGGGAACATTGGGCACTGCCCAGAAAATTCTCCTTTGGGCAATTCCTCATCTCTGATTTAGTTATTTCAATTTATTGACCATTTACTGAGTAGCTACTATGTGCCTGGGGCTGCACGGGAGGTAGGCCTACAAGATTCTGAATGGTTCTGTGCTGTATATATTTCTATGGTCTTCATGCAGTGTTGTTACTGACCTGTTGTCATGTGGCATTTTTGTTTTGTTGTGTTGTATTTTTCAGCTTTATTAAGGTGATACAGTACTATTGACACAAAGTGTACAGGTTGATGAATTTGGGTGATTGTATACAACCCTCTAACCACCAGCACAAACAAGATCTAGAACAGTCAGTTCCATTACTCTAAAAAGCTCCCTCAAATCCTTTGCAATCAATCACCTCCCCAAACCCCCGGCCCCAGGCAACCCCATCTGCTGTCTGTCACTAAGTTTTGGAATTATATTGTAAGTAGTCTTGTGTTCGACTTCTTTCACTTAGCATAATGGGTCATGTATTTGTTGTCATTTGGTATAAGTCTTTTTGCCTCTACTTCCAAAATAAATCCTAAATCTGCCTGTCCACTTACACTGTCAACTGCTACTCTGCTGGTCTAAGCCACCATCCTCTCTCGAACCAGCTCTTACGATGGACTTAAAACTGGGCTCATCGCTGTGGCTCTTGCACTTCCATAATCTGTTCTTTACACAGAAACCAGTGATCTGTATAATGTATTGCAAGTCATGTCACCTCCAGCTTAAAACCCTCCAATGCCTTCCCAACACTCTTAGCTCTGGCTTTATAGTTTGCCTCCTACCTACTTTACTCTCCCACACATCTCTGATTCCTCTCTCCCGGGGACTCTGTACGTTTCAACCACACTGGCTTTCTATACCTCAGCAGAATGGTTCCTATCTTGTGCACCTTTTGTTTTCAGCTTGGAAAACCATTCCCAGATCTTCCCAAGACTGGTGCCTTCAAATATTGTCTCAGGGACCACCCATCTGACTGCTTCCTCTGCCCCACCCACTCTATTTTTATTGGCAACTATTTTGTTCTTCGCAAAGTATTTATCATTTGCTGGTCTATTTGTTTACCTGCTTATTTCCTCTCTCCCCATTCCAGAACTCTGAGAGTGGAGACCTTAGGCACAGTTTCATCTCTTGCGTGTTGAACACTGCCTGGCAGTAATAAGCTGTTACTAAAAATTTCACCAGCAAATGTGTTGCTTGTATGGGTGGGTCTTGGGAGATTCGTGCAGATTTATGCATTTTCTCATAGTCTTCATTATAACCATGGAATAACTATTCTTGCTAAAAGCCACACAAAATAATTTAAAAGTTTTGTCTTTTCCCTCTTCAGCCTTTTATTATATTCCAAATCATTCTGTACTCTTTAAATTTATTTAAATAATCATAAATGCAATGTAATCTTTTCTTCACACTGAATTTGGATGCTCTTAAAAATATATTTTTAAAAATATTTTTCTCTTCAAATCACATCCTATTAAAAATTTCAGGTCTCTCATCCTCCTAACCTTTCCCTTCCTAATTTTCCAACTAAATTTTTCTCAGGCGTCAAGAAAACTTAAGTTATAGTAAAGTTAGACATGGTTAAGTAAAGAAATATTAATTAATAGCAGGTGATTAATTTTCCTCAACATTTTATTATGAAAAATTTCAAACATACAGCTAAGTTGAAAGAATTGTACAGTGAACACCCATATATCCACTACCTAGATTCTACAATTGTTAATTTTGCTATATTTGCTTTTGTCTTTCACTTTAACATGCACCTATCCATCCATCAGCCCATCTTATTTTTTGATGCATTTAATAGTAGGTTGCAAATATCAGCACACTCTATCCCTTCTCATATCAGCATGCATAATATTAACCAGATTTCAACATTTATGTTTTTTTAAAGGTAAATTACATATTTAGTGAAATGTGTAGATCTTAGGTATAACATCTACTGAGTTTTAACAGATGTTTAGCCCAAACTCCTATCAAGATGTAGAATATTTTCATTACACCCAAAAAGTTCCTTCATGCCCCTTCCCAACCAATCCCTGTCCATGTACCCTGATAGGCAACCATTGTTGTGATTTTTTTTTTTCTACCGTAGATCAATTTTGCCTATCCCAGAACCTCATATAAGTGGACTTATACAGGATGTGCTCTGTTCTCTTTCACTCAGTATGTCTTTGAGATTCATCCATGTTGTTGCATGTATCAGTAATTTGTTCTTTTTTATTGCTGTGTAGTATTCCATTTTAGGAATATGCCACAGTTTGTTTATTCATTTTCTTGTTGATGGACACCTGGGTTATTTCCATTTTGGGGCTATTATGAAAGCATTCCTTATGAATATTCTTGTACTAATGGACAAATGTTTTCATTTCTCTTGAGTAAATGCATGCATGGGCTTAGTACTGCAGGGCCAAGGGGTGCCTATGTGTTTTATTTTATAATAAACTACCAGACAGACCATTTATCCCAAGTGGCTGTATGTGATTAATTTTTTAAGAGAATCCTTTATTGTGTAGGTAACATGGTTATATGGTTCAAACTTAAAATTGGACAATTAAAATACCCTCTTTCTCCACATACCCCTTCTTTCAAGTTCCCATTTCTCCAAGAGGTAGGTGAATGTTCTTTCTTTATTCTTCTAAATAAAGGATAGATGTACAAACCTACAAGTGCTTATACTATATACATAGTTCTACACTTTGCTTTCTAAGAGCTTTTATCTTTGAGTTATCTTGTCTCTGTGCTTTGTTATATAGTTTATATATATATTCATTACCTAAACCTGAATAGCCCCATATGGATTCTAATTAGACAATTCATAAAGTGCTTGATCACTTGTATACTTTTAATGCTAATGTACTAAAGTGGGGATGTTAAATTCTCCAGCTCCCATGACTTGAATTTGATGACTGTACCTTTAAGGAGAGAATTTTAACCTCAGATCTTTTTGAACTAAGCAGTTCTGCAATCTAGTTTTGCGCCCCAGAAAGTGAGACTTAAGCTGCAGTGACATCCAATTCCTTTCCTTATTTGTAACACTTTTGAAAGTTGTCGTTTTTATATATCATAGCCGCTAAGTTCAGTCTGTTCCAAAACAACTTGGTCTTGATGTGTTTTCTCCATTTAATGATCACTTGTATTAAAAATAGTACAGCTAATTGACTGATCTACCAGGTTTGCAACTAATATTCTCACATAATGCAATAACACCTATATGTAACACCACTATACAGCTGTAGGGTGGTTATAGTGAGGGAATGGATAAAACATGCCTCAATTATGCTCCTTTTTGTGAAATCTACTGGGCATTTCCACTGTTGGAGTTACCAGTTGTAGTTACAGCAGCATGTGCATGACGCTTACAAAATGACAGCAGAAATGTATTCTGTATAAAGCCCGCTGGTTTATACATCGATGATCTTATCATTCTGCTGCTTCTGCTTGTCACTAGGAGGAATTGAGGCAATTTCAAAAAGACTGCAAACTTTAAACCCTTACCGAAACTGAGAATCAAAGCACTACTGTCTTCTGGCTGCGTGATCTTGTCAAGTTGTTGCCCCTCTCTGAACTTCAGTTTGCCATCAGTCACAGGAGAAGGCAGAGCAGCATTTTAGGATTTAGGATTTTAGCATTTAGGATTACTGTGAGGGCTATGAGATGATGTATATCAGTGCCCACCACAGGGCCTGGCACCAATATTAGCCTTCTGCTTGTGTTGGCATAAAATGCAAATAAGTTGTGAGAAAAGGGGGAAGACCTTTTAGTTGTCAAAAAACAGCACTATCTGCTTGCCCTGAATTACGTAAGCAAATAATTCATGTCTGAACCATAGGTGTTGTATTAGAAATGTGAATTATGAGTTGAGCATTTGGACCATTTGTAATAAACACCCTTCAAGACTAGAACCAACTCGTAGGGACTCAAAGAAATGCAAGGGCTGACTGTGCCTCAGAACTTACAATCGCCTGAGGCAGAGAGAAGTAAAACTACGGCAGAGGACTTAGGTCTCTTGATTCCGAAAGTATCGCTCTTTCCAACTGGGGCAGCTGTGGTGGTGAGAAGAAAGGTTACTGAATTTTGGACCAGAAAACCCCAGCTTCAGACTAACCAACGTCAGGCACTCTCTATAGATGTGACTTTGCAGAAGTAATTTAACCTCTGTGTACCTCAATTTCTTCCTCTATAAATAGAAATAATGATCTTTCTTTGAGGTTTATTAAGGTTAAATGAATTAAGGTATGTGGAAGTGTTTTTAAAATTTGTAAAAACCCAGTGTAACCAGTTTGAGACTGTAGCAAAATAAAAAGTTACTATGCAACAGTAAGAACAAAAACAGCTAGGAAAAAAGGGTAGGAACCTAGGCAGATCTGGGGGTTCTAAATAGAGTGGGACAGTCCCACCAAGCTGTTGCTGAATCAGTCTTTATGTCACTCAGTTTAGTATTCAACTTCAGAGAGAGGGTTGGCTTAGTCTGGCCGACGTGGGGCTCTCTCTCAGTCAGCAGGGGATTGTGGGCACTTTGATTGAGGTCCCAGGAGATTGTATCTGATATGAGGTTAGTTTCTGCAGAGCAAAATCAGAATGCTGTTGCAAGAAAAAGGGGAAATGGATGCCGGGCAGGCATAAACATCAAGCAAATGCCTCAGGAACAATGCAGACGTCAGCATCCTCTGTGTGCATATAAGAATTGTATAACAGAAGCAGAAGAGAGTACTTTTAAGAACCAGCAACGACTAATATAATGGGGAGTTCAGTTTGCGAAATTTCACAGAACTGTATAGCTATGATATATGAACTTTTCAGTACATATAGTATACCTAACTTTTAAAAAGCTTAACTTTTGCCATGTATTAATACTCCCAAATAGATAATTATATGCTGAGTACTTTAAGAGCTATCAGATCATGCTATCTAAATGCTCGTTTTTATTTCTGTGTGCACTTAGCCTTCAACAGCTCCTATAAATAGGTTAAGATTTTCTGTGAATTCTGTTGATTATGTTAAGATTTTATTATGATCATCTTTAAATAAATCAGAATATATTTCTTGATTTGGAGGATGTTCCTAATAGTGGTAATACTGATTAGATCATGTTCTGTATTGGGGGATGACTTTAAAATTATTTTATAAAGAATTATAATGTGTCTAGTATTTTTACCTCCTAGACTTGCTGCTGTTTTCTTATTTAACACACAAAATCCCGCAGAGGGAAGACCTATATTCCCAAAAAACATTAGATAAAATAGGATTAAAGAAAAGAAAGAACACAGTGGATATTCTTTGAGTTACAGTTTTAACTCTGTATATAGGAAGGCTATTTCATCACTTTGTCTGTGTACTTTCGTTTAAATGCGTGCGTGCATGTGGTGAGAATGTGTGACCCCAAAGAAGTCTTCCTGGGAAGGTAAGACTCTGGCAAGTGTAGGATGCAAATGGACCTTTAGTTTGGCAGTACAGCTCACAGTGTATGAGGTATCATTAAAATACATTTTACACACACCAACACATAGTGGTGGCTCCTTTATACCTTTTAAGGAAAGTGATGTATTCTTGGTTTGTTTCGGGTAGATTCTGCCGTTCCTGTATTGCTACCAGTCTAAAGAATAATAAGTGGACCTGTCCTTATTGCCGGGCGTATCTTCCTTCCGAAGGAGTTCCAGCAACTGATGTAGCCAAAAGAATGAAATCAGAGTACCAGAATTGCACCGAGTGTGACACCCTGGTATGTGACCCTTGCCTGTGCCTGTGATCACTGGCTTAGACCTCTGAGGAAATTGTTGTGCAGCTGATCGTCTCACCTGTGCCTTCAACCTCATCCTACCCCGCCTTTCTAAAATTTATTGTCTCGGCCTCTTCCCTTCCCTGTCTCCAATTTCGTGCGTGTAGGCTGCAGTAAAATTGTCACCTGACTCCAACAACCACCTAATTTTTCCCAAAAATGCTTTCATTGACAACACCTATTTCCTCTCCTGCCGTTACTCCTGTGACCCCCTGTTATGTGGCCTCCATTCCTGCCTCTCTCTTGCAGCCCACCAGTGAATAGCTTTATTATCAAATCCAGTGGCATAATTCCTCCCATATTATTCTGGACTCTGCAGTGTTTATCTCTGTTGATCACTTCCTCCTTGTTGCAGTTTTCCTTTTTGATACTGTACTGGCCTGATTAGATCATGTGTGAGGTCTTGGAGGCCATGTCAAAGATGCTAGATTTTCTCCTAAATGCAATAGTGAGTCATAGAAAAAGAGTAAGCTTTTGATCGGGTTTATATTTTTAAGATATCACTCTAGCATGTGCACGGTCAATGGTTTGGAGGGGGCAAAAGCAGGACTGGTGAAGCCGGTTAGGTGGCTGTTAGGATGGGTCAGGTAAGGAAGCTGGATTAGGGTGATAGCATTAGATCTGGAGTGAGAAGTTGTTTCAAGGTGTATTTAGGAGAGAGAATTGAAGGAAATTGGTAACTAACTGGATATGGGGGTGAGTGAGAATAAAGTGTCAAAAAAGACTCCCAGGTTTCTGATGTGAGTAGGTGACGTGTTAATATGGGGAGCGGATTTGGAGAAGAATCCGAGCTAGGTTTAGATATGTCAAGTTTGAACTGCTAAGGGGAGGATATTTAGATATACCAGTCTAGAGATCCAAAGAGAGATTATTTACTGAGGATCTGAATTTTTTTAGAGAACGTTTCTTGATTGTTAATCTAAATTATAGCCCGTTAATGCTTTCTCTTAGCACTCTGTGCTTTCCCTTTATAGTGCTTATCACCATTTGTCATTATGCTTTTATGATTTTTTAATTTAATGTCTATTATCCCCACCAGATTTAAGATTCCATGAGGGTAAGGACTGTGTCTGTTTTATTGGCAGCTGTGCACCCAGCACTTTGAAAAGTGACTGGCACATAGGAAATGCCCCTTGTATTGCTTTCTGAATGTTTATGTAAGACTCAGTAATCTGTTCATGGCTGACTGACTACAGAATTTATGCATGGTTTTAGGAGTCAGACATCCTGGGATCCAACACTAATTCTCTCACTTATTCTTTGTGATTTTGGGCAATTATTAATCTAAGTTTTTGTTTACCTCCTTGAAAAATGAGGAGAAAGGTAACGTTCATGTCACGGGCTAATTGTAAAGGTAAATGATAAAGCGTACGGCTTTTAGCACTGTCTGGAATGTTGTAAATGCTCAAAATCAATAGCGTTTTACATTCATAATAATAGATTATTGCTTATTTTTACTTTGATACTTTTTGTCACATATAAAATTCAACATGCACGAAATCAAACTCATCATATTATTCCATCATCCAGTTCTTTATCCCATCGTTGGTGTCTGTCAGAAACAAGAACATTCTCTCATTATCTTGGGTGGAAATCCCCTTCTTTTTTTCATCCGCTCATTTCTGATTATTCACAAGGATTTTGATTTTCCCTTTGAAATATTTCTTGTATCTATCTCTTCCTTTTCATGTTATCCCTCTTGCCAGGAGTACTGCCATTCCTTCTATAGCCATTTTAGACTCTACTTATTCTTCAGAGACCAGGCCACATCTCTATTCAATGAAGCCTGGCCTTTGTTTTCCAGTTCCCAATATCAAAGTTTCCTATGCAGTTGTCTATGTATCTTTTTTCCCCTCCATTAGATTATAAGCACCCTTACAGCAAGCACAGTGGCTTATATTTCTCCTGTCCTCTCTTACCATGTCTTACATAATTTTGTGTCCAGAGTAGATGCTGTATGAATTTATCAATTCATTTAGTCCCCAGATATAGTCCCCAAATTGCTAATTTATATGAGAAATGCTTCTCGTTGTTGATCAAGGAATACAAAGAGGAAGAAAGAAACTTTTAACAAAAGTCATAAAGAGATGAGGGAGCACTAATGTGCAAAGTTGGATGTTTAAGGTAAAACAGTCTGTTTTAAGACAGCTACCTAGAGTGGTCCTAGTTTTTACCTCTTTTAGATGGATATTTGTAAAGCAAAGATTTGTTTTTACTTTTCCACTTGATTTTATTTTTTATCTTTTGCTAAGCAATTATAACTGTTTCCTTGATATGGTAAGTTTCACGTTTGAGGTTTAATTTCCGTTGCTTGGGCGAATTGCAGAAGGGTGGGTCAGCCACCTTACCACGGCTATACAGAGCTTCCTTTAGCACACGATCGTTATCAGTTTCTAATGACACATTTAGTGGAATATGTGTTATTTAGCAACAGATCCCTTCTGGTTAGGATCTCTGAATGTATATCTGGAGGAATAAGGGCTCTTTATTCTGCCTTGATAAAAATGGACTGCAAGAGCTGTCTTTTATGTTTACTCTTAATGGGCCCATTAAGTATACTGTGTATTGTGAATTCATGTAATACTACTGGATATATTATTAAACCATGGTATTCATATCTTTCTGTGAGGCACAGGGTTTCTTTTTACTTACTCTGAACATCTGTAAAATCCTTCCATTTATACTTTTTCTCTCTCTTTGTTTTCCTTCTGTCTCTCTTTTTTTTTTCTTTCCTCCCTCTTGCTCTCTTTTTCCTCTCCCCATTTTGTCTCACTTCCTTCTTTCCGTCGCTGATTTAGGTAATGGCATGCAAAAACGTAAATTTGAGGTAATATACATCTTTTCACTCTCAAAAACATAGCTTTCTAGAAGAACCAAATTCAGAACTCAATATTTGGGTCTTCTAAGTGTTAAAGAAATTTTAAAGTAGTGTTATTCTTGAGAATGCCTTAACTTTGTTGTATTGTTGTCCTGAATGCATCCTTTTAATCAGTTGACCTCACACTACGAGCTTATTTGAAATAATGAAAGTCATAAATCTGGATCACATAAGACTTCATTGAGCCCCTTTCCAACAGTGAGTTTATTTTCAATTTGCTTTTATATAGGTTTGTCTCAGCGAAATGAGGGCACACATAAGAACTTGTCAGAAGTACATAGATAAGTATGGACCACTGCAAGAACTTGGGGAGACAGCAACAAGGTTTGTTTCAAACAGTAGAACTTAATGCTAAATTTGATATGCCTATAAAGAATTTAATGGGCTGGAAAGTTTAACATTTTTATTGTGAAAATATGTATGTAGTTCTATTTAGGCTCTTCATCATAATGCCTGTTATTGGTAATCATTTGTTAATAGCAATAATTATGAATGAATTTCACTCTCTTTACTTTAAAAATTTTGCATGGGGGAATCAACAGAAAACAGGAGAGACTGGGGAAACTTCCTCAGATAAGTTTGCATTAAGGAAGATCCAAAAATAGAATGCAGAACTGTTCAGTTTCTGCTAGCCTCTGTTTTCTGACTAATAGATTGCTGAAGGAAATCATGGTTTAGTGGTTATTCATCTTTACTTTTCCATCACCACCACTCAGTTTCCCAGCTCATTCCCTCTCATTTTGCTGGTTTCTCTTTAGAAGGTAGGAAGTGACATCTCGGGTTATGTATCTTAACAAGGAAGAACAGGCCTGAGGCAGGCATTCAGAATCCTGTACCTGCTTGGTGGGTAATCTTATACGGGGCTGGAGGAAGGATGGAGGTGGCTAATAGGTATAATGGGGGATATTGATCATTCACTTTTTTTTTCTTTAAAAAAAGAAAAGGAACAAATCTGGGTCTTTACTGCTCTCCTGATGGCTGGAGTAATTACAAAGTTTGGAGTCTCCCTGTACTGAAGAAATAAAGAAATGATTTGTCTTCTCCTGCATAGGCTGATGACTTTGAAACCATTAAATCTGCTTATAAACTCAGTTATCCAATAGTGATATTCAGTAGGAGTGTGATTTCTTTCTCTCTTCTGAAGGAGAATCTTGGTTCTGCTTCTTTTAAGAAAACATACTCAAAATATAGCTTAAATTTCCTAACCTGAAAGTTGAAATGATTGCCCCATTCCTTTTGTTTTACTAGAGATTGCTTTGCAAATGTACCTGTTATTATGGGATTAGTTTTATAGCATGGCATTATAAATTTTAAATGAGTTATTTTAGCTCTAAGCGGAGTATGGATTCTGTTATGTTGGCTACAAAGACCAATAGGAAGAAAGGATAACAAATGGGTTGAGAAAGTATGTGGGTTTGATTGCAAGGTTGATAGGCTTTATGGAAATTTAAAAATATGTGAAAGCTAATTTAAATCCTAATTTCTCCTGCTGCTTAGAATTAAATAATAAAGAAATAAAATAACAGAAAATGAGAAGGGTTGTTGGTTAATGAATCTTACAGGATAGATTAATATTTGCATTTAAGGTAGAAATCTTTGCTTTATAGAAGAACTTACTACACGATTCAGATTTTTAAAATTGTTATGCAGGGAGCTTGTCCAGAGTACAAGTCTTGGGGAAGAGAAAGTTATGTTTATAACAGAGAGTGAGCAAAAAATTCCCAGCCTCCATATTTTTCCTAAGAATTTAAGGCAGCACTATTCAATAGAAATATAATGCAAAAGACATATGTAATTTTAAATTTCCTAGTACCCACACGAAAAAGTAAAAAGAAACAGGTGAAATTAATATTTGATATATCTTAACTGAATATAGCCAAAATATGTCATTTGAACATGTAATCAATATAAAAATTTAGATATTTTACATTTTTTAAATATTAAGCCTTTGTCATTCAGTGTATATTTTATACTTCCAGCATATCTCAATTTGGATTAGCCACATTTCAAGTGCCAATAGACACATGTGGCTAACAGCTACCGTATTGGATGGCACAGATGTAAGGGACAGATACTCCTTATATAACACCTGTAGATATATATGCTAGTGGAGTTGGAGAAAAAATAACACCCAATTCAGATGTTACCTGAATTATGACAGGAAGGAAGAAAAATGAACAGAAAAAGTAACCCAGGGACAGCTGGGTGGTGTGAGTCACAGTTTCTCAGTTAATGGGTACTCAGGTTGCACTTTTTCCCAAAAAGAATAAAGTGCTTCCTGTGTGTTGTAACTGTTTCTCTGCCCTGTCCCTAGAAGGATACACATTTGCTTTTCTCATGAGAAAAAATTTAGGTACCAAGACCATTATCAGGATAGGAAAAATAATATCAAATCTGAAAGAATGAGGAATGGAAACTAGATTCACCTGGAAAATCGATTCATTCTATTTTTTACCTCCAGTTAAGTGCCAACAATTTTAGTAATACTTGTATTCTATGCCACTTCCAGGTGTGTATGTCCATTTTGTCAGAGGGAATTAGATGAAGACAACTTGCTGGATCATTGCATTACTCATCACAGATCAGAAAGGAGACCTGTGGTAAGGTTTTTTTTTATTATACATTTCTGCAATGTCTAAATTCAATATACATTAGAAATACATTTAATAGTCTTCTATTTATAGACATATGATAAAGGATAGTTTATGTCAAGGTAAGGGTAATTCTCTGACTATTAACAATATGAAAGTGTTGAGTTGAAACTGATAAGAATTACTAATGTGCAATCATTCTTTTATTTATGAAGTTAGACATCATCTCTTACAGATAATCATGGGCATAATCAACTAAGAAGATCTAAAATGCACAGTTAAGGTCTAACTAGTATACTAACCATGGTCACATCCTAAGTTAAAAACATTTTTTAATAATGCAAATAAGGTTATCATGACAATACACTAGAAATGAAAAGTAGGCAGTCATTCATCTTTATTAATCAGTCTAGTGTTTTATTTCCTAGTCTGAATATTTATCCATATGGTTGCACATTAAATATACGTATTGCTCATCATTTCCTAGGTCCATTGTGAATGCTGCCCTTTTTCTTTTCAACCTGGCATTTTAGTTCTACTTGGCAGTGTAGCTGTTATAATTTTAATTTTTGTATAGTTGTGAGAAAAAGCAGAATGATAATGGGTACATCATCATTTACTTAGCCATTTTACAATTTTTGAACACTTGGATCGTTGCCAGTTTTTAGGATTTGAATTCATATTCTTATATGTTTAAACTTTTCCTTCTATTGGATTTTTTCCTATGAGGAAATTCCTTAGATTGATATTTCTTTGACCAAGAGTACAAACTTTAATAACTCTTGAAATATGCTTCTAAAATGCCTTCCAAAAAGTTTGTCAATTTATATTTGTGTCAGCAATTTATGAGTAAACCACATTCACCTTAACTTGGCCAAGATTGGGTACATTTATTTTAAAATTGCCCACACTTGGGGCCAGCCGGTGGTGCAGCGGTTTAGTTCGCGCTTGGCAGCCCAGGGTTTGCGGGTTTGGATCCCGGGCGCCCGCAGACACACTGCCTGTCAGCCATGCCGTGGCGGCGTCCCATATAAAGTAAAGGAAGGTGGGCACAGATGTTAGCCCAGGGCCAGTCTTCCTCAGCAAAAAGAGGAGGATTAGCGACGGATGTTAGCTCAGGGCTGGTCTTCCTCACAAAATAAATAAAATAAAAAATAAAAAAAATTAAATTGCCCAGGCTTAACAATATATAATTATACCTTGAAGATTACTGTGAATTTTATTTTAGTTTTATGTTATATATGTACATGTATATGTGTGTGTGTGTGTACAAGTATTAAAACAAGTATATTAGATAGATAAATGATAGATAATAGACAGATGATAGATAGATAGATGATAGTCTTCACAACCACCCTGTGAGATAGGTATGATCATCATCCCCATTTTACAAATGATAAACTGAGGCTCAGAGTGGTTATTTAAGTCTTGCAAGGTAAGTAGCAGAGCTACAATCTGCACACAATAGTCTAGCCCCAGGGCCTGCATGGTGACTACCTGTGCTCTCTCTACTAGCGTGTTAAAGAGAAAAGCCCCACAGCACAGTCAAAGGTACTTATCTTATTGATCCTAATGGCTTAGGGGTTTGGTTCTTGGAATGGCTAGGTAGGAGCTTGATATGTGTTCAGGGAGCAAGGGAGATTGTCATGGGCTTTTCCTGTTCAAGTTGCTCTGTGGGAGGAACTGGGCTAAGGAGTTGTTTTATGATAGGTCCCTGGGGAGCCAGAGGAAGTCAGAAGAAAGGATTAGGATGGCATAATAATAACTACCATTTACTGAGTTCTAAGTGCCTCCTTGTCTCCTCCTAGCAACTCTATGAAGAAGGTATTATCAGCACATCCTGAGCCCTGACCAGTAGTGCCTGGGGTGCTGCTCTGGCTGGAGGAACACCAGGTGCTCTGGACCATGGTCTTGGGCTACATCATAGCAGCAGTTTAAGGCAGGCCACATACTAGCCCGGCCATTAGTACTATGTACCTGCAGAAGTCCAGTCCATGTGCTGCTCCGTTTGGCCATCAGATTGAAGGTGGCCCGTGGAATCTAGGCCTTCCATGATTTAGAGGTCATTGAAGAAAACCGACCTAAGGACAGAAATAAAGTAGAAAAGGTGGGATCAGATTGCCCATGGAATGTGGTAGTTAAAAGCCTAGGCTTTGGAGGAGATAAGCTTTGGTGCAAATCCCAGAAAATCCTATTAACCTCTCTGCCTCTGTTTCATCATTTGTAAAATGGGGATGATGATGATAATGATGCCTTTTTCACAAGGTAGTAGTAAATGAGCAGGTGATAATGGTACATTACTACCACTTTTGCAACTATATAAAATCAAGGCTAGTGGCGAGTTCTCAGAGGAAGCCATATACTCTCACAGTTGGGGAAACCAAGCTGGGAGGGGTGGGGGAGGTGAAGTGGTAAAATTTCACACGACCAGGATGCTATCATGACCTTGAGACAGGAGCAAATTGTTCAGAAAATCCATGGTTCTGTAACACACTAGGGTCGTTGAGAGGTGGTCACTGGAACAGAAGATCTTTAGGAGTCTGATGTTGGCAGTTCATTCTTGACTAGAAGCTCAAGACACATGTCACTCTGAAGGATCTAGAGCCATTAGAAGTCAGGATATATGCTCCGGTTATGAAAAGGGTAGAGGTAGATACAGTAGCATAGCTGGGATTCACATGCTTAGGGATCCCCACCGGGGACACATAGTTGAAAATGGTAGAAAACCTGGTTAGAAGTCCTGGATAAGGAGGGCTGAGCCCAAGGCTGATTCTGGATTGATGTGGAAGTTAGCAAGGAATTACTGCCTTAAAGGACTGGATTGCTGGGTTAGCCTGCAGATAAGATCAGTGACATCATCTGATTTTACCTGGTGTAGGAAGTTTCAGGGCAGTTAGAGACTTGGGCAAATGATTCCTCCTTCCAGATATAATTAGATAATTCAGAGATCACACTACAAGCAACTGGTCTTTTCTTTCTGAGTTGCTCAAGATAGTAGGTTGAGTTGCTGGGATAGTAGGTTAAGAACATCAGGGAGTTTGACTTTTCTCACATGCGGCCTTAACAGCCAACAGCTCCTTTTTGTCACACAATAATTACATTCTGCCATGTTTTATTTTTTTTTTGAAAAATTGTATCTATGGAATATTAGACTCAAAGGAGGCAAATGACACAAACAGCTTGATTCAGATTGAATTATGAGACCACTTCTGAGAGCAGTTTGGTATTTTATCATGTAAAGGGAAGATGTTTCAGCCCAAACCACACTTTTTCGCTCTCTTCTCTGCCCAGGGTCCTCTTTCTTTCACTGGTTGGCTTTTATTTATCCTTCAGAGCTCAGCTTAAACCTCACTTCCTCAGGAAGCCCTCCCTGACACCCAAATTAATTTCAGCTCTTGCTTTTCTCACCTCTTTTTTCCTAATTTACCACAATTTGTAATTGTATATTCATTTCACGTCTGTCTCTCCCTCTTAATGGCTAGGTTCATGAAGTCATGGAACTTAACTCCTTTGTTCAACCCTGCATGTCCAGTTCTTGGTGGAGAACCTAGCACACAGTAGGATGTAGTGATACGAAAAGAAGGATATTAAAGAAAAGCATAATTCCATTCACCCAGGTCCAAAGATTCCAGTAGTCTTTTATTTTCTGTCTTGCTCCAGAGATTCATTCTTTAAGGGAAGGGACAGGACTTCTACTGGTTTGGAACATAAACTGTGATGACTAGAGTCTGAGCCACTCGTCCCCACAGCAGTTTATTTCCATGGATCTTCAGAATATCTGTGACTTGACTGGGCTGTGGGAGCGTGCGTATGTGCATAGATGTTTTGGAAGGAAGAAAAATCTTCATTAGATTTGATTTCAAACTCCTACTAAATTAGATGTGCAATTTGGTACCTTAATTTTGGTTACATATTTGCCTGTAATTATTTTCAGTGCATGTCTCTCTTCTCTTCTTTCGGTATTGGATTCAGTAAACTTTAATTTTTTCCCCAGAGGGCATTTGCCATCATATAGAAAGTGTTCTATAATTGGCTCAGTTGCTGTGGAGGTTAATCTAAACCGCAGACAGAGCTGGGTGTCCATTGTAATAGACATTCCGAAGGATTGAAGTTGGTGGTAGCTTCTAATATGGTGGCTGTTTGCCCATTGCATTCACCATCAGATAAAGTCCATACTGAGATGAGCCAACATCTTTTGAATGTACACTATACAGTCATTGGTTCTTAATATGAGTAATATGGCCTGGGAGCATTAAGTAGAGAGAGATAATAAAGGATGAGCTGATGTTAGGAAATTGGCAACGTTAGGGAGAGGGTAGGTGAACACTCAGTTACTTAGGTAATGATCAGTCAGTCTCTCACTTACCATTTCCTTCTCCTTTCAATTTTTCCCCTCTCCTCCGTCAGGTCAAATCCCCCAATTTAAGAAACAAAAGAAATTTTGGAGTCGCATAGACTTTAGCCCATTGTTTTGCAGTGTCCTTCTGGTGGAGGGCTCTTTAGTCACACAACTAAATTTTATGTACACCAGAAGACTGAAGTCTCTACTAGTTCCTTATTAACATCAGACTAAAAACAAAAACTACTTTGCTTAAAATTCCAGGTTTTCTGTAGCTTTCTCCTCAACTAGACTAGAAGGTCCTTAATGGTAGGGTCAGGGCTTAGTCATCTTTGTTCCTCTGGCTCTTGGCATGGTGCCGTCAGAAACCACGTTAGGTGCTCAAATAAGTATCTGTCGAGTAGAACTGGTCCCAACTTAGTGTTGCAAACTCATCTCCCACCACCTCCTCCAACATGCCTAATCTTCAGCTTTGCTGAGCTATTTCCATTTCCTAAGCAGGCCCCATCCTTTTAGGATTTCCTGCCTTTCTCCACACTGATTCCATTGCCTGTGATGCGCCTCCCCTGACATGACTGGCTCATTCTTCAAGACTCACTTCAGTTACTAGAAACTTGGCTGAATCCTTTCCTGAGTTCTTGGGCAAAATTAATGATTCTCTTTTCAGGTCTTGAACAGTTGTCTGTTCATACGTTGAATATAGTACTTGTTATGCTGCATTGAAAGTATCTGCTTAAGTGATAATAATAGGAGCCATTTATTACACATGCCACGGACTCAGCTAATATAATGACTGAGCTTCATGATGTTAAATGATGTATTGTTTTAAGTCTACCAACAGCCCTGCAAAACAGAGATAATTCTCATTTTATAGGTTAAGATTAATTATCTGCCAAGGTTAAGTCAGTGAGAGGCCAGGATGAAATTGGAAATTATTTTCCTGGTACTGGGAATGCGAGGGTGAACAGGACACATGTAGTTTCTTCCCTCAGGGAGCCCCAGCTCTTCAAGGACAGGGATCAAACAGTAGTAAATATATGGCATTTATTAAATGCCTAATATATACCCGGCACATTAAGGACATTATTTCTAAATATCATAACTACTCTACAAGGTAAGTGGTGGTATCTTCATTTCACAGAAGAGGGAACTTATGTGCTAAAGGTCAGACAGCTAGTAAGAGCCGGTGCTAGGATGTGAACCCAAGCTCACTGACTTCGAAGGCCCTGCAACACAACCCTATCTTACTGGTTTCCATATTCCATGTGCCTAGCACATAGCAGAGGTGCAATAAAGAGTGTTGAATGAACACATTTCTATAACTACTGTTTTTTCTCCCACACCACAAAAAATTAATGTTGCTTTTCTGTTAAAATACTTCGTGGTCTCAGCTCTGTTCTCATTACTACATAGGGGTCTCAGATTAGATTAAGTGCTATTTTGGGATAGCCAGTGTTGCCAATTAACCAAGATAGTTAGAGCATTAGAGAATCATAGTGGTTATAAAGCAATAATAATTTAAATGATATAATTTTATTAAAAATAAGACATAAAGGGGCCGCCCGGTGGCGCAGCGGTTTAGTCCGCGCTTGGCAGCCCGGGGTTCGCGAGTTCGGATCCCGGGCGCCCACCGACGCACTGCCTGTCAGCCATGCCGTGGCGGCGTCCCATATAAAGTGGAGGGAGATGGGCACGGATGTTAGCCCAGGGCCAGTCTTCCTCAGCAAAAAGGGGAGGATTGGCAACAGATGTTAGCTCAGGGCTGGTCTTCCCCAGACATAAAGATTAATGGAGTAGAGCAAAATTCAGAAGTGGATTTATTTATAGAAATTGAGCATATTGAAACTGGGACCCCATAAAACAATAAGAAAAAAAAGAATTATATAAAGACCTCATTTAGATTTAAAGAAAAACATCATCCAAGGTGATAAATTAGACACTGTTAAAATATGAAAAGAACACTGGATTATCTATTAAAGCCTTAGATTCTGGTTCTGATACTTATAGTGGTATAAATTTAAGTTAATTCTTTTCCTCTCTGAAATTGGGTTCATCAACAAGATAAGGATAATAATTCATTGGGTTGTTGTGAGGATCAAATGAGAATACCACCTAATTTATACTTAGCACATACTTGGCACTCAGTAATGATTCTGCGTCTCATATTTTAGAAAGTGAATACATGAAGAAATAAAATTTTTAAAAAACATAGCTTAAAATGTAATAAAGTAGTACATGTTAAAAGAGTCATTTATGTTAGCCATTAGGGAAATGCAAATTAAAACCATGATAAGATACCACTACACACCTATCAAAATGACTAAAATAAAAAAATATCGACAGTACCAAATGCTGGCGAGAGTGAGGAAAAACTGGATAATTCACACATTGCTGGTCAGAATGTAAAATGATACAGCCACTCGAAAATAGTTTGGCAATTTTTTACAAAGTTAACCATAATACCATATGCCCCAGCAATCACACTCTTGGAAATTTATCCTAGAGAAAGGAAAACATGTTTATGAAACATCTGTACACAAATATTTGTTGTAGCTTTATTTGTAACAGCAAAATACTGGAAACAAATGTCCTTCAGAAGGTAAATGGATAAACAAACTGTGGTACATCCATACCATGGAATACTACTCAGCAACAAAAAGAAGGAACTATTGATGTATGCAATAAGATGGATGAATCTCAAAGTCATTGAGCTCAGTGAAAAAAGCCAATCTCAGAAGATTAAATACTGTATAATTCTATTTATATAACATTCTCAAAATGATGAAATTATAGAGGTAGAGAACAGATCAGTGGGTGCCAGGGTTAGGGAGAGAAGAGAAAGTGAAAGGGTAACACCAGAGAGCTCCTTTGCAGTGACAGAACACTTCTGTATCTTGAGTGTGTTGGTTATGTGAATCTATATGTGTGATAAAATTTCATAGACCTACACACACACACACACCCAAAAAATGAGTTCATGCAAAAACTGGTGAAATCTAAGTATGGTCTATAGTCTAGTTAATTGCCAGTTTCCTGGTTTTGATAATGTACTACAGTTATGTAAGATGTTACCATTTGGGGAAGCTGGGTGATAGGGACGTGGGACATTTCTGCATTATTTTTGCAATTTCATGTGAGTTTATAAATATTTCACAATGAAAAAGTTTTATTTCATGAGCCATTAATGGCTATTAAATTAGGTAAATACATGTAAATACTCATAACTGATGCTGGTGTGTTATAATCTTTATTGCTGGTAACAATAAAAAACTTCAGAAGAATAGATACTATGAACTGTAAATGTTCATAACCTTTGACCTACTCATCTCCATTTCTAGTCATTTATCCAAGGAAAATAATCCCCCAAAAGATAAACACTATTGATAATGTCATTTATAATAACAAAATATCCACATACAAAAAAACTTAAGGGAGCCGGCCCAGTGATGTAGCTGTTAAGTTCGCACATTCCACTTCAGCGGCCTGGGTTTTGCTGGTTTGGATCCTGGGCGCAGACCTACTCACCACTCATCAAGCCATTCTGAGGCAGTGTCCCACACAGAAGAACTAGAAAGACCTACAACTATGATATACAACTATGTACTGGGACTTTGGGGAGAAAAAAAAAAAAAGGCAGATTGGCATAACTCAGGGCCAAATTCCTCAAAAAAAAAAAACTTAAGTATCCCAAGAGGTAGGCAACTAATTAAGTAAATTATGGTACATCTACTAACTGTAATATTGTTTAAATAATAAATTGATAAATACCAAACAAATAGCTATACTGTTATATAAAGAAATGTGTTTGAAGAATAAATGCAATTTTATTTGTTTAATGTTGATTTAACATTTATGCAATTTTAAACCATAATACTGAAGTATGGCCAATAGATTCATAAAGTTAAAATTCGGGGCCAGCCTGATGACATAGTGGTTAAGTTTACATGCTCCGCTTTGGTGGCCCAGGGTTCACAGGTTCAGATCCTGGGCACGGACCTACACACCACTTATCAAGCCATGCTGTGGCAGGCGTCCCACATATAAAGTAGAGGAAGATGGGCACAGATGTTAGACCAGAGCCAATCTTCCTTAGCAAAAAGAGGAGGATTGGCAACAGATGTTAGCTCAGGGCTAGTCTTCCTCACAAAAAAAGTTAAAATTCACTTTGTTGAATGGTTATTTAATTTTTTAATTCTGACACTAATGATTATTTTAAATTCTTTCTTGAACTCTTTTAAACTCTTTTCTTGTTTACTTCCAGTTCTGTCCACTTTGCCGTTTACTACCTAATGAGAATCCAAACAGCTTCAATGGCAGTTTAATAAGACATTTGCAAGTCAATCACACTTTGTTTTATGATGATTTCATAGTAAGTATATTTTCTTACTTTCACACTGTTTTTATGTTGTTTGTGTTAAGTTTACCTTTTTAATCCAAGTGAATAAAATTATAGAGGAAAAAAATGTGTATGTAGCTGAAGTGTTAAGTATTAGCATTAAGTAAGAAATCATAAAAATATAGTGTTTTATAAATTTGACTATTAATATTAAAGTAATCTGCTTTAGACAAAATTATTTTTTGTGATCTATATAATTATCCATTGTATAAAGAGCCAAATTTCGCTTTTAAATTATTTTAATTTCTACTCTAGTCCCTCCCTACATATAGTTATAATTTTTATGAACCTGAAAACTTATATAGCTGAGATGAAATCACATCAGTAGTGAAATGGCTCAGAGTTTGTTTTGCATCCAATTGCTTTTTGACCGGCTATTAACAGATATGACATTACCAGTGTAGTAAGACACAAGGGCCTTATTTTTATTTTTATTTATTTATTTATTTATTTTTTTGCGAGGAAGACCAGCCCTGAGCTAACATCCACCGCCGATCCTCCTCTTTTTGCTGAGGAAGACTGGCCCTGGGCTAACATCCGTGCCCATCTTCCTCTACTTTATATGGGACGCCGCCACAGCATGGCTAACAAACAGTGCGTCCACGGGCACCCGGGATCCGAACCTGTGAACCCCGGGCTGCCAAGCGTGAACTAAACCGCTGCGCCACCAGTCGGCCCCCCAAGGGCCTTATTTTTAATTTAAATTCTAAAAAACACAAACTTATGTTTATTGAACTTTTATTTTCTTTGTGAAGAAGTCTAGCCCTGCGCTAGGGTCCGTTGTCAATCCTCCTCTTTTTGCTGAGGAAGATTGGCCCTGGGCTAACATCCATGCCCATCTTCCTCTAGTTTTATATGGGATGCTGCCACAGCATGGCTTGATAGGCCACGCCTTGGTCCACACCAGGGATCCGATCCTGCAAACCCCAGGCCGCCAGAAGTGGAGCGCGCGAACTTAACCGCTACACCACTGGGCCAGCCCCTATTGAATTTTTTAAACTTAGAAAAATTTATTATGAAAAATTTTAAACATATACAAAAGTGGACAGAATTGTATAATAAGCCCCATATAGCCATCACTGACCCATCAATAACTACCAACTCATGGCCAATCTCATTATAAAGACTTCTTTTAAGATGCAAGAAAAGTTAGGTATAATATGAATAGTCCTTTACTTATGACTATTTTCCCGCGATCAGAAATGAGAATAACAGGCAAAAAGTTACCGTAGCCTTTGTTGTGCTTTGGTCCATGTGTTGCCTTGTGAAGGTAATGTGTTGTCCTCTGAGTCCCTTTCAGCCTACTATGGGGTAAATCACTCGTAGCCATGTTCTGAAATAGAATATTTTATTGTTACCTTTATTTAAACATATGAAATGTTAAGGGCTAAATTTGAATTTGCATATAATTTCACATGATTTTGACTGTTTTCTTTTTATGCTATTTCAAGATAGAATTTAATCATTGTTAAGGATTGTCATTTGAAAATTTTCTCTTTGCTTTCTGCTCTGGCCCCTATGATTATCCACGTGCAACACAAGGAGCTTGGGTCCTGATCTGGGTTTAAGTAACAGCTCTGTCGCAACTGTATGACCTTGGGCAAATATTTAACCTCTGAGCCTCTGTTCATTTGTTAAGTGAGGAGACTAAAAGCACTTACTCATGAAAGCTATTGTGAGGATTAAATGAGATAATGCATGTAAAGTGATTTGCGCAATTTGGGCCCAGTTGTTAGGCAGATTGGAGAGTGAGAGAGAGTAAATGGGGAGTATAAGGACCACTTGAAGAATTGAACAAGCTATACCCCAGAGGCTTCATATTCTCTACTCCATCTCTCAAATAATGTCTTTCCTGGCCCCTAAAGCGCACAAGGTCTCAACAGCCTGGTTCTGGTCTGTGTGTTCTCATTTTTGACAATGTGTAGGAATTCCTCTTTATTTTAGCTCCATAAGATGTTCTAAAAGCCAGGCTGATTCCATACCTGTTCTGGCTATTCATTTTCAGTCCATTCTTGTCACGATCTTTCAGACAAAGTCTGATCCAGGGCAGGCCAGGAAGAAGTCACTTTCCCCACTCAAGACCATATTCTTGGATATGGAAGTGAAGTTGAAGCAATGTTCTTTGTTCTGATTTTCTGTTTCCTAAGCTACCAAGAACTATACAAGGCACTTTATGCAAATTATTTAGTTTATTCCTTGCAGCAACTTCTGTGAAATGAGTTCTGTACTGTTATCCTCACTTAGCTATGAATTATGTGAATCTCGAAGTTTAATAAATTGCCTAAGAACAAGCCACTATTTAGTCCAAATCTTGTGCTCTACTGTGCTTTATGGCTTTCCTCTGGATTTTGTTTATTTTCTTTTTTATGTTTTAAAATGCACTTCCAGTAGAGAGTTTACTTTTTTTTTAGTTTATTGGCGAAGAGGAGATGGGTTGCAGAGGATAGGGCTCTTAATAGTTTTTGTTTTATTTACAGAATGTGCTCATTTAAAGTTTTGAATTCCATTTTGACTATAGAGAGGCAAGGAGAAAGAGAGTTTTATATTCAGCAATAGATATTCAGTAGTACTGTTGGGATTGGTAAATCCTATGGGAATGTCTTAATTTTATTCCATATTACATTACTTGTTTATGTGGAGCATAGCGCTTTGACCAGGATTTGTAATGTTGACTACAAACTACTAGTTAGATCAGATAAAAACTTAAATTCCAAATCAAGACTACTATGGCAATGACTAGTTAATTGATAGGCAGTAAAAGAAAATAGAAAATACACTAGCCCCAAAGCAAAAGTCCTGGGTTCTGTGACAGTTTTTGTAGAAACTTGGACAGATCACTAAATTCAGGGCCTTAGTTTCCTGCAAAATGAGGGCATTGCATTGACTCTCATCCTCCAGTTTCTGAAAACTGTCGTCTCTGATTATATGTTTCTAATTATTTTTCTTTATTGTAGGATTTTAATATAATTGAAGAAGCTCTTATCCGAAGGGTCTTAGACCGCTCGCTTCTGGAATATGTGAATCACTCGAACACCACATAATTTTATTAAAAGGAAGGGAAAGGAGATCATGCAGTTGCACCATTTGTTAAGATGCTGCTTGAACGATTGAAGGGAAATGGTCAATGTTTGATGAGCAAAAATGTACAACACAGTTAAATGTTTGTCCATGTTTGTTGTTATATTGCATTTTAAAACTGCTTTCATTTTGATGGTTTAAATCTGTTTTACATTCTTGAGTTTCTTCGACACTCAACAACAAAATATAAGTCTCTTTCAGCCATTAATATATGGAAGAGAACATAAGGCTGGGTATGTAGGTGAAGGATCTTTATTTGCAAATTGGATGACACTGTGTGTAATGCTACATATTAATTACCATCATGGCTGAGCAAGATAACTAATCTTTGTTCTACATAAAAAGATGGAGAATGGAACAGAGTGTGGACATTCAAGGAAATAAAAAATCTGTTCCAGTGCTCATATTCTAATCTCTAATAGAATAACGTGAATAACCTCATATGAGAGTAGGAAAGGAAAATTTTGCAAGTCAACAAAGTCCATTTAACCAAATTGTATAAGGTATTACTGTAACAAAATAAATTTTGTGTTAGGAATGTATACTTAATTCTTTGACTTTTTATAACTATGCACACGTAAGAATTTAATATTTTTCAAAATTCGTAGCTATATACAGGCAATTTTTTAAGAACCATCAGCTGATATTTATGGTAGAAGTGTTCACATCCATAATTTTTAGTGGAAAAATCCTAAGGGCTTTGATTTTTTTTTTATCCTTTAGAAAAATTATAAAGTAAAACATAAATGCTGAAAACCAAATAGAAAACGTATAGCCTATTGCATTATTATAGGGAACTACTCTTTTAGAACTCTGCCAGCCACCGTGGATGTCTTCTGTGTGTCCTGTCACAGTTACCAATCCTCTTCCCCAACCCCACAAAAGTAGTCATTACATTGATTGCAATAGTGATCGCTTCTTTCCATTTCTTTATTATCACCCAAGTGTGTATCTCTACACACTATATTTTAATCTTATCCATTTAAAATTGTTTTATTAGATATATCTTCTACATCACTTTTTAATCTACAGGTTCCCCTTACTTTCATTTCCTTAAAATTTACCAGTTGAAGGACCTGGTCTTACGACCTGTAAAGTTTCCCACCATCTGTATTTTGCTGATTGCACGCTCATGGTGCAATTCAGCATGTTCCTCTCTTATCTGAGTATTGACACATGGATCCAGAGGTTTGAACAGGCTCAGGTTCAGTCCTTTTGGCAAGACTGCAGGTCATAGTGTGTTCTTTCATCAGAGGGCACATAATGTCTGATTCTCTCTTTTTGTGATATCAGCTGAAATTGATACTCAGTGCCTAGATCCATTCTGAGTTGGAGAATATTCTGTCATTTCTTTTTTCATTTATTAGTTGGAATATTTTTATAAAGAGATGTTTCCTTACATCTACTATTTGGTTAACCAGTGGTAAATTATGTATAGAAAAGGGAAAGTAAATATTTAAATTTTCCCTTTATTTACCAATTTTCAAGGTAATAGACTTGTTTCCTATCATCTTCCAGAGATCACTTTTTTTTTTAAGTGTTACGAACTCGTGGATTCAAACGTATTTGATAGGCTTTAATCCATTTCAAATATTACCTTATTAAAGCTCAGACTGTCCCATCTTTGGCCATTGGGAGCCTCATCAAGTTGATTCTGCGTCCTTTTGACACTACTCTGGCAGTCTTTAATAGCTTCTTTGCTGTTTCCTATGACTAGATATTCCAGGCTCAACTTGTATGTTTCCTGCCCCCAGACCTGAAATCAGCCATTTCTCTGAGAAGCCTGGTTACTTGCAGTGAGAAATGGTATTTCAAAACCATAATCAGGGCTCTAAAGATGCTCATTGCTATTAGTTGGTCATTGTTTCTAGCAGAGAGCTAGGAAATATCTGTTTTTTTTTTTTCTTTTTTCTCCCCAAAGCCCCAGTACATAGCTGTGTATCATAGTTGTAGAGTTGTAGCTCTTCCATGTGGGACACTGCCCCAGCACGGCTTGAGGAGCAGCAAGCAGGTCCGTGCCCAGGATCCGAACCAGCGAACCCCAGGCCACTGAAGCAGAAAGCGTGAATTTAACCGCTATGCCACCTGGCTGGCCTCGGAAAATATCTATTTTTTTTTTAAGGATAAAACATTTTATGAATTTATTTTGATACTTCCAACTCAAACTAAGTACTACAGGGTTTTTACTTAATCCTTTCTATTACAACTTGATCTCCATTTTTTGCTATATTGATAATCCTGGTTTTCAAGGACACAGGGCATGATAAAATTAGAGTGTCCCACAATTATTCATTTCCTTTATCTACCTTATACATGCAATAGTCTTAGAATAACAAGACAATACGACTACCACCAATGTGATAACCAAAACAGTTAAAAATGTTTCCATTTGCTCTCCCCATTCTCCCTCTTTTTTTAAAAGTCATACTATATCAACGTTTTCAGAACATATTGGTATAACATACTATACTCTCTTCCTTCTATCTCCCATTTAGTCTTAGTTCTTCCAGTAATATATTCAGTGCTTACCACCAGTCCTTATTTGATGGCTGTGACTGTTTTTCATATCTTGCTTTTTAATGATGAATCTAGGACATAGAATAATGTTTTCTTCTTGAAAGTAAGTAAAGAAGCTATAAAGACAGTGATATCAGCTCCTGAGGATAAAATGTTATTTGGCTGTTATTTAGCTTTTTAATTGTAATCATTTGTAAGCTTCTTTGTTCCTTACACATAAATGTAGTCATAATCATGGTGCCCAAAATTTTCTATAATAAATTATCCATTACTTCTTTAAAGTCTTGCTTACTATTCTGCCATCCAGTTCAAGGTAATTAGAAAAACATAAAACCCGATGAAATCTAGAAGGCCTTATTTCTGCCCTTTTAGATATTGGTTTCAAGCTTGCTTTTCACAGCTGCAAACAAGTAACTACAGGGGCTGGCCCAGTGGCGTAGTGGTTAAGTTCACATGCTCTGCTTTGGTGGCCCAGGGTTCGCGGGTTCGGATTCTGGATGCAGACCTATGCACTGCTTATTAAGCCATGCTGTGGCAGGCGTCCCACATATAAAGTAGAGGAAGATGGGCATAGATGTTAGCCCAGGGCTAATCTTCCTCACCAAGAAAAACAAAACAAATAACAACAGATTTTTAGTTTCACGACCTCTCTTCCTCCAATTTGGATGGATCATTCAATAAAGCAAAACCTGTTGAACAACAAGTGTGAAAGGAGAGGAATTTTTCACAGGTAAATCACACTGAAAATCTATTCCCTGAAAAATAAAAGAAGATATTTCTGAGCATTAGTACTGACTATCCAGAAAATAAATCTTCATTAATTCAGAGCAATACAAAAGGTATCTTTAAATATGTAAAACTTGAAAAAATTTCAAAACTTTAAAAACTATATTTTAAGTAAAGCTTTAAGTCACCTGCCATCATTGACCTCAGTGCAACAATTCTGCATCTTGTCCCCAGATTCCTCTTATGATAATTTTGCCACCTACAGGACAAATTAAGTGCTGGCCACCTGAATTATTTTGCCTTTTGAATTATTTTGAGTTCTAAAATGGTGAAGTGCAAATATTCATTGTTTCACTGTGCCTTTAACCTTTTAGAAAAAGGAATTTATACTTCATAGTTTTAAAAATGAAAACGAATATTTGAAGCTGTTGACTACTAAGAAAAAGTTTCACTCTCTTTAAGGTGCCTCAAGATGCAACTTTTTCAAGGCCTTATAGGGAAAAAACTGATTCACATGTTATTCTTCAAAAGCTAAATTCTTCTAATCCTGCAAAAACCTATGGAGATTTTCCTTCCATGTTTTTTTCACCCAACTTTCTAAACTGTAGGTTGAAAAATTGGATTGCGAATCTATGGTAAGGATAATTCCAGGTCAGATCTTCTAAAAGATCCTGGCTCCAGTGATGTTGCTTCATTACTTTTACTGAGTGCTAAGCGTCTTTCATTCTGAAGTGACCTTACTCCAGTTATTGAATGTTTGTCATATAATTTGTACATTCAAGCATTGAAGTTATTTTAAAAAGTCACTAAGAGATTCATTCTTTTATTATTCAACTGCAAAAAAAATCTGTATAATGATCAGAATTTAAAGTGTACAATTTTTTTTCTTCTGTAAATATGTACTGTGAGAAATAAAGAATGGCAGGACCATTGCTTTCATTAAAATCTGTACTGTGTCTATTCTTCAATATTGATCTTGATAATTTTTTACACAAACCTAATATGCTTTTAAAATTGTCATCATTCGGCAATATCTATCACAAAAATATACCTTCATTTAGGTCAGTAGTTCTCAACGGAGGGCAATTTTGCCTCCCAAGAGACATTTGGCAATGTCTAGAGACATTTTTGGTTGTCGTAAGTGGGGTATGCTGTTGGTCAGGGATGTGGGTAGAGGCCAGGGATGCTGCTCAACATTCTGCAATGCACAGGACAGCCCGTCACAACAAAGAATTACCTTGCCCCAAATGTCAGCAGTGCTGAGGTTTAGAAACCGTGATTTAGGCCAAGGTAACGCTGAGCACCAAAGAGTTAATTTTTGGTTCTACTTCCAAGGGGGCTTTATTGAAATTTAAAAAGGAAGAGGTAGCTTAACTCTGTATATCCTATTCTCTGCTAAATACATGCTAAGTTTTGGGTGGCTATAGCTGTTATGTGTCCCTGATATGCTCAAACAGGATATGCTCAAACATATGAAAGCTTTTTGGACTTTTCACAAGAGGTACAGGCCAGGTACAGGTGTTATTGACATGACCTCTGATGACTCTGTTTGCTAAGTGACATCCTAAAAGATAGAGGGAACCCAGGATGGGTTGGGAAGACTTACCTTTATCAGCTGGGGGATCTTTATTGGAGTAAATAAGACTATTAGAGAGGGACACCTAAGTTTGAGTTTTATCTATTAAGAAATGTTTGTTTTATCTTATTATTGGAAAATTATCTGGTATTTTAATCCTGCAGGTTTCAGAGGCAACCATGCATGGGTCATGGTTAATGTTAATCATTGCCCCAAAGGAGCCATTTAAGAGGTCCAGTGAAGGTGAACCACAAGGAGAGATTGGTCGAGACAGATTAGGTCATGCTGCAATTACAAACAAGCCCCGAACCCAGCGCTCACCAGGTCTACTGTGGAGCTGGCTATTTTCCAGGCAGCTGTTCTCCAGAATTCCAAATTACTTTGATCTCCTGGTATTTGTGTATCACCATGTGCTTCCCTGCTCACCTGTCACCACAGTGGGCTGGAGAGTTGTTTACACAGGTCATTTCTGCTCACATTTCATTTGCCAAGGCAAATTGCATGGCCTTACGTAATTTCAAGGTATCGGGAAGTGCAATCTTCTCAGGTAGAAGAGAACTGGAGATTGGGACATAATAGTAATACCAACCACGGAGGTACAAACCAGGAAGAATTGACAGAGAAGGGGACGTCCTTGGGGTAAACACATTAAAGATATATGTATGGAAAGGAGGAGCCAAAAGTCAGAATGAGACTAGCTTTTTTGTTTGTTTCTTAAGAATTTTTTTTTATTGATGTCATAATAGTTTATAACATTGTGAAATTTTGGTTGTACATTATTGTTTGTCAGTCACCATATAAATGTGTCCCATCACCCCTTGTGCCCAACCCCCAACCTCCTTCCCCTTGGTAACCACCAAACTCTTCTCTCTGCCCGTGTGTTGGTTTATCTTCCACATATGAGTGAAATCATGTGGTGTTTCTCTTTGGCTTATTTCACTTAACATAGTACCCTCCAGGTCCATCCATGTTGTTAGCAAATGGGACAATTTTGTCTTTTTTTATGGCTGAGTGTTATTCCATTGTATGTATATACCACATCTTCTTTAACCAATCATTGGTCGAGGGACACTTGGGTTGCTTCCACTTCTTGGCTATAGTGAATAATGCTGCAATGAACATAGGGGTGCATAAGCCTCTTTGGATTGTTGATTTCAGGATCTTTGGATAAATACCCAGTAGTGGGATAGGTGGATCATAAGGTATTTCTATTTTTAATTTTTTGAGGAATCTCCGTACTGTTTTCCATAGGAGCTGCACCAGTTTGCATTCCCACCAGTGGTGAATTAGGGTTCCCATTTTTCCACAACCTCTCCAACATTTGTTATTTTTTTGTCTTGGTGATTACAGCCATTCTAATGGGTGTAAGGTGATATCTTAGTGTAGTTTTGATTTGCATTTCCCTGATGATTAGTAATGTTGAACATCTTTTCATGTGGCTATTGGCCATCTGTATATCTTCCTTGGAAAAATATCTGTTCATATCTTCTGCCCATTTTCTGATCAGGTTGTTTGTTTTTTTGCTGTTCAGTTGTGTGAGTTCTTTATATATTATGGAAATTAACCCCTTGTCGGATATATGATTTGCAAATATTTTCTTCCAGTTGGTGTGTTGTCTTTTCATTTTGGTCCTGGTTCCATTTGCCTTGCAGAAGCTCTTTAATCTGATGAAGTCCCACTTGTTTATTTTTTCTTTTGTTTCCCTTGTCTGAGTAGACATGGAATTCAAAAAGATCCCTCTATGACTGATGTCAAAGAGTGTACTGTCCATGTTTTCTTCCATGAGTTATATAGTTTCAGGTCTTATCTTCAAGTCTTGGATCCATTTTGAGTTTATTTTTGTGTATGGTGAAAGAAAATAGTCTACTTTCATTCTTTTGCATGTGGCTGTCCTGTTTTCCCAGCACCGTTTATTGAAGAGACTTTCCTTTCTCCATTGTATGTTCTTAGCTCCTTTGTTGAAGAGTAGCTGTCTATAGATGTGTGGTTTTATTTCTGGGTTTTCAATTCTGTACCATTGATCAGTGTGTCTGTTTTTGTACAATTACCATCCTGTTTTAATTATTATAGCTTTGTAGTATATTTTGAAGTCAGAGATTGTGATGCCTCCAGCTTTGTTCTTTTTTCTCAGGATTGCTTTAGCTATTTGGGGTCTTTTGTTGCCCCATATAAATTTTAGCTTTCTTTGTTCTATTTCCGTGAAGAATGTCATTGGGATTCTGACTGGGATTGAATTGAATCTGTAGATTGCTTTAGGTAATATGGATATTTTAACTATGTTTATTCTTCCAATCCATGTGCACGGGATATCGTTCCATTTCTTTATGTCATCATCGATTTCTTTCAATAATGTCTTATAGTTTTCATTGTATAGGTCTTTCACCTGATTGGTTAAATTTATTCCTAGATATTTTATTTTTTTTGTTGTTGTGATTGTAAATGGGAGTGTCTTTTTAAGTTCTCTTGCTGAGTATAGAAATGCAACTGATTTTTGTAATTTGATTTTGTACCTCACAACTTTGCTGTAGTTGATTATTTCTAATAGTTTTCCAATGGAGTCTTTAGGGTTTTCTATATATAAAATCATGTCATCTGCAAACAGCAAGAGTTTCACTTCTTTGTTACCTGTTTGGATTCCTTTTATTCCTTTTTCTTGCCTAATTGCTCTGGCCAAAACCTCCAGTGCTATGTTGAATAAGAGTGATGAGAGTGGGCACCCTTGTCTTGTTCCTGTTCTCAGAGGAATGGCTTTCAGTTTTTCCCCATTGAGTATGATGTTGGCTTTGGTTTTGTCATATATGGCCTTTATTATGTTGAGGTTCTTTCCTTCTATAGCCATTTTGTTGAGAGTTTTTATCATAAATGGATGTTGGATCTTGTCAAATGCTTTCTCAGCATCTATTTAGATGATCATGTGGTTTTTATTCCTCATTCTGTTAATGTGGTGTATCATGTTGATTGATTTGCGGATGTTGGACCATCCCTGTATCCATGGTATAAATCCCACTTGGTCATGGTGTATGATCTTTTTAATGTATTGCTGTATTCAGTTTGCCAATATTTTGTTGAGGGTTTTTGCGTCTATCTTCATCAGTGATATTGGCCTGTAATTTTCCTTCTTTGTATTGTCCTTGTCTTGCTTTGGTATCAGGTTGATGTTGGCCTCATAGAATGTGTTAAGAAGTGTTCCATCTTCCTCTGTTTTTTGGAATAGTTTGGGAAGAATAGGTATTAAATCTTCTTTGAATGTTTGATAAAATTCTCCAGAGAAGCCTTCTGGTCCTGGACTTTTATTTTTTGGGAGGTTTTTGATTAGTGTTTCAACCTCTTTACTTGTGATTGGTCTGTTCAGATTCTCTACTTCTTCTTGATTCAGTTTTGGGAAGTTGGATGAATCTAAGAATTTATCCATTTCCTCTAGATTGTCCGATTTGTTGGCTTAAAGTTTTTCATAGTATTCTCTTATAATCCTTTGTATATCTGTGGTATCCATTGTAACTTCTCCTCTTTCATTTCTAATTTTATTTATTTGAGCTTCCTCTCTTTTTTCCTTAGTGAGTTTGGCAAAGGGTTTGCCAGTTTTGTTTATCTTCTCAAAGAACCAGCTCTTTGTTTCATTGATCCTTTCTACTGATTTTTGGGTTTCAATTTCATTTACTTCTGCTCTAATTTTCATTATTTCCCTCCTTCTACTGACTTTGGGTTTTGTTTGTTCTTCTTTTTCTAACTGTGTTAGGTGTAGGTTAAGGTTGCTTATTTGGGATTTCTCTTGTTTGTTATGGTGAGCCTGTATTGCTATAAGTTTCCTTCTCAGGACTGCTTTTGCTGCATCCCATATGAGCTGGTATCATTTTCATTTGTCTCCAGACATTTTTTGATTTCTCCTTTAATTTCTTCAATGATCCATTGGTTGTTCAGTAGCATGTTGTTCAGTCTCCACATCTTTGTCACTTTCCCAGTTTTTTCCTTGTAGTTGATTTCTAGTTTCATAGCATTATGGTTGGTGAAGATGCTTGTTATGATTTCAATATTCTTAAATTTATAGAGGCTTGCCTTGTTTCCCAACATATGGTCTATCCTTGAGAATGTTCCATGCGCACTTGAGAAGAATGTGTAATCTGCTGTGTTTGGATGGAGTGCTCTCTCTATATATATCTATTAAGTCCATCTTGTCTAGTTTTTTGTTTAAGTCCACTATTTCCTTATTGACTTTCTGTGTGGAAGATCTATCCATTCATGTAAGTGGGGTGTTAAGATCCCCTACTATTATTGTGTTGTTGTTAATATCTCCTTTTGGGTTTGTTAATAGTTGCTTTATGCACTTTGGTGCTCCTGTGTTGGGTGCATATATATTTATAAGTGATATGTCTTCTTGGTGGAGTGTTCCTTTTATCATTACATATCACTCCTTTTTGTCTCTCATTACCTGTTTTATCTTGAAGTCTACTTTGTCTGATACAAGTATGGCAACACCTGCTTTCTTTTGTTTACCATTTGCTTGGAGTATTATCTTCCATCTTTTCACTCTGAGCCTGTGTTTGTATTTAGAGCTGAGATGTGTTTCCTGGAGGCAGCATATTGTTGGATCTTGTTTGTTAATCCATCCCGCCATTCTGTGTCTTTTGATTGGAGAATTCAGTCCATTTACATTCAGAGTGATTATTGATATCTGAGAGCTTAATGTGGCTATTTTATGGTTTGTTTTCCAATTCTTTTGCATTTCCTTTGTTTCTCGTCCCATGTGTTTTGGACTACCAGTTCAGTTTGGTAGTTCTGTATGATGGTTTTCTTAGTTTTCTCTTTATTTATCGTATGTATCTCTGTTCTGATTATTTGTTTAGTGGTTACCATGAGGTTTGTATACAACATCTCGTCGATGAGATAGTCTATTTTCTGATGGCCTCTTATTTCCTTAGACTAAGTCGATTCCCTCACTTTCCTCTTCCCCTTCTAAGTTATTATTGTCACAACTTATTCCATCTTGTGTTGTGAGTTTGTGTTTAAAGTGATGAGGTTATATTTATTTTTGGTGTTTTCTTTCCCTTAATCTTTGGTGTTATAATTAAGTGTTTGCTAACCTACTCTGATAGAGAGCTGCAATTTTTCTGATTTGTCTACCTATTTTTATCCCTGCTCAAAGCTTTGTATCCCCTTTCTCTCTTTTTTTTTTTTTCCCAGGCATGAGGGCCTTTTGGGCATTTCTTGTACTGGGGGTCTTGTAGCAGTTAACTCCCTTAGCTTTTGTTTATCTGGGAAAGTTAATATTTCTCCATCATATCTGAAGGATATTTTCACTGGATAGAGTATTCTTGGCTGAAAGTTTTTGTCTTTCAGAATTTTGAATATATCATTCCAGTCTCTCCTAGCCTGTAGAGTTTCTGTTGAGAAATCTGCTGAAAGCCTGATGGGAATTCCTTTGTATGTTATTTTATTATTTTGTCTAGCTTTCCTATTCTATGCCTTGGAGAGGGTCTTTTCATATTGCTATATTTAGGAGATCTATTGACTTCATTCACTGGTATTTCCAGTTCATTCCCCAGGTTTGGGAAGTTCTCAGCTATTATTTCTTTGAACAGCTCTCTGCTCCTTTTTCCCTCTCTTCTCCCTCTGGAATACCTATAATCCTTATGCTGCATTCCCTAACTGAGTCAGATATTTCTCGGAGAATTTCTTCATTTCTTTTTATTCTTAGTTCTCTGTCCTCCTCTATCTGGAGCATTTCTGCACTCCTATCCTCAATAGTGCTAATTCTTTCCTCCATATTGTCAACTCTGTTATTTAAAGATTCCAGATTTTCCCTTATCTCCTCCATTATGTTTTACATCTCCAACATTTCTGATTCGTTTTTCCGTATGGTTTCACTTTCTTTTGTGAAGAAATTCCTGGTATCATTGAATTGTGTATCTGTATTTTCTTGTAATTTGTTGAGCTTTTTTATGACAGCTATTTTGAATTCTCTGTCCTTTAGGTTATAAATTTCTGTGCATTCAGGATTGATTTCTAGGTGCTTGTCATTTTCCTTCTGGTCAGGAGATTTAATATATTTTTGCATAGTGCTTGAAGGAGTGGGCTTATTTTTCCTCATTCTGAAGATATCTGGTAGCAGCTTTCACCTGCCACCACTGGGTGGGGGACAAGAGCTGTGTGTTCCAAGCCCACCATGATTTGCAGGTGCTCTGGCCAACCAGTTGTGCTGGAGCTCTGGGCAGGGGGAGGGGTCTTTCTTTTGCCTACCTGATCCCGGGGGCTTCTCACTCTTCCCTTATTATCTGGTCTCCTGGGGTGCTAGCTTGAGGAAGGCACCCCCGCAACAATTCAGTCCTCTCCATCTGGGAATTCCCCACAGGTTCTGAGAGTTCTTGGAGAGTGACGGTTTTCCTGCAGAGGGCTGCCCCTCCCTCCTCTCTCTCTGAGAGCTGTGTGGTTCTGAAAGGGACAGGCTCTTTCTTTCACCTGCCTGGTCCCACGGGCTTCTCATTCTTCCCTATGTGTTCTCCTGGGGTGCTAGCTTGATGAAGACACCCGCGCAACAGTTCAGTCACCTCTGTATGGGAATTTCCCACAGGCTGTGAGAAAACTTGGAGAGCTACAGTTTTCCCACAGAGGGCTGCCCCTCTCCACTCTCAGAGAGCCACAAGGTCCTGGTCCCTGGGTCATTGGGGAGGGAGAGGAGTTCTCCTTACCTTGTTCCCCTTCCTCTAGGGGTACCAGCACCTCCACCTTCAGATGTAAGACTGCATGGGCCTCTCAGACGTCTTTTGTGTTGTGTGAATGTCCTCTGTTGGTATTTGAATGTCCTCTTTGTTGTATCTTAGGAAGGGAGAGTCTACAGGGGAAAGCTCACTCCACCATGATGCTGACATCACTCTGAGACTAGCTTTTTAGAAACATGAAGTGATATTCATTTTTGCCATAGTAATTTTTTGGTTAATTTGACTCAAAGTTTGGGATCATATTACTAAATGAAAGATCTGGCAGTTTCTCAAACACAAGACAATAAAACTTTTTAATCATTCTTTCTTTTTCATTAACAAGAAACACTGAGTATGTTCTCAGTCCCTTCAAACTATTTTCTCTGTATATTTCTTGTGTGCCTCCATCAGAACCACTTGGGTTACTTGTTATAATTGCATTTTCTGGGCCCTCCCCAGATGTACAGAATTAGGACGTCTGAAATTCTGATGAATTCATCAGTAAGTCATCTAAATGTGTTCAAATCCATCCATTTGTCACCATCTCCATGTTTACTATTTTAATCCAAACCATCATCATCTCTTGTCTGGGTCTCTGCAGTAGACAAGCCTCCCTGTCTCCACTTACAATGTGATGGTCCATTATCCATACAGCAGAAACATAAATATGATTATGCCTCTCTCTTTCTCCACTGCTTAAAATGCTCCAAGGGCTTCCCACTGTTACTATAATAAAATCTAAATGCCTTTCCATTCGCTTCAAAAGTCCTTCATATCTGACCCCTGCCTACCTCTCCCATTTCATCTCACTCTACTCTCTCCCTTCATCTCCCTTGATTCTTCAGCCACACTGGTTTTTGGGTTTATTAAACACACCAAGGTTATAGTGGTCCCTGTACCTTGTCACTTTCTATTCCTTCTGTTTAAAAACTCTTCCCTGGGGCCAGCCCGGTGGTGTAGTGGTTAAGTTCGCATGCTCTGCTTCAGTCGCCCAGGGTTCACTGGTTCAGATTCTGGGCATGGGCCTATGCACTGCTTATCAAGCCATGCTGTGGCAGGCGTGTCATGTATAAAGTAGAGGACGATGGGCACGGATGGTAGCCCAGGGCCAGTCTTCCTCACTAAAAAGAGGAGGATTGGCAATAGATGTTAGCTCAGGGCTAATATTCCTCAGCAAAAAATAAAAATTAAAATTAAATAAAAGCTATTCCCCTAGAATTCCCCAATGTGGCTGCCTCCAATCATTCAACTCTCACCTTAGATGTCATCTTCTCATAATTCTAGCCAAAGTCACTTCCCCATTTTGTCATTAGCCTATTGTAGTTTCTTAACTGTCATTAAAATTTAAAGTTAGCTTACATGTTTACATTTTTATTGAGTATCTCCCCTCTCTAGAATATAACTTCTATGAGTGCAAGTATACACCACTAAACTACCCAACATCTTAATGTGCTTCTTAAAACAACATCTAAAACACTGGCACATGGTATATATTCAGTAAATATTTATGCTGTTTAATCTATCATTATAGTTACTGATGATATAAAGACATGTAAAAACATAATGTTATATAAAGATCATAAGAATGATAAAAAATACTAAAACCCTAGCAATCTAGCTGAAAGTCTTTATGAAACAAAGCAGAAGTATAAATTAATTAGTAAGAATACCTCAATAGATAAGTGTCTTAGCTCAGGCTACTATAACGAAATACCATAGACTTGTTGGTTTAAAGAGTAGGCATTTATTTCTCACAGTTCTGGAGGCTGGCTGCAACACCAGCACCTGTCAGGGTTTGATTTCTGGTGAAGGCTCTCTTTCTGGTTGGCAGACGGCCACCTTCTCAATGTGTCCTCACACGGCAGAGAGAAAGAGAGTAAGCTCTCTGGTGTTTCTTTTAAGGGCACTAATCCCATCATGAGAGCACCACCCTCATGACCTCATCTAACCCTAATTACCTCCCAAAGGCCCCATCTCCAAATACCATTCCATTGGGGATTAGGGTTTCAACATATGAATTTTGGGGGGGACACAAACATTCAGTCCATAGCAACATGTTTGTTGAATGGAAAAATGAATGACTGACGAATGGATTAGAATACTCACGTTAGCTCCTCAGCATATTCTTTTCTCACTAATAAAGTCTATATGGGAAGCAAAATCACAATAAAAAGAGCAGCACTATGTCTGAATTTGTTCATTATTGTTTCCCCAGAACTTAGTGCAGTGCCGTGCATATATAGGCACTCAATAAATATCTGATGAATAAATTGTAGTTTGAGAAGCATAGATATGATGTTCTTAATGAATAAGGTCTTCAAGCCAGACGCATCTCTTCTCTTTACAGATACACCTGTGAATTGAACCAAACTACTAGACGGCTTCTCTCCTAGACAGAGTTCTAAAGCAGAGATTCAGTCCAGTGGTATGGCTCCTGTAGGAGAAGCAGTATTATTTTGCCTTTATTCAGTAATATTAGAGTTATGGTGTTAATTCCTTTTTTTTCATTAAAAAGTTTTTTATGGTGTCAATTCTGAAGGACAACTATGCATTATATAATATAGTTGCTGAGTTTAATTTGTTCCAGATTATACAGTGCAGTCATTTGCTGCAGAGTTGACCTAGGTAACCAAATAAAATTGGCTAACCCAGGTAATCAGATAAAAATGAAGAAAATGTTTAGTTCTTATATCCCCTATATTTTGATATACCTCTGAGTGTATTTCTTTTTGTCACTTCAACATATTCTTAATAATGTATGCAAGAAGGTCAAAGTCTTACAAGTAAAATCATATTGCCCTTTGAGAGTATTTCAAGGGCACGTTCTCCAGAAATTTCAGCCTTGAGGCATGCTGATTTTAAAAGTACCTTAAAGGGAGAAACAACAACTTTCTAAAAAAAAAATTCTAATAAAGTAGTCACAGTTTTAGAACATATAATGGTGGCTGCCAGGGATCAGAAGGAGGGGAATGAGGGGAGTTATTGTTCAATGGATATAGAGCTTCAGTTTTGCAAGATGAAAAAGTTCTAGAGACCTGTTGCATAACAAGGTGAAATAGTTAACACTACTGTACTGTACACTAAAAAATGGTTAAAATGGTAAATTTTGTGTTATGTTTTTTTACTGCAGTAAACAAACACACGAAATTTGTCTGTGGGTAAACCAAATACCATGGTGTATATATAGTTCTATGCCACCCAATTTAGGAAATTATAATTGTCCATGAAATTTAGGAAAGAAGTATCTCACTGGCGAAGCCCTTGAGGTTTCAAAAATAAAGTATTTAAATATAGAGACTGAACAACTTTCCTCCCTGATGCTATTTTTTCCCACCCGTTGGTCTCTCTCCAGACTTCTGAAGGAGCTTAAAGCACATAGTTTTGTCTGCTTCTTTCTTTCCCCATTTCTAGTGGTTGTACACTCTCTCAGATATTTATTCATTTGAGTCACCAGTTTGGGGTAGTATCACTTAATTATAGGAGTTTTGACAGAACTCCTAGGAGGAGAAGGCAGTTCTTATTTTCATTGTTGTTGTTTTTCACACTGAATATCCTAAGGGCAAATAACTTAGCATTTGGGGACCACCAGGAGGGGAAGAGTTTGCCTGAGGCTAAAGTCAATCCAAGGAAAGGAGAGCCAAGAGAAAGTGAGAAATTAAATCCTGATATCTTCGGAGCCTCTGGTTTCCAACATGCATTATCTCAGCTTTACCACTGGAATTGTATGAACTAGAGAATTCTAGTTTTGCTTAAGCCTTTTTTTTTTTTTTTTTTTGCTGAGGAAGATTCACCCTGAGCTAACATTGTGCCAATCTTCCTCTATTTTCTAGTATGTCGGCTGCCAGAACAGCATGGCCACTAACAGTGTAGTGCAGGTCTGTGCCCAGGAACTGAACCTGGGTCACCAAAGTGGAGCACATCAAACTTAACCACTAGGCTACTGGGGCTGGTCTTGCTTACGCCATTTTAACCTGGATTTTTATCATGTGGAATGAAAAGAATTTTGACTAATGTGAGTTCCATGCAGTGTTTCTGCATCCTTAAAATGCATTTCCCCCCTTACCTAGTTCAAGTTGGGTTCTGTAATGTACAACCTAAGGGTTTTAAGTGATATAGAAATCAGTACTAGAAGTGGGACCATTATTTCAGATCATTGGAGAAAATGCAGAACTAGTTGAACTGTAGCTAGGTGGGATTCTTTACTGTAGTAAACATTCCTGCATTGTAGGGTGAGAAACTTAAGATTTTGTATGTAGACATAAAGCAATTGCCTGTGCTAATTCCTTTACTCTCTTAGGCTCTAGGCAAAAGGCCATGGAGGGTGAAGCTTTAGAGGACTTAGTAACAAAATGTTCAATGGGTCAGTATGCCAGTTGTCAATCTATTAATTCTCAGCTCCAGATTTACTCATTTTTTTTGCCTGCTATGTGAAAATAAATCTAGACCCTTAAATATTTTTCCCTTGCCAGCTGGCACAGTAAGTTTTGCTAATAGAGGGCACTAGAGAGAAACGGTAGCAGGAAAAGGGTTTTGTTTCCCACTTCTGGTGTGCTTGCTTCCTATAGCACACAAGGCCAGTCCCAGCTTCTGCAGTGCATGTGACCAAGAACACCTAGCAGACAGCATCTTCTTCCAAGGGTCTCCTGGACAGTTTTGTAGCACAGTGCCTCTCTGAGACACTTCTCTGTGAACAGCTTTCCTTGGCACCCTAGAGGATAGATTTCCAAGTTCCACCAGCATGACACCATAGAGATTTCTCTGCCATCCAGTGAACCACAGCTGGGCCCTCTCCAGCAAGGTCTGGATCTCAGCCCTAGTGGTGGTGGTGGGGCCCTTCTTTGAGGACTGTCTCTCAATCCTATATTCTTCTTCTTCTTTTTTAACATGGAATGCTTCACAAATCTGCATGTCATCCTTGAGCAGGGGCCATGCTAATCTACTCTGTATGGTTCCAAATTTAGTATATGTGCTGCCAAAGCAAGCACTCAACCCTATATTCTTGGCTTCTTATGCCAATGCCCTATTAGAGGTAAAAATTTTTATGTTAAACTTTTCTGTTCAAATTACTGTGTGATTTCTCTCTCCTGATTAGACTCAGACTGATATATCAGATTATGTTGATTTTTCCTGTGTACTTACTTTCAACAAGGTACAACAAGAAATGTGCAGGCTGCCATTGAGATTTTCCTGGATATGGGTAGAGAAAAAGAAGAGTTGGGAACTGAGAAAGCTGAGGTCCAAATCAAGACAGTGTAGAGGAAGAAGAACTATTCCACTCACCTCTGGGTCCCTTTGGCTGGTCTAAGAATTAAACTGACATGAGACAGAAAAACAGTAGAAAATAAAGCATAGTTTAATAAAATATATACATGGAGGAAACCCAGGAAAACTGAGTAATTCACCAAAATGGCTGAAGACACCACCTTAAATACCATCTTCTGCTAAAGACAAAGCAGGATGTTGGGGGTAGTGGTTTGGGACCTCAAAGGGGGCAAAGGCAATTCACATGGAGATAGAAAAGCAAATGTTTGATAAACAGGTGTTTGTTGGGCCATCTATAGACGATGGGACCTAAAAGACAGAACTTAGATAAAAACAGGCTTCACAAGGACCATCCCAGTCTACCAGTACCCAGAGTTATTGATGGTGATGGCCTGTCCTGGGGACAGGCCTTCTCCCTTAAATTTTCTTTTTCTTTCTTTCTTTTTTTTGGTGAGGAAGATTAGCCCTGAGCTAATATCCATTGCCAATCCTCCTCTTTTTGCTGAGGAAGATTGGCCCTGAGCTAACATCTGTGCCCATTTTCCTCTATTTTCTCTATGTGGGACATCTGCCACAGCATGGCTTGATAAGCAGTGTATAGGACTGCAGCTAGGATCCCAACCAGTGAACCCCAGGCCACAGAAGCAGAGCATGCGAACTTAACCACTACACCACTGGGCCTACCCCTACCTTAAATTCTTTTAGGCAGTTAGGGGGAAGGTCAAAGTTTCCTTCAGAGTCTTTTGTTCCTAAAAATAATTAAGCCAAAGAGTCACATTTTGGGGTGGCAAATTCTGATCCTCCACAAAGGTAATCACTTGCTGGACTAAAATGCAGAAGTCAAGTTCTCTGATTCACTTCCCTTTCTGTGTATAAGATTAAAATGCTGACTGAGAAAGCGGGAGATCCTAGCAATTGGAATGGGGAGGAATCAATGGAGGATTTGGTGTACCCTGCCTCTCTGAGGCATACCACAGTGCTCCACACTGGCTCCCTTCCTCACAAACAGGATGACACTGCCATTGCAAAGTACATTGGACTGGAATTCACTTTGGGGGCAGGGAGATATTCTAGAAGATAGAGTAGAAGTCTCTGCCAGCCCAGCCAGTTTCTTCATGCACATCGCCCTGAGACAAAGTTTGTCAGAGTTCACTGGGTATGTGTTATCCCCAGTGTTTCTGCTAACAAACAGAAAATCTGTGAGTTTAGCCCAGACTTGGCTCTCCAACTTAGCAGCCCTACTGACCTGACAAAGTTTTTGGTGTTTACTTTTAGGAAGTTGCCCTAAAATGAAACTGGTTGATAAGGAGTACATTTATGATTTAGTCTAAGGCTGCAGGATCATGAGATGTTAAAACTGGACCAGATTAAGACTCAATTAAAGGAAGAAGTAAATTATTTGGAGATATTGGACTGGAAAAATAGTGCTCTCATGACATTACCTCTAGAAGCATAGCTGGAAGGGACTTTGGATTTTCTCCTTTTGAGGAAGTAGTAAAGGCATATATATATTGAGGGGGAATGGCTGGAATAATTGAACTTTATATGTGGAAAGAAGAGTGTATGTTTCTGCTGGAGGGTTCTTCTAGTTCTCTGAAAATTAGGCTTTGTTTGCTTTTTAAAACTGGTGTCAGGCTTTAGCCTCCACTGTTAAACTGGAACTAATCTTGTTATAGTAGCCTTTGTCCTGGCTATGCACCCAGGGCAGAACAATGCCAAGAGGATGTCAATAAATGTGTGAAATAAAGAAAAGAAAAAAGGAGGAGAGAGGGAGGGAGAAAGGAGAGAGAATTTTTAACTTCAAATTTACATCTTTCTCTTAAAGATTAAAAACATAATAACAAAGAAAAGTTGGAATGTGAGTTAATTTTTTGAAATCTATTGCCTTTTCTGGTCTAATCTGCGGCTCTGCCTCTTAGGACAGCATAGTTTATTCAGTGAAACAACTTAAGTTGCATTCAGAATATCTGTTTCATTGTTGGTTTTGCTCTCTTTCTACTGATTGGCTTTCTCTGCTTCAGCAAGGAAGAAGATGCTTGCCCCACAGCTCCTGTTAACATACCTTCCAAGTTAAGGCACTGAAGAGACTGACTAGAATATAGGGATCTTAATTCCACATTCTTGGGAGAGAGTATAACTTACACAAGTTGGGACCATATACACCTCTATTCTAATCAACTGCAACAAAGGAGGCTGGATTCTACAGCATAAATAGGGCCACTGGGGCTACTAATAGGAATATTGTTAAAAATGACAATCCTACAATAGAACACAAAATACTGCTGATAGGAAATTAAATGCTATGTAAATAGCATGGAAAATGCATATTCATAATGACATTATGAATGAAGGAGTTGAAATTTAACTGACCCGAACTGGAGTGGACTAAAAAAGGGTAAATTCCTTGATTTTTTAATACTTAATCTCACTTTTGAGTTTCCATTTGTGCTAACTTGCAGAGTTGTGAGGAGAGAATTTAAACCTGCAACAAGTGACTCAGTTTCTTCTCTTTGGGGAACAGGAATCACTTGTGCAGTGTTTCTTTCTCCTTCGCCTTCCCCTCTCCTCTTAAAGTGTTGATTCGGTTAGGAAAATGCATCAAGGTTCAATGAGGAAAGAGAGCTCTCAATAAGGAGTTCAAAAGAGGATGTTTAATATGGAAAACTAATGACAAAGATGTCAGGAGAGCTGAAAGACCAAATGTGACAGGGAGGCCAACACAGAAGCCACTGAAAAAAGGCAGGGACTTTCCAGCAGGAACTGGGACCCTAGAGGGGAAGGGCAGTCTTCTAGAAGCTGAAACCATGGAAGAAATGAAGCCATAGCAAAAAGCAGAGAGAGAGAGAGAGAGAGAAATACCTTGACTTGTTCCTTCCAATCTCTCATCAGTGCCTCCCATTGACCGAATGTAGCCAGAAGTCAGTTGGCAAGGGAAATTGGGAAACAGTTTGTAAGGGTCAGTTCCAGCAACACAGAGCAGAACAGGGGATGAGTGGGGAAATGGATCTGATAGTCAATGAGCAAATGACTAGCTCAGACACTTTCAGCTACAGATAACAGAAGAGCCAACTGGGAATGGCTTAAACTAGACGGGCTTAACAGATAGGAGGTAGGGCAGTTTCAGGGCTGATTAGATTAATTGAATGACTCACCCACATCAAGGACCTACATTCCTTCCATCTTTCAATTCTGCCATCTTCAGCACATTGGCTATCCTCTGGCTTGTTCTTTTCATGGTTTCATGATGGTTGCAGAGGTCCAGGTAGCACAGATAGATAAGAAAACATCAGGATGTAGCATGGAATTGTTCATTCCTATTTGTCTGTTTTTTAATCAGCAAAGAAAAGCACTTGCTGAAGCCCCTCAAAAGAATTGCTCTCACACCTCCTTGGTCATGATGGAGTCATGTGACCATGGCATGTGGAAATGGCCATGGCAAGAGGAAATAGCCCATCCAGATTGGCTCATCTCAATGATGGTTTTTTCCTCTTGAGCTGGGAATGAGTGTTGCCTTCTGAAGGACATAACTGGGAAAAAAAGAGAAGATACCTGAACAAAAATCATGATTTGGTAGAGTAGGGGATGGGAGTGGAATTTATAAATGTTTATTTATAGGAATGTCACCAACTAATGCCCCAAGAAACTCAAGGTGGGGGGGGGGGTTGGAAGCATTTAACTGTTTTCCCAAGTTGCTTTTTGTGTTAAGGAGACACAACCAGCAACCACTCTGAAGCTAACCAAGCCTCCCTACAAGAGCTACGCCCATGACCCTGCCTTATTTTTAACTCGAAAATCTCTTCAAGAGGAGATTAAGCCTCATTACCATAATCTGCAGTGTACCCGCCTCTTCCTTTTGAATATTCATTCCCTAACCAAAATAAAAGCTCCTGCTTCCCTTTGTTTGGGGACACCATGACTTTGGAAATGATTCCTCATGGCCTCCTATTTGCTGCAAATACACTTTACTTTGTGAGACAACTTCAACTGGTGTAGAGTCTTAGCTAATTCACCAGGAGGCGAGCCCACTTTGTTCGATATCAGGAACATGGTGGCTGTTATGGTTTCTCTTTCACATTTTTATTCCCCTGACCTCCTTCCTACTCAGCCTGAGACATCCATCTGCCTGGGTGAGTGTTTTGGGGTGAGGTGGGGAAAAAGAGAAATTAGGATTAATTCAACAGGAATGTAAAGAATGTTGCTCATTTTTTTAAAAAAGTGTATTTCCAAAATAGGCTTAAACAATTAAATTATATGCCTTCAGAGAATAGGTTATTTATGTACATGGTCAAGAGTAATGTTAAAAATATTTAACAACTGGAACCAAATGAGCACTGGTTGTTCAGGAAAGACTACTGACCAATCAGAATGGGCAAGGCTGAAAAGGACAAGTTGACTGTACTGGTGCAAACCAGCTGAAGGTCAACACTGCACATGGTACCAATTTAAAAAGATACCAAAGGGTAATCAGTGAAACATGAGCCTCACTTCCATTCCCTCCCCCAGCTTCCCAGCTTACTTCTTCAAAGGCAACCACTTTTACCAGAAAAACAGGCTTGTGAGGCTCTGTAGCAAGACAAAGCCAGGCTTTGTCAATAAAGAAATTAACTTTCTAAATTCATTTATCTCCCCCTTTAGCATGTTAATTAACTGGTTTAGTGGACTTGACTGAAGAGTTTTGCATATGGGAGGGTCCAATCAGCAATAAGTGGCAAGGGTAAGGGGTCCATTTTTTTCCAGTCCAAGGGATTGTGGTTGGAAAAGAGACAGAGTAGGGGAAAGATGTATTAGATAGGTTGAGGGGAGTGCTGAGGGCTGGGGAGCTGAAAGCACATTTCCTTATAAGCTGTGCAGAATCAACCAGGGGGTCAACACTTCATGGAAATTCAGTGACACAGAATGTTTAGAAGGAATAAATCTCCCTCTCAGAGTGAGAGAGAAGAGGACACCAAAGAATGCCATGGACAGTAGCTATGTTCGGGGTCAAGGAACTAGAAGATGATTGCAGCAGGGATTCAGAGGGTTCTACAGTGTTAGGCTGAATCAACCAGAGCACACAGAAGGACCTTGACCCAGCTGAGACGGGCCAGAGTAGCCTTCACCAACAGGTACCAGCAGTAGAATGCCCAGGACTCATTTCACCTCAGAGAGCAGCCAAAATTAGCCTTGCTGCAGGAAAGTCCAGCAAGAATTCAAAGGAGACCTTTGAATTGTCAAAGGTCTCAGGACCAAGATTCCCCAGCAGTGTCTCAAGTTCGTGTCAGCTACCCCTCGTCCTCCCTTCTATCCTCCCAGACATCATTTTGAGGGGAGCAGAAAGAGATGGAATATTAAGAGATTGAGTGTTTTAACCTAAACTTAAAAGAACTGTTTAAATTATTGCAACGCACTAAGTTTATCAAGTTGGTCTAACGTTTAGGGTTTTTCTCCTACCTCCCAAAGGCTGAGGACATTTTATTTACACAGCTGAATGTATTTTGAGTAAATCTGTGACATTGCCATGAAAATATCAAGTAGTTTTTCATATGAAATGCTGCCAAGACAGAAGATTGTCTCTTTTGGCAATTATGGTTTATTTTTCTAAGCTTAACTCTTAGAGGGTAACTACATTTTCCTCATACCCACATTTTTGATGGATTTCCACGTATTGCCAACTATATGCCTACATATTCAAACATGTATGAATTAGGGCATAAGGCTGCCATTACAGAAAAGAATGAAGCAAATAAAATTAAAGTCACAAAATTAATGTTCTGGTTAAGGATTCTCAATGACCAAAGGGCAACACTCTACAAAGTAGAAAATCCCCTTCCTAAAGTGGTCAAAACGAGTGAAATATGATTAGAAATATGTTATCAAAAAGGTGAAATTTGGAATCCAAGAATCATAAGTGAATTTGAAAAGCACCTGGACTACTGCTATTAGGTGTCCCTCCCATCAAATGCTCTTCCTCCTTCTAGGAAATCTGAAGCTAAAATTAGCCTTCCTCCTCTGCTTTCCTTATTCTTGCTAGGGAGGAAAGGGAACAAAAATATAAAGTGTTGTAGTTTGATAGGAGAAAATAGCTGTTCATTGGACAAATAATTCAGTATTATTCTAGGAATTGTCTTTTATTTTTTGGTGAGGAAGATTGGCCCTGAGCTAACATCTGTGCCAATCTTCCTCTATTTTGTGTGTGGGTTGTGGCCACAGCATGGCTTGATGAGCAGTGTAGGTCCACACCTGGGATCTGGGCCCTCGGAACCGGGTGACTGAAGCATGGAGTGCTGAAGTTAACCACTATGCAACTGGGCTGGCCCTGGAATTGTCATTTTAAGATGCACATTAAGACCCATTCCCTCTGTAAGGTTCTTTCTAAGTCCATAAAACTTCAGTCATTCCACTTCCTATCCTTTTTATAATCATTGCTAAAGAAAAATTTAATACTTTGGTAAATATCAGTTTCTGTTCTTTCATTTTTATTGACATCGAAGAGTGCAAACTAGTTGAGAGCAAAGTTCAGGACATCTGCATAGCACATAACATAGTGCCAAGGACAATGTAGGCAAAGACAGAATTGAATTAACTAGTCCCTTCAGTAGTGTTACCACAGAAAGGGCATGATCTGCTTGCAGCAAGACAAAAGCCAATCTTCAAGAAGCAGGGTGGCGGCAGAGAAAGGGCAGTTTATTACAGCTTGCTAGCAAGGGGTAAAATGGCTGACTAATGTCCAAAAGAACCATCTTACAGAACAAAGACAACAAGCCAGTTATATATGGGGCTGGTCTCCAGGTGGGGGAGTCAGCTGGTCTCAGGGTCCAGGCATCCATCTGTTCTTAGTTCCTGATAGTCTTTTGTTTTACTGGATATGCATCAGAGACCAGAGCAATGCCGGATACCCTGATCTTTCAGTTGTCAGTGATGATGGCTATCAGCATAGACTTTCTGCCCTAAGAGGTCATCACATTCCTAAGGAACCCAAGAAAAACAAGTTATCAACTTAAGGCAGCTGGGAGGGGCCATAAAATCCACAGAGCATGTCTGGGCTAGTTAATCAGGGGTCACCCAAAATTACAATAGGGTTTCTTTTCTACAATATGGCTTCCCCTATGTCAACCTTGTGTTGAGCTGGTATCAATGGCTTCTATTTATGATTCATTTAGACCATAGTGGAGAGCTTTAACAAAGCATGATAATGAAACCTTTTTTTCTTTTCTGAAGCTGAGTATGCTTTATGATGTTCCAGATTTTCCTTAGCTCCTTTCATGTGGTTGTGGCTCCATCTTACAGACTTATCAATTCTGTGGATATACCTGGCAATTAAGGGCCTATTAAAAAAACATAAACATTTAGTCAATAACGTAACGCTGATGAAATGCTTAGATCCATGCTTCTACCTCATTTTTCCTCAAAGCTATCCAAAAACAAAGGAGTTGGTGGAAGACTACATCTGCGACTGTAACTCGTCAGTCACACTGTCTTAAGGGCAAAAGTTGAAACCCTCTCAAGGGAGTTGATTTTTAATTTTTCCTCCCCAAAGGATTAAAATCCCATAACGGATATTACTTGCTTCATAATATATCTTGACATGATCGAAACACTCTGACAAGGGGAAAAAGGAACAAATCTTTAACATTAGGGAATGATATTTTTTCTCAAAAAAAATCCTGAAAAACCCAATATATTTAATAGAAGCAGTGAGAAAGAGGGTCTCCGCTAGGAAGGTTAAGGTTCAGGTGGGCATCCACCTGTTTACGTCACAACCCGCTGAAGGCTCCACGCGCCGGTTGCCATGGAGGCCGCTCTCCCCGCCCCGCCCTCTCCCCACTCCTCGGCCCGGCGCTCCTAGCCCTCCTGTGTTCCGTGACCCGCCAGGCGGGCTGCAGGCAGCTGGCAGCGCAATGCCAGGGGAGAGCTGCTGGAGGGGGCGGTGGGATCCTGGTGCACCATGAGCCTCGGGCCCGGCCCCGCTTCGGGCCTATGAGCACTGCGCACTCCGCCCGCCACTCCCCTCCCGGCCTCGGATGCGAAGGCAGCAGCAGCCGGACAGGAAGCCCTGAGACGGCCAGGGCCACCTCTCCACCAATACGCGCTAGGGAAGCAGCTCCATCAGCCGCGCCGCTCCGGGGCTCCTAAGTGAGCGTCTACACGGGCCGAGTGGAGGGGCGGGGCGCAGGCGGCGTGGGGAGAGGCAGGGAGCCGCGGCAAAGGATGGGCTGCGGCGGGAGGCGAGACGGCGGAGCGGCCTGGGAGCTCTGCGTGAGGGTGGGGAAAAGGAGCCGAACGGCGAGGGAAAGGGAGGCCCGAGGCGAAGAAGGCTGGGGGCGGAGCCGCGCCCGGGGGCCAGGTAAGGGTGTGGCCTCAGGCGGGAGGCGGCAGTCTGCGGGCGTCCTTCCTGGGCGGGAGAGGCTGCTCCCCGCGTGCTCCGAGCCGGGTGGAAGCGAAAGTGAAGCCAATCGCTGGTTTCTCGAGCGCAGCCTCCCGCCAGGAAGCGCCTTCCGGTCCTGCCCCTGCGGGAGGAGCACCCCAAAGGGCCGACTCTCGCCGGCGCGGCGCGTGCGGCCGTAGCGTCTCGGCGCTCCGCCCCGCCCCTTCCCCGTCAGGACACCGCCCCCTTCCTGGCGCGAGCTGCTTCCTGACGCGATTCTCCTCCCCCTCCGGGTTCGCGCAGGGAGTTGGGCCCGGGCTGCCACCGCCACCCCGGTCGCTGCTGCCGCCGGAGTCGCCATCGCCTTGATCCTCCATCTCCCGCCATGGCCGAGGAGCTCTCCGCGGCCACGTCCTACACAGAAGATGATTTCTACTGCCCCGTCTGTCAGGAGGTGCTCAAAACGCCGGTGCGGACCGCGGCCTGTCAGCACGTGTGAGTAGACGCCCCCTCCCCCGCTCGGAGCCGGGTGGTTATTTAGGCCCCGCATCCGGCCCCGGAACCCCCTCGGCTGCGGCCTGGCGGGAGCCGAGCCCGCCGCCGCCTGTCGGGGCGCCGCACGGCGTGGAGGGCCCGTTCCCGGCCCGTCAGAGCCCCGGCGCGCCCTCCCCACAGCTCGGGGCCCGCTTCCTGCGCCCGGCCCCTCGGCCTGGCTCCTGGTCCCCGGTGTCCCTCGCTTTCGCGCCCGCGGGGCAATGGCCAGGCCGGTCCCCGTGACATCTTCACGCCCCGGAGGCCCCTCTCCTCCAGGTCGGAGAGGAATTGCAGGGAACGTGGAGCCTTTTTGTTTCCTAGCAACCTGGGTAAAAGCTGGGGTGTCGAGTGTCAAAACCGGCCGAAGGTGCCCGCTCGCCCCGCTCCGTGACCTGCCCTGCTTTCAAGTTTTCCCTTCTCCTCCTTTCAGAACCTTGGTTCATCCTTTCCCGATCCAGGAGCTCTTCTCTAACTTACCTTTCAGCCCAGCTTCACAGACCACCCTTGCAAGTGTTCTGATTCTTTTAAAATTCGATGCATATCAGAATGATCTAGAATGGGTTTGTTACTCTCATATGTTAGAACTGACAGGATTTCCGGGTATTGAAGTGATAATTTGTCTTTGTTTTACCTTTCTGCTTATTACTTGGTTACTACAAGGGTGGAGATAAGAAAGGAAAACTGCTATGAAGAGTGAACTGAAATTGAGGAAGTAACCCCAGGGGTGAGGAGAACACAAAGGGATTAGGTGAGGTGGCACGGGGCTGTTTGATTTGGCATATTTATGGGAGGAACTTAGGTAATTTTATAGACTGCTAGTGACAGTCGAGGTTAGAAGGAGCCCTTCTTGTAAAGGTATATAACACTTCTGACAAACCTGGCTGTTGATCAGAGTCCCTGGGGAACTTTATAAGTAAACATACCAATTCCCAGGCTCCATTCCAAATTTACAAAAGAATTTCTGGCAGGTGAGGCCTGGAAACCTTTATTTGAAAAAATACACTCAGGGTTGAAAGTTCTGTGTGTTTGCAAATAGCTAAAAAGAATTGAACAACTTCCTAAATACTGTATTTCTTTCTCCAACTTTTTTTTTTTTTTTTGGAGAGTTAAGTTCTATCATTTTGTAAAGAATCGGTTGAACTTTGGGTTCTTAATAAGAAATTTCATTGCAATTGTTTCTTGATAACCACTCCTGTCACTCTGATTCTCAATCTTAACTGCACTGTCTGCCTTATTCCTATTTTGTGGGGGTCGTGTGAGCCAAGAGTATGTGACTTTTCATGATTGAAATTATGCCAGTTATGTTTTTGCTGTTTATGGGAGATGAATGACAGTCTGAAATTCTTTTATTATTTGGTGCAACAAATGCAGATTGTTAGAAAAACATTTTGAGATGTCTAGGGTACAGGGTATACTTTTTGGCCTTAAATCTGTCAGTATTCATTATTATAACTTGATGTCTTTCTGTGCTTGTGCTGGCAGTGGGTGGAAGAAAGGGAGGGAAGGAGGGCAAAGCGAGAGGAAGTAAGTCTTTTCTGGATAGAATCATTTCAGTTACCCTTTGGGTCATTGACCTCATAGAAGTCTCTGTAATCTCTAGTTCTCCTCAAAATTCCATGCAGTTTGCTCTAGTTCACTTCCCTTGTGTGACATTTTAAGTCAGACTGTAATTTGGACTGACCTCAAGGTTATGGAAAATAGAGCAGAGATGATTGTTGAGGATCTTTTTGAAATCAACTCGTTGGGCTTGGATGTAACCAGACTAGATGTGGAAATGAAACGTAAGGTAGATTTTGTTGACGAGGAATAGGCACTTACTGCTCTATCACTCTCCTCCATCCTCTCCTTTACCACCTTCTCCCCTCTTCTCGCACATACAATTGCTGTAAGATTCTGGCTGAATAATGAATTAAGGCAGGGGGGGAAAACGTTTTATTTGGAAGGGAGGGATAGTAATGGTGGAACAGGGTCTTGATTTACCTGAAGGAGTTTGGTGGGGAAATAGAATTGTATTTTAAATAATTTAGTTTATAGTGTCCTTTGCTCTTCTCTTTTCACAAAGGACAAGCCTGTGCCTTTAAACAAATTTATATTTAGCTACAAAATCAGTTTTTGATTCACAGGTAGTAAGAGATGAGGTGATATAGGCTTTGGGTCACTGTGGGTCTGTTAGAATATGAAAAGTTTTCATTGCCATTTCAATGAGAGGGAGTGATTTGCCCATTGACTATTCTAGTTAGAGGAGCAAGTTCATTGTCATTAGAATAACTTCACCAAAGTATAAATTCCCGTCTAATCCCTGTTCATTCCTTCCAACAGCAATTGCTGTTTGAACAGGGATTGCAAAGTGCTTTTTTCCTGGAGACTGTTAACAGTCTAATGGAGAAGACCCATACATGAATGTGATTGATGTGGAAGAGATTTAGGAGGAAAATTTTATGTGAGCATTGAGAGCAGGTATCTAAATCAGCCTATGAGTATAGGTGAGATTTCCTGGGTGAAGTAGTACTTTAGGTCAGAATTGGTATTCAGGCTTTTGGGGAATACCCTGATTAGGTTTACAGCATACACAGAGGCATGAGCTGTTCCAGTGAATGACTGTATCCAGACTACAAAGTTTGGCTGGAGCCAAAAGTGAGTATAGTGGAGATGGAGCTTAATATTGGCAGGAACTTACTGTGTAAGCTAATTTAAACTTGTTCCTGAAAGTCATAGGGACCTATTCAATCATTTTTGGCAGGGAAGCACCATGGTCACATTTCAGTTTTAGAAAATGTACGTACAAGGTCCAGCTTGGTAGTGGTGAGACTAGTGAAGAGGTCATTCATTGCTGTGTCAGAGAGAGAAATGATTAGAACCTGAACCAAAGTAATGATAGGGGTAATGGAGAGAAAAGATTCCTGACATTTTAAGATCGTGTAAGATTTAATGATTGTATGTCCAATAGTTAAGTGGTTGTACATAGATCTGGAATACATGGAACTAAAGCTATGACTATGGATGTAGCTACTGGGGGAGGTATATAAATTGAAAGATAGCAGAGGGCCTAGATGGAACAAAGTGCTGGAGGATGCATGTTTAAATATGGAGTGGAGAAAAGTGCAGCCTGAGAAGGAATGGACAGGATAGGAGGACAACCAAGATAGGGTGTGACAGTGGAAACTGAGAAGAATTTTAAGGAAACAGTAGTCAGCAGTGTCAGATGCCTTAGAGTGGGTCAGATGTAATATTTTGAAAAACATGTAAAGATGAATTAAAAATATTAAAGTTGAGCAAGTATTCGAATTAAGGTTTCAGAAGAAGGTACAGACTGGCATAGTAGTAAGGTATTTATCTCTTGGTGTTTTCCTTTGTAACCTTGAAAGGCTCTTTGAACCAAACCTCCCTTCTTCTCTGTTTTGAATGGGAAATGACTCTTGTACACTGTTAGAACTCCTTCACAATGAAAATTACATATAACAGGCTAATGCCTTGCCAGACTCCTAAAAATGGAAATCTAATCTGTTTGCTTTTGAGCATCTCTGTAAGGAGGCATCTTTTAAAATGAGTTACTATAAATCAGCTTCCACTTCTCATTAAGTACACATTTGTATGATTCTCTATTGACCTGCTTTGGATTATCCAGTCCCTGAATTTTCAGTTAGTATTTCTTATAATTTTAACAACCTTCATTGATATCTTGTTGTTTGAGCAGTCATACTGTAAATACAGTCACGTGCCACCACGTAAGGACATTTTGGTCAGTGATGGATCACATATACGACAGTAGTCCCATTAAGTTAGTACCATATAGCTTACGTGTGTAGTAGGCTATACTATCTAGGTTTGTGTAAGTACACTCTATGATGTTTGAACAATCACGAAATTGCCTGGTGCATTTCTCAACAAATGTATCCCTGTCATGAGGCGATGCATGACTGTGTATACTTTTTAAATTTCTTCTTTCCTGCAGGCTTGTTATGATTCTGCAAGCCAGGCATATATGGGTTCTTGCTAATTTAATAAATGCTACTCTAGACCATCTTTTTTTCTTAAGGTTTTTTGACTTTATGCAAATCATCTTGACGAACTAGTTATTTATAAAATGGCATAATTTAAAAAAATATGCTATATAATTGACTTAATTTTAAGATGGTTGACTTAGTTTTAAGTCCTGAAGACTAACTTAAAATGTTTCTTTTTTTTTTTAAGTTATTTTGGGGAATGATTCTGATTATAGACTGGGAAGATAAAAGGTGCCAGACTGTTAGTTAATTAATTAATTAATACTAAAATTAGGAGCATGATGTATGGGAGTGTTTCCTTTCTCCCCCAACATCTGTTGATCAGCCTTTTGTTAGGAAAATGGATAAGAACAGAAATTCATCTGGCATCAGCAGAGGTTAAAGTTGAGAGATACTAAAGATAACCTTTTAAGTTGTTTCAGGGTAATTCACTACCCTAAAGATACAGGCCCCTCTGATTCATCAAAATAGTTTTAGTAATCTTGATTTGCACCTTTTTTCCTCCCCCTTCTATTTTGTTTTGAAATAAACTCTGTCTAGCAAATTCAAATAGTCTAGCCAAAGGGAGTTGAGGAATAAGCAGCTTTATATCTGAGGAAATGTACTTGGTGGTACAGAGGAAGGAACAGTAGAATTAGAGATAAAAGACCTGAATAACTGTCCTTTGTACCTCTTATCACAGTTTATAATCTTGACATTTTTGGAATCAGATGATTTGCCTAATGTCGTTTTCACCAGTTAGGCTGTCAGCTCTATAAAGGCAGCAACCCGGGTCTACTTTTATTTACCCGAGCCCACTGTATACACATTCAGTATTGAGTAAAGGAATGAATGTGTTTGTGTTGGGACACCACAGCTTACTAGCTGTATCACTTGGTCAAGTCATTTAACTCCTTTCAGCCTGTCTTCCAGTCCATAAAATGGGTGGAAACAACCTATTTCACAGGATTGTTGCAAGGACCAAATGGGGTAATGTTTGTGAAAAATAATAATCTTGAATATGTGTTTTATGGTTTTCAAAACCCGTAAAAATATAAAACTGTCATTACTTTAATGACTACAGCATCTAACACAAAAAGCTGGATTATTATTGTAAATACAAAGGACTCTATTTCAAGTTTTTTGGCTCAGATATTTAATACCAAAGGACTTACTGTGAATGGAGACTATTCTAATTCAGTTTTAAAGGTACAAAAGGAAATAATATAACTGTCTCCCACAATCACTGTTACCTTATATATCCTTACAAAGATATGTATATAAACAAGGTTCTAAATATTATTTTCTTGTTTTTCACACAAAGAACAGCATACTATATGCATCCTTTTGTACCTTGCCATTTTCGTGTTATTATGTTAGAGATCCTTCTTTATCAGTACATAAAGGACCTTCTTAATCTTTTTTTTTTTTCCCCTTGGTTGTAGAGCCTTCATGCATTCATAAAACCAACACTGGGAACCCATTATGTGCCAATACTATTGTAGATACTAGGGCTATAGCATTCAACAAACCAGATAAAAATCTCTGACCTTATGGAACATGTTTAATGTTCTAGTACTCTGTTGTTTGATGTATCATTGTTTATTTATCCAGTCTCATACTGATGAACATTTAGGTTGTTTCTAATCTTTTGCTGTTAAAAATAATTCTGGGGGCCATCCCAGTTTCGTAGAAGTTAAGTTCGCGCGCTCCGCTTCCGCGGCCTGGGGTTCGCAGGTTCGGAACCCCGGGTGCAGACCAACGCACCGCTTATCAAGCCATGCTGTGGTGGCATCCCATATAAAGTAGAGGAAGATGGGCATGGATGTTAGCCCAGGGCCAGTCTTCCTCAGCAGAAAGAGGAAGACTAGCAACAGATGTTAGCTCAGGGCTGGTCTTCCTCACACACACACACAATAATAATAATAATAATAATAATAAAATAACAATTACATGTTTCTTGGGATTTATTAGAACAATACTTTTTAGATTTCATTATTAAATATTATGATTAAGGTCTCAGTTTCCTACCTGGTCTAAGCACTATATAAGTATATATTTAAATGATTACATTATCAATTTAAAAAAGTATTTCATGTTATAAAGGCAATACATATTAAATGTAAAAAAAATTAAAACTGTAGGAAAAGGGTAAGTCCCCCCTTCATTCCCATTACTGTTGCCACAGGTGTACCTCTTGTTAAGTTTGGCATATTTTACGTATACGTACTTTAAGAAGTGTAAATGGGATCATAGAATACACATTGCATGACTTACCTTTTTTCAGTCAACAAACTGTCCTAACTTATGTTTACGTGTCCTTACATCTCCTTAATTTCATATCTATTCCTTCCTTTCTGCCTTTAGATGATTTCTTTTGAGAAATTTAATAGAGAAAAGCATAAAGAATAAAGAAATTGACTTTCATGTTTCTATGACCCAAAATTAACTATCAAAACTTTAAGTATTTTAATCAAAACATTAAAAAAAATAGATAATATGTTCACACAGTTTGAAAATCAAAAAGTACAAACAGGTAACAAAATGAAAAGTTGGCTTATTCCTGTTGTCACTTCTTGCATCCTCCTCTGTCCCACAATTCCTTGGTATATATGACTATTGATTTTTTTGGTATCCTTCAGACATTTTATGTATATATAAGCAATATGAACATACATTTTTTTTTTCCCATCTCTTTTTTTTACACAAATGGTAGCATACCATATATACTGAAAACTATTAATATTTTGTTATATTTGCTTACAATATTTCCCCCAGGGAGTAAAACACATTATAAATAAAGCTCAAATCTTCTTTAATAATTATTATAATGAGTAGTGTGTATTTTTTCAGGCTAAATTTAAACTTTTAAACGTGAATGCGTCTATAACCAATATAGAGTATTGTTTTGGGTGTGTGCATTTGAGAGTTGTGCCTCAGTCCCATTTTTCCCATAAGACTTGTGGTTTTTATTGGATGGTTTTGCATAGTGTACTGATTTTTAGGAATGCATGTGTTTTGTTATAGCAGAACTAGGTCTTTCAGAGTGAAATTGCTAACTTTTCTGAGTCGCCCATATTTCTCTGTGACCCAAAAGAAAGCTGCTATAGCAATATTAATATCAGACAATTTAATTCACATAGCATGACAAGGGAGAGAGACATTTCATATGGATAAAAAGAGCAATCATGAACTTTTATGCACCTACCAACATAACTTTATATAGAGGAAAACTAATAGAATTGTAGGGAGAAATTGACAGAACCAAAATTTCATGGGATATTTAAATTCACCTCTTTCAAAATGAACTGATTTTCATTGAGATCACATAATGCAGAAGAACTTCAAAATAGAAGGAGAACTTGGATGTTCAACTAGATGACATTAACAGAGAAGAGGAGAAAAAGCATATGATCATTTCAATAGATTCTGAAAGCATTTGATAGAATTTAACCTTTTATTATAAAATGTCATGGCAAATTAGGAATAGGATGGAACTTACTTTTATCCTAATTAAAGGTAGTTTCCTTAAAATCTATAGCAGATATACTGAATTAGTAAGCTCTAAGTGCTTTTCTAGTCAGGAACTAGATGAGGATATTTGCATCACCCCTACCATTTGATGTCGTATTTCAGGTTTTAGACAAGTCAGTGAGAAAAGAAGAAATAGGATATACAAAGATGGAAAAGGAAGAGAGAAAATTGTGATAATTTGTGGATGATAAAACTGCATACAAAACCTAAGAGAAACAACTGACAAACAATTAGAACTAAGAGTACAGAGAAGTTTCTGGATACAAGAACAACAGACAGAAATCAATAACAATAATCAGATAAAGAAATTAATAGCAAAAAATGCATATTTATAGTGCAACAAAAACTATAAGTAGTTTATAAATATTTAGAATATTTATTAGACTAAATCTAGTAAAAATGTACAAGGCTTCTATAGGGAAAGTTTAAAAACTTTAGTGAAAAGCATAAAAGATCTGAATAAGTAGAGAGATATGACATTTGTAGATAAAAAGATTCAATAAAATTAAGATGCCAGTTATTCTCCAGATAATTCTAAAAATGCTAATGCAATTCCATTAAAATCTCAACATGATATTTTTGGTAGAACTTAAAAAACTGATTTAAAAATTCTAATTATGTTAATGATCATGAATAACTAAGAAAATTTGGAAAAGGTAGTAAAACATAAAGATAGAACCAACCCTACCAGATATCATGATGTATTGTGAAGCTATGGTAATTAAAATGGTGTGGTATTAATTCATCAGTAGATAAATAATCAGTAGAACATATTAGCCCAGAAATAGTCCCACACATGTATTAGAACTTTTATCTTTGTTGTATATGACATGGCAAATCAAAGGGGAAAAGATGGCTTATTCACTAGAATAGTATTTGTGTAATGGCTTTGCATATGGAATGTCTATTGTATACTATACATACAAATATTTTTCAGGTAGATTAAAAACTTAAATGTCATGAGCAAAACTTAAACTATGTAGAAGGAAATTCAGGGAAATATCTCTGATCTTGAGAGGGGAAGGCTTAAGACTACAGAAGCACAAACTGTAATTTTAGGAAAAGGTGATGATTTAGACTACATTAAAAATTTTAAATTTTCCATATCAAAAAGACTGTAAGCAAGATAAAAGACAAGTGATAGACTAAACAGTGATACACTCTGTTGTTCTACTGTTCTATCAGAACAAATTGGTTTGTATTTTCACCTGCACATTGATGTTTTGGGCCATCAGCAAATGGCAGCTGAAATAAAGTACACAAAAAAATTCAGCTGAGTATAACAAGCCACAGAATTATACACTACTATACAAAATGCCCAGCCTACATTCTTGGTTCACTTTGGCCGCGGGCTCTGTCTTAAAATAGCTCTTTACTTTTGTGCATTTTACATTTATTTCCATAATTTACCAGCTTCAACCACTCCTTATAACCCCCTCACCCCTATTTTGAAAATTTTAGGGTTAAGTGTTAATTAGGAACTTAAATGTCTTTTTAAATGTGTTAGTATTTTCATTAGGATTGTTTGAGTTTTTGTTAGTGCTCTGGCAACAGGGTTGCACATGTAGTCTACCCCAACCATTTTTTCCCCCACAAGCTGTATGTTTTAGTATGCAGTTTTGCAAAATACAAAATTTTTCAGTATTGCATATCTTGCATTTTATCAGAAAGGCCTAAATTGCATAAAGCAAATGATTTAGTATCCAGAAGATGAAATTCTAGTTGTAAATTATCTTCCCTCAGAACTTCGAACATATCATTCTATTGTTTTGTCATCTGTTTATTGCTGATAAATTTGATGCTAATCTGATTCTCTTTCCTTAGTAAGTGATCTATTTTGTACTTCCTCTCTGGAAACTATTAGAAGTTGCAAAAAAACATTATTTAAAACCTATCAGTGATCTCTCTGGGTGTGGATCTTTTAAAAATTCATTGTACTGGTCATTCAGTTGTCTCTCATTTTGCAGACATGTATTTTAGCTCTGGAAATTTTCTAGCAATTCTTTTTTTTTTTTTTTAAATGCTTATTTATTTATTTATTTTTTGTGAGGAAGACCAGCCCTGGGCTAACATCTGTTGCAATCCTCCTCTTTTTTGCTGAGGAAGACTGGCCCTGGGCTAACATCTGTGCCCATTTTCCTCTACTTTATATGGGGTGCCGCCACAGCATGGGTGACAAGCAGTGCGTCGCTGGCGCCTGGGATCTGAACCCGCGGACCTGGGGCTGTCAAAGCACAACCTAAACCGCTGCGCCACCAGGCCGGCCCCTCTTTTTTGTTTTTATTTTAAGCCTGCTTAGAAGATAATTTCAATTTAGTTATTTTTATAACAGTTTTAACATAATTACCCTTATTTTTACTAATTTAAAAAACTTTAAGTATAATATACATAACAGAAAAGTGCCCCATCATAAATGTCCAGATCAATGAATTTTTCCCAAAGTGAGCACTCCTGTATATTCAGCACCCATATCAAGCAACAGCACATTACCAGCACTTCAGAAACTTCAAATTCTCCAAGGAGTGCATCCCACTTCTAGGATACCACTGTTATGACTTAACAATATAGTTTTACCTGCTGTTTGTACTTTATAAGATAGAATCATGCAGTTTGTACTCCTTTACATCTGGCTTCTTTAGCCCAATATTATGTTCATTCATATTCATTCTCATTACAGCATAGTATAGTTTTCATTTTGTGACTATGCCACAATTTGTTTGTTTATTCTTCTATTGATGGACATGTATAGTTTTTAGCTTTTGGCTGTTATGGCTATGAACTTTCTAGGAATTTTCTTCTGATCCATATATGCAATTCTGTTGGGTATATACTTTGGAGTGGAATTACTGGGTTGTGTTAGATACTCCCAGGCAGTTTTCCAAATGGTTGTATTGATTTTCCAAATGGCTGTATCCGTTTACCCTCCCATAGCATTGAATGTGAGTTTAGGTTGGTTCACATCCTCCCCAACACTTAGTATTTTCCACCTTTTTCATTTTAGTCATTCTGGTGGGTATGTAGTGTTATCACATTTTTACTATTTTAGTTATTAAATAAGTGAGCTTTGAAATTTTGCTTTATTTTATACCCTCCCTCTAAACAGCTTTCGTTTGTACATCTTGGTTTAAAATCTTTTAATATTCTGTGTTTATATTTGATTTATAATTAATTGTTAAATTAGCCAGCAAATTGACTAATTTACCTGTTAATAGTTACTGTTCTACTTCATTTCTTTCACACATGCTTCATCATTTTTATACATGATTATCTCTCTGTAATGAATTTTGCTGGTATGAAGTTTGTTGACAGTTTCAATTCCTTATTTAAAGAGGAAAGTTTAGCTCAATAGTTTGGTGATAGTTTTATCTTCATCTCTTTAATTATTATGTCTCCTTGGTAGCTTATTAGACTTGGCTTCTATAACATTACTTAGTCTTGGTTCTTCTGTTTCTCTGACTCTTCCTTCTCTGAACACTCTTTTAAATGTTTGTATTTCATGGGGGCAGGCCCTGTGGCATAGTGGTTAAATTCCACGTGCTCCACTTTGGCGGCCTGGGTTTGTGGGTTTGGATCCCAGGCATGGACCTACACCACTTGTCAGCCATGCCATGGCAGCGACCCACATACAAAATAGAGGCAGATTGGTACAGATGTTAGCTCAGGGCAAACCTTCCTCAGCCAAAACCAAAAAAAACAGTTTATATTTCTCTAGATTGTTTCCTAGTGCTTTTCTCACCTTATCTGCTCTCCATATTTCCCCCCTAATTTCCAGATCCGTATTTCCAATTGTTTACTGGATATCATGCATTGAGATTTTTGTTAGGTACTTTGATCTCACACTTATCTTTCCTCTGTCAAAACGAACTCTTCCAGTATTTCTTACTTGGGTTAATGCAATCACCTTTTACTCAATCTTATAAGTTAGAAATGCCTATTTTTCTCATCCTCCCACAGTAATTATCAAAAAATTCTGTTGATTTTATTTTTTAGCATAGAAAGCTCCCTTCATACCCAGTCATAAACATTGAGAATTATATCTCTAAAATAGAGATCCTCTGTCCCTCCTTGCTACCCCTGCCTTAGTGCAGACCTTATCGTGGTCTAGACTGTTATTCCATTTAGTCTTGGTTTTTTGTGGTTTGAGTCCTGCTCCCTTTATTTCTCTTTTACAGTCCCTCTGATTAAAGAATGCAAACACTGACTGAAATGAAGAATTTAAATTAAAAATTTATTATTCAGAATTTACAAAACATAGGCAAACTTGCAGTTTTTAATTTAAACAATTAAACTTACAAATGCTGATTTTTGTAATTTTGGAGTATTTATACTTCTGAAGTTATGAAATCTCAAAATGGCACTCAGATTTTTTGGACCCCTCTGTTTAAGGATTTTGATAAGTATTGACAAATTGCTATCCAGAAATGTAGAACACTCATTTCCTTATAGCTCCTCTAACATTGGTTATTATTATTTTTAAAACTAGGTTTAGTTTGACAACTGAAAAATGGTACCTTGGTCTTATTTACTTTGTGTTTTTTTGACTCCTGGTTATGATGAATATTTTTAATGTTTTAATTTATGGAGTTAATTGGTAATCACTTTTAATGCTACTTTAGTGATATTTTAGCTACTATTTATCAAACACTTTCCTGACTGTCAAAAATACTGTGACAAGCATTTTACTGTGCTACTTATTTTAATCCTCTGAACAACCCTCTCAAGTTTAGATACTTTTATTATTTTATGGGTGAGGAAACTGATTGTAGAGGAAAAAAGTGACTTGTTTGATGCTACACAGTTCGGAAACTCAGATTCTGTGGTCTGCTATTATAGTTACCTCTCAACTTTTGTTATATAGATGAGGAAGATTGGTATGTTTGTATTTATAAGGAATTGGATTAAATGTATATGTACTCTAGATCCCAGATGTAGATGGCTATGATTTATCAGGTTTTTCCAAAAGCAAAATGATCAAGTTTGGTATTTGGTTGGATTAGGGGAGGAAAAAAATAAAGATTTTAGTGAGTTTGATTCCAATTAGAATGTTGCTTATAGATGTTGAGAGCTGGAAGTGTTCCTGATATTTCTCAAATTATGTTCCATTGCACACTGTGGTGGGAAATTTTCATATCTCCTGACCATATAAGTTTGGGCAACTTTTCCTTAGCAGAGAAATTTTATTAACTTTGTTTATCCTAGACTTTCCCAAATCAGTTTGTGCACTGTTCTGTAGTAGACTTATTCATATCTTTTGGAACAACATCTTAAAGTATATCAGTTTGAGACAAAAGCTGTTGTGGTCCATTCTCTCATATTATAAGGGGAGGAAATGGAGGTCCAGTATGGTTAGGTGTGTTGCCTAAGATCACACAGCTACTAAATGACACAGGATAAGATCGAGTCATTCCTTTGTACCATACTTCCTCTAGTAATGTTATATAATATTAATGTTTATTTTTCATATATTAAAAAGTTGTAAGCGTACTTGAGTGTCATTTCTTTTATAGTCTCATCTAGTCCAGTTATTAGTCTTATACTCTGAGAAATACATAAAAAGTTTTTAAAATTCTGAGGTTTATATACATATGATAGCCTAACTCATTTAGCATGAATACATATCCGTAAATGCTTGTTTCTGTTTATTCAGAGAAATGAAAGAGTACTTTTTTTGTAGTTAACATGTCACAAATGTTTGGTTTAGTTTCTGTAGAAAATGTTTCCTGACTGCAATGAGAGAAAGCGGAATACATTGTCCCCTCTGTCGTGGAAATGTGACTAGAAGAGAGAGAGCATGTCCTGAACGGGCCTTAGACCTTGAAAATATCATGAGGAAGTTTTCTGGTAGCTGCAGATGCTGTGCAAAACAGGTAGAGTAAATTTGACATAGCTCTTCTTTGAAAGTCAAGTTTCTACTCTGAACTTCCTGTTTGGTTTTTCTTGGAGGGTGCTGTTTTGAAGAGAAGAAAGTTATTTAGGTTGGGAATTGGGTAGAAAAGGCCAAAAAAGCTGTGGCTATAGATCTTACTAGATGATAAATTTATTGAGAACAGAGACTGAAAAATAGAATCTCTGAATTCGCCATAATTTTTAGCGTGGCATTTTTCTCAAAAGTAATTGCTCATTGATTACCTACTTAATAAATTAAATGAGCAACCTGGCATTTAACTCATTTAAACTCCATTCTTGTACAAATTCAACCCTTAAATAGTTTTTCTGATAGTAACATCATTATTGCAGTTTTGCACATAGACACGGGCCAAATGTATTTATGTCGTCAAGGAACTCTGTAGCTGCCCACTTTGTGTATTTATGTGTTTATCTAAGAAATCACAAAATATTGGGCAGAAGACTTAGCTTCATTTTTAAGGAACAGGTGGGAAGATCAGATATTGGCAAATAACTGGCATTAATTCTCCAGTATGAATTTTATTCTGTCATTTGGAGAGGGAATGAAATGGTGAGGGGTGGTTAGGCTTTGAGTTTATCTGTGTGTGTATGGATTTATTGCTGCCACTTCTTCAAACAGCTAATAACCTTAGTGAGCAAAACCAGTTGCTATTTCATGCATTCACACAAGTCAGATCTGCTTTTCCATCTCTTTGAGGGAGGTATTAACTGACAGGGCAGTGAAGTGAAGCTGGAAAATACACCTGAGAGATTCTGGCTCTACTCCTCAGTGAGAAACTGAAAAATGTTCCAAGTGTTAACCTGGATCTTAATTTTTTTTAAGTGCTTTCTAACTTTGCCAAGGTTGCAATAGTTAAAGAAATGGCTAATACCGTGAGGCAGCCTCTTAGTACTTTTAATTTTATTTTTTGTCTATTAGTAATAGTATCATTTCAAGTGTAACATTATTTGTTAATATTTTTTGCAGTGAGTTTACATCTACATCTAATGGATAGAAACTTATTACTTATTTTCAGTTCCTACTTAAAAATTAAATCATTTACTTAAAAAAAACCCTCTTGTTTAAATGGGATGTTTAGTTATCTATTTTTATCATTTTTTTTCCTCTTGTTGACAGTATCTCAATCTTATGAGTTCTACTTTAAATTAAAAGTCACACTACATTTTAATCAATAATTTACAGATTAAATTCTATCGCATGAGACATCATTACAAATCTTGTAAGAAGTATCAAGATGAATATGGTGTTTCCTCTATCATTCCAAACTTTCAGATCTCTCAAGATTCAGTAGGGAACAGGTAAGCAATATTTATTCTTAAAAAGAGAATTTTTATAGTTGAAATTGTTTTGGGAACTATACGGTAAGATGTTTTTTGTTTTGTTTGTGTATTTGTTTAAAGTAAATTGCTAAGTATCAAAACTATATGGTTTGTCTTCAATTGTTTGACTCATTAAGATTGCATCTGGGAGATCAACTTCATGATATACTTATGTTAGATAAGTATGATATATTTATGTTATTTAAAAAATCATTCTAAGAAAATCTACATTTCCTTGAATAAAAAGTAGACTTGAGAGTTGAAGACTATTTTCTTTTGCAATTGAAATTATTTGAAAGCTAGAGAAAATCCCTTTCAGTAACGTGTTTGCAAACTAAAATCTTTTTTTGCTATTTAAGAAATAGAGCTGTTTGAAATTTTTCTGGTAATAAAATGTCATGTAGAAGTCAGACTTGGTATTATTATGTTCTTAGTTCTATTTTAGTCTCAATTTTTTTAAAACTAGGTTTTGGCTTGATTTGTGCCTTGTCTCAGATTTACATATGTTAAACATTACTATGAAATGTATTTTACACAGAAGAATGGCCACCATGCACATGTGTGGTTTAAAAAATAGTGATAAAGCAAATACCCAGATACCCACTAACCCAGGTCAAAAAATAGAATGTTTTTCAGGACCTTAGAATTTCTTTGTTAGCCCATGCCCATTTGAACCCCATACTCCCAGAGGTAACCACTGTCCTCTTTTTTGGGTTATTCATTCTCTTGCTTTTCTTTATACTGTTACTGCCCATGGTGTATCCCTGAACAATGAAGTGTTTAATTTTTAAAAACTCTATAGCAAGCACACACATGGTTGTGTAAGAAAAGGCAGTATTGGCAGTATTATAAAAAGGCTCCCAGGAGACAATGTGTTAAGCAGCATCTCTAAGATTTTATTTTAGTTGCATTTCATTTCACATGTTGCTAATTTTCAGTAATTTAATCCATCTTAAGCACTCATACTGCAGTCAGGCTTTTCTACTCCTAAGTTGAAACTGTTCTAGTAAAGGTCTTTAGTAATTTTCTGATTGTCTAGTCTGCAGAATTCTTTTAGGTTCTCATTTTACTTGACTTAATATCATTGGATGAAATGAGTCACTCCTATTTTGTGATTTTTAAAATCCTCTTAGGTTTCTTCCTCTTTTATGCTTTCATTATTATTGTACTTCTGCTATATTGAAATTACTTAATTTGTTATTAACCCAATAGATTATTCTTAAGTGTGGGGATGGTGTTTGTCTTGTTCAACATCATATCTCCAGTTCTTAGCAAAATCCCTAGTATATATGATTTGTGCAATCACTGCTTGTTAAATGACCTAATTTTCTTCTCAGGAGACGGGCCCTCTTCCTTCTTACTCCTCAGATCCAGTTGGTCAAAGGTACCATTGATTGCTAACAGCAGTATTCCTCATCTGTGCTTTTCTTCTATCCCTGTTGTCACTTCCCTAGCTCAAGCACTCATCTCTCTCTTGAGCTATTGCAATGGTCTTGTAGTTGGTGGTCCTCCTCCTCTAATCTGTCCTGTATGCTATTGCCAAAGTGACATTTCAGAAGTGTAATTCCGATCTCTTTCTCCCTGTCCTTGTACCTTCCTCTCTGTACCTTGTCAATGACTTACCATGGCCCCATAGTAGTGTTTCTCATCCTGGGCTCCATGAGTCTGTAAGGGCTTTGTGAACTACCTAAACTGCTAAATTTTTTGTGTATGTCATTTTTCTGGAGGTAGAATGTCAAGATTCTCAAGGGGTTCCACGATCTAAAATCCAACAACTGGTTTATAAGACAAAATTTTTTACTCTAAAGCCCTTTCTCATCTGGCACTTGCCTTTCCTTTTAGCCTTTCTCTTTCTTGGCTGCTCATCATACATCATATGCCTTTGCCATGTTGAATTATTTCCACCATATCCTTGCCATCCTTGAGAAGCAATAAAATTTAGTAGTTAAAAATGAAAGCTTGGAGCCAGACTGCCTGGGTCCCAGGCTCTGTTGCATACTAATTGTATGACTTTGGCAAGAAACTGTACCTTTAAAGAAAGAGGATGGTGATGATACTGTTAGTACCTCATTGGATTGGGAGTCAATAAATAGGTTAACACAGGTGAAGCATATTGAATAGTACCTTGCTTGGTAAATTTTAGTTTTTAATTATCATCATCAGTCAGCCCCTCACCTCCAAACTTTTACCAGTAGTACTCCCTTCCCCCATCACCCCAACCCTCACTTTGCCAGCTAGTGGGCTTTTTCTTCTATTTGAAGATTTAGACCAAGTATAATCTACTCTGTGAAATCTTTCCTGACTCCTAGAATTTCTTCGTCTTGGAGAATTGTTCCTTTGTGTTCTGGCTAGATCCTCTAACACTTTATAATATTGTTTACTTGTCTTTTTTTTTTTAATCTAGAATGGGCTCCCTAGTGTTATTACTTTTTATATCCTAAGCAAAATTCTAATTGCAATGGAAAAATTGTGTTTGTATATGAGTTTTTTAGTAGGGAAATTGGTGAAAGAAGGTTTTTTTAAATAAAAAAATGGTAGGAAATACACCATATGAAGCTGGGGTATAGTCAGGGTCTTGGGAGGAAACAGATAGTGTGCTCAAATTAGGTAGTTTGAGGAGAATTTAGTAAAGGCAATATTTTCAAAGGGTAGGGTATTGGGTACACTATGTGAGCAGGGTATAGGAAATCACAAGGAATAGATATGTACTCTGGGTCTACTGAAAGCAGGGGAGGGGAGAAAGTAGATACCAGAACTTGGAGAGAGAAAGCTGTATGGAGAGGGCAGTTGGAGAGGGATGCAGCCAGTCTAGGCAGTTTTGCTGGGAAGGAGTCTAGGAAATAAGTATCCTAACTTTCCTCTTATTTCTCCCTTCAAATCTCCTGCTGGGCTGAACCCAACTGGGAAGCAGTGAAGGGAATCTGTTGATGCAGGTTAGTCTCTCAGTACACAGCATGGTGAAAAACGGAGGAGAGAAGATCTGGAGGGGCACAAGATACCCAGCACATAAGGATTTCAGTTAGTAGCCAAATACATTGTGATATCCTGTACACTATGTTTCACAGCTTCCAAGGAACTAGTACAAAGAAGAAAACATCCATTATGTTATTAACAGTGTCTGTGATATTGTAAACAAAATAATGAGAAACACAGCTATTCCTCATACTAAAAGAAATGATACTAAAGTTATTTTGCCTATAGGTCCTCAGAAGAAGAAACTATACAGTAAACATCATCTTTCCTGTGGTAAATACAAAACAAGTTACATAGGGCTGTACTTTAAAGACCTTCAATGTAGGCCATCATAATGCTTTATTAATGCTTTTCTTCCAAGGGCTTTTCTCTGATATTCTGGTTTAATCTAGGTGTGGTGGTAGAATGGAGAGGGTCTATACATTCAGGCAGTTCTCTACGAAGGTTATATCTAGCAGCTAAGCTTTTGATAAACATTTCAATTTGGAGAATTTAAGGTTCTAGTCTTTGTCAAGTAACTGGAAAACAGATATATTTAATATTACTGAGTAAGAGCAGGTCCATATAGTTAATCATTAGTTGAGCAGAGTTTGGTGGCACCTTATGAAAATTCATTACTTTAATGAAGATTCTCTGTAGCAAACAAAGTCAAGGGATTACCTAAGAGTAGAGCCTGTGTTTTCTTAGAATACAGTTCATAGTATTCCCTCCTAAGTACAATTGGATGATTTAAACTTTGAACCCTATGGCTATGGAAATTCTTAAAATGGTATTTGCATGTACCTATCTCAGTAGTAAAAAAAAAAAATTTTCAAAATAAATCCATAAATCCATTTTATTAATTCACCATGCCTTTATTGTACCTTCTGAACTGCTGAGAACACTCTACATGTTATTGAATATACAGGGATGAGTAAAACAGATATAATCCCCTTTTCCATTTATGTAGACAGTATAACTTCCAGTTGGGTCATCCAAAGTAAACTAGTACTAGTTTCAGTCAGATCATTCAGAGTAGAACTATTTACCATAAACCAATAAATGTTGGAGGATGTTTAACAAAATTATTGCATTGGTATGCGGTAGTTTGTCATATTAGTTATATAGCAGTGCTAGTTGTTTTACTAAGGCCATTTCTAGTTCATAACAATAAAATTCTGCTTTTAGCATATAAAACTGTCTCTCTTTTCTTTAGCCACCAGAAGTGAAGAGGAGGAGGAGAGGGAGGATGCTTTTAATCATTAAGATACTAGAACACATTTCTATTTTGTCTTCCTTGGAAATTATTTGCTCTGTCTGCAGGCTTTTCCTACTAATCTTGACTCTTTGTAAACATTAATAACTGGATATCAATGGGCTCCTACAGTTTAGTCCAAATATAGCTCTTCACAAAGACTGACAGAGTGAAAGTTGCAGGCAGTCTTATATGTTCCTAACAGATTTCTCTCCAAGGTGTTGAACATTTTAAGTGGCTAAATAACTACTTATTAAGGAATCTGGTACAAATATTAGATTAAATGTCCTTTTCCTTATTTATAGGTATTCTGTATATTCTGGACAATAATCCTTTGTTACATGCATTGCAAATATATATATATATTTTTTTTTTACTCAGAATTAAAGAAATTTTTTTGCTGTTTTGTAAAAAACATAAACATAGAACTTGAGATTTTTCTTCATATTTTAAAAAGACTGAAAATTGGATACTTTAGAGTTTTGAAAACTTTGTTTTAGGGAATATCACAATTTAATTGAGCATAAAATGGCATAGTCATACATAGTATTCTTTCTTTTTTTTTTATTGTAAGGATACTGAGCATGAGATATCTATCCTCTTAACAGATTTTTAATTGTACAATATAGTATTGTTATCTGTAGGCATAATGTTGTACAGCACATCTCTAGAACTTGTCTTGCATAACTGAAATTTTATACATATTGATTAGCAACTCCCCATTTTCACCTCCCCCTTGCCCCTGGCAACCACCATTCTATTCTTGGCTTCTATGAGTTTGACTATTTTGGATACCTCATATAAGTGGAATCATGCAGTATTTGTCCTGTGACTGGTTTATTTAACTTAGCAAATGTCCTCAAGGTTCATTCATATTGTCACATTTGCAGGCTGAATAATATTCCATTGTATGTATATACCAAGTTTTCTTTATCCATTCATATTTTTATTTCTTTTTCCATTCACAAGATTGTTTCCGCATCTTTGCTATTGTAAATAGCACCGTAGTGAACATGGGAACGCTAATATTTCTCCAAGATCTTGATTTCAGTTGTTTCGGATAAATCCCAGAAGTGGGATTGCTGGATCATATGGTAGTTCTATTTTTCTTTTTTTGAGGAACTTCCTACTGTTTTCTATAGCATCTACACCATTTTTCATTCCCACCAGCAGTGTACAAGGGTTCCAATGTCTCCATGTCCTCACCAACCTTGTCTTTTGATAACAGCTATCATAGCAGGTGTGAGGTGATTCTCATTGTGGTTTTGATTTGCATTTCCCTGATGATTAATGATGTTGAACATCTTTTCATATACCTAGTGACCACTTGTATGTCATCTCTAGAGAAATGTCTACTCAAGTTTTTAGCCCATTTTTTAATTGGGTTATTTTTGTTTCTTTGCTACTGAGTTGTAGTAGTTGCTTTTGTATTTTTGGGAGATTAACCCTTTATCAGACATGGTTTGCAGATATTTTCTCCCATTCCATGTGTTGCCTTTCCACTCTATTGATAGTTTCCTTTGCTGTGAAGAAGCTTTTTAGTTTGATATAGTCCCACTTGTCTATTTTTGCTTTTGTTACCTGATTGCCAATATCTTTGCTCAGACTTTGGCTAGTCTTGTTATGGTGTCTTTTGACATACAAAAGTATTATATTTTTATGTGTATGTGTGTATATATGTAATATTTATTTTCTTTATGGTTTTTGCTTTTTGTGTCATGCTTGAGAAAGCCTTTCCAGCATCAAGGTTATGAAAGATATTTTCTTCTTTAACATTTTAAAGCTGTGCTTTTCACATTTATTTTGGATGTATAATGTGAGGTAGGAAAATTTTTCCCTATGTGATTAACCATTTGTCCCAGTACCATTCATTGAGTTCATTCTTTCCCAACTGGTTTATAGTGGCACTTTGGTCCTACACATCTCTGTATCTGTTCTGTTGGTCCATTTGTTTATTCCTCTAGTACTCTCTCTCTTAATTACCATGGCTTTAACAATAAGTCTTAATATCAGGTAGGGAAAGTTTCTCCCCTCGTTTTACTTACAGAATTGTCTCTGTATTTATTTGTTTATTTATTTATTTATTTGTGAGGAAGAACAGCCCTGAGCTAACATCTGTTGCTAATCCTCCTCTTTTTGCTGGGGAAGACTGGCCCTGGGCTAACATCCGTGCCCATCTTCCTCTACTTTATATGGGACGCCGCCGTAGCATGGCTGACAAGCAGTGCGTTGGCAGGCGCCCGGGATCCGAACCAGCGAACCCTGGGCTGCCAAGCGCGAACTAAACCGCTGTGCCACTGGGCAGGCCCCCAGAATTGTCTCTGTATTCTTGGCTCTTTGCTATTTGATGTGAATTTTAGGATGAGACTTTAGAGTTTCCCAAAATCCCTGAGGAGATTTTGATCAGAAGCATTATAGAGGTTGAATTTATTGAAACCATAGATTAATTTGGAGAAAATAGGCATTATATGATACTAATTTTTCCCACCTAGAAATAGGGCCTATCTCTCCCATTTTTAAAAAAGGAGTTAAAAGAAGTCTATTTGGAGCACATGTAAATATATTTTATTATATCTTTTCCTAGTAAAAGTTTGTTTTTCTTGCTATACAAATGGATCTTTTTTCCTGTTTCATAATCTAAGTGGTTATTACCAGTGAGTAGGAATATTATGGATTTTTACATTAATCTCGTATTTAGCAAGTTTGCTGATTTATTGGTTCTAATAGTTCTAAATAATTTACCTGTAGATTCTTTTAGATTTATTATGTAGAAAATTTTGTTTTTTAATACAATTTTATCTCTTATTGCTTAGTATCATACTTGATTTATTGCATTAACTAAGATCTCTATACAGTATTAAATATCAGGCACCTTTTTCTTGTTCTTGATTGTAGTGGAAATGCATCTAAAATTTTACTCTTATGCATGATATTCATTATAGTTTGGTGTTTTTTTTTGTTACCATTTTTTTTATTGATGTCTTAATAGTTTAGAACACTGTGGGGTTTTAGTTGTACATTTTTGTTTGTCACCTTGTGGATGTAACCCTTCACCCCTTGTGCCCACCCCCACCCCCCTTCCCCTTGGTAACCACCAATCAGTTCTCTCTGTCCGTGTGTTCACTTATATTCCATATATGAGTGAGTTCATGCAGTGTCTGTCCTTCTCTCTCTGGCTTATTTTACTTAACATGATACCCTCTAGGTCCATCCATGTTGTTGCAAATGGGACAATTGTGTCTTTTCTTATGGCTGAGTAGTATTCCATTGTATGTATATACCACATCTTCTTTAACCAATCATCAGTCGAGGGACACTTGGGTTGCTTCCACTTCTTGGCTATCGTGAATAATGCTGCAATGAACACAGGGGTGCATATGCCAATTGTGATGGTTGATTTCATGTCCATTGGGTACATGCCTAAGAGTGGGATTGCTGGATCATACGGTATTTCTATTTTTAATTTTTTGAGGACTCTCCATACTGTTTTCCATAGAGGCTGCACCAGTTTGCATTCCCACCAGCAGTGAATGAGGGTCCCTGTTTCTCCACAACCTCTCCAGCATTTGTTGTTATTTGTCTTTGTGATTATAGCCATTCTAACGGGTGTAAGGTGATATCTTAGTGTAGTTTTGATTTGCATTTCCCTGATGATTAGTGATGTTGAACATCTTTTCATGTGTCTATTGGCCATCTGTATCTCTTCCTTGGAAAAATGTCTGTTCATATCCTCTGCCCATTTTTTGATCGGGTTGTTTGTTTTTTTGTTGCTCAGTTCTATGAGATCTTTATATATTACTGAGATTAGTCCCTTGTTGGACAAACGATTTGTGAATGTTTTCTCCCAGCTGGTGGGTTGTTTATTCATTTTGATCCTGGTTTCATTTGACTTGTAGAAGCTCTTTAGTCTGATGAGGTCCCACTTGTTTATTTTTTCTTTTGTTTCCCTTGTCCGAGTAGACATGGAATCTGAAAGGATCCCTTTATGTCCAATCGCAATTAGTGTACTGCCTATATTTTCTTCCAGGAGTTTTATAGTTTCAGGTCTCACTTTCAGGTCCTTGATCCATTTTGATTTGATTTTTGTATATGGTGATAGGAGATGGTCTACTTTCATTCTTTTGCATGTGGCTGTCCAATTTTCCCAGCACCATTTATTGAAGAGACTCCCCTCTCTCCATTGTATGTTCTTTGCTCCTTTGTCAAAGATTAGCTGTCCACAGGTGTGTGGTTTTATTTCTGGGCTTTCAATTCTGTTCCATTGATCTGTGTGTCTATTCTTGTACCAGTACCATGCTGTTTTGATTACTATAGCTTTATAGTATATTTTGAAATCAGGGATTGTGATGCCTCCAGCATTGTTCTTTTTTTTCAGAGTTGCTTTAGCTATTCAGGGTCTTTTGTTGCCCCATACGAATTTCAGTAGTTTTTGTTCTAGTACCGTGAAGAATGACATTGGGATTCTGATTGGGATTGCATTGAATCTGTAGATTGCTTTAGGTAGAATGGACATTTTCACTATATTTATTCTTCCAATCCATGTGCATGGAATATTTTTCCATTTCTTTATGTCTTCCTTGATTTCTTTCAATAGTGTCTTATAGTTTTCAGTGTATAGGTCTTTTACCTCCTTGGTTAAATTTATTCCCAGATATTTTATTCTTTTTGTTGCAATTGTAAATGGGATTGTCTTTTTGAGTTCTCTTTCTGTTGGTTCATTGTTAGTGTATAGAAATGCAATTGATGTTTGTAAGTTGATTTTATACCCTGCCACTTTACTGTAGTTGTTGATTATTTCTAGTAGTTTTCCGATGGAATTTTTTGGGTTTTCTATGTATAAGATCATGTCATCTGCAAATAGTGAGAGTTTCACTTCTTCATTGCCTATTTGGAGTCCTTTTATTCCATTTTCTTGCCTAATTGCTCTGGCCAGAACTTCCAGTACTATGTTGAATAAGAGCGGTGAGAGTGGGCACCCTTGTCTTGTTCCTGTCCTCAAAGGAATGGCTTTCAGTCTTTCCCCGTTGAGTAGGATGTTTGCTGTAGGTTTGTCATATATGGCCCTTATTATGTTGAGGTACTTTCCTTCTATACCCATTTTGTTGAGAGTTTTTATCGTAAGTGGATGCTGGATCTTGTCGAATGCCTTCTCTGCATCGATTGAGATGATGATGTGGTTTTTATTCTTCATTTTGTTAATGTGGTGTATCACGTTGATTGATTTGCAGATGTTGAACCATCCCTGTGTCCCTGGTATAAATCCCACTTGATCGTGGTGTATGATCTTTTTGATGTATTGCTGTATTTGGTTTGCCAATATTTTGTTGAGGATTTTTGCATCTATGTTCATCAGTGATATTGGCCTGTAGTTTTCCTTCTTTGTGTTGTCCTTGTCTGGCTTTGGTATCAGGATGATGTTGGCCTCATAGAATGTGTTGGGAAGTATTCCATCTTCTTCTATTTTTTGGAATAGTTTGAGAAGGATAGATGCTAAATCTTCTTTGAATGTTTGGTAAAATTCTCCAGGGTAGCCATCTGGTCCTGGACTTTTATTTTTGGGGAGGTTTTTGATGACTGTTTCAATCTCTTTACTTGTGATTGGTCTGTTCAGATTCTCTACTTCTTCTTGATTCAGTTTTGGGAGGTTGTACGCGTCCAAGAACTTTTCCATTTCCTTTAGGTTGTCCAATTTGTTGGCGTAAAGTTTTTCATAGTATTCCCTAATAATCCCTTGTATTTCTGTGGTGTCTGTTGTAATTTCTCCTCTTTCATTTCTAATTTTATTTATTTGAGTCTTCTCCCTTTTTGTCTTAGTGAGTCTGGCTAAGGGTTTGTCAATTTTATTTATCTTCTCAAAGAACCAGCTCTTTGTTTCATTGATCCTTTCTACTGTTTTTTGGTTTCAATTTCATTTATTTCTGCTCTGATTTTTATTATTTCCCTCCTTCTGCTGATTCGGGGCTTTGTTCTTCTTTTTCTAGTTCTGTTAGGTGCAATTTAAGGTTATTTATTTGGGACTTTTCTTGTTTGTTAAGGTGAGCTTGTATTGCTATGAATTTCCCTCTCAGGACCGCTTTTGCTGCATCCCATATGAGTTGGTATGGTGTATTTTCCTTTTCATTTGTCTCCAGATAGCTTTTGATTTCTCCTTTAATTTCATCAACGACCCATTGGTTGTTCAGTAGCATGTTGTTTAGTCTCCACATCTTTATCCCTTTCCTAGTTTTTTCCTTGCAGTTGATTTCTAGTTTCACAGCATTATGATCAGAAAAGATTCTTGTAATGATTTCAATCTTCTTAAATTTATAGAGGTTTGCCTTGTTTCCTAATATATGGTCTATCCTGGAGAATGTTCCATGTGCGCTCGAGAAGAATGTGTACTCTGCTTTTTTTGGGTGGAGTGCTCTGTTAAGTCCATTGCGTCTAGTTTTGCGTCCATTATTTCCTTATTGACTTTTTGTCTGGATGATCTATCCATTGATGTAAGGGGGGTGTTAAGATGCCCTACACTTATTGTGTTATTGTTAATATCTCCTTTAAGGTTTTTTAGCAGTTGTTTTATGTACTTTGGTGCTCCTGTGTTGGGTGCATAGATATTTATAAGTGTTATGTCTTCTTGGTGAAGTGTCCCTTTTATCATTATATATTGCCCTTCTTTGTTTCTCATTACCTTCTTTATCTTGAAGTCTACTTTGTCTGATATAAGTATGGCTACTCCTGCTTTCTTTTGTTTGCCATTAGCTTGGAGTATCGTTTTCCATCCTTTTATTTTGAGTCTGTGTTTGTCTTTAGAGCTGAGATGTGTTTCCTGGAGGCAGCAGATTGTTGGGTCTTGGTTTTTAATCCATCCCGCCACTCTGTGTCTTTTGATTGGAGAATTCAATCCATTTACATTTAGAGTGATTATTGATATATGAGGATTTAATGTTGCTATTTTATTGTTCATTTTCTGGTTCTTTTGCATTTCCTTCGTTTCTTGTCCCTTGTGTTTCGGACTGCAAATTCAATTTGGTATTTCTGCATGCTCATTCTCTTGGTTTTCTCTTTATTTGTCATGTGTGGTTCTCTTCTGGTTATTTGTTTAGTGGTTACCGTGAGGTTTATATAAGCGATCTCCTGGATAACATAGTACATTTTCAGATGCCTCCTTTTTCCTGAGGCTGGGTCGATTCAATCCCTTACCTCTTCCCCTCCTTATTTGTTATCTCTTTATTCCATCTTGTGTTGTGAGTGTATGTTTATAGTGATGAGCTTGAATTAATTTTTGATGTTATCCAACTGTAGTTTGTTCTGGTTTAGTCTCCTTGCTGAAATCTTTGTATCCCCTTTCTCATTTGTTTTTTTTTCAGGCCTAAGGGCCTTCTTGAGCATTTCTTGTAGTGGGGGTCTTGTGGTGATGAACTCTCTTAACTCTCCCTGATAAACAAAAGCTATTATTTCTCCATCATATTTGAAGGATATTTTTGCTGGATAAAGTATTCTTGGCTGAAGGTTTTTGTCTTTCATGATTTTGAATATATCATTCCAGTCTCTCCCAGCCTGTAGAGTTTCTGTCAAGAAATCAGCTGAGAGCCTGATGGGATTTCCTTTGTATGTTATTGTTTTTTTGTTTAGATGCCCTCAATATTATTTCCTTGTCACGGGTATTTTTCAAGTTTGCTACTATGTGGCGAGATGATTTTTTATTCCTGTTTATATATTTAGGTGATCTATTGATTTCATTCACTGTTATTTCCCTCTCGTTTCCTAGGTTGGGGAAGTTCTCAGCTATTATTTCTTTGAACAAACTCTCTGCTACTTTTTGTCTTTCTTCTCCTTCTGAAATACCTATTATCCTTATGTTGCTTTTCCTCATTGAGTCTGATATTTCTCGAAGAATTTCTTCATTTGTTTTTAGTCTTAGCTCTCCCTCCTTCTCTATCTGGAGCGTTTCTGCATGGCTATCCTCAGTAATGCTAATTCGTTCCTCCATATTGTCAGTTCTGCTCTTTAAAGACTCCATTTTTTCCACTATCTTGTTCATTTTGTTTTTCATCGCCAATCATTCTGATTGGTTTTTCTTTATGGTTTCAATCTCTTTTGTGACAAAATCCTTGAATTCGTTGATTTGTTTCTGTGTGTTCTCTTGTATTTTGTTGAGTTTGTTTATGATAGCTATTTTGAATTCTCTGTCATTCAGGTTATCAAATTCTGTGCCTTCCAGGTTGTTTTCTGGGTGTTTGTCATTTTCCTTTTGGTCTGTAGCCATAACAAATTGTCGCAAGGATCCGACTGCCTTATTTTTTCCCCTCATGTTGAAGTTGGTCCTGCAGTTTCCACCTGCTGCCACTGGATGGAGGTCACGAGCAGTGTGCTCTGAGCCCGCCCCAGACCCCGGAGGGATTATGCTGAAACGTGGGGTGTGTGGGGGGAGGGGTTCTCTCTTTCTCCTGCTCGACCTGGGGGTTTCCTTTCTGGCTCTCTTAGGGTGTTTGCTACACCCCCAAACCAGTCTGTCGTCGCTTCCCAGTAGGGATCTCTCGACAATCTGTGAGAGCACCTGGAGGGTGGTAGTTTTCCCCACTGTGGGCCGCCCCTCCCCCCTCTGTCTGCGAGCTGCGCTGTCTTTGCCGCTCGATTGGGTAGGTGGAGTACAACTTCTTACCTCTCATCGTGTCCTTTTGGGCTTCCCATGCCTCCACCGTCTGATGTATGGCAGCAGGAGTTTCTTAGAAGTCCTTTGTAGTGTTTGATTGAGCTCTGTTGGAATGCGAATGATGTTTTCGTTGTGTCTTAGGGGGCAGAGATTCAAAGAGGGCATCTAACTCTCCCATGATGCTGACGTCACTCTATTATAGTTTTTTAACATAGATATTCTTTATCTGTTCCATGATGCTATCACTCTGAATTTAAGATTTCCCCATTAAATGGTTCTACTCGAATCAGAATCTTTTATGGAATTAAAAAAATATATACATCTGACTCTGTTCCCAGATATTCTGATGTCTAGAGTCTGGGCGTTTTTATTTTTAAAAGCATTGTAGGTGATTAGAGGTTTTTGTTTTTGTTTTCATTATGGGGGTTGAATTTTATTGAATGGTTTTTCTGCATCCGATAATATGATCATCTGTTTTTTTTCTTTTAGTTGATAATATGGTGTCGATAATGGATTTTCTATTGTTGGACACATTCATGCCTTTCTGGAGTAAATGAGTAGGCTACCAGTAGTAGCCTAGGCAGATAGAGGGTGATTAGGAAGGAAAAGAATGATGATAATGACAGTAATAATGGAAAACAGAGAATTGTAATGGGAGATGGAAGGGAGAAAGCATTTTAAAAGGGTATTAACTTTGTTATTAAAAGGTTTCAAATAGCAGAAGTTTTGTGTGTGCATACCCTATCAGTGAAAAAAATTGAGCTTGTACTCCCAGTATGTATACGTTTATTTAAAAACTATGCATGTATTATATGGTACTGATACTTTATGTACCTTATAAAATATGCAAAATTTAAGGGAGATAAAGATGAAATAGTTACTTTAAAAATAAGTTTTGCTTTATTTAATCGTATGAAATATTTTTATTCTTGAAGTTTTATTAATGCTTTTACTGAAAACAATATTGTTGACTATGCTTTCTAAAATTTTTAAAAATCTTAGCTTAACACTGTGATACAGTAATTCAAAGGTTTGGATCTAAGTTCACTTTACTTTGATACTTGGTTTCGGTGACTGTTATGGCTGAAAAAGATACCTACCACACAAAACCATGTAGACCCAAATGGAAGAAGTATGTCATAGGTTGAAATTACTAGAATTTTCAATCCCATTCACTAAATATCAAAAGGGCTTTTGTTAAAATTTTTATCTTTCCTAATGATGTTATAGTTGTTCTTACAAACCATTCAGAAGTTGTTATAATATTTTTAAAGAGCCTGTTCAAAACCCAATGATTATGTTTATTTGAAAGATTTTAAAACTGATTAGAAAAACCTGGTACCAAGTTTAAGTGTATAGATATGAGATTTTTAAAAATAGGTGACACATACTGTTTTTGGTAACAAAATCCTAACATCCCTTTAATAAATGCACTCTCCATAGTTTGAGTTTATTTTAAAAAGCAGTTTTTTAAACTTTGTTGAAATGCTACCTTTACCTGAAGAGACAGATTAATATCTGCTAGAAAGGTGCAAAATGGTGTTCTGGTAGTCTCCTACTTGGGTATGGAAACAAGGAAGCTTGCTGGGCACAGAAGGGAACTGTCATTGGAAGGATGTCTTTACACCAAATACACCTTGTTGTGTGTAGCTTTATTATGAAAAACAAACCAAAGAAAGAAAATTCAAAAAGAACATCTGTTAGGTAGATGATACAGTACTGCTTGTCTTTATAAAATTGGCCACAGTGATGAAATTTTGTAATGCATAAGTGATAATCCCCATGTGGAACGTCTACTCTTCCCTCAGGATTCCTCTGATACTACATATGACGTATGACTTTGCTGGCATGGGGTCCAAGTGAGAATGTCAGGTGTTCTGTATATTAAATGTTGGAAAGCCTAGTTCCTTTTTGGAAAATACGAACATAGTAAACATTTGAATATTTTCGTAAACCTGCTCTACTTTGGAGGCCACAATGCTTAAACCATATCCTAGTTACAAGTCAAAAAGTTGATTAATTCTTGATTCTACCCCAGCATTCAAAAACTTAGTAGTCTAGGTAGAAGTAGAGTAGTCTCTTAATTTGAAAGTCTAAAGGACCCGGGAAAATATTATCATGCTATGGATTTAAGATAATTCTGCAAAATTCTGTATTCTCAGGGCCAGCCTGGTGGCGTAGCAGTTAAGTTTGCGTGCTCCGCTTTGGCGGCCCGGGGTTCACAGGCTTAGATCTCGGGCGTGGACAGATGCACTGCTTGTCAAGCCATGCTGTGGCGGCATCCCGTATAAAGTAGAGGAGGACGGGCACGGATGTGAGCTCAGGGCTAGTCTTCCTCACCTCTATACTGTGTAACTGTGCATAAATTAATTTTAAAAGATGTGCATAAGGACCTAATAAGCAGTCTTCTTATCAGAATTTATTTGAAAAGTAATTAATGCCATAATTATTTCATAGTTCAGAACTATTTGAGTCTTCTTCATTAGCAATTCAAGTTAATGAATCTGTAACGTGCTTTATTACTTGAGGTATTAACTTTTTCCCCCCTGTGCTTCTTAAGTAATAGGAGTGAAACATCCACATCTGATAACACAGAAGCTTATCAAGAGAATACAAGGTAAGCTTTTGAAAATTCTGCTACTTTGTAGATAATATCTATCACTTTATAATAATAGATTTTTTAATTAAATATTTTTTGTTCAGTAAATCAGACATAATGCTAGAAGTTAGTTTCAAAATAAATGATGCAGTTGCTGCTTTTATAGATCACATTAAATTAGAAGAGTTTAGCTCTCCTCTTTCACTGTGGTCAGGTTTCTTCTGTGCATAATGTAGGTAGAGTTGTCAATATTGAACTGTCCCTTGCTGAAATTCAGAGAAAGTAAAACCCAGGGATGCATGATCCTCAAAATGTTTTGAAATGTTGATCGTTCTGATGATCAGTGCTTTTGTTTTTTACTTTTCCTGTGAATTCTGCATGTGAGATTCTTAGAGAGTAGGATAGATTAAGGATATGATATTGATGGAAGTCTTTTTAAGGTTTTAAGTTCCTAGATATGGGGTTTCCAAACTGGGACACCGCAGGATATTTAACATTTTCAAGGGACATATAGTGACATCTTTTGGCCTCACATGAACAATTAAATAAAATTAATAAATGGAGCGGCCAGGTTTGTTTTTGTTTTTGTTTTTGTTTAGGCATAGCGACACCATGAAAAAATTTACTGAGACAGTAAGGGTTCTGTAAACTGAGATCATTTGGGAATATCTATCGAAGATCATTTATTGTTGTAGATCATTTATTGAAGACATAGTTTTTTCAAAACGAGAGAATCTTTGAATAGACAATTATAACTTTTTAAAAAAGAAACTTACAGTAATTGGTTAAAAAGTAGGAGGGACCAGCCCCGTGGCCTAGTGGTTAAGTTCCACGCGCTCCACTTTGGTGGCCCAGGTTTGGTTCCTGGGTGCGGACATACACCACTCGGCAGTGGCCATGTTGTGGTGGCAACCCACATACAAAATAGAGGAAGATTGGTACAGATGCTAGCTCAGGGTGAATCTTCCTCAAGTGAAAAGAGGAAGATTGGCAACAGATGCTAGCTCGGGGCAAATCTTCCTCCGCAAAAAAAAAGGAAAAATCATTTTTATGTTATAATTTCATATTAAGTATATTTCATTTAAAATTGTTTTATAGTTCTGGGCATCCCACCTTTAAGTGTCCCTTGTGTCAAGAATCAAATTTTACCAGACAACGTTTACTGGATCACTGTAACAGTAATCACCTATTTCAGATAGTTCCTGTGGTAAGTACATATGTTTAAGATAGTCTTCAGCTTAAAGTATGCTGTTACATTTATTTCACTTCATGTGTACAACAGGGGAAGGTAGTTGATTTAAATTTGGTTGGGGCATTTTCAATAAGGTAGGTTTTTGTCAACAAAAGATTGATGACTATGAAGCAAAATGAGATATTTAAAATTCCAGTAACTCACTTATACAAATGGAGGTGCTTATTGTGAGCATAATACAGGAGAATAGCCTGGAGAAGAGGGAAGTAATGAAATGTGAACTAGGGGCTCATTACCAAGGAGTGGCAGAATCTAACTCTATTGGGGTGTCTCAGTTTCGGCTGATCTATAGGACGCAGACAGCTGGATCTGGTCTGGTGGATCTGCTACAGGTGAAAACACCTATAGAAGACACCTATATAAGAATAAAGTTAGTAGGTATTTTTAATTGTACCTTTGCAGAATCTAGTGGATGAATGCATAAAGCAAGGAAAGAAAAGAGTCATGCTTTCTTTTTGATGCCATTTTGAGGGTGTGTAAGAAAGTGGTGAGATCTTTTTTGATGAATGAAGGAGATAGAGGGGCGTGCAGGATTCCAACAATGTGTTAATGGTCCTCCAACTCCTCATTTGGAACATGAGTTTCATAGGTAAGTGATTTTGCCTGTGGATAGAACAGAAGAAACTGGCTGGAAGAGATACTTTCCTTTCAGCTGTACATTTTGATATATGAATATTTTCTTTAGAAATAAGAATAGGAGGAAAATGTTATAAATAAAATAAGGATTGTAGATATTTCTAAGCAGTTTTAGTGGATGTATTGGAAAAAATTATGAAAGAATATGCTTCAGTAACTGTTGAGGATGCCATTAAACTCGCATAGCACTAAGCCACTTACTTGTTTATTAGGAGAGGGTCAGTTACTGTTAAATAGACAAATACAGTGCCAAAGATATCTCTAGGAAAAATCTCATATTTAAGAGATTTCATTGGTTTTATATTGTGTTAGCAAATTTTTGTTTCTGCATTATATTCAATATAGCACAAATTTTGGCTCGAGTCCTGTTACTAGAGTTCCTTCTTATTTCATTTCAGTATGTTATCCAGTCACTTTTTAAGATGCACTTCATTTAAAACTTTAAGGATACAATTTAAAATTTACTTTCATTTTACTTATAAATGAAATTAAGCTAATAATAATTATATCACAGTTATTGTGTGGCTAAAATGAGATTATATACTGGTTGATGATAACTGTCATTACAATTGGTATTATTAAAGACTGGATGTCGTGTTTCTTTTAACACAGTTGTATAATTGGAGGTTTAAGTAATAGAATGTATAAGATCTCTCTTTTTATTGTGTTATGTTAGATTAGTGTAATTTATCTAAGGTAATTTGGTCGGGAAATGATCTAGTCATGGAATTTGGCCCTTAGAAATGCTTTTCATGTAGATGTTTTTGGTAACATGAGCCAATTTTTTAAATACCTTCAATAATTATAACATTTGGTTATTTTCCTTATGTTTTATTTAAAACTTTCTGTTTCTCATAGACGTGTCCTATTTGTGTATCTCTTCCTTGGGGAGATCCTAGCCAGATTACTAGAAATTTCGTTAGTCATCTAAATCAAAGACATCAGTTTGATTATGGAGAATTTGTGGTAAGTGAAATCTTCAAGATTAAGAAAATACCATTTAAATATTCAAGTTAAATTAACTTTTTCAATCTTGACTTGAGTTTTGAGGCAAGCCATTGTATCATAGTGGGTGGTTATAGAGTAAATTCTATTTTTTTTATAATATAGGTGAACTTTGGTTTGTGAAAGTGGTAAAAGTTGAATTTACTATTCACCTCCTGTACTAGAGAGATAATTAAGAGGGAGAACAAATTCCCAGATTAACAAAATGATGATTTTGTATGAAAACTGTCTAGGTTTAAGGAAAAATTGTACCTGCTAAAGAAGTAAAATTGATTCAACAGATGAAGGAGGATGTATTTCTCATGTACTATAAGTTGCTTGTTAAACCCATTATAATAGATTTCTTATATCTACATGTGAGACACATTCTTTTTAAAAATGGGGGAGCTTAATTATTAAGTAAAGCCAGGTTGAATGGTAGATTCTGGCCTTAGTTGACTGCTTTAACAGTGCGTGAGGGAAGTTACATAGTGTAAAAATGGATCCCCAAGGCAAAACATGGGTTAATATCTACTTCCCAAATGTGTCATGATAATTGTTTTTAAAAATTAGATGACTTGTTTTATTAATTGTGAAATTGCATTTTATTCAACTTCAGTGAATTAAAACCTTATCTAATTCAAGATTAATCCTGACAAATAATGACTGATGCTTGTTACCTGATGCTAGGTAAGCACAGGCTTGTGCAAGTCTAACAATGGCATGAACAGAATTTACATTTTTCTCTGCCCTTCAATGTTGAAATTACATCATTCTTTTTTTTTTTTTACATCATTCTTGATAAATATTTTTTTATTTTGTGGAATTGGCATTTTTTAGTTATACTATTTTAAAATAACAATTCAAATGTATGTAAAATTCAGGTGTGCTCATAATTTTAGCATTTGTATAAAGTAATTTTAGATTATTCTTAAACTCTCATTCTAAGAAAAGTAACTGTGTCTGGAGAACTGTATATTTGGAAAAATAAAAATATATTTTGTGAACTACTTTTGATCTAATTGTCAGATTGTTTTACCTTGCCACAGAAGAACGTGTCATTTAAAATGTTTGAGATTATCAAGTGGAAGCCTATTTTAAAGCTAACTTATAGGACATAATTGATTGCAAATAGAATATTTTTTTGTTTTTGCAAATAGAATTTTGGCTTTATGTCATGATCAAGAAGCTGTTATTTAAATCTTAATTTAATAAATGCTTATTTTTTTAAAAAATGAATCTACCTTCAGATATTTGACATTCTATTCTAGAGATGATACAAAATTTATCACTTATGATTGTGGGTTCCCTTAACTATACTTTTAATTGATGACTTATGCTAAGGCACTATAACTCTCAAATTTCATTCTCTGGTGATCCTCTCTGTTTATCAATTATTCCTAAATAGTTACAACTGAACTTAATTTTTTCCTAAAGTTCAGGTATTTAAATCTTATATTTTAAAGGATAGGATGTGTTGTAACAAACAAACTTTCAAGTATGTATATCAAGAAGTACAATGTATTGGGCAAATTATTGAATAGTAAAGTATGTTTTTTCTACTGACATGTTAATGTTATTGTTTTTAGAATCTTCAGCTAGATGAGGAAACCCAATATCAAACTGCTGTTGAAGAATCTTTTCAAGTGAACATCTGAAGGCTGTAGACGTCTGCATCTTTGTACCTGCAAGTGCCATCTTTAAGGGGAAAACTACATGAAGTCATTGTTTCAACAACTTGACGTGTATCTTAATAAAAAGTAATTCAGTCTATTGTTTAGTTTTTTAATTGAAAAATAAAGGTAGGCCATCTAAAAACTTCCTTCTCTTGATAAGTTAAAAATGGAAAGTTAGGACATTATCCTTAAAAGCATTAAAAGGATTATATTTCGTTAATGTTTTGGAGAAAAGGGAATCCCTGTTGTACTTTTATCTTTTTTATATTACATATTCTTGAATTTTTCCTTATGTTGCTTTTGAAATTTGGTGCAGTTCCTCCCATTGACGTTACTGTACACAGCTAACACACAGTAGCAAATTCTGAAAGATGTGATAGAAACCCAACAAATCTGAGCCAGTTATCAGAATTGCAGAATGGAGACTTGAAGTGCTAAAGGAAACAATCCAAAGGAAACTTTTAATACTGATTCTAGCTGAAGAATTCAACTATAAGAAAATTGTATTTATATAACGTTTAGTATTTTTGAAGACTAGTGAGGTTTCTTTAATAATTTTAACTCTTTAAAAAGTGAATGCTCATTGTAGAGGTATTTCCTTTTTGCTATTAGAAGGAAGTATCAAAAGAAAAATTTATTTCTTTGGTGGGCAGTTGGTGATTTCAAATCTTGTTCCTTTGGCTGACTCATTTGTAAGCTTAAAGTGTACTGAGCTGAGTCACAGCTCTTTGGCCTCAGAATTTTCAATAGGCGGTATTTCTGATTAGCTAAGATGAAACTTATTAGAAACTTTCAGCTGGTGATACTATATTCTACATGTATATTTAAATGAGAGAGTTGGCTTCATTTCAGTTTAGAAATTCATTCAAAGCTAAAGATGTATATGTGTATATACATACATTTTTGTATGTGTATATACACATGCAAATATATATGCACACAGTTTGTCAGGTTATATATAGAATTTCTGATATCTCATTTGATTAAAATTTTGTATATCACCAAATTTTTAGAAAGTAACAGTTGAATGTTAAGTGGTCTAGCTGGCTACTGTTACACCTTAAAAATTGAGTTTATATGTACTCACAATTACCTGTTTATATGGTGCTCATTTGTTATTCTCAAAGATAATGTGTGACTATGAAGTAATGAGACGGCTTCCAGCAGCCACTCTGTTTCACTATTTTTTAGTCAAAACTGGGTTTGTTTTTGGAATTCATTAATGAGAATCATAAAATAACTTGTACTAGAAGGCCTGAATCACAGAATAAAAGATGAAGAGTGGATTAGCTGACATTCCATACTAATATACGTTGTTTATACTTTCTTTAAAATAACTAAAAGAACATAAAAGAAAAATCTCAGAAGTAGTTGCTGCTAATATATACATAGATTGTATAAAAAGGTATATTTTGGTTTTGTTGAAACCCTTGTTGACTTTTTTACAGTGAACATTTTTTTAACTTGGTTTAATAAAAATGTTAATTTTGAAAGTGAAATTTTGTATAAACCTTTTTCAGTCAAACAGTAATGACTTTATTTATGGGTAGTAATAATAATCACCAAAAAGCCATACATCTTAAAGAACATATGCCTTTGTTTTGTCATTCGAAAGAGTGATGTTTACTATGTGCTTGAACATTTTCTCTGCAGTTACATGAGTGTAATTGTAAGAATAGCTGTTAACAAACTCTTTGTAACAAGAGACTTGACCGTAGGTTTTTCCAGTTTAAAGCAATAACTTTAGTACTTTCTTTCAAAGTTTAATACTTGCAGTATATCAAGTTAAACCATTCTGAGATTTGAGAACTTCTTTAAAGGAAAGTTGTAGTAGAAATCATCTTGATGAAATTGTGTTTTGAAGTTCTGTGGATTAGTTAAATATCATTAATAATCGTGTGTGTCTTTCATATAAACTTTTTCATAAGGAGAATATTGACTCAATTTGCTATTATCTGGGAACTCCTGAGTTTGGAAATGTTTGTTTAAAATCTCTCCTTCTTTTGTCAGTGGATTAGGAATAGGGATAGGCTTTACAGAGTTACAGTTTAAATTCATGAAAACGTTCTTATTTTTAATATGCTTATAACTGTCAAAGGGGGGAAACTGTATTGGTACTCCAGTACCTAAATCTCACAACACTGCTTACAGGAAAGCTATTTCCCTCAACAAATTAAAGTTTATGTTGTTAAACAGAGTCTTATTTGAGATGTATTGCTTTATTTTTCAATTAAAAATGGTTTTCTCCTACTTGTGTGTCTAATTAAAATTTTGTCTAGAGGCAAACATGATAACATTTAACTCTCATAACTCACCCTGGAAGACTTGTAGGAGATAACCCATTATTTGCACTTAAAAAAGTGGATAGGAGAAACCTACCACATGCTGATGCCATATGTTGGATTTAACTTTATAAAACTACTTTGTCAAGTGTTCATGCAGCAAGATTTTCAAGCTAGTTAGCAACCAGGCTGAAAGCTAGTTAACTGGTTAAACACTTTTATATAGAGAAGTTACACTTAGATCAAGGTTATAAGAACATACTGCTGAATACAATGTCATATACCTGTTGGGCTGCTTAATAAGTATTAGTTACAATCGTCAGTGAATCACAACTTTTATAGAAATCCCCTAGGGCCGCTACTCAAAGAGTAAACTGGAGGTGGTGACATTGTAACCTTTATAGAAAAGATGTGACCCAGAAAACATATAAATACATGTAGTATATAACTCAGAAATATGAATAAAGTACTCATTCCATGATATCACTTAGTATGCAATATAATTTTTTAATTATGCAGTACAGTTTTGAAAAAAGATGGGAAATGGGAATGAGTTACATTAAGAGATTTAAAGAGGATACAGGAACCTCAAGAAAATGGGTGTTATAGCTTGCATCCCCCTCCCACCCCAATAGCAACTGTCCAGTCCTGGGGCCAAGAGAGATGTAAGTTGGCATACTCTCTTCCACCCCTGAAAAAAGAAAGGTAAGTGTGTGTATTCCATTATGTACTTGACTGACAAACTTGCATTAAATTATACCATACAATTTCCTATGTAATGTGAATTCTTAAGAGCGTATAATTGAAGGCTATACCGTTGCACAATTTAAGATGAGCAGGGCCAGGGGAGTAAATATGGAGGAGACTGATAGATGAGTTACAGCCATTCTATGGAGGTTATGGAGAGGAAATAATACAGGAGATACAAAGGAGGAAATTTCATATCTGTCTAAATGGGTAAAATAATGGCATATGATACTGAATGTGTGCGAAGTGAACAACAGCCTGAGTAGTCAGCTCAGATGAGGAAAAAACATTCCTAGAATCCCTTAAGTCCCCTCATTCCTACTTCCAGTCACAACTTGCCGTCACCACTGACTTCTAATACCACAGACTGTTTTGCCTGCTTTTATACTTCATACAAATTGAAGCGCCCAGTAAAAATTACGTCTGGCTACTTTTGTTCAACATTGTCTAGAGGTTTTTATGTCATTTTTTAAAATTGAAGTAAAATTGGTATTTAACATAAAACATTATATTTAACATATAACATTATAATATAGATCACCATCAAAAGTCTAGTTACCATCCATCGCCATACACTTGACCCCCTTCCCCCATTTCACTCATCCCCCAACCTCCTTCACCTTTGGTAACCACCGATCTGTTCTTTGTGTCTATGAGTTTGTTTTTTGTTTCGTTTTTAGATTCCACATATGAGTGAAATCATACAGTTTTTGTCTTTCTCCTGACTTATTTCACTTAATGTAATACCCTCAAGGTCTATCCATGGCACAAATGGCAAAATCTCATTCTTTTTTTATGGCTGAGTAGTGTTCCATTGTGTATATATACCACATCTTCATTTATCAATGGACTTAGGTTATTCAGTAGTCTTAAAGAGTTTTAAATAGTTTTTCCTTAAAACTTTTTGAAAAGTTCAAGTGTTTGTTTAGAATATACCAACTTTGTTTTTCTGTTTCCATATATAATTGATATATAATACCTCAAAAGCATTTTTTATGTTTATAAAGTAATTTTAGATTCACTTAGACCAACAGGTCTCAAACTTTTGGTCTCAGGATCCCATTACACTCAAATTATTGAGAACCCCTAAGAGGTTTTGTTTTTGTGGATTTTATACTTAACCATGTTTGAAATTGAGAAAAAACATTTATTCATTTAAAATAAACTTGGGGCCAGCCTGGTGGCATAGTAGTTAAGTTCATGCACTCTGCTACAGTGGCCCAGTGTTAGCAGGTTTGGATTCCTGCTGCAGACCTACGCACCACTCTAGCCATGCTGTGGCAGGCACAGATGTTAGCTCAGCAAAAAGAGGATTGGCAATGAATGTTAGCTCAGAGCCAGTCTTCCTCACAAATAAATTTAAAAAATAATAAAATAGAAAAACTCATTGCATTAACAATATTTTTAATGGAAAATAACTTGAAAAATGTTTCGGTGAGAATAGTGGCATTGTTTGGCATTTTTACAGATCTCTTTAATACCTGGCTTAATGGAACACAGCTAGATTCTTATATCTGCATCTGAATTCAATCTGTTGTGATAGATTGTTTTGGCTGAAGGATATGAAGGCAATCTAGTCTCACAGATAATGTACAGTCATGTGATGCTTAACGATGCAGATATATTCTGAGAAATGCATTGTTAGGTGATTTTGTTGTGTGAACATCATAAAGTGTACTTAACACAAACCTAGATTGCATACAGCTTACTTACTGCACAGCTAGGCTATATGGTACTAATTTTATGGGACCACCGTCATATATGCAGTCTATCGTTGACTGAAATGTTATGTGGCACATGACTGAGGTTGGAAAAGGGAGTATTTTAATGGCCTTTTTAAAGATAACTGGATATTCTTTGATACTACACCAAAACTCACCAAATGGTATTGCAATCTGAAACCATATCAAATTCTTTGTACAGTGATAACAGTAAAATCCATTTGTGTATCTTTCACTTTAAATGGATCTTTTACCCAGGCATGACTTTGTAACCTTTTGTAAGGGTCAGTTGGAAGATGGTGGTATGAGTTAATGTAGATATACCACATGTTGACACCTTTTTATATGATATCGAATAATTGTTAATATCACCATTGATCTCATCAGTCATTAAAAACTAGGAAGCTGAGAAGATCACAGCTTTTCCAAAATTCTAATATTTGTTTAGAACCTCAAATTTTATCATTGGCAACAAATAGTTGGTTGTTTCCTTGAAATAACAGGCTCATTTTCTCCAAATACCCAAGTCAATACACAGTGTGTTCATCAGTTGCTCTTTCAGGCAAAAATGATGGTGCCATGAAAAAAGCAGCTGGCTGAGCTCAAAACAAAACAATTGTACGCTTCCTTGAGACAATCATTGCACCCCGTTATGTAGGAAAGTGCTTGGTGCGTATATAGACAGGGTACTGAGATTCATAACATTGCCTCTAAACTAAGAGGTTGAAAAATAGGAGGGGGGAGTGTTCTCAGTTATAGAAGGTATAACTGCCCAATGGAGAAGTTTGAAAAACAATGAAAAGCATCTAAAACAGAACACACCCATAAATCCCTACCATCTAATATAATTTTTATTAACATTTTGGTATATGTCAGAATGTTTTTAATATATTTTTATGTATACCTTCATGTAATTTTCACCAAAATAGGTGTTTTATAGCCTGTATTTTTGTTTAGCCTTTTATCAAACATTTGCCAATGTCAAAAAAGATTCTATGATATTTTTAATAGTTTCATACATTCCAATGTATGGATGTACTGTTAGTTTTCTATTTTGCACAGTTAGATTGCTTTCAATTTCTTACAATCTATGTCTGTGATGATTCTGTATTTAACCTTTCCATTCTTTTCTACCTTGCAATGATTCTGGAAACCAAACAACCAAGCTGGTTAGAATTGTGTCTAAGTAAATAATAATCAAGTTCTGATTGAAGGAATGTGGAGTTCTCCAAAAGTAGTGTAAATTTAAGTTCATGGAATTTTTGAATGACGGAGTGATAGAGGTTAAGCTCCAAATCATTCAACCTTGGGTTTGAAACCAGGTTCCATCATTTCCTACCTGTCACCTTGGGTGAGTCATTTATTCTGTGTAATACAACCTCAGTTTCCTTCTCTATACATGAGGGTAGCAATGCCCTACCTCACAGAGTCGTTGTGAAGATTAAGACAATGCCTGATATATAGCAAGCATCCAGTTTCACCTATTTTTATCTACTTTACTTTTTTTCTCTTGAAAAGTTGAAAAGGCTAGTCTCACTACATCTTTCAGCTTTTGTAAATACCTTAACTATGATTCATCTTATAACAGTATCTAAAAACAAAACAAAATATAGCTTAAAATGCACCTTGTGTCCATGATAAAAACCACTTGTTTCTAAGTGGTTAAGAATGTGTGGATCCACAGAGGGGGGAAATTACCTTATAAAGGACATGAATTGGGACAGCTGGTGAAATTTGAACGCTGACCGTATACTAGATAGTAGTATTATAACATTGTAAAATTTCCTGAATTTAGTAGCTGTATTGTGGGTATATATGTATAGTTTTATAAGAAACTGCCAAATTGTTTTCTAGATTAGTTGTACCATTTTACCAGCAATGTATGAGGGATCTAGCTTCTCCACGTCTTCACCAGCATTTGTATTATGTATATTTTTTATTTTAGCCATTCAAACAAGTATATAATGATATCTCATCGTGGTTTTAATTCACATTTCCCTAATGGCTAATGATGTTCAACATTTATCTTTAAATGTGCTTTTTTGACATCTATATATTCTCTTTGGTGAAACATCTGTTCAAATCTTTTGCCTGTTTTAAAATTTTTGTGTGCGTGTGAGGAAGATTAGCCCTGAGCTAACATCTGCTGCCAATCCTCCTCTTTTTGCTGAGAAGATTGGCCCTGGGCTAACATCTGTACCCATCTTCCTCTACTTTATATGGGACGCCGCCACGGCATGACTTGACAAGCAGTGCATATGTCCACACCCGGGATCCGAACCTGCTAAACCAGGGACCCCGAAGCAGAGTGTGTGAAATTAATCACTGTGCCACCAGGCCGGCCCCTCTTTTGCCAGTTTTTAAGTTCGCTTATTTGTTTCTCTACTGTTGAGTTTAGAGAATTCTTTACATGTTTGAGACCCAAGTCCTTTGTCAGATGTATGGTTTGCAGATATTTTCTCCCAGTCTGTAGCTTTTCTTTCCTTCTTCTTAAAGTGGTCTTTCACAGAGAAAAAGGTCTTAATTTTAATGAAGTCCAATTTATTGATATTTTTCTTTTATGGATTATACTTTTGGTGTCATGCGTAAGAACTCTTCACCTAGCCCTACATCCTGCAGATTTTTTCCTATGTTTTCTTATAAAAGATTTCTAATTTTATATTTTGCATTTAAATCTATAATCCATTAATTTTTGAGTAAGGTGCAAGGTTTAGGTTGAGGTTCATTTTTTTGCCTGTGGATGCCCAATTGCTCCAGCACCATTTGTTGAAAAGACTCTCCATCCTGCATTGAATGTGCTTTTGCATCTTTGTAGAAAATCAATTGAGTGTACTTGTGTGGGTCTCTTTTGGGGTTCTCTGTTCTGTTCCATTGATCTATGTGTCTGTCCCTCCACAATATGTATAGTGGATATGTAACAGAATGTCCTTGTTCTTAGAAGATGCATCAGAAATATTAGGTCATGATATCGATAATTTGCTCTCAAATGGTTAAGTGACAAGGAAGGACACACATTCAGATAAATAAATATTAACACCTAGAGACAATAGATGAAGGGTATATGAGACCTTGTAATCATCTTGCAAATTTTCTGTAAGTTTGAATTTTTTTCAAAATAAACTGAAAAATGTGTGGTCTTTTATTAAAACAGTATTTGTATTAGGGAAAAAAAGTATAAATTGTGTCCTGCCTTTTGAAATTTAAACCATGTCTTCAGTTGACAAGCTGCAGAAGTCCAGCAGTTTATGGAGAAGGTGAAGCTGAGCAGAGACAATGACTCAGCAAAAAGAAAATAGTGATTAACCTGTGAGCCTAGTGCCATGTTGCTGAGAGGAGCACCTGCTGAGCTAGTGAGCTTTTCCAGAGTGTTTTCAGGCCGTGGCATGATGACATCCCATCTAAGTGATCTCCATAAAACAGCCTCGTATTTCCATACTCTTGTCCGATCAAAAATAAATAACATAAAATTATGGCCTCTTCTTCTGTGTTTTTTAAATTGAGATATAATTGCCGTATAACATTATATTAGTTTCAGGTGTGCAACATAATGATTCAAAATTTGTATATGTTGTGAAATGACCACCACAATAAGTCTAGTTAGCATCCATCACCACACATAGTTGCAATTATTTTTTATTGTGATGAGAACTTTTAAGATCTACTCTCTTAGCAACTTCAAATATACAATACAGTATTATTAAACTATAGTTACCATGCTGTACATTATATCCCCATGACTTATTTATTTTATAATTGGAAGTTGGTACCTTTTGACCAGCTTCACTCATTTTGCTCACCCTCCACCCCTGTGCTTCTGGCAACCACCAATCTGTTCTATATCTATGAGTTTTCTTTTTGTTTTAGTTATTTTTTAGATTCCACATATAAGTGAGATCATATGTTGTTTGTCTTTGTCTGACTTATTTCACTTAGCATAATGCCCTCAAGGTCCATCCATGTTATCACAAATGGCAAGATTTCATTCTTTTTTACGGCTGAATAATATTTCATTGTGTATATACATACCACATCTTCTTCATCCATTCATCCATTGGACATTTAGGTTGCTTCCATGTCTGGGCCGCTGTATATAATGCTGCAACCAATGTGGGGTGCAGATACTTTTCAAGTTAGTGTTTTTGTTTTCTTTGGGTAAATACCCAGAAGTGGAACTGCTGGATCATATGGTAGTTCTATTTTCAGCTTTTTGAGGAATCTCCATACTGTTTCCTTAGTGTTGCACCAAATTACATTCCCACCAACAGTGCACAAGTGCTCCCTTTTCTCTGCATCCTTGCCAACATTTGTCTTTTTGATAACAACCATTTTAACAGGTGTGAGATAATATCTCATTGTGGTTTTGATTTGCATTTCCCTGGTGATTAGTGATGTTGAGCATCTTTTCATCTTCCTGTTGGCCATTTGTGTGTCTTCCTTGGAAAAATATCTATTCATGTCCTCTACCCATTTTTTTAATTGGATTTTTTATTTTTTTGCTATTGAGTTGTATGAGTTCTTTATATGTTTTGGATATTAACCCCTTATCAGATATATGATTTACAAATATTTTCTTCCATTCAGTAGGTTGCCTTTTTATTTTGTTGATGATTTCTTTGCTGTGCAAAAGCTTTTTTGATGTAATCCCACTTGTTTATTTTTGCTTTTGTTGTCAAATCCAAAAAATCGTCACCAAGACTGATGTCAGGGAGCTTACCACCTATGTTTTCTTCTAGAAGTTTTATGGTTTCAGGTCTTACATTCAAGTCTTTAATCCATTTTGAGTTAATTTTGGGACATAGTATAAGATAGTGGTCCAGTTTCATTCTTTTGCATGTAGCTGTCCAGTGTTCACAACACCATTTATTGAAAAGACTGTTTTTTCCCCATTGTATATTCTTAGCTCCTTTGTTGTATATTAATTGACCATATATGCATGGGTTTATTTCTGGGGTCTGTATTCTGTTTCATTGATCTATGTGTCTATTTTTATGCCAGTATCATACAGTTATTACTATAGCTTTGTAATATAGTTTGAAATCAGGGAGTGTGATTCCTCCAGCTTTGTTCTTCTTTCTCAAGATTGCTTTGGCTCTTCAGAGTCTTTGGTGGTTACATACAAATTTTAGGATTGTTTGTTCTATTTCTGTGAAAAATGCCATTGGAATTTTGATAGGGATTGCATTGAATCTGTAGATGCTTCTGCTTTTGAATGCATAAAATAAGAAACTCTTGCAAGATTAGGAAAACTTTTACTTTATTTCAGGTTAAACTCCCTCATTATCTTCAATCGTTCCTTATGGCCTGTTTTAGAGTCACTTATCTTTCTGGTTTTCATTAACTGGTCCCAGTTCAGTTTTGTTAATGCTCTGAATTGTTGGATCCTTGATTACAATATAGTACTTTATATTTTTTTTCTGATCAATGAGGAATAATTGGTACTGTTATGTGCATTGTATTAGAAACCACATTTTAATCAGAATTATTCAAGAGTACATGAGCACTGATAGCAATTTATGTCAATTATAACCTCTAAAATGTTTTTTCATGTTTAGGACCTTACATTTATGACTATTGAATTTTATCTTTTTCAGTTTCTCCCATTGTTCCAACTTACATGTTTGGAATTTTGGTTTTGGCATTCAACATATTAGCTATCACACCAAGATTCATTTGCAAATTTGATAAGTAAGGCCTTGATCTTATTGCACAGGGCCAAGCCCAGCCCAGGAGCAAACCATTAAAGACTGCTTTAGTCAGGCTCCATCTATTAATCAATAAAATTTGAGTACAATTATTAAACCACTTATGAATATGCCTAAATATTCTTGTCCTGCCCTTGCGTATTGTTCATAAGACTAACAGTTCTTAATCTACTGGTCCATTAGATGTGTTAAAAGATGAAATGTATTTAGTTTGATTTGACTTAGTGAATATACAGTGAGCCCTTTAATTACTATTTTCTTTTCTAGTTGCTTACAAGCCAGCTATTCTAGAATTTTGTCAAGCAACATAATTCTCACCGGTAATTCCCAGAGTATGCATTCTCTCCCTTTGCAAAATTAGTTCTATTAGGGATGCTTAAGGAAGACTATATGTGGGATGTTGTATGGTCTTCACTGGTGATAGTTGTATTTCAATAGAGCTGGAAGTTTTTGTTTCTTCCACTTGTTATTTAGGCCATGAATATTGGGGAGGACATTCTGGTTCTGAAGAAGTATTTTTTGCACAAAATCAGGAGCAGTTTGATCCAAATAGGGTTTCTTAATTACTGAGTGGCTGGTGCTTATTGAGCGCTGATGATATCATGGGTATGAGACTCTTCAGTGCAAACATGTCTAAATAGAAGTGAAGATTCTATTTGCAAGCTTGCTACTTTCATATTTCTGATAAGTCACCCTGCTGCTTATTATATGATGTGGCCTAATATGATGACAAGGAGGCAAGTTAATCTGAGGTTTGTGAAAATTATAATACAGGAAAGGATATCTTTATTTTATAGCAGTTTTGAATCAGGTTTGAGACATCACATCACTCAATCCAGTGATGGAGATGTACACATGAAGTCAATGTAGGCTGTGTCTTATTATTCTAAACCTGGGACTGCCTGCTTTACTTGTCTCTCTTCTTGCCTATATCATTGCTCATGGATTATTTGCAGTGGTTCTTTGATAACATCATAAAGTTAAAAGTGATTATTGTCGTAATCATCACAGATTGGTATTCAACCCACCTTAAGAATGTGGCAGGGTTGAGTCCCTCTGGGCTGTACATCTTGGCTTGTCTGTGGGTCGAGGTCCAAAAAACAAAACCCCAAGGTGAAGCCAGAGGTTAGTTAATGTGTCACCATTTCAAAAGCACTGAGGCAAGAGGGAAGAGATCAACTACAATGAATTGGCTAGGGGATGGGGAAGCTGGTCAACACGGAGCAGAAAAGAAGGAATGAAGTCTGAGTATGCTTGTGGTGTGGGTTTTGTTCAGGCAAACCTTAGCAGAAGCAGATCCTTGGAAGACAGGCATCCCTTTCGTTCTTTTCATGCTACCTACAGATTAAATGTGAAGCTTTAATGTGGGAGGCTCCCAGAAACCAGTTGTCATTGTCTTCATTGTCCTGGGGTTGTCACTCTCATCCTTATCCTACTGGGATGCAATTTGTCTGGACCTAGAGAAATGAATTCATCTGAAGCGGCTATTTACTTTTATTCATGTGTCTTGAGCTTCGGTTCTCTATGAATTATGTTAATGCCACTCTTTCTAGTTAAATATTATTTTCCTTAGTAGAAAAGATGGAAATCAGGGTTTATCTGCTGAGAACCTTAATGCTGAGAAGTCCCTAGTTAGATCCTGTCGTATTTTGTTGTGATGAAATACTGTTTTCTTTTGGCATATATGACACTCAACTCTCCTGGTTCTTCTTAGAGTCCTCTCTTCCCTCTTCTTTGCTAGTTCACCTTCTTTGACCAGGCATTTAGATGTTAGAGTTCTTCAGGGCTCAGTCCTATCTCTTCTCTTTTCTCACTGTATACTTTATCCCTAATCAAGGATTCTCATCCTTCATTGTACATCAGTGATCATATTGACGCAGGTTTTAGGTACCATCTTTATATTAACCAATCTCAAATTTTCATCTGCATTTCTCCTCTGAGCACCAGACCTGTATATCCAACTATTTGCTCAGCATCTCTGATTGTCTCACAGGCATCTCAAAGTCATGAAAGCTAAGACCAATTGCATCTTCTCCTCACACCTAGTTCTCCGTGTTCCAGAACTCAGTAATCATAGTACCTTCCAGCACCTGCTTAGGCTAAAAAGCCTGGGAGTCATCCTTGGCACTTCTCTTCTCCTTACCCCACATATCCAATTCATTAACAAGTGCGTTTATCTCCTAAAACACTCTTAAGTCTCTTTGCTTTTTTCCTATTCACCCATTCCACACCCAAACATATCATCCCTACTTGTGGACTGCTATCAGTCTTCCTGAGTCTACTTTTGCTTCCCTTAGTATATGTCCTCGAATTTCTCATCATTTTCTGGTTAAAATCATCCAGTGATTTCCATTGTTTTCAAGAGAAAAAGAAATGAAACAAAAGTTCTTAACTTGGCCTACAAACCTACATGATTTGCTTCTTGCTTAACTTTCCCAGCCTCATCTATCACCACTCTCCTTACTAGAGATGAGGGCATTATAGCCATAGATTCTGTTCTTCCAAAGTTGCCATACACATTCCCACCAGAGAGTCTTCACACAGGCTGTTTCCTCAACATAGAACACCCCACCCTCATGCCCTTCCCCATCTCGCTCTGTGTGATCTATTTGTCTGAAAGCTCAGTTCTCACCTTATTTGCTCAAGGCGGTCATGATTGCCCTGTACTGGTCAGGTCTTGCTATACTCTCCAGGTATTTTCTGTATCTCCCAAATAAACAACTTACACCTGAATCCTCATCTTAAGGTCTATTTCTTGTGGAACCCAAACCAAGACACGCACTAAATCTCAGAGTGTGTCTCAGATCCTGCCCAGACTTGCAGCATTAGCATTACTTGGGAATCTGTTAGCAAAGCAAATTCTTAAGTGCTGCCCCAGACCTCTTTTACAAGACTCTGGGGTTGGGATCATTAATCTGTGTTTTAACAAGACCTTGAGGTGGTTCTCATGCATCCCAAAGTTTAAGAACCACTGGAGTACATTAATGATGTTATATCTTCTATCTCAAACAGAAACCCTGTATCTGTCTTTTTCCTTTTCCAACTATATCTCTCAATAGTTAAAAATAAAATCTTCAGAATTTTTCAAGAGTCTTAGATATCCTGGGCGCTAACCTTCTGGAAATGCTTCTTAAGAGTTTTAGGCCGTGACTGCTATTTATCCTTGTATATATGTCCCATTTATAAGACTGATCCCACTAAAAAAATTTGATCTTATTCGAATGTGCAGTTATTTTGATTTCTTTAAACATTTCCCCTTATCCTTCCTTATGGGGATCAGTTTATGATAACGTTGTTAGAATATGCTTTCTAGTAACTTTTTTCTTTTTAAAGTCTCTGGCCTGGTGATCATACTACCTTAGTCTGACCTTGTTGAAATCTGATTTTTTTCCCCTAATTCATGAGTCTTCCTCCAAGGGGAAATTTTCTTTTAAAGAATTTTTTTTCCAATCTATTAAGATGTTCATTTGTGAATGTTATACCTTAATAATTTGATATCTGCTTTATTTTAGGAGTTATTTATTCCCAACAATGTCATTTATATATTTTCACCCTCTTTCAATATTGAATCTCTAAATCTCTGTCTTGAGCTTCTGTAGTGAAAGTCAGGCATCGCCAGTTTAGCCTCTTTGGTCAAACTATTAGTGGAATTTTGAACACAGGAAAATTAACCTCATCAGCTTTCTTTCACTATAAAAATGGAGGCAGATAGTCATCTTGTTTATGGGACTGCAGGTCCAGAAAGAGACGTATTTGATAACCTTAGAACTTTAGTATTATTTTTGAAAACTATAAATTAGGTACTGTTTTTTCTTGGATATTTACCAATTTCTGTACACTATAGAACAAATCTCTTAGCATGGAAATCAATGCAGTTTTTTACTAGGCTCCATCATATAATCTGCAATCTAGTTTTATTCAACTATTTGAAATTCTTCCCACATACTCTGCATTTGCACTCACATCTTTTTTCTTTTTAATACCTCTGCTTTGGATGTCTTTCCCATACCATCTGTATCTTGTCGAAGTTCTACTTATTTGCTCTTAAAGCTACAGCTCAACAATATGAATTGAATTCCTTGAATATGAATATATTAGACATGTTCTAGGGCTTGAGATACACCAATGAACAAAACAAAGATCTCTCGCCCTCGTGAGTTTATATTCTGCTTGATCTTGAAGCAGAATTTATTACTTTAATAGCAATTTGTTTACACCTCTGTCATGGCATTACAACTAATTTGTATAAGTCTCTTTCCCAACTAGATCAATGGTTTTCAACACTGCTTCTCAATAGAATCACCTGGGAAATTTTGGAAAAACAGCCATGCCCATGTTCCATCTCCAAGATTTTGATTTATTTGGTTTGGCACGAGGCTTTCATGATTCTAACGTGAAGCCAGGGTTAAGAACCACTGCACCAGACCAGACTAGGAAATTTTTGAGATTTGTGATTACACTAATCTGGTATTGCTCAACACCTAACACATAGGGGGCAATCAATAAGTGTTGAACTGTTCTGTGACAGTAGGGAGAAGTGGTATTGGCTTTCCCTTCATAGAGCTACCAAGACATTGAGGTGGATAGTCTCTATGGGGCCTTTAAGAAATTGAGTTCATTTTAGGTAATTATTAAGATGCATAATCAATAAAAATTAACAGGTAGACAATACCCAGAAAAACTATAAAAAGCATTTCATAAAGAAACTTGAGAAAATATCGGAAGGTTTAAAAGGGAAAAATAAGGAATGAAACATAAATTGGGAGAAGCTGAAGACGAGAATCATGAAAAAGAAGTCGTTAAAAAAATACCACCCTTCGCAGCGGTTTAGTTCGTGCTTGGCAGCCCAGGGTTCGCGAGTTCGGATCCCGGGCGCCCGCTGACACACCACTTGTCAGCCATGCTGTGGCGGCATCCCATATAAAGTAGAGGAAGATGGGCACGGATGTTAGCCCAGGGCCAGTCTTCCTCAGCAAAAAGAGGAGGATTGGCAATGGATGTTAGCTCAGGGCTGGTCTTCCTCACACACACACACACAAAAATACCACCCTTATGTTTATTAAATACTCTATAATTTTAAGTACTTTTGGACCCATTGTTTTGCTTGATTCTCATAACTGTGGTATAGACAGGGCAAATATTTCCATTTTACAGATGAGGAATCTGAGTGGATATGGATGAGGTTGGGCAGCATGGTTATATACCACCTTGAAAGTAGTTAGATCCAGGACTGGAACCAAGTCCCTAGTTCTTAATCTGATGCTTTTTCCAACACACTGGCTGTCCATAAAAGGTGAAATTGCCCTTGAGTTTGACTGTCTAGCAGAAGACATTTATGAGTTCCGTCTTCCCCTTCTTCTACATGTCTGGGGCCCCCCTTCAAGGAGACCTCCTTCTGGGTCCAGGTCTCTGGAGTTATCTGTTAGCCACCAGGGCTTTAGATGGTCTACTTTGACATGTCTTCCCTGTTTTTATCTCCCAGGACTGAGACTCAGGGACTCTTAGCTTATTGTACTTACTCATTTAATGAATGATTTATATTTAATGAGTGATTAGTGTATGCCAGGAATTGTGCTACACCCTGGACAAATAATATTGAGCAGAAAGACACAGTCTCTGCCCATATGACATTTTACAGTAATGGGCGAGAGATAAACATTAGATATTCACACACAAAAACCTGAAATTGCAACTATGATAAGTTCTACAGAGGAGAGGCACATGATGCTATGACAGCATGAGACAGCAGGATTTGATTATGTCAGAGAGGTCATAGAAAAGATCCCAGTTGAAACCAGATCTGAAGAAGTAGGCATTAACTAGACAAAAACAGGGAGAGAGAACTAAATCAGTTTGTCCAGTCTTTTCCAGCATTGCAAACTCCCTTCGAATTTCAAAAAGTTTCTCAGACCTCTCCACAACATAATCTGCTGATTTTTATGATTGAGGATGTAGGTTAGACATCCTCCACCCAACCTGGGTCCTTCTGGCTGGCGTACGAATTAAATTGACATGAGACAGAATAACAGGAGAAAATCAAACAAAGCTTTATAACATGTGTACATGGGAGAGACCCAGGAAAAACTAGGTAATTTGCTAAAATGGCAGAGGTGCTTATCTCAAATACTATCTTCAGCTAAAGACAAAGGAGGATGTTGGGAGTGGGGAGAGTCAGCTATGGGAGATTACCAGAAAAGCACAGTAAACAAGAGTAAGGTTACTATGCAGATTTAAGTTCTTGCCTTCCCCTTGATAAGAATTTCTAGAGATAAGGTCATCCTCCTTCTTCCGGATACAGAGGAGATACCTTTACAAATGGAGATTTCTCTTACAAATGTAAATGTCTCTTACAAACGGTAACTTCTACTTTTCAGAGCTTCTCCCACGTCTGCAGTTTTGAAAAGTAACCAACCCAAAATATTCCCCATGCCAAAGAGACACACTTTGGGGTGGCCAATTCTGATCCCTCACAAGGACATATACAGTGCTATTAATCCAATAACAACTCTAAATAGATTTATAATTTATTACTCATTGAACATTTATATACATTTGAACCATATTTCTTATTTTCATGGGATATTGTTTATTGACTATAGAGACAACACTTGCCTCAATGTGCGGCCTCCTTATACTCTCTAAGGCTCCTAAGGGTTTGGTGCCCTGGATTGTCCATCTCCAAGCTAATTTGTGGGCATCTACTACAGGGAGAAGAGAAAGCAGGACCTTGCTTCTCTTCTCTTTGTTCCTCCCCTACTAGGTACCAAAACTGTAGTTTTCTGTGACTTGTTGGAGACATCAGTCTCAGCCAGATTCCAGTTCAGTTTCAAGGGATGGATGGGCTGTGAAAAGACCTAGTGTTACTGCCCAAAAAGGGGTTCGTCTGCCTGCTGCAAGACTTGCCAATAGTCAAGAGGCAAGGAGGTAGGAAGGAAAGGACTTTTTATTACAGCTTGCTAGCAAGAGGGAAGATGGCTGACTCATGTCTGAAAGAACCACCTTACAGAACAAAGACTACAGGCCAGTTATATAGGGGGCAGGTCTCCAGCAGGAGAGGCAGCTGGTCTCCAGGTAGGGGCATCCACCTGACCTCCAGGTGGGGGCAGACATCTGTTCTTAGTTCCTGATAGTCTTTTGTTTTACTGGATATGCATCAGAGACCAGAGCAACGCCATACACCCTGATCTCTTTGTTGTCCTTGATGATGGCTATCAGCATCATCAGAGTAATCAGCCCAGGGGTAATCACATTCCTAAGGAACTCAAAAGAACAAAGTTATCAACTTATAGCATCTGGGAGGGGCCATAAAACCCACAGAGCATGTCTGGGCTAGTTAATCAGAGGTCATTCAAAGTTACAATAGGGTTTCTATTCTACAACATGGCTTCCCTTATATCAGCCTTGTCTTGAGCCAGTATCACTAGTATTGCTTTAGAATAAGCAATTTTGAAAAGGGAAAATTATATGAAGGAAAGAGAGAACAAACATCAGGTAATGCGGTGGTTGGTCAGACTTTACCCCTGGGATACCCTATTCAGTTCAGTGTAAGATATAGTTTAAAAAAAAAAAAAAGAAGGTTCTCCCAAGAATGTTTAAGTCTGTTAAAAGCAAAATTCCAGAGTGCTACTTGGGCTGGCAAAACTCTGGGAATAAAAAGTCCCAGAATGGTGTTGTGTGAGCTTCCTTGAGGAAACAGTGCTGCCCTCCCCTCTGCCTGGAATATCTAACCTTCCCCCAACCTTGGCCCCTTGACCTTCTGGCTTAAGCCTCAGCTTAGACTCTTCTGTGAAGCCATCACTGACCCCATCAGAGAGACTCGAGTTCTCTTTCCCAGGCCCCCAATGTCTGAAGATCCCCAGTGTAAGCAGATTGCACTACAGCAGATGTCCTGCCGTCCCACACTGCGTCTCACAAGGCTGGGATCTCTCAAGGCAGTGGCTAACGGGTGCTCAATAAATGTTTGTAAAATAAATTTGTTATTGCCTATGGGATACTGGGTTTTAAAATAAGGATTACACGGCAATTTGGGAGAACACTATAATTATGTCTAGACTCCAAAGTAATGTGCAACCCTACTGTGATTTTAAGCTCTTGGGACACTTGTTATCCTGAAGGATATGAAGTATTGTAATCCATTTTCATGAGTCTGGGGCAGGAAAACCGGTAGCTCTGGAGGAAGGAAGCACACATTTCTACCTTTACTTGTCACATAAGTAACACGTTGTTCCTAAACTCCAGGTAGAGTTAGTGGTCGTGATGAAAATGCAGAAAGTGTTAGGAATAGCATCAAATTACGAGTGTAGCTAAACAAGCGGCACATTAAAAAGGCGGGTTAAAACACATACATTTAACAGCCACAAGGTGGCAGCTTCGAACTATGACATTACGGATAGAACATTCAAAGACCAAAGTGCTTGGAGCATCGTCTGCGCTGAGAACAGAGAGCAGGTATATTGCGGCAATTCAAATGGAGAAGGGAGAAAAAGACCACGATTTCTAGTACTTACTGCACACATCTTTATAATTTTGTTTCCCCTAGGAAAAAAGCACAGGCACACACCTACATGCTCATATAGAGCAGTCTCATCAAATGCACACATAACTTGCGTCCCTCTCCAGAAGCCCCACCTTGAGTCTGAGATGTTTCAAGAGTGCATTGGCTGTTTCAAGTGGACCTCGCTTCCTCTGTTCCTCTTATGGTATGCTTTTATTGAGTCAGCACTTCCTGAGGGTAATTTTACCTTTATTCGGTTTTCCCCTGATGTATTTAGTTTCATCATAACCCTTATTAAATGCTACTCTACCCTGCTTATAAAAAATATACATATATAAATTTATATGTTATATATAACACCTATTTTATATATTATAAAAACATATAACATATACTAATAAGTCGGGAAACTATTGCTTTCCATCATGCCTCGAACACAGTAGGTGCTCAACATATGTTTGCTGAACTGAACTGAAGTGAAGGTGGTTGCTAGAAGGCAAGGTTCAGGAGGACAAACTTGCTGTTTGAACTCTCATATTCCCACTACCTTGCTGGAAGGTAGAGTAGGCACTCAATCAAGACTGATTACAAATCCAGCTTGCCCAAAAAGAAGTCCAAAAGCTAGTCACTGAACCACGTGAACGTAGGGAATTACTGAAGTTATTAAAAGGAAATGTTATTTATAGTAAACCATCTATATACTATGTAAAACCCAGCTTTTGTTAAGTATTTCATGAATCAAAATTACATTTTAGCAAAATCACCTTTCCTCAGACCCAGACTATACAAAAAACTATGGATAGAAGGCAAAGGGCACTGTATTATCCTGCCTTCAAGGAACTTATAATTTAGTGGGAAAACATGATATGTCTGTAAAAATATATTCAATGATGCATGGCAAAAATAAATACTGTAGAATCTCAGAGAAGGGAGAGATCACTTTGTTGATGTCAAGGAAGCTTTCATAGAGGAGACTGACATCGACCTGGACTTTGGAAGGCGAGTCATACCTAGATAATAACAGGAGGGGGAAGCATTCTCAGAGAGGAGGGCCAGGAAACAGACTCAGGATGGTGTGTCCAGGAGACGGTGTGGAGAGCAGAGCAGACAGAGCAGAAATTCATGGAGGGTGTGACAGGAGATAAGACTGAGACACAGATGGGGCAGATGGTGTGAGCCAAGCTCAAAGAGTCTATTCTTTATTCCAGAGACACGGAAGGTCTTTGAAGAGAGTAATGACCTGGTGGAAGCTGAACTTTTGAAAGATTATGCAGGGTATATTGGTTTTGGTATGATGAGAGATTTAGATGGTGTTTTTAAAAAATCAGCCAAATACCATAAAATACAATCTGTAACTACCATGCATATATAAGTGTTCAAACATAGCCAATAAATTTATCACACAATTTTAATTGGATGACAAAATAAATTTGAGAATCGCATGCTATTTTAAATACACTATTTTTTAATTAAGGTGTTACTGGGGAGTGTAGATGATGAGTGAAGAGGAAAAAATGACCATGACTTTATTTAGAAGTCACATTCCAAACCCCACCTAGAGTGCTAGGGGCAGAGTCTTGGTTTTGAAAGGGAGTCTTTGTGGCCAGCAGGGCAGTGGCTTGCTCTGCACAGTGGGGCATCAAAGGGCCAGCTAACCTGAATCAAAAGTTCTCTCATTCAAGATCTTCAGGTAGTGCAGCACAAACCTTTTATAAAGAAAAATGATATCCATGGTCTCACTTCTGTAATGGAAAAGCGTACCTGCAGTAGTCTGGTAGTTCACCAAAACGTTGAACGTGGGGTTACTGTATGACCCAGCAATTCCACTCCTAGGTGTATTTCCAAGAGAAATAAAAAATACATCCACATAAAAACTTGTTTGAGAATGTTCACAGCAGATTATTCTTAACAGCCAAAGATTGGAAACAACCCAAATGTCCATCAACTGATGAAAGGATAAATAAAATGTGGCATATTCATACAATGAAACATTATTTGGCAATAAAAAGAAATAAAGTTCTGATTCATGCTGCATCATGGATGGACCTTGAAGATATGCTAATTGAAAGAAGCCAGACACAAAGACCACATATACTATGATTCTACTTATATGAAAAGTCCAAAATAGGCAAATCCATTGAGACAGAAGGGAGATTAGGGTTGCCAAAGGTTGGGGAGATTGTGCAGAAAGGGAGAGTAACAACTAAAAGGTACAGGGTTTCTTTTTGGGGTTCTAGACCTGTTGATTTTGAGATGTCCAGCAGGAGCTGGATTTTGAATCTTAAGGACAGGAGGTCATTAACACCATGAGGACGCGTAGGTCGCCCAGACTAACATGTAATAATATTTAATAGTTGCTAACATTTATTACACGTCTCCCTGTAATTATATGTATTAACTTATTTAGTTCTCCCAACAAATCTTTCCAGTTGATACTTTTACCCCATTTATGTAGAAATGAGAGATTAGAAATAATAATAAGAGAACCTCTAGAACCTCCTCACCCCATCTACCTACCTGCCTCATGGACTCGGTCTACTCACCTCAAGTACTTGGTCTACTATGGTCTACTTTTCTCCGAGTGCAGTCTCACCACTTGTGTGCTGGATCTCATCCTTGCTCACCTCCTAAAGGACATCGTTTCAGCAATTGTCCTCTCTCTCTGTCCATCATAAAATTTTCCCTCTCTCCTGGATTATTCCTAGGAGCCTACAAACATACTATGATTTCACATGGTTCAAGCTAAACCCAAACCAAAACCCAAACTCTCTCTTGACCACATTCTGCCTTCTAGCTCATGTCCCATTTTTGTTCTTCCTTTTACATCTCAAAAGAGTTGTCTATACTAGTCTCTATTTCATTCTTATTTGACTTACTCCATTACGGCTTTTATTGCTTTGAGTCTGCCAGATTGTTCTTAAAAAGATGGCCAAAGACCTCCATTTTGCTAAATCCAATGATCAGCTCTCAGGTTTCATCTTGTCTGACCTATCTGTAGCATCTGACTCAACTGGTCACCCCTCCCTCTTTTTGTCCCTTTCTTTGGAGGCTACCACACTCTCTTGGTTTTTCCCTTACCTCTCTGGTCATTCCTTCTTAGTTTCTTTTGCTTATTTCTCCTTGTATCTCTGAGATTTTAGGATCTCTGGGCCTTGAAGCTCTTCTCTTTTCTATTTTACACCTCGGTGGTCTCATCCAATATTATGGTGTTAAATACTCTCCATATGTTGTTAATCCCAAATTTGTACCTTTAACCTGCACTTATCGCCTAATCTTCCTATTCATAGGTCCAACCTCAAATCTTCAATTTGACATCTAAAGGAAAAGTCAAACTTAATTTGTCAACACTGAACTCCTCATCTCCCCCTCCCTATCCAAGCTTGGCTGTCCTTCAGTTTTTCCAATTTTAGTTAACAGCAGCTCTATTGTTCTAGTTGCTCAGCCCACAAACTGGTACTCATCCTTGATTCCTCCTTTTCTCCCAAAGATCCAAGATCCAAGATCTTGTCCAAGATCCAAACTCTTCACAACATCCCCATTGCTCTTCTACTTCTCTAAGCCGTCATCAGCCTCTCTTTGGATTTATGCAATAACTTTATAAGCTGCATTTGATGACCTTTCAGTCTAGTCCCAATATAGCAGCCAGAATGATCCTGCTAAGGTGCTTTGACCTTGTTATTCCCCTACTCAAAATCATTCAGTGGATGTTTTTCCCATACAGAGTAGAGGACAAGGTCTTCTACTTGTCAAAGTTCTACAAGCGCTCCCCCCCCCACACACAAAATCTGGCCATTACCTCTTTGACCCCCTCTTGATATTCTCTCCCTCACTTACTCACTCCAGCCATGCTGTCATCCCTGCTGTTCTTTTAACATGTCACGTGTGCCTTCCACTTCAGGCATCAGTACCACACACAGAAGCAACAGCCCCCTATAGACTGTTTAAGCAGCTCCCCCAATTGCATAAAATCAAATCCCTATAATAGATCCCCGTGTGCATGTGTGTGTGTGTGTTATGCTATGAAATGTTGAATAACTCACTTTCCAGGAAAAAAAAAGCCCTGATTTGTAGCATTTGCCAATTTTCCTGGTATTAAATATTCCCAACATGGCCATTTTAAACTACTGATGTGACATCACTAAATGGGGGGTGCGGAAGAGATGCTAACAATTAAATCTCTCCGGCCAGTACTATCCAGCTCCCGCACACCACCGGGAGTGTCTCCTAGTGGTTTTGCTTCTCTGACTGCACCCTAATAGATCTATTTAATTTTTTCCATAGCTCCTAGCACCTTCTACCATGCCACATGTTTTATTTATCTGTCTCTTACCTTGGAATGAAAACCCTATCAAGGCAAGGATTTTTGCTTGTTTTGATCACTGCTATATCCCTGGCTCTCGGAACAGGTCTTGGCACTTAATAGCTCTTCCATATACATTTATTGAATGGATGAATGAATAAAGGAAGGAACATAGTGTGGGAGGAGGAATGGGGCAAGAAGACAGCCCTGGGTGTGGCAGAGGAAGAATGTGAGTAAGAACTTTGTCAAGGTGTCACCTAGTTTGGTTCAGTCCAACAAATATTTACGTATCTGTCATCTGCCAGATATTTTGCTAGCTGCTGGGGCCAGAAAAAGACTAAGGCATAGTTGCTAATGTGCTGGAACTCAGAGAGGTTGGAAAAGAAGGGAGAGAAATGAGTATCAGTGTAACCAGGGACATGGGGAGTTTAGAAAATGAGGAAATATTCAATAGGGCCAAAGGCAGCATAAAGGACTAGTAAGAATGTGATTGAAAAGTATCATCTGATTAGGGCAATTAGGAAAATTTTAGGTGATTTTCTCTGAGAAGCCCCCTGGTATCTCCTTTCTCTGGATGTTATATTCCCAGAGAACTTTGGCCGTGTTCTGTTGTAGCCATGCCATGTAATTAGTTTGTTTCCAGTCACCCATTCCTTTTGGCAGTGGAATCTTAGAAGACAGGGCTGTTGTTCAAAATCTGGACCCTGGGTTCCCAGGCCGGTGCTTAGCTCTTGTAGGTGCACAGCCCATTTGATGAATAATTAAAGTACAAGGCTTTATAGATTATAGACATCCCAGCTATTTGTTTCAGGCTTTTCTCTTAGAATTTTCCATGGAAACTAAAACAGAAATTGGATTATTATAGTACTAATTTTATCCTTCAGTTCTCCAAAGTTCAGGCTTGTTTTTGGGATCAGAAATAAATATTAAATGGTATTTTATAATGAGTCAAGTCACATTTGGAAGTAATATAAAATTGACTTGCAGCCCAAATTTTTCGTTGGGAAACACACTTTCTGTGTAACGGATAACTGATAACTAGACCAGGCTAATTTGTTTATTCATTTTCCTAAAAGGTGCTGTTTTACAGGACCTCTAAACCTGAAACTTTGCCTTCGTACCCACCATTCACTAAATTCTGTCCTTCTGGTCTCAGAAAAATGTTATCTGATGAGAGATTCCTCCCCTGACCACCTCATGTAAATAGCGCCCCTCCATCGCTCTCGACCTCCCAGGCTTGAGTTATGTTTCCTCTGGGCAGTCATCACGTCTCACGTGATGTTCTGTGGTACCATCTCTCCCACGAGAATGTGAGCTCCATGAAGGCAGGACTTCATCTGCCTAGTTCACTGCTTTATCCCCAGCAGTGAGAATAGTACCGGCATAAAATAAGGACAGGAAATCTGTTCATTGGATGGTTATGAGCCTTTTAGAGCAGTAAGTGGATTTGTCCTTTTTACCAGGCATATTTTCTTTTTAGAAAGAGTTTCCAGAAACTGATAAAGATGAGAACATGAGAGCTGACACTAGGACTGCTAGGTGCATGACACCCACCTGTTCTATGAGTTAGTGGCCTCCTTTTCTATATAGATGGATAGATGGCTCTTCCACGGCTCCTCTGACCCGTCCCTTCCCAATCTTCCCAGGTCTCCCCCCACCCCCGTCCCCGTCACTCTCCTTTCCCCTGTCTCCTCTGGCTCCAGCTTTGTTGCCAACATGCCCGAGTCTTTCTCTTTCTGTACAACCTTTGTTAGAAACTGCTGCTCTCTTAAGTTACCATCCTACCTTTCTTCTTTCTCTCAGCATCCAAATTCTCCAACATGAAGATTGTGCTGACAATTTCCATTTTTTTTTCCCATCTATTCCTCCCTTAAACTTTTACAATCTGGCTCCCATTCCTAAATATTTCTGGAACATTCTCCTTGAGCAGCTATATCCGAAATGATCTCTTTTGACCTTTTGAATCTATCCTCTGAATCTGTCAAAACAGACAGCAGAGTAGTCTATCTAAAAAGAAAATGTGATCCTGACAATTTGCTGCTTAAAAACTTTCAAGGCTTCCTATTCACTTTAGGATCAACTTCAAGCCTGTTTAGCATGGCACCCGAGGCCTGACATGGCTGGTTCCTGACCAGTCTTCCCTGCTCACCTTACCATTCTTTGTTGGGCGCTAGGCTTTCCATCTGGACCTGCTGTTTTATCCTTGCTTGTACCATATTCTTTCTTTCCTTACTGTAATTCCTTCACTCTGGCTGCCTTTTGTCTAAAATATCTGAACTCCATTCCTGACTCCCATCCAGCTAATTCCAGCTGATGTCTTTTAAAAATTTTTAAACAACTAACTATGTATCTAGTTATATCAATATCATCTATTGATAACCCATCATTTGTCCACTGGTTTTAAATGTTACCTCTAGCATATAGTAGATTCTTATATTTGGATCTGGTTTGGGTCTGTATATTGTTTTATTAATCTATCTATTCCTGTTTTTATTACTCTAAATTTCAAATGGCTTTTAATATCTAATATTAGGGAAGGCAAGTCTCTCCACTTTCTCCCTACAAAACTACTGACACTCACCCCCCGCTCCCAATCCTGTTCAAAATTTTTCTTGACTATTTTTCAGATGTTTATTTTTGCAGGTGAGCTCTGGAATCATTTTTTTAAGTTTTCTCCCTTATCAAAACATGAGATTTAGATTGAAAATGTACTATAATTATAAATAATTTTAGAAAGTGTTATTTTGTTGTTATTATTAAGTCAAAAAGAAGAAAGCAGGGCGCTGAGAGAACTTGTTCAACTATAATTTTCATAGTCCCCACTCACCACTAGTTTGTTCTATTCTTTGGTTTTTGACATGGTACCATTGTTGATAAAATGGTTTCTTGTCAGCAAAAATTGTCTAAGACTTGGAAATTGGCTAAAGAGATTATTGGATTATCTTTCAGTGGAGTGCTGGACACTGTCAAGAGAACATTCTCACTTTATAGGGGTGTAAACCTTTGATTACTTCCTGTTGACTACGGCAAAATTGAAGTTGCAGAAAACTGGTAGTCATGAAAATGATTTTTGTAAATAGAAATGCAAGTGCTATTGTCCGGTAGAGACACAACTGATTCTGCCCTGTGGAAAGATAACCTCAATATGACATTACATTTTTCTATATAATATTAATCAGTTTTGCAACTATCAGCACATTTATTTTGGCATTCCTGAGTGCCTACATATATGACTGTTCTTCAAATTCTTCTTGAAACTGGTTCTTGCATCTTACTGGTTCTTTATTAATTAATTGAATAAAATCTTTGACATGTGGACACTTTATATTTTCATGAGAGTTGTAATTTTACTTCTTTGAAAATTATACTTTAATAGTACTGCACCTTAACAGACTATGTGGGAAATGTGATTAAAGCAGAATTCCTTTGCCTATGATCTTTCAAGGAATTAATCTGTATAAGTAATAGGTGCTTAGAAAATAATTCAGCTGTTCAGAAGCCAGTAGGCTTAGAGATCTTAAACCTGTAAAGATCATGATGGCCAACCCCTTACCTTCAAATAAAAACAATAGTAATGTTAAAGAAAACTTTTCAGACAATTTAGTTGTGAGCAGATATCAAAGTTTTGTGACATTCTCACATGCATGGGAAAAGGCCTTACAGGGGCTAATTTAAAGATTTATTCTCAGTAGGAGTATTTTCTAGGAAAAGAGAACATTTTTATAATCACTGTAAGATCGAATACTTAAATTTAAAAAGATTGGTAAAAAGCCAATTGATATTCAAATGGGTGGGTGGAGAACTAGATTCCCCGAACAAATCTTAGTCCCATTAAACTTCATCAGAAAATGGCTTATGCATTTTATCAGGAATGCTCATGTCTTCCCAGGAGGAGTTTCTTTCCAAGTCCAGGTTCAGGACAATTTTTTGTTTATACCAACCTTACATTTTAGTGTAAGTGTAAGAAAGAACACTGAAGTTCTGAGTTCTACTTGATTTCTTTGGTGCTTTCAAATAATATATGAAATTGCAATACTTTTCAAACGCTTTTTTCCCTTTTAGGTCCCCAAGCAAATACTTAGTCCAACTAGCTAAAAGGTCCACAAATTAAACAAACAAAAAAGTCTATTTCTTGCTCCTGTGCTTTGGTTCCTTTCTTCAGAATCGGCTCTTATTGGCAGTTTCTTGTGTATTTCTTACATACGTGCTGGGTGCAGACAAGCAGACCTGCCTGAAACTTTTATTTATCTTTCTCCTTTTCAGCTCTAGAGATCACCCCCTCCCACCCTACACAGGTGAATGCTCAGTGCGATCCAGATGGAGGAAGAACAGCTAGGACAATTTCTCACCTCTTGTGACTTGTCGCTACTCAAAGTGACAAAGGTGGGCTTGTCCAGAGGTTTTTCAGGAAATCAGAGAGACACAGAAATTCTGGTGGAGAGAGGACAAGCCAAGAGAAATGGGAGAATCCTGACTTGTGGAGGATCAGACGCCCTCCATTAGAGGTTCAGAGATCTGGGCAGAGGAAAGCCCAGTTGTTAACATCCCAGTAAGCCTGAAATGGCTGACTTTGCAAAACCCTGAAAGAACGTTAAGACTGGGACTCCTTTACCTTTCTAGAAGGTGAAATGCCCAGGGCAGGGGGTGAGGGCTGAGGGAGAATGGAGAAGCCCATGAGAGGGAGAGGAGAGGGATGTCAAGGTTGAGAACCTTCCCAGGACCTAAATTCTGAGGCTGTGCTCTTCAGGGGAGCCAAGAGGACAAACGACAACTTCAGGCCAGTGAGGTTTTGAGACCTTTGAAGGCCTGGGTCCACCCTCTTATTTGTAGCCTCGTCCCACATCCTTTCAAGCATACTAAAATGTACTGACATGCCACATTACATTAATACAGTTCTCTTCCCCCATAAAATATTGGGTGTATTTTTAGGATTCTGCTTTTGAAAATATTTGGCTATGAGTAACTTTTAACTTTTTTATTGCCTTTCTTCATAATCATGTTTACTTGAGATTTCTTGCAAAGTGGGAAAATCTGATCTGTAAATTTTTTTCAAATGCGTAAATATTTATGAATATTAAATGTAATGACAGATGAGTTTGACACATGAGATTTGGTACAATGTTTAATTAGACATTTATTCATTTCACATCTGTAGCTTTATTTTTATTTTAGAGCAAATTTTTCTTCCCCCTAGGTCTGTCTCAAGCATTTTTGTAGACAGCATTGTTCAAGATCATTGGCCCTAGGCCCTGTTTCTATGGTGCCTAATGGATAAAACAGCCTGCTTACAGTCTTTACAGGCTATTGAAACAGTCTTCCTTTTTTCAGCTGTGTTTCTGTTTGAGACCGAATTTTCTTCATATACTTTCATCATGACAACATATTGCAATGGATTGAATGCAGAAGCAGATCTGAGAATCCAACTGTCTTCTATTAAGCCAGATGAGATTTGTCAAAATGTAAAATGCCACTCTTCTCACTAATTTATTTTTGTTTATGAATATGTACTTATTTTTCATTAAAATATATTATTGATGTTAACATATAACAAGTTTAAAATTGTTGTTTTCTAATGAATTAATACATATTTTAAATTTTTCTCAGTTTTAATTTCTAATAAGGTCAATATTGAGAGATAACTAAAAGAACCCGAAATTCCTTTGGGGGTCCTCAATCATTTTTGAGAATGAAAAGGGGTCTCAAGACAAAAAAGTTTGGGGACTGCTGTGGAGGAATGTGCATGTGACAGGGAGGATCGCGAGCCAAACCCATGCGGCAGAATGCTCTGGAGACCTTGTCTGTTCACAGTGGACTACAGTGGAAGGAATCATACATTCGATCTTTTCTTCCTCAATAATTTTTGTGATTAAAGTGGCCCAGGCTGAATGTTACTGAGAGTTAGAAGCTGGAGCCCAGAAAACAGAAGGAAGAAAGAAGACTATCCTGCCCTCAAACTATCTTTGCTTCTATTCAGGAAATTTTCTCCTTCTAGATACGAGCGATGCTTAAGCAATGCCATTGACCCTTGCATACCTCAGCAACACAAAGTAACAGAGTCAAGTTCATCCCGCAAGGCCCCAGTCTTGTCTTGTGCTATGTGTGTGACCCTGTTTACCTTTTGCTCTTTCTTTTGTTGCACTGCAGGTAGAGTCATTTACACATTCTTTGGAAAGTATCTGTCATTTTAGCACATGTCTGGGTGGCTTTTCTCAGCTGGCACACACTGTAAAACAAACTAAACTAAACAAAAAGCCAATGCAGTGGAAAACAAGCTGGATGTTGCATGGTATTGGGCATGTAGAAGGTGTCATCTGCTAATTGTTAAACCAGATTAATTGAACTTTGGTGATTGTATATAAGGGGACTATAACTGTGTCACCCACCTTAGCTGACCCAAATATCCACTGATACTCTCTACTTACATGTTTTTGAGGAAAAGAATTTGTATGATTGTTTGAGATGAACTAGCTGCTTTTTTTTCACAGAACACTATATTTACTTAAAGAACAACTGACAGACAAAACTATGGTTATTGGATAATTGGCAGAAATTTTCTCAAAAATAAATGGAGTGAGCCTGCACTGAATACATTTATATTGATGAGTAGCTTTTAAAACCATGTTAGTGCTGGGAACACATAATCCCACCCTCTGGAAGTCCTCCTTTGTCACTTTGTACATAAGTCTAATTTGGCCCCACCAAATCATGAAGCAGTGATGTGTACACAGGAAACCCATAATAATATATCACAACAAAGACTTCCGTTACTTCCCAGTGGGAAATATTAATTCTTGCTGGACAAAAATATGCAGGATTTTCATTTTAAAAATCACATTTAAAATATGTGATTTTATTGACTTTTGGACTTATGTGCCTAGTGGAGATGAGGTAGGTTATAAAAGCAATTCATGGACAGACACTCATTTTCAATAGCTCATTCTCATTTCTTTCAACAAATATTTACCAAGCACCTTTCAAGGGCCAAGTACTGGGGCTATACATTCCAACAAGACTGGTTTCTAGTTAGTTACTTGAGAGAGGCAGATTTGGAAATAAACGACTATAATCCCGGGTAATGAGTCTCGTACATAAGTATAACCAAAGCAGAGGAGAAGGAGCGATTAATTCCTTCTTTCAGGTGTTTGCAGGCCTGAGATACAGGGGCAGGAAACTGGACTTGAGTTTGAAGGACCTACCAGTCTTGAATAGTCCCAAGAGGTAGACATACAGCTATCAATTTAGGAGCAGGTGTCACAATTTCCATTGAAGAGTCAATGGATTCCCACTCTAGATCTCCTCTAGCTTGGAGTAAATTCCTTTTTCTTCTTTTTTTTTTTCTCCCAGATTTTTCAAGGTATAATTGATATCAAAAATTGTATATATTTAAGACGTACAGCCTGATGACCTGATAAACATACACATTGTGAAATATTCACCTCAGCCAAGCCAATCAACATATCCATCACCTCACAGTTACCATTTTCCTGTTTATTTATTTTTGTGTGTATGATCAGAACACTCAAGATCTACCCCTTTAGCAAGCTTCAAGAACACAATACAATACTGTTGACTAAAGTCACATCGCTGTATAATTGGAACTTTGTACCCCTTGACCAACATCTCCTCATTTACAATAAATACCATATGGAGTAAATTCTTAGTGGTACCAAGCCAGCTGAGCTAGATTAGGTTGCAAAACTTTACGAGCCACCTGGTGATCCTTTGTCGTCGTGGGAGGAAGCTGTTTATCTCATCCTGCTGTGGCAATTTTTCCCACTGTTCCTTCATGGGCTGGCTCCCAGCATAAGAGCTCCCCATATAAAATCAGTCCAGGGATTTGAAGCAGGATTATCCTGTGTAGTAATAGACTTTTTCCTCACTGCCTCAGGCAGTTAACGTCTTGAAATCTGAAGGGTTACTCCTGGCCCTTTGATATTCTCTTAGTACCAATGATGTGACTATATTGTCGTTTATGCTCTTCGTGAACTATAATAGATAGCATCTTCACCTTCTGTTCGCCAGGGGTGTGGCTGTGTGGCTGACAATCAGGCCAATTGTATTAGGTGACGACAATAGCCACCTTAGTATGACCAGTAGCTATCCTGTAAATAGGTGATCATGAAGAGTCTGGCGAATAAAAGAAGAGAAGCAAAAAGGTAACTGTGATGGTTCATTTTATGTGTCAACTTCGCCGGGCCATGGTATCCAGATATTTAGTCAAACACAAGTCTAAATGTCACTGTGAAGGTATTTTCAAGACGAGATTAGTATTTAAATCTGTAGACTTTGAGGACAGCAGATCACTCTCCCTAATGTGGGTGAGCCTCATCTAACCAGTTGAAGGCCTTAAGAGAAAAAAAGACAGAGGTCCCCAGAAGAAGAGGGAATTCTGCCAGCAGACTGCCTTTGGACTTGAGCTGCAACATCACTTTTTCTCTGGGTCTCCAGCCTGCTGGCCCACCCTGCAGATTTTGGACTTGCCAGCCTCCACAACTGGGTGAGCCAATTCCTTAAAATAAATTTCTCTCTATCTGTATACACATCCTGTTGGTTCTGCTTCTCTGGGGAACCCTGACTAATACAGTAACATACCACAGTTTTGAAAAATGAGGTAAGAGATGGTAATTTGGGGGAGGGGCTTAGAAGATCTGCATGAAGAACGTGATTTAGTCTGCTCAATCCCAGGGGATACAGATGTCTTACGAGCTTGTCTGCCCTTTAGTTGGCTGAGCCCCTATTGCATTTGTGTTCTAGCTGCCTAGGGACTTCTTTAGTCACTCCACCTCCATTTTTTTTTTCCTTTTTCCTAGATCCATTTAATTTAATTTTAATTCAAATATATGTACCTCCCCAATATGTTATAGAAGTGTTTGTAAAATTTCATAAAGAGCTAGTGTCGGGAAACTCATGAAATAACTTACAAGAACATTTTTTTGGAGGGAGAATAAGTGAAGAAAACGGGCATTACAAGAGGAAAGATATAAAGTCCTCTGGGTCTTTTGTTGCAATCTCTGTACTATTTACTGTTAGAAAGCTTTTTACACTCATGATCTGCTACCCTCAGGTCTAGAATGTACCCATATTCCATGGGGATTTTGAGAATCACATTCCTAAGGGAAATATGCTTTCCTGATGGTTCCAGGGGTGCTCAGAGCAATCCACAAGTCCTAAAATCTCAAGCTCTGCATTTCCTGTTCATCATATTACCGCGAAGAGATGAAGACCAGTGGAGGATCAGCAACCAGAGGCAGACAGTTTCCTGGCATCAGACTCCAGATGCCATAATGAGGCTTGAAAGGCTTCCTTGGGGCAGGATCAAGTGATGGGAGCTGGAGGGATGCTAGACCAGCCAAGTGTAGCTTCTGCATTACAGAGCTTTGTTGACAACCCAAGAAGAACGAAATATAAAAGATATTAATTGTAGTCAAAACACATATTTGGAGCTGAATTTCCACCATGCCTTAAAGACTGTCCATGAGATCCCTGTTGGGGCTCTGTCCCCATGCTGTAATTAGGGTTCAAAACAGCCTCCAACCATCCTAGGAACTGCAGCTTCCTACCCTCCCTGCTTCCAGTGTCCTAACTTGGAATGTGAGCTGCCTGTCCCAACACATAGAATGCAGGCAGGTGTAAACATCTCAGCTCACATCACATCTGGCCTCACGGGAGTCGTTCTACTCCTCCTAAAACATGCTTTCTTTTATAGAGTATTGTTTCCTTGTAGCTCCAGTCAGGAAATGGGCCCATTTGGTTTTGGATCCCACAAATCATCTGGGGGATCCCAGGGAGCAAGTAAGGAATTGATCATACCTACCGTTTTTAACTTTATTGTTTAACTCATTCTATCCTCAGAGGGTGGGGATGACTCACTTGTATTCATGAAGCATCCTCCCAAGTTTTTGTCTATGCTACACATCTTTTCATATCTTTTCTCTTAGCATGGAATGGGGCAAAGACCCATCTTGAGTGGGGAAGGAATTACTGTGGGAAAAAAATAGTATTTCAAAAATATTGTTCTGCATCACACTTAAGTTGAGAGTGAAACTGGGGAAACTGAGTTAGAGGTCTCTAAAGAGACATTATCCCAAGAAAAGAAGGAAAAAGTGAGACAGAATTGAGAGATGGATTGGGAACATTAGCTTATTAGAAAACCAGTGACCATTCCTAGCCTTTTTACTCTAAATCCCACTTGAGTTTGCTTGATGTGAATTTTCAAGAGTGAGATATGTTGCTATTTTGCTACTTTATATTTGAATATCAAATATGCCAGATTTCTAGCACATTAATGGACTTTGTAACTCAGTAAATTTTTATTAAATGAATGAAAGATAAAAAGCTGTGGACATAACTGGATATATTAAAGCAGCAGAGGGCTAGACGAGCAGGAAGAGCCTCATAAATGTTTACTATTTGAAAGATTGTGATTAAAAATTAATTTGATATTTTCTTTTGCTCAAGTGGCATTTAATAATCTTAGGGATTAATCTTAGGGACCAGTACATATACATTAGAGAACTTATTTTATTAGCAAGTCTCAGCAGGGACTTGGCTATTGATGTTGACACAGGAAAAAAAAACCCCAACAACCTACCAACAACTCTGCAGAGCTGTGTTAAGGATACTGGACTTTAACTCTTTGATTGGCGGTATTGCTACCACGCCAGCTGACCTGCAAGATGGATCATTGAGATCAAAGGCTGTAAGTTATGATGTTTGCCTTTTAAAAAGTAAACGCTACTCTGAATTTCATAGTTTGCAACTTTCACCTGGAAGCGACAGCATGGATTCATGGTTTCTGTTCTTTGCTGCTCTCCTCGTGGTTTCTGGCTTGGTAAGGAAATAATGCACGGAAAACAATTAGAAAAATTGGGGGCAGTTGATACTGATTGTTAAAAACAACCTGTTCATTCATTTTTTTGTTTTTTAGGAATTTCTAAGTGTTAATGAAATGGTGATTTCTTTTTGGTGAGCAGGGGTAGGCAGGGTATAGAGAGTGAGAAGAAGCCCCCTGCCAGAGAAAGAGTCAAGGACATGGACATAAAGTTATGTTTTTCTCTCAGTTTTGTTGTTGTGTAATAAGTCTTCTTTTGATAAGATGGAAAATGTGAAATTTGAAAATCATTCTATTTTTATTGCTGAATGAAATGCATGTTGCTGTGATAGTAACGGGAGATGGGAATGGAGTGAATGATGCAAGTCACAGGCACAGCAAATACAAAGTTTTCTAGCATGAGATTTCTCTTCTGCTTCTTCATCAGTTTAGACTAACCTTCCTATAATGACAGACACTCTGTACAGCAAACCAACCCAAGGTTTTAAATGAAGTTTCAAATGCCTGGGGGAAAACCTTTAGCTGTGATGTGAAAATAACAGTTATTGTATTGAGCTGATGGTCTATGAATGAGAACTATGGTATTGAGAACAAGAGACACCATTTACGATACATTCAAACTGTTATTTTGAACAAATATCTGATAACTTTTAAGTAGGTGCATTGGCATTCCTCTATGAGTGTGCATCTATGTGTGTGTAAAGTGTGAGACAACTAGGGCATTTATTAATATCAAAAAGGATGGTAATCATTGAACCAGTTCATTCCCACTGCTTTCCAAACATTCCAAATGACTCTATTATTTAGATATGCAAGCCACATGTAAATAAACTTATACCTTACATTTGTGTGACATTTTTATTACAGGTTGTAAAGTGCTTTCACATTATACCATATAACCCTTACAATACTCATGCAAAGCAGGCATTGGCCACATTTTATAGACAGTCTGAATATCAGGAAAGTGAACTTACTTGCTGTTAGTTGGTGGAACCAGGAATGTAACCCAGACCTACTGTCCACCAGTCCCATGAGCTTTTTTAGTAGACTTCAGTAAGAAATTTCTCAGGTTTACTTAATTTTTTCCATTGGGCGTGTAGTCTGGGTTTCATTCGGTCACTTGTAGAGAATCTATTTTTAGACTTTTTGTTTTTTTTTAATGGCAAAGTACATCCATTAATTTTTTTCTTAAACATTTGGTATTGTCTTTGAAGGCAGAATTTTGAGAGAAATATAAAAGTAAACCATGATTAATGAGGTCTTCAAAAAAAATTTCTTTTTAAAGGATGATTATAAATTGCAATAATATTTCAACATTGGGAATAAATTATTAGGTTTTTCAAACATTGCTCCATGAATCCTTTAGAAAACCATGTTTAAAGTAAACACTTATTTGAGGACTGGAGTCTTATATTCTGTCTTCTTTTTAATATGTAAAGTTGATTTCTTGTTTCTATCACCTTCAAGTTCATATAACAGACAGTTTCATTTTTTTATATGAAATCAGAAGATCTTTGGGTCAAAAAGTTATCCTAGATTCCAGTTTAGCTGTCTTGGATATATGCCAGAAAATAACACATAATATTAATGAAAAAACAAACAAACCCAGATGGCTAGATACAAATTGGAACCAAGAAGACCATTTGTGTCACGGGCATCATAATAATATATTTTTTTGTGTGTTTGTTTCCCAGCCAACCCCAGAAACCTTTGGTGAGTCTATTTTGAGTTTTGCTCTAAGTTATAGTAAAAGAAAGTTATGTGGATAATAGAACAACAGAACAGAAGAACTTAAGACACATTTAATGCTAAGTACAACGTGTAATTGCATGTGCATAATTGCATAATTGCATTGAACTTTGATCAAACAGTGGTTTCTTTTGATTTATTGAGGAACGTTTTATTGTTCTTGTTTCAGGGTTCCACATACTCAGCAGAAAAATAGATGGTGATATAGGAAAGTCCAAACACAGTGACTAACACATAGACATCCCATAAAGGCTTGCTTATTATTTTTGCTATTTTGTGTCAAGTCAGATGGACCTGATGTCCATTCTACTCAGTTATACACTTAGAGATTCGGACATATTATCCACCTCTTTGCAACTTAAAAGAGTAATTCAAATTTAAATTAGGAATTTTGCTTGAGAGTTCCAAGGTATGCTACTAGTAAGGGATATACATGTATGGGTAGATTGGGCTGGTTTGACCACATTTAAACATTTGGTTCTGATTTAATATAGTCATCTAGTCTAGTCTTTGAAATTAAGCTTAAAATTATATGGAGTGACCAATTTCTTTTTCCTGAAGTCATTTGGCATTCAAGGAACATGGATAGGACAAGAGTATATATGCAAAAGCCCCATAGCCTCATGCCTGGCTTATGAGAGGTTCTCAATCAATCAATCAATCAATCAATGTATATTGAATCAGAACCTAGCAGTCACTTATCTGAGGCAAAAAACCTTGTTTACTTTTAATTTGGTAATTGATAAAGATTTTCTTCTTTCATAAATGTAATGTTCAATATGTTTTTCTTTGTTATTTTAGTTAAAGATGTAGATTGTGGAATTGACCAGGATATATTTGATATCAATGAAGGTTTGTGGATTTTTTTTTTTTACATTCTTTATGTAAGTTTGAATTCAATTGCTAACATGAATTTTTATCTTCCCTCTTAGGTTTGGGACTGGATCTTTTTGAAGGAGACATCAGACATGCTGGGGTGAGTTGAAATAATGCAAGGAAGAATCTTCTGTTAATCACTGCAAACTAAAATATAGAGCATCTGAGAATGATTGGACAGCATGGGCTTAGTTAAGCACAACTGTCTCTAAGGGCACAGAATCACAGTGACACATTTATTCAATGAATACATAATAGTCTAAGGCATCACCATGTATGCCTTGGTCTTACTGAGCAAATTGATTTTCATTATTGGAACAATATGGTGTTTTTATTTTTAAATAGAACCTCACTGGTTCAATCTGGCTGAAGCAAAATTCAACTGAATTTGTAAACATCTTCACCAAATCAGGCTTTTTACCATAAGACATAGACTTTGTGATTTCTACCCTGACAGCTGAAAAATAGTGTTGCCAAGCAAAGATTCTCCCAAACCTATTCATAAAGAGCACTGATTCTTATCCAGCTATCACAGCACAAAGATGAACACAGGTACCTTACATATAGTTTAAGGGAGCTTAAACGTTCGCTATCATAAGGACTATGGACACCCCTCAAACACCCACCGTGAACTTCAACTCAAGAAACAGAGCTGCAGTGTCCAAGGCTTAGTCCTGGGCCTGCTCTTCCATCTATATTCTCTCCTTCTCGATCTCACCTTGTGTCAGGGCTTTAAATATCATCTCTAAGCTGATGACTCCAAATGTATAAGTCTACTCCATTCCTTCCCCTGAGCTCCAGACTTGTCTATCCAGGTGCCAATTTGTCAGTTCCATTTGAATGTCTGTGAGATACCTCAAACACAAGGTGTCCTAAACTGAACTCTGATTTTCTATAGAAGCTGTTCTTTCCCAGTCTTCCCTCTCAGTCAAATCATCACCATTTCCTTACCCCACTCCACTGAATAAGTAAAAAATCCAGGAATCACCTTTGCTTCTTCCCTTTTTCTCATCCCGCCATCCAATCCATCAGCAAATTCTGTCATTTCTGTCTCAAACATATACCTCAAATAATCCACTTTTCTCCTAGTTTGTCTATTTCAAATATTGCTCTCTTATAATCTTTCCCACCTGTCCCTGTCTCCATTCCCCACAGCAAAGTGGTCTTTTAAATAGGCAGCGACACCATTTCACTTCCTGGCTCAAAACTCTTCAACAGCTCCCTATTGCATTTAGAATGATATCCAAATTTACCCACAGCCTTCAAGACCTTGTGTAATTTAACTCCTGCCTATCTCTCCTCCCATCTCCTCTTCTCTCCTCTCCTCTTCTCTTATCTCATCTCTTTTCTCTCCTAATTCATTAGGCTACTGGCCTCAAAACATACCAAGACTCAGAATATATCAAGCATATTCTCACCTGAGAACTAGAGCAACTAGTACTGTCTCCTCTGTCTGAAATGATCTTCCCAGGGTCGCTTGCCATCCCAGTTGTTTCTTATCATTTCCATTTCACCTTAAATGTCACCCTTTCAAAGAGTCCTGTCCTGGCCACTTCATCTAATGTACTCTCCCATCCTTTTACTCTTGTCCACAGCTCCCTTTTTTATTTCCTCCATTACCATTAAATTTATCCTGTCTAGACTTATTTATTTTCTTACGTACTGTTTGTCTCCCACTAGATATTAGCTCCATGAAGGTAGAAACCTTCTTAGTTTTGTTACCAATGGATCTCTACTCTCTCGAGCAGTGTTCATTTTGTTGACTGGATGAATACATTAGTGAAATATTATTAGTTTTATATTACAAAAATTTCAAATCCCTTAAAAATTTTTGAAAACTTTGGCCTAGCTCATGTGTGACTTTTTCTGATATTGTGAGATCAAGATTATTGAAATTTTGTTATCATTTCCTTCTTGTAAATGTTAATCTCTAGTATGGGAAACTAGACTATAAATCTACCAATATTTATGGTTCAATTTTCCAACAATCATTCTTTACATGATTTTGCATGATTCCTTCTTCAACTTTATCAACAAAATTAATGATAAAAATTAGCTATTTTCTCCTAGAAAATATGATATAATATGATAAAAGTAGGGGTACACACACACACACACGTGCACACATACACCTGCAATTTGTTTAGGCTGGCTGGGAGAGCTTTAAACTTTATTTCTAGATTAACTATTGATTGTTTCATAAGTTTTTGCCTGATTCATTTAGTTAACTCTTTTACATTTATTTTTGACAGGCACAAGATAGAAATTCCATCATTGGAGAAAGATACAGATGGCCCCATACCATTCCATATGTTCTAGAAGATAGCTTGGGTTAGTATACATCTTGGAGTGTCCATAACTAATGGACAGAATATGATTACAGTATTTCCAAGGGTAGACTCATGTGGGCTTTAAGGGTTTGTTTGTTTGTTGCTTTGTGTGACTATGTACATTTACTTAAAGAAATAAGCAAAATGAACAATGAAAAGAACCGAAATGAGTTTGTCTGAAATATTTGCTGAGTGTGGGCCAATAAAGAGATTAATCCAACCAACATTTATGGAAATCCTGCTCTGTATTTGATGCTTGGAACATAAAGATTAGGGAGCTAGTCTTTATTTTAAAGCTGTGGTTTCCCATATGTTCAGATTTTACATGTGAGTAAAAAACATAAAACAACCAACAAAACAAAACTTTAGAGACTGGCATGTTTTGCCAACATTTCATTTTGCCAAATCAGGAAGTTAAACAATAAGAACCCATTATCTTTTATCACCATCTTTTCATAAAATAAATATTTTAATACTAGAAAGTCAGAAGAAGCTAATCCAAAACTAAGGACAATTTTTCTGTAGAAGAAATTTAATTGTAATGGAACACTCTAAATATGGATCTTATTTTATTTATGGGCTAGTGACGATAATGTCAGTTACCAGCACCAGTTTAGGAACTGCTGTTTGGGAAACTTTTCCTTAAAGATCATACACTTCAGTGGAGATTCAGATAAATCAAAAGCTAATTTTGAATGGCATGGAATAAACATTATGATTAGTAATACGTTCAAAGAGTTATGGGAGCACATTGGAGGGCATTTAACTCAGGCTAGATAAAAGGGCATATGCATTAGAGAGCAGGTGACACTATGCAGCAGGGCTGTCACAAAGTTGTGCAAGTTGTATACCATATATAAGTGTCTTGGAGGGGGGACAAATGGGACTGAAATCAAGTTTGCATTCTGTTCATCAGAAGGCATTCGTTTCTTTGCATGAAGTGCCATTCATTCACTGGCCAAGCCAACACTTTGCAGCATCTGCCCAGAAGAGGTGCTTCTTTCTAATTCCCGGAAAGGCACCATGTGGGCTAGTGCAGCCTCTGACAGCAAGAGAAGGGCGCTCTAGGCAGATGGATCACTGTGTGCAAAGGCATGCAGAAGGGAGAAAACACTTGGTCGGAATTTGGTTGGGAAGTGGGGAGATAATGAGGTTGAACACGTAGGTAGGATCCAGATTGAGAAGGAATCTTTCCCGTGTTAAAGAACTTGGTGTGTATACTGATGATAATGTGGAGCCTGCAAAAGTTTTAATGTGGAAGTGAGATTGTTATCACGCTGGTTGCAGTATAGAAGATGCATTATTAGAGGGGCAAAAAGAAAGTAAGGAGATCAATTAGGAGACTACTGAAGAAATTCAGGGAAGAACTAAACAGTTTCTGAAGCAAGACTCTCTCGGTGAGGGTAGACAAGAATGGATAATTCTGAGAGACGTAGGAGACAATTGTTAGATTTGGTGATTGGCTGCAAGAGGTCAAGAATAAGATGGGTCAGGGGCTGGCCCGGTGGCATAGTGGTTGGTTTTGCGCACTCCACTTTGGCAGCCTGGGATTCAGATCCCGGGCACAGACTTATAAACCGCTCATCAAGCCATGCTGTGGTGGCATCCCGTATACAAAATAGAGGAAGTTTGGCACAGATGTTAGCTCAGGGACAATCTTCCTCACCAAAAAAAAAAAAAAAAAAAAAAGAATAAGATGGGTTTAGGTAAAAAGATGCCAGTACCCAGGATTCAGTCTTTATGTACCTGTTTTTAAACAAAGGCAACTGGGTGGGTGGTAGTGCCTTTAACAAGAACAGGGAATAAGTCTTGAAGAGGGTGGGATAGAGAAGTGTGGTGGAAATTAGTTTTTGGCATGCAGAAGTTGAAATGCATCAGGCTCGCTGAGGTGGAGATATCATATAAAGTGTTGGTGTATGGCCTGGTCATTCAAGATAGAGAATTGTTTGAGTTATGAGAGTGTAGGAGATGGTTGAAGCCATGAGTATGAATGAGCATCTTGCACAAGTACTCTTTAGACAACTGGATCTCATTGAATGACCCAAGAAGATTGTATTGAGTAAGAAGATGGCCAAGAACGGAATTCAGCCTGGGGGAACAACTTTTTGGAATTGGTATAAATGGAGGATCTGATAGAAGTTGTTGAGAAGGGAGGATTGGCCAGAAACATAGACGAAAAACCAAGAGTAGGTAGAAAATGCCAAGGGAAGAGGTTAGAAAGGTTAGAAGCTACAATGTGAAGAGAGAAAGATGCTCATTGACTTTTGGAATCAGGAGGAATATGAAAGATTTTAAATATTTTTTTGTTTTAATCTTTTGATTAAAAATGGAAAATACTTTTGTTTTTAAATTATATATATATCAAATTAAAAAAATTATTCTCCTAAGTGTGTTCCATGAAAGATGAGTGAGTTTTAATATAACTATCTCTTAGGCTTTTTTTGCCGTGTATTTTAACCAAAGCTGTTGTAAACTTATGAGCTTTATGTACCTGTTTTTAAATAACATTATAAAACAACATAGTGAATGGACTGAGGACAGGAGCTATTTTTCATCTTGCAAATCTGAGGCTTAGCATGGTTTCTGGCATATTATAGGCAGTTAATAAATATTTAAAAAATAAATTGATAAACATATATGAATGAAACATGTTAGAGAAAAAATTCAGCCCAGATTCTACCATCCAAACTGTGCACATTTTAATATAGTTATAACTATAGTGTTTTAAATTTTTTGTTCTGCGTTTTTTCACTTAATATTACTGCATTGTTTCATGTTATATAGTTTTTATTATATAAATAAACTTCAAATTTTTATAGGCCATTTTTTCAATTCTATGATTTTGATTGTTTCTTATTTAGAAAATACTTTACATCTGTTTGATGTTGTAGCACTGAACTTACTCTCTATGTTTAAAGTGAGAAGAGTATTTCCTCACATTTCAGAAACTTATACCGTCTTCAGATGATTCCAACTAAGAAAATCACTAAGCAAGGCCACTGTTACATGTAGCAAAAAGTAAATACCTATGAAGGGTTTTCCAGAGGTGATTTCTAGAAGGCCAGAAATCACTGCTACTCAAATTCTGGTGGACCAACCTATAAAATTCTGCCAGTAGGGGTTTAGTCTTTTAGCTTAACCTTCAGGTGTTATCTGGCTGTTAGATGCAACTCCCCTGAAAGGGGTAACACTTGAAGCAGCCATGTATAGCTTGCACTGAATAAATTATAATTCCTCGCCTGAGTGCCAGATTTGAGGTGGGGGAAGGGGGAATTGGAAGTGGAGGATGGCGGTAAAAGAGGTGGGAATGGAAATGAAGGTCAAGGTGCTAGGAACCTGAAGAGGCTAATAAGGGGAAAATAATCCAGAACAGCTGCTTGCTTAACTCCTAAGCGTGTCCAGGACCTGCTTTATCCTTCGGAGCCCGGGGATTTAGATAACGTGATCCCAAGTGGAGCTCGTCTGCGTCTATGATACAAAGTGGGGTAAGGCCCTTGGTAAATAGCAGCACGTGGTACGTGAAGATCTTATCGTGGGAGAGCGCCGTACTTTTGACAAAACTTTCACGTTTGTTCCCTTATTTGAATCTCCAAACAATTCAGTGCAGGATAGAAACTATCCTCACTAAGCTTTGATAAAAGGCCTGGACCAGCGTGCTCCCTTTACATTCAGTCCGTAAAAGGAAGTGTTAGATTTGAAATCGTGATTCAAATGTGATATTTATAGTACAGAAAATTTGGAAACAATTTAAATATTTGACGACAGTAAATTACTTATATATGTTACAGCCAGATAATGTAGCCATTAAGATAATAAAAACGTGTTGGCTGGGTGGCACAGCAGTTAAGTTCGTGTGTTCCACTTTGGCGGCCCGGGGTTCATGGGTTTGGATCCTGGGCATGGACCTATGTATGGCTCATCAAGCCATGCTGAGGCAGCATTCCATATAGAAGAACTAGAAGGACCTACAACTAGGATATACAACTATGTATGCACTGGGGGTTTTCAGGAGAAAAAAAGAAAAAAAAGAGGAAGATTGGCAACAGATGTTAGCTCAGGGCCAATCTTCCCCTTAAAACCAAAAGAAAACAAAGCAAAAAAAAGATAATAAAAGCAATACTTGATGAAGATTTTAATGATATATTATTTAGTGAAAAAAAGTTTGTAGAATATTATGTACATTCTGACTTTATTTTTTATAAAAATATATGTATATTATGTATGTATGTATTCATAAGCAAAAAGCATGATAAGGGTGGTTGATTATTCTTGAGGCATAGGATTTTAAATTTCCTTTTTTCGTTCATATGCATTTTCTAACTTATTTGTAACCATATGTATTATTTGTGTGGTATTGTAAAAGGTTGAATTCTGAGTGTGTCTTATAGATTCATGGATTTTAGGGCCTTACTTATGTGAATCCTGTTCTTGACCTTCTCCTGCCCAGACGGAGGCATTCTGAGTAATCATCTGTAAATGTCTGTGAATGGTCACATAAGAAGAGATGAAGGAAATGAACATTTGATAAATGCTCCTTTTACTTAAAACTTCACCTCTACTTTCTCTCTTTATCCTCACAATATTCCTGCAAAGTTGACTTTATGTCCCCTCTTAACTGATGATACCAAAGCTCCCAAGGGAATTCAATTAGCAAAGGTTATACATCAAAGGTAAGTGGTGAGGGTAAGGGAGAACTTAGGTGCGTCTTGTTCCAGAGTCAAAGCGTTTTCCACTCTTTCATACCATCTCCCACCTCCTTCACTTCACCGGTACCTGACCCCATTTGTGATGATCTCTCCATGTGCATCTGATACAGCCCCTTCCTCCAGGTTGCCGTCTGAGTTTCTTTTCCTGCAGGTCTTGGTTGCTTTCATGCCTCTACTTCCTTTGAGCTCCCTATCTAGCCAACCTGGTAGCCTCACTCATCTTCAAAGCAATGGTTCTTAACCCTATTTTGGGCCCTGAATTGGAGGGCTTTTGGGCCTTAAAAGTTCTACTGTGAGGCTATAAATATATATTTCAGCTTCTCAGATGAAGCATGTGACGGTGATTGTTCATTTTGGTTGCCTGTGATCCAATGTATATGTTCTCTGAGGAAGGAAATGTCCTTTTTGCTGTTCAGTAATGCACCTCTAATGGCTCCAGAGAAATAAACACGGGGTGAAATAAAGGATTGAAGAATAATCAAATACATGCATAGGACACTTAATTGGTACTGAATACTAAGCTTTGTAAAAATAAAACACTACACATTTGTGAACTAACTCACAATAAACAATATATTGCATGGCCTGTTTCTATGGTGAATTTTTCAATGGTGATAATTTTAATAAGTGTATTTTTGTTTTTCTTCCTTCAGAAATAAATGCTAAGGGAGTTATTCTCAATGCATTTGAACGCTATCGCCTAAAAACATGCATTGACTTCAAGCCTTGGACTGGAGAAGCTAACTATATATCAGTGATCAAGGACAGTGGGTGAGTTGAGGAGTTTGTCTTCCAAGGGCTAGAATGAGAACTCTTGCAGCTGTGGCATATTACAGCAATTGCCCTAGCCCTGACCTTGGGATGGGGTGGGGGCTTACTTTGCTGTTTGCTGGAGAGTGTAAGGCACACTGTCTCTGGTTTCTCTAGCTATAAAAATGATATTTTCATACATGCAACCAGACTACCAATGCTAAGACAAGGAGGATGGGATTGCATGCCATCCACCCTGCAACTTTGGGATCTTCAGCTGTTCGTGGTTAACCAACTCCTTATTTCCCCCTTTAAGTAAAACGTGTGTATGTGTGCACTCATGTATTTAAATTTATTTTAACCTAACAACACTTAATACTTGAGTTAAGAAGGTGACAGTGTTATCTGCGTGGAGCTCAGCAATTCTGAGTGGTTGCTGCCCCTATAAAACCCTTATTAGTGTCACTGACACACCAAGGATGATCTGAAAGACTGAAATTTCTAGGAAAAATCAGGACTAGGTTGAATTCTATGTAATGTTTAGTGCCAGGGCAAGTTCTCCAGGGACCATCTGATCTGTAATGTTTTTCATACCTCACGAGGGTTACAAGAGAGAGGTACAGTGTACAGATATGAGAGGGCAGATCTGGGAGGGTAACTAAGTGGACTTATTGGAGATTTTGCACTGAGACCTCAATCTGCATCATTGTAACACCCTCTCCCCTTTCTCCTGTGACTCTCTTGTAAGCTGCTGGTCTTATGTGGGAAATAGGAATGTTGGGAGGCAAGAACTCTCCATTGGGGAAAACTGTGACAGAATAGCAACGGTTCAACACGAGTTCCTCCACGCACTGGGGTTCTGGCATGAGCAATCGCGTTCTGATCGGGATGACTATGTCACGATAATTTGGGATAGAATTCTGTCAGGTATATTTCTCTTGTTTTCTTATATTTTTTAGTTAAAGACTGAATTTCTAAGCATATGCCCTCTCCTGCCATCTGTGCTGACTGTTAATAATGGAACAACTCTGATGTTTTGATGTCTTACTTAAGTTAGCTCTAACTCAACATGAGTTGAAGTCTCTGAAGGTTGTTGGGGCACAGCATCCCAGAACCCTAGTTTGAGCTGGATATGATCTTAGAATCTAGTGTTTCCCAAAGCACGTTTTATGGAGCACTGCCCCACAATTTGTTCATGGGTGTTGTGTGGAAAGGGATCTGTGGTCAAATTAGTTTGGGAAATCTTAGGTTAAAAGAGATTAAACTTACAGTTATTTACACTGCTCTCTGCTCAGAGTTTTTGTTAGACTAACACGAATTGTAAATCTCCAAGAAGAGAAGCATTTCCCAAAGTGACTTGATCATAGTTTTTTTTCCTTTTTTGTGGAATATTTGGGTTTATTGCTCTGTGGAGCCCATACTGAGAAACACTGCAGTAGTTGAACAGCTCAAAATTTTTGTGACTTTGTGCTCAAAGTCAGAAAGGTTTTAATAACCATGTCCGACTAGAACTCGTGTTTTCCACAGTGACAGTCTCCCCATCTGTCCCGTCTCTGTAGGGTATGGCCAATGACATGGCATTGCTATCCTGTGAGGCTCTGTGAGGACTGCCGTGTGCTGAGGCCCCTGACATCACAATCTTAACATCACAGCTCTTGCTCCTTACCATCCCCCACTGTGTCTGGTGATCTCAGCTGGGGAAAGGAATAGCAACAGACTGAAAGAGCAAGAGAAGTGTTTAGTTTTAATCCATGGCCACACTCTTTAGGATTCCCAAAGTCTTATTTTTGGTAGAAACTTCTGCCTAGATTTGATAACACGTCTGTGTGCTTTGGAGATCAATGTGACCACAAAATCATTCGATTTCAAGTGGCAATCGGTTGTCCATTAGTATGATGCTAAGCAGCCAGACATCTTCTCTAAATGTATACATTTTAAGTACTTCTACACATATTTCACTAACCATGAAATCCCTGACTATGTCAATCCTTTCTAATGACTCTATGCTGTCATTCTCAGGTCCTTTCCCACCACACCTCCCCAAGTCCTCTTACTTTCATCTCCATCTGCTATGGATGCCCCCACTCTCCTATCATCATCTGCCAATGACTCTGACTGTTTCAACAACACCTTTCAGAATCCTCTTTTCCATTAGCAGTACTTAAAACCTTAGGCCAAATGCTAATGTCCAATCTGGGGCTGTAATGAGACTTAGATGTGCTTGGCATGACCGCTGGTACCACAGTTCTAAGCTTGAACATGATATTCTAGAATAGGACTATATGAAACACTCTTGAAATACCAGAGATCAGTTGTAGCAGAGGTTGCACTATGTTTATTACAGTCTCCATTTCAAAATCGACAGTATTTGGAGCAAGATAAACTGAATTTTGTGAACATCAAGTAATTAAAGATTTCTTATTTACTATTAGGCAGAGAGAACAATTTTAACACCTATGATGACCAAGTATCAGATTCTCTGAATGTTCCCTATGACTACACTTCAGTAATGCACTATAGTAAAACTGCATTCCAAAATGGAACAGAACCAACAATTGTAACAAAAATCTCAGACTTCATGGACGTGATTGGCCAACGCATGGATTTCAGTGACTATGATCTCTTAAAGTTGAATCGACTGTATAACTGCTGTATGTGACAGGTTCTTTGAAATGACTTCTGTTTATCTCTGCTATGTAGGAAAAAATTATGCTCGGTGCCATTTTGCTGAGCATTGCTGAGTTTTCTGAAATTATAGTTTGATAATTCGAGTTTGATATTAGAAGAAAAGCAGAATAGCACCCAGATCCCAATCTGCAACTTCGAAGCAGCATTTTTCTTCTCACAAGTTCTGGCTTTCAGATATAAAAACATACATGTCCTGTAGAAACATGCCCCCCACAGCTTTTTGAAGCTGTTACTAATTCAAATGTGGGCCAATTTGATATTCCAAACTCTTTTTAGCCAAAATGAGGTGTATAGTCGTAATATAAACGGGATCAAATAATCTGGGTTGTGGCTTAATAATCTGAATAGAGTGTAGACCCAGGTTTCTATAATTCGATAATTTAATAGAAACATGTGGGACAGGCAGCTTATTCAGATCTACAGAGTTGATCGATGTCTTGATTCTACAGACATCAAGAGGGCTTCAAGGTACCATCACCCAGAATCAGCAAGGAGTCCCCTTTAACACCATCCCGGCATTCCTAATACTTCTGGGATAAGCTCAGTTTTTATTACTTAGATTATCATGTTGTATGAGTGTCAATAATTGTTTTTTTGCTTTTGTAGCCTCTTCCTTGAGCTTTATGGACTCATGTGATTTTGAACTGGAAAATGTGTGTGGTATGATTCAAAGTTCAGATGATAATGCTGATTGGCAGCGGGTTTCAGAGGTTCCCAGGGGGCCAGAGAGCGACCACTCTAACATGGGCCAGTGCCAAGGTAACAGGAGGGAGATACGTCCAGATTTTACTCTCGGTGGTTCCAGCCTTTTCCTTTGCTGTGAAAGACTGGGATTTTATTTCTAATTTCTATAAGAATTACTAGCGATAACCCATTAGGTTGCTACTAAGGACTCAGTTCTGTGCATTATCAAGACATGGTTAATTTCTTTGCTTTTACTCTCTGAATTTCCTTTTCTCCCTAAGAGTCGGAGGTGGACTCCGTGAAGCCTCCACCCATAGTATGTGCCCACAACAGAGAGGATTGTCCCTCCCGCAGGACTCTTATCTCCGGGGTAGTGGGTTTTTTTCTTGAAGCTTGAAGAATACAAGAGACTTTCCAGTGAAAGGCACTAGGCTGTGCATTAATCAGGTTCAGAGTTTCAGCTGGTTGTGATTACATGCTCCTGGTACAAAAATACTTAAAGTGAAGGTAGAAAGTACAATTTATTTAATTTTATTCAGATGAATATCCTTTTCCATTGTAATTTTGTTTTGAATTAAATAGTCATTTATTTGGCTACAAGTACCAAATTTTTATTTATTTGCTCATTTCTGGCAGCAAATACATAAAACTAGACTTCAGAACTCAGGGCCATTGTTTGCGGAGGGCAGCAGGTTTTGCCACCCTAAAATGTGTCTCTTTGGCATAAGGATTATTTTGAGCTAAAGGCAATCAAAACTCAGCAGATTCAGGAAAACTCTTTACCTCCCCCTTAAATGCCTAAATTTACATTGGAAAAGGGGCCTGTACCAGGAAGAGAGCTATTACCAGAGACGCCTTTTTACCTAAGAAACTTATCTGCCCAACGGGGTAACCTTTGTTTCCCAAACATCTCCTCTACCTTCCCTCCCCTTTGTATCACCAGACCCCTACCCACTTCCTTAGCTCAAGATGTTATATAAACCTCAATTACCTGGCTGCCCTTTGAGTCTTCATATCTTTATGGGGCTCCCGTATGTATGTAATTAAATTTGTTTTTCTCCTGTTAATCTATCTTATATCAATTTAACTGTTAGACCAGCCAAAGAAACTAGAAGAGAAGAAGGAAAAAATTTTTTGCCCCTACACTTGACAGCTCAGATGGTCTAGGCAGGAGTTGAGGTCTCTAATAGTGAAGAGGTGCTTTTCCTTTTCCTTTTTTGGGGGGAAGGGACAGGACAGATGTTGTTTAAGGATACAAATTTGCAATGAGTAGTAAATAAGCCCTAGAGATCTAATACACAGCATAGTGAATATAGATAACAATATTGTATTATAATCACCAAACTTGCTAAGAGACTAGAACTTAATTATTCCAACCACTAAAAAGAAATGATTATTATGTTACATGATAGAGGTGCTAATTATTGCTACAAGGGAAATCGTATTACAATGTACAAATGTATCAAATTAACATGTTGGTACAACTTAAATTTACACATGATATGTGTCAAATATATTTCAATAAATAATATTTTTCTTTTTAGATGCAGATTTGGGTAGTGGATAGTGGTCCTACATAGGGCAGAAGGAGGGAGGAAGGAAAAGAAGGAAGGGAAGGAGGGAGGGAAATGGGGAAAGGGAGAGAGAATACACTAGACCAGGTAAGTGACACTTTTTCCTGTTTTTGAAAACTAATGTTTGTGGTAAGAAAAAGGTACCCTAATGTCATCTCTTTCATAAAATGCCTGCTCCTAGAACCATATTTAAATTCCCAACACAGTGCCCTGCATATAGTGGGAACTAAGTGGACCTAGAGGACCCACAAGACAGACATTCCTATATCTAATATCAGTTTCCTCTCAATTCTGCTTTTGTCCTCTTAACAGGTTCTGGTTTCTTCATGCATTTTGACAGTAGCTCTGTAAATGTGGGGGCCACAGCAGTGCTGGAAAGTAGAACATTTTACCCTAAAAGAGGATTTCAGTGCTTGCAATTTTTTTTGTATAACAGTGGAAATGAAAATGACCAACTGAATATCTACATCAGGGAGTATTCTGCAAACAGTGTGAATGGTAGTTTAACCCTTGTGGAAGAAATAAAAGGTACAGTATCAGCAGTCTTATTGTTTGGGTTCAGAGTGAGGCAGTCTTAACTCTTAATGCAACAACTTACAACAGGGCAGGGGCTATGGACTTATTGCTTTTCAACTTAGAACTTGATCCTCCTTGTTTTATGCTATGGTAAGAAAGCTAAAATGAGGCTCCTTTATGTGCTCTATTATATGACACTCACTTAAGAAATCGTAGATCACTCTCTGGCACTACAGAGGTCAGTTCTTGGCAAGTAATAAAAATACAGTGGAAACTAGCTTAGGCAAAATGGGAAGAGTTACTGGCTCAGTGTAACTAAATCGTGGAATGGACAAGGGAGGAACTGGCTTCAGGTGGGACTGGACCTCCCTGAACATGGCTGGGGATGGGCTTTGTCCATAAAACTGGTACTTTGGCATTTCCCAGCTTACATTTTGCCAAATGTGCCATCAGACTGGAAAAGGGACTCTTCCTCTATTTTCTAGCTTAGAAAATAAATCCCACTGAAGGACTCTGATTGTTATGATTTGGGTTAAATGCACCTTCTGGAGTAATTCCTGAGTGGAGAGAGGGTAACACTATGATTGGGTGCCCACTCTTCATTCTAGTCATGTATTGGAGAGGTGGGTCTTGTTGACCACCTATTAAAGCAGATGGTTAAGAGGGTCCCTGAGGAAAGGAGGAGCTGGCGGTTGGTGAATATAGTACTGTCTGCTCCACATATTGACCTCTTGGTTTGAATGAATTAAGTAAAACGTATTATAAAATTGATCCACATTATGGTATATGTCATGTCATTTCCCCCCCTGTTTAGCAACAAGGAGCAGTCTGAAACACAGATGATATTTTTCTTCATGAACACCCACAAGCAGTGAGGTTCTTAATCTCATTATATCTGAATATATATTGATATATCTCTATATATACACACACACTCACACCCACCCAACATCCAAATACTATACAGATACATAAAAATATAATTATATATAATATAACACATACAATTACATATATAATGTACATTTTATATATATTCCTTTCCACTAGTAATCTATGGGTGTTATCACTGATAGACAATAGCACAAAAGGCATTTAAGAAACTTGCTTAGGAGTCCAGAATTTAAACGGATAGCACCGAGAATAACGAAGTGGAAGCTCTCATGAAAGGTTTTTGTTCAATCTAGAGTCCATTCATGAACAATAGCATTGTCTGTAATTTGGGTATTTCTAACTTATTTTCAAGCAATTGTGTTTCATATTAAGTGCCAACATATTTAAGTTTTAAGTCATCATGTTAACTACCAGTTTGACAAATTCCTCAGCTATTCTCCGTCTAGGGGCTTCTGAAACTTTTTAATGTTCTGCTTCTTACTTGGGTAGGTAATATAAGAAAATATGGCAAGAGGCGTGCCACGTGCTGCTAGTTGGGGTAGGGGATAATAGTGGAGGGAGAAGTGCAGGTTGAGGAGAAAGGAGGTGGTAGCAAATATCAGATAAATACTTATAATGTTGAGTCACTGGTAAGTGACCTAAGGAGTAAATTGTAGGACATGGCCTTTCTAGGGTTTGGTAGTTTCCTGTTTAATATTGTCAAAAAGTTGATTGAAAATTTTGCATGTGAAGGAAGTATTCCAATCAAACTATAAATATAGTGAAATATATTGAAGGCTTCAGCTGAGTATCACAGGAATCTTGGGAATAAGTGTGGAATATTGGGCTTGCTTGACCGTTTAACTAACGTAGCACGGGAGATAACTCATAGATAGGGCATGGAGTACTCACGAGTTAGACTCTGTTGTTTGCTCACCCATCTCTGGGAAAGGGTGACTTATCTGAGAAACAGCTAGATAAACATCCAAACATTCCAGAGAGTGGTCTGACCGCATAGAAATACCTTGAAGTAAAGGAGTCTGCGCTGGAGGAGTAAGAACACCATACCTCAAACCTGCAGGAATCAGTAGCTCTAGGGTGATCATTGGTCCACAAAAGTTAGAACTTTAATGTTTATTTGCACATGATTCATAGTCTTTGTATTCTTTGAAATAATATCTCTTTTGCAGATATACCCATTGGGAGCTGGCAACTTTACCACGTAACATTGAAAGTGACCAACAAATTTAGAGTGGTGTTTGGAGGGATCAGGGGCACTGGTGCATCACTGGGTGGCCTGTCTATTGATGACATCAATCTTTCGGAAACACAGTGCCCTCATCACGTCTGGCATATAAGGAATTTCACACAGTTCATTGGCAGCCCAGATGGAACTCTATATAGCCCTCCATTTTATTCTTCTAAAGGTTATGCCTTTCAGATTTTCTTGAATCTAAACCATTCGACTAATGCAGGAATATATTTCCACTTGATCTCTGGAGCCAATGATGATCAATTACAGTGGCCATGTCCTTGGCAACAAGCCACGATGACACTCTTGGATCAAAATCCTGACATTCGGCAGCGTATGTCCAACCAGCGGAGTATAACTACAGACCCATTTATGACCACCGGTTCGTGACTCATTTTCTTTATTGCTAAGACATGATCATTGTTCTAGGAGGGATGGATGATTTGGGAATGAGAAACTGCACAGTCAGGTACCTAGGGAATTTTGGGCCCCAAATCTTAGGAACAGGAGATATTTAAGGGGAAGGGCTTCAGCAGCTATGGACAGTCTCCCAGGCAGGAGACTGTCAGGAATGTCAGCAGGGATGCTGACAAATAGAGAAGATATTGACTATATTCCTGGGAATTGATGACCAATCCTGAATTCCCAGTGTTGTGCAAGGAGTGTTGGATTTAGAGCCTAACGTGTGTGGGTTCAAATCTAAGGTTTGCTTCTCATTAACTATGTGACCTTAAGCAAATAATCTCTTGGAGCCCCAGTGTCCTCAGCAGTAAAACTGGAGCAGTAATAATAACCCCATAGATTTGTTATGAGAATCACTATAGATCAAGCATGGAAATTCGTAGAAGGGCCTGATATGGTGAGGTTCTCAGGTGTTGAATTCTCCCAACCCATGCTGCCTTGGTCTTGCCATTGGGATTGTCAAAAAACCTCAGCTCTTTTGATGGGGGATGATTTTTGATGAGAAGGAAGATGTTGGGCAGGTACTCTGGAGTGTTGGGAAGAGTGCGAGAATGGATTATAACTTCTTATTAAAGAATTCTGGAGGACTTGCCGGTGATGACATCATTCCCCATCTTTCCAGTCTCAAAAAGGAGCAGCACCCAGAAAGCAATGATCACATTTCTAATTTTAATAATCCTTTGCCCTCTGGGAACCCAATAAAGGGAAAAATGGAATTATGGCAAGGTGAATATTATTGCCAAATCTGAGTTCTCTCTATATAAAGAATGGACCTGAGGGACATAGGAAAAAAACCTAATTTGATAGGGAAAAAAATAATATTCACAAAGAGGATTCTAAGGATTTGATGTTCAGGATTTCTTCCCTTTTTTTTTCAAAACATTTCTCCCTGAATGACATTGAAAATGGCTCAGGGTTGGGTGGGTCATCACCTTTCCCCAGAAGCAGTGCTTCTCACTGTCTTCTACTCCTGAAGGACTTTGTTAGGTGAATAATTCAGTTAATGAAATAAATTATTCTATGCTAGTATTAAAAACTCTCTCAGCAGCATATTGATTTAACTCAGTTAAAAGGACTATCTGTAACTCAGAAGGCCACTAAGGAATGATTCTAATGGGCAGGGGAGTTTCTATACTGGTCAGTCAGTATAGGCATGATATCCTACTTAGGAAACTTTTGGAACCTCTCCACTCATATTCCAGAATGTGGTCCTCCCTGCCAGGCAATCTCATTTCTTTTAGGACTGTATAAATGAACAAGCTCCAGTGACTTGCCAGGGAATACATTACAGGTCAATACCATCATTTAATCATTCTGAGCTCCATCCTAATTGTGTTTCACATTGCCTGTTCTTTCCTACCACCAAAAGCTATGATGATGCTAAACACAATCCATTAATATAAATTGCTTTTTCAGATAATGGAAACTATTTTTGGGACAGGCCTTCCAAAGTGGGAGGAGTGGCTTTTTTCCCTAATGGAACTCAATTTAGAAGAGGTGGGGGCTATGGAACCAGTGCCTTTATAACCCATGAGAGGCTGAAAAGCAGAGATTTTATAAAAGGAGATGATGTTTATATCCTACTGACAGTGGAAGGTATGTTGATAAACATAGTTTTATATGAGCTATTTTTGTTGTTGTTGTGGCCAGTGATTATTTACTATGTTCTTCTGTGTTCCATTTTTAGGTATATTAAATAGAGATGTGGGAGGAAATGGGCATGACTGGGATTTTTTTTTACGTGAATCATGAACAATATGAAAATAATTTAAATGGAAACAATGATGTTTTCTGGGTAAAGAATTTAATTACCACTACTTGGAGCAGTAGTGGAAAACTTTAGGCCAGAAAACTTCTTTAGAAATAAGTTAAAGTATAGCTATTATACCCTAGGATTATACTCAAGGATTCCAGAAATAAAAATATTACATAAGCACATGAAATTAAAGTGGAAATGGACTGTCTTTATTGTCTCTTTCAAATGTATATACATACCTACGTATATACAGATCTTGGCAGTAAGAACAATCTATTGTCTTTCAAAATTTCTTAGCCATGGCAGCCAATAAATACATTTTCCAGGAATACTGGTGGTTTCCCTGTTTTATATGGTAGGATTTTTAACTCATTTACTATTAAAGAACTACTTAGATCTCAGTAAATCAGAATCTTATTTGTGATGAAAGGTGGTACAATTAAAACCCATGAAATTTTGACTTCAGTATCAATTAGAGTAAATCTAGATGATGTTTCTTGGAAAAAATTATTCAGGAATAACTTTTATCAAGGGAGAAAACATTTCACATAGCAGAGAAAAAGTCACAAATTCATCAATTCTGTTTGACCCTCTTTGGACCAGAAGTAACAGAAAACACTGCAAAGAATAGAACCCTGGTTGTCAGGGGACCTGGTGTCCTGCTCCATATATCCACTAACTTGCTCCACCAAGCAAGAGACCTGTGACCTTGGGCAAGCCCATCAGTGTTCTTGCATTTCTGTGCTTTGGTTTCCTTGTCTGTCCCTTGAGGGTTGGTAACAAGGGCTTGGGCTCCTTGGAGCTCAGGCAAGCCCAGTCCCAGGCAAGCATGCGGTTCAACTGTAGCCCCACAGACTGGCCAGCTTCCCTTTACAACTAAATTTCAACCTGCCTATTTATTATTTCACTGCCTATGAATGTTCCTGGACTATGCCTCAAGATTACCTGAATTTCTCACAAATCTGAAATCTGGGCATCTATTTTAAAGTTCAAATGATTGTTAAAGCAAAGTTCATTTCCATCCATGCTCTCCCCCTGCCCTCTTTAGATATATCCCACCTTAATTCTACACAAACTCAGCCGACCCCAACCTCTGGCATCACTGACCTTTGTGTAAACTTCCACTGTGAGAATGATGGCATCTGCACTGTCCGAGATGGCAAAGCTGAGTGCAGGTAAGGGGCCATTTAGAAGAGATCTCCCTCTTTTTCTGTTAGAAATTTTATCATTCCCACAATGTAGGATTAAATATTGATACTTCATGTGAATGAAATCAGTTGATTCTCCTCTTAAAACTATTCATAAGATATTTGTTTTTTGCTCTCCATTTGGGACTTTGGATGGCCACAAGAACAATGGAATTATTTATGAAAAAATAGCACATTATATTCTAACTGCCTGAAAAAGTCAGTATGAGTTACATATCTTACTAGGTCCTCACAACAGTCTGGTGTGGTTAAGTGTGACTGTCCCCATTTTCTAGATGGAGATACTTAAGTTCTGAGAGGAGCTTGACCAAGGTGTCTAGCTGGGAGGTGGAGGGAGTGGGACACTGAGAACTAAATTTTCTCCATTACCTGCACTACTTTCCTTTCCCACCTTGGAGTTGCTGTTTGAAGTACCAGAGTTGGAGTAATTCCATTGGTCCTTTCCATTGGCCCTGCCTGGCCTCTGGTGCTAGCCTAACCATCCCCCTGTAGTACAGAGTGGGCAAAATAGTTCCATATGTTAATGACCTGAATGTTGACCTATATCTTTAATGGTGAAGATTTTCAGATTTAAATATCAACTCATAACTCTGAGTCATGCTCTGAATGTGTAGGTGTCCATCAGGGGAAGACTGGTGGTACATGGGAGAAAGGTGTGAGAAGAGAGGCTCCCGTCGCGAAACCATTATCATTAGTGCTTCTTCCACGGCTGCTGTGTTTGCCCTGATGCTGATAGTCACGCTTATCAGTGTCTATTGTACCAGGAAGAGGTACCGTAAAAAGACAAGTTCAAATATAGCAGACATGACTCTGAAAAATGTAAGTTGAGTCGAATATTTGGCTATTCAAAACCTATCAATGAAATGATATGAAGAAGAATTAGGATATTTTTTACATACAGTTTTCTTTCTCTTTTTTTACCTTTTCTTTGTTCTCAAGAACTGCTTTGAGACGAAGAGTTCCTGCTACCTTCACTATAAATGAATGGTTCTTAAACTGGGGTCCATGGAGGCTTTTGGGGGGGAGTTTAATATCCCCCTGGAATTGTATCCAAAATTGGGTATGGTTGTGCATTTTTTCGTGGAGTGAGGGTCTGTGACGCTCCTGAAAGCCGCAACTAACTTTGCCTGCAAATGCTAGTCTTCCTGGTAAAGGGGACAGGTGACCTGTCAGTGCTTTCAGTCCAAAGGTCTCTTGGTGGTTGCTGAGCTCAGGCTTGTAGGAAGGGGTGCAGGCATGTTTGTGGCTTTTCTATTACAGAAGTTTCCAACTAATTCTGGCTTCATGAGCAGTAACTAATTCTAGGGCAAGATTTTCAAGTAGAGGGTTTAAGTTCCTGCTTCAGAAGGTCTCCAAAATGGCAATAGACTTTTGAAATGACCCTGTTTCAGGTCATCCCCGGGAATCAGACTCTGAGATGGATATTTAAATGCAGGACTTATTGGGGAGTGCTCTCGGGAACTCCTGTAACAGAGTGAGGAACGCGGGCCTGGGCAGAGGGTGAGGTTGGACCATGAGGCCATTGCAGCTGAGGCCTCAGCACTCCCTACAGGGAGCTCTGGAGCTGGAATGGCCCCTTAGACACGTCCTGAATTGAAGCAAGGGGGCCAGGCCATTGTACTCCCCACAATAACAGCCGTTGGATTGGGGCTGCCCCCCCAACCCAGAAGGAGTGGAAAATTGGGCAAAGCAGTGCCCTTCAGGGGGAGGGCATGTCCTGCATGAAAGCCTTCATTTTGAAGGGCAGGACTCAGCAGTGTGCCCAGCATCCACTACATACCCCAACATTAGAGAACACAGAGGTTCATATGCAGATTCATATTCTCACTCACGAAAGAGCACAGAGAAAAAGGCATACAATCTGAACATTGCTTAAAAGCAAAGCTTTACATTTCTTCTAGTTCTATTTCATTCAAAATAGAGTCTCTGAAAATTACTAGTGAACCTAAAGAAAAAACACGCTCAATTAGAATATCATCTCTGAAACTAAAAACACTGCAATTAGTTAAAGCAAGATTATATTTTCTTGAAAAAAATAATTATTCAAGACATACTATATTTTAAGGTTATGATTTTTTTAAGTGGACAAACTGGTATGAAGACACTAAATTTGTCTGCAAAGTTAGTCAAAAGATGAACAATGGTAATAGACAGAAAGCAAATAGTTTTATTCTTATATTTCCTCAACATCAGGAAGATGTTTAAAGCTAATCATAAGGCAATGGATCAATTACTTCACAAGCTTATTAGAAACGTACTTAAAATGTATACAGGTTACTTTTTAAAACATATTTCCAGCTTATTTTATGTCTCAAAATAAAAGGAACAGATCAGCCAATGACCCAGTAGGCCAACCTGATGGAAGGTGTGCCTGCAGGCGTGGTCCCCTGGGCCAGTAGGGATGCACTTGGGGGTTGGAGTAGCGAAAATAGAGGTGGATTAGGGAGGAGAGGACCTGTTAGCGGGTGGATGGGACTGCTAGGATATTCCTCTGGAAACTGGAAAATGTAAGCGCTATTATAAGGGCTGACTTATTAAGCAAAAATTGGAAGGAATTAAAGAAAATGATAAAACAAAGAGAAGAGAGTGAAAGAAGGAAGTTAAGTCAATAAAGGGGAGAACTATCAGAGTATCAGGGACATGCTAGGTCCATTAAGTGGACACACACACACACACACACACACACACACACACACACACACACACACACACACCCAGCCATCATAATATTACAACAGAACTGTTTTGCCTCTAGGTCATTTAAACACATTCCCAAGAGCAAGGAATCAACTTACATTTTCTTTAGTCTAGGCATTTCTATAGTTAATTCCCTGATAACAGAACCTTCAGATCTGGTTTAGATTTTAAATCAGAATGACCTTCTTTCTGAGGCTGCAGTGTGTGCTCACCCTGATGTTCTAGCATCTGAATAATGGGAGCGTCACGGGCCAGTGTGTCTTCTGGAGACCGGGGCTGGGGCTGCCTGCCAGCTGGGAGGGACGCCAGGAGACTGCTGATGGCACTTCATTTAAAAATTAGACTGTTTCATTATGATTCATTTAAATGACAGTTTTTAAATTTAGAAATTAAGTCATCAATTGTTCTTTCCCCTTTTAGCAGCATGCATTTTGAAGATTAACTCAGCGATATGGCCAGCAAATGAAATTCAAAAGGATTCTTCGCCGTGGATCTCACCTAAAATATATTGCAACCACTTCCTTCTTCTATAAATGGATCTTCATTGTAAATAGCTGGATACACTATAAATCATTATTTTGGTAAAAGTGTAATTGGTGAAATGTTGTTTGTGTTTTTGTTTTGAAAGGAGGAGAAGCAAAAAAATAAAAATAAAGGAGGGGAAGCAATTCAGGCTCATCTGGAAGTATAATATTGTCTATGAAAAGGAAAGCAGCAATTAGAGACAGCTTTCCAAATTACTGATCCTTTATTTGGGGGCCAAGTGTAGTGGCCTCACAAGTGATTCCCTAGAAACCCACTGGAAACACCCAATGGCAATGAGCCTCCATGTGGAATCCCAGCATTTCATGCTGTCCTGTCTCAATGTAGGGAGGGGCAGTAGGACAGCTCCCTTTCTCTCTGGGAACAGGTGCTTCTCCCTCCCAAATGGGCCACTCTCTTGTTTCCTTACATAAGCCCTTAGGTCTGTGAGCTTTGTTTAGAGTTAGTTGGAATCTCCAACTACAATTAACAAGAAAACTTAAAACTCCTAGAATAGTGGTTCTCAAAGCCAATTTGGATATCAGGAGCCAAATTTTTACACTCTTAAAAATTATTGAGGGCCCCAAAGAGCTTTTGCTTATGAGCATTACATTTATCAATACTTACCTTATTAGAAATTCAAGCCAGGAAGATTTGAGAGTATGTCTTTATTAATCATTAAAAAATAAGCCCATTCATGTTAACATAAATAATATTTTTATGAAAAATTATATTTTCCCAAACAAAATAAAATTTAGCAAAAAGAGAGATTTTTTTTTTTACAAATCTCTAATTCTGGCTTAATAGAAACGGTCACATTCTCATACATGTGTCTGCATTCAGTCTGTTGTGATATATTTTAGATGAAGGATAAGAAGAAAATCTAGCCTCACACAGATACTTAGATGGAAAAGGGAGGCATATTTGACTAACTTTTCAAGCAGTTGTGGATATTCTTTTTGAATACTATGTTAAAATTTGACAAATGGTAATTTCTTAAAGGTTAGTTGCAATTGGAATCTGAAACCATATCAACGAACTTTTGTACTCTGTTGAATAAATTCATTCATCTATCTTATATTTTGAATGGATCTTTCTACTCTGCATGATTTTGTAATATTGTACATTGATTATTTACAAAATATTGGTTCACTGAGTTATGCAGTTCTTACAACTTTTGGCACATTTTGTTATACAGTATCAAAGCATAGCATTAGTTAATATCACCACTGATCTCATTAAAAAAGTCTTTAAGTCTTGGGAAGTTGACATTCGTGGTGGCAGAAACAAATTTTCTAAAATTCTAATTTTGCTTGAAAGCTTAAATCTTTGTTTTTCCTTTTTACGGTGAGAAAGATTAGCCCTTAGCTGACATCTGCTGCCAATCCACCTCTTTTTGCTGAGGAAGATTGGCCCTGAGTTAACATCTGTGCCCATCTTCCTCTACTTTATGTAGGACACCTGCCACAGCACGGCTTGATAAGTGGTGCGTAGGTCCATGCCCTGGATCTGAACTTGTGAACCCCGGGCCGCTGAAGTGGAGCACACGAACTTAACCACTATGCCACCAGACCGGCCTGAAAACTTTAATCCTATCTTTGGCAAGAAGTACTGTCTTCCTTGTAATGACAGGCTCACTTCATTCAATTTTTTTAAATCAAATTTTATTTTGAGGTCAGTGTACATTAACATGCAGTTGTAAGAAATAATGCAGAGATCCCATGTACCCTTTACTTAGTTTTCCTCAACTGTAACATCTTGAAAAACTATAGTACAATGTCACAATCAGGATATTGACACATTGATGCAGTCAAAATACAGAGCATTTTCATTACCACAAAAATCCAAGTTGCCTTCATGTAGCCATGTCCATTTCCTTCTTATTCCCACTTCGGGTGTGTTTAACCCCGCCAACCATTAATCTGTTGTCTAGTTCTATATTTTGTCATTTAAAAAATGTTATGTTAATAGACCCATACAGTATAGAACCTTTGGGGATTGCTTTTTCTTTTAACTCAGCATAATTCTCTGTAGATTCATCCTGGTTGTTGTGTGTAGAGCAGTTTATTCCTTATGATTGCTACATGGTGTGGATGCACCACAGTTTACTTAACCATTCACTTCCAGCAGGACATTTGGGTTGTTTCCAGTTTGGGACTATTACAAATAAAGCTGCTATAAACACTCACGTACAGGTTTTTGTATAGACATAAGTCTTCATTTCTCTGGGATCCATGACCAGCACAGCATTGCTGGGTCATATAGCAGTTGCATGTTTAGTTTTTTAAGAATCTGCCAAACTGATTTGCAGAGTGGCTGTACCATCTTACATTCCCACCAGCAGTGGTGATCCAGTTTCTCTGCGTCCTTGCCAGCTTTTAATGTTGTCACTATTTTTTTCTCCTCTTAAATTTTTTTTTTTGCAAGGAAAGTTTCACCCTGAGCTAACATCTGTTGTCAATCTTCCTCTTTTTTTTTTTTCCTCCCCAAAGCCCCAGTGCGTGGTTGTATATCCTAGTTGTAAGTCCTTCTAGGTCTTCTATGTGAGCTGCAGCCACAGCATGGCAACTGACAGATGGGTGGTGTGGTTCTGCAACCAGGAAATGAACCTGGGCCACCAAAGCGGTGAGAGTGCCGAACTTTATCTGCTAGACCATCATGGCTGGCTCTACTACTTTTTTCTTAATAGACTCTATTTTTTAGAGTAGTTTTTGATTCACAGCAAAATTGAGTGGAAGGAAGAGAGATTTCAAATAAATCCCCAGCCCCCACACACTCACAGCCTCTCCCACTATCAACATCCTCACCAGAGCGGTAAATTTGTTACAATCTATGAACCTACATTGACACATTATTATCACTTCAAGTCCATAGTTTACATTAGGATTCACTCTTGGTGTAGTACATTCTGTGGGTTTTGACAAATGTATAATGACATGTATCCACCATAATAGTGTCCTAGAGAATAGTTTCACTGCCCTAAAAATCCTCTCTGCGCCACTTATTCATCCTTCCCTCCCCCAACCCCTGGCAACCACTAATCTTTTCACTGTCTCCATGCTTTTGCCTTTTCCAGAATGTTATTTAGTTGGAATCATATAGCATGTAGCCTTTTCAGCTTGGCTTCTTTTCACTTGTCACTATTTTTTATTTTAACCATTCTGATAAGCATGTAGTGATATCTCATTGTGGTTTTCATTTGCAGTTCCCTAATGACTAACGACATTGAGTATCTTTTCACGTGCTTATTTGCCATCTATATATCCTCTTCAGCGGACTATCTGTTTAAGTTTTCTGCTCATGCTCTAAATGGATTTTTTGCTCCTATACTATTGTGTTTTCAGAATTCTTTATGTATTCCAAATCTACCCCTTTGTCAAATATGTGGTTTGGAAACACATTTTCCCACTCTGTAGCTTGGGAAAGCTACATTCTCTTAAAAGGGTATTTTGCAGAGCAAAATTTTGATAAACTCCAATTTGTCATTTTTTTCTTTTTAATGGATTGTGCTTTTGGTGTCAAGTCTAAGAACCCTTTACATAGTCCTAGATCTTGAAGATTTTCTCCTATTTTTAAAAATGTTTTATAATTTTTTGTTTTATATTTAAGTCAGTGATGCATTTTGAGTTAATTTTTGTAAAAGGTGTGAGGTTTAGGTTGAAGTTCATTTTTTAGCTTATGGATGTCCAATTGCTCCAGCACTATTTGTTGAAAAGGCTATTTTTCCTCCATTGAATTTTATTATAATTTATATATATATACACACACACACATAAATATGGGTATATATATTATATATAAAAGTTATATATAACTATATATAAAATTATAAATAATTTATATATAATGTAACAATTTATAAATTTATAATTATATATATAATGTAATACCTAGAGCAACCACTAAAAAGCCATACAAAGAGACAGTAAAAGACGTATGTATATAATATATTAGACTTTATATATAATACATATTACATTATATGTGTATATAAAATCATAGTCTTCATTCAATTTTGAAAAATATCTGCCAAATAAGTAAATCTGAATAACTATAATTTATCCTTCAATTGTTTTTAAAGTAAAAATGATGTTCCATGAAAAAAAGCAGCCAATTCATCTCACAACTCAAAAACCATACAGGTACTTTTCCTTGAGATACCCATCGTACTTCATCAGGCAACAGAAGTGCTTTATTAGGACTTCCCATTGTATCACACAGAATATAAAAAAGGTATATACTCAAGGGATGAGATTTCATAAAGTTAATAATGTTTACTGCTTCATTAAGGACATTTTTAAGTTAAGTTGGCTTTAAAATTATTTATTCATTTATTTACTGCAAGTGTGTAACAGTGAAGACTACAATACCTTTTAGTATAGTTTGTTACCACTACACTGATTTGTGCTAAGACACCAGTAGTTTTACCCGTCATTACTTTTTTTTCTCTCAATTTTTCATTGTGGTAAAAATTTTAAAACCATAAAATTCACCATTTTAACTATTTTAAAGTGACATTTAGAACATTCACACCGTTATGCAACCACCACCACTATCTAGTTCCAGAATATTTTCATCACCCCAAAAGAAAATTCTGTACCCATTAAAAAATTATTCCCCATCCTCCTCCCCCAGGCCCCTGGCAACCACTCATCTGCTTTCTGTCTTTATAGATTTGCCTAGTCTAGACATTTTGTATAAATGGAATCATACAATATGTGACCTTTTGTATATGTCTTCTTTCACTTAGCCTAAGATTTTCAAGTTTAATCCATATTGTAGCATATATCAATACATCATTCCTTTTTACAGCTGAATAATGTTCCATTGTGTGAATATGCCATGCTTTCTTTATCCATTCAAAAGTTGATGGACATTTGGGTTGTTTTCACCTTTTGGCTATCGTGAATAGTACTGCTATGAACATTCATGTACAAGTTTTTGTTTGAACACCGATTTTCAATTCTTTTGGGAATAGACCTAGGAGTAGAATTGCTGGGTCATATGGTAATTCTAGGATTAACTTTTTGAGGAACTGTCAAACTGCTTTCCATGGCAGCTGCACCATTTTACATTCCCATCAGCAGTGTATGAGGGTTGCAATTTCTCCACATCCTCAGCAATACTTGTAAAAATTGTAACCATCCTAGTGGGTGTGAAATGATATCTCATCATAGGTTCACCAATACTTTGCACCATAAGTTCAAATGTCAACATAGAAAGAAGCAAATAATATTGTTGTATTAATATAAAAATATTTTAATCTCAATGATCCCCATGAAAGGATCTTGGGGTTTGCTGGGGTCTGTGGACCACCCTTGGAGAACAGCTGCCCTAGTTGAACCCTATGCAGGCAGTAACGGTAGACTTTACCTGGTTAGTGACATTTCAGATGGTTTCTCTTGGCTGCTTGTGTTTCATAAGGGGCAAAGGTGGAGTAGTGGTTAAGGCCATGAGCTTTTCCATCACATAGACTTGGGTTTGGATCTTGGCTCAGTAAATACAGCTCTGGGACACATTTTCCTCAGCTATAGAATGAGACAATCACTACATCATAGAATTCTTATGAGGTTTAATGAGACAATAAGTATAAATTTTTTGGTGTGTAGTGGGCACTCAATGAATGGAAGCTATGAAAAGTAAGTAATATTAAAAGTGTGATATATTTTATTATCTAAACAGAGACAGTTTTCAAAAATGATTTGGACAACAGGCTTTACCTGTCCCAGTCAAACCTGGAAGTATGGTCATCCTAATAAAAGGAAGTTGTAGGAAGTCACTTGAGCAATGACAGAAATTGTTGCCCAAATGCTGGCTGCTAAGGGTGCAGACTCTGGAGCCAGACTGCCTGGGTTTGAATCCCACCACACACTATTTGTATGACCTTGGAGAAGTTTCTTAATCTTTCTATGCCTTAATTTCCTCATCTCTATACTGAATAATAATAATAATACTTATAATGTTTTTGCAAGAATTAAACTATGTAATTATGTAAAGTGCTTAGAACAGTGCATGGCACATCACAAGAACTATGTAAATAAGTAAATAAGCGCTGCTATTGTTAGAGGGGGAAATACAAGGAGAGGACAGAAAGCGAGGGAGAAGACAGGAAGAAGAATCTTGGATGATAATGGATTATTCTCAGTGAACTGGTAGAGGTAGAGTGGGGGGATCAGTTCAAAGTAGATTTTTATAATGATCTAATTAGCACAAACAATTACATATGTGCCTTTTGTCACAACACATGTTCATGGTAGTTTACAATAAAAATCCTGGTTAAGAAAATTCAGCCTTTTAAAGGTTGATCTCAGGGTTGTTTTCTATGCAGGATCATGACCATTTGTGTTGCAAGCGTTAGTGGTCTCCCATAGTGAGGTTCTTTTTTTATTTTTTTGTGAGGAAGACTAGCCCTGAGCTAACATCTGTTGCCAATCCTCCTCTTTTTGCTGAGGAAGACTGGCCCTGGGCTAACATCCATGCCCATCTTCCTCTACTTTATGTGGGACGCCGCCACAGCATGGCTTGATGAGCAGTGCGTCTGTCTGCGCCTGGGATCTGAACCTGAGAAACCCTGGGCCACTGAAGTGGGGCGCACAAACTTAACTACTACGCCACTGGGCGGGCCCCAGCATAGTGAGGTTCTTGGGTGATCAACACTACTGACTTAAGGGCAAGCTGTTACTACTACATCATCGGGAGTTCCCAAATTGAGATTGAGACAAATTTTTGAAAACGTTATTGCATTCTAGGACCAGTTGAGGACCAGTTTCTTATAGGTGAATATAGTCATATTACTCATAATGAGTAAATCATAAGGACAAGAGAATGAGCAGGTCTGTACACTTTAGTAAAATGCCATTCATTAATATTGTGTAGCCATATTGGGTCCAAATTTTAGTTACCTGTTAGTTTCAGACTAAGCTTTTTAATAGTGTATGGATTTTTGTTTTATAGTTGTTTCCAAGGGTTAAAACTGGAGCATATAGGAGTTTACATAAATGTTCCCTCTTTTTCAATTATGTAAGAACTCCCATCCCACACCCAGTTATCTTCGAAGTGAGAGGAGAAATGGAACCATCTCAGTCTGTCCTGATCCAGTACCTGCCAGGATTCTCACACCAGGGTACTTTCCTTTGATTACTTTTTCCATGCTCCCTGTTCCCTGTGATTATTTAAATTATGTGTCCTGAGGTAATAATTAACTAACTGCTCCCTAGTGGAGTTCAAGAATTTTCAGTATTGTTCCAAGGTAGAGAAGAGTTTCCTTCAATGGAATATTTCGGCCCTGTAAAATGAAGGGATTGGACTTGATAATCTAAAGACCTTTTCCCATGGAACCATCATTCTATGGTTCCATCTCCACCAATGGCAGCACGGTTGTTAAGTTATACTTGTGAGGCCTATGATTGTAAGTTTGTGATGCCATTTGTTTCTACTAGTTTTGACTGACAAGGGACAATGGGTATTTCTGGAAACCACCTAAACTGGCACTGCCCTGTGGTTACAGTATAATCACAGCTTTGAATTCATGTGAGCCACTAGCTTTAAAATGAGAATCTAGAAGAATTTTAAATTTGAGATGTTTCACTTTGTTTTAAATTTTGTACATAGAAGGAGAGACTTTATTAAGACATTTAATATTGTGCTATTTCAAATTTTACATTTTGCATCAAATTTAATCACACCTTATTTTATAGGCAAAAATCACTCCCTAGTGTTACCAAACCAGGTGCATTTTCCCACTGCACGATTATACCAATTACCCAGATGATGAGTTTGTAAAGAGAAAGGATGTAATCACAAGGCAGTCAAGCAAGGAGGTGGAAGAATCAATCTCAGATCCACCTTCCTGAACATGGGGACTCAGGGATATGTATGTGGTAGGGGGCAAGGTGGTCTGAAGTGTGGGAATAGATGATTGGCAGTGAGGAGAAGTGAGGTAATTGATAATCTGCACAAGCGTAGTCAAGCTTCATGCCTCTTCATAGGATGCACGTTCACAAAATGGCAGTGTTACCATGATCTGAGGGTGGAGTTTTTAACTTGACATCAAAAAGGTCACTTAGAGCATTTGCACAGGTCCTGTTGATGGGTTGGTGGTCTCAACTGGCCTGAACTAGACAAGGGATCTCAGTTCTTGAAAACTCTTCATTACTCTGTTGATAAGATGGGGTCAGTTGAACTGGTCCTGGAAGGCCTATAGTTACACTAGTAGTTAAATACTCAGTGGAAGCACATTCACTCTTTTGGGCCTATTGGTACCTGGGAATATCGACGAGTTAATCTGCTTCTTTAAATACCAGGGAGAGATTGAACATTATTTAATCTTAGGGCTCAAAATTACCTTAAAATTCCTGTATTTCTACGGACACCACTGCTTAGGGCCTGGAAAGAATAGGGTTCCATTCAGATTATCTTCAATATCACTAATCATATCTATATAAGCACATAGACTGCAGGAAGGACAAACAGTTATACTTTGGCATCTAGAATTTTAACATAAAACCAAATTTCACCACTGAGGTCAAGTCTGACTGCTAAGGCCATTGGACTAGAAGCCAGCTATAACATCAACTCTAATGCTCAATGTCTTCTACATTAGAAACAAAATGCTTGCTGTCCTTAGAGTTACTGAGTATAGGACATTTTCTTTGGAGCTCTCAGATGGCTGGGAAAAGCTGTTATGGAAACATGTTATTGATCATTGGGCACTTAAACACCCATTTCAAACCAACCCAAGAAGTGGAAACAGGCCACTGGAGATGGATAGCGCATAAGCTTTTGGTACCTTGGAGAACAGCAAGATCAGAAGAAGGGAATTAACCTTCTTCTTGGTCAGAAGAGAGAAACTGACATTTTTTGGGGGGGGTTGTACTCGATTCTAGACTCCGTGTGAGGTGTTTTGTATATTTAATTCTCAAAACAGTCCTTTGTGATAGGTGATATTACCCTTATTTGGCAGAAGAGAAATATTATGTTTAGAAGTCGGTCAATCCGGCCTTCAACTTGTGCCTATTCCACTCTGCTATGTACACATGGTGCTTCAGGCAGGATGTGCTACTCCACTGAAGGGCTGGCCGTACCTCAGGAGTGGGACATGGTACATCTGGTCTGCCCTTTAAAGTCAACCTTACGGAACTTACATTAAATCTTTAAGGGGTTAAATTGTCAAGCAGAGCCAAACCAAATCAAACCTCTACCCTCAGAACAAACAAAGAAGAACTTGTACTGGTAAGTGTGTGTGATGTTGTGATTTATAACAGGAAATATATATTTGGTCTTCCTGTTCCTGCCACAGAGCTCCTAAAACCCTGGGAATTTCAAGGTGATGAGAGCAGTAAAGGTGTCTTTTGTTATGTTAATGAGGTGACTTTTGGACCGACCCTAAGGATGGGGGCTGGTTGCCAGGGGAACCAACCTAAATTAGAGGGTTGGAACTTTCAGTCCCATTCCCTGATTGCCGAGGAAGGCGGTGCGGGCTGAAGGTTGAATCGGTAATCAATGGCCAACGATTTAATCAGTCAGGCCTATGTAATGAAGCCTCCATAAACACCCAAAAGGACAGGGTTCAGAGAGCTGCCAGGTTAGTGAACACAGGGAGGTAGGAGAAGCGTAGCATCCTCAGAGAACATGGAAGCTGCATGCCCTTTCCCCGTACCTTGCCCTGGGCATCTGCTCCGACTGGCTGTTCCTGAGTTACATCTTTTCATAATAAATCAGTAGTCTAATAAGTAAAACATTTCCCTGAGTTCTGTGAGTTACTCTCGCAAATTAATCAAACCCAAGAAGGGGGTCATTGGAGCCTGTGATCTAGAGCCAGTTTTGACAACTTGGACTTGAGATTGGTGTCAGAAGTGAGGGGTGGGCAGTCTTGTAGGACCGAGTCCTTATATTACCGTACCAAAAGTAGGTTCGCCTCCTGGAGAGTTACAGACTCTCGCCCAGAAGTAGTTGTCACACAAAGTAGAACTTATTTGCAGCAAATAGGAGGCCACAAGGAATCATTTCCAAAGTTGTGGCTGTTGCTGAACAAAGGGAAGCAGGAGCCTTTTATTTCAGATGGGTAATGAATATTCAAAAGGGAGAGGTGGGCGTCTGTTTGCACAGGCTCAGTTGGAAAACATGCTTCCACATACACTGCTGGTATGGTAATAAGGCCTAAGCTCCTCCTGGAGGGGAGACCTTAGCGTTGAGAATGAGGCAAAGGTCATAGGCCTCACTCTTGTGGTGGGGCTTGGTCTGGTTCAGGGTGGTTGGTGACTGCATCTCTTAACCAGTTAAATGCTTCCAAACCCACCTTTGAGTTCCTCGGGGCAATTAGTCCATGACACTTAACCTCTAGAATCTGATGCTGTCTCCAAGTAGATAGTGTCAGAACTGAGCTGAACTGTGGAACACCCAGCTGGTGTAGGAGAATTGCTTGGTGGGGTGGGGAACCACCCCCACTTCTGCCCTCCACGTTGGAATTGGAAGCAGAATCATTAGTATGGGAATGTGAGGTAAAAATCTGACTTGCTATTTGATAAGAGTTCCTCAAACTGAGCAGTGTGCTTTACCAAGGAAATTCCTTGACCTGCCAATCCAAGGACTAGGCCTTAGACTATGGCCTGTCCTCATCTCTGCTTTCAATTGTTCTTGACCTACCGAAGACTGAGGGGCCAAGATTCCAGATTCTGAAAGTCAGTAAACCCTTCTGTTCCAGAACTGATGGCCATAGCAGCTTCCAAAAGTATATCTTGAGGGGCTGGCCCGGTGGCGTAGTGGTTAAGTTTGAGCACTCCACTTCAACGGCTCAGGGTTCACAGGTTCGGATCCCAGGTGCGGACGCACAGCTTATCAAGCCATGCTGTGGCAGGCATCCCACATATAAAGTAGAGGAAGATGGGCATGGATCTTAGCCCTGGGCCAATCTTCCTCAGCAAAATGAGGAGGATTGGCAACAGATGTTAGCTCAGGGCAAATCTTCCTCACCAAAAAAAAAAAAGAATATCTTGAGATCCTCTCTCTTTCTAGCCACACACTTGTACTCAACATAACCAGGTCTCCCAGAGGCTTAGGAAAGGCATACATGGGCAGGAGCAGGAGAAAGAGGGAGAAGATACAATGTTTTCCTTTTAATTTTTTATGTGGTTAGATTTCTTTATTACATTTTCCAATTACTACATTAGGACATCTAAACTGTGAGGAGACTTTTTTTCTAAAGGAATCTTATTTGTACACCTTTCATATAACCACTTCAAGTGTGTATAGTTTAGATAATGTGTTGAGTTAGCTATTTTTAAATTTTACTTTTCTGAGTATTTTAAATACTACATGCTCTTTTTGGGTTTACTTGTGTTTTTACTCTAATGGTCACAATAAAAGAGATTTAACTTTTTGTTTTCATTTTCTGATAATTGTATAACGACCAAAACAAAAGTCATCCCCAGGTCCTCTAGAACTTACCTTTTCTGGATGAATAGTTTTAGGTCAAAGGTGTCCCCTTTCTGAGAAATGACTCAGTCATCATAAACCTTAACAACAGTAATTTGGTACACCCGAAAGCAGCTAGGATTATGAAACATTTCCTTTTAGATGGAACCTTGGAAAACTATCACATGCAATGAACACGTGGAATTGTCAGATGGCACTGATAATGTGTTACCTGATACGCCCATACTGTCAGCAATGTGCAACAAACGCTTGCTTATCTGTAAGCCTTAGCCATAGAATGTCCTACTTACGAGAGAGTTCTCAGCTTCCAGAGTTTGGCAGTATTGCATGAATTAATTTTCAAAGTCTCCTCTGAAAGTTCCTAAGCCAATATTAAGGAACTAGAAAAAAGGTAGTTAATATCAGAAAAGAACTGAATACATTTCTCTCCTGGAAGCTCTAACAGATTAAGAAACTTATCTATTTTCTACTGTTAGTTTCTCTCCAATTTGTGTTTCCTTTGGCTGCCCCTGCCTCTGTGTCAGTCTTTCTCTTGCTTATAACTTCTTGGAACATTTATAAAGACAATATAAGAAGGAAAAGGGAAGGAAGGAAAAGCTAATGAATGATGGCCCTGAGTGACAGAATGGGAATGTTTTCTGAAGACAATACTATGAGAGCCCACTGAAGAGTGATGTTCAAAAGCTATGTGATATGCCAACCTAGAAGCAGCCCACAAAAAGAAGGACTCCCCATTAAATAGAATCCATTTAAGCAGGCCACTTTCTCCAAGTGTCACCACTGGACTTTGATCTCCCAGCTAATAAATGCTCAAGCTGAGATTTGACTAGGACCTTGTGACTCAAGAGCCCATGCATTTAACCACTGCTACCCGGCAGAGTCTATGAGAAATGAGAAAGAAATTATAGCTGTCTTTAAAGACGGTACTGTGAGACAGGAAGAAATTTTCCTCTACTCTTCTAGGTTCTTCTGGCTGGTCTAAGAATTAAGTTGACATAAGACAGATTAACAGGATAAAATCAAATTTAATTTCATATGTGCAGGATCCCCACATACATGAGAGGTTCGAAGACAGAATGGTAAAATGAGGTATATATGCCATTTTGAGCCAAGGAATGGGATCAGGGCCTGGGTCTTCAGAGGGGAAGAGGGTAATTCACAGGATGATAAGAAGAGCAGAAGTTTAGTAATTAAATGTTTGCCCTGCCATACAGATAGGTCATAAACACTTATTTCTGGTAATAACTCTTATTATGGGCAAGGCCCCCAATTTAAATTCTTCAGGGGACAGGTAAAAGTTTCTCTTGAGCCTGCAGGGCCTTGATTGCCTTCAGCTCCAAATATTCCACATGCCAAAGTGACACATCTTGGGGAGGCCTGTTCTGAACCCCTTCAGTACCATCACTGCTGGTTAGTCATAGACATCAACATGGAATTTCAAAGAAGTGAGAAAGATAAACTCCAGAAACAGCTGAGTTGAAACTTGACCTTTGGCTGTATAATTCAGGACTCCTTGGGTTATAAATGAAGTTACAAGTTTGCTTAAGCAAACGGGGACTTTGTTGGCTTGAAATTCTGACCTTGGGAAGGCTGGGGCTCAAGCTGGCTCCAGGAATGACAGGAATCAGAAACATGCATGCCATCGGGACTTCCTCTAGTCCTCGGCTCTCCCATTTGCACCTCTCTCTCTGTGTTGGCTTTGTTCTATCAAACCAGCTCCTTTTCTTTGGCAGGAGACGTGGCACTGGTGGTGCCAGACCCACGTCCTCACAGCTCTGCCACAGACAGGATGTGGTGCTTCCTGCCTCCAGCTCCATTCTGAAGCATTGTGAGGAAGGATTTTGACTGCCATGGCTTAGGTTATGTGTCAATGTCTTGTGGCCAGGGGTAAGGTGTTGTGATTGGCCCAGTGTGCCTCAAGTGCACTCCCCCGTGGCTAAAGAGGGGGTGGAAACATAGCTGCTGGAAATCTCTTGGATTGGGTGCCCATTCTATTTTGTGCCTGCTATAAATAACTGATGCTGGAAAGATAAAGAAAGGAACAAAAGATAAGACCGTGTTTTTTGAGCAGTTATGCTAGAATCTAGATTCTATTCCTTGACCAGTTGACCATGGAACTAGACTCATGGATTATCCTCTTTTCTATTTGAAAAAACCGACAGGAACTTGGGAGGGAGTTGGGAGGGTGATTTCCTGCCACATACTCTTCTGCTGGACACAATCAGCCCATCAGAATCCCCCTCCTCTTCACCCTACTCCCCCCTCCCATTCACAGGCTGTACTATTCCTGAAAACTTCAGGTAAAGAGAAAGTAGTTAATGGCCCCCAAACGTTGATAATTCCTAAGGTTTGTCCCAAATAGTTACTCTTTGAGATCTTTTTCTAATTCATTAAAAGGAATGAAAGACTGCTACTCTATTTAGCATTTGAATTTCTTATATTTAATCATGTATTGTTCTTTCCATCTGATCTTAAAAACTACATGTGTTAAGATCTGTAGAAATGAAAAAAATTGCTTAATTTAGCACTAGAGATAGACTTATTTGACAGAAAAAAAGCCTCAGTTACCATTCAAAAATTCTGATAATAGTTGAGAAGGAAAAAATAATTATAAATAAAGGTTAAATAAACATATTAAAATAAACATTTTAATTTTGTAGGTTTTATGAGTCTATCATTGGAAAATTTAAAGGAATCTATAAAAAATTATCACGTGTAATAAGTTTTCCTAATTGTATATATAAAATAAATATGCAAGATTTATTATTTGTACATGTGAATGCCATAATGCAAAAATATACGACAATAATGAAAGATTCCTTTTTCGTTTGTGCAAATATTGAATTACTGAGAGATAACTCAGGACACACAACATTTAGGAAAATCATAAAATCCTAACATGAAAAGTAAAAGAGGACAAGAATAATGAACGGATATATAATATTCCCAATTGAGAATTTTAAATAAAGGAGACAATAATTCCTAACTAAATATAATACATAGGTTTATGCATCATCGATGGAAGTTATAACAAATAAAGAATAGGATGACAATTTGATAGTCTCCTGGAGAACTAAAGGACTCAATATGAATTTATAAATACGTGTATATTTATATAAAATTGTTCTATCATATTTGAAACATTTTAGAAAGTAATGGAAACCAAAACACTATAGTATTGAATTAATAGAAGATAAATTGCACAGGGGATTCTATTCCGTTGTTCATATATTATATAACATATGATACAAGAGAAGCAATGTGACAATGGGGGGGGGGTGGAATTCTACCTAAGGCTTTCCTCTCTGCACTTGGCTAAGTGGACTCAGAGCCTGCAGGTCTCTCTTCACGCACATATCTAAAGGTGCAGATCCTGTGCTTCTGTCCTTGCATCTGTCTAGAGAGTGGTATTATCTCAGGTTTTGGGTACAGGCTTTAGTTGGGAGGCCCAAATTGCACACTTCAGCCCAGCTTCATCACAGGGATACATTGGGACAGTGGACACTAACTCAGTTTTAGCAAAGTGGTATTTTCTTATTTGCTATTTCTTGTAGCAAATTTCTTGGGAGCCCGAGGTAGAAGGGAAGGATTGGATGAATATAGTTGACAGAAGTGAATTTGAGAATTCTTGCTTCCCTGACAATGTAAACTCACTACAAATTCTTCCCAAATAATTGCTGAATAAAGATTATTGGGGCAACTAGATATCAGGATAGGGAAAAATTAATTTAGATTTCTACTTATTTTACATACTGCAATGAATTTGAAACTGTTCAGAGGGCTAAACATTGAATAATATATGGAAAACTGGAAGAAAACAGAATAGCATAGGAAACATATATTTTCCTAGCCTGGGCAGTAAAATTGAGGTCTCATTAAGAGTAACCTCAACATAATAAAGGCCATATATGACAAGCCCACAGCTAACATCCCACCACTAACATTATACTCAACAGTGAAAGGTTGAAAGCTTTTCCTTTTAATTCCAGAAAAAGACAAGAATGCCCACTCCCACCACTCCTATTCAACATAGTACTGGAATTTCTAACCAGGACAATCAGGCAAGATAAACAAATAAAAGACATCCAAATCAGAAAGGAAGAAGTAAAATTGTCTCTTTTGCAGATGATAAAATCTTATTTACAGAAAATCCTCAAGACTCCACCAAAAAAATTTAGAACTCATAAATTAATTCAGTAAAGTTGCAGGAGACAAAATTAGCATACAGAAATCAGTTGAGTTTGTATGTGCTAACAATGAGATATCAGAAAAAGAAACAAAGGAAATAATTCCACTTATAATAGCATCAAAAACAATAGAATACTTGGGAATAACTTAACCAAAGAAGTGAAAGATTTCACACTGAAAACTGTAAGATTTGGATGAAGGAAATTGAAGAAGACACAAATAAATGGAAAGATTTCTGTGTTCATGGATCAGGATTAATATTGTTAAAATTACCATACTGTCCAAAGTCATTTATACATCCAATTCAATCTCTATAGAAATTCCAATGGCAGTTTTTACAGAAATAGAGAAAACAATCCTAAAATTCCTATGGAACAACAAAAGGCCCTGAATAGTGAAAGTAATCCTGAGAAAGAACAAAGCTGGAAGCATCACACTTCCTGATTTCAAACTACACTACAAAGCTCTAGTAATCAAAACAGTATGGTACTGGCATAAAAACAGACCCATAGATCAATGGACCAGAATGGAGAGGCTAGGAATGAACTCTCCCATATATGGTCAATTAACTAATATTTGACAATGGAGCCAAGAATACTCAATGTGGAAAAGGATAGTTTCTTCAAAAAATAGTGTTGGAAAGACTGGATAATCACATACAGAAGAGTAAAACTGGACCCCTATCTTATACTACTCACAAAAATTAACTTGAAATGGATTAAAGACTTAAAAATAAGACCTGAAATCATAAAACTCCTAGGAGAAACATAGGGAAAAGGCTCTTTGACATTGGTCTTGGCAATGACTTTTTGGATATGACATCAAAAGCACAACCAACAAATGCAGAAATAAACAAGTGGGATTATGTCAAACTAAAAACCTTCTGCATAGCAAAAGAAACAATCAACAACAGCCCCTAAAATAAAGAAAATATTTGCAAACCATCTAGCTGATAAGGGGTTGATATCTAAAATATATAAGGAACTCATATAACTCAACAGCAAAAAAAAAAAAAAAAAAAAAAAAAAGGGGCCGCCCGGTGGCGTAGCGGTTTCATCCGCGCTTGGCAGCCCGGGGTTCGCCGGTTCGGATCCCGGGCGCCCGCCGACGCACTGCCTGTCAGCCATGCTGTGGCGGCGTCCCATATAAAGTGGAGAAAGATGGGCACGGATGTTAGCCCAGGGCCAGTCTTCCTCAGCAAAAAAAGAGGGGGATTAGCAACGGATGTTAGCTCAGGGCTGGTCTTCCTCGCAAAAAAAAAAAAAAAAAAAAAAAAATGGACAGAAAGTCTAAATAGACATTTTTCCAAAGAAAACATACAAATGGCCAACAGGTACATGAAAAGGTGCTCAGCATCACTAATCATGAGGGAAATGCAAATCAATACCACAATGAGACATCACCTCACACTTGATAGAGTGACTGTTATCAAAAAGACAAGAGATAAAAAGTGTTGACAAGGATGTGGAGAAAAGGGAACACTTATACACTGTTGGTGGGAATGTAAATTGGTGCAGCCACTATGGAAAACTGTATGGAGGTTCCTCAAAAAATTAAAAATAGAATTACCATATGATCAAGCAATTCCACTTCTGGGTATATATCCAAAGAAAATGAAAATAGGAACTTGAAGAAATATCTACACACCCATGTTCATTGCAGCATTATTCACAATAGCCAAGATATGGAAACAACTTAAGTGTTCACCAATGGATGAATGGATTAAGAAGATGTGGTATAAATATACAACGGATTATTCAGCATGAGAGAGAAGGAAATCCTGCCATTTGCAACAACATGGATGGAACTTGAGGGCATTATGCTAAGTGAAATAAGTCAGAGAAAAACGAATAAGTATGATCTCACTTATATGTGGTGTCTAAAAAAGCCAAACTTACAGAAACAGAGAGTAGAATGGTGGTTGCCAAGGGTGAGAGGTGGGGGAAATGGGGAGATGTTGGTCAAAGGTTACAAACTTGTAGTTATAAGATGAATAAGATCTAGTGTATGATGACTATAGTTAACAATAGTGTATTATATACCTGAAAGTTGCTAAGAGAGTAGATCTTAAATGTTCTCACCATATACAAAAAATAGTAGTTATGTGAGATGATGAAGGTGTTAATTAACCTTATTGTGATAACCACTTCCCAATATATACATGTATCAAATCATCATGTTGTAAACCTTAAACTTATACAAGGTCATATGTCAATTACATCTCAATAAAACTGGAAAAAAAAGTAATACATAATATTTTTCTGTCTTTTGCCTCCATTTGCTTCTGTGGGACCTCCCACCACTTACAAGTCCTCTACAATAGTTTTTGAAAATCTCCAGGGTTTTCTCACATGAGCTCAGCTACATATGGCATCCACCATCCCCTCTTTCCTGCTCTAGCTCCCACCAGAGTTTCTTCTGTTGTTATGGGTTGGATTGTGTCTCCCAAAATTCATATGTTGAAATCCTAAACCCCAGTGCCCCAGAATGTGATTTTATTTGGAAATAGCGTCCTGGTAGATGTAATTAGTTGAAATGAGGTCACACTGGAGTAAGATGAGCCCCTAATCCAGTTTCACGATAACCATATAAAAAGGAAATTTGAACACAAATGCACACACAGGGAGAACATCATGTGAGGACGAAGACAGAGAGCAGAGTGATCCTTCCAAAAGCCAAGGAAACCAAGGATTGCAGTAAATCTCCTAGGGGAGAAGCATGGAACATTCTCTCTCATAGTGCTCAGAAGGAACTAACCCTGCTGACACCTTTATCTTGGGCTTTTAGCTTCCAGAACTGTGAGACGATATATTTCTGTTTTTAAGCCACCCAATTTGGGGTACTTTATTACGGCAGCCCTAGGAAACTAATATACCTGTCAAGTCCTTTCTGGAATGTAAGCACCATGAAGGCAGACATCAAGTGTCATTGTGTCACCAGGGTTTATCCCAGAATTTTAGCACACTGCTCAGTCAGCCTTTATTGGGTGATAGCCTAAATCCCTCCTAGTGCTGCCAGTGCCAATAGACTCTGGCACTGCAGCTGTGTCATGATGGCTAAGCCATGATGTTGTGCCAAGCCGGGACATGGCTGTCATGAGGGTGCCCTTTAATGGAGGTTCCTGGAGCTGCCGCTGTCAGTGGCAAGGGTCTGCTTCCTCCCACACTCATCAGCTAGGTGCTGCTCATAACGCTGGAGCTGTCCTGTGTTCTCTGAAACCATGCTAGATTGTGTGGCAGTGTTACCAGTGTTGCATAGGGATCTTATATAATGATAATTTTTTTGGTGTTTCTTTTGCATTTTACTGTTTCCGTAGGACTTTGATATGAGTCCATAAGAGCTTCCCAGAGGAGAAATATTGGACTCACTAATGATGTGCAGAACTCAAAATTCCACCTTGCCTCCAAGAAACCTGGTACTGTTTTTTTAACTAATCATAGGGTCTGATCGCTTACCCTTTAGGGTGCTCTCCCAGCAGGAGCCTCAGTGGCCATCAATGACAGTCTCTTTGTTGGCTGATCCCACCTGCCCTCTGGACCTGCTCCATTGTGTCTGATTCCACAGATGAGGACTGCCTAAGTGAAGCTGCGTTCCCAACTCACATCTCAGCTCCCAAGGTGTCCTTGTATGATGGTAACTGATGTTTATAATTTCACCAAGAAATTATTTTCAATATCTACTACTGAATGCAATTCCACAATCCATTTCACCCATCCATTCATTCATTTGTACATTCGTTCAACAAATAGTTTCAAATGGAAAAGTTTTGGTTCTTAAAATGGCAAGGTTCATCACCTAGATGATTCATTTCCAAATGGCAGTGAATGAATAGTTCTTTTGTATCTCAACATACTAGAAATAGGCTGTGTTAATTGACTGACTAATTTCATTGGCCTGTATTTGGGTTTAGAGTCATAAAATGCCTGTGTATGTAACTCAACATATGAAGTGACACAATGCTTTCTGAGATTTATGGAAAACATCCTGTATTCTTTTTTTTTTTTTTTTTTGTGAGGAAGACCAGCCCTGAGCTAACATCCATTGCCAATCCTCCTCTTTTTGCTGAGGAAGATTGGCCCTGGGCTAACATCTGTGCCCATCTTCCTCTACTTTATATGGGACACCGCCACAGCATGGCTTGACAAGTGGTGCGTTGGTCCACAGCCAGGATCCGAACCTGCGAACCTGGGCCGCCAGAAGCAGAGCACGCGAACTTAAGCACTACACCACCGGGCTGGCCCCAATATCCAGTATTCTTATCCATGGAATTGTTATCTGTATTATTTTACCAGCATCCCTTCTTTTTTGACAACAAACTGAAAGAGAAGGACTTAGAAATCTTTCAGAAAGAAAAAGAGTACATCTGTAGAAATATGGGTTATTACCATCTTTTATAAAAACTCAACCTAAAAATTCCATTTTTCCCCTTCTGTTCAAATCCAGTTGTCCATCTGCTCTGCATTCCTTGATTCCCTGGGGCTTCCTTTGCACCTTTTCCTGGGTTTATTAACACTTGTCATTCAGTCATCTGTCCTCTCAAAGCAGCAGCAGCCACAGTCTAACTTAACAGCTAAATAACTGGCTGTTTCTCTGGCTTTAATGTAGGCTAATTTGAACAATCTGCAGTCCTCTGTTTGTTTTATTTTAATTTTCAGCCTTCTGTGAATGTTATCTCCATGGATGTTTTGTGAAGATAAATATGTGGATAAGGATAACAGATTAGTGGTTACCAGAGGGGAAGTGGGTGGGGGGTGGGTGAAAGGGGTAAAGGGGCACACATGTATGGTAACGGATAAAAGCTAGACCATTGGTAGTGAGCACGATGCAGTCTGCACAGAAACTGATACATGATAAGGTACACCTGAAATTATACAATGTTATACACCAATATGACCTCAAAAAATAAATAAATAAAATAAAATATGGGATGTTAGCATAAAAATGTTCTGGAACACATGGGAAGATACTAGGTTTTAGGATTCTTGGGGTTCCTATTCATCTGTACAACATTCTTTGGCCCCCCCTGCACCTCCTCCCAAATGCTTGGGCGTACTCAGTAAATATGTGTGGAATTGAATTGAATAGATTAGCATAATCAAAGCATGGTAAAAAACTACATATTTCAAAGAATTATTATTAACAAAGAAGTTTTAAAACAAAGACAATATCTCATTTGGATCATTATTATTAGCTAGTTAGGGCTAAACATATTCAGGGTACATTTTTCACTTGCCTATCAGATATAATTGTGCCATTTTTCCTCTTCTCAGAATGGCAGTCCTTCTACCTGATATAAAATGTGAGGAAATGAGCAAAACCCCATCACCCCAAATTTTAAATCCTCAGGAAATTTGAACTAAAAGGCCATAAACTTACAGCAAGAAGACACTTCCTCAAAATCCAGAATTCATTTTCTTATATAGTTTATATTATTTACTTTCTAAAAATTATATTATTATAATTTGATATTTGTGCAGACTTGGCTCGAGTTTCACAGTTGTCTTAGGCCTTGGTTCTGACTATGACCCTTGTCTAAGGCCTCAGGGCATGTCGAGACGGTGTTAGTGGTGGTGTAATGAGCATTCTGTAGAACTTATTTCCCTGTGGAACAATACTGGATATTGATTCAGGGCTAATATGGGTGGAGGAAAAGTGGGTGCAACATGAAGAATCGAGACAGGGAAAGTGGTCTGGCTGCAAGGCCGATTTGAGACAATCCTCTGAATTTACCATTTTCCGTTCAAAACTATTATTGAGCACCTTTGATGTGCCAGGCATGTCCTAGGCCCTGGGACTTAAGTGGGCAACAAAACAAGGTCCTGAGCTTATAGGCAATGAATAAACCTGTAAGAAAACCAGTAGATTTTGACAAATGTTAGGCAAAGGATTACAAGTAAGGTTATATAAGAGAGTGACTGGGTGTCTACTCTATTTTGGGAAGTCTGGTTGAGTCTCTTGAAGCTGATAATTAAATGGAAGTCCAAATAAGTTACAGCACTGAATGCAGGAGATACTGAGGAATACTTTGGAAGCAGGTATTCTGTAGGAATATTTTCTAGTGAGTTCTTGAAATGACCATTGGAGGGAAGTGTTGAAAACTAAAATCCTACTCTTGGAAACTTCTCTACCATTCTCACCTGTGTGATGTCTCCCTTCTCTGAATCTCCTTTCTACTTTCTGTGGGTGCCCTCTCAACATTCCTAGAACACTTTGAGGCACTAATTTCTTTACATGTCTATCCTCTTGTTTTCTCCTGTAAGCCCCTTGAGGACAACCTTTGCGTCTTCCATTTTTTGTTTTATCTGTGGCTGGCAATTCTTGGCATGGAGTAAGTGTTTAATAAATGCATATTCAATGAACATATTTGTCTCATCTGCACAACTAGACAGAAAGGCAGATATTGTATCACATGTATTTTTGTATCCCCTTGAGTGCCTGGCATTGAAAGGGATGTTGTAAGTAGTGGGTAAAGATTTGCCAATTGCAAGTTCTCGGATAGATGAAAGCACCCGAAGTCTTTGCTCAAACTCTGCTTGGAGTTTTTCTTTTTCCTTTCCTTGGAGCCTTTCCTCAAAGGGTAAAATGGAAAGATGGGGAATAGCCTAGGTTAGAGGGAGATTTAGACAGTAGTCAGGGTTTTTAGGGTGTTTGTTGGATTTTTCAGTAGATCAAAGTTGAAATCTAAGGCTACATAAAAGGGGAGGAGTAAGGAGATGAGTGGGGAACTTGGGGTAAGAGGCTGATGTATTGGACACAGGATATTTGTGAAAAAGGTCAAATGATGTTTTCAAGGATAAAAGATGTTTCCAATAAAAGGCAAGCACATTTTTATACAAGAAAATGATGACACAGTAATCGTGCTAGTTTGGCTTTTTGTTTTCTTGCTAATATTACATCACTGAGTCACACAAGCGTGGTGAGGAGGGGACAATAAAAATAAGTTATCAATGCACTATTAACTCAGTGTGTTCTTACCTATTAATAAGACATTGATGTCTCCTCTTATGCGTGTCCTATCGAGAAGTACTTTCTCATTACCTCCAAGCGGCATACACAAAATGGCTTTTTTTAATATACTCATGCTTGTGGATGCTTGGTGCTAAAGACTTGTTTAAATGGTCAGAGATATCCTATTTAAGAAACAGGAAACACTTACATTGCACATTATCAACATTAGAATAGGATCTCATTATCCATTAGCTGGTATTTGTGCGATTTATAACTCACTTTAGATTGAGTTTTGCAGAATTTCATGATCTTTGCCACATCATCAGCTGAAAATGTAGGTGCTGTCTTTGCTCATCAGTTTGGTATTATTAGCTGGGATTATGGCCTTGTGTTTTCTAAGCTGCAGAAGTCTTTTAAGAGATGCTGCTAATTAACTATTAAATAAATGCTTGGATGAAGTTATCTTCATAACAGATAAGCTACTTGGAAATTGCTTTCAATAAAATGGAATGAGTTAAACTTCTTTCTTTTTTTGTTAACCTTTGCCTGTCTTCTCTACATCTCAGACAGAACACTATACTATGTATTTCTTTTTTTTTTTTTAAGACTTGTGCTCTCTTAAAACTTTTGAAAGAAGGAACTGGTAAAGAGATCCTCTCTGAAATGGCCTGTGGGAAATAAGATGCTTCAAATGACTACTGATGTTTTCTCTGCTTTGAGACAAATCTGGCACAATGCACCTGGTTGTTCACTTAGGGAGGGAAGGAAACCTGATAGAGGCAAATGTTTCAAACCATAAAAAGTAAATCACATTATAACTTAGAGAGACTTATATATTCATTAAGTTGCAGACTTTATTTTTTACCATTTCGATGAGAAAAGAAAAATTAAAACGCTAAGAAAATTGGGTGTTTTATACTTTTTTAAAGCTGTGACAGATTATTTCATTGGACTGAAAACTAAAAAACTAGACTTCAATTTTAAGTACAAAAAGATTTCTTAAATAGGTAAATACAGGTATCTCAAGACAGTTAATACTTTTGGCAAACATTTATCTCACTTTTTAAAAGAACTACTTAAAGAAGAGTTTGTTTTCAAAAGCAGAATTTAAATGGCTTATTTGTTTACTTTCACCAATTCAACAACATAAAGATTTATTGAACCTGATCAGGGAGAGACCGGCTGAGGGGCAGGTGAGACAGTCTTGGGGAACCAGGACTGAGATGAACATGGGAGTTTATAATCCAGGGACAAAAATGAGAAGCTTAGACCCAAATTCAGCTTCTGGAGGAGAATGGCCCTTATGGTACTAATATGAGGACATGCATGCTGGTTCAAAAGCTATTGAAGATCGGGCTGGGGTAAGGCATCATGGGGCAGAGACCAGGAGAAGGAGAAAAAGGCTGCTATAACATTGGAGAAGAAAAGAGAGGAATTTGCTGAATTTAAATCCACCAAGCGACCCACGTGCTCACCCACCCATTCGCCCATCAAATAACCAACAGATATCACCAAACACCCCCTACTGACAAATCGACAAATCGACAAGTCGCTGTGGATGCTGTGGGGCAGACACAAAGATGAGTAAGACCCAGTTCCTGACTCAGAAAAAGAATCCAAATGCCAACTGTTTCCTTCCAGTGAAAAAGATGAATCCCTGTTGGTTCATTATCTTGGCATTTTACATGACAAATAATGACAAAGAATCTCCTTCCTTCTTTCTGCTAATATATAAACCTTGTTGCTTTTTTTGTTTTTCCTTTGGGCTTAACTTTCCTCTTTCAAAGAAATGAAAGCCTGGCTCTTGCTTCCTAAAGGCAATTTTATTCCTTCAATACGGCTCCCAAGACTCTGTTTAAACTTTTCAATGTCAAAGAAAGTTAGACGTGGATTATCCCGGACGGGGAGGTATACTGACTCATAAACCATCCTTCAGGGAAGACACCACTTTTTTTTTCTGTAATGCCTGTTGTGTTCCATTCATGGGGGTTGTGGTAGTAGGGGTTGTCAGGGTAAATACATTTCAGGCTGGAAGTGGTAGAATAGGGAAAAAAATAAATGAAAAAATTTGCGTATTTGCCTGGAGCTAAGGATAAAGAAGTCAGCTTCTTTGTTATTATTTTTTTCTTGGTTAGACTTTGTGGGTAAGTCTGTTTACACCATCCCATCATTCTCGCCCACTTCCAGAGATTTCAAAAGAAATTCCTAATTGAGAGGAACCCCAACCTAGCTCCAATTATGCAAATTTTGTTCCTGTTTTTAGATATTTCCTTCAACGTGGATGACCAGTGAGATTTGTGATTGCTGCTTTTATTTACTGGGGGAAGGATGTCCTTTGTGGTCATGAGACTGGCTCCTGCTCTGGCATAAGTTTAAGTTCCAGAACCCCAAATAAACTTGACAAAGCATGGACTGGCAGTAGAAAAATAGATCCTGGCCTTCCCCAGAGTCTGCAGTGGGTGCCTGGGTCTCAGCTCTGGCTGTCTAGAGAGTGTCTCTAACCTCTGGATGGACCTCATCAAATTCATTCACTCATCAACCAATATTTCAATCAGCCTAGTCGGCACCTACTATAGGCCATGTACTGTGCTTTACGTTGAACATACATAAAGAAAACATGATTCCCTTCCCCACAGCATTCAAAGACTAGTGCCTTTGTTTTACTGTTAAAAAAAAAGTTTGCTTTTAATTCCTCTATACCCATTTATGATAACAAAGTGAGGCTAATTTCTTTTTGCACTACATTTGATACAAACTTGACATACACCCTCCAAAAAGGAGGTTGGGAAGGGTGTGAACAAGAATGAGAGAACACTTCTATGTTTTAGCTTTTTCATATATGTTTATGTATGTTAGCAAGAAGGGCAAATGCATTTAAACTAGCAGGCAACTGCTTCTTCTGAAATAGGAAAAAGCTAAAACTATGAATCATATATGTCCAATCTTTATCCTATTTGCCCGAGACTGGCTACATAGTTTGCTGCGTTCAGTGCAAAATGAAAATGTGGAGCTCAATGCTTGAAATTAATTTCAAGATGGCAACAACAGAGCAGTAACTCAAGTGTGGGGCCCTTTTTTTTTGACATTCCCACTTGCATTTTATTAAGTCGGGCAGACTGGTTACAACAGGGGTGGAGGTGGTGAGGAAGGCCCAGCCTCCATTCCCATCATTACTGGCGCACGATAATAAATAAATAAATAGCTGAGGGTGAGCATGGGGGACAGGTGGCACAGCAAACACTGACAGCACAGGGAGGGACACAAAAGCCTCCCTCCTGAGCCTCCCATCAACACTGGACTGGTACTATGATGAGGGAGGAGCGGGGCTCTTGGCTACAGAAGCCCCCAGAGCCACGGAGTGGCCAACTGGACAGCAATCTTCATAGAGGAGGGGTGTCTTCCATACTTGGACCCTTATTTATTGACAGAAATCTGGACCTCTGGCAAGTCCAGTCCAATCCAGGTTATCAAGAGGCCACTGTCTCTCAGACTTCTGGATTGTTTTATTAAGGATTTAAGAGACCAAGGGGTCATTATTACCTGGTTCCCTGATGGGTCTACCCAGGACCTAGGACATGAAAGTGTTATTGTCACTTAGCCTTCTGACTGCTCTATTCAGAGCTCAGGACAATAATGGTTTGTGGTAACCCAGACCTCTTATTGGTCAACAGGAACCCAAGGGGCACATAGAGCCCTAGAGGCCCTGAGGAGCGGGTAGGAGGGTTAAATGCTTAGGATTGTGTCACTGCATAGGTTGCCTACCCAGGAAACTGGCCTTGTACTTAATATTATATGGGGTGGAGATCTCTTATTTCTTATGCCCTGCCAACAGCTTAGTTCTTAGTGAACTACAGGGCCATGAAGAACTAAACTAGATGATCCCAAGGTACTGGCCTAGACCAGCATTTCCAAAGCATGGTCTGGGGGAATGTTGGAGAAATATTAGGTTAAAGAGGATCAAATTTTCTCAGAGCCTTTAATATACTAATATGCATATGTGTTTCCAGGAGGTACAATATAATATGTAGCATTTCTCAAAAAATTTTGATGGGTTTGAGACAACTGAAAATACAGGCAAGAATAAGGATGTGATCTCACAGAGTTAATGACCTAACTTGTTCTAGAGCTGAGTTCTGTCCTCAACTTCTGACTCATATATCAAAAATATCTCCACCAGGATGGCCTGCATTCCCACAGTCAACACTGGGACAATGAATATATATTGCATAAGTACCCATGCAGACACTGTTGGTTGCTTATCTGATGTCTGATCTCTTCTTTCTTGCTCATAGAGTCCTGATCTGTTCAGAGTTAGAAATACTCACTTATGTGACAGCTGCAGCTAGGGTGGTCATGTGACCTCATTTTGGCCAAGTGGAAATCTATGGGGTGGAGCTTCTGGGAAACACATTTCCTGATTAAAAAGGGTCAGAGTCAGTTGGCATGTGTCTTTTACTCTTCACACTTCCAAGTTTTCTTTCTGTTTGGAAGTCAGAAAAAATGCTTGCAGGTGCAGGATCCAAATTAAAGCCATAGGTGAGGGCAGTGGAGCAGAAGACCTAAAGGATCCTGGTTCCAGGATGATCTCCTTGAGCAGCTGCACAATTTCTAAATTGCCTTCTTTGGGTTTCTTGTTACTTGAGAAAAACAACCCCCCACTCGACTAGCCACTGTAGTTGGGTTTTACTTCCTGGCAGCCAAACACAACCCCAAATGTTAGAATGTCTGAAATGCAACACACCCAAACCTCAAGCAGCATCTCCTTCCCACCCTGCTCCTCAGCTTCTTTTCTGCCCAGATGCCCAAGTGGACAGTCTTATGCCATTCTCAATCCCTCCTCTCCCTCACTCCTGTGAGCTGTGACCCTGTTCCACTGGTACCGCTGAAGGTGCTCTGGGCACAACCTTCTGCTCCACAGCCCCTGACCAGCTGAAGGGCAGCCTCTAATGCCCCTGGGGAACCAGTCATTGCAGCTGACTTTGGGGAAATCTCAGGCTTACTGTGGTTGCGGAGGCCAGTGTGGCTGTTGATGGATGGGGGATACCCCCAGTCAGGGCTATCCCCTTGGCAGGTCCCCACCCAGCTCTGCTGAGGGATGCTTCATGACTGAACTCCTGTTTCATCCTTCCAAGAAGGAGAGGGTTCAGTGGAGATTCTGACTTGAGCACCATGATTTGTCATAAAATTCAGAAGCCCCCAGAATAGTATCATACTATCAATCTTTTACTTCCCCTTCCCATATTGTATTAGGAGGGAGAGTGGTGGATATTTGAGATACTCATAGGCATGTGGGGCTATGGGAGGCTTTAACATGCCTCAAAGATAAATACTAGCTGCTACATTTGATCAATTACCAAGTCCTTTCGTTTTACCTCCTCAACTCTGCTTTAGTTGGTCCATTTCTCTATGTCCCCTTTGGTACTACTCCATCTAGGCCCCCTCAGCCTGTAACAGCTAGATCTTAAGTTAGCATGAGGGAAGCCATCTTAGGGAAAGGAAGAAATATTGTAACAATAATCCTGACTCACTAGTCTCTGAGAACGCACTCTAGCCTGCACGTAGCCTAGATGATTAAGCACCTTTCCCTTTTGCAAAATAGACGGTCTGCTAGTTCTATGACTCTTGCTTACGTATATTTCCCAGCTGTGATAAGACTATAACTTTGTTCTCTGAGTTCCCGAGGAACATGATGACCTCCAGAAAGAAAAACTCTGTGTTGGTATCCATCACGAATGACAGAAGAAAGAGATAACGTGGTGCCTTGAAGTTCATTACACCAGATGCTAGCCATCCCTAAACCTACTCCTTCCCTGCTCGTTTCTCCTATATAACTGCCTCAAGATTCTGTATAATTTTAAGATGGTTCTTTAGGATACTAGTCCACCATCTTCCGATTATGCTGGCTAATGGTATAAATTTTCCTTTCTCAATCACCGGCTGGTTTGCAATTGATTGGCACCAGACTATGGTGAGCAGAAGGAGCCCCTTTTCGCTTGGTTACAAATTTCTGGTGACCCAGATGGGATGTGGCTAGTTGACTCCAGGAGATATCTCGAGACTCTCCCAGTGGCTGCCAGGATGTTCTTTCTCCTGGGGGCTGTCCCCTGAGTTCTCCTGATTGTTGACTGCCTTCAATGCTTCCTGGTGGCTGAAGAAATGAAACATGCTCTAGATTGTTTGTTTGTTTTTGCTTCTGGTGGGTCGACAGGCTCAAACTGGATTAGGGTAAGTCGCCTCGGGGATGCCCGTGAACTCCTTTCCCCTCCATCTGGGGTCCTTCCATTTATAGCAGTGCCATCTGGCGTCCCTTCTGTTCATGGAGGGGCCATCTGGGCATCCATTCAGAGTGGAAACAGTTGTAGGACTTTCTACCCTAAATCTGGGAACAGGTTCACTGGTGTCTGTTTTTCCTGTCTGGAAAAAACTCATGTCTGGATCTGTGTGTCTGTCCATCTCTGTGTATCGGAATGGGGAGAACTCCATCTGTCTCCAAGAAAAGCCCTCTGGGATGCATTGTGGCTAAATGGGCAGACCAGCTATGAGCCCATGTCTAAGAAGAAGATAGTTTTCTTTTGTAACAACACATGGCCACAATATTCTTAGACTCCAGAAAGAAAATGGCCAAAATGGGACAATTTCAGTTTGCCCAAACTGGTGTATTTACATTTGCAATTGGAAAAAGCTGGCTATAAAATTAAACAACCAATGGGAAGCCTATTCAATCTTCTGAGGCTTCTAAATGAAATCAGGATTACTTTACTGCCTCTTTAAAAGGAAATAGTTAAATAATTAAACATGCTAGCAAAACAAAACTAAATCTCCTCTCTCACTGAGATTCTCCACTTCAAAATTCCTGACCTAAAATTAAGCAAGTAAAAATAAGTAAACTTTTGAGATAATTTAGAATTATAATGGCTATTCTGGAGAACCTTTGTTTTGGGTGAGACCTTAAGGGTCTCCCTTAAAAGAGAGGAATCAAAATCTCTCATGATGGGATACAACCCTTGTTTAATACATATAGAAACTTCTAAAAGACAAATTTGTCTCAAAAGCAGCTGTATAGAGGATCCTTACAGCAAAAAGAAAAGAATCTTTAGTAAATATCTTTGGCTATCTATGCAGGTCCATCTGCCAGGGAGCAATTTGGATTTAACTGTTCTTCTGAGTTTTGTACCCGAGACCTGCTTAAAATTTTAAAGATCTCTGTTTCTGTCAATCTGTCTCTATATGTATTTGTCGGCCTCCAGATGATACAGTTTCTAAAGGAGCTCTGTTTAATTGGCTTGGAGTAAACACTTTTATAAGTTATTTCTAAATGTAATAGAAACTAGCCCAGATGTCTTTCAAGCTAATATGATATAAAATGATCTTTAGTAAATGGAAAGCTTATTTAAGTTTGTTGGTTTAATTGAAATGAATATGTTTTCAGAGTTATCAACATTGGATATGACACAAACATGTTATCTCTGTTATAAAACTCGTCAGCAAAAAAATAACTTAGAATACTAGCTGATTTTGTTTAATGTCTCATGAGGGTTTTGTAGGTAATCTAAATATAATTATTGGGAACAAGTAAACTAAATAGATATGAAAAGGATGAAAGTTTTTGGAGGAACTTTTTAACAATAATTATGTGTTATGCTCTATGTACTTAAAACAACTCAAGACGATGGCTAACTGCTTTAATTTCACATAAAGTTTTTGTGAGTAATCTAAACATAATTGTTGAGAACAAATAATTTAGATAGGCAAAAATGGGTAAGAGGTTTTGTGTGTAATAATTATGTTTTATCATATATACTCTTGAAAAATAGCTTCCAAAATCTTTTTGGTAACTTGAAACCTTAGAGTTTTGCTAAATTAAGTTCAATGATAAAAATGTATTGAGTATCTGGGTCATTTCCACATAAGATAAAATATTAGAAATTGATTACTAAGCATAGATTTGTCTGTCTTTTGTTCCTTATCTCAAAGAAACTGGAAAATGCATGAGTTTGTTGATAAACATGTTTTGTGCATGTTGAGGAATTTTCTATGAGAAAGCATATATTTCTGGAAAGTTTGTATACAAGAAAAGTAAAATGTATGTTGTCAGTAAAGAAGGTATAAAGAATAGAGATATTTTTGTTTGTTTTGTTAAGAAAGATAAATTTGTCCTGAAGTACTAGGAGAGAAAAAAAGGAAACAAGGCATGGAACAAATTCTGAATGTAAAAAGTAAGTGACAGAAGGAGTTTTGTATGTGGTTAAGCTGGCTAAGGTAAGCTGATGGAAAATTAGAATTTGGCTTTCTCTCTCTTAATAAGATAATTTTCTTGAACTTTTGATCTTCTCTTGATAAAGAGGTTATAAAAGGTTTTTCTTTACCTTTGAGTAAGTCTACCTAAAAGACAGAAAATCTATGTTGTGTTAAAATAATTTCCTATGTTCAGAAGGACTGAAGTCTCTCTGTTAAGGTTTGTTTTCACTCTTTCTGTTGTCACTTTGACTGAATGGGTAACTAAACATTGTTTTCTATTTGATCAAATGTTTTAAAACTTTTTGATATTTTTGACAAACTTTTCCCAAAATCAGTCTTTCCTTTAACTTAAAAAGGAAACTGAAAATTTCCCATCAGCCCTGGAACTTCTCAAAGAATTTGTCCTCTCTTTCTATAAAGAGGAAAATATTAAACTAATTAGATTTATTTGGTGTGTTAAATTACATGGGAACCATTATCAAATAAATGAAAATAAACCTTCCTAGGTTATATTGTGTGGGTAAATGTTATTAATATAAGTGTTTTAAAAATTATATAACATTCCAAAAATTCTGATCTGTCCTGGTTGCCAGTCATAATTCTAGTTATTTTCTCAATATCTCAAAGTGTTGTATGTTATAGAAATAGCCAAGTGTCTTTGTCAATTGTCATTTTTGAATGTTTTGTTATTTGCTGACAGTTGTTGTTTTACTCTGATGTTTTTGAAAATATGTTTCATCTTCAGAGACATTCATGGAAAGGACTCTGGCACTTGCTCTAGAATACAGGTTTCTGATAAACTTTCAGATTATGAAACTGAGCTGGGTAAAAAAAATTACAGAACTATAACAGAGAAACTGATGACCTCATGAAAGTGCTAACAGAAAAACAAGAGTTGATATCATGGGACTAAATAAACTGATAAGGATGTGATAATTTTTATGACTTTTCATTTGAAATATCAGTGATTTTTTTTGTTTTGTTTTCTGGGTTTAAGGAAAATTTTTTCTCTTTTCTCTTAAGCAAACTATGACATAACAATTTGGTAAATTATACTTTTTTAAACAGAATTGAAACATTTACCCTTTTCTCCCTACCTGATCCTTCCAGAATTTGGAAACTCTTAGTGAATAAGTATTATTTTCATGGCAATATGTTTGTTTGCATAAGTTCAATAAGAATTTGTTCTCCTTATAGCAGGACACAATTGGAAACACTGGTTATATTATCAAGACTTTGACTGGAATGTCACATTTGAGAAAAATATACATAAACTCAGATATGACCATACACCTTTGAGAAACAAAGATCGGACTTTACAAAATAAAGCCTTTTGGAAATATTGGCCTGGTACCTTGCTAACAGGGTTCCCAGCAACCTTTACAGGTGAGCAAGGAAGGTCACTCCTCTGCTAGGTGCAGAGAACCCCAGGATATTTTGGGGACCTCAAGAAGAGAGGAATTCACCCAACTCTGTAGGTGTTGCAGGGGGACTCTGATGAAAAGTCCTTGGCTTGGCTTTCATGGCCTTGAGGGGCCTTTAAAGTTCAATCTGAGAGTCCTTATAAAAAGTTACAGCAAAGCAGATTTAAAAGAGCCTATATGATCAATTGCTATTCTTGCTGTACTTATGTAAATAATTGGGCCAAATTTATTTTAAAACTAAACTTATTTTGCAAACCAATAAGTCTTAATTTGGCTATCTTTGATAAAAATGAGGGTGAATTTAGAGAGAAAAATTATGTTTCAATAGAAACTATAATACACATTTGTGGATGTTAAATTCTGGTTCTGTTGACTGTCTTTGAGGTTTTTGTTTTCTATCTGTAAACTGGACTGGATTATGAATTCTTCTAGTTTCCTCAAATATCTGGTAGAGATCTCCAAATTAATGTTTTCAATTTTTTCTGTCCTTTTCATTTGGAATCATTGAAAACTAAAACCACCCTTTTCCCTGATGCCCTGCAAACTAAAATTGGACAACACTGACACTAAATCTTATTTGACATGGGAGCTAGAACTTAGACTTGGCTCTGTAGTACAGGTCCTAGAAACTCCTTGCTGGAAGAGGAATAAGTTTCCCTTAATGAAGAGTTAATGCAGACCCTAAATCAAGCTAGTCAAGCATATCATAAAGTACAGATCACAGTAGACAGTAGGGGAAAGAAAATTGTCCAGTCAGTCAACAAATATGAACATATATGTTCATAGGTGGTATGACCTGCTTTTTTTCTGCTCTCTCAACTTCGCTATTTACCCCCAATGGAACCATTGTCCTGGTATGTGCCACCATATTCCTTTTCTTCCTTTGTTGGATATGTAGAAAATGTTGCTGGTGTCTCTGACGATGTTGTTGGTCCCCATCAAAACAATCAGGAGACCGAAATAGCCTTAATGAAGGTCAGAATTAACCCTCAGTTACAAGAAAGAGTGAGGCAATTTAAAAGGGTTGCTTAGATCCACACTGTCAGTTTTAAGCTTCCAGATTCTTCCCCCTTGCAGTGCCCCTCATCAGCAGGAAGTAGCCAGAAGATGTTGACAGCCTTATTCCCAAGTACATCATATGATTATGAAGTTACAATCGACAGTGGGGAAATTGTAACAGCTAGATCTTAAATTAGCATGAGGGAAGCCATCTTAGGGAAAGGAAGCAATATTGTAACTATGATCCTGACTCACTAATCTCTGAGAATGCACTCTAGCCCGCATGTAGCTTAGATGATTAAGCACCTCTCCCTTTTGCAAAATACATGGTCTGCTAGTTCTATGACTCTTGCTTACGTTTGTCTCCCAGCTATGATAAGACTGTAACTTTGTTCTCTGAGTTCCAGAGGAATGTTATGACCTCCAGAAAGAAAAACCCTGCATTGGTACCCATCACGAATGACAGAAGAAAGAGATAATGTGGCACCTTGAAGTTTGTCACACCAGATGCTAGCCATCCCTAAACCCCCTCCTTCCCTGCCCATTTCCCCTATATAACTGCCTCAAGATTCTGTATATTTTAAGATGGTTCTTTAGGACACTAGTCTTCCATCTTTTGATTATGCTGGCTAATCATATAAATTTTCCTTTCCCAACCAACAGATCATTTGCAATTGATTGGCACCAGATTGTGGCGAGCAGCATGAGCCCCTTTTTGCTCAGTTACAAGCCCTTGCATGAATGACCTACGGCCTCCTAATTGTTTTCCTTACACCCAGGTTTGCTTCCTTTCAACCCACTTTGCACCCTGCATTCCCAGTGATCCTATCCACTCATGTCGCTCCCCTACTTCCAGTGATGAAGTTTATTGCTTTCACGATGAAGACCAGACTCCCCTACCTGCCTTGCAATGACTTTCACGGAAAGCCCCTTCCTACTACTTCATTTCTTACCTATGTTTTCTACTCACTACACTCCAGTTCTGCTGAACAATTTATGTAAATGATGCTATGCTTTCTCTTATCTCCAGGACTGTGAAAATACTGTTTTCTTTCCTTGAATATCCTTCACCTTTTCCCTCCTATCCTTCATCTTCCTAATTCTTACTTATCCTCCACTTCCCTCAGGAGGGATGCCACTTTAGATGCCACTTCCCTCAGGAGGCCAACTCTGAGCTTCAAGACACTGATGTTTTGCCCTATGAGCTCCCAGAGCACCTTGTATGTATCCCCTCATAAGAGCCTGGACACTGGGTCAGAAAGACTTGGGTTTGAATCCAGGATTGGCCACTTACTTGCTATGTGATCTTGGTTTTAGACTCAGTTTCCTCATCTATAAAAATGGGAATAACAGTAGTAGCTATGTCTTTTTACTTCTGTGGAAATTAAATGAGATAATGCACATGATTTCCTATGTTCCAATGAATGGAACACAGGGAGTACTCAATAAATGATTTTATTACTGTGCTAACTGTCTATAAACCATCATGTTGTAGACAGAGAATGTGTCTTTTTCACTAGAGCAGCTTTAGCACCCAGGTTTTTGCTGAAAACTTAATACGTGCTCAAAAAGCACTTGCTGAATGAATGGACAGATAGAAGGAATATGTAAGTTATTCCCACCACTACTTTCTCCCTCATTTCTCAAAGGGTTTAATTCTATTTCAAAACGGAATTAAGTCTTACTTTGAACTAAGTGGTATGTTAGGAGCTTCACTATACCAACTCATTTAATTTTCATAACCACTCTAAGAGGTGGTTGTCATTCTTCCCACTTTATGGGTAAGAAAATAAGGCCATAGTCAAACCAATAATAAGGAGCAGAGCTCTGATCCAAATTCAGGGCTGGCTGACTCTAAAAGTGTTAAATTATTGACACCAGAAACGTAAATCCTCCTTCAGGACATATCCTTACAAGGAGGATGGAAGCACGTGTGGGAGTCCAATCATGGGTGGTATTTGAAAGCTTTCTTTGGGCTTTTGTGTAGCTGAGGGTGTGGTTATGAAGAGGTCTGTGGTTCATTATTGGGCCCATTCCCTCATGGGGTAGATTGTGAGTCTTTGAGAGAACATTTGTCTGTAGCATATGTGTGGGTATATGTGTATGTGGGTGTATGTGTGTGTGTATGTGGGTCGATGTGTATGTATATATACCTGCTGGACACCTGGGATTATAGGAAAGCACATCTGTAACTCACAGTGATGGAGCAGCTGCACATAGAACCTTTCTAGTGGTGCTGGGGAGAGGAAGGGACAGAGGAGGACAGGAAATGCCTATATGCACACCTCAAGTGGTGCCTGTTTGCAGGAGCAGCTGTCTAGCCAGAGGCCAGGTCCAAGAGCTCCAGGTGGTGATGAGTAGCAGGAAGTGATTCTGAGGCCATGGCAGGGCTGGGGGTGGTGGCCAGAGTTGAGAGTCAGAGAATAACTGAGTGTTGGTCAACTTAGGAGCGAATGAGACACACTTTCCCCTGAACATACTGAGAATGTCGCTTAGGGGCATGCCAGAGAGTTGAGGGCTGGCTGATAAACATTGGCACTAAAAGTAATTTCAAATCTGTCTTTAGCATTCCTGCATCTAGTGTTGAAAGGCAAGTTTTTACTGTTTGGGAACTATGATAGGCACTTCCCTCAAATTACTTCAATTAATGAATCCATACAACCACACACAGCCGCCCCTACTTCTTCCATCTGCCTGTGAGATCAATCCAGTCTCTCCAACGTCGTTTGCCTGGTGGGTCTCTTTGGCTGTGAGTAAGAACACATTTATGAAAATCAGGTTAGAGAATGTTTTAAAGCATCATAATGAGCTAACTGGGGATAGAATGAGAGAGCAAAATAGGAATTCAGGGAAATGTGAAATTTGGGCTGAGTCTGGTAAAGATCTAAGAAGTTCCAGGGAAAGAGGTGTGAGAAGAAACCCCAGAATGGAGAAAGACAGAATCGATGGGGTCCTTTATTTCAGTGACAATAAGACCTGCAGGGGTCAGTGAGGAGAGCAGCTGAGCTAGGTCAGGAGACAAACTTAAGAGTCTGGTGGGGGGATAATCCACAGCCTGGAACATGGCTGCCGGAATTGTTGAGGGCACTCTGGGTATCAAATCTTCATCTCTGCTAACCACTGCTGACTTCTCCTTTATATTCCTACCCCACAAAAATAACACCATAACACTGGGTGACAGTTAGGAGGAGACAAAGCCTACAGATGGAAGATGAATGCTCTAAAAATGGCCAATATTGGCAACACGGTAAGGCAAAAAAAATAAACACATCTCTCAAAGAAGCTGGCAAGAGTTAAATAATAGCATTTTTCCCCTCGAGCATTAATTCTGGTGAGATATACTTAATAGTTAACTGAATAAGAAGAACATGTACTTCATTTTCCCATTTCATATTTCAAGCTGTTCTTTTAGAGTTAGTTATCTGTGAAAGATAAGTTAGTTATCTCAACCTTCCAAATAACAGACTATCAATGATTAACTGATTCATGGATCCCGGTACTTTATAATTGACTGTAATATGGTATCTCCACAGGTTACCTTTCCTTTTGCCGGCACAAATAACTTCCACATCTTTCTATCATCCAGGAAGATTAATATAGAGAAATTTTACTTCTCCAAAATGTGCCAGATAACTGGTGTACACAGCACTGAACCCTTGGTGACAACTTAACAGCTATTCTCATCATAGGAAAACTAGAAAGAAAATGATCAGTTTCTAGGTCTGAGAAAGAATATGATAGAAAATGACCTGATTCACAATTTACCTCCATGGAGGAATAGGCGAACTTTCAAACAAATTGTGTTATAACTTACATAGCATAAAATTAGGTGGCCAATTTAAGTTGTAAAATGAGGCAGAAAAGAAAGAACCGAGAACTATTCAGGTAGGAATGGAACCTTCTACTCTGGAGATCTCCACACACAGAAGCAGATCCTCACAGCATGTGAGGGTCTTTAAGGTCCTGTCCAGGACTCAGATTTTGAGACCAAGTGGGTTCAAGAGTGATCCTGGCTCAAAGATAGGAGATCAGTCAGATCACCTCTCAAGATTGCATTTGCTTCAATCATAAAATGATAATTTACATTGCTAGACTTTTTCAACTTTAGATGGGCGCAAACAGGATGCATATGGAGAGCTGGTATAATTCTAGTCTTCACACAGATAAGAAACCAAAAGTGAGGGCCTGTGTGAGTAGGATAGAGCTAACATAAAAAGAAACATGAAGCCGGGATTTCCAACTATTTTACAATGTGAAGAGCAGTGTTTCTGTGACCTGTGGTCCCCTCTCAGAACAGTCTCATTTTTTCCATGATCCTTATTTACCAATCACTGAAATGTGATTAAAACAGGGGAGTAGGGTTTTATAAAAACTTTAATTGGCAATTACACTGTTTCAGGATGGCAACTTAAACTAAAACTGAAATTATTGGCAGTTTACTGGATTTGTAAGATCAGACATCTTAAAACTTGAATTGAAAAAGAGATTTCATTTATTTTGTTAATAACTGCACTACTGAGAGGAGTAAGAAGCATAGAGAATGAAGCAAAAACATATTTATGCAAAAACTGAAGTTTGACATTCTCTTTGCTGGCTAGGATTCATCTTCTCTTTGTTCTTCCTTCCAGGATCAACTAGGTAGGTTCATGGTTTGTGCTAAGGTGAAGGAGGATTGAAGGAGATGTACTCTCTCTATCCTAACTTGAATGTCAGCTTTAGTGTAATGATACTTGATAGATTTTGTTTCTGGTTGAAGGTTTTGCTGCTCAAAACCAACCAATGGAATAAAAAAAAATGAAGTACATTTTTTTTTTTTTTTTTTACTCAAGAGCTTCTGATTTGCATTATTCACTTTCAAAATTCCAGAGACTCAGAACCAAGAAGGGGCAAGGCATCTGACGGGTCAATTTTGCACATTGAAAATCCCTCTACCCTCTTCCCCAGTGGACATGTGGCTTGAAAAGCTGTACATTGCCCCACTTTCAAATTCCTTATCTTTTTTGAGCCACTTCTGTTTATTTGCTTCCGTAACTTCAGGAGTCTAATGGCTTTGGCCAACTAAGGAAGTGGAAAAGTGACTGATGGGAAGAGAGAGACCCTTAATATGGTTGGACTTAAAATTTTACTCTGTACTAAGCCTTTACTCACCATTGTCCTCCATCAAAGAATTGACTGGACTAATCCTTGGTAGTCATTAGCTGGTTGGAAAAGCCCGACACCCTGTGGCCATGTTTAGTACTACAGTTCATTCTCCACGTAGGTGGCCCAGTTTGTACCTGGATACAGTGGGATGAAAGGTGTGTGTGCTCTGTAAAGTTTTTACTGTTTTTCATCTTATACCTGTCTGACTTAGTATCTCTACTGAGTGAGTCATCCTTCATGATCAAAAAGCAGGAACATGCTCAGAGCCTCCATTTTATAAGCAAGAGAGGTTTCTCTTGATTTCCAGCTAGCGCTGACTGGGGAGCGTCAGTTCAAGATGGTTTCCTATTTTTTTTAGCTTTAGAAGAAAGAGAAGTTGGAGAACAAGAGTAGGGAATTAAACGCACTAAAAGACCATTAAATGTTATTTTAAGTTAAATGTCAAGGAAATTGGGATATACTGTTGTAATGGAATAAGTATAAAATGGAGAACCAGGAGATTTTATTTCTAGATCTGGTTCTGTCACAAACCGTACGTGGCCGGGGGAAGTCATTTACCCTCCATGGGTTTCATTCTTATAAAGTTAAGAGGTTGGACCAGATCATTTCCAAGGTTTCCTGTGGTTCTAACCTTCTGTGATCTGCCCACGGATAGAATTTCCTATGCCCTGCGCCACGTCTCCCAGCCAATTGTGCTTCCGAGCACCCAGAAACTTTCTCTTCACCCATCACTGCGTCTGGTCCTGAGATCGCTGCCAGCTCAGGTCATGCAACATCTACTACTCTTCAATTGCCTGTGTCTTTTAGAGCCAATATTTGAGTTAATCTATGGGAACACACTGATCTTTTTTAGTTCATTTTATATCCATTAAAAAAAGTTGAAGTCACTGGCTTAAACTGTAAGAAGAAAAATTTATTCACTGGCAGGTGATACAAACTCAATCTGCGATTGTATTTATCTTGTTTATATCTTGCTCTCTTTTAGTCTACTCAGAAATTTTATGAGGAATACAAGTTTTGTTTATGTCATTTGTTTGACTTTACTTCATTCTGTTGTTATGAGATGACAGTATTGATCTTGATGGCACAGAGGCTGGTCGCCATCAGGAATGTGATGGCATTCATGCTGTCATTTAATAGAACCTCAAGTAGCATCTACTTTTGAAGATATAACAATGAAGACATAAGTCCCGATATCTTACAAGGGGTCAGAGATATGCCCAGGAAGCTGTCAGCACAGAGGAGTGAGACCTAATCAACTTGGGGGGATGAGACTTGGTAAATCCTGAAGGATGTGTATGAGTTAGCTAAGCAAGGAGAGGCTGAAGTAGAGAAGAGGGCATCTTAAGGGAAAATTCATTTTAGTGACATAAGAATTTACCTAGCACTTACTCATTGTTTTCAATGATTTGGCTTTTTCTAACCTCAGCTATGTAGGATTTGGAGGATATTTGTTTCTAACTCATTTCTAAACTCAAATTTTCTTTGCAATATCCAATTTGGAGGAGTCAAATGTCCTGGCGTATTTCTGATCTAAGTACTCCTTGGACCTTGAGGTAGATTCTCGGACATTTTAGCCACATCAATCTTATAGCTTCTTCCAGTGCACATCCCTGAAATCCAGGAAAGTGGCCACCTATGGATTTAGCCACAAGTTTTATCTCCGTGAAATAGGACAGAAGAGTTGAAGGCTTAAGTATAAGACGGAATGAACAATTTGGGGATGCTTTGTCTAGTAAAATAAGACAGGAAGACTTTTCAGTGATTGTGAATCTGGGGAGATCCTGGCTGGGATCTGGCCGAGGACATCTGATCTCATTGTCTTCCCAGCCCTTTGACCCTCCCCCGAATTCTCTCAATAAAATGGTTTGATAAAAAAAAAAAAAAAAGACAGGAAGATTTAGAGCACAAAATGTTAGGAAGCTATCTCATGCTATTTGGAGTACAATAAAAGCTCCCTTAACCAACCTCCACTTGCTATTTGCCAACGTCTCTGTAGAACTTACTGATGGATGTCGCAGATGCTGAAGGTTCATGACTTTCTCTAGTACCCCGAGCCATTTCTGTTCATTGTTTATGCTAGTTGTAATTATATAAGTTAAACTGTATATAAGCCAAAGAGATATGAATTTGTATTATCTTTCTTTTCCCCATATGAACATAAACTTTTTTTTTTTTAAAGATCATCACCTCATCTATATTCGTGTTTTGTTCTAACTCCCGAACACACAGGTACTGAATTCTTTCTGAATGCCATCAGGTTACCTGGTTCCCGGCTTCTTCTACGTACAATAGCCATAGTCCTCAATCTCTTAATACGGAATGGGCTTGCAACATCAAGAACCCCTTCAGACAAGTTCCCTTCTCCTTAATGAGGGTGGGGAAGAGAGGTTCTAGAAAACTATGCACTAGGTCCGACTCATTGAGGAACTGCAAGAAGGGTGACTTTTAAAATTGCTTTATTTATAGACATTTCAGAACCATTTAAATCAACAATGAATTTTTTAGACATAACATACCATGTTTATCTTGAGGTACACATTGGGCCCGTTAGAGAATGCTCTGGAAAGTAATGTAATTGTTAACTGGTAGTTAACAATCCAAGTTTTCCAAGCAAAGAAACTGCAAAGATGGTTACAAAATTCTTTGAAAAGAATATACCATTTCCACGTAAGTCAAGGAAAACTTCCCAAATTTTTAAGTGAGTTCAATTTTTAGGCTTAGCTTAAACAATATTTTAAATGGAATTTAACATGAAAATGGGAGCCCTACTACATGAGATTGTAAACAAAGGAAATTCATGATCTGATAAACTCATTACAAAACTCATAGCCTAAAAATTAGAGCAGCAAAATTACAGAAGATATTTATATATAGTTTTAACTGAAATCATGTTTACCCCCTGTTTCTGGCCTTCACAATGAGATAAATTTTAAAACATCAAGTTCTGAAAACTATACAATGTGATCTGACAAGAAGTGGCCATAAGAATTCCACAATATTATAACCCCACACTATGAAAGTCCTACTTTCCATCATTTACACTCTGGGAATTTTACACATCTTGTCCTAGCAGCCTGGTGCCTTTATATCACTAGAAAAATAGTGGGAATTGATGTAATGAACATAATTTCTCCAAGTCTTGTGTGTCCGACAGCAGATTTAACTTTTCTGGTGGACTGAAGTTGGAATTTTCTTTAAATAGTTCACGAGGTTCTTTGGAGAATTTTGTTTTCCAGTTTGTTATTCAAAATGTTAACCTTCTACTCTTTAGGCATGATGAGTAGTGACTTGTTATACAAAGTGTTTGGAAAATGAAGGACCCTCTATACATCCACACCCATCCCCCAAACTTCTCGAGGAGCTGTATGGATGATGTGCAGGTGGTTCTGGAATGTGAGCAGAGGGTGTTTATGTTCGTGTCTTAAAACAGTTGGAATGGACTGTCACAACATTTTTCCATGAGACTGTTGTTTTATTTCTACATGAGACAAGAATAAGCATTGCAATTTAGCTGAATGGGCAGCTTGCTGTTTATGTGGGTTGAGAGTATAAATGTAAATTTCACAGTTCATAAAGTTGAGCAGCTCAACTTAAGGAAGAGAATTTGCAGGCGTTTACAAGATTCTGAGAAGGAATTGATCTGTGAGTGTTTGAGTTTTCCTGCCCAACATGAGTCAGGTCCGCATTTTACATTTAGCTGCTTGGTTTGGTTTATTGCCGATTTTCTTTTCTGATGGGGGCCATGATGATTTTAGCCATGAATTTTAAGACCCCAAAAAGAGCCTTGTTTGGACAGACACCTTCCCCCAAGCACCATGGACACTGGACAGACTGCAGGGAACCTGCCAGAAGATATACTCAGTCTCAACCTGGTTGGTTAGAAAAGGTTCCACTTATGCGGATCTCTATACATCACTTTTCACTGCAAAATCGCAGCTCTCAGATGGGGAGAGCTCTTTCCTTCCTACCCCTGCTCTGCGTTTCTTGCCATGATTCTTTCTGGCTATGCGTATCTTGTCTAGTCAGGGTGCCAAGGTCCTCTACAGACAAGTGTTCAGTTCAGGAAGGGCAATTACATACATCTGTGGCTTTAGAGATGCCAGAAGATACTTATTACAATTAAAAAAAATTCCAAACCAGTAAAAGAGACTAGCTAGTGGGAGTCAGAGATACTTTCTGCCTCCAACGTATTCCAAGTTTTAATGGTCTTGTGGTGTTTATTTTATACCCTTTAATAGAGGCTGCCACTTCTTCAATCTGTGGATTCTTTATAGACAGGACACACTTAACTCACCGTACATCTAACTGCCAGAGGATTTCATGTCTCTCTTACCCACACATACACAGTCTCAACAACTGTGATATTAAATATAAATATTATGAGTTCCAAGAGGGCAGAAGCCATGTCTTTTTTTCAGCTTTGTCGGGTCATACCAGCATAGTGCCTGGCTCACACAAGGAGCTCAGTGAATTTGAATACAAGAATCAAAGGCCATAATCTCTGCCCTCAAGGAGTCTCCATATTGCTATCAGTATAAAATCAACAGAAATATGCCAAGACAAAAGCCAGAAACTATTTTGTGTAGAGTTTTTGCAAGAAAAAACAACAGAAAGAAAAAAGATAAAAGGAGTCAGTTGTTTATGTGGGGCAACCTTCACAGTAGACCCAAACCCACCGTTTCTCCCTCCTGAATTTGAGAATTGTGTCTAATGGCTAAGTGTTTTAAAACAGATTCTGCAAGGGTTTGCCAAAGAAAACTTGCAGCTTTTCAATTCCATCCTGTTTTTATTTTAAAGGAAAGTTCTGAGAGGTTAACTTTACTAAGGGAGTTGCCCCTCACACAGAAGAATGTTTTCTAAACATGAAAGTAATTGAGGGGTCTTGTGTCAGGTGAGTGCAGTACCGGAAACTTCTACATAGATTTGTCAGTTACTTTTGAAGAGGTGCACCAGTTTGACAAGTTTTACAGGGTACTCTCTTTATGGGGTACTTTTTACCTAGAGTATAGTAGTCACGTTTTGGGAGACACATTGGGGGAAAAATGCTGTTTTTTGTGGGTTTTTTTTTAAGGAGATTTAAGATGGAAAATAAGTATCAATTCACCTCAACTCTAAACCATGAGATGGATTAAAAATATCTTTTTAATGCCAAGAAATAAACCCATATTGGACAGGTCTGCAAAACTAGACTGGTAGGTCTTGTCTTGACATTCGTTTATTTATTTTGGTGAGCAGGAAGAGCAAATCATAAAACATAAGCCAATCCTGCAAGTCATGCTGACATCTGGTTGGCTAACCTCAGTCACAGACGGTACATCTAGAATCAGACTCTGGTGGGAAGCAGGGCTACAGATGTGATGGCTTGCTTAGAGAACTAAAACTTTTCTAAGATTTATATTCCTTCAAAAAGTCAATAATGACGATAAGGTCACTATATTTTGGATTATTTAATCACATCTGGCAAAAATTGTCAGAATAATGTCCTGGAATTCTTGGAATAAAAATATGGTAATAATGTATTTTCTTTGGAAGAGAGGAAAGAAGAGATTTATGAACTAAACAAGTACACTTACTGATACTTTTAAGAATTACTCAACAGATGTAGCATATATAATAACAGAAGATGGTATGTCTGACTTCTGAGCTCTCCGGAAGCACGAAGCATGTTGAGAACACCTCACACGCTCTCAGAAATGCCCTTCAGAGCTCTCATGGTCAGATGCCAGGAGAATAAGACTCGCAAACGGGAGAATTATCATTCGACAGAAATTGTCATTTCCCCAGACATCAGCATGGGAGTATTATATGCAAAACCCAGCCCCACAATGGGCTTAAAATCAAATTTAATTCTTCAATACAGACTCTCCATTGATTTGTTCCAAGTGACGAAGCCTAAAAAGACTGAGCTTTGAATGACAGGGTTCTGAAAATCTTTGGAATCATTCTGTCCACTGTTCCTAAGAAAGTCAGGCCCCAAACCTCAATGGATATTTGAAAGTGAACAGATGTTATCTAAACTATCAGACTCATAATGATGTTTAAAACATATACATCATTTATATTGTGTATACATATATATACATATATGTATATATTCTGGTTTTTTTCTCTGCTTAATAAAATTAGCAGCAGTTATAGATAAATTATTGTGGTCATGATTTGTATTATTTCTAAGGATGTCTTATATCCTTTATCGACACGACTTTTGGAAAACGCCTTTTGATGAAAAGATCCCCACCAAGCATATAACATTAAAGTGTCATTTCATATCACTAACATTTTCAGGCACAAGAGTAAAACAATTAGCATTAAGCAATCCAAACAACAGAGCACAGAATAGAGTTAATTGTCTAAAGTTGATTCCCCCCAAAGGAGGGAACTGGTGTTCAAAGTTTCTTTTTTTAAGATTCTTATCTCTTTCAGCTTTGGCTATTTTGTAATAAATATCATACCTTCTCGCAGACACCTACTTGGGTAAGTAGTATTTCTCTGAACATGCCTTTTGTCTTTTAGCAGCTGTTGAGTGTTGAGGGATGTACAAGGCACACCTCTAAGTGTTCTGTACAGCATTTTTATTGATGTACAAAATAGCCTGTTCACCATTCAAAAACGTAATCTGCATAGTAAGAGTTTCTCTTATCCCTATTTACAGAGAAGGTTTTTAGTGCAAAAAAAACATGAACTTGTATCCCAGCCCACCCCCTCTAGCACACACATGTATCAGTTTTGTTCAATACTAGCTGGGGTCATTTGGCTATATTTTGGGCCTCCAGCCATTAATGAATTGCATGATTTTCTTCACCTGCAGTTTGCTCAATTTGAAATCTTCTGAGAGGATTTCTTCCGTTAGTTGAACAAGCAAATTCCCATCAATCTTTTCAGTAACAAAGAACGATATGACATCTTCAGACAAACCAATAAACCGTAACGACTTGGACACTTCTTCTATAGAGAGTCCTGACAGGTCGGCGGGGGGCTGCCATGGGGAGCCATCACCGCAGGACCTGGGGGCCAGCTGGAGGTGGAGTGGTGAGGAGAAAGGGTAGGAGACGGAGAAGATGTCCTGCATGCCCTTCTTAACAAAGTACTGGTCCTCAGAGAGGTCCGGTGACCCAGTCGTAGGATCCTCCTCAGCACCATCGATTTTCAGAGGCAAAGGAGAAGTTTCGGAGGCTGCTTTCTCTTCCACTTGTTTTGGGGCCCTGGGGGGTAAGGCAGGGCACGAAACACTCTGCTTTGTCGTGCCAGCTGCAAGAGTTTTCTCGTCTGTGCTCTCCAAAGAGTAGCTGGCTGACTTGGGACAACCAGAGACACTGCTACTGAGTTCTGCAGTGACTGAGCTGGGGGGGCTGGCCGGGGGCTCACAGCCATCAACATCAAAAGGTGCTGGGCAGTTTCTCTTTGGTGTGCCTGGCGTCTTTTGTCTGGGATAACTGAAACTCCTGCTTGGATCCAGCAGGAAGTCACTCCTGCTCTGGCTCTCGGATGTTCCCGAATAATGGTTAGGCCACGAGAGCCTGGAGGAGAAAGCTTCAGCAGAAGGACTTCCGAATGGGGACTTCAGGTCCACAGAATCAGTCTTCACTCGGTTACAGGGGTAGCAGGAAACAGGAGCACTTTCAGAAGGACTTGTGTCACTTTTAGTAACGCTGCTTAAAAGCAAATACAGGAAGGGAGATTAGTAAAAAAATAAAAGCCAAATCCCAGGCCTTTCCTTATCCCATAGATGTTACTTCTGAGTAGAAAAATGTAGAAAAAATTGAGGGAAAAAAATATAGTATTTATTATGGATTCAATAAAGTACCTGCTAACCTCATTGGGATTTTTTTAAAAGTCTTTAAATTACTAAAATACATTGCTAATTATGGATACAAACATAATGATTTAAAATGCTACAGTGGCAATGGCAAATATATAATTTTCTTTTTTTTAACTATGAAGAAAATTATTGCTAGTGCATGCCTGGATCTTTATGATGAGAAAAATTCTGTTTTTTTTTTTTTTGGTGAGGAAGATTAGCCCTGAGCTAACATCCACTGCCAATCCTCCTCTTTCTGCTGAGGAAGACTGGCCCTGAGCTAACATCTGTGCCCATCTTCCTCCACTTTATGTGGGACACCGCCACAGCATGGCTTGATGAGTGGTGTGTAGGTCTAGGCCCAGGATCTGAACCCACGAACCCCAGGCTGCCGCAGCGGAGCACAGGAACTTAACCACTATGCCACCAGGCCAGCCCCCAAGAAAAATTCTTAAGCCATGTTTGGGGTTATCACCAACAGGTGCTGTGATTGATTAGTCATGTCTGCAGCAGGCAACAGAGGAGTGAGCGAGCAGGAAACAGTGCCTCGGGCTGCCATCCTGTGCTACCGTGCCTGACTACATGATTACCATCTACGACTCTACTTCCATTCAAAAGTCTGAGGTAAGAAGAAATGCTTCAAATAAAATGCTTATGCTTGCCTTGGTTTCTATACAATCGAGTAATATTAGTATAAAAGATGTAAATGTCCAGAGAACAAAAAAATACCTGTGAAGAAGAGCTACTTTAGACTGTAAGGATCACACTTGGAGTAGTGCAGTCAGCTCTGGGGCCGTATTGTAAGAGTGATGGTGAAACCAGAGTATGCTCAGAGGTGGGTGATGAGGCTGATGGGGGGTCAGTGATGTCAGGGGAAACAGCTGATGGAACTGAGGCTGTCTCTTTTGGAAAAGAGAAGACTTAGATCATAGCTGACTTCACATTTTTCACAGGTTGACAAAGAGAAGCGGGGTGGACCTAGATTGGTTTTGGTGGACCGAGACATAAGAAACAGTTGAAAGTTACATGGAGATAGATTTCAACTCGATATAATGGAAGATTTCAAAAAAAAGTTATTGGCATTTGCCAACAACGGAATGAGCCGCACTGCAAAAGAATGGCTCCAGCACTGAAAGAATCCAGACAGAGGTGACGGCTACCTGACAGTGATGGTCAAGAGGGATTCGTGTCCTTTGGCACGACAAATGCAGAGTAGAGAGCCAATAGGACCCTTTCAATTCGAGGTCCTAGTTGAAGGTGCTGTCACTTGTGTTGAAGTCAAAGTGGAAAGAGCTAGATGCTAGCCTTTATCACAGAATTTCTCACAAATTCTGTGTCTTCCTAGGTCACCGGCTCTTCCATCCTAGTGCAAAACCAACAGGGTCCCATCATGCCCTTCCAGTAAAATTTTTTTTTTAACGTTTAAAAAGAACATTTCCTCTCCCACCACCTGCCGAGGTTATGGCTACCTTGAAACTGTTTTCAAGAATCCGTAACCTGGCTGATGAGAGGAATTGTGTTGAAGGGGGCCCTGGGTTAAGACTTACATGTCGTGCAGCCCTGAAGAATAGTAGGACAAGGTGGGGCTGGGAGAGCGAGTCTGCTGCCGCGCTGGCTTGACTGTGCGAGGAGGGATGGAGGGACTTGTGGACAAAGGCTTTGCGCTTCGGGGTGGAACAGGTGGGGCGTTCAGGAGCCGGCATTCTTCCCTGACCTGGCGCAGAAAAGAACACTCTGGGTTAGCAACAGACTGACAATGCCACTGGGGGCCAGCTTGATCCTGTAGGGTCAAGTCACTACTCTTAAAATGGTAACAGCAGGGATGGAAGGAAGGGAGAGAGAAGACTGGAGCAGACAAGAGTGATGGGAAACACAGAGGCTGCCAGAGATAAAAATGACGCTTGTCGCGTCCTTGCTGGGATAGACTTATTTTGAAAGAAACTGCTTGGCAAATGCCAGTTGCTGCTGAAATATAGCAGTAATGTGAAATACAGCAAGTTAAAGAGCTAGTGATATGTGAGGATGTATAAAACAGGAGTACTAAGAAAATAAGGGCAATCACATAAGAGGATTAAACTCTCCTATTGAGTTGTGTTTATTCACTGTTCAAATTGAGCTCAATTTGATCCAAACCTTAAGGAATGGTGGACCTTCTCCAGCATTCAAGGTCCTTTTGAGTTATGTTCAGGGCTTCTCACATACAAATGCACACACCAATCGCCTGGGGATCTTGCTGAAATGCAGATTCTGATTCAGTAGACCTGGGGGGGGCCTGAGATTCTGCATTTTTAACAAGCTCCCAGGTGGAACTGACGCTGCTGGACCATGGACCATACTCTGAGAAACAAGGCTGCAGATGGAGTAATGAGGCAGCTGCCCCCACCTCTCACCCTCCCTTCATCTTCGCCATGGAGGAGCGAGGTGAGCTGTGACCCTGCAGCTTGCTGGAGTCCGCTTGCCATCACCCCACTTCATTTTCCATTCACTGCAGGCATTAGAATACGATTGTTTTTAATGAAGCGGACATATTTTTATGCACTTCTCTGTGTCAGGCAGCAGGGGGCAGTTTCTACTTGGTTCTGCTACATAGGTAAAAAAGAGCCAATTCTGACTTCGTCAAATTCACCCTCGCCTGATTTTAGGCCGTGTCCCCACCAGATTTTTCACCTTTGCCTTCAATTCCTTTCTGTCCCAGCAGCTCTGGGGGAATAAAGACAATGAAACAGCAAGCTCCCATTAGCTTTGGTATTGAGCTTGCTTAAGACCAAATGAAATGCGTTCACATTACATTGCATCTTCCACCACCCTCACTGCATATCGGGCCTCTAACTGGCTTCCTAGGCCTGATTCATTTGCCAGAAAAAGCTAGATGGTAAGAAAAGTCACGTGACAGCGGGTGACCCAGAAAACCTCAATTCTAAGTGAAATGGAAGCAATTTAAAAAGTCTCACCCCTTATATTTCTTCCTGGGGCTGGGGATCATTGCTCCCACTCGGAGGACCCACAGCCCTGGTTATTGGGACCCACTGGATACAGTGTTTCATCTGGAGAAGCTCTTTAGGCTAAAACAAAATATTCAGGGCAGCAGATTTTCTTCTCCAACAGCTGCAGGCTTTCCCCTTTGGAGTTCTTAAAAAGGTGGTGGTGGTGGATGACTGTAGAAATAAAATCTGGGAGGAAATGAGGTTTGGACAAGGAAGAGAGAGGATCATCCAGCTGGCCTAGGAGGACTCTTGACCACTTTGGGGTCTTTTTTTCTTAAGCTGAGAACTAACTATGGACACTGAAGCTCTGGTGGGGTCACCCACTTCCTGGCTTTCGGGGGTATATACTGGTTACAAAATAAGTAACCAATATATGGTGTCATCTTCCTTCAGTCTTGTTAGTGAATTGTACAGTAGCCAATTGTGTTTCTTTCCTTTCTCAGAGAATGTCTAGTATCTAGGGTAGATGGATGTAACAGTTATGTGTTTGATTCTGTTTATATTTATAGTAATAGGAATTCACGGAAAATGTAAGAAGATAAGGAGTCTGGCAGTTAACTTTTTAATTTTCAAAATAAACAATTAGTCACTTCTCAACATTGGGTTAGAAAGGAACAAGAAGAAAACATGGTTAATACTGAATTGGATTTAGAATTTTCTAAATTTTGGTATTAGTCATTAAATATGACATTTCATTAGGGACTGCTTACCTAGATGTCAATTATAATATGCATTTTAATTTCAAGTAAGCAGCTGACTTGGGTCTTAGAACACAGAAAAGAAGCCACTTGTAGTTGAATTTGACCTATGGGAAGTTCTCTCTTCCTGTTTTTTTTTTTTGTGAGGAAGACTAGCCCTGAACTAACATCTGTTGCCAATCCTCTTCTTTTTGCTGAGGAAGATTGGCTCTGGGCTAACATCTGTGCCCATCTTCCTCTACTTTATATGGGATGCTGCCACATCATGGCTTGATGAGAAGTGTGTAGGTCCACACCCGGGATCCGAACCTGCAAACCCTGGGCCGCCGAAGCAGAGCACGCGAACTTAACCACTATGCCACAGGACTGGCCCCCTCTCTTCCTGTTTTTATAATTAGCCCCAGGCACTCAAGGTCACTTAGAGGTGGTTCTGCACCTTCCTTCTGTAACTGTGCTGTTCCAAAGAGCTTTCCAATGGGTGTCCCACATGGTGGGGGAGCAGTAGTGAGAAGCGTTTGTAGGTCACACAGCTTGTGAGGTGAGCCATGGCTAACTGGGAGCGTTTACAACTGAACTCTACAGCATTTGAGATATAGAAAGCTTTTGGGGTGCCCACATGACTCTTAAAAGAAGTTAAAGAACTAATGCGTGTGAGAGACAGTGCATATGCATATGTGTGAGTGTGTATGTGTGTGATTTTACTCTTAGGAGATGGGATGTGGTCAGCAAAGAGACAGGAATGTAGGGCTGAGAAAGATTTTCTTCTGTTGTGATGAGAGGATAGTTTGGGTGTAATCATGTGAGTTCAAAGGGAAAGAACTAGGCTTATTTGAAACCTGTTTTGGAGAAAAAGTAGTTTAAAAACAAAACAAAAAATGACTTTAAAGGGACCTTGTCCATGACAAGAATTCAGCTGTAATTTTTTCGAGGCACAAACGAGTGGCTTGTGCTACACCAGGCAGGTGCGTGAGGGTGGCCCTCAGTGGGCGAGTGCAGCTGACCCTGCTACACATCTCCACGTGTTACTGTCAACTTGTGGCTGCAGATGTGGTTCCTCAAATGAAGTCATATTTCACTGCACTTTATGGGAAAATTATATGCTTTGGTGAAATGTATACATTTGGGGATTCAGAAATTACAAATAGTGAGGGTTTATCGTGCCATCTTACTTCCTATCTCTTACACCCTTCTAATAGTCATCATTGTACTTTTCTTTGCTTCTTGATTTGATTCAACATGGGACATTTTTATCCAAGAAGAATGTAGCTGTGTTTGAAATGAATTTTATCTGACAATAAAAGGCAAGTGACAAGACTGGATGGCCAATCACCCTATTTCCAGTTTCCCCTCATATTCAATTTCACTGTTAAGTGCTACATTTTCAGCACATTCCTTCTAAAAGTCTCAGCATGTGGCTTTCATCATGTTATTTCCCATCTCCAGTGGCCTCCTCTTATTACTGGCTAAAGTCCAGCCTCTTCTGCCTCCCACTGAGGCCCTCTGCAGTCTTTCTAGCTAGAAGAAATTATTCCATCTTTCTAGTTGTTTCTCCTACTCCTCCTCTATATAAGCACATGTTCATGCAACATGGAGGTTTCAGTGTCACCTAAACACACCTTGTGCTTTCCTGCCTTTCTCTCTGCTTCAGTTCTCACTGCCATCCCACCTAAATGCCAGTCCCTAAGACCCGGCCCCCAACATTATGGGCTGGTCTGGGACCATCGTAAGTAGCCACCAGAACTGGTCACTGCTTCTGAATTCTGCTAACACACTGTTTATATATACTTACTTTCCATGTACATTCAATTAGCCTGAAAGTGAAAATGGTAGGGACTGTCATCATTGTTATTACTGCCCTGTGGATGGCACAGTGTGGGGACCTGTCACCTCTGGCACAAATATATCACACAGAATGCCAGGTAGAAGTTAACAGATGTCACAAAAAATACAAGGAACAGGCACTTTTATTTTTAAGCCTATACCATCAGAATGCCTTTTATATTTTTATATGGAAATTGTTGTTGTTAAGTCATTTGGGCTGGATGTTAATTTTTTTGTGTCCTCATATTACTGCCAATCTAGGGAAAAAAGGTACCAGCAGACCTGGCACATATGACCACCATCAACTCCACCATCATCACACTTGACATAGTATCAAAGTGAAAATAACAATGATGGTATTCATAAAGTGAGAAATGTTGCTGCTTTCATTGTCAGCAACCCCCAGGGTAAGTACTATTCTAAAATGAGGATAAAATAGAATACACCGTGCCTGGTGGACAAGAGCCCTTCTTTTTCTTTCCAAGGCAGCATTTAAGACTGAACTTCAACTGGCAGCACAAGGAGGGAGGGTGACCTAGATTATCAGGAATAAACCTCCAACACTGGTGCTAAGCGAGGGGTGGGCACTCTGTTTTGAGACAGGTGTTACCACCCAGCACAGGTTATGGGTGACCTTTGCCTATTGGTAGGTAATTTCTGGTTATGAGTAGCTTGGGTGTTCACAGAGAAGCTCCTGGCACCTACTGTTTATGACAATGAGCACAACATGAATTAAGATGGCAACAGGGACAGCCGACTCCCATCTGTACCCAGAGCCTTGCCACATGCGCAATTCTCTGGTCTAAAGCTTTTCTTTCCAGCAGTTACTCTTCCAACACAATTCTCTCATCCTTGCTCCTTTATAACAAGTCTTTTCTCTTTTCTAAATGCTCAATGTCTCAATTCTTATCAAATATAAGATACCACAACCCAGGATTAAAATAACTGTCTTTGGTATTCATGCAGCAGATTGCTAATCCAGGGCTAAATATAAAGCTAATTCATTGAAAAATGAAAGTGGTAAGTTCTGCTCTTTCTAGAACTATCACTTTTTTTAGTCTACGAGGCATATTCTTAGGGAGGCATATTCAAGCAACTGCCATCTAACACACTGAAATAATCTAATAGTGGGGGTTTGAAGTAAGCTGTAAAGAGGGTCTGTCCTGGGGCTAACAGCCAGGATCATAGGCATCATTATTTCCATTGTCCTTAAAAGTCTGAAGAACATGGCCATCACTTTCTCTTTTCCTACATACTACATGATAATTGCAGTTTGCTATTTATTTGTTCACATAGATGCTGAGTGCCTATCATATGCTTGTTGAGCTGGTGTTGAGTATACAAAAATGAGTAACTCATGGAATTAGTTGTGAGTGAGAAGACAAACACATAATTGAGAACTGACAGTGTAATAATAGAAGTATGAGCATGGGTTAGTGAGAGCACCATGAATTTATTCAAGGTGGCAGGAGAAGAACAAATTCATAGGAAAGACTGAGAGAGTCTTGAGCAAGAAGGAATTATGAGTGCAAAAAAGGTAGAGAGGCATGACAAAACCACCAGAATGATGCTCTAGTCACTTGGATGATGAAATATTGGTGCTATTTATCAGACAGAAACTTAGAAGGACAAACAGGCTTTGGAGAAACCAAGTAGTTCAGTTTTGAAAATACTGAGTTTGAGCTCGATGTTCTGTTGATGGATAGAATCTGAAGTCATGGTGGCATTGAGATCTCAGATGAGAAGTGAAGCAGGTTGAATCCCCAAGGGATGGGCAGAAGAGGAGACAAAGAAGGAGAGAAACAAGTGGCCGCATTTTACCGCTCCCAGAAGAGAACCATGTCCAAATGGTATTGAAGAAGCCAAGGGTGGTGGGGAGGACGGCAGGAGAATGACAGCGTAAAGACGGAAGGATGTCAGGAAGTCAGGAAAGGTCTGGAAGATACGTGATAGTTGGCAGGTCACTGAGGATCTTAGCAAATGAAGCTTGAGTCAAGTGAAGGGAGCAAAAGCCAGATTCTAGTGAGTCAAAGCTAAAACAGGAGGTGAGGGTGGAGTTAGTGAGGGCAGAGCACTCTTTTCCAGAAAGGAAGAGGGAGGCAGTTATTAGAAGGGGAGACTGGATTGAAGGAGGCATGTTTTTTTTTTTTTCTAAGTTTGAAAGAAACTTGAAAAATGTGCCTGGGTATGTCCACACACACATGTAACCTGGAGGTTGAGTGCACACTGACTCCTGGGACCTGTGCTTTCTTTTCATTCAGGAAGACAGAAACGGGGACACACATCTTTCCATTGCTCTCTGCCTTTGCCATCACTGGACACGTAAAGCTAGAAAAAAGTAACCAGTGGTAGCTTATTATGTAACGGCTATCGCAAAGATGGAACACACCCAACAGAACAAATGACTTTGGGAAGCTTGATGTTTCTAAGTGAAGGGGGTCAACAAAGTCAAAACCCAATTCCAATCTGTGGTCAAAATCAAATGCATCATAGAATGGGACTATTTTCTTTATTTTCAGAATATTTTCCAGAAAGTTTAACTTGATTTCCTGACTCCTGGAATAAGCACTTAAGTGTCCTTTCACTTCTCCACTCCCTACAGCTCTAACTCCGTTTAGCTAGAAGGGAAATGAGCACAGGGTAAAGGACCAATAATTTGTGAAAAATGGAAAACAAGGTCTTCTCCCTAAATACCCACATGTTAAAAACAATGCATGAGAATCTGTTAAAAGTACAAAGCTCATTATTGCATAGTTGGAAAACAGGGTTACATGTAGATGTCTAAGGACAAAAATTCACATATTACATACAATTGGAGTATTTTATACATATTACCCGAACTACTGTTGGTTTCTCCTGTGACATTATCTTTCTCTGACACTTCCTAGTGATTAAAAGAATACAAGAAACAAAAGACACACCCAGTGTTTATGAAACAGCATAGAGTGGGAATGGGGGATTTTGGTCTGATAATGTTTCTTGAAAAGTCTTTTTTTCTCGGAACTCCTTAGTAGTCGTCTGTGGAAGAAATGACACCTTCACACCCCTTCACTAACTGGACCAAAGAGGCAGCTTAAGAAAAGTAAATGCAACATTTACTATGATATGTTCTTTGCTTAACTGTCTTTTTTGGAAAAAAAAAAATCAATTCCATAGCAGTAGTTACTCAACTTTTATATACAAGGCAGTGGATCTGGAGACACCTGCTGATGAGGCCACACACTACCTTGTCTATAGTCTAAAATGTAGCATCACATGTCTGTGGGTGAAAATCTCCTGTCTCAAAGATCACACTGCTTGGAATTGTGGGCAGTCACTAAAGCGATTTGGGCATACTTAGGTGGGTAAGGATCATTTTGTCAATATGTGGACAACGATTCAGAAAATATATATACTATAGGTGAGCTTGATCTAAAATTGGACTCACCTTTACTATGAGCTTTCTTCTCTAAAAAGCCAACTTCAGGACAATGTCAGCAATCCAAAGAAAGGAGTTTTGTAACCATGCTTCCTTGAACTTTGTAACTTTGCCTTCGCTGCATGCCCTCTGCCCTGTATTCTACATTTCTTCCCACACTCCCTCTCCCAGATAACAAAATCATTACAGCCTTAAGAAATCTTATTTATAAAGAGGCTTTTATACAAAGAGTTCACAACCCTGTCACATACCCATCAGGGATATTTTCAACCAAACAGAAATTAAAGTTTTATAATGACAAAATGGCAATAAATGAACCTCGATTTGACTAACTACGCAAGGGCAGATGTGATTTACAGTAAAAATCCTGATTCTCAGATGCATACGTTTCTTTTTCCAGTTTTATACACTGATGATAAGGACCCAAGACAGACCTGGGTCTGAAATGGCCTCCAATATCCATGCCTCGGGCGAGGGAGGCAAGGCAGAGGGCGCAGGAGGGAGCTCGCTGGGAGGCATGAAAGGCAAATGCTTCTGAAAAGAATACTTGTTTAAATTCTAGGGTGCTTCCATGGACTCAGAAGAAAGAATATGCCATTGGGGCAGAGAATAAAGACCTTTTCTGAGCAAGGAGTATAATACATGATAGATATATTGAAATAGTATATAACCATCCTATTAATGTGATCTTGTAACAAGATCTATCCAGTTGATTATAATTACTTTATTACATACATTCTAATCATTGAGACTTTCAGTGTGCACAGGAGAAAAACACTTCCTGGCCATTTAAAAACAAATAACCTACATGAAATCGAAGGCAATTAATTTCAAAATTACCAAAACGCAACAGTAATAATTTAGTCCTTATTTCAATTAACAAATAGGAAAGTAGGTATGGCTTGCTTACAGAGTAGTCCTCAAAAGTTGTAATTAAAATTAATTAAATGTCAAATGCCTTAGGAGGCCTCATTAATTAGTGGAATCCTGAGTGAATCTTTTTGTAGAGCAATTATTTTGAAAAGTAAATAATCACTTCCAGATTAATCTTTTTAGTACCTCAACTTGAATATTAATGCATCAGGTTTATTTAAGAAAATCTGTCCTTTAATGCCTTTTCTAACGTTAACATGTGATAGAAGGAAAAAGCCCAAGGATAAAATGAGATAAAAATTCAGAGTAGAATCAGTTCTCATAGCCACTGTTCTCAGTTTATATACGGGCATATTTTTATAGCTTTTTCTTAACTTTGGTAGTCCCTTGAGGCCCCTAATTCTGTAGGGTGGACACATCCAGGGTTGTGACATCTGTTGGCACCATGACCTAGACATGCCCGAGGAATGGAATCAATCAAGGCAACCTCTCGGCTTTAAAATTTCTATGCAGGGATGACTGAGAATTTCAGTTTCTTGACATGTGTTTGTAGCTTTAGAGCCACATGCAGCTTTTTCATAGGCATTATAGTTCTTCAAAACCCCCAATTTCCCCATTAAAGGATTATATGTTATTGGGATCCACAGAATGCTGAACATTTCTGTAGCTCTTTTTTTTTGGTTTATGATGACTACAAATTTGGCTCCACAGCTAGGTAACTATAACATAACACCTAGCTTATCAAGTTAGACATTTTCCAAGTCAGATGAAAAGAATGTTTTGTTATTTTTAAATCTAATTAGGTTTTTGTAATATCTTAGAGACCTAGTAAAATGAAATTATCACACATTCCACTTTTGGAATGTGGAGACAACTGGCTCCTACCTGGGTGCCAGGGCTCTCTGCTGGTCTGGCTATGGAGGTAGATGTGCCGTCCCCATCGGCCTCCACGACTCTTTGGAGAGGCCTATACCCTAGTTAAGGAAGGACAGAGGTAAAAAACCTCAGAAAGTCACTTTCTATCTGACCCTAACTTGAATCCTTCCATCTCATATTCAGTTACTGCTACTATTTATTGAATGTTACTAAGTGCCAGGGAAAAGTGCCAAGTGCTCTGTACAACACAATAATGCGATGAAGAAGTTATTATCCCCACAGGAACTGACTCAGGGAGGTTAAATATTTTGCCCAAGGTACAAAGCTACTAAGTGGTAGAGCAAGGATCCAAACTCATGTGTGGCTCTTTGACATGATGTTACGTGCCTCTAATTGAGTTTATCACTCAGTGTGGTAGATCACTTCCCTCCCCGCTTCCAGTTAAATTCTACCAAGAGGGGAAATGAAGACTCCCAAGATGCTTGGGATTTCCTTCCATTTTCTCATCAGTTGTTCAGCCTGTCTGAGCCAGATTCAGATACTCCCACTCACTTCTGTAGAGCTCAGTTTTTTCAAGCACCTTGTGGACTAGGTCCAGTCAATCCGGCATTAAATTCACCCTTTTGTGATGAGAAAACACCTACTTAGAGTTGCTGCTTAGACATTTACAGTATGACAACCCTGCTCACACCCAGAATCTGGACATTTCGATAAGGACCTGAGCTTACAATTCCTGCCACAAGCTCCTGCTTTGCTTTTCCCAGGGCATCTTGATGCTCAAAGGTGAGCCCAAGAAAAGTTAGTGACATCAGCCCCAACCACCTGATAAGTAACAGGTTCTTGCTACCTTGCTGTCTATCTCCAGCTTACTCATAACCTGGGACACAGGACTGCCCTTCTCCTGGCTCACTGCACGCCTCCCACCCCATTTCTGGGATCTGTAAGTAATAAATCTCGTGACTTGACTTCTTTTGTGTGAGTGTATTGAAACTGCGCCTTCAATCACAACGACCCTGGGCTTTTCACTTCCCAAAGTGAAAGCTCAGATGCTGAGGAAGCTAGAGCTACCTGCCAATCCCATGTGGATGGCTTGTGCCTCCTCATTCAAATCATAATCTGCATATTCTTAATACACCAGGTACGGGTCCATAACACACCTTTAAGTCTTATTTTTCTCAAACACCAACAACATGGTGTGTTCCATTATAGGAACGTTATTTACAATGGACTCCAGCCTTATAACAAGGAATATATGCTACCCATCCATCTTAGAACTCAATCCCTACTACCTGTTCCTCAGAGGCTGTGGGGTATCTCTGTCTATCACAAAGGTAAACAAATTCTTCATCAATGTTGTAGTAAAATTTGGTTTAAACCAGCGGTTCACAACCTAGAGCTTCTTTTATGATTTCCCTTTCATGAATCTCAGAAACTGCTGTAATGTTAACAACCAACCAAGAGTGAATACACTTTTGCTGTTACTGAAGAAGATGAAGGATATTAATCCCTGGGTCCTGGGGTCCCCAAGTTGGATACTGCTGCATAAATTGTTTTAGAAGAGTTGTGATCCTGTCATTTTGATAGTGATTTGTAATTCATTGCACAGACCAGAGCAGTCTGCGAGTCAAACATTCTATTTATAGAATTTCATGCAATATAAAGTCTTCCCGTCATTGCTCTTCAAAATGGCATTTTCTAAAGAGGAAGAAAAAAAAAAAAAAGAGACAGCTCTTGAAGATTGTCACTTGTAGAAAGTATCTGAGTCACTATTTTAGACACAGCAGCCAATACCCAGAAAATTAAAATCATGGATAGAGGCCCACAATGTTATGGAAGAGGATGTGTTTAGAATAAATGTATGAACCAATAAAAATAGTCCACGTAAAGAGGGACTGTCAGGTCATTCTGATTTGAGGGCACTTTGCACAACTTTAAAAAGTGAAAATGTCACCATTCAGTGAGCTGGGCTTGCATGCTCCCTCAGTTTGGGCCGATCTGCAACAATTCTAAGAGATACCAGTGGGCGTACTCTTCAATGCCTGGAACCAGGAATTGTTTATTTTTCCCTGGGACATTCCCATTAGGAAAGGAATAGCCTCTTGTACTTCAGAGATGTAAGTGGTGGGTTTTGTGTTAAAAAAAAACTGTATTAAACAGTTTTTATAAAGATCAATAGGAGGTCTAGGGCATAATTCTAAATAGCCACATCAAGTACAAAATATATTAACAGGGCTAAACCGATTACTCCTCCACTGAAGATTATGTTTGACCCCACAATCTAGTTTTGCACCTTAGCATATGGATAGGAAAGCACTGACAAGCATAACCCAGATGACATCAGAAGAACTGCGGGACAATGCGGAAAACAGTCAGCACTAGCGTCGAAGGGGGAAGATTTATTCCCACTTTTGCAGAAAGAAACAAAGACCATCAAAATTTGCTGGAGAGAGAGCACAACTATGTTACAACTTAGGACACTGAATCAGGAAGTGAAGAATAGAACTGGAAGAAAATGGGCAGGCCAACATACACAGCAATGGAGCTGTGGCACTGGGTCACGGACTGTGGCAAAATTGAGTTCATTCGCCAATTACCAGCTTTGCTTCCCTTACCATGAAAGACGTGCCTTCTTTGACTCTGTTCCATTGCTCCACACCTTTCATTCCTAAAGACCTGGTGGGAGCTGTCACCTTTTCAGATAATGTCGCACTTGACAGTGGCCTCACTTGAAAGGTTATGACCATCTTTAATTAGTATAGCTGTTAGCTATATGGCTTGTCTCTCTCTCAGGACTCATTCTACTGTAACTACCCAAAAAAGTTTTACTTAATTCGTGGGAGCACTTGAATTTATGCCCCATTAAAGTTCCCTTTTGAAAATTACAAGCCGAAGCCACATCTAACAATTATGACGTTCTCTGGATCCCACGCACATCCTAAAAATGGAAAATTCATTTCATGGTCACAGAACCAATAAAAAAAATGACCTCATTCAAAATGCCTAATTTTTTTGTTTTTTTTTTAAGTAAATTAAATGATTTCAGGTGTTTATAAAGAAATCTTGATAATTATAGCATTCTATAAACATTGGACATGCTCTGAAAGGATTCTCTTACGTCATAAGAAATTACAGCTTAGACTGGAGGCCAAAATCTTTTCTTCTCCTGTGAGATTTGCTTTTAGTTTCAAATTTAACTCCAGCATTTTTCTTTTAGTACTGAGGTCAAGATAGGGCCTCCTAGTATTTATGTTCTTACTCATCTTTCATTAGCCACAGAAAAAACAAGCAGCACTAGTTTCCTACCACTAGACTTGGTTTCGTAAATGACTCTGGGTGTGACCATGTTGGATGAGTCAAGAAATCAGCCAACAAACGTGAGTCCCCACTAGGTTGCCAAGTAGGATCAAAGTTCTATAGGAAAAGCTCGTTGTCACATTCCTATTGAAGATCAGGGCTTCACCCTTCAAGTAACATCAAACATAAAGCTGAGTTGAGACATCCCTAAAATTGCCTACAGGACTTGCCAGGAGGAGTGTCATCTTACTTTTTACCTGGTTTTGGGGGAATACCCTTTGACACGAATAAAAGGACCAAGGACTCTAACTCCACCAAGACTTCCCCCAAATATTCCAAGACCCCTACTTGGTACAAGGATCTCTGAGCTTGTGCCTTAAGGTCCCTGGAAGATCCTGTAAGGGGCAGGGCAAAGTACAGACCTGCAGTTTCTGGGGAGTTCTTATGTCCTGGAACAAACAGCCAGAGGTGGGTCATCTCTTGGGAAAGCTTTGCAGCAATGAGGGCTCTGCATGGACAGCTAAGCACGATGTCTGGCACAAAGTGCTCCCCGACGTTCAGGGCTGTCCATGACCTGGCTCCAGACTTTCGGCCACCACTGCCCTTCATACACCCTATTCAACCGTATTCCACCGGCTCAACAAAATTTCTTGTTTCTCCTCACCTGTCCCAGCTTCCAGACCTTTGCTCACGCGTTCTGTCTGCAATGCCCTTCTTTCTCATTTCTCCACTCTTCCAATTCCTATATATTCTCTCAGCTCATTAAAAATGCCATAACCTCCATGAAGGCTTCTCTCATTCATCATCCAACTAGAAGTTTCTTTCTTCTCTGAATTCCCGCACACATTATTTATGCATATCTCTCTTCTATTGCTTATCACATTTTAACCTGTATGATAGTCACCTCTTTTCATCTGTTACCTTCCCTATAAAACTGAAAGTTACTAGAGTCCAAAGTCTAGGCATATTTCTAGCACCTCACCCAGTAATTCCATAGTTTTAAAACTGGGTTCAGCACAGCCAGAGGGTTCCAGAGACGCATCCTGAGACCAGGTCGGGGTAGAGAGTGGACAGGGGCACACAGAGCCCCCCTCTCCACCCCCCACCCTGCCAATCTGTGCTTCAGTCAGATGGGTTTTGATTTTAATTCTTCTATTTATTGTGATTCATGGAAGTGTTTTTTTTTAAGGATTCTGCTAGAGATAGAAAAGAAAACCACTGCAATAGATACTGTCAAATAAAGGAATAGAATTACACTCAATGCCTCTAGTGCTTTCTCCTTTCAGATATAATGAAATCCAATGATCAAAAATGGGTAGCAAATGTTCAGAGTGCCTGTCAATCAAAGAACATGGTCAAAACAGAGGGTTCTTCCTCCTGTCCTATCGACCTTTTTGCATTAAAATTTGATAAAAGCTCCCTGAAACTCTGAATGCGTTAAATAGAACCACCCGGGGACCTGGTTCTGCTCTGAGGGGTGTGTGTGTGCGTACGTGAGCACACCCACTATTCTTTGATCTCAATGTAACTTCAGGGATATAGGAAAAGGTTACAAACGATGCTGATTACTCTTGATCCCCCACTCCCCCCAAATAAATCTATTCCTCCTTTAGTCTTCCCCATCACTGTAAATGGTACTAATGTTGCTCAGGCTAAAAACCTAGGAGTTTTCCTTGATTTCTCTCTTTCCTTCACTGCCCACATCCAATTTATCAGTAAATACTGTTGGGTCTACCTCTAAAACATGTTCCAAAGCAGCTCATTTCTCCCTGCAAACCACTGTTACCAACGCTGTGGTCCAGGGCATCATCATTTCATACCTCTGTTCCTGTAATCGCCTCTTTTCTGGTCTCCTGGCTTTGGCTCTCTCCTCCCTATTATCTGTTCTCTAGGCAGCAGTGAAAGTCATGTTTAAACCTTTCCTATTAAAAATTCTCGAAGAGTCTCTGATCAAGCATAGAGTAAAACTCTACCTCCTAACTGGTAAAAATAATCTAGCAAGCATTTATATTTCACTCCAAATTAAGCATATTTGCTTATTCTGATAATCTTCCACTGGGGAGTTTTCCTTTCTTTAGGAGAGAAAATAAATCAGTGGACGACTGAGCACAGAGAGAGAAAGACTGCTGTATCACTCAAAAACAGAAATGACTTACGGCTTCAGATTTGGGAGGCACTGGAGGTGGAGGTAGGGCAATTTCTGAAGACTTCATTGCTGCTCCCAGAGTTCCGGGGACAGGAAGAGAAGAAGTTGCACATTTGGACCGGACAGAACCTCTAAACTGATCACATCTGCTCTTCTCGCTCAGGGAACGAGTGAGAGGCTGATGGCTGGGCTTGCCTTCCTCCAGCCACAGCTCTTCGTAAGGAAGTTCTGACTTCCCTGGGATGCCCGCTAATTCTTCACTAGCTTCTGGGAAAAGGTAGTCACTCCCACTATCACCTGAGTCCTGATAGGGCAGAATGTCAGGAGGAAAGGGGGCCCACTCTCCCCCCAGGTCCCTGCAGCCGTGGAGGTTCACCTCGCTGTTGCCATGGAGATTGTTGCCATACACACAGACGGAGAGTCGGTGGAAGGACTGGGTGAGCTCATCACGAGCATAGCTAAGGGAATTGGGCACATGGTTGTGGCCAGAGCACCGGCCCTTCTTGGGGCTCTTGCAGTCCTCATTCCAGTCAGTTTTCACATCACGGACAGCGCGTGAATACTCATCGATGTCAAACTGTTCTTGGCAGATACCCAGCCAGTGATGGACCAGGGTTTCGGGCCATACTTCCCCCTTTACCAGGTGTTCTGGGAGACTAAACTTGGGGACAGTCAAGTGTAAAGGGAAGTGCATAGGAAGGATCTTGTTATTCCGCAGCACACAGCAAACCACCACTGTCTTGGTCTGGATGTTCACAAACTTGTAGCGGTGCCCCTCGCGGATGAAGTGGAGGTCGTATGGGTTCCTCGGTGGAGGGCTAGGCACAGTCACATTCACAGGAAGCCTGGTTTTCTCCACAATGTTGCGGATGGTGTGTTCGCCCTCCTGCATCTGAAGTTCCAGGGGACTTCGGGTGCTAAATCGGCCCTTGCACTGGAATGGAAGGCTAATGCTTTCATTGGTCCGGTGATTCATGCAAATGAGGCATGGCATTTTGCCTTTTCCCAGCTTGCTGATGGAATTGAGCTTCCCAATCTTCTTGAAGATTGTGTTGAGTCGTGACTTTTCCTTGAAAGTCTTTGCATAAAGGATCTCTGCCTGTCCCATTAGAGTGAGTTCATCCCCAGTACACAGGGTGATGTTGTAAACTTCCGTGTCTTCATTGCATTCACCTGAAGCAACCTACAACAGGATAAATCAAATTTTAGGTTAGTTTCCTTTAGTCGATTTGCACAAAGAAATAGAGAACTTGCTACTAAGACACATACATGCACACACAAAGGAAAACGCTGTGTTTTAATACTAAATTTAGTCACTCCATTTCTTTTATAATATTTATGTGGCTAAAAATAACAAGATGATATTGGTTTAGACTTTTAAAAACATTTTTTTTCTGAAGAAAAAAGTAATCTATTCATTAGTAAAAATTTGGGAAACGCAGAGGGGAAAAAACACACGAAAAATAACACTCAGGAGTCTGATTCAGAGAGAGCAATGGTTAACAGTTTGATAAATATCCTTCCAGTTTCTTCTCCTATGTAGAGCAGCCTATCATATGGATAATTATTTGGGGATATTAGTATTACTATCATTATATCTTTTTCAGTTATAAAAAATGCTTTTAGGAACACCACTGTAGAAAATTCCTTATATTTTTTAACTCTTAAAATTTTATTAAATTTTCTAAAATAGACAAAGGATTTAAAAATGTTGTATTTCTCCTATTTTTAAATTTTATTATATAAACTATTCATGTCTGTTGGAAAATACAGATATAAAAATGAATAAATTCTACATAATCTTACCACTAATCTGTTAACAATTTTATAAACATAGAAAGAAAAAAATGAGATGTATCAGTCTCAGAAATATATAAATACACACACATGCACACACAATTTTGTTGCTGAGTTTCTCACTATAATTTATCCATTTTCCTGTACATACTCCATCAATTTTAACATTGACCTAACCTTTTCCATTACACATGCATAATTTATTTGACAAGTTCCTTACTGTTAGACAATGGGTTTTCCTAATGTTTAGCAATTATAAATAGTACTGCGATGAATTTTTTTACAGTTCAATTATTTCCTTAGAATGAAGGCCTAGAAGTAGAATTGCATGGATAAAGCTATGTATATGTTTGAACGGTCTAATATGCACTGCCCATTGTGCTTCATCAGTTACCCTTATTTATACTTCTACTTTATGAAATTATCTGTCTCTCCATACTCATGAATAAGTTTAATGTTTACCAAAATTAAAGGCAAAGTATACATCATGCATTTATTTATTCATGTTTTATTTTGAATATCTTTGATTATTAGTATAGTGAATATTTTTTTTTATTTATATATCTGGATATTTAGATCTCTTCCTTTGTGAATTGTCTTTTTGTGTCCTTCACTCATTTTTCTATTGGGATGGTCATCCTATCGATTACTTTTTATGTAACGTGAATATCATTTATGCTATGTATTTTTCACTTTGTTTCTTGAATTTCAATTTTATAGCTTAAGTACTAAAGTCTTTTTTCTATGTAGCAAACATTTTCAAAATTTTCCTTTTGATTTCATTCTTGGGTGTTATGCTTCTACTAGTTGAGACAATACAGATCAGAGGTTTTGAACTAGGGGTGATTTTATCCCCCACCCTCCAACCCCTGGGGACATTTGACAATGTCTGCAGACATTTCTGATTGCCTCAACTGGGAGGGAGACACATATCTAGTGGGTAGAGGCCAGGGATGCTGCTAAACATGCTACAATGCACAGGACTGCCCCGACAGCAAAGAATTATCCAGTCCAAATTTCAATAGTGGTGAGGTTGAGAAATTCTGATATAATTAAGTAATATTTTCTTCTACTCTTTGATGGTTTCATTTATTAATTGCTTAACTTATTTGACTAAAATTTCTTTGGTGGATTATTTAAGGTAGGGATCTAACTTTAGTTTTTAAACAGTTAACTGAGTGTCCAGTACACTTCCTAAATAACCACCCCTTTCATCACTGATTTGAAGGGTCACTTTGATCATACACTAAATTTATAAAACACACGCACTCAGATGTACACAAATATTTATATCTATTTTGAGGTCACTTTTACCCTAATGACCTTTCTGCCTATTTTCCCATCATAACTATACTGTTTTAATTTCTATATCTTTATCCTACATTTTCTGATCTGATAACAAAAGCCCTCACTGTGGTTATTCTGACTCAAAAAGTTTTTGGATGGCAAGAAACAAGAGAAGCAAAGTCAAGTCACAGACTGAGTGAAAATATTTGCAATACATACCACAGGTGAAGAGCTAATATCCCTAATATAGAAGCAGCTTTTAAAAAATGACCAAAAATCCTCCAGAAAAAAGGGCAAAAGTCATAAAAAAAACCAATTCACTAAAAAGATGCACAATGGCCTTCAAATCTATGAAAAGATGTTTACCTTCTCTTATAATAAGAGAAATATAAATTAAAATTACACTGAGATGCCATTTCTCACCTAGAACACACTGATAAAAACTCAAAAACTTGGGGGTCGGCCCCGTGGCATAGTGGTTAAGTTTGCATGCTCCGCTTGGGCAGCCAGGGGTTTTCTGGTTCGGATCCCAGGCACGAACCTACACACCGCTCATCAAGCCATGCTGTGGCAGCAACACACATACAAAATAGAGGAAGATCGGCACAGATGTCAGCTCAGTGACAACCTTCCTCAAGCAAAAAGAGGAAATTGGCAACAGATGTTAGCTCAGGGCCAGTCTTCCTCACAAAAAAAAAATTCAGAAGCTTGACCTCACACTCAGTTGGTAAGCCTATGGGGAAACAGGTCCCCTTGTTCATAGCTGGTGGAAATGTAAAATGATACAAGCCCCATGGCGGGAAATTTGGCAGTATCTAACCAAACTACACATGCATTTATCCCTCCACCTAACAATCCTACTTCCAAGAATTTACCTTGAAGACTATCCTCCAACAATATGAAAATACACATGTACAAGTTTATTCATTGTAGCATTATTCGTATTCGCAAAATAGTGGAACCGATTTAAATGCCCACATATAGGAGATTGATTGACTAAACTATGGTACACACAAGAAATGGTACTATTTGGCAAAAATGAATGAGGATGATTGAGTTCAATGACTTGATATGAAATGACTTCCAGAATATACTGTAAAGTAAAAAAAAAAAAAAGGGCATGAAAGTTTATACAATATACTACCTTTTTGTTAAGAAGGAAGGAAAAATTAGTATATATGTTTTCTGCTTATTTTTATTAAAAAAGAACACAAGAAAAATAAAACAGAAAACAATGAAATTGGTTCCTTACAGGAGGTAGGGTAGGGAGGAACCTGGTGGAAGGGACATGGGAGGGAGTGACACCTCTGTTGAGTATCCCTTGCTATAGTTTTTACTTTTAGGAAGTATGCCAATGTTCCACATATTCAAAAAATCAAATTAAGTCAACAAGAATTTTAAAAAAACCTTAAAGCTGAATGCAAGTGGAAACAGATGAATCCAACCATATTTCAAATGAATAAACTAACAGAGAAATAATCCAAGTAACTTTGGAACGCTGTCTTTGACATTGCCAGTAGGGAAAAAAGACCCACAAATATTATGTTCTTTTTAGTGGATTTATTTTGCGTATCGGTATGAGTACAGTGATTCTGAAACAACTTTATGTGTATCGTAGGATTGAGCAAATGAGTAAATGAGTTGCTATTTTGGAAGCCAGAGTTCTCACTGTGGAAGGGGAGATAGAAATATGGAATTGGGAAAGGCAAGAAAGAACCCCATGTAGTTGAAATGGAATTAGAGGTATCAGTACTAACTCATAATTTAAAAAAAATACACACACACACACACACACACCCATTTTTCATAGCTTTGTCCTTTCCAAGGGACTAGAAGCAAAGACTTCCGATATCACCAAATATATCTAGTGCCCAAACCATTCCCAACTAAAAGGAACCAGGGCTGCTTGGAGAAACAACTGATTCCAGGGCTTGGGCAGGAAAGGTACAAGATGAGCTTAGAACATTTTATTGTGCCAGAAAGTAAAGAAGTGCTCATAAGATGAAGGGAACACGCCAAAGAACATAGGAATTAGCCTGAGTTAGCTCCCACTGGCCAAATCTGGGACAATTTGAGCATCACAATAAATAAAGATCGTAATGAATTATAATCTACTAAATAAAACAGGAATGTCTAAGTCCATATTGTTAACAAAAAGATGAATGAATGAATGAAAAAAATGAATGGGGAAAAGCTGACAAATGTAGAGAAGTGGTGGGACTGGAAAAATCATAATTTTGCAACTATTATAGTAAAGACTATATACTAGAATCATTGATGAATGCTGAATTTATAGAAGTATGATTAAGGAGTAGGTTATGTGCATGGTCTTAAAATGTCTTACCCCAGAATGCTTATTAATTGCAAGGACAGGAAAAGTAAGTAGAGTGGAGAAATTGGACAACATTTTGACCAAGCGATCATGTCGTGTCATGTGCCTCTGGATGTGATTCCCTGAGAAGTTGAGGGCCTCACTTATAAAAAGTGCATTCCTGAAATCTAACCATGAGGAAATATAAGAGAGACCCAAATTGAGAAATATTCTGTAAAATACCTGGAGTATACTCTTGAAAAATGTTCATGTGATGAAATTCAAAGAAAGGCTGAAGAACTGTTCCAGAGTAAAGGGAAATAAAGAGAAATGAAAAGTAAATGCAATACAGAATGGATTCTGTACTGGAAGAAAAAAATGCTATAAAGTATGCTGTTGGGAGAATTGGCAACTTTGGAATATAGACCATAAATAAAAGTATTGTATCACTGTTAACTTTCCTGAATCTGCTGTGTTTACATAAGAAAATATTCTTATTCTTAAGAAATACAGACTGATTTTTAAGGGGTAAAAGGCATAATGTATGCAATTCACTCAAATGATTCAGAAAAATATAAACATTTATATTTATGTATGTATACGTATTTGTGTGGGGGGGGGGTAGAGAATGATAAAACGTGTGGCAAAATGTTATAAGTTGGTGAATCTGGGGGCCAGCCTGGTGGTGTAGCAGTTGAGTTCGCACGTTCCACTTCAGTGGCCCAGGGTTCGCCGGTTTGGATCCTGGGCGTGGACCTATGCACCGCTCATCAAGCCACGCTGAGGTGGCATTCCATATAGAAGAGCTACAACTCTACAACTATGATACACAACTATGTTCTGGGGCTTTGGGAAGAAAAGGGAGAAAAAGAGGAAGATTGGCAACAGATGTTAGCACAGGACCAATCTTCCTCAAAAAAATAAAAGTTGGTGAATCTGGTTAAAATGTTTAGGGAGATCTTATACTATTCTTGCAACAATTCTTTAAGATTGAAATTATTTCAAAATAAAAGTTAAAAAAACATGACAATAGGAAAATTTTAGATATTTTTGCTAACCTATTTTCCAGATGAACTTTAGAATCATTTTGTCCACAGTTTGCACTGCTAATTTTACTGGAAGTGCATCTACATGGTGTTTTGGCAACAAGTGACATCACTCTAATAGTATTTCAAATAGGCACATGATAATTCTCATCATTTATTCAGATCTTTTATTTTCCTTATTAGCATTTAAGTTTGCCTTGTTATCAATCTCCAAACACTCCCGTTCATTCATAGTTGTTGAATACTATTTGTTGCTATTCTGGATGTCCAGTAATCTTACTGTAATAGTGTTTTCCAGTTGATTCTCTTGGGATTCCTAGGTAATTATATCTTAAGCAATTGATGAAAAATTTTTCTTCACCTTTTTAGTTTTCATCCCTTCTCCGCTCAACAGAGGGATGATGATGAGAGTATTGTTCCAGATTTTAATGTGAATATCATCAGTTTTAATATCAACAATGAGAAATTTGTTGGTTTGAGATGGATTTATTTCATTGTATTAATAATGTGTCTTTCCAATTCTAGTTTTCTGTAAGTTTCTAAAAAGAAATTTAAAAAAATTTTTAATCAAATGCTGTTTCTGTATCCAATAAGATAGTCATATCTTTAATTTGGATGTACTGATTTTATAACAGATTCCCAAATATTAAAAAACCCTACATGCCAGAAATAATCTCTACAGGATCAGAGTGCACTCACAACTATATTGCACAATTCTCTTTCACAGTATTTGATCTACGATTTATGTATCTCAGTCACAGGTAAGATTAGTCTACAGTTCTATTATGTTATCTTTATCAGGTTTTGTTATCAGGCTTACATTAAGCCTGACATTGATTTTTTCTTTTACGTTAATAAAAAAGCATCTGGGTAAAGTGACTGACAATGTTCATACTACTTACTAAGAACAATCATCAGTATGTGTTTAGAAAACTAGGTAGTAACAATCTTTGTAAATAATTTCCTACTCACTATTCTAGGTCATCTGTACAATTTTAACCTTTGGAACAAGCAATGTGTCAATCAACATTAATGCTGTAAAAAACTAGCAGCTCTGTTGTGTCTATAGTGAATGTCTCTATAGGAGGCATTATCAGTATATAAATGGCAGCACAATATTGTTTTAAAGGTAGTTCAGGCTCCTAAGATGTAAAGTCCATTTTAGGTGACTCAGATAAGTGTTATTATTATTTTTTTTAACAAGATCTCAACTTAACTGTGCTTACTTCCAGACTCAATATTCTCTTGGACTTCTACATGGGAGTAAGTTTGGGAATTCAAATAAATAAATTAATAATAAATAAATAAATACATTTTAACTTTTTATTTGGAATAATTTCAGATTTGCAGAAAAGTTGCAAAGGTAGTACAGAGAGTTCCTCTATCTCCTTCACGTAGCTTCTCCTGTTAACATTTGACACAACCATGGCACGTTATCAAAACTAAGACATTAACATTGATACAATTCAATTAACTAAATTATAAGCTCTGTTTGGATTTCATTAATTTTTTCCACGAATGTCCTTTTTCTGTTCCAGGATCAGCCAGGATACCACATTGCATCCAGTCCTTTGATCTGTGTGTTTCTTGGTCTTTCCTTGTTTCTTATGACCTTGACAGTTTTGAAGAATGTAGATTAGGGTTTTTTTTTTTTTTTAAAGCTAATAAGTCATTTATAAATGACAGTACTTGGCACATATGAGAGCTGACTTTCTTTTCCTACAGGAACTGTAGCTTCAAGGTAGTTATTTTACTCTCTTGACTTTGCTCACCAACAGTCCTTATAAAGATTCATTTGCTATTAATTCTAACTTTTGGTTTACCCCTATATATCAGAGGTCAGCAACCTATTGCCCACAGTCCAAATCCAGCCTATCACCTGACTTTGTAAATAAAGTTTTATTAGGACACTGCTGTGCCCATTCATTTATGCAGTCTGTGGCTGCTTTCACTCTACAATGGCAGTGCTGAGTGGCTGCAATGTGACTGCATGGCCTGCAAACTCTAAAGCATCTACTCTTTGTCCCTTTACAGAAAAAGTTTGCTGACCCCTGGTATAGATGAATGAAAAGGACCACGGCCTTTGGAAATTAATCAGTACAACACTATTAATGGTACAATACTATTGACTAAACTACAAGCTGATTCTGAATCCTGCCTTTATTGTTAGGTACCTCACACAAAGTGCTTTACTTTTTTGAGCCTCAGTTTCCTCATCTATAAAATGGGAAGACCACCATCAATTTGCAGGCGAAATCAATGTATACAAACAACTTCACACAGTGTTTGGCATAAGGTAGGCTCTCAGTAAATAGAAACCATTATTATTATTACTTTTATTAACAATAAAAACATTTTAATTCTTATAATTATTTCACATTGCCTTTCACATCTCCGTATTTACACATTTGTTTCTACTTCTATCCACTGCTGTTCAAGCCCAAACCACTACTTCTAAGCACTATCCTTCCTTCTGTACTGAAGAATTGCTCAAGTTTTTATTGAATGTGTTACCCCAGAATAAAACTGAATGTCAGAATAGAGGCTGAAATTTCATTACAGTTATATCCCAAAGGAAGTGAGCATATTGAAATGATTAAAATCTACCATTTTAGGATAGACTAGTCTCCAAAATGTTCAGCTGCATTGCTATACTTCCTTTTCATTGGAACTTTGTAACAAACTTGGCAGTTCGTCCATTTGCATCAGGATGGAGACAGGGATGTTGAGAGAAAGGGTTCTCATGAGATTTGAGAAACACACCCGTTCACTCATACAACAAACTATTTCCCATTAACCTACAGGGAGCCAATAGTGCTTCTCGAATGTGAAGGAGTAACAAAGCGTATGTTTCTTTCTAGCTCTTTAAATCGGTGTTTACTATATATTTTCCTAATTTACCTTTATAAACATACACGTTCCAGAATAAAGAAATTATAGGTCTAGTAAGTACTGCACACCAAACAAAAGGAAAGAGAATGTCCACGCAGCTTGTGAGACACAAATCAGACAGCACACGCATAGGTCAAACAGATCAAAATTATCCTTATTGAACGCCACTCTCTGGGCACATTCAACAGTTTTGTCAACATTTTCACATATGTGTTTACTTCTAGAAAAAGTTACTCTTACTCCCGTACATAAAAATGCACAACATATGTGAGTTCAGGCTGTAATTCCGTGCGCCCAACTCTGATGTCATCATTAATGCCAGCAATTATCTCGGCATCAATTATGAGACTAACGCATGGACCCATCCGTGGTCACTGTCAGTGAAAGATCAGGAATCTCATAAATAAATGCTCTTCCTTTGGCAGTTGAGCCAAACAGTCTTCTCTGGTTTCTACAGATGTGATTTATTTGCATAATTTCTTTCCTTTTTTATTTTTTTAATAGCAAAAGAAACAATACGTTCTGTCTAAGTGCTTCGGTATGCGTGCCTGGTTAACATTTCCAGTTTCAATGTTTCCTGAGAGGAAGTAATTCAAAGTGTGTTATCTAAACAACTCTAATAGGTCTAATCCAGGAAACTATCAGGGTTTTACTGCTCATAATACCATTCAGAATTAATACCCCATGGTGAAGCAATATTTTAAAACACTGATGTAAAATTTTACACACACACACACTCTCACACACATACACACTGATGGTTCTGGCAACAGGCAATCTGTTCTCTAAGAACAGTTGTTCTAAAGATCAAATATGTCACAGAGGCTAAAATGTCAACTCTTGAAAAACAATAAGGATTGATCTGATTGATATATAAACAGATGATATTTGATTAATATTGGATCACTTCCTCCAAAACTTCAAATTTTATAATATTTTCCTTTGGGAAAATGGCAGAAAATGAAAAAGAAAGGGCATGAAGAATTAAGATAAATGTCAATCCTAAGGGTCCCTTTTTTTTTTAAACCAGGAAATACGGCAAGGATGATAAGCACAATGGCAATGATTTAATTTGTAACAGTGCAGGAGAGGGCTTGCCAACTGGTAGTGTTTCAGAGGAGGTCTCAAAACCTCAGATGACAAAAAACAACAACAACAACAAAAAACACTGGGCTGTCTTCAAACAACAACAGTTAACCTCGCAATTGCATCCAATTTATCATTCTGAATGAATCTTGAAAATAAATATCTGACATTTAAAACTGGAAAGTAAAAGTAAAAATTGGCTACCTCTAAATTCATTCACTCTTCATTTTTTTTTATTTATTTATTTTTATTTTTTTTTTATGTGAGAAAGACCAGCCCTGAGCTAACATCCGTTGCCAATCTTCCTCTTTTTTTTGCTTGAGGAAGACTGGCCCTGGGCTAACATCGTGCCCATCTTCCTCTACTTTATATGGGACGCCGCCACGGCATGGCTGACAAGCAGCGCGTCGGCGGGCGCCCGGGATCCGAACTCGCGAACCCCGGGCTGCCAAGCGCAGACTAAACCGCTGCGCCACCGGGCCAGCTCCCCACTCTTCATTTTTAAAATTCATTCTTACACCTGACAAAATTCAAGTTGCATAGTAATTAATAATTTCTGATCTCTCTGGAATATAGCCAAGAACAAGGCAGTGGGCTAAAGGCCTCTGAGCAGCCAAAAAGATGTGCTGTTGGGCTTGGGGAAAAGCCTTTAAGGACCTCAACTCAGCGCACTTACTCCTATCTAATCAAAACTCCATCCAACTTGGTTACCAGTTTCTAGCCTACAGCAGAATAGAAGTGGAAATTAAAACTAGAAATATGGACTGTTAACAGGTGGGTATTCCAACAAATACAAGAGGCAACAAACAGACAAAAAATTTAAATGAGACCACAAAACACCAAATTCTCAGGGTTGTGGGATTCTCCATATACAGGCAAAAGTCATATACATCTCAGGAGATGAGGACAAGTTTAAATTTGTTCAAGCACTTCTCTTTAAGATGGCAGAAAAATGCTATATATTTTAAGAAATTGAAAGGAAATTTCAGTCATTTTGGAAAGAATTTTTGTTAGAATTCACAGCTACCCCAAAAGCTGGCTACCTAGAATTACTCATGCTCTAAGACTCCAGAGGAGGTAGAAAATGCCAGAGCACATGATCCCTCTCGATTTTGAAAAAAATCACAGGAAAAAACCGCCTCTCTGATATTATTATAAACTTACCACATGAGGAGGAGATTCCTTTTCTGAACTGTCAAAACAGAAATTAGGAATGGTATTTTAAACTGGGAATGCTGGTTATGACTGAACAACACTCTTAAAATAAAACAAAACAACAACAAAAAACTCCCCAAAGAATGCAAATGTTTCAGCACCACTGTTTTGTGTTACTTTATAGGACCAACCATAGGATGGCGGATGTATGCAGACAAGGTCTACCAGTAAGCTCTTTTTGCTTTTTAAAAGACAAACATGACCATAGAGTAAAACAATTATGACAAGAGTAGAATCATGGGCAGCCAAAAACCTCTTCATTAATGTATTTTCAACCTTGTCTGTAGTTTCTCTGTTAAAATGAGTAAAGAAAGTAACAAGACATATGTTTAATTTGTTAACTAGGTATGGAAATAAGATACAGTCTAACTAGTTGGCAGAAGGGCAAGAGCTTTATTTCTTTAGCACTTTTTCAGATGGCAACTTTAAAAGGGGTAACTAATATGTTAAGATAAAAGACACATGGACTGCTTCAAATTTATGACTTGGGGAAAAAAACAGGCTGATTCTCAGTAACTTGGAAGCCTAGGAAAAAATCCAAAGTTCAGCCTCAAGTTGCACCAATCACATTAAACTTTAGAACTCTCCCTTATTTATTCAGCGGTGTGTTTTAGCCACTTCACTGTATCTTTAACACTGTTTCAAGCAACAACACAAGAACTCAACTCTAGTCTTGTTTCTCTGTTAACACTCATTAATACCTTAAAAATTCTGGGTTAATACTTTGGCATTTTCAAAGGGGTTCTTTTTGACTCATGCTATCTAATTAGACACTGCACTGACAATAGGGAGAAAACATCAATTTAACTTGTAGGATTTTATTTTTAAAATATTGGCATCATACTCTGGTATGAAATAAGATCTAAAAATCTGCACGTATCACATTCATAAAAGCTGCCAAATCCTTTGTGTCAGACCATGAGCATTTCAGAAATATGAAAGACAGAAGGATTTGGCTAGGTAATAATTACTGAACACGTTTACTTAGATTTTTAAAAAAGAAAATGAATTGACTGTGCAAGCTACTGTGTCAGTGTGAAAGGATATTCTGATCACAATTGTGAGCCTTATCTCAAATCCACAAATAGAACCGGAGGGAGCAGAAAGGTGACTGGATTGAATTAGAAGACCCAGCTTTGCTGCTCAGTCGTTTTGTGGCTTCGTGTGAATCAATGCAATCAGCTAACAAGTTTCTTAGTTTTCCTATCTGTTAAAAGAAGGAGGACTAGGCAACGTGTTCAGGGCCTTTTCAGATTTAAAATTTGATGATTATAAAAACTCAAAATCTGTAAACTTCCTAGTCCTGCTGGATTATTTATATTTTATTATTTTAATCTTGATTATGTTTCTCAGTATTGAGAAGCTCAGCTCAGCTATCGCTTAAGTTCTCGGAATCCTATACGATTTTTTCCTATTAAAAAAAGAGCCCTGAAATCCTTCGCCCCACACTATGCCAGCTCTGCCACTAGATGCTGACACCCCTGCCAAAAACAGATGCCAAACCCAGTCACCAGGAGCTGATATGCAGGTGACAGGACTGTCAGCTCAGCTCCTGCCCCAGACCACATGGTAATGTTCTTAAGAGGTCTGTGCAAGCTGAAGTGGTGAGGATGCTCACATCTGACTGAAATCTCACCATTCCTGAGTGGGGTACTTTCCCCAGCTGAGACAATGCAAACTTGTTATTTTGCCTCTGGGGAAATCTAGGCTGGGACAGCTGAAAACTTGAACCTCACCAGCTGGCAAGAAAATAGCAACATTATAGCATCCAGATTAGGGTATTTGGGCTCTCTCAGATTTGAGAGCAGTAATTTGAATGTAGAAAGCTTTGGGGCAACAGCAGTGAAGTCAGGATGCCTCTTATCCACTTAAAGAGAGCTGCATGTTACCCATTGTCAAATTGAAGGCTGCCCTTTCTTCCCTTTCTCTCCACAAATGTCACAGTAAAGACAGAACTTAAATTAAGACTTAATTTGTTAGTCATTGTCTTCTTTTTTTTTGGTGAGGAAGACTAGCCCTGAGCTAACTTCCATTGCCAATCCTCCTCTTTTTGCTGAGGAAGATTGGCCCTGGGCTAACATCTGTGCCCATCTTCCTCTACTCTATATGAGACATCGCCACAGCACGTCTTGACAAGTGGTGCGTTGGTCTGCCCCCGGGATCTGAACCTGTGAACCTCGGGCCGCCAAAGTGGAGCGTGCGAACTTAACTGATGCCCCACCAGACCGGTCCCGTTAGTCATTATTTTGATGGCAGAAAATATATGTGGGAAAATTTCTCATCATCACTGGGCTGGCTTTGAAAGGCTGGAAGACATCTGAAATAATTCACTAAATACTGATGTGATAAGTTTCCAAAAAAGTATTTGAAATGAAGAGGTATTTTGAAACAACAAATAGCTACTATGTACTGAGTTCTTCATATGAAGACACTGGGTATAAAGTACTACATAAAAAGTAAGTGAAATAATCTGTGGTGGGAAATTTTTTAAAAATGTGAAACAATTTAGTGTGATTGTAAGTTCTGAATTAGGGGTTGGCAAACAGTTTCTTTCAAGGACAGATAGTAGTAATTTTAGGCTTTGTGAGCCATATGGTCTCTGTTGCAACTATTCAATTCTGCTATTGTATCGCGGGAGCAGCCACAGACAACACTAAATGTATGTGGGTGGCTGTGTTCCAATAAAACTTTATTTGCAAAAACAGGTGTCTTGCCCCAAGGCTGTAGTTTGCCAACCCCTATACTTAGACACTTGCAAAGCACTTTGGTGCATTGCTTCATTCAATTCTCATGACAAATCTAAGAGGTGGGTAGTATTACCCCTATTTTATAGGTGAAGACATCTAGGCTCAAGGGGTCATGTGATCTGCCCATGGTCACAGTCAATGCTTGGAGCTGGGGCCTGAACTCAGCTCTGAATTCAGAACCTGAGCTACACTACACAGTCCGATGTGCTCTTTAGATCACAGTGGCTTGTTTAAAGAAAGGTGTATGCTAAAAATTGTTGGTGTGGCTATTTTTCTTTTTTTTCCTTTTTTTTGTGAGGAAGATTTGCTCTGAGCTAACATCTGTTGCCAATCTTCCTCTTGTTTTGCTTGAGGAAGATCAGCCCTGAGCTAACATCTGTGCCAATCTTCCTCTATTTTGTATGTGGGTTGCCACCACAGCCTGGCTTGACAAGTGGTGCAGGTCAGCGCCTGGGATCCGAACCTGGGAACCCAGGCCACCAAAGTGGAGCATGCCGGACTTAATCACCATGCCACGGGGCCAGCCCCCTATTTCTCTTATTAAAGGTAGAGGAATGAGCCTCTAGTTGGGATGGCCAACGCAGAAATAGGACATCTTCTGACTTTGGAAGTAAACATAAGAACTGAGATGGCTGATGAAAAAACTAAAAGAGGTAATTTAAAAAAATGCCTATTACAGTTAAAAACAAATATGTAGGAAAGCAGGTAAACAAAAACAAAATTCTCACCGTGGAAACCAAAAACTGGACAGATAAGAAACAAAACTTGAAAGAAGCAGTGACTGCTGTTCTAAAAATATGGGATACCATCAGCTTTGGAGGGATTGGAGGAAATGTACATAAACGATCAGTGAGAGGTTATCTGCCATGTATTCTTTCATTTTCTTGACCTTCTCCTCTCCCGTTTTCTGTTCCTATCACCTTAGTTGCCCATTCAAATGGATACACTTAGATTTGAAAAAACAGCTACTCCTGTCATTTCCTATATTACTGCCTAAAGTTCAATTTTAAGCACTTCATACCCTATCACCACTCCTATTTTGCACCTCACTTTCTTGAACACGTCTGCTTCAGAAGTTCCTTATCTCCACCAGGATCTCCAATTCTCAGTGGGGTTACACTTCTTGTATTCACACTTCCTTACCCAGTGAGGAGTCTGTGGTTCATCACTACCTGTCACTCTAGGGCATACTTCATCCATACCTTTGCTGATCTCTGTCACGCTCACCTGGTAGAACCCCAACTCTGATTAAACCCAACTCTGTCTGCTCTGTACCTGCATCCAGGTAGCTGAAGATGGCTGGAAGAAAAAAAGGTTGGCGTTGAGTAATCTCAACGTTGAAATTTACCACGAAAAACTCTGGAACCACCCTTCTGTGTACTTCCCTAGTTAACTTACTTTCCTGGCCTTTGAGTTGATTATTATTTCCTTCCTGTCAAGGCTACCAAAGGCTTCCATTTTGCTAAGTTTAATGGTTAGTTCCCAGTCCTCATCTAATTCAATCACTAACTAGCATCTGACACAGTTGCCCATTCCTCTTTGAAACACTTTTGTCATTTGGCTTCTGGGACACCACATGCTCTGGCTGTCTTTCTAACTCACTGCTACTCCTTTCCATCTCCTCTTCTAGAGCCCAATGTTGCGATGTTCCAAGGCTTAGTACTAAGATCTCTTCTCTTCTTTATCTAGGTTAGGATTTCTCAACCTCAGCACTATTAGCATTTTGGGCCAGGTCATTCTTTGACGTGGGGACTGTCCTGTGCATTCCAAGACGTGTAGCAGCATCCCTATCCTCTTCCCACTAGATGCCAGTAGCACCCACCTCTCCACCAAACGGTGGCAATCAAAACTGTATCCAGACATTGTCAAATGTCCCCCGAGGGAAAAAAATCACCCCTACTTGAGAACCACTGATATTGGTAAACTCAAGTAGCCCTGTGGCTTCAAATGCCATCTACGAGCTAATGACCTCCAATATATACCCCACGCCCAGACCATGTCCCAAGCTCCAGACCTGTATATCAACTGTCTCCTCATTATCTTTATTTAGAGGTAGTATTTGTACTTGTTTATTTTTCTGAAATTGACTGTAATCTCCAAGCAGGCAGAGATTTGCATATTCACTATTTACCCCCAGTGCCCAGAACAGTGCAGGATATATAGTAGGTGCTCAAAATATATTTGCTGGTTGAAGAATTAAAAACTTGAGATAATCTTATCATGCTTCATTTCAATTTGAACTTGTAAATATATATGTGAATATATACACAGACATATATTTATTTCAAATTATAATTATGCCTTTTGACTATCATAATTCCAGTTAGTTGCCAATTCTTAACTATAAGTTATCAAACGTTTATTGTCTTGGTCTAATTTATGCTGTACCTGAAGTGGAGATTAGAGGATGAAGTTTTTCAAGGAGATTTGAATTCTGCTATCGTTTAAAAAATTGCATCCTGGATAATAGCTATATTTATATTTAATATTATATAATATTTAATAACATTTATAACAGCTATATTTATGAATAAGTTGTACTGTTTTTCATTTTTTTCACCATCTCCAGGGGAACTAATAACCAAGCATACCATTTCCTTACACCACTGAGCTCTCACATTAAGCACTGCATTTAAGTACATGCACACTAACATCAATTTTTAAACATTGTTTTTTCGGGTCCAGGTAGTTTCCAGACATCTTTTCCATAAATCTCCTTGGTTTATTTATTTACTTGGGTCTTTATTCGCTAAGCACACAGACTTTTGTGTACTTCTTTATGCAAATTTTCTGAGGTTCCTTTATCAATTCTTCTTTGAATAGAATTGAATGGTATCTTAATGATTAGAGGAAGCTGAATATGATGGCATCTTAAAATTTTATAATTAATAGAATAAAGCCAGCCCTAGTGGTTAAGATTTGGTGCTCTCACTGCCGAGGCCTAGGTTCTTTTCTCGTCAGGGAACCACACCACCCGTCAGTCGGTTGTCATACTGTGGTAGCTGGGTGTTGCTGTGATGCTGAAAGCTATGCCACCTGTATTTCAAATACCAGCAGGGTCATCCATGGTGGACAGGTTTCAGCGGAGCTTCCAGACTAAGACAGACTAGGAAGAAAGACCTGGCCACCCACTTCTGAAAAAATTGGCAGTGGAAACCCCATGAATAGCAGTGGAGCGTTGTCTGCCATAGTGCCAGAAAGGGAGAGGATGGCGCAAAAAGACCGAGCAGGGTTCCACTCTGCTGTATACAGGGTCGCTAGGAGTTAGAATTGACCTGAAAGCACTAAAAACAAAATAGACTAGAGATATTAAATATTTATGTATGCATAGTACAGGAACTCAACTCAAATCCAGTTAGCTCTACGGTTGCTATGAGCTTGTACTCCATAGACTTATCAGTACTTTTGAACTCTTTTCTTCTTTTTTAAAAAAAAAAACTGTGGCAAAATACACAAAATTTAAATTTGCCATCTTAGCCAGTTTTACGTGTGCAGGTCAGTAGTGTTACGTATCTTTACATTGTTGTACTGAACTTTTAATTGACAGCTCTAGTATATATACTTTAATCAATACACTCAATTGTGGTATTCTGTTAAAAAAAACTATCAAAATGTACTGTTTCAGTCTTAGTCTTTCAATTATTGCTGATTTAACACAAATTCACAAAAATAGCTGCTAGGGGCATCTTTTAAAAATCTTTTACATGAACAATATGCCACAGACTGAATGTTAAATTTTAATACTTGAGGAAATCTTAAAAATCCTAAAAAAATTTTTATGCTCGATTTCTCATCATTTATCAGTAAATGAAATGTTTTCAGAAAAGAATTTAAAAGTATTAACTTTTCTTTCTACACAATATATTTTTTTCATTTAGGTAATTCTAAATATAAGTTTTAAGGAGAGATTTAAATCATACCAAGACACTAATGGAATAAGATTTGAGCAGCTTCTGGCAAATGAATCTTGGTAATAAGTTTAAAAGTGAACACGTTCTTGGGGCCAGTCTGGTGGCATAGTGGTTAAGTTCAACGCTTCAGTGGCCTGGGGTTCGCAGGTTTGGATGCCGGGCACAGACCTACACCACTCACCAAGCCATGCTGTGGTGGTGTCTCACATATAAAATAGAGGAAGATGGGCATAGATGGTAGCTCAAGGTCACTCTTCCTCAACCAAAAAGAGGAAGACCGGCAACAGGTTTTAGCTCAGGGCCAATCTTCCTCGCCCACCCCCCTCAAAAACAACATGTTCTTGCAAATCTTCAATGTAAATGAATACAAGTTGTCTTGACAACTCATGGACCACTGAGGAGTTAAAAATTATAAATATTTTTGAAAACAAGCAAAGTTTGGTTAGTAATGAATTTCACAAAACACAAAATCTCACCCATTTTAATAATACAACCAAAGAAAGAAGACTCTGGCAGCTGTAAATATTTTAGAACTGGAAGAAAGAATGACTTAGCTTAGCCAATCAAATGGGCAGAACCACTTTTCCAATCAGGAGGCTGTCATGGGCCTTCTCCCCTTTCCTGGGGTGTGTGGGTGGAGTGACTCACCCACTAAGACACTATTGCATTCTTGGGCTAAGATACCACACAGTCTGTTTTTCACATAGAGTGGATTTCTAAGAAACAGGCATCTTGCCCCCTAAATCTTGAAAGTTCAGAGAACGTGACTTAGTTAGACTTCCTGCTGACATGAGGTTAAGCAGAAAATCCTTTCAATGTGAATACTTTCTAAAATGTCCCAGTATAACTGTGGGTGTTGCTGAAGAAAATGCAGTGGATTTGCAGGCAATAAGGCTGGACCTAGCTGGTGGCACTGCTTCTCTGGTTAGTCTGTCTTGAAGAGCAAGTCTAGTCAAAGGAGCTCACTTAACATGCAGAAGGGGATGAACTGTCCCTTTAAAAATGCAAGACAAACACAGCACAGTAAACGCTATTTAGCTTTTCTCTGATGAACAAGGATCAATAAATACATATTTGGCAACATTCTATACATCCATTTTCCCTGTATATACTGACCAAGATAGTCTGTGAAGAATGGAAGGAATACATGCTGATCTCAGGGCCTGCTCTGGAAATATTTCTTTCTTTAAATAAGGGTTTGGTATTAGATTCATCGTATGCCTTTTGCTTGCTCCTATAAGACGAGCATCCAGCCTCACAGAAGATCTGGCCAAACAACTGTTACATATTAGGGAATAAAATTCAAATTAAAAAAAAAAAAACATCTTTTGCTCTGCCTTAACAGTTATTCTAGCAAAAGATAATGCTAATTAAGTAAAGTAACCTGTCAGGAAGTTAGGTCAGCTACAGCATATGCAGTTCTTAAAAGACCAGTTTTGGCCACTGACACTAACCCATTAGGAAGAGGGAACTCTTGACGAGGCACAGATGGGCACTAACTGTGTACACAATGACCTGAAAGCGAAATTACTGTAGTGAGGATAAATATTTGGTTCTTCCAGAACTACCTTCACATTGAATGTTATTTCCTCCATGACGTACACGCGTTCAGGAAATGCTTTAGCCACCTCCTCCACGCTGTTGAAATATTGCACTGGCTCCTTTATATCTCGGTCTTGTTCCAGCAGCTTGAATTGCCCTAAAATACATGATAAACGGAAGAGATGTGAGATGTTTACGCTGGACAGCTGTCACCGTGGCAACAGCATCCCCTTTCCTCACTCCTACGCCTCTATGTCAAAAGCTTCTGATCATCATTTTTAAAAAAAGTTACCACGGCAGAAGGTTTCCTTAAACTAGAATATATATTTAAAAATCAAGTTAAAAATGAAAACAAACATGCATTTTTTTTCTTTTTTGCTTATATTTAGGATTTATTCGCAGAGGACCAAAATTAAACTGAATGGATGCTTACTTGTAATTTGATCTCAAAGTGAAAACTTACTCTGTTATAAATGGTTGCTCATTTTGTTTTTAACATTAAGTCATCTTGTCGTCTGGTTGTAATAACGCCCACACATATTAAGTTCTAAAACCAAAGCTGAGTGGCCTGGGAAACTAATTTTTTAAAATTAGTATTTTAAAAATTTCCAAAAATAATGAAATAATGTAGTGGACTCTTGGCTTTCACAGACATCCTTGGTTTCAACAATACGTGGGTGATGATGAGGGCTCACGAGCTGCTATTATTTGTGATGTTGCTGCAGCAAAAGAATGAAGCCTGAGCACAGAGAGAGGGTGGGCTGGGGGCGGGGTGGTGATCTCCTTCCAATGAATGAGCCACTTGGTATCTGGAGCAACATGTGGCTTCCTTCTTTCCTTTTTATTGCTGTGTGTGAGATGCATGAGAGTAGAATATACTATTATGGTATCCATAATTTGGGGAATTTTTGAAGAACTTTGAACATATTCCTAAAAATGTCAAGCATCTATTATGCTGTTTATACATTTTCAATATTTATACTACTGCTACATTCTAGAGAAGCTGTTTTCAGTTTAGAATAAAAGACTATATATAACCAAATCAATGACACAGTGTTTCTTAGTAGTCATCTTCTGAATGATGTTTACAATATAACACTTGAGAAACTTGAAAAGGAATTAAAAGCTATTATGAGGCGGATTTCTCAGCATGTGTCCACAGGGCATCAGGCAGAAATAGGGAAACTTTCATTCACACACTCAACACATTCTTTTTTTAGCATCTGTTAGGTGGAGGCATTATTTTAGATGCTGGAGACAAATCAATAAATAGACCAGATAAAAATCTATCTTCCCAAATCTTACACTGCAGCAGGAGACAGATGATAACACAATAAATGAGTAGAGTTTACGTGAGAAGATGAGAAGTGCTATTAAAATTGGGCATGATGAGTGGACAGAGAGTGCGGGGTGGCCAGAGTAGGTATGGCTGAGGAGGTGACCTTTGATGTAGGGGAGGGAGTGACATGCTTGGTACCTGGCAGTTGAGTTGTCAGAATTCTAAATCTAGGCAACAGCCTATGCAAAGACCCTCAGGTGAATGGGTGGGTACCTGCCTGGCATGCTGCCAGTGTGACGGGAGTGGGATGAATAAAAGGTAAGAGGAAGAGAAAGAAAGTCAGAGAAATAACAGGTGGTCAGATTGTGTATGGCTTTGAAGAATTGTAGCTTTTCATCTGAATGGGATGGGGAGCCACTAGGGGTGTGAATGGAGAAGAGGTGGTCTAATGGAGAATAATGGAGAAGAGGTGGTCTAACCAATGTTCTAGAAGGATCACTCCAGGTATGAGATGGCAGGGGTTTGGAAGAGGTGAGAAGGTATTAGGAATCTGGCCTGAGCAGCTGGAAAAATGAAATTGCCATTAACCAAGATGGGCAGGTTTGGAGGGGTTGGGATAGGACCAGGAGTTCAGTCTGGTTATCCTGGTTAAGTCTGAGACGTCTATTAGACATGCAAATGGAGATATCCCAAAACCTCTCAGATGGACATATAAGTGTGGAGGCCAGGAGAAAGGTCAGACTGGAAATCATAAATCGGGGAGTCGTCAGCACATGGATATATTTAAAGCCATGACACTTTAACGATGATGGCCTCGGGCTGAAGCGTAGACAGAGAAGAGGTCTAAGGTTTGAGTCCTGGGAGACTGAGAAGGACCGGCCAGAGGAGTAAGAGAAAAATCCACAAGGGGTGCTTTCTAGAAGCCAGGTGATTCGAGTGCTTCACGGAGAAGGAGTGACAGTGATGTCAAATGCTGCTGACGGGACTGTGAAATGAGGACTGAGAACTGTTGGATTTAGCAGCTTGAATTTAACTGGGGATTTTGATACAAGCAGTGAAATAGTTGGGCCAAAAGCCTGACTGAATTGGATTTAAGAGACGATGAGAAACAAGAACCAGGAATAACAAGAATGGATACCAGGTGATGTTTTGGTGAGTTTTGCTATGAACGGGAGAAGAGATGTGGAGCGGTAGCTAAAGGGTGGAAGTGGAATGGGATCCGGGAATGTTTCTGTTTTCCTTAATATGATGGGAGAAGTAACAGCATCCAAACATGATGAGAGTGACCAACAAGATGATGAAAGGAATTACTGGAACATATCCTTGAGCAGGCAGGGGGACCTCACAGTGGAGGGGCTGGCCTTCAACAGGAGTTCATCTGTGATGAGTTCAGTGGGAGCTGGTGGAAGTTCCCTCTTATTGTTTCAATTTTTCCAGCAAAAGTCGGAAGAAATGCATCAGTTGAGAATAAGGTTGAGAGAGCAGGTGTTGGAGGGTTAAGGAAAGATGAGAAGATTGTAAAAAGTCCAATGAGACTAAATAACATAATATGACTGCTGGGCAGCCATAAGTTCCCACTTGAGGTTTATGGTCATGAATTACTAGGGAAACCAAATAGCACGACCGTGTGTTTTTCTCCAGCCAATGTCCGACACACAGGGGCAGGCCCCAAATGAGCAGAAATTTGGTTCAGCCAGGGTTGTGAAATTGCCAAATGGGTATGAGACATGAAAGAGGGGCAGAGGATTTAGGACGTATGCAAGGGAATGAATATGACAGCTGTCCATTGAACTTGAGCTCGACTCAACATCTTGGGAGGGAGAGAAGAGGATGAAAAAAGTAATGAGATCAATGGATGGAAGGTTCGGATGGAGTTGATTTCTGTACCCTGGAGGGAGTACGCTCAAGAGCCAGGCAGAGGAGAGTGGTCAGAGAGTGGCATAAACACAACTGAGATAGTGGAGGGATGCAGTTATGATGATGATGCGGTTGGGGGGTGACCACGGGAGGGAAAGGTTGAGGTGTTGAGAAGCTAAAGGAACTGAGAAGCCAGGGTTCATAGAAGGATTGTGTACGTATGCGTTGAAATCCCCAAGAATGAGGAGAGAGCACTGCTGGAGGGAATGGCAGTGAGCCAGGAGTGAGAATTATGGAGAAATGAGGGAGGAATCTTAGGCTTGGGAGATAACTGTAGCAACAATGGGGTAGCAGGTGACACAGTCTGATGACAAGAGATTTAAAGCTAAGAGTTTTTAGGGAGGAGTGAAGTGGAAGGGTCAAGGTAGCAAGGAAGAGCATAGAGACCACTTCATCTCCTCAACTTGGGAGCAAAAAGTAGAGTGCCCATCTGAGAGGGCTTCAGGGGAGCAGTGGTTTCAGGGCATATCCAGGTTTGGGTTTAACAAGACAAAAGTAATTTCAGAGAAGAGTTTAAGGATGTAGGGATTTTGCTGGTGAGGGACCTTGATGGGAGAGTTTTCAGGAGTTAAGGGGCAGGTGATGAGGACAAAATAGAGATGCAACTGGACATGATGTAACAGCTCGTATACCTTCTAGAATTATGTAGGAGTATAAATAACATTCAAAAATACAGTCAAAATATGTTAGATTATATCCTTTTCACAAAAAACAAAAGAATTTTTAAAATATCAAAAGATAATGGTGATTTCCATACTACTTAAATTCTGCCACCATACACATTAAACTTTCCATTTGTCTTTATTCTGTTTAGTCCAGGTACAAATTCTTAATAATTAGAGTGAATCTACAGTTTTATACTCTGTTCCTTTCTACATTTTCCCACATGACTACACTTGTAATGTTTGCATAGCATTTCATAATGGAGAACTATTTTTCTATTCTTATGCAATTAGTCTGAGTTAGGCAGATGCCTAATTTAAGTTCAAACTCTGCCACTTGCAAATTTTATGATACTGGCAAATTACTAATCCGCCTGAGCCTTGTCTGCTTGCCTGTAAAGTGGGGGCACTTCAAAAGGCTGCTGTGCGGATTAACTGAGATGATGAATTTAAAGCACTGAGCACAAGTAACCATTTAGCAACTCTCCGCTCCCCCTCCTCTTCTTGAGATGCACAGAGATTTTCTATTGTCTTTTTGGCTCACATTTTTTGGGATAAATTTTCTAGAGTGGGATTATTAAATCAAAGGGTATCATACAATTCTTTGTGTTTAACATGCATGCTATACTGCTTTCCAAAATACCTAAACCAATTTGTATTTCTACCAGTAGCCTATGTGCATCCTAGCCTTGCCCCAACCACAATCTTGCCAGCACTGAGTATTTTTTCAATTAGGGAACTCAATGGGTATTAAAAAGCATCTCTTTCCTGTATTAATCTGCATTTCTTTGAAGATCAGAGAAGTTCAACATTTGAATTTTTCCTGTGCAAATAACTGTATAAATGTATAATAAATACATTTGATATAGTCTACATTTCTCAACTTCTAGGGACATATATCTAAAAGTCTACTGGATATTTATACTTTTAAATCCCATTAGCACCAAATTCAGCATGTCTAAACTCGGAAACCACAATGCCTCACATGCAATAGGTACTTAATAAATGTTTACTGAATCAAAGACAGAAAATTACTTAAGTCCTAGGATTGGCAAACAATGATGCGATGCATTAGTAACTGCAGGTTTTCAAGGTTATAAATAAAAGGTGAACTACATTACTATATACAAGGTTTGTTTGTTTCTGAAGATTAGATGAATGTTTTCACTCAGAGAAAGAAAGCAAGTGTATTATTGATCTACATAAAAATCATTATCTGAATACTGTAAACAATCTCAAGAAATACTTTTTTAGGAGAAATCCAACCAAAGAATAGATCAGATAAGCAGTTAAAAGTATCTTCCAGGATGAAATAGACCATCTTTCAGCATCGGGATGTGATGTACAAGGGGACAAAAGGAATCACTGGTGAGAACTCACATTTATAGGTCCATGTGGTTGGAATATGACAGAGACACCAGATATTTGCTGACATTTCCAATTATCTGTAATTGTGATTTATATTTTCTAATTTGTTAGAAGAGTAAGAAAAGAAATTGTAGATTTGGAACCTGAACACAATTCAAACTATTGTTAAACCAGATACAGTTCATGAAAACTTGCAAATGATATCATCTTTCTATGATTATGAAATAGTTTATTTTAAATTTGTGATCAATATTTTAGAAAAATTGTCCTAAGACAGGGGGATCTGTATATATGCCAAACACTCATTAAGTGGTCTGCAGATGTTCAACCTCTGAGCTAACAGATTAGCTGAAAGCTACACGCCTAAATTCCATTCTGTCCCTTCAGAAAGGCATTCAGAGGCCAAAGATGTGTCAACACACCCTAACACCTCCATATCTAATGAGACATTACCCTACAGAATAGTGCTGCCTAAGAGAAATATAATGCAAGCCACATATGCAATTATATATTTTCTATATTAAAAAAGTAAAAAGGGGTGAAATTAATTTTAATAATGTTTTAAGTAATGTTTTATTTAAACAAATGCTTATTTATTTAAGCCAACTAAATTCAATATAAGGATCATTAATGAGATATTTTACATTCTTTTTTTCCGCATTAAGCCTTTTAATTTCTGTGTATGTTTCACACTTGGGGCACACCTGAGTTCACACTAGGCACACTGCAAGCACTCAATAGCCACATGTGGCTAGTGGTTGCTGTATTAGACAGTGCAGGTCTAGAATCTCTATTCCCTTAAAAGTGTGATTGCAGCTACTGTTTAAGTCCTTAAATAAAGATCACGTCATGGAGGCTTCTTAGGGGAAAAAATGTATCTCCTGACAAAATAGGATGTTTCTTCTCATGAAACAAGAGCTTTAAAATGCTTATACTTTCTTTTTCTTGCGATATTTTGGTTCAAATAATAGAGCCTGGGTTTCTTGATAGAACTACCTCTATCCCTTTAACACCTTTTTTTTTCCCTCCCGGTTTGGGGGCTTGTTTTTTAAGCATTCTGTAGTTATTTTCTATTGTTATTTGTGCTCTTATACTGTTAGCCTCAAATATATTTTGGCTTAGGACCAAATGAATAATCATATTTGGTGTGGCTGCGGTGTCAATCTTAAGCTGTATAAATTCTAAACTTCTAGCCTCACCTGTGTTTGTCATTGGCCAGGAGGACTTCAGAATCCCTTAAACATGGGAGCACTTACAAGAAGCTATTCTGAGGACGATTAACATACACAGATGCAAGGATACAAATAAAGAATAAAAATAAGGTTAACAGCTAAATATGACCAAATGTTACAAGTTGTAACATTTGAACATATTGTACATCAGAAAAATAGATTCCTTTCATTCCTTCTTTTAACTGTTTACTGAATATCCAATACAGTCAGTTAACTTCTCTCTCCTCTTTTCCACAGTTTCTTCAGATTGTCCTGAAAAATTTTAGTTTATATGTTTCTTTGTGTACATATATTATTATTTTAAATATTTTCCTGTCATATGTTTAATTATCTAAAACCAAATAACTACATTTCTTACACCCCCACAAATGCCTTTAAAATCTAAATATATCAAATGTCTTAATGTAATGTTTTAAACACCGGGTCACAGTACATATACGACTTCCTATTGCAGAGGTTGGCAAATTTGTTCTGAAAATATTTTAGGCTTCATGGGCTAAATGGTCTCTGTCACAACTACTCAACTCTGGTGATGTATCTTGAAAGCAGCCATAGACAATACGTAAACGAATTAGAGCAGCTGTGTTCCAATCAAATTTATTTACAAAAATGGGCAGCAGGTCAGATTTGGCCCTCAGGCCATACAGTTTGCTAACCTCTGTCCTGCTGGAAGGAGTGTAAAGTTTAGATCAGGGTCATGGCAAGAAGACATTAGAAGTGAAATGATCAATCCTTATATTCCAACACTCCTAAACAGTTAGACCAAGGTCTCTTGTAAGGTACTTGAAACCACATCCTAAGCTGACCCACGTTCATCTTAGAATGGCAGTTTTACCTTTAAAGCAGAGTCTAAAATCGAGATGTGTAAGCTGTAGACGTGGATTGTATTAGGAGAATAATGCAAATAACTGGTAAACATGATGCCCACATCCTCTCACTGTATTTTACAAGACCAAAGTCCTATGAACTTTTACTTAACTTCTATTCTATTCTTTTACAAAAGAATATGACACTTTCAAATGAGTCAACTTAAAGTACTCTTCTACAGTATCTGCTGTAGCTTGGAGGTTGGAACTTGTCAGAGTCAGACCTTGCAGACAATTTAAAGAGTTAAGAGTCAGTTCCCTGCCAAAATGTGAAATCAATTTACATAACACATATTCCCACAACCCCCACATGGAGGAACTAATTTTTTAACAGACCATTTCATGAATAACAGAGGCTTTGTGCCACCAAATAAAAACATTTGGAGATCGTCAAAACATCTGTTCTGAGATGTTACTGTCAAACTCCATTCTCGGAGAGGGAGGAAACTGCATTGTCTTTCAACAGCTTTGATGATTTCATAAAAATGTCTCCATCATGAGAGTTGTTCCATCTGTGGGACCCTGAAACTCCCAGGAACTAATTCAACACCACGACATGCTCATCGACTACAGTTTAAATAAATTTAAGGTAATATATAAAAAGCAAAGATTGCTACTATATTATACCACTTTCATGATGTGTTTCTGAAACTGTATTACTTAATTAGTATGTTGACAAGAAATAATGTCATCCCGAAAATATCCATTTTTGTGTGTGTCTCAAAATAATCCCAGTGATTTACCTCAAAATGGATGACACATTAAGCATAGCTAAGAAGCCGGAAGTCCTCCCTGAGGCACCTGTTTCCAGCACCTGTACAATGCTGAAAGGGCTATACTACACTCTCTCCTTTATCTAGAGGGAAAGAGTCACTTGTCAGAAATGAAAAATGGAAACAAATTTCGCTAATTAAGAAGAGAGAGCAACAATGCTGAAACACACAGAAATAACAGGGAGAGTTGGAGGTGGTCAAATTCAGGTCTGTCATGTTTGCTATTGACTGGGAAGTTATAGTTGATGGTCAGTGGGCAATAAGTTCCATGCCACTGGTGAAGATGGGGCTCCCTGTGATTCGTGCTTCCCTGGTCCCCATCATTGCTAGTAATGAGCACCGTCTGTGGTAAATCTTCTTTTACAGCTATGGTTTTATTATTTGCCATCCCTTTAGCACAGTGGTCGACTTCATGTGTGTAAATAAAAAGAAATGGAATGAGAGCTGAGGCCTCTCATATCCATCTGTGGGCTCATAACTCAAGTGAACAACAACATTCCATGGGTTTTTCCCTCATCGCTCGGAGCAGAAAAACACTGCATAAACTAGAATAGAACAGAAAGCAACAGCAACAAAAATGGCACCAGAACACCACAGCAACCTAAGAATGGCTAAAATGAGCAAAAATGGTTAAGAACAAGGAACCCCAGAATGTTGAAAATGCCACAACCATGTCTGTGTTATTCAGTGTGGTATCGCCAGCATTGTACCAAATATGTCATAAAGTAGCTGCTTATTAAATAGTGAACGAATGAATAAAATCTTCTCCCACCTCTTTCAGAGACAGGCAACCAACGTTAAGTTAAACAGTTTCTAGTCGGTTGTGTAAAGGAAATACATTTTATATGTAGGCAGGCTGGAGTTTCTATAGGATTGAAACGTAAAAGTAGGATTGCCAAGTAAAGATAGGCATCTTGTTATTTTGAACTGCACCAACCAATATACTGTCTTTTAAAAAGCTTATGTAAATGTTCACTTCCACCAACAATGTATGAAACCTCATTTACCTAAACCCTTTACCAATACTTAGCTTCCCTTTTCTTGAGTAATGTGAAGAGTTTTAAAGGTTACTTAATATATGTAATTGCCAAAAAATTCAAATAGTACCGGGGGTATAGGGTGAAAAGTAAGCCTCCTTCCCAATCTTACCCTCAGATCTCCTTGCAGAGGCAGCGCTATCATTCTCTTGCACATCTGTCCAGAGATGGTATCTGATACAGTATATCTGCACACATAATGCCACTCTTTTCAAAACAAATGGTAGCATTCCGTACAGTTCCTTCATCGTTCCATAAAAATCTGTCTCATCCTTTTAAAGAGCTATTCCACCCCGTGCAAATACTGTAATTAACCAGTCCCCTATTGATGGGCATTCAGATTTATTCCAATCTTTCATAGCCACAGTGATGCTGAAGTTAATACCCTTGTACAAAGGGCTTTGCATACTTAATGCAAGTACATTGGTGGAAAAATGCCTAGATGGGGCATTGCTGGGCCAAAGGGTAAGTGCATTTTTATTTTTGATAGATATTGCCAAACTAACCTTCGCAGAGTTTGTGCCCACTTATATTCCCACCACCAATGTATTTCCTCATACCCTTCCTAACAGTTTATTGCCAAACTTTTTTATTTTCATTGCCAATCTGATAAGTGAAAAATAGTATCTCATTGAGATTTTAGTTGCATTTTTCTTACTATAAAGGTGGATTCAATTATTTTTATGATAGTTAAGCAATTTATATTTCATATTCTATAAATTTTCTTATTACCAATTTTTGAAATTTCTACTAATCTTAAGCGTAATTAAAAAAATAAAACACAAATTTGAAATACTACAACATGGCATTTCCTATTCTAAAATCTGACTCCCTACATCACTTCTAGTTAGTTCCTAAAAGCATGATTTTTTTTTTGTGGGGAGCAGGGGAGAGTGAAAGTGGAATTGGGGGAAAAACGGTAAAGAACAAATCTCTGGAGAAAGGCTCAAGACATATAACCACAGAGATTAGGAATTAAAGCCAAAGAAGAGAAAGAAATCATCAACCAAAAAATGATGAATTTCATCATAAGTATCTGTGGGTATTTCTATTTATTTCTCCATCTGAGAGTATATAAAACAAGTGGTCAGACCATTACTTTCAACTCTGAAACTCCCATCCTTGAACTTAAAGACTTGATTCAAAACTGAATCACTCTGGGACACATGTTCTAAGCTATTTCACACCATGCAATTGGTTTCTCTATTTTTTGAAAATGGGAAAATTGCATTTTTCATTGCATCTAATTGGTCAGTTACTTCTTCAGAATTATCAGAAGTTTTCTGGGACACAATTATCATAAACATGATGGAACCTAAAAAGGTCTTAAGTTTGAACATGGTTGCTTACAGGTTATGGTGGGAGTTTCGGATTCATCTTCATCTTTCTTCTCCTATACTCATTTTTCCTTCTCCTTGAAATCTCTTTGTCCTCGGCACTCACTGCTACTATTCTGGTTTTGATCCTCATCACTTCATAATGGTATTGCTGCTTCAGATTTTAAGCCCATCCCCATCTCTACCCTCTATCATCACTTTACTCATTTTAAAACACAACGTTGAGTGGATTTCATCTCACTCAAAAATCTAAGTGTTCAATACACACCTGTAGAATAAATGAATAAATAAATGAGCATATAATAGCTATTTAATTTCCAACCCAAGCCCAGCTCCTCTGCTTTAGCTTTCCAGTCCCTCCATGATCTGGCTCCACTCAGCTCCTGCAAACGTTTCCCCGCTACCTGTACAATCAATACTCATTCTCTCCCCTTTTGCCTTTGCTCATGCTCTTTTCTCAGTCTGTGCACAACTCTGGATCCTTTTAGTGCCATTGTAAGTTCTGTGCATGACCATCTTCCTTCCCCCACTCTCTCAGCTCTCCTGGGGGACCTCCTCTATCATTTTGGCTTCAAGGACGACCTATAAGCTGACTACACACCAGCCTTCCCTCCAGCCAGATCTCTCCTGAATTCCACATGGTCTACCCAATACCTGGTGCAAATCTCCATCAGCTCACCCACAAAGATCTCAGAATCAACATATGCAAAACTGAACTCATCTTTTTACTTTTTGAATCAAGCAGCCACCCAAATCAGAAACCTGGGTGGTCATCCTTGACTCCTCCCTTTCCCTAATCTCTCACATCCCACTGGTGTCAATTCAACTCCATCCCTTTCCTATACCACTCAACTCCCTTCTGTCTCTACTACTACTGCATATTCCAACCACATCATCTCTTACTTTGGCCAGTATTCCTAGTTGATTGCTTTGCCCTTTGACTTCCTTTCCAGGAAACCATCCTTGACACTACTGCTTAAAATTAAAATCTAATCATATTTTGAAAGAGGATAATTTACAACAGAGGACTACTGATAATGATGTGGGTGGGCTGCAGGGGAACCTGGGGACAATACAGAGAAGATGTCACCACCATAGGCCTGAAGGGAAAAAGGGAGGACTAGTTACTGGAAGGAGACAGTTATGTAAATAAGGTCACCTTAAGAAGGGGAGATGCAGCTGTTCCCAGGTGATCTTTCAAGGGAGGAAGCCAGGAGAATAAGGACCTTGATCTCAGTCTTCCTGCTCATCTCTTGCTGGGGCTCTTTATCCATTGGCTGACTAGAATTCAAATGGCATGAGAGTCTGCTGATGTAGTCCTACAGGCCAGCCTCTGGGGTGGAGCAGGGTGGAGGGAGTAGAGAATGCATTGGGGAATGGGGGGCAACACAGGAGATGTGGCCCCCATCTTCTGATTAAAAAACTTTGGTGGCTCCCCACCTCCTATAAAATTTAACTTCTGAGTGAAACACAGGCCCTCCAAGATGTGACCCTCACTTTCATCATGATAAAATCCATCCAGATCCATCCACAGTGAACTATGCTTCTTCTCATACTAAACTCATGACCTGGAATGCCTTTCCTCTGTTCTCAGGTTTGATCAATCTATTTATCCAAGACCAATTCACTCATCAGTGACTCTATAAAAAAATCTTGTTATCTCAGGTACGTAAGTGACCCCACTCTTTTGTGATCTCATTCTCTATCTCTAGATTTTTTTATCTAAGCATGTATAATATTTTATTTTCCTTATTTGTTTAAATGTCTATCTCTGTAAACTAGTAAACTCTCTAAAGAAAGCAGGGGATGTAGCAGTCATCTTTTTATTTCCAGTGACCAATACTGTACAAGACACATAGCAGGCACTTAATAAATGATGGCTGAATGAGGGAATGAATTTAAGCATCGGCTTAAGACCAGTGTCATCCATGAAACTTTCATTGACAATCGCAGCTCATGATGACCTTCGTTCTTATTTATCAACAGAGCTTAACGTTTAATTATTCCCTATTTCTTTCACCTGCTTTTGTACTGTTCTCTTAGACCACAGGCCCTGGACAGCAGGAATTGTGTCTTCTGCTTCTTTGACAGCACAGTTTGAGTCCATACTAGAAACTTAATAAACGCTTGCTTTGAAGAGTGTTTAGAGCAGGAGAAATATATATTTTTTGGAGTCTCAAAATCAAATACTCATGTGATAAGAAAAGCCTTGTAAATTGGTAAAATTGATAAAAAGACAGAGATGGCAAACTCATAGCTCCAGCACTTGATTTCCAGAGGCAAGAAATCTAGGTTTTTATGTAAGCACGTCCAATTTCTAACGGTTGGCTCAAATAAAAAACCTCATCTAGGGGCCGGCCCGCGGGCGCAGTGGTTAAGTTCGCACGCTCCACTTCAGCGGGCCGGGGTTCGGATCCTGGGTGTGGACTTAAGCACTGCTCACCAAGCCATGCTGTGGCGGCATCCCACATGTAAAGTAGAGGAAGACGGGCACGGATGTTAGCCCAGGGCCAGTCTTCCTCAGCAAAAGGAGGAGGACTGACAACAGAAGTTAGCACACAACTAATCTTCCTCAACAACAAAAAATAAATTAAAAAAAATGTCATCTAACCCAGGGACCACTCTGCCCCTCTAAGAGAGATAAGGGCATGGCTATGGTTTGACCAAAGGTTTATAATGCCACTGATCTTGGTGATGCTACATGTAAGTGGTTGAATATAGGTCAGGAAATGTTCAAGAAATTTAGGTGGGAAGTCTAGGCTCTTGGAGTGCTTCACGCTCCCTTAAACTGAAACAATGGCCTTAAGTAGGAGGCCTTTGTTTACGGATTTTAGCATAAGCCTTATGATCAAGCTCGTTTAAGATCTGTACTGTTGACAGCTGTCTGGACATATCCCGAGCTCCTTCTTCTTTTCTCCAGCCAAATATATTCAATCTAAAAAATGGGAATAAAGGATGGTGGGTCCCGTCTGACTCTGAATGTCAGAATATGTTAAATGCCAGCATTGACAAAGAATTAGAAGACAGAATCACCAACCAAATAACCAACTTCTTAAGAAAGAGACTTGATCGGATGACAAGACAAAATAGAAAAGAAAGAGGAGTCTGAGCCTCTGGGCCAGAGCCATTTCAGGAAGATTCTTTACAGTCAGCCTGCTCTCACTCGAAAGGCGTTCACACACATTATCTCACTCAACAATCCATGGCAGTGGGTGGTGATTATTAGAGACCTTGCCGATAAGGAAACTGAAGCCAGCAGAGACTGAGGAATGTGCCTTTGGTCACAGCGAGTCAGCAGCAAATCCAGGATTGTAACCCATGTGTTCCGACCGCAAGTCCACCTTTATTATGCTGCTTCCCCAAACCACAAGTACCTCCTTCCTTAGGATAAGGTCAACAGGGTGAGAAGCTGGCTATGCCTTGTCTGTTACTGAAAAAATATCCAAAAGTTGGTAGGAAGAAGGGTCATTTACTATGTATATATGCAATGAATTCTCCTTTGATAAGAGTTTGAAGGGCTAGCAAATAGACTGTTTCATTTAATCCCCCATATGACCCTAGCAATTGGTTAAATGCTAAAATATACCTTCATTCAAGTGTAATTTAGGATGACTAAAGCATGGAAGGTACCTGGTGTCATTGATAATTCACCCATTCTGTGGAATCAGAAACCAGCCACCCTTTTTAATGTCTGGCATGGTACCTAGTCACCAGAATGAAGCAGCCGCTATTAAGGATCAAAAACCTACATTAAAAAAAAAACAAAGGTCCTAATATGTACAAAGCAATTTTATTTGAGATAAGATCCTTTTGGAGAAATATAAAATGTCTATTTATCTACATAAAAAATTAAGAACTGCAAAAATGAAACAAAGTTTTATTTGTAGAATTTTAAATCATATATTTCGAAAAATGAAGAGGAAAGCAAAGGTAAACAGAACACGAGAAGAAGGGAACAGAAAATAAGGAGTAAGGGAAATATGGAAACAGACTAAAAAAGAAAATGGGACACAGAAATCTGCAAGGAAAAAAACGCTATGCACAGATAAACACAATTTCAACCCAGACAAAGGAAAGGAAGACCACACCAACGCAGATGGACAAAACATGGATGTACACCACACTGACGGACTTTGAAAGCTATGTTGTTATTTTACAACTCCAGGCAAAAATGAAGGCATACTGTACAGAACCAACATTGAGGTCTAGAAGTTTTCAGTACTATGGTTCTTATGATATATACTTCTCTTCCATGCCTTATGGAAGTTATTTAAAAAGGAAAAAGAGAGCCAAACTGCATGTCCAAAGTGTGGGGAGGGAGAGGAAAACACTCAAGGATTTTAACATTCCACCATTATTTCTCTATTGAAACATGACCCCATTCTTGGCTTCTTATTTGCTCCCTTTTCCAGAGCCCAACAGTAAACTCCCACACACCAGAGGGACCACAGAGGAGAGACAATAATATAAGCAGCTGCTCAAGCTGTGGTTTTCATTAGGAAAAAAAGTGCCTTGATTATAACGGATTTAGTTTTTAACCTTTGAGCCAAGACTGAAGTGATTAAAACTCCACGCAGAGAAACATGAACGGTTTCTTAAAAGTATGATGTAGAACATACTAAGCATTATCAAAGAGGGATGGGGGGGACAGTCCAAATTTTAACATCCACTTTGGCTTACTGCAAGACTTGGATATGGGAAAGCTAGCAAAGACACAAAATGAAAACACACTTTATAGGTCCTAAATTGCATTTCTGTAAAGGTTAGGGATACATTTCACCAAATTCTTGAGCTACAAAAAGCAAGGCAATCAAGTTATAAAAGACATGAAGGAAACCTGAATGCATATTACTAAGTGAAAGAAGCCAATCTGAAAAGGCTACATACTGTATGATTCCAACCAAATGACATTCTGGAAAAGGCAGAATGATGGAGATAGAAAAAAAGGTCAGTGGTTTCCAGGGATTAGTTGAGAGGGAGGGATGAATAGAGTAGAGGATTTTTAGGGCAGTGAAAATACCCTGTATGATATTGTAATGGTGGATACATGTCATTATACATTTATCCAAACCCAGAGAATGCACAACACCCAGAGTGAACCCTAATGTAAACTATGGAGTTTGGGTGATAATGATGTGTCAATGTACGTTCATCAATTGTAATAAATGGATCACACTGGTGGGGGATGTTGATAATGGGGAGGCATGTCTGGGGGCAGGGGTTATATGGGGAAATCTCTGTACCTTCCCCTCAATTTTGCTGTGGACCTAAAACTGCTATAAAAAAATAAAGCAAGGCGACTCCTTAAAGGCTTGCATCTGATACAAGAGCAGAGCCAAGGTATGACACCCCCAGGGCCAGGCACGTTCTGTTCTCATGGCTCAGCACAAGGGTTGTGATTCCTGATTGAACATGTACTCAGTGGTTATCATTTTGCTTCCACATCTTCACACAGTAGTTAAAGACATGAACTTCTGGAGTTGAAATCCTGGCTTTCCTTCCCACTATGCAGCTGTGGTTAAGTCATAACCTTCTACACCTCTATCTGTCTCCTAGTTCTATAATACAAGGGCAATAAAACCAACATCAGTTATTGGGATGATTAAACATATATAAAGGGCTTAACACAATAAGCAGCACATGATAAGGCCTCAATGAACACCCATATCAGAGAGAAGTCAAATGTGACAAAGGTGTATACTTGTCAGGAATGAAAAGCAGTATAATCATGTATTTATATTGATTTTCTTACTGTTTAGGAGAAAGATGTTAGCTCCTTCTTATATTAATCCTGGAAAAACTCCTCTAGAAGATGAGACATCAAAAAGTGCTCTAGGGGCTGGCCCGGTGGCACAGTGGGTAAGTTCACATGCTCCACTTTGGTGGCCTGGGGTTCATGGGTTTGGATCCTGGGCACAGACCTACACACCGCTCATCAAGCCAAGCTGTGGTGGTATCCCACATACAAAACAGGAAGACTGGCACAGATGTTAGCACAGGGCCAATCTTCCTCACCAAAAAAAAAAAAAAAAGAAGTGCTCTAGGAGCCAGCCCTGATGTTCTAAGTGGTCAAAGTTCGGCATGCTCTGCTTTGGCGGCCTGGGTTCGGTTCCCAGGCATGGAACCACGCCACTTGTCAGTTAGCAGCCATGCTGTTGTAGCAGCTCACATAGGAGAACCAGAAGAACTTACAACTAGACACAACTATGTACTGGCACTGTGGTAGGGGGGAAAGAAGACAAAAGGAGGAATATAGGCAACAGATGTTAGCTTAGGGTGAATCTTCCCCTGCAAATAAAAAAAGTACTCTAAATTTGACATAGATAAAGAAGTGGCACAACTAGTAGTTGGGTGGATGGGAAGAAGAGAGGAGAAAGAAATGCAGATGACAAGAATTTGGGGAGGCACACTGCCCCCTGGTTGGAGACTCTGGTTCTGGGAAAGATAACGAATGGGAGATAACAAATGTTATTTTTTCTATGACAAGCTGCCTACTGAACCCTCTGCTTAATGAAGAGCAATTCCAATTAAAATGTGTCATGCTTAAATATAATTTCTCTAATATATTTGTGACCACAATGACTGTGGATAAGAGTCCTATGCTTATTAGGAATCAGTCAAAATTGCAGTGAAAACTGGAAACTGCAGTGAAGTGAAAAGGCCCCTCCTTCTTGTCAAATCTTTTTTTAAATTAAAAAATGGAAAAGCAACAGCCATGCTGCTGCTCTGAACTTGGGGCTCCATTTTTGTTAAAGTGTTTAATGAATGAGCATGCTTTCAAACAGTAAATACATACCTTTGTCCTACACTCCCGAACAGGGAATGGTTTTCCCCTCTACCCCCTCACAAAAGAACTACTCTCTCTTCTTTTGTTTTCTTTAGTCTTTGCTGACAAAACGCCCCTGGCTCTTGCTCCCTTCTTCCAATACTTCATTTTCATCCAAATGCCTCCACTTTTATTCACCACAGATCTAGCTTATTGAGCATTCTCTACTGCCTTTCAGGTTTTGTCCCTATTCCATGTTCAACAGGCTGTGGTGCAAGTGTAGGGCTGTACTCAGTAAAATATTCCATCCAACAAGGGCAGTTATGTAAACAGGGCTGCTTCTGGCAGGAATATCAGATGGCATAAACAAGGCTGGAGAGAAACCGTACTCGGAGAGGAGTGACTGTCAGGGCACAGAGATACATTTCAAATAAAAATACTCTTGTTTCTAATGTAAAGATCAGGCTTTTAATAAATCTAAATCACTGGGAAAAATTTAAAAAGAACAATTAGGACTGAGTCAGCAACTATGATTTCTGAAATTGTACTTAGGGGACTTTTTCATTTTCTGGTTTTAGAATTTTATTTCATTAAAAGTAAAAAACAAAAATATTTAAAGTGCCAGGGATATTAGAAGGCTACCTGAAGAATTTATAACATTCAAAAACCTAGATAGATGCCAAATGGAAATTATGGCTAATGATCTATCAATTAAATAAAACACATAATCATCAGAAAATTGGTAGATTGTACCGATGTTGATGTTTACTGTTGACACAGGGGTTTAACATTGTCTTCATTAATATTTGGTCCATAGGAACAGTGATGAAAATGCAGTATTTTGCCTTGCAAACAAGAATATATACAGAAAATTCACTATACTACGGTGATGAAAGTTCATAACGAAGAAAACAAGGATCATTAAATCAAACAGGTATTGCAGTACCTGAAACTGGACACCAGCTAATACGTCTGAGAAGGAAAGAATGACTAGAAAGTTAGTATTTGTTTTGTTTTGTTTTTACAATTTTACTGTAAAACATACGAACAACGTGTACTCGATTAATAATAAGATTAATTTTTTTGTTATCAGGATTCAATAAGAATTAAAAATAAAGGCCAAATTAATTTTTCCTCCCTATTTTAACTATTAGTCAAAATAATATAAACATTCAAAGAAAAGTTACTACTCTGTTCAAGGTAGTATGTAAAGTGCTAAGGATATTTCTGGTACACAGACATTACTGAGCAGAAAAATACTTAGAAATCTGTTTCTTTCTCTTTTATTTACATACAAGTTTGAATTTTTTCAATGCCCATCCAATTTTTAAGACATGAATGATTTAGGGTAGCATGTTTATTTTGCATGTCCTGTAAATAATTCATAAATCCAAAAAAATTAGATACTTGATAAACTGAACCACTATAGGATATAATAGGATGGAAACTGAATTTATGCTGGCTGTTATGGTTGACACCCTGTAGGTAGAATAGACAATGTCAACAAGTAATAGTTTCTTTCAGCAATTACAGTGAATTTCCACCTAGTGTCCAGATGAAATTTTCCAAGGCTGGGCTGGGATAAGGGTGTGTTGACATTGTTTCATGAGTGTTATTCATACTAGTCATCGAGAGGCAGCTTATTCTTCTACCTTCTGAGTCATTTCAACTTATACAAACATTTTTATGGAATGAATGAAGTTAGTGAGGGTTAGGGAAATAAAAAAATCTTTATATGATAAAGACAACTGGAAAAGACTACTTAGTCTTTGGTGTTGGTAAAACTGGTTCACTATATAGAGAAAAACAAAATCAATCCCTACCTGACACCACCTATGGGCAGCAAAGGGCTTCAGAAGGAGAAACTATAAGGCAAAACCACAAATACATTAAAATTAAGGATTTCTGTTCAATGAAGGATATTATGGGAAAAGTTGATAGAGAGGTGATAGAACAGATGATGCTTGCAAAGCCTAAAACTAAAAAGAGACTGATATCTGAAATAGTCAATGAAATCCTACAAATCACCAAAAAAGACACCATTGCCAATACAATGATGGGCAAACAATAGGAATAGACAATTTACTAAGGAGGCTATCCCTAAAGACTAGCAAGAATGTGAAGAGAAGCTGACTAGTCAAATAAATGCAAATTAAGGGCTATTACTTCACAGCTATTAGACTGCAAAACTGTAAATTCCTGATGTGGGTAAGGAATTCCATTGGACTGTGGTGGGAGTGAGGCTAGGACAGCCATTCCAGAGAGCAACCTGGCACCATTTAGTCAAATTAACTTTACATATTTCTGAGACCCAGCAATTCCATTCCTGTGTACATATCCAAAGAAACGGTCACATAAGAACACAAGGGGAACGCATGAAGATGCTCACTACAGCATGATTTCTGCTGCCTACCTTTGGGAGACCATGTGAACACACAGAAACAAGAATGGATTTAAAAAACATGGTGGATCTTTAAAATATGAGATTTAAAAGACAATACAACTTATGTAAATTAAAAATATATGCACACAAACCATTGTACTTTCATAAAAACACATCCAAAGAAAAAAGGCACAAGAAATAAATTTAAATGGTTGCATATGGGAGGGTGGGAAGGTAATGTACTATCAGGATGAAATAGAATGAAATAAAATCTCCCACCATACTTTTATTTCTAGAGAGAAGCTCGATGACTAGTGTTTTTATCACTTAGGCCTTCTCACACTCTCTTCAAAATTCCATATAGGCCCCCACAGAGATATATTCTGACATAACTACACTTGAGCCTTTGAAGTGAATGGGAAATACCTCCCAACCTAACCAAATGCTTCGGCTCACAAAAAAATCTGTTTCTCCTTTTATCGTTTCCACCAAACTGATGTCCTTCAGAAAACTAGGTTTTTCTCCCCCTCTTCAATTCTATTACCATTCACTTCAGGGGTAGCAAAAATCGAATTATCGCAAGAACATTCCTCCCCTGCATTTAAAAAACCCAGAAAGAATGGCTCTGGAGTTTTAACCCTTCTTGTGTTATAATGCACTCTATACCAATAAACTTTTCAACTGGTTTCAGAAGTTGTGAAGAATTTAACATTGCTCTACATATACCACGGATTCCTAAGCAGATCAAGATGAAATTACTAGCCATATGAAAGTAGGTGAAAACTGACTGGAACAGCTCTCAGCAATGTATCCAAAGGTACATTAAACCGTTATATGTAACTTTGTAAAAAAGACTTATAGTCTCCTTGTGGAAGCAAAATGTTAATATATGACATAAGAAAATAAAGCAACACAAATTCTAAAGGAGTCACATAAGCCAGTGGTTCTCAAACTGGTGTGCATCAAAATTACGTGGAAAGCTTGTTAAAATAGACCGCCAGGGGGGCTGGCCTGGTGGCGAAGTAGTTAAGTTTGTGCGCTCTTCTTTGGCGGCCCAGGGTTCGTGGGTTCAGATCCCGGACGCTGACCTATGCGGTGCTCATCAAGCCATGCTGTGGTGGTGTCCCACAAACAAAAAAGGAAAATTGGCACAGATGTTAGCTCAGGGCCAATCTTCCTCACAAAAAAACCCAGAACAAAACAGACTGCTGAGCCCCACCTCAGCCTCTGATTCAGTAGGCATGAGGTGGGAACTGAGACTCTGTGTTTCTAACAAGTTTCTAGGTGACGCTGCTACTGCCGGGGCCCACTCTGAGAACTCCTTAACAACTCATAATAGAACGGGCATAAACTATTAGAGGAGAGAGAGATCACAATGGCATTGCTGGGACAAAGGAGAAACTGGGGCACTAGAGAGACCATGAAGGTGGGGTGGGCTTTGGGTAATGAGAGAATGTGGAGGTGGAAGAGTGAGGAGAAAAAAATGGAGGTAGTGAGAATACCTGAGCACAGGTAGAGCTGTGGGTGGGGATGACAAGCAGCAGGGACAGCCTGATGGGCTTGGTGACAGATGGTAAGGCAGGCAGGTGGACTCAATCTACTATAATGTTGTGAGTGGAGGACTGATACAAACAAACTGCTGCCCTGGACAGCCTTCCCGTCCACTGGGTATGCACTGTGTCCAGCTGCCACCTTGCACTTATGACTCCTTGGACAGAAAGCTAGGAGACAGCAGTTAAGAGCCCCCACCAATGAAGGCTTTGGCCTGCCTGCCACACTTTCGTAGTGCTTATCACAACTCCCATTAAAAATATGACAAAATGAGTTGTATAAAGTGTGTTTCTTTACACATATGTGAGAGCTGGGGTTATATTTCTAGTATGTTGCCCAGCATACCTCCGCATAATAAATACGTACTGAATGAATGAGTGCCGGCGGGCAGGACTTCAGACCCAAGCTGGTCAGCCGGTCAGAGCACAATGAACTCCTGGCTCCCTCAATCGCTCTTTCAGAACCTAGTGCTAAAGCCTATGCTAAGCCATGTATTTCTCACTCCTCCGCTGGGCAGAGCCAAAGGTGAATCACACAGGGAAGGCGCACAGAACCAAGTCTTACCACTCCAAAAAGGGAGGAAAAAAAGGGAGGGAAGGCATTCGAGTCCCCAGCCACAAAATCCCCAAGGCAGTTGCCTTCACATGGCAACCTAGACTGAGAATGCATTCACTCTTCCTATCCTAAAGTAGGCAGTCAGTCCTGTGATGTCTGGAAAGGAGGAGGGGAAACAGCGATGCCTGTCCCATCTCTGGGTAGAACATGGTCCCTCCTATTGACCATCTGATAGGAAGCTGTGAGGACTACATGGAAAAAGCCCAGGAAAAGCGTTTAGGGCAGTTCTTAGCACTTAGTGCTTCATACATGCAAACTACTGCTTCTAAGCGCTGAATGTTCATGCCTCATACATGTGCCCTGGAAGTCTGCTTGAGGCCTTCCCGGGAAGACGGGCACAAAGGAGAAAGAGTATGAGTGACCAACACGGTGGTCTAGGACATAGATTGAAATGACAATGACAGAAATAGACACAGCAGGAGGAGGATCCAGCGAAGAGGGTGAAAAAAAAATTTTTTTTCTTTAGATAATTTGAGGTTGAGATGATAATAAAATAAGAAAGTGGAAAGTGGAAGTGTATTCAACAGGCAGCTGAACTTTGGAATGAGAGAAGTCAAGGTCAAAGAGTCAAACCTAGGGGAGTGACAGTGGAAGCTGTGAGGATTAGGTTTTCTGTGGAGATGGAGAGAGAGAGACATTAAGAGAGGAGAGAAGAATAAAATAGGCACTGAGTCTTAAGGTCAACATAGGAGGGATGAACCAAAGAAGACAAAGAAGGAATCAAGAAGACAGAGGGAAGCCAGGAGAGTGCACCAACAGGGAGAGAGGTAAGAAGAGTTTCAAGGACAAGTTCCCACTAGTGTCTGGTGTTACAGAATGTCAAGGAGCAGAAATGGACAACCACGACTCTGACTATTAGAAGTCATTATGACTTCAAGAGCCAAGTTCCAAGGGAGGAGTGACAGCTGAGAAGACCAAGGCCTCCACAGGCACTGCTGGGATCCAGTTCTCCAATAAAGTTCTCCACAGAGTTTCAAGGGTTCTTGAGTAACTTACTTCTCGAGAGCTAGGTATACAAACTCCAATAAAGTGAAAACCTAGCCTACTCTTTTTCATTCAAAAGAGACCCAAATACTGCAAGTCTGTGTGATTTCCTGTGACGAGGCGGCTGGCTCATGGCAATAGATCTCATCCTCTGCACGTTAGTTGTTCCAGATACTCTTCCTGAGCTGACAAGGATGCTTAACCTGTGTTTTGTTTTTTTTTTGGAAACTCTCTCTAGGTGCTCATCACTGGTGTAAATAATGGGGGTGGGGGAGCAGCTGTGACTAGTTTGGAGAAAAGACTCAGATCTCTATCTGGTGTACAACCTGTAGAGAGAAGAATGAAGTCTATTTCTGTTCCACCTAAGCATGAAAGCCATAACCACACAGACCAACCCCTGCAGTACTCGGGAGGATGATTCAGGGCAGGATTCATCAGGGATGCTAAGGACCATATTGTGCACTGAGCAATTAAGAACATTGTGAAATTACTGTCAGAAAGAAGCAGGTGTCTGGAGAGAGGGAGAAAAAGCAAAAACCCACACAAACTGTAACTGAGCCAAATACCTCAATTCCCAACTTAATTTAGCCACTTCCCCATCAGAAAAATCTATAGGAGAAGAGAGAGCTTTATAGAAGGCTCAGTCAATCAGACCCGGAGGGGTGCAAATTTCCAAGGTGGTTCTGATGAGTGATGAGAAAGTCCAGTGGTATATTGAGACTCCGCTGGGAACATCTTTGAGATGGATGACACTGTAAGATGTCAGAATTGTTATTTTTGTGGAAATAAAATCTGCTGCCAAGTTTTTATTTACCAAAACTTCTCACCCTAAAAGAAAAATAAATAGAAAAGTGCAAATACTCTATAACAGTTACATATTGGGAGGAGGATGGAAAAAGGAAAGCAAGGATAGTCTTGATACTTTTCAAGCCCAATTAACATATGCAGAAGAAAGCTCCAACTTTCTGTGGCAGAAGACAGTTTCCTGAGTTGGGTTCCACTTGGGAAAAGGGAGACCAAGGAGGTAGGAGATGGTAAAAGGGGGAGTCTTTTTCAAGGGTACAGGCTGTCCTGACGTGGCATAACCTATTACTCATATTTTTGCTGGTTTTTTGGTCTCTTCTCAATGTAACTGACAAAAACTAAGGATATCCCAATCTTGTCTTCTCCCCTTATAACACCTCTCTTGAGATATACAGGGAAATATGACCTCCATTAGATTATCACTTCTCTGCCCTATCTCAGTGAAAATCCTATAATTCTGTTTCCCTCTTCTCAGTAGAAGTGGGAAACAGTTTTGGGTAGGAGATGTGTGGGAACGATCAGGAGAGTTGACAGAAATATCAGAGACACCTGAAACAGAAGGGGGTGGCTGATATCAGGCTGTGTTTGCCAGCTAATGCCCACTCAGACTTGGGAGCTTTTAGGAACTCTCTTTCCGCCCACTCCTTCCTTTCTCCTCAAATATAGCCACCTTCCCCCACTGCCAATTTTCAAATCGGCACAATGATTAATGACCCAGGCAAGAACTTAATTTCCTGTCCAGTAGTATGAGGCTGATTTCCAATAAAAGAACTCACTCAAGACAACTATTTCCTCTCCACAGCTTCTAATCTTTTATTCAATTGTGGGCATTCTTCCCTCTCAGTGTGAAAGCAGAATCAATTTTGAACTTCCATTTGTTGAATATTCCAAAGAATCACAGACTGTGAAAGCTGGAAGGGACCTTAAAGGCAATGTAATTCGACCTCCTCCTTTCTTGCAATTCAAGCAGGACTTAAGATGAAGGCTTTGCCTCACATGGTTCTCTGTGCACATGGTCAAGCGGCAATGAAGTTGCTAAGAGGGAATTACTATCATTAAAGCACACAGCTTGCGTCCTCCTGGTCTCGTTATGGACGTACCTTTAATGAAACAGTCTGTTTTAAATTGGGAACTAATCATCATGAGAGAATATTTCTGCAATTATGGGCTCAGGCAAAACAAACAAAACAAGTGTCAGTGAAACCCCTCAGATACCGCAACACAAGTATCTCGTTCAGTTACCTCAGGACTCCTTCAATACCCATTGCAGATGTAACGAGTTGTCCCGGTTTGAACTATACATATCCACCTCTTGTCTTCATTTCTCAGAAATGTTTGATAGATAACTCCATTGCTTTCTGTGAAATTAATTCTGAAAAGCAGAAGTTCCTAAACAAGATGCTAATGACTGCATAATATAGTACCTTCTTTAGATGCATGATTTCCCACAGACAATCCTAATTACAATTCAGGAAATGCTTTCTGGATTGATGCCTAAATTATCAGAAATTCACAAGTGAGGGTATGCAAATGGCAAAGGAATGGGTTGGGCTGATGGTGGGCTAAGGGACAGCAGAGTGACCGCGGGAGCAACAGAGCATGTTGTAAGCAGTGAACATTGACAGTGGAGAAAGAATAATGGACAAGAAGTTAAAAGACCCCAGTGCATATCCAGCTCTACTTATTAGTTATGTGCCCTTCCCCACATATTTTATTCTTTCTGAGGCTCAGTTTCCTTACCTGCAAACAAGCAATGATTAAGGCCTGCTGGAATGTTGTGAAAATTGTATTAAATAGTATATATGAAAGCACCAATCACAGCACCCAGCAAATACTGGTGTTCTATAAATACTTGGTGAATTTGAATATCTTAATCCCCTCATGTTATGCTTCCTTCTTAGTTGAAACATCTTGATTGGCATAAAAAATGCAAATGTAGGGCTTTATAGCATTTCATTATTAAAGTTAGCATGTTAGCCTCAAAGTGGTAACTCAGGAGAATTCTACAGCCTGTGTGCTAACACTCTACATTCGTCATAGGAAAGTGGGACAACTTCGCTTTCATGACCTTTGAGGCCTAGACGGTCTAAGGTAAAAAGTCACATTTTCAAAACTAAAGTCTTCACCACACTTAATAGGATAATGAGTGGGGATCTGAACCGTCAAAATGGCAAAGAGCTAGAGAGCCAGAAGATATTTCCAAGAGCTATAGAATGTCTTAGTGGGACGTTATTTTCTGTTGAAAACTCAATTTGTGCTCCAAGCTTTCTCAGCCTAAAATTAGTGGGTGGTTTGCTCAGTCATCACCCAGAGAACTCAGCCTGTCTGCCACTCGTAATTTGGACAGCACTTTTACCCTAGCTGGCTCTCTCAGAGACAGTATTTTGAACCTCCTTGGTTGAATGCAAAACACATTAGCTAACTAACCAAACAAACTGGAAGGAGGCGTAATGCAAGACCCAAACCTGGCGGGCTCAATGACTGTGAAAATACTCCTAAATGCTACGGGCAGTGGGGAGGGTGACCCAGAGAGGGAAGGAGGTGGTTTCTTTAAAGTTTCAATCCTTATTTGTCCACAAATACAGTCACTAAAATGCAGAACTAGAAAGGAATGGACTACAAACCTAAATTCCTCTAACTTGAAATACCCACAACCCCAGAGGGATCAAGTAAGGCATATAATCTGGTGACATTTTTTTTTTTTTAGATATTTTTATTATTTATTTATTTATTTATTTTTGTGAGGAAGACCAGCCCTGAGCTAATATCCATTGCTACTCCTCTTTTTGCTGAGGAAGACTGGCCCTGGGCTAACATCCGTGCCCATCTTCCTCTAATTTATATGGGACGCCGCCACAGCACGGCTGACACGCAGTGCGTCGGCGGGAGCCCGGGATCCGAACCTGCGAACCCTGGGCTGCCAAGCGCAGACTAAACCGCTGCACCACCTGGCGGCCCCTCTGGTGACATTTTTTATTTCTCCTATCCTGAATTCAGGTAGGAGTTCTGTAAATATTCATTCACATATTCCTTCATATTCTCTCTCTCTTCCCTTCTTCCTCCTCTAGAAATAAGTTGTTTTGAGGCGGGGGAGCGGGAGGGAGTGAAAAGGCTCAATTTAAGGTGAGAAGACCTAGGTTCAACCCAGCCACTTAACAGCCATCAATTTGGCATGGAACCTAATGTTGCCAGTCTCAGTTTCCTCATCTGTAAAACGGAAAAGAACCGTGAAATGCTGATTTCCATGTGTGAGTGTATGCATGTTGCTCTTCAAAGGCAATGTAAACTGCAAAACAAAACAAGGAAATTATGGTGCTTAAACACCTCCAAGGCAAGAGCAAAGCTCCTGCACTAGGATAAGTCAGTACCAAAGGCCTCTGGTTCATTAAGGCTCTCAAAATTTTGGATATTTTGGGCACTTTACATTTAAGGTCTAGATGATCAGACTAAAATCTGAACCTCACACACAGGTCATCTTTTATAGACCTGCAGCATTCCAGAGCTTTCCTGGAGGCGGCCACGGCACAGGCAAAGGCAGCTTACTGGGTGTGATGGTTAATTTTCTGTCAAGTTGACTCAGCCACAGTTCCCAGATATTTGGTCAAACAATATTCTAGATATTTCTGTGGAGGTATTTTTTGGGAATGGAATTAACACTTAAATCAGCAGACTTTGAGTAAAGCAGATTGCCCTCCATAATGTGGGTGGGCCTCATCCAATCAGCTGAAGGCCTTAAAAAAAGACTGAGGTTCCCTGAAGAAGGGGAGATTCTGCCAACAGACTGCCTTTGGACTTGAACTGCAACTCTTCCCTGTATCGTCAGTCTGCTGGCCTATTCTGCAGGTTTTGAATGTGCCAGCCTCCACAAATGCATGAGCCAATTACTTAAAATCAATCAACCAACCAACCAATCTCTCTCTCTCTCTCTATGTATGTATACACACACACTCCCTATTGCTGTTTCTCTGGAGAAGCCTAATACACTGGGTTTTACCCTTCTTAATTTTCTTTTATGCTAAACCATGAAAATTTATTTCACATTGTTCTTTGCTTCTATTCCAATTGCTGATGTGAATGCTAGTCCTGTGGCCCATGATGAATGGCTGAAGAAGCACACCTACTATGATTCCTGCATACCTACTATGTGAAAACATTGTTCTAGTCGTGCAGGGAGATCTCTGAGGGTAGAAACAACATTTCTATTTCATACTTCAAATGAAAAGAACTCTATTTCATATAATAGCTTCTCTGCAGACCTCTAAGAAAAACTTCTAAAATAAAAAAGTCCTTGAGGAGCTATCTTTTGGGGCAAATAAAAGTAATGAAATATCTATAGCCTAAGTTAGTATTTTCTAAGTTACACAACTGTAGCTTAGGCAAAACAGGCAGAAGAATCCCTGTGGAATGAAATTTTCTTTACAGAAGACGATGGGCTTGGGCTGGGCCTATGGGAAGGGTTGCTGCCTGGACCAGCCATCCACATCTTCAGCATCCACCTCGTACAGACTGCATCTCTTAAACTGCTCTCTCTTGAGCCCAGTCTACCGTAAGTCTCCACTGGACAATTCCTCCAGGATGCCACACAGGCATTTAACATATACAAATCTCATCACATAGTATTTCTCTCTAAATCTGATCTTTACCCCTGTTTCTTAACTTCCCAAATGAAAGTCGCAATCCATAAAGTAATACAAATCAGGAAACTGGAAGTCATCTTCATCATCACCACATGGCTCCACATCCACTCCATCCTACAGTATTATTAGTTGTTCCATCTGAATATTTCTTGAAGCTGTTCCCTCTACTCCATCCCTGCTACCTAAGCCCTCACTCTTGACAATTTCCATCTCTGCACTGGACTTCAGTCTGTCTCTGAACTCCATCCATCCATCCATCCACCACACTGGTGCTGGGGTGACTGCTCTAAAATGCAACCTAACCCTATAATCATGGCCCTGGCTAAAATCCTTCACCAACCTCTCGAAGATATCTCAATACAATTCAAAATCCTTGGCAAAAATGACAATATCCTTCAAAATGTAACAGGTCCCCTCCTCTCCAGTGTCACTTCTGCCAGGTCCTCAAAGAGCCTGTGGTTTCTCCTCCACACTGACCTACGTTCTGAGTTCTGTGGAACACCCCTTTCCTTCTCAGTTTAGCAAATTGCTGTGCTAGGCCCTGGGGCGAGAATGGTGAGTAATGTAGACAGTCTTGGCCTCTCAGAGGTTCTAGTCCTGTGGGGAGGGTGGATGGGGTGTCAGTTACTAAGCCATCACTCAAAGAAATATGCAATTACAACTGGGATAAATGCTGTAAAGAAAAAGAGCTATGAATCAGGGGGATCTGACCTTGTCTCAGTGGCCCAGGAAAGGGCTTTCAGAGGAAGTCATTCTGATGTGAGACCTGAAAAATGAGCAGAGGTCAGGCTGCAGGAATTGAGAAGACTGAGGTGACTGGGGTTCAGAAGAGCAAAGGGAAGAAAACCAGCACAAGACAAAGTTCCGAATAGGCAGGAGCTTGTCATACGGAGCCTTGTAGGCAGTGATAAGAATTTCCCCCAGGTATCCTTTTTTTTTTTTTTTAAGTTATTTATTTATTTTTTGTGGGGAAGACCAGCCCTGAGCCAACATCTGTTACCAATCCTCCCCTTTTTGCTGAGGAAGACTGGCCCTGGGCTAACATCCGTGCCCACCTTCCTCTACTTTATATGGGACGCCGCCACGGCATGGCTGACAAGCAGTGCGTCGGTGGGCGCCCGGGATCTGAACCCGCAAACCCCGGGCTACCAGCGCGAACTAAACCGCTGCGCCACCGGGCAGCCCCTCCCCCAGGTATCCTTGAACCTCTTTGTACTGCTTTTCTTTTAAATTTTTAAATATGTCGTAAAAGTACAGCATATTTATCGTAACAACTCAACAATAGAGAGGAGAATAAATAACAGCAGAAAACACATAGTACTAACTAGGTGCTACACACCTTCTAAGCGCTTTCATGCTATCATTACCCCTATCAAGGGACAAACAGGTTAAGTGTAACCTGCCCAAGGCTATACAGCTAGCAAGTGAGCGCTGGATGTGGACCCAAGCAGTCTAGTCTTGTAGTTCGGCTCTTAGCCACCATGCTAAGGCCACCAATCAGCCCTGCCTCCAATCTCACCCCCTTAAGGACTGATATAAAGTGTTTTACATATCCTTATATAGGTTTCTCTGTGCTTAATTACATAAAATTAACTAGACAAAAGAGAATTGGCATATATTGGACTTTTTTTCCTACAAAAGGGAAATTTTGATATTTATCTTCAGAGTAATGGGAGCCACTTGAGTTTGTCTCTTTAACATGGCAGTAAGGCAGTCAGATTTGTGTTTTAAAAAGATCCTCACACTCTGGTTCCCAAATGGAGAATGCGGTGGGGTGGGGCAGGGAGAGGTGGAGGCAAGAAGCAACGCGTTAGGAGCCTACTGCAATCCTCTGGGCATACAGCTGTATGTTGTAGGGTTCCTACTTTTTAAGGCTGAATATTTCATTTATATGTATCTCCGAATATTTCATTTATATATATCTCTCACATTTTCTTCATCCATTCATCAGTCGATGAACATTTAGGTTGTTTCCATATCATGCCTATTGTGAATAAAACTGCAATGAACACTGTTGTGCGAGTGTCTCTTCGAGATCCTGATTTCAATTCTTTTGGATAAATATCCAGAAATGAGATTGCTGGATCATATGGTAGTTCTATTTTTAATTTTTTGAGGAACTTCCATACTTCCCTCGTGGCTCCACCATTTTGCATTCCCACCAACAGTGTACAAGGGTTCCAACTTCTCCACATCCTCTCCAACACTTGTTGTCTACTGTTTTTTTGATAATGCCATCCTGACAGGTGTAAGGTGATTTCTCATTGTGGTTTTGATTTGCATTTCTCTGATGATGAGTGACACTGAATATCTTTTCAGATACCTGTAGGACATTTGTATGGTTTCTTTGGAGAAATGCCGACTCAAGTCTTTAGTCTATTTTTAATCGAGTTTTCTGCTATTGAGGTATAAGAGTTCCTTATATAGTCCGGAAATTAACCCCTTATCTGATATATGGTTTGCAGTATTTTCTCCCATTCTGTAGGTTGCCTTCTCACTCTGTTGATGGTTTCCTTTACAAAAGCTTTTTAATTTGATGTAGTCCCAAATGTCTATTATTACCTTTGTTGTCTGTGCTCTTGGTGTCATATCCATGAAATCCATAAGACCAATGTCCAGAAGTTTTCCCTCCACGTTTTTTTCTAGCAGTTTTACAATTTCAGGTCTTATGTTTAAGTCTTTAATCCATTCCAAGTTGAGTTTTGTGTATAGTGTAATATAAGGGTGCAATTTCATTCTTTTGCATGGGGATATCTAGCTTTCCCAGCACAATCTATTGAAGAGACTATCCTTTCCCCATGGTATATTCCTGGCACCCTTGTCAAAGATCAACTGATTGTATATTTGTGTGCATTTATTTCCAGGCTCTCCATTCTCTTCCACTGGTCTATATGGCTGTCTTTATGCCAGTACCATATTGTTTTAATTACTGTAGCTTTGTAATATATTTTGAAATCAGGATATGTGATGCCTCTAGCTTTGTTCTTCCTTCTCAGGATTGATTTGGCTTTTCACTGTCCTTTGTGGTTCCATATGAATTTTTTCAGAATTTTTCACAGGAGCATTTTAAACCAAGCTAGTTAAAACCACAGCAAACTTGTATTTCATATAATGAATCTCGTGTGTTCCAGATTACTATATATTTTAGTAGAACATATTACTATTTGCCTAACACGTATTTACATCATCTTCATAGGAAACAGTGATTTCCATCTTTAGCACTGTCTAGACCCACCTTAGCAGTTAGAATGCACATCCAAGTGTCAGCAAGCCACCCATTCCCTGGCAGCCTGCTGAGGGCAGCAGCCCAGGATATTCACAGGCACCTCCCACTCCCAGCTCTTCTGCCCAATGCCTGAATACAGAGGGCTGCTGCCTAGTTTCCTTCCATCCCAAGCACTGGAGCAGGGGGCGTTTCTCCAATCTCCTCCTGGGCACACTGGCAGTCTCTGGATCATTTCCTGCCCTGTTTCTGCCAAAGCTCAGATCTCCAGGGGCCTGTGTGCATCCTGTTCTGGTCTTCTCACATCCTACCCTGGAGGAAGACTTGGAAATGCACAGCTTGGTAACTGGTATTAATATCACCTCTGCATTGTATTCACACAACTGTGCTGCCTCCTCCATCCCACCTCCAGACCTCATCTGTCAGACTGTTTCTGTTGGATTTGATCTCTTTTTGGACCCAGACATCCAAGTGGACATAGACTGAATAGGCTACATTCCTGTTGAAACCTGGTCTTGCAACTGCTGGCTTCTTCACAGAAATTATCAATAATTACATCTAATCATGCTAAATGGGAAAAAAAGTAACTACTCACTGTGTTGAGTAAACAGCATTTTACTATATCTAGAAATGCCTGGTTAGTTGAATAATTTTTTTGAAATTAGATTATATGGGTAAAAAATTAAACATAAGCATTTCTGATATAAAAACCATTTTCAAAATAAAACACTACCAAATGATAAAACACATGCATATACTTACATAAATTTATAATAATGAAGTGACAAGTCAGAGAGCTGGTGAACAGTCTATAATAAAATAGTCTATGGTCTATAAGCAAACCACATAAGTAAAATGTACAAGCAAATCAAATACTTCCATAGAGGACAATTAACTCTTGATTATCTAGAGACAGATTAATTACAAAGTCATGGCATTTGTCAAAAGGTTAAACTGATTACAAATTAGTGAAATGTCTGTGTACTAGAAAGACCATTGTTAGGAATCCAATATTAGTACCTAGCATGAAAAGTCTTTCCCAGCAATCATATTCACTGAATTAAATTGTTGAAATCTAAACCAATACTAAAATTTGACAAAAATTTTTAATTGATAATTAGAAATGTCATTAAATAATAAACTAGGAAAACAAAATTATAGGAAAAATGATAAAAGATAAATTAATTCCATTTTAATCTATGCTGAGTTCTTCAAGTAGATTAAAAAATAGGAAAACCTTAAAAAGTCTTCTCACTACAACCTGGATAAGGCAACGTTAATTTGGTTAAACTGTCAATGAGCACAGGAAATGGCAGTTTCTGGTTAAATTTGCTCAAAAAAGCAAATACTTATTTGACTCTCAGGATGAAAAGTAACTGATGATTCGCATTGCCAATTTGATAAAAATGACACGGGGCAACTTGACCTGGGTCTCAGAATCAGGGGATGATGGCATCATTGACCTAGGTAGTCAGAGGAAGGGTCCAGCCAGACAAAAGCAGATCACTTGTGGTCCAGCGGTTAATCATCTCAATGGTCTAAACACTGGATGTGGTTTCCACTAACATTACATTAAGCCTACTTAATAATATACTCTGGGCTAGTTTTATTTTAACCCTGACTTGGGTTAAAGTCTGGGAGTCCCCACATAAATTGCCATGTTTATCAAAAGTTGACAAGAATATCAACATCAACATACTGCTTAATTTAAACATAACCGAAAAAGAAGCAAAGTCAAGCAAGCATAGAATTTTAAATGTAAGAATTAGATACAAACATTTAGGGGGTACCCTCACACAAAATAAAATTATTGACCTTAACTGGCTTAGATCTACCAATACAAACTCCCAATACAATTGGACCATCCTTTTATGACAATTTCTTCAAGTATTCTGCAAACGTTTCACCAATATAAAGCAAATCCTCTTTAAAGTGATAGATATCGTTAGAGGTAACTTACTATATGAAAAATGTGTCCAAGCCCTGGTTGATGGTTCTTTTGTTTCAGACCATATATAAAAATAAAATTCTAATACAACCAAAGGATTTGGGCTCTCCTTTGGGGACAGGAGAACAAATGGTTTATTGTTCTGCTTATTTTTTTAATGCATTGTTATGAGATTCAGAAAATTAATTAACTTATTACTCCTGGTTGTGTTTCAGACACTGAAAAATGAAAGAACATGGAATCATTCGATTTTGGAGCATTTAACAGCGTCTGATTCAAGACCGCTTAATAAGGTTCCCAAGACACAATTTAACATTAGAAGAACGTTTATAAAGCAGAGTTGAAGGGCAGGGTAGAAAAAGCCATGCAGAAGGCAGCAAATCTGAAAAGAACTTCCCACAAAAGAGAAGGAGGTCGTAACCAGGGTTAAAAAGAAGGGAGGAGACACGCTGTCGGCACTATCTCAGTTCAAGTCAATCTTCAGTCTTGTCTTTGTTCACACTCCATTTCTGTTTGGAAACAGAATTTGGAGAAGTCTGAATATAAGCCCACCCTAAGAGAGCCAGGTTTGAGGCCTTTAATTTATGGAAATATGCACACATTGTGTCCCCAACTACTAGCCGCATGCATACGACAATAAAAAAAGAACTGATTTTAAGACAGGGATAAAAAGAAACAATTGAGAGAATAAAAGATTAAGGTTTAGTAGCAAGAATATTAAAAACAAACAAACATAGTTACAACTCTGGTCTATGGAAAGCACTGCTCTGCAGCCAAGGGAATTAGCCTCTTGTCCTTGTTGAGCAAGGATCCTCTCTGTACTCTAGCTGGCTGCTTGTGAATCAAAGGAACAAAAGGGAGCTCCTACTGGGAATAAAGAGACAAGAGAAATATTAAATGGAACCAAATTTGGAAAAACAACCTTTTCATAGGTGAACTGAGGGAACTGAACTAACTGGATAATAGAGAATGAGTTTGGTCAATTTGGGAAGACTTCTTGAGGAAAAAAGGGAATCTTTCTTCTTTAGGAAATGCCATAGGACGTACAAAACAAACAATGACGACAACTTGAACTCGAAATCACAGAAAGACCAAATCACTGTCAATTAAAAAAATTTACGTATTTTGTGCAATGTATAAAAGTGGAAAAAAGGAGATAACGGTTGATAAGACAGTTTCTGTCCATAGAGAGACAGCAGTAATATCTAAAACAATACAACAAAATGTGTGGCTTAGTAGACACTTATCTTGGCTCTCCTTTCACGCCAGGTAACTGTCTTGTTTGTTTGAAGACCTCTATGGTATTCTATTACATAAATATACCTTAATCAATTCACTACTTTTGATCTGTCACTGTCATGAATTAATTTTGGGGAAGGTAGGATCTGGAAGTATGACATGTTTGGACTTCAGGGCCCTTTCTAGCTCTGCAAATTCACTCTTGAAATTCCAGAGAACATGGTGAGGAGTTCTAAGACAGGAATGAAACATTGGTTGAGGCCTCCTTGCTAATTTGAAAACTACTTTTGGAATCTGCAATTATTTCTTAAAATAGAGATTTAAAAATCTCTGTATTCAAACTAGATTTTAATTTGCCTAGTTTAAACTTGTTTTGAAACTTTTGTAAAAAGCCACAAGAGAACACTCTAGAAATTATCAAAAGGATACATTATGCCGCTCAGGAGAAGAAGGCCAGGGTTTTGCCTATGATTAACAACACTTGTCTTAGCTTTGGCTAGTGCATCTGTCTCAAGAAGTTCCATTATTTTGAATGAATCAAAACTTGGTAATTAAAAGAAAACTATTTATACCTCACATTATCATAAGAGAAATGAAAAGTAGGCAATATCCAACATCAGCCTAGAAACAGAGCTCAATTTAAACATTAATATTAAAGAAAATCCCCCTTTCCCACATTGTAAATATGTAATTTACCAGCTCAAATGAGAGGATATAAAAAAACCAAAGATATCTACAATATAAATAACTATTAACTGGTATTTTATTTTATAGGTTAATTAGGTACATTGAGAGAAATCCGTGAAAAATACACTCCTCTGTTTGGTATTTACAAAGAATTTATATTTCACAGAATTTATCATGTTTAGTCCAATTTTCCTAACATGTAGTTAAGCTGTCCAGAATCATTCAGTTATTTAGGTCTTACCTGTAAAATTTTAGTCAGACCATCTGTTCTTCAAAGACCATTTCAGAACTAAAATTCTACACATTGCTCTGGGTTACTAGATCATATGTAGCAGATATAAAATAGAACAGGTTTATTTTAAACCTTTGTTCTCTGAAAGTCCATAAAATTGAACTTACACACATTTGAAATGTTGGAAGGACTAAACTCTTCATGGTCCTCATAACTTCTCCATAAAGGATTAGTCCGTTAAGTTTACTAGGATAGGTATATACAAAATTAAACTACTCCCTTCAACTGTAGCCATTTCTGTAAATTATCTTCAAAAGCTTTCAGGATTTTCTAATGTTTATGGCTTACAGGTCAAAATCACTTATTAAATAATTAGAAATAATTAAACTACAGCACAGTGGTTTCAAGCAGCTTGCTAAGAACTAAGAAGTATTGCAAGATATGTGAGAATTCTGTACACTGAGTAACATCTCCTACACATAAGTATTTCTTTCCAAAAATATAGATGCCATTGTTATTTGTAAAAATTTTTAAATCAACAAAATATTACAAATATAGATATACAATAAATATTTACCAGATGAGAGAATACTAATAAAATTTCAAATTATTTGACTAGCAAATCTTACTGGTTTGACCAGTTGAAAAACTTTTGGTCAGTCTGTATTTCCTTTATCAACAAATATAAAATGTATCATGTGGGCTTGTAAACTATCATGCTGTTAAAAATGGATCCTTGATTTTGAAAAGGTAGCACAAAGTACCGAAAACAAGGCTTGCTTTTTAAATTCAACTCTTAAGACTTCAAGGAGCTCTGAAAGGATATTTGCTCGAGTCCAGGGAATGTGGAGCACAGCATGAGAAATGTGAACATTCTTGGTAAACTGACATCATCATGACAGCTACTGGCAGGGTTCCAAGTGTCTGAAGCAGAACCGAGTCTTGTTTGTGAAGTGGGAGAAAGAGACTTGGGCTTTCTGATTTACACCTTGGCAACAAGTAGAGATAGTTAAAAGAAAGGGAACACTTTTTATACAGTAACTGGCAAGTTTCAGTGATGAAATGGGAAGAGGAGAAAAGAAAGCTATTTGAAAAGTTAAAAACTGCCTCCCCTCTTTTCACAATGAATCATTCAGAGTCTCTCTCCTCTCTAAATATATATACACATGGAGACATAAAAAAGTCCATTTATGAAAGTAATATAACCACTTTACAGTTTGGAAAGTAAGAAATAAAATAACCCATAATAGCTCAACCTCAACAGAACTATACTGATTAGGATTTTTGGCTAATGTTAGTACATTCTTGCCCCAACTCCTTTAATAATAGAGCCAGGGTCTTTTAAGATATTAAATATAGACCCAAAGACATTTAAATTAGATATAAGGAAGGATAAACATTTCTACTTAAACTTGTGGATGTCGATATTTCCAACTATACCTGTGGTCTAGCTGATACTGCCTCAAACTAAGACAAGACCCCTTCTCTCTAGGAAATCTGAAAACAGCTTTTAAATGTAGTTTTAAAAATAGCTTTTCACGTCATGTCAACTCTCGTAGGTTGTGAATCACTTTTTAAAGTTCTTATTTGGATGTTTGTCCTTCTTTACTTAGCAACTATAAATCGAAGAGTTTTCATTTCTACTTTAGAGAATAAAAAGATAATGTGAGTTATAAAAACATCAAAATTCATACTGTAGAAACAAACCAAGTGATGGCCTTCTGGTTTCAAAATACACATGAAACCCAACTGGTCAAGGCTTTACATTTCTGTTCCACATTGTTTTATGGCATATCAGGAATGTGAAGCATGGTGTTTTAATAAAATTGCAATTTATCAGACAAGTTCCTACTTTTTGATAAATGTATTATGTTTTTGAATGCTACATCTATTTTTAACTGGAAAGAGAGCAAACATTAGCAAAACAGTTCGTGAGAAAGTTGACACCAACATTTATTTAGGAATCTGTATCTTAATTAATTTCTTAGTCCTTGGGTTAAACTTCTGATACTTCTGTCTTCTTAATTGTTAATTTTTGTAGTGCATTGTTGTATTTCCTTACATCATTAAAAAAAGTTTAAAGTAATCAATGATGCTATATTAACGTAACTAGGAAGTAATTTTCACTCCATTTCGTTAAACTAGAAAGGAGCACCCATGCACCATATGAATGCACTGAGTGCCTTAGTCACAACTACTTTTTAATCACAATTACACAGTTGCTTTCTTGGCTCTCCAATGGTTTTAAAAGGTTATCTTTAGATTTATTACTCATTAATCTGACTCAAATTTATTAGTAGAGAAGACTTATATAAAACCATTGATGCAAGCAGGAGATGTAACTGTCAACAACAATTACGGTTCTTGGCCCTAATTTAACTCAGATATAAATAATACATTAATAAAGGTTCAGACATTTTTCATGAAAAGCTTTACAGTGTGGATTAAAGGGCCTGCAAGACACAAGTTTCACACAATTCAACCAAGTTCATGAATACACACTCCATTTAGCTGAGTTTAACCAAGATCAGTGTGGAGACAATTAGTTCAAGGACGGCCTTAAATGTTCAGTGTCCTGGAAACCTGGCTAAAACATACTCCAAGTAATACCTTGAAAAATGAAAATGTAAGTATTTCTAAAGCAATACCTTCTCTTTTTTCAGGCGTCTTACTTGAACAGAAAATATTACTAACACAAAAAAACCCAAATTTTGCTCGGCATGACTCGATAACACAGTTTAAATCTGACCAGCTACCCCACATTAAAATTCTCAGTACATTCTTTGAAAAGATGGATTAAAATATTAGTTTCCATTCCATAAAGAAATGTCTGTGAAAAGGAATCTTTTCTTCAGTGTAGGTACACAGCTGTTAATATGTAGATTTATGAAGTATATGTATCAGAAATACATGATTTTCTGCGCAAATGCATTATGTCTAAAATGCCCAAACTGAAATGGAAAAATAATATAAATGAAAATGATTTAAAAGTGCTTTTAGAGCTAAAAATTCTCAATGTTAAAACAAAACCAACAACCCCCTCTTCCCTCTCAACCCCCACCCCAAACAAAGCCCTTTTGAGCAGCTGCAGGATCCACTCTTATCAGAAAACAGGCAGCCACCAATTTACAAAAGTATGGTATTCCAGAAGTTCACTTATTAGTCAGTTCTTCAAAACTTTAACATTTTCCCAGGGAAACAAGATTACAATTGGGGATTAAGTTGCTAGATCAGCACACAAAACCTGATTTAAAACATAGTAATACTAAAACAGGGCCAAGAGTTCTACAGAGCACTGGGAAAATGCATCCCAGGCCAACCCCACATGGGGTGGCAGGAACTCATCTTCTTGTCCTCCCAGGCTGGCCTGTGAGTGGGGAATCCTGTCCTTCTCACTGCAAACCCAGAACCCTTTCACTGCCAGTCACTGTTGGAGGATTTGGGGTGTATGCTCCATAAGGCAGGTCTGGGGAGTGGCCTTTAAGAGGGCCACAGTTTCAGGAGATGAGGGGCAGAAAACCAGGAGTTTTGAGATGACAAGTTGAATGGGAACATGGAGGTAGGTGGAGAGGGGTTAAGGAGGTGAGATGTAGAGGAAAGTGGAATAGAAAGAAGAGGGGGGTGGGGTTTAGGGGTTAGCTAGTGAGAATTGATGAGAGCCAAAGTTTACCTCCCTCCTGCTTTCTGTGGATCATCTCTTTCCCCGGGATCAGATTTAAAAGACCAGACCTGTGAACATTTGTGACTATGAGGGAAGGCAGGAGTCTCCATGGAAGGGTTTGGAAGGATGGGGTGGAAGAGAGAGAATTCCAGGCTGATCTGGGGTCTTGTAGAAGACCAAACTCCCCAGCTGTGGCCATGGGATAGAGGAGCTCCCACTACCTCCCTTCTGGAGCTGCTACTAAAATGTGACTGGTCTAAACTAAGATGAGGAAGGGAATTAGAATATAAATAATGAAGGGAATTAGAACATAAATAACAAAACAAAGGAGTTCAATTTTTTTTTATTAATAAGAGACCAACTCACACTAAATCTTTCAACTATAATTTTCTGTACGCCAATGAGATCATGGGTTGCTTTTGACACAGTACTGAGTTTTTAGAACAGTCAGGTGTTAATGTGAAAATAAAAGACAGTGATTTTCTATTTAGAATGAGAATCTATATGTATTTCTTTTTTCACTGACTTTTATTCCATTTATTGTTAAATTAATATTTTTAAATGCCCTCACATACAGATATGTACAAAAAAGTTCTAATCAGATGCTAATGAAGTCAGAAGCACTTCCTTTTTTCAACAAATACCTTTTGAGGGCCTCTTTAGTGCCAGGTATTTTCTCAATGTAGAGGATACAGCAGTGTTGGATCAGAGAAGTCCTAAATGCTACTTTTATTTCCTAGTGACAGTACTGTCACATAAAGGAGGTATCGCCTCAACTTCTAGCTGGCCTTTGAGCACTACTATTTATTTACATAATAGCTTTCATTAGTGTATGGCCAACTTTCTTGACCTTGGCCCAACTATAAGGGTTAAAAGAATTTGTCACACTTTGATAAGTTCTCAAGTAACTGGCATAATTTATTGAATTTCTTGCTTTGATGATATCAAGATATTCTTAAACTATAGGCTTTAACTTCTGAGTTACATTAGGTAAAAGTACATTAGAAATAATAAAGTTTACCAATAGATTAAGGATAAGAAGACAAAGATGAGTCGTGGAAGGATGAAACGACTATTTAATCAGTTTGACCACACTGAAATCACACCACTTTTGGCCACTGGATTCTAAGGTGCCTTCTGATTGTGAAACGACTCTATGCTGTTCTATGAGTGTGTGAAAATACTGACCAATGGAACCTGGACCTTTATGATTTAGAACCGTTAGATGGCTGGGGAGAAGCTAACACACAGAAGAAGGGCAAGTAGTGGAACTCTTGAATGGAAGGAGGAGAGGGGAAAGGAGGGGAATAAGGGAGAATTAACTCTTGAAAGTCAAGAAAACAAAGTTTTGTCCTTAGAAAGATTATAAAATCTTTCATTAATAAATTGACTAGGGCTGGCCTGGTGACGTAGTGGTTAAGATCACGTGCTCCACCTTGGTGGCCCAGGGTTCGCAGGTTCGAATCCTGGGCGTGGATGACACACCACTAATCAAGCCATGCTGTGGAGGCGTCCCACATACAAAATAGAGGAAGATGGGCACAGATGTTAGCTCAGGGCCAATCCTTCTCAGCAAAAAGAGGAAGACTGGCAACAGGCGTTAGGTCAGGTCTAACCTTCCTCGCCAAAAAATAAAAATCGACCAGGCAGAAATGACTGATTACAAATAAAAGATGTCCTATATGGGTCTACATTATAAAATTGATGAATACTCGTGAAGCCAAAGGGACCATAGATAACACATGTGAGGTATTAATCATATTGATAATCTAAACTGACAAGTTCATTAGCAATATAAGGTTGCACTAAAAATGAGAAAATAATTTAGTACAAGAGGTTGTGCCTTTTCTGCTCCATGTTTATGTTTTGTGCCCTCTATAGTGAAATTCCTATTAGTGGTGAAAATATTATTTAACAATATAAGCAAAACAAAATTAGCAAAGGATTATGTGAAAGACTTTCACAGATTTTGTGTGCACTTCTAAACATTAATAGCTTAGTCTGAAAGTATGAAAAAAAATCATTAAAATACACAGATTTGCCAAATTTAAGACAACTGTATTATATAATACATTCTATTTCAGTGCCTAAAAGAGTGCCTGGTACCCGACACATTAGGTCAATAAATATTTGTTATATGACTGAATGAATGTTAAGACATAGGAGAGAGGGCTTTGGCTAGAAGAATTACAGTTTTAATCTGAGAGAATCTAAAATTAACTCTAATTGCCACCAGCATTACCTCTACACGAAACCTTGTTTCTTTTCTATCTACAATGAAATTTTAAAACTTTAATAACACATTGTAGCTAGAGAAAAACACGCTATAATTCTCTCAAAACCCCCACAAAAGCAGGATTGACATTTTGATCATCCCAGAATGGGATAGAAGAGAACTCAGAGATAGCAAAGTCCAACTCCCTCAATTCACTGGTTAAACTTGGCACAGAGAGGTTAAATGATTTGCTTGAGGTCACAGAGCAGAGCAGCAATTAGAATTCTAGTCTTATGACCTCCCTCAAGTGTTTTAGTCTTTATTGTGTTTAAATAAAAGTTTTGTGAGAAACCAGAAGTCTCTGGCAAGATAAGTGGAGAGGGAGTGACAGAAGAAGCTATGTGATTGCCCAATGATAAATTTACCACAGAGATCATTGTCTCAATGGACTCTGTACCAGAAAACTCCGCAAACAAAATTGTCTCTCTATATAGGCCATTAAGAATAAAAATTTGGAGTCAGAGATGGAAGAAACAAATTTTTTAAGAGAAAATAGTCTCAGGATCATTATGGATATTGATGAGCTCATGTCTAATTATGGTATTCTAAGTTTTCTTCCAAAACTATTTAGCAGTTGTATAATTTTACATATTTACATTTAATTCCTTTAAAAAAACCCTCTGGAAACAAGAAGCCTATAATGAACAAAATAATGCCACCTAGAATTGTATCTTTGGATAAATAAATAAAAATTTTTATTTTCCATCTTCAGAATAGACATATTTTAGATAGGGCTGTTTTATCTGGATTTCTATTTATGATAATTATTCATAAATTATACTCTAAGAAATCAAGAACAGAGAGGAGTGGTCAAAATTACTAGCATTACATTCATGTTTCAATCACTAACAACAGTTGGGGGAAAAATTCAACAAACATAATGAACATACTAGAAATTTCTTATTTCATTTTTATCTTTTTAAAGAATGACAACTAAAAATTACTGGTCTCATCCTGATATTTACAAATATGGGGAAACTAAGGAATTCTTTCCTAGTAGCTTGACACCCTGAAGTTTGATTTAAATTCACAGAAAGAACACAGAAAAGTGTGTTAGGTAAAAAAAAAAAAAAAAATTATAAAAGAAATGGAGGATTTTTAAAGCAAACAGGAGTAATCGAAAGGTTATAACCTCCCAAACTGAATATGATTAAGGTCCACACAATTGTTGAAGAAAAGAACACTTGATAGAGTGAACAGGAAAATTCCACACACATATACACAATTAGAGAAGGCCTATTTTAGAATATGAATATATCTATAGGGCTCTTTGTTGCTATGAGCAACATTCTTACAACCACATTCTATTGCCTGAATCAGGTCATGATTGCCCCGAAACAGACCTTGTCATTCAAGAGAAGCACTTTTTCTTTCATTCAGGATTTCTAAGGGAAGGGCCTTCATCTTAGGCAACTAAACATCTGGTTTCTTGGTTTGTTTTAAGGAGCAAAACGGGAAACGAATGAATCACCACGAAACAGGTCAGGTTAGCAATTTTTTCCTATTTCAAAAGAAGTTATAGTCTCCAAAACCTTTTCCTTGAGAAAGTGAGTAATTCAAAATGCACTGATAATTACACATCAGGGATTTTCTTCATATGTCTAATGACCATTCACACTAATTTCCCATGTTTGCTTTCCACACTCTTACATACAAACTGTTTAACTGTATAATTTCCACAAAGTAAATACACCCAGGAGGAAAAGGAGTGAAATTATTCAGGTTCTACTGCTAGGCTTTCTGAATTTTCCCATCACAAAGACAATTAAATAAATGTAATTTCAGGGGCTCCTCTCTTAGATTCTTGGAACAAACTTCTATTTATTCCTTTCCTATTTAATGACCAGATAGTTTAATTATTTATCACTCTGCTCTTCTGCCCACTTATACCTGTTTAAATTCCCCTAATATATAATAATAATAACAACAAAGATGACTACTACTATTTTCATCACCACCACCAGACATTGAGAACTTTCTAGATACTGGTGCCTTATTTATGTCCTTCAATCTCCACCATGTATAGCGTGTTATCATGCCAATCGAACAAGTAAGAAACAGGCTCACTGAATTAAGCCATTTGTCCCAGGCTAGCAAAGAGCAAAACCAGGATCTGAATCCAGGTTTATCTGACTAAGCCAAAAATCTCCAATAAGGTGTGAAAAATACCTCCTCCGAGAACCACCAATATGATGATATATAAAGATCCAAGAGTTCTAGTTTTGCTGTTTAAATTGTGTCGTGTCTCCTGTCCCCCACCCCCACCCCAATCAACGGCTTCCCATTGTATATATCATTTTAAAATGAACATCTTAATAGAGTTCTTGGTCCTGGCTGTGGGGCCCCTCCCTGCCCTTGCAGTTCAATCCTGTGCCACTCCACTTCTTCCTTTCTGAGCACTGGAGACAGGGACCCTCTTTGGATTCCTTTCAATACAAAGAGTTCAAGTCCTTTGTACACTCTGTTCCCTTTGCCGGCAGTACTCTTCCTCCTAACCCATCATTCAGCTGTTGGCTTACAAGGCATTTCCTCAAAAAGGTTTCTCCTGAACCCAACCTAAACTAGCTCTTCAACTCTCAAGATACCTGAACTTTTCATTTATAGCCTCTATCTCAATGTGTAACTGATGAGTGTCTCTCCCTCCCTGGACTGTGAGCTCCCCGATGTCAGAGACTAACTTTATCCTGTTCTACCTTCCATCTCCAGTGTCCAGGACAGTGCTAGGCATGTGACCTGAATGGATATCAAGAGCTGCTACAGCCTGGGAACAAGACAGGCCTCCACTTGTTTCATCAGCTTCCCCTAGCACTCTAAGGCATGCCTGAATTAATGCCACCAGCGTGGGAACCTTCACCCCCCTTACAAAACTGTTTACCCAAAATGTAAAGAAAAAAAATTTCATCTAAGCCACAAATCACACATATTTCCTTATACTAAACACAGCTATCTCTAGAACATTGTAATTTTAAGTAATAAATAAGATATAACTATAAATGACTTATTTTTACAAAATACAGCAGAACATAACTATCTGAATTAGTTGCATCTTTCAAATGCATCATTCTGGGGGCTGTGCAATGATTACTGTGACACTTATTACTCTAGAAATTTCTGAGGCTCCTTTTTGGTAACTGCCTTTAAAATCAATTTACTAACCAAACAAGAAAACCTGCCTCTTCACTTTATGGTGACAAGCCAATATCCCTTAGTTGGCATTGTGTGTCCTCTCCCGCTATATACACATGACACACTCAGCTTAGCCCCCACCCTTGGCTTGAAACACACCCCACCCCATGCATGTGCCTTTGTCTGGCTGGGAGTGTAAAGATTTGCAGCAGAAAGGCTACAGGTTCAGCCAGCCCATGGAGGAAGGGGACCGAGGAGACCCTCCCAGAGAGCGCACCAAACTTGTGTGCTTCCCAAAACTGGTCTTCCCAGTAACACAGGTGTGTGACCAGCCAGAAATGAGAACTGTCTGCAGAAGGCATTGCTCATTACAAGAAGTCAAGTGAGGCCTTCAAGTTGGTCATAAAGGGCCTGATTTTAGTCCTCTTTGTGTCCTCCTTGCTTGAGGTGGGGGTCCTTTCACACCTCAGGGTCACCATAAACTTCCTCCTCTCAAAATGGGGCTGCAAGCTTAGCTTTCCACTTCTCTGTTGTGGAGCACTGATATTCTTTCCTATGAAAACGATTCAACTTAGTAGGTAGTTCAGAATTTAAAATAACCAGGGGCTGGCGGCGGAGAGGGATGAATAGGCAGAGCACAGAGGATTCTTAGGGCAGTGAAACTACACTTTATGATATTATAATGATGGATACAGTCATTAAAAAGTTGTCCAAACCCACAGAATGTACAATACTGCTAGAGATTGAATATTTTTGGGTCCCCCCCCCCCCAAATTCATATGTTGGAACCTAATCTTCAATGTGATGGAATTTGGAGGTGGGGTCTTTGGGAGGTGATTGGGTCATAAAGGTGGAGCCCTCATGAATGGGATTAGTGCCCATATAAAACAAACCCTAGACAGCTCCCTCACACCTTCAGACATGTGAGGACACAGGCCAGTGCCTTGATCTTGGACTTCTTAGCCTCCAGAATCATGAGAAATAAATTTCTGTTGTACCATAGACCATCCAGTCTATGGTATTGTTATAGCAGCCAGAATGGACTAAGATAAACACCAAGAGTATACCTTAATGTAAACTATGGACTCTGGGTGATGATGATGTGTCAATGTAGGTTCATCAGTTGTAAGAAATGTACCTCCCTGATGGGGGATGCTGATAGTGGGGCAGGCTATGCATATATGTTGGGGCAGAGAGTATACAGGAAATCTCTGTATTTTCCCTGTAATTTTGCTGTGAACCTAAAACTGCTCTAAAATATAAAGTCTATTAAAAAAAATCTTTTTTGTGTCAAATGTCTTCTTTAAAAGGGCAAAGAATTAATTAATAAAAGATGCCAGAACAGTTTTCTGGGATGTCATATAATAACACAACTTCTCAATTCTCTTGTGAGGAAGGTCAGTTTACTCCAACCCTTGTGGCCATAGCAATATCTGGGTGGTGAAAACAAGAGGCCACTAAAAGGTCAGGGTCAAAGGAAATAGCAACAACCTTAGTTAGGCCAGGATCCAAACAATGTATCTATTAGAAGCAGGTCTGGCTACATAATTTGCAGGGCCCAGTGCAAAAGGAAAATGTGGGGCCTCTTGTTCCCAAATTATTAAGAATTTCAGAACAGTGATGGCAGAGCATTAAACCAAGTGTGGGGCCTGCGAGACTGCATAGGATGCAAGCCCATGAAGCCAGATCTGAGGAAAAGAACCGCACAGCCATTCCCAAACTGCTTGGCTGTGCATTCAGTTCACATCCTTCCTACTGTGACATTCACATGTTGTTTCAAAACTGTTATGTGGCAGGCTTTGTAAAAAAAAAAACCTTGACTCCTGCTTTAATTTTTTAACCAAAGTAAAACATGCCCATAGTTTTAACAGTCAGATAGTACTAAATGTCTTATAATGAAAAAAGAAAATAGTAACCCCTGCCCCACACCTCCCAACCTGATGTCTGCTCCCCAGAGGTGTACATTTTTAACTCTGGGCAGTTTCTGATATTTGTCTCCATGTTTCTAAATATATATGACTTTTCTAAATCATCTATTGATTTCCTGTTACGTAGAAGGCTTCTTGCCCCACCTACATTCACTCTACATTCTCCCACCTCAATCTTCCCAATTTGGTTGCATGACAATTTAATTTGGGGATTAAAATCAATATTTAATATTTATATTATGCAGTTCACACTGGAACCAAATGGATTACATATCCTCTCCTGTGCAACATTTAATATTTTTCCCCTGGGGTAAATAACCGCCTTACAGATGCTTTTTTTTTTAAGTAACTATCACTAATTCTTGTTAATCCAAAGCATAAAAACCCTCTCGATATGGTCAGAGACATCACGTAATCTATTGGTTCTCTCTTAAAAAAAAAAAAATGGTGCTGCCGATCACCTCCATCCATTCCTGGAACATCTGTTACTCAAATGTTGAGCCTCATGGAGACATTCTCTACTTTGTTTCTTTTCTTTCCTATCTTATACTCCTCTCCTTTAGAAAATTTTACTTTCTGGGAAAGTTCATCATCTTTAGCTATCTAATCATTCCACTAATTTATTTATTTCTGCCATAGTTTTAATTTCCAACAGAAGAGCATGCTTATTTTGACTGCTTCTTTAAAAAAAATCCTGCTTTTGTTTAATAAATATCCTCTGATCTCTTTCAGGCAATTAAGGAAATTTTCTTCTGATTTCTGGATGGCATTTCTGTCAAGGTTCTTTTTTCTGGTGTGTGGTTTGCTCTTGACAGTCATGTTGCAGACATTCCTCCTTTTTGCTAATTCTTATTTAAGAGGAAGGCACTGAAACTCAGATGGGAAGTTTCATGAAAGGGCTCGCTGACTAGTTAATATCACTGAAAGGTGATCAGCTGGGGAGCCTACTATTTCATTAGGGCACCCCCAAATGTTAGTATCTATAGACTTTTTTTGGGGGATCACTTTTCCAAAAAAGAATCCTCCCGTATGGAGGAGTTATACCTGGCCAACAAACACCCCAAAGCCAAGTGGGGGGAGCGTTCTGGGGGGTCATACTGGGTGTTTTGACTTCCACAGAACTCCTGTTTTTAGTACTGATATCTCATCCTCAGTATGGCTCCATTCTGCTGAAAATTCGATAGAATCTGGGTGAAATTTCCATAACTTATTCTAGAGATTTGTTAATATCTTTCATTCTGTCATCTCCTCTCTTCTGTTGGTTCTTAAGGGTCTATCCCTGTTTGCTTCCTCACTTCATTTTCCTGGGTTTTGGGAGACAGCAAATACTAAACACCTGTGTTGAATCTGCACCTTGATCAAAGTTCTTCCTTTGCTTCAGACTTTAAATAGAAATATTGTTATAATGGCAGCATTTCCATTAGGTGGAAATATATTTCTACTTAATATTCTATTTAAAACACTAGAATTCTCACAAAGGACAGACTTCTGATTTTCTGTCTAATTGTTAGATCGTGCCATGCAACCCTAAGAAAACAAAGCACAGTCCTGTCAGGGCTTCTTAGGCAGATGTCATGACTCTGTCATTATCTCCACCACTTTCATAACCCCACACAGGAACACGTTCATACTTAGATGATCTACTTCAGGGATCACCTACAGATAATCCTGAAATCTCAGACTGGCTCCTTACCTCCCACACCCCCATAACCACAGACGCCTGACCTAGTTCCTCATTCACTTTTTGTGGGCATGAGCCTAAGGACTCTGGCTATTTCTAATGTTAGAACCAGTCAAGCATGGTGAGAAAGACAAATCTATTGCAAAAAACCATCGAAAATATATTAATATCCCCAAATTAAATTACCATATTTTTGGATATTTGTTTCCCCTCAATGAATTTAAGAAGGAAGTTCAACTAAAATATTACTTCTGAACAACAGGATGTTATTAACTTTAATAGTATGATCAACCACAAATTCATTTGGGTGCACAGGCCAACCCTCTTTAAGTTTTGATTTTAGATAGAAAATTATTTTCAAACAAAAGTGTTTGAAAATTTGACGCCCTCCCCCCTCTGCCATAAAACTAACAGGAAATGGAATTAAGACATTCTGTGAAAGATTTTACGTCAGATTTCATAATGTTTAAGCCAATTATTTTAGAAAAATTTGTAAACTGGTTGTATTTCCTAGTAGAGTTTATAAAATGTACTATGATTATCTCATATAAAATCAACATCAAGACTCAATAGGTAGAAACTCGTATGGAATCCATTCATTCAACTATCTTTTGAAGACGTATGTGCCAGGTTAATAATTAAAATGTTGAGTACAGTGCATATCTTTACATCAGTGTATGTCTCCATTTTAAGTGTAATCATCTATATGTATTGCTTGACTACTTTCAAGCAATGATACAAAAATAAAAGTTTATAAACCATTTCTGCCACCTTCAGTAGCTACTAGAAACTACCACAGTTGGTCTAGCAAGGAGAGTGGGAAGGCCGAAGACAAAAGTACAATTATTAGACAAGCAAATCCTCAATATTTGCACTAAGTAGCTAAGATCTTCAGTATTTCCTGTACCAGATGTTCTAGCTTCAAGAATCCCTATTCCAAGAATACAGTCTTTTGTTCACTCATCTTTGCATCAGTCTTCATTATTCACACTTTCTTTCCATTCTGGTATATTTACCCTTACAGTACCCAAAGGATCTTTCTGGAGCATGTTATTTTCTAGGATAAGACCTTATCAATGTCATTGGTAAAAACCCTTCTAAGAATTTTAGTGCGTTAATCATCTAACTCCTACTGTATTCCTCAATTAAATGGACTTTAAATTGCAAATAATATTTAAAATTATAATAGTCCTTCAGTTGCTAAATATATGTAGCTAATCAGTAATGGACAAATGGAATGTGTGATTTTCTCAGTTTCTCATTTATTAGTTTTAAAGGCAAATTAGAGAAAAGAGAAAGAATTTCTCGGGAAGCATGAAAACCTCAACCATAAAATGACTGAAAGAGACAAATTTATATGGTTTAACCAAATGATGACTAAGCTAGTGTTTACTGGGATAAAACTCCTGACGCTGCGCACGACATCAAAGAGAACCCTAACCATCTATTTACACTGCAATCTGCCCTTCCAGTTTGTTTCAAAAGAGCAAAATCTGAGATATTTCAACTACCAAAACAAAAGAGCACAGATTAACGAGGAAGGAAGAGATGTTTATCAGCAGAGTTTGCATTTTTAAAACTGTAATATCCCACTAATTATATACTTAGTATTTACACCATTATATACTATTGTACCTTTTCACAAAACTGTAAATTTGCATTTATACTGAATCATTTTATATTGACTAGCTAAGATGGCTCTTCCAAGAAATCCTATGGCAAATATGTCAAGTACATAATCATTTAATTTATATACCTCTATATCTGGATTCATATATCAAACTTGCTTAAATTGGGGTAATCTGGAATTGTAGCTTATAAGTATGTGGCTTTGTGAATAAAATATAAGGGAGGTTTGGTTATGAGTCCAAATTGATGGGTTTATCTTAACAAAAACGGAAATACTCCTGAAAACTGTATATACCACAATTTTCTTCATGATTATTACAAAAATATACCCATATTTCTTAAGAGAAAAAATAGTTTCCTGTCTCAAGGCAAAAAAATTTTTTTTACTTAAGAACACAGTAAACCTTTAAAACAAGAATGATTTTAAAGAGATTAAAAACAACTTCCTAGTTAACTCTAATCCAGGGCTCTATACCTTTGCAAAGGTAATTGTTACTTTTTGGACATTAACTTGCCACTGTTTCTTTTTTCTTTTTTTTTTGTGAGGGAGATTGGCCCTGAGCTAACATCTCTGTCAATCCTCCTCTATTTTTTGTATGTGGGATGCCGCCACAGCATGGCTTGATGAGTGGTAGGTAGGTTCACGCTCAGGATCCAAACCAGAGAACCCTGGGCCACCAGAGTGGAACATGCAAACTTAATCACTACGCCACTGGGCCAGCCCTTCCACTGTTTCTTTATAAAATGAATATGGTGTCATAATTGTATAGTTAATTATCCTGGTTAGGATTATCAGTGATCATCTGCATATTATTTATAGTAGGAAAAAACTGAAATAAATAAAACTTCTTTAGGATTTCCCTGATTCTATAAGATTTCCAGCTCTTGGTGGGAGATCCTTTTTGATCCAGGCACCAAAAACCTAGGCCTCAGTCTTCATTCCTAACAAATCAGGCTTCAATAAAAGATCCAAAAATTTTGCAAATTTTCAAATGCAAATGTTAGAAAAGGCTTAATGAGTTAACTCAATCCCTCCTACCCCACTCTAGGAACACTTGGAGAGTTTAGAACTTTCAAAAGAGACAAAGCCTTACAGTTTGTGGATTTTCAGTCATCAACATGTAGAAAGGAGGGTCCTTTTGAAGAGAGTCACAAGATCTTCCTGGAACTTTTGGAAATACCACCGGAGAAGCTCTTGCCAAATCTGACTTTAAGGATTACCCTGGTCAAGGTTACCTTTCTGGTACCATGAAAAGAATAATTTCAGTATCTCACTTCCATTAAATATTCATCCTTGCCCTGCCCTCCCCCACACAGAGCTTGCAACACAGAAACAGTAAGTGTGGTAGGAAAGCAGAATGCAAGTGCAAGAACTATATGTATTGATTTTAGAAAAGTCTGCTGTGCTAGTGTTAATAAAACACTTCATATCTCGTGACTACATCTATATTAGTAAAGTACAGTTATAAAATTCCCTAATATAGCTCATAGGACTGATGTACAGAAAATTACTTTATAAACATAAGGCAAATGTTAGCAGTAGAAAAATGTGGAAAAAATACACCATGAGATGAAGATAACCAGATCGAAGTTTTTAAATATAAGAATATACCATGTGGGGCCGGTCCAGTGGCGCAGCGGTTTAGTCCGCGCTTGGCAGCCTGGGGTTCGCGGGTTCGGATCCGGGGCGCCCGCCGACGCACTGCCTGTCAACCATGCTGTGGCGGCGTCCCATATAAAGTAGAAGAAGATGGGCACGGATGTTAGCCCAGGGCCAGTCTTCCTCAGCAAAAAGAGGAGGATTAGCAACAGATGTTAGCTCAGGGCTGGTCTTCCTCACAAAAAAAAAAAAAAAGAACATACCATGTGCGAGGCACATATAAGAGCACAAGAAAACATCAAACCCTTTAGATAGATTAATCTCTGAAGACTTCTTGATATATTATTTTTGAAATAAGTTGAGGAAGAAACTGACCTCCAGAGTGTTAACTTAATGAAATTAAGAGTAGTGAGTGGCAAAGCAAAAACTCAAACCCAAGTCTGTTTAAAACACAAGACTGCTTAAACTGTGCCCTTAGTTATCTATAGGAATTTTAAAAAACAGGCCAAGGGCAGTGAGGTGGAATTGTTCTCACTGCCAGCCTTCAGGAAGAGCGGTGGTTCAGAAAAATAATTTAAAATACAATCAGAACCTTTATATATAGTATTAATTTTTATTTTTATTGGGAAACAGTAAACATCATTCCCATTGACTTTAACTTTGATGTTTTACTATTCTGGCAATGAGAGATATTTTATCTTATTCAACAGAAAGAAAAATACTAGCCATTCACATCCTCAGGAAATAATGTCATTGTACACCCACAGCTTACATTAAGGCAACAGAAAACCATCTTGATTTCAAATATTCTTTTCACTATACAAACATGGCATGGAAATTTCCTCTAAATCCAACATTTAAGGGTCCAAATATTTCACAGGAAGTGTTACAAAAATCTTTTATGGAATCATGGTTGCAATTTTCGGTTCAAAAAACATGGACGCTATAGGTAAATGTCCTTTATATATTATAATGGGGGGATGGGAAGTGGAAATGAGGAGGCAGGTTGACCAAAACTCTAAGGATGGTGACAACGTACTTCCCAACTTGTCCCCACTCCCACTGGCCTGCCTCACCCCACCCAAGTCTCACTTCAGGATTCCTCCTGCTTCACACTCCAATTACTTTTTGGTTATCTACCACCTTGGCCACCAGCACCTCATCAAAAGGCCTTCCTCTGAGCACTAATCCTAACTCCCTCAGGCTCATCTTGGAAGGAAAACAACATCATTAAAATAATGCAATATGAGTGTGATTATTTCCACTATGAGTTAAACCTCTGAAGGTAATGCATTTGATAAGTAAATGTTAAATGAGGAGTTCCACTGTTAGGCAGGGGACGATTTATAGAGGTGGAGGAAGATTTCCAGAACTCCTTTAAATAATACTCCTTAGATATTGCTTAAAGTCCTTGGTAATCATATATGGTCCTCCAGATCTGACCTCTGTTTACCAATTCAGCTCAACTCTCCATTTTCCCTTCTTCAAGTTATTGGCTCCCATAGTTCCAAGTGTATAATTTATTTCATTGAAATATACTGCTCTCTCTCCCTGCCCGTAACACTTCTCTCCTCCCCCATCTCACCTTACCTACACTATGACCCAGCAGGAGCAACACCTTGTAGTTCCACCAACTCTACTCTAGTCTAGTCAGGAGCCTTTTCTAGAGGGTCCTGTAGTACCTGTGTTTCTCTTTACAGTACTACTTATTACCTTACATTGTAACAGTAAGTAAGCCCCCTTCAGGCAGGCTTAAGATTCCCTTGTCCTTCAGTGACTAGTACAGTGCTTGGCAGAAAAGAGTACTCAACAAATATTTGCTGCATGGATTTATAAATAAAGTTATGGCAAGGGCCACCACAGGAGAAGGAGAGATAGAAGTCTTTATTAAAGTATACTGCATTTATATATATTTATAGGAAGAGACCTGTATATAATAAACATTTTTATTCACTGAGATCCATTCATTTAAAAACCTAAAGGGTTAGTAGACTAGAAAGCCGTGACAATGCAGTTTTTTAATCATCTTCCTCATCCATTTTTGTAAGATAAGCTAAGCACTACATCGTAATATGAGGTAAACTTTGGTTAAAACCATTAACTAAAACTGAGTACCACAGTCAACTGGTAGTTATGCAACAAAGAAGAATGATTTAAATTTTATTTTGCTTCCAGCTAGCTGGGAGGTCTACATACCAAAACTGGGTTGGCAGCTCTTAGTTGCTGAGAAAGTCCTACAAATATTCTGGAAAAACCAGTGGGTGGAATTTAGGTCCTCAGTAATAAGCTGCTACTGTCAACAGGTGAAATGCAAGGTTGAGAAACCAAGTATGTATCATCATATTGGGGTCATGTGCTTCACACTGAACACCCTACATATCAAAAAGACCACTCTGAATGCTAACAGTTCTTTTCATTTGAAAGTTTTTTAAAAGAGAGAGTTATTGATGCTAGCCTACATGGACATGGGAAAATTGGGAATCTATTTAAACATCTTAATCTCCCTTAAGCCCTTCCCTGCTCCTATAACCATCTAGCAGTGCTAAATGTTCTTTATTTATAAACTTGAATTTCAGATTTTCAAATTGACTCATGTCAAACAAAACCAACAACAATAACAACAACAAAATCCCACAGAAAATAAAAACAGTAAATATTTCACTTTCTTTTAATATATATCTATGTAAATATCTTCATTTTCTACAAAATCTAAGAAAGTAGTCTCTATTTAAATAAAACTGATTAACTACTGTTTTCAAATAGTATTTTTTTAAAAAACAAAACATTTAATTAATAGCAATAATGCTTAGGGTTTACATCAGATACTGATTTCTGACTGGTAGAAGAACAGTGCTCAGTAGATATGTATATGCATGTAATACCAGCTGATATGGGCAAGAGCATGCTTTCTTTACTATAAATTCAGAGGAAATAAACCGGTTGTCCAAGACTAAGATTACACTTTGAGTCTAAACCTCAGACTAAGCCTTTTTATTCTTCTAAGATATTTAGTTTTGTAACATCTAGGGATAACCCAAATTCCATTGATTTACAGAAAATATACTCCTTTGAGAAATTTCTTCATCTAGTTTTCAGATTACCTCTCTGACAAAACACCCACAAGAGGAACAATCTCTCAATAAGTTACTCATTGGCAAACTCCAAACTTTTGTTTTATTTTATTTACTGAGCATTTCCAAGCTGGGCACTTCCCCAGATTTTAGGGATACAAAGATGATGAACAGGGTCCAGTCCCAATTCCGAGCAAGCCAGGGAGAGACACACATGAAACGTAATAACCACACAAAATGAAAGGCTACATGGAAGTAAGAAGAGTGAGCTCCTTTACAGGAGGGATAACTAACTGCCTAGGGGAGTCAGGTGAGGTTTCCCATGGGATGTGATATTAACTGGGGGCTTGAGGGATGGATAGGGAGAAAGGCATTCCTGGCAGACAAGGCAGAGCCATAAAGACTATGACACGTTAGAGATGTTCACTCCTAAACTAATCTTCCATTCCAGGCAAATCCATCTACTTACTTTATTTTTTGGAGCAGTTTTAGGTTCACAGCAAAACTGAGAAGAGGGTACAGAGATTTCCCATAAACATCCTGCCCCCACCCAAGCACAGCCTCCCCCATTAACAACAACCCCTACCAGAGTGGTACATTTGTTACAGTTGATTGACACATTGACACTTCATTACCCAAAGTCCACAGTTTACATTAGAGTTCACTCTTGGTACTGTACATTCTATGGGTTTGGACAAATGTATAATGACCTGTATCTACCATTCTAGTGTAGTAGTTTCACTGCCTGTCATCCTCTTCCTTGTATCACCAATGCTTGGCCCTCTACAGGGAAAAATACCTAATAAATGTCTGCTGCTAATGAGGATCAGTGATTTAAAATGAGCTATTTACTATTTCAAAACTTGACCAAACTTCTACGAACCTGTGGATCTTCACATCTGTTAGCAATGTGTCATGGTGTTGACAGTCAAGTAACTTTCATGGAATATCAGGCAAAAATGCTGCCTAGTAGAATTGAAAGAGAGATCTGAATATTTCTTCAGTTGGTAAAAACATCATTGTCCTTTTCCACTCTGAGTCATTGTTCTCACTGCCTTACTGATAACTTCTAGATTGCAGGAACTCTATCTTTTATATATTAAGGTCACAAAGTCTCCACAGACACTAAGTGCTACGTACCAAATGGTTAAACTATTAATTTTAATGAATGGAAGTGGATTTGTAAAGATCCTTCACAACCCAGCCCTAGTTACTTTTCTAGTTCATTCCTGGACACTCTTTCTCCTTTCACATACTTCTCTCATCTTCCCCTTCTCCTTCTTTCCCACCACCCCCTGCTCACATGCATACACAATACGAATGTGCCTTTTTAAAAGTAGGCTCTTCTATATTTTGATCGGAAATCCGAGAAACCTAGTTCCCTGGCAATAATAAATAACAGTGAAATTAAACAAACAAAAGGCATTGCTCAGTTTGTTTAAATATAGCTAATCAAGAAAAATCTGCTTTGGGAATTTAACATAAAATGTAATAACTGTCCTTCTAGAAGGTGGACAATTAGTCTGCATTTGATCTGAATGGTACACCTACACCCTTATTCCTAGTGAAGACAGATCAGAACAGTATGGCATCCCAATGTTACTTTTATTGCAATGCCTTTCCCACAATAAGCTCTAAGGATGACTGTATGCTGGCACAATTGCATGTTATCAGACATTCTGAGAATGAGCGAGTGAAAGGCAAAACTAATTCTGAATGTATATTCACATTTCAGGGCCCATATGCTTCTTTAAAAGATGTAGAAATGACTTTCACATCATGAATTTGGACAACGATCCAAATTACTTAAAGTCCGCATATGTTACATTTTTTTGTATGCTTTAGAGAAGAGACATTTAGAAATTAGCCTTGTAGAGAGTTTCTTCTAAAGTCTACCGGTTTACCAATCTGAAACTCTTTCTTTCTACTTTAAGCACTAACAAAGAGACACTTTGTTGATAATGTTATTTGTTGCAGGTTAAATATATATATATATAAATATATATGTGTGTGTGTATATATATATATATATATATATATATACACACACACATAGCTCAAGCCCCCATACAGTCCTTTTAAATGAGAGACTGATAATTTTATGGTTGCTAACAAACAATACTTTTAGTTGAAAACATCAAGGATCTTTCTTTCTTTTTTGGTAGGAGTTGGGTCACGTATCATTCAAAGTAAAGACTTCTTATTTAATTTCTTTCTGATCAACTAAACCACATCACCGGGCACCATGTAAATAAATAAGAAACCAAATATAACTTCAGCGAATTCTTCCAACATCACTCTGACACAATCATCGTTCTGGCGTCTTTCTCCTTGAGTATGACTCTGTCCATATCATGTAGAGAATGACAAGCAGAAGCCTGTGCAGACGGTGGCCTGGCTGCAAGTCCTGGGTCTATCACTAACTGAATATGTGTCTTATTTCCTTCAACTGTGAAATTTGGGGGATGGACAAGATAACCCTTCCCTTTCAACGGTGAGTTGCTACAATCATCATCAGAACGTACTTGAGGTAAAGTTTTATTTGTATTTATTCTTCTAGATGAAGAAAATTAGGGAAGTTTCCACTGCCTGACAGTTTACGCACTACTTCCTGGCCATTTTAAAGTAAATGTGACCACATAGTTTATACCGACACACTTATAAAAGTATAAAATTAATTTTTACCATAGGCATAACTGGCAACATTTACAATCAGCTTTTGTGAAATCATTTAAGCCAACGTTCCTCAATATATAAGCCACAATCTTTTGATTCTTAAATTTCTATTTCCTTTGTATTTAAAATTTCAAGACAAATTAACTATTGCATAGTTCCTATAACAAGAGAAGTTTAAATTGAGTATGCCACTTCAAACTATTCATGCCCAGTTCTCCTCCCCTTCACCACTTAGGCTGGCTATCAGTGATAGAAGCCAAGGTAATACTGAGATTATGTTCAAACCACCTGCTGTTTGCAATCTTTATGTATTCTAATTCTTATCAGCAAGTCAAACTACATAAACACATCATTAATCCAAAGATTTATTGTCTTATTAATGCCAGACCCCCTGACAGGCACTAGAGATACAAAGGAAAATCGGTACTTGCCCTCAAAGAAATCAAGATCTACTAGGGAAAAAGACAACCATAAATGTGGACATGCAACAGCAGAGACAGAGTGTTACAGGAAGAGCAGGAAAGCTTCAGAGGAGGCTTCCTAGATGATGGATGACCATTCTAGGTGCAGAGGAGAGCATGGCCAAAGGAAGGTCACAGCTTGTGTAGGGAACTACACCAAATGTGGCAGAAATGTACAGGCAGGACCTAGATCACAGAGTGTCTTGCTAACTGTCGCACTGACTTTCTCTTGTTGGCCTGGGGATCCATGAAAGGATTTAAAGCAAAGGTGTAAGGTGGGTAAGTTAAAAATACTGTTTTAAATACTGAGTACCTTTCTGGCTACCATGTGGGTAGCAAATTTTAGGGGAACAAACCTGGAGGCAGTTCAAAGGCCATTGTAAGTGAAAAACGAAAAGGGTTTGAATTAGGGCAGCAGAAATACGTTTTTAAAAAGAACACATTTGATACGCAGAGAAGATAGAATCACTGGGACTTTTAATCACAGGATGTGGGGGATGAAGTCGTGGGAAGACTCCCAGCTTTCTGGCTTGGGTGGTGATGCCACCAAACAGGATACAGGAAGAAGAGCAGGTTTAGGGTGGGTGGTAAGTTTAGAGTGAGCTATACTGAGGTGAGTGGGACACTCCTAATGACATATCTCAGAGAGGGAGAGGACTGGGTCAAGGATAGCACTCTGGGTGACACCAAGTACCAAGGGGCAGGTGACACTGAGAATGAGAGAGCTCGGAGAATAACCAGGAGCATGTGGTGATGTCCTGGCAGCCTAGAGGTCCAGAATGTCAAGGAGAAAAACATAAACAGTCTCAAATATTGGTAGAAAAGTCCAGCAAGGAAAGGGCTAGAAAATGTCCACTATGTAGAAAGTACGATGCATTAAGGACCTTAGTAAAAGCTATTTCAGTAAAGTTATGAGAACAAAAGTCAGACTACAATGAGTTATGAGGTAAGTGAGAGGGAAGGAGTGAAAATGTTTGGCTGAAGAGCTGTTAGATGTAGAAATAGGCCTAAAGGCAGGGTTTGGGTGGTTGTTTTTTATGTCAGTTGAAATCTCACCATCTAGAGATAGTCAACATTAATACTTTGGTGATCAGCCTTTCATACATTCTTTTGTGCATATATACATACACACACATAATAATGCACGGACACAAAGAACAACATTTATTGTTGACAAGATTATTATATACTAATAAAGTGAATTCTATCTTTACACCTAAACCCCCCTTTAAGTTATCAGAATCACAAACACACATAAAAGGAAGTATAGTCTCTCTTCTAAATCAAAACCCAAGACCTCTATGTGATGTACACTACCCTCTCACAAAACAAATCTGTTTCTTCTGAGAAACAAAACGTAGAACAGTCAGTCTAGGAAACAGACACACCCAATCCTATTGATTTTTAGAAGGTAGAGAGCAATTACCCAGCTGGAATGTTTCCAGGGGTTTAAACACACAATCTTATAAGTAGAGCCCTAGGAGCTATACCTCTGACGGCAAACAACCTCCCAGCAAGGGGGTACTGACAACACACACCCAAAGAGTGGCACCCAGTGAGTCACCAGAGAGGGGCAAGTTCCACCCTGCGAGCTTCCACACCTGCCTTCTGTCTCACCACCATGAAAAAGAACAGCACACAAAGTGTGGTGTTGCAATGTCAACAAAGCTGGGAATACAGGTTAAACTCGCCTAGTCAGCTGAATGGCTACTGATTTGGCTTGTTCACTCTATCAGGAAATGGGGTAAGAGGTCAGAATTTTAACACAGAAATGGCAGCCTCCAAGGACTTCTGGAGAAGAAAGCAGGACATGGTCATTATTGTAGAAAACTGGGTGTTGTGTCATTTTTTTAGTAGAGGGACACAATTTCCAAGGAGCTTCATTCTGTTACAGCTCTCTCTCCTCTCACTCTCAATGCTCTTATGCCAATTTCCCTTCCATAGAAGCAGCTATCCTAGCAGTTATCAGAAGAAACCTATTTGATAAAGTTTTTCTGTATTAATCACTCTCCCTAGACTGTATACAGTAGAAAGATTTAAAAGCCTTAATGCTGTATCTCTATATACACTAGATAAATATCTGAATTTTTATTTTTAACTGGAGAATGAAAAACTAAGCAAATAGCCTAGCTGGAGGGGGCAGACAAAATGGCTCTATCAACTTGGAAGATAATCCTGTTTCTTATTTATAATGTCAAAACTCAACTCTTTCTGGACATGTTTTAATAAAAGGAAGTATTATCTACTTAGGTAAAAACTAGGATCCATTTGTAGGGAGGGGATGTCTTTCTACCACCATGGAACAGATACAGTTATAAAGTCAATGGGACCCTGGGATACAGCAAAGAAGACTGTGCGGAACTCAAAGTCCAAAGCAACATGTTTTTTAGGGGGATGAATCACAGGGGACAATTAATGGGTGCTTCCTGCTGCCTGCATTGCTTCCTTTTCTCCTTAGCTGAGTTCTCCAGGGAAGAACAGAACACACAGGAGCCCACGTCCCTCATCCACATTCACTCACAGAAACAAGTGGAAAATGGTGTAGAGCATAAAAAGGGCTTTCTCTTTTTGGGTAACAACCTACTTAACATTATCTTCTGGTTTCGTCGAATTATAAAAAGAAAAGAAAAAGACCTATATTTTTTCTTCCTTCACATTTTCCCAAGACTCTGACAAGAAACAGTGAAAACAAGTGAATTTTTCAGGTCTTCAGGGTATACCTTTACAAGCAAAGCCACCTGAAAATAAGGCTTCTGGAAGATGATGCCAAAATGGGGCAGCTGTCACACAATATGCTCTTGCTGCCACAAGGATTCCCATAAGAAGATCACTAGTTGGTCACTATGTGCTGTCCTGATTGTTTTTCAACCTTCAGAGAAGTTAGTCATTTTCCATCATCTGCTTTCAAGTGGACCAGATTTATTGTCAGTGGTGTCCATTTACAGGAATCTCTTATAACTATTTTTGTAAATTAGTCTTCAAGGCCTTCTAAAACTACAGATAAGAATTTCTAGCAAAATGAACACATTGGCATCCACCCTAAATGAACTATGCAAACATAGCATTCATTATTGATGGAGAATACGCTTATAGATTTCATTTGCCAATACACTGATTGGGAGTTTTGATGCTTAAAACCTAGTATGTGATTTCAGTAGCTTTCATAAACAACAGTGTTAAGACTGGGTTGAGTTCTCAGACGCAAAACACTTCAGCTTCCACTGAAGAATGTGAACCCAGTGTTTACACCATGCATTTTCTATCAGAAGTTTCATGCATGGTCTTCAAAGACATGAGGAACATTCAAGTAGATGTTAGAAAGGTGATACTCTGTTGAAGGGAAAACGAGGGCACATAGTCATAAATTCCTTTTCTGGGCAGTTAGCCAATTTTGTACATTGTGTGCAGTCATTACATACCACCCCACTTCTTGCTTTGTGCAACAATTAAAGTGCTTCCTTCAATTTGCAGTTTGGTTTTCTAGATACTAGTTTATGTGTTCTTGGATCAATTACTTAATTCCCTACCCCCTGCAAGTGATATTCTCCCTATTGGCATGTGTTCATATGATAATGTTCTACCTCTAACTTAAACCAAACTGATACTAACAATCACTTACCTTATGCTAGATCCTTTCTTACATTCAAGCAAACCAATATAGCTCCAACAAAAGTAAACTTTGCATTAGCTTTAAACAGTACCTCTGGAGAAATATATATACAAATTGTATATCAAGATGATAAGGGAAGATAGAAAAGTAGAGGATGAAAGGCGAAAGGAAAAAATGCCTGAACGATTCTAAAATTAAAAACTGTTCTGTATAATATGAGCCTTTGAGAACAACTCTAAATGGTAAATAAGATGTGTAGCAATCTAGTAGTTGTTCATATATTCAATTGTTCAACCATTTAAGCAACTACTACGTACCTGGCACATTGCAAGGTACTGTGAAGAAAGCAAAGATAAATGAAATACTATATTCAAGAGCTTACAATAAAGTAGCAGATACATGTAAATAGCATTTTATATACTGAAGTGCCCGACATGGTTTCAATAAAGTGCTATGAGAGTTACAAGAAGAAAAAGTCCTTCCCACAGCAGGATTTAAGGCGAGGGCATTTAGAATGGCTTGAAGATCAGGTACCATTTATTCTAAGCACAAAAGACACCCACTTGTTCCTAAAGAAGGTGCAAAGTATATGAAGGACTAGGAAAATCTAGATCTACTAAAAGTAACGCTTTGCAAAAGGATAGTTCATTACAGTCTACAAAGCTTCCATATTCAACATATTTAATATTCACAAATATTATTATCACTATCTTAAAAATTGGGGAACTGAGAAAGGATAAAGGCACTTTTTGAGGTTAGGGAGCTGGTAATGTAAATTGCAGAGGCAAGCACTAGAATCTATGACTTCTGACTTCAAGTCTAAAATCCATTCCACCCCACACAGACACCCGAGAGTCTGCATACCTGAAAGAGCAATTCTAAATACAGGTGGGACTGCACCCAAGTTGTGTGGGTTTTTTCACAGGTTTGTCTGAGTTTGGGGGACCTCTGTATTTTACTCATTCAGACCAACTAAACTGAGTCAAGAATCACTTGAGAAACCCAACCCACTCAAAAGCTGCCAACCGGAGTGATCTTTTCCTTGAATCAGGTCTCATGTACATACAGCATTGTCATGCTAGATATCCTGTTCACCCCACAGGCAGTCAAACTGGAAATCATTTGATTAAAGGCAATGGTTGGAAGCTAGATCCAGTGATCTGGAATTGATTCCAATATTGAATAGATTTTAAAAAGACAATGGTACATGCCTGGCTCTTCAATCAAATTTATATCTACTTTGTTCGGAAAGTGATTAGATTTTTGTCTAGATTCAGTACTGACTTCATATGGCCATTCCAAAACAAGAACTGCTACAGTCGCTGCTGTGCAGCCACACATGGATTGCCAGGTACCCTAATTTCTAACAGGGGGTCTGCATGTACTTAGTTGAATTTGAAAAAAAATCTGTACAGTGATCTTGAGACTGTCTAATCATACCTCCCACCGGGTTCAGACAAATGGCTGAATTAAAAGTATGGCACAAACTAGTCAGGATATTTCAAAATGGATTTTTGGAGGATACCTGTAAATAAGATCCTCCATGTAGAGATGGGAGGAACATTTTAAATATTAAAACAAATCTATACGTAACATTTAACATGTTTTCACATGCCAACAAAGACTCACTTGTCTCAGTGAATAATGGATGTGTTGACATCTCAAGGGTTAACTGTCTTCATTTAGATCAAGTGAAGGTCTTTGTAAGGGAAGCAAGAATGTGTTCTGGATGCTGCTCTATACTACTTTGCAAAAATTACATTTTCCACCTGGTTATTTCTAGTATATTAGAAACATTATTGATTTTTACAACCTAATCTTACATCTGACCACTAAATTCTGATATTAATTATAATCTTTGGTTCATATAATTTACTTGGATTTTCTAGTGAGACAATCATATAATATTTTTCTCTTCCTTTCTAATGTCTGAAATCTCATTTCCTTTTTTATCTTACTACATCAATTATAAAATAACAGCAACAGCAGCAGAGAACACTTACATGGTACCCAGTATTTACCAGATGTTCTTCTAAGTATATTAGTTATAAGCTCATTTCAGCCTCAATAACAAGTATATGAGAGAAGCATTATTATCCCCATTTTATCAATAGTGAAATTGAAGCACAGAAAGGTTAGGAAACATATGTAAAAGATCACATAGTCCCTAAGGGGTTGAGCCAGGTCAATGAACTTCCTCTCTACATTGCCATTTTGGTATAGTACATATTCTATTTGGGAAGAAAAATTCAAGTTGCTAGCCCACTGCAATGGACTGAATGTGTCCCCCCACCCCCAAATTCATAGGTTGAAATCCTAAAGCCCAATGTGATAGTATTAGGAGGTGGGGCCTTTGGGAGGTGCTTAGATCATGAGGGTAGAGCCCTCATGAATGGGATTAGTGCTCTTATAAGAGACCCCACAGAGCTCCCTAGCCCCTTCCACCATGTGAGGACACAGTGAGAAATTGGCTGTTTGCAAACCAGAAGAGAGCCTTCATAGAACACGACTATGCTGGCACCTTAATCTCGGACTTCCAGCTTCCAGAACTGTGAGAAATAAATTCCTGTTGGTTATAAGCCACTCAGCATGTGGTATTGTTATAGTGGCCCAAATGGACTAAGGCAACCACAGAAGAATAGAGGTAAAAGTGGAAACCCTCATCTTGTTCTTGACTCTATATTGTTGTTGTTGGTTTTTGCCATAGCAAGGAGGCAATGAATTCAAGTCTGCCAGAAATCACAGAGCTGACCCAAGGTGGTTCCTGCCACCTCAACATCTTGGAGCCCATGTCATTCAAGGTCTAGCATTACTACTGGGCCAGTGTGGCACTGCCCAGCTGGTCAAGCATGAAGACAGTGGCCCAGGGGTGACTGGACACCAGCAGCACTAGTGGACATTGTCCCTCTACACAGCAACATGCTCGATGGTTGCCACATGGAAAGTCAGTAGAACCACAGTATCACGGAGAAGATAATTTCTTAATGGCTCTTGCAACAGGTAAAATGTGTCATCTGATCCTCCTTCTACCACCTCACAAAAAAGACCACTGATTTGCTATATATTACAACGTGTGTGTGTATTCAGGAGGATAGTAGGGCTGAGGTACAGTGAAGTTATATATGCCAGGAATTCTGTAGTTCAGTTTAAATGTCTTTATTCTTTAAGTTTGCATAGTTTTCTGCCCTGTTAATCGAAACCGGGGTTTTCTGCACAAACAAAATGACTGCTGTTTCCCCAGCCCGTTTACACCTTGGGAACACAGAGAAGACTTTTCTACAGGGTGCTCAAATGGGCAAGAGGAGGAACACACAGCCCTGAAATTTGTGAGCTTTTCCTGCTAGATGAGCAGGAAGATGAGAGCTGGATGAGTAGCAGGACACTACGTATGTCTATTGGCTGACAAGAAGGTTAAAGGAGGTAAAGGAAAGATGGAAAAACAAAAAGAACAATTACAGCCTCAATCAAAAGGCTTTCTCATACTTGAGATTACATTCTTCTCTTCATGATTCATCCAGCCTGCCCCTGAGAGACTCGGGAGCAGTCTCAAGGAACAATGGAACATACTATTTGCTACTTCCACCTTACTTATGCAATTTGCTAGTCACAAAGGGCCATCCCCACCTGTTGCCAAAGGGTTATCTCTATAACACAAAAATAATATCATGGGAGTGAGCTCACTGCTGACACGATACAATGCAAACCGATGAGGTTCATAAAAACTTTGTGATCTGGCCACCATGGCAGGCTGCAGGTTGAGTGCTCAGGCTTCAGCTGGACAGCTCTGGGTCTGAATCTTGACTTCACCACCTATTGACTGTAGGACCTTGGCTGAGGTCCCAAAGCCTTGGTTTCCTCATCTAGAATAGGACAGTTTCTACAATTAAATGAGATCATGGCTCTGTGTGATGCACCCGAGTTCTCGCTGTTCTGAGTCTTAAGTGCTATCACACCCTCCTCTCCAGTTGTCACCCCACCTCTGCATTGCTGCCAGCCATCTAGTAGGTATTCAATCATTCAGTCAATATCTGAATATATCCACAGACCTACAGCAGCACTGCTCCAGTGTATTCTCTTCTTCTTAGCTTTAGACTCTCTACACAGTTGCCCAAAGTTAAGAAAAAAAAAAAAAATGCTGTTGTTGAAATGTTGGGAAGCAAGAAGAATTAGCAGTAGAAGAGAAATGGTGATACATTTTTATTTTGGGAGAGGAGGTGAGGGAGGGAGGATACTAGATCTTGACCCCACACAGATACAACATGTTAAAATTTTAATTTCAACAGCATTTTAAGAACCACGTTACATAGATGTATATTGCAATCTGAAGTAGGTAAACCAGGTTTTACAATGTTGTTTTAAATCTTTTAAAATCTGTTTATTCTAGGCATTTTAGGATACACCCTTTTTTAAAATAAAGGGAGAAGAAAAGAGCCAGGATAGTTCTGGAAGATAAACAAAGTTCTGCAACTAAAGGGATTGCTCCTTTGCTGCACTCTGAATTTTTCTGCCATGACACACACGATTGCTGCCAGTCTCACGGAGAGTGTGCAGAAAGTAATATCTATTCACAAATCGTTTAACATTTTTTTTTCAGTCTGGGCAATGGCTTGTTATGTTTTAGAAATTAACTCTGTTTTCTAGATAATGTCTGTCTGGCAGCATTTGTCCAAAAAGTGAGAATTTTTGATAATTCAGCATAAGATAAAACTGATTACCAAGAATAAAGGTAACAATAGTAATAATAAAAATCTGAGTTTCTTCCTCCCAGCACCACTGACATTCTGGGGTGGACAACTACTCTTCACTGGGATGGTTGTCCTACGCACTATAGGATGTTCGGCAGCATCCTTGGCTTCTACTCACCAGATTACAGTGGCTCCCCTCCTTTTGTGGTGACAACCAAAAATGTCTCCAGACATTGCCAAATGTCCTGGGGATGGGGAGGTGGGCACAAACCCTCAACTTGATTAACTTGCTTGCTCAAACTTGGTTGAGAACCACTAGTCTATGTTAAAGAAAGAAAACAGTCATTTTTTTTCTTAATTAAGGAAGTAGCAGAATTATAAAGAATTGTGACAAATTCTGTAAAAGAGGTTTTGCTCAGAACAAGTCAACTTACAATACACATATTCTTCTTCACAGAGGGATGTCTTTATCATAGTATTGAAAATATATGACCAGTCTATTTCATTCAATTCATCAAACTTGCCCAGACTTTGACACATAAAACAAAGAATTCCTATTGGATGTAGGAAATAAGTAATTGCCAAATACAAGCAAACCTATTCAATCTTTTAGAGCTTGAGATTTTTGAACATTTTTTTTTCATTATTTGATTCCTCACTCCAAACACACTTTTCTGTGGAACTCTTATCTCGGATGTACCTGGCAGGCTAAGAGCCTTCTTGCCAATCTAAAAGTCTAGTACCTGAGACAATGGGAAACTTCTAGAAGGACCTGAGTGTCCCAAAAGATCAAAAAGAGGTTTTAAAAGAAATCTGAATCTTTACTTTCTCACTCATTTTTTTAGGAAGAACTTGAAAGATTTTATTTTGTTGACAAAATTTATTTTAAGGTTAAAGAGTTTTAGCAAAAAAGAAAATGTTAGAAATAAATTAAAGCCATTAGGAAAAGTGTGCACAAGCAAATGCCTATGCCTGGGAGGTTAAAAAAAAATCTGTTTCCATAGAAACTGGACAAAAAAACCCCCCTCAGAATTATCTTTCTCTCCTTTATCCTTGTTCCCTGCATCTAGATATCAACTATTACCTCATCAGCATTTGTCCCAGACTAGTTTAGGTCTTCATTATCTTTCATCAGGGCTATTTCAACAACTTCCTATCCGGTTTTTCTCACCCTCTTCTCATCTTCCATCCTGGATCAGTGGGGGAGGTGATGTGGACAGGGGTGGGGATTGGGGGGGTGGCCTTATGTAATCTTTTTAAAACACAGATTATGCAAGGGACCCCCCCACCCAGCCAAGGCCCAGAGATTACAGTTCCCATTATTCATCCTAGAATTCAAATCCCTTCGACATTTGTTCTAGGTTAGGTTTCTAACCTTATCTCCTAAATACTCCTTCTCTCTCTACCCCCCAAACCATGTAAATCATCGTGACTATCGCCGACAATCCAAATCATTATGCCAGCTGGTACTCTGTCTAGAATGTCCTTTCCTCCCATGTTCACTTGAAGACCTTCACCTCCCACTCCCAGACAGAATGGCTCACTCCTTATTCAACAATTCCTCAACATTTGTTTGTGCCTCTATTACAGCACTCATGTACCATCTTCTCCTACTATCCGGGTAGGGGTTTAGAGCTGTATCTGCCTGTTCCAAAGGAGTAAGAGACCAGACTTGTTCTCCAAGGCAGTTCTCAGGCATCTTTGTAACCCTACTAAAAAAGTTTGTCCTTTAAAGGTGAATCCATTTCAGTTAGGTCAAAAATATTTAGTGAGCCCTTAAAGTATTCAAGCCTGTGCTGTGAGAGATAGGACTGCCCTCAATGAACCTTCAGTAGAGAGAAGGATAAGAGTAGGACATGAACACTCTTGGGCACAAATTGTTATAGAGATTCCAAAGTGGAAGGAAGGGGAAGGACCATATCTATACACATGGTGTGGAAAATTAAGAAAAGCTTCTTGAGGAAGATGATGTTTGAGGCAAGATTTCACAACTGGGTGGTGACTCTGATGTGTGGGCCCTCCAAGTACTAGAAACAGCCAGGAGTAGTGCAGGGCGAGTGGGGCCCATGGAACAACAAACAGCCCAGCAGAGTTGGCACCCAGTTGAGTGCCTACTGGACGCCAGGCCTCAGAAGGGCCCTGCGTTAGACGAGTCTAAACTATGGTGGGTGCCTCTGAAAAGTCCTGGCCAGTGGTCAAATAACAGAGCCGTAGTTGAGAAAAAATAACCTGATAATAGCACAGAAGACTGACTGGAAGAGGTAAGGAGACACTTGGGTCTTTGGAGGAGGTGAGACCCAGTGAGAGTAGCTGGAGTGGGGAGCAGCTTTGATAAAAATTGTGGAGATAGCATCAACAAGACTTGGCACACAATTACTGTAGGGGCCAAGAGGAAAGGACACGAGGTAGACAGAGGACTAAATTCCCACCCAGGGTGACTGGCTTCATTACTAGAAGTAATGTGTGAGGGGCTGTCAGGGAAAACACAATTGCCACTGAGTATGAAACTCATGGAATGCAAAGACATGAGAGGAGAAATGGAATATTTCATGTGTCTATGTGTCCACTGCATTTCATTTACCTACAATGATTTTTAACGTCTAGAAAAGAAAAGCTCTCTGTTTATTTTGCATGTCTCACGCTCACTCATTAGGGGCAAACCCTATGACATTTTGTAAACCAGTTTTAACAAGCTGGAGGCTCTGGGAATGTATATCTTACTAAAAATGCACATGGAAGTGTCTGAATCATCTCTCCTCCTGCCCTAAATGTCAGAAAAGTTCACATGGTACACATGGTTCATTGTTTTTCTGTGTACAAGGACACCTGACAACTACCCAGATGAGTAAGCGGTGTAACAGGAGGCCAGCATCCGACTTCACTGGAGAGTGAGTCATAAAGGTAAGTGAGTCCAATTATAAGAAATGGAGTGGAGTGGCTTCAGGAAGTTTTACCAGCATTGCAATCAGTTTGGGAATCCATTATTAAGTCTGTTTTCCGCAAAGAAAAAAGTGATTCCTAAAAGCTGAAAGGGAGCCTTTGAAAAGGTCACACTACTGCTTAGAGGTACAAATTCAACATGGAAATCAAATTATGAAGTGAGAAAAGCCCATCCCCACACATGCTGTAAACACCCCATTAACAGTGTGGTTACAGGCAGCTCGTTCAAACTTTCCACCTGATGTTCACCATATTATCTCATAGGTTATATCATACTTGAACTGGAGTTATCCCTCTCAAGTACCAGCTTTCCATTCAGCACCCACAGACAAGTAGAAAAGAAATAGAAAACAGCACCCTAGGAGTTTTGAACCCCAAATGCCACCTCTGTTTTGTGCCAGAGTTTTTGTTTTATTTTTTGATCCTAGATTTTCTGTTTGCAGATTCAGTATATGATTTGCAAGGATTCTGAGCGTAAACAGGCTGAAATGTGAAAATAGCAATCGAGGGATTCTCACATTTTTATTAAAGTTATTTTACCAGTGTTTATAGGTCAAGAAAAGCCACACGGTGTGACACCAAGTAACTTCTTATTTTAAGAAGAAACTAATAAAAAGAATCTCCTCTCTTCCCAAGTCTTACACACACACACCTCTTTCTCCCTTTACACTTAAATCGCTACCACTAACTGGGTCAGTCCCTGGACACTAGCCAAAGCTGTGAGCAATCAAGTCTCCATAGGAAGCCCAAGCTGGGATGGTTCCACCACGCTGTGAAAACAGAATCATTTCTTCCTGAGTTCACCTTTCATTGGGTTGTTTCCACACACACTTAACATGGGAGCAAAACAACCCAGTGAAAGGTGAACTTTCACTCCTACAGAAATTACTTCAGACTATAAATAGGATTCAAGGATGGAGGCAGAGTGGTTTTCATAAGAACACCACTTAAGAGTTCTACAATACAATTAACTGTGCTGCTGGCTGTGATGTCACAGAGTCAATTTTTTCCTTTTTATTATAAAAATTTTCAAACATACAGAAATTAGGGTAATGAACACTCATCTATCCTTCACCTAGTTTTAACAACTTTAACAGCTTGTCATATATTCATCTATTTTTATCCAACTGAAGTATTTGATAAATTAGAATCACATTTCTCCCCTAAAAAATTCAGTGTCTCTAAAAAACAAGGATATTTTTCTTTGTAACTATAATACTAGTATCACATCTAACAAAATCAAAATAATTCCCTAATATCATCTCATCATGAACATCATTGAAATTCAAATTTCACTGGGTAATTTTTCTCCCTTTCCTTCCCTTTTGTAATCTAATTTCCTCCCTTTTATTCGTTGAGGTTGCCCTTTTGAACATAACCAACTTCCTTAGTCACACTTGAAAGACCCTTTCCCCAGGCCTCCCTGCACCCACACACTGCGCTCTCCATCGCCCCATGGGGCTCTCCTGGAAGCTCTCTGTTTCTTCCTGGCAAATTACTCAGAGATAGGAATGTCACCTATATGCAGATGACTTATAAATCTGGAAAAGGTCAAGAAAAAAATACATTTTACTTAATTTTCCCCTAAACTCAGAATATAAGTGTGTGTGTGAAAGGAGAAAGTGCAAGATGTACTCCACTTACTGGCTAATTCTAGGAGATCTCTCTTCTCTAGGATGGTGAGAAGGCTTTCCATGTTGAAAATGCCTTCTAACACTTTCCAGGGGATAGTGGTGAGGGAAGCAGGCTCTCGAACCATATATCCTGGGTTCAAATCACATTTATTAGTTATATAATATTACAAGATACTTAACATCTCTAAACCTCAGTCTGTACTTGTGAAAAATGCAGAAAATAACAGAACCTACCTTGTGGGTTTGTTGTGAAAGTTATGTGAAGAAATCAAAATAAAATGCTGAGTTAACAAAGTGCCTAGACAATACTAAGCACTAAATAAATTTTAGTTATTGCTAACTGTGACCTAAAGATTCAATTAAGAAAAATGGTTATTTCTTAGATATCTAATATTTATTACTGGCAGAACTGGCTAGGATAACGTTCCTTGGCATACTATAATTGTTCTTAGGACTTTTTAAAAGAAAGTTTGGTTACTTTCCATTCTATCACATAAACTTAATCCCATGTAATATACAAAGTACACAAAGTGTTGTTCAACACTAGTAGTTACTTTTGTACATGGATGATTCATGATAATTAAAGTTGTGACCCAGGAGAATAAAACTGGCTTGTTTCCACATTTCCTTTCGTTCAGTAATTATAATTCAAGGTTATGTTAGATACCACGTTACTATAATTTTGCCCGAGAGACAGACACTGCACACCCCACATTTTTAAAAACAGGCACTGCTGATATAAATCCAGCTGCTTGCTGAATAAAGGTCTTGAAGACATCGCAAACAATTCTTACCAACCTTGTGCTCAAGTGTCATTCATTTCTGTGCATACTGTAGCTAGGAGGGAAGTACTGAGATCATGTTAGCTTGTCATAGATTCACCGGATTTGCAGGAGGATGAGAATTTAAAAATAGAAGCCAAACATGGCTGGAGTTTATCTCAGATGCTTATGTTCAAGTAGCAATCTGTTCATCCATGATGACAGCAAGCATTCCATCCGATGATTTAAATTTTCATAAACTCAGAATTCCACTACTTCTCAAATTGGTGGACCACGGATATACAGACACCTCACATTCTGCTCCATTTGCTTTCTCAAAGCTGTCTCTGTGGAGAGCTTTCTTTGGCTGGTTTTGATGAGAGATGACAATGAGGAGGTAACATTTATTTAGTACTCATCACGTGCCAGGCACAGTGTGGAGTCATTTACACAAGTTAGATCTCAGAGTATCTTCACATTTTTCTAAGGTTAATTTCCGTTTTACAGCTTGGAAACTTGGAGCTTAGAAAGGCAAATAAAATTCCAGAGGCAATGGCATATCCAGGTTTTTGTGGAGCTTGAACTTTATGTTAGTTTTAAAGAAAAGAATGTCAAATTGTGAATGCTAAATTAGATTCAAAGCCCTAGAAGGGGTTAGAATAAATAAGGGGTTCTGAGACATGAGCTTCAGTGGTAACCAACTTGTGTCTGCCTGACTGACCACTCTGGGCTGCAGAGACAAAGGAATTTGATGAACAGAAATGTAAACTATAAAGTGAAAATCATTCATTTTTAGAAAACTCTTGGCTATAATTAAGTTGTACTATGGGTTTTTTTCTTAATTTTTTAAAATAGATTTTTTGTTGTTGTTTAATATGCCAGGATACATGCGGGGAGGGGCACAGAGTGAGTCTCTGATGAAGTGCCAGGCAGTAATTCAGATGGTCTGAGTAAACAGAATGCAGAAAAATTCTGAGTTCTGTATTGTATATACCTTGGGAAATCTTTGCCCTTTTGTGAGCAATGAGAAGTCAGAAAGTTTAGATAAAATTTATCTGTGATGTCCTTTGAATAAAACTTACGTGAGAGTGGCAATCGCTTTTCTAAACACTATGCCAATTTTTCTTGAGTGGTTTCTTTGCTGTTAGCAAAATATGTGATGCTGACTGAACACATTCTCTCCCTTGGAATCAACTGTTTGTTATACCAAGAAAACTCCTTCTATCCAAAATGGAAAACTTATCTTGCCAGAATGAAGGAAGTCTTTATTTTTTTCCCAAAGCAAATCTAATAATTTCAGAACTCAGAATAAGGTGATTCTTATTACCACCATATCAGAATGTAGTTCTATTAAGAACTTCCAGTCATATTTACCTTGTCTCAAAGTTTTATGAAATTATTTCTTTTTACATGAGGAATTTCATGAAAATCTCTGACAAAGAATATGGAAAAGGCACTCTGAACTGTGAGTTCCTAAAAATGCTGAGTTTTACTACTTCCCAGAATATATATGAACAGAGCTACATATGGTTGCCCAGGCTGTGCACTGCACAACTCCAAGGGACACCATTTACAGACACCACAGTGCAAGAAATGTTGCCTGGAACAGGACAGTGCAGTAGCCCTCCCTGACTGAAACAGTACACTGACCGAAAAGAATGATTGCTACCAATGCCAGAAAATAAGAACATGCTTGAAAAAATGAAGGGGGCATGTCATAGAGAAACCACAGGCTAGCTTGTGCCCAAATGGCTAAATTTGGGGCAATTTGAGCATCAAAATAAATATGGACAGGAATATATTATAACCCCTGAATGAAATAAGAATCCATAATTCTATGCTGATAATAATAGGTAAGCAAATAAATGAGAGAGAAGGAAAAGCTCTTCTTTACAGCAGAACGACAACTAACAAACGTAAGAAGGAACGATGGTGTTAAGTTAGAAATACACCATTTTGCCACTGTCAAGGAAAAACTGAATCAGACAGAAATAATTAATAGCTGCTCAATAAGGGAGGGAGGGAGTCAGAGAAGGAACAGGATACTTACAGAATCTCAAAGTATCTGCTTTCAAACTTCCCAGTAACCACAAAGTAAATGCTACTTATACAGCAGAGAAATCAGACAGCACCTTAACCAAATGATCAAAATTAACGTCACCAATAAGGGGCAAAGGGAGGTCCCGTGCCTCCAGATTGATTCCCTGAGAAGGACACAGCACATACATAGCAATCCAGCCAAAAATGCATAATCTGAATCAAACACAAGGAGACCGGGAGACCCAAATTGAGGACTTTTCTAGAAACAACTTGCCTATAGTCTTCAGAAATGTCATGAAACACAAGGAAGGCTGAGGAACTGTTTCAAATTAAAGGAGACTAAAGAGACATGATAGTGAAATACAGTAAGTGGTCCTAGACTGGATGCTGTCCTGGAGGGAAAAAAATGCAATAAAGGGTATTACTGGGACAAGTGACAAAACTGGAACATGGACTGTAGATTAGATAAAAGAATTAAATGTCCTGAATTTGCTAACAGTACTGCGGTTACATAAGAGGATATTCTTGTTCTTAGGAAATACATGATGAAGTATGAGGAGGTATATGCTGTCTTCTCTCAAATGACTCAGAATAAATAAATAATATATGTGTGTATATCTGTGTGTGTGTAGAGTGAAGGAGGGAAAAAATGATAAAATATGGCAAAATGATGTTAGATATGGGTAAATGGCATAGGTAATATATTATAGTATTGTAGTCTCAAATAAAAAGTCAAAAACCAAAACAAAAAACAGCAGCCAAAACAATTTTGAGGGGTAGCAGAGTTCAGCCTGCTTTATGAGCAGAAAAGTAATTCAACTTGTAATTGGCAATGCAAAATAAGAGTTAAATCTTTAGAAACACTCTGTTGCCATCATTATCACAATCACCACCATTACCATTTATGGAGCACTTACTAAGTGGTGAGCACTCTGAAAGATGTTTCACTTGCATTACCTCTTAATCTTCACAATCTGCTCTTAAGCCCTAAGAGAAAGGCACTACAGTCATCCCCACTTTATAGATGAGGACACTAAGGTTTAGGGAGGTTTAGTACTGCCCAAAGTAATACAGATGGTAAATGGCAGAATCAGGAATCCAACAAGGTTGATTACAAAGCTGCTTTTATTACTATGTTAAACCTATTTAATTATTAATTAGTTATTAATTTTCCTCAAAGAACAAGAGATGAATGCCAACCTAGATGAAATTCTGACAAATCAGTAAAATACACATGAATAAGGGTTACTTCTACTAATTAAAATTAGAGCATTAATAAACCAGAGAGACATAAATGATCATTATTATTTGTGTGTGTGAGGAAGATTAGCCCTGAGCTAACATCTATTGCCAATCCTCCTCTTTTTGCTGAGGAAGACTGGCCCTGGGCTAACATCTGTACCCATCTTCCTCTACTTTATATGGGATGCTGCCACAGCATGGCTTGATAAGCGGTGTGTCAGTCCGTGCCCAGGATCTGAACCTGCGAACCCTGGGCTGCTGAAGCAGAGCGCACGAACTTAACCACTACACCACCGGGCTGGCCCCTAAATGATTATTTGGTCTCCACAATTTACTTTATGCTCTCTTTCTTCCAAGGGCTGAACTTGGTAATAAATAAATTCTTTGACATAAAGTATACCCCAGTATGTCCTTTGAAATGATCTTATCAAACATCTCATAAACCATTTGGTCCTTGCTATGGACTGAATGTTTGTGTCCTCCTAAAATCAGATGTTGAAGCCTAAATCCCCAATGTGATGGTATTTGGAGGTGGGGCCTTTGGGAGGTAATTAGGTCACAAGGGCGAAGCCCTCAGGAACAGGATTAGTGCCCTTATTAGAGGAGACATAAGAGAGATGATTGCTCTCTCTCTGCCATGTGAGGACACAGTGAAAAAACGACATCTGCAAATCATCAGGCACCAGATCAGCCTGTGCCTTGATCTTGGATTTCCCAGCCTCCAGAAATGTGGGAAATAAATTTCTGTTGTTTATAATTCATGAAGTCTATGGTCTTTTGTTATAGCAGCCTGAACTGAGTAAGACAGTCCTATTTCAAGCTTTTCTTCCTTTAACATATTTTCCCTCCTTTCATGTAAAGTGGTGTGATCTTAGTGTTTGTGTTTCCTTTTAGTCTTGCCATCTCAGTTTTACTTTAAAAAAATGTATCATTTGCAACATGCCTGGTTTCTCAATTAAGTATGCTATCATTTTCCTTGCAGATAGAGAGTAAGCTGCTGAATATACCATATCTTTCTTCCCAGTGGAAGCTAAATGGCTGTTAATAAAAATAAATATGTTCAAAACAATAAAACATTTGCAAATACTCGCCGGTGTTTGGGGAAATCTTAGCATCTGACACCGTGAATGCCCCTTCCAGAACAAAGGATTCCCAACTTTGTTTGCATAATTTAACCACAAGAAGAGCTTTTAAAATCCTAATGTCCAGCCCACACTCAAGACCAATTAAACCAGAAACCAAGGAGATGGGATGTGAGCATCAGCCATTTTTAAAGCTCCCCAGGTGATTCCAATGTGTAGCCAAGTTTGATTGAGCATCTACAGCCATAAAGAATTACACCTTTTGTATACAGATCCAAAGGACTCACAAAAGTTTTTAGAATTGTTAAGGAATGTATAGTCCAATCGACAAGTGAAGATATGTGTGTACCTAGGAAAAGGTGACTGAATGGAGATTGAGGACATGTGCTAAATGAATGTGATACACAATAAGTACATCAGGAGACCACATGGGGACAGTGGGGGATGCCTGCACCCTCCTGATGCAGTGAAAGACTCTGATAAAAGCATGGCTGAGGAAGGCAACTCCAGCCAGGAAATGGTGTGAATGGAGAAGTATGTCCAGAAAACAGTGAGCTGACCAATCTATCTAGAGGGAAAGGTTCACTCTTCAGAGTAGAAAAGTTAAGTTTGGAGAAGCAGACCAGAACCAGCCCCTGGAGGACTTTGAGCAACAAGTCCAAGAGTCTGGTGGCAGTATGCGGGTCTCTAAAGAGATTTGAGGAAATGATCAAATGAAAGCATTCCTTTGGAAAGACTGATTTGACAGAGCTATTCACAACAGGTTTGGGGGAAAGAGCAAAACTCAATCTGCTAAGAGAAGAACACCGAAGATTAGGTAAAATCGTAAATGGGATTAAGTACAATCTTATACCTTCCTTTTCAATTTTCCACCACAGACAGGAACCAGAAGTTTGGGCGTGCTAAAAATAGCATGGCTCTCACCTGTTGTAGGAGAGATTGGGCAGGCTGTGGGGTCTGTCTCATTCTCTGCCCCTCTGGCCTTGCTCCCAATCTCACAGTGGAACACTTTCTGTGGCTATACCTTCCTCCTCTTTCCATGAAGGCTACTCCTACAGCTAGGAAATATCATTCTAGAAGACAAAGTTTCAGGCCAGAGAAATGCTTTTTCTTATAATTTTTTTGGAATAAGAAGCATTTTTGAGAAGTTGAGTGATCTGTAGGGTCATATTAGCAATTGAAGACTCCTAGGGGACCAAACCATTCATTCATCTAATAAATATTTACTGAACGCATACCATTTGCTGCTCTTCTACACAGTGGGAACACAGCAAGGTCCCTTTTCCAAACAGACAACTCTCTGAGCAGTGTACAAGTTTCACTCAAGAACATAAGGACAGTCTAGGGTTACAACATGTATAGGTAATTGATTAAAGTGTTCCACTACAGGCTTCTGAAAAATCAATGATAGTAGAGAAAAAGTCAAGATCCTTCATATAATGAATTATAAGCAGTACAAGAAAGTATAGGAAGCATAACTTTTTTAAAAAAACTGTGTTTATATGCTGCTACTACTGAAAATTTTTCAAGCCACTAGATGTATCCTAAACTCCTAGAACAGTGCTGGCACATAGGATACATTCTAAGAAATAATGCATCATTATTTCGTTGTTGTGTGAATATCATAGAGTGTACTTACCCAAACTTAGATGATAAAGCCTACCACACACCTAGGCTATATAGTACTAATCTTATGGGACCACCATTGGATATGCAGTCTGTTGTTGACTGAAACGTTGTTATACAGCTCATGACTGTACTTTTAAACCAGACCACAATGCTCATTTGTGAAATGGCATCTTCTGAAATCATGACATCAAAGTCATTCACAAAAGCAACATTCAAGTCATGCCCAGGGTTATTCAGAGACATGGGAGCTCAGAGGTTGGCTACACATATTGACTGTCATCCCAAGACTACAGAGACATTCTTTGTGTTTGCAAAATTTTCATTTTATAAATATCTAATAAGAATCTGGATCCAACTACATGCATTAATTAGAAATAACTATGACAAAATGAATCTGAGCTTTCACTGACAGATAAAATAACCACACAAAAGTGTTTGATTCTTCTTTTTCTAAGTCATTATACTCTCTAGTTTATAGACAATCTCTATTTTCTCACTGTGGAGGAAAAAATATATTCAAGTCCCCTTCTTTTGCCTTTTCTTGCCCCTTGAGGAGTTTTACCTGCATAATGTACCGGAATCTCTATCTTTGGCCCAATGACGTAGTGTCCCTCCTCCAAGCTATGGGCAGTGACGGTGGTCCACTGACGGCAGGAATGAATCAGAAGGTAGTCATTTTCCCGCAGCCCTTCTATGCATTCTCCTAGAAAATACAATTTTATATAAAAAACTTAGAATTACCATCTGCTTACTCCATACTCTGCAATAAAATTTCATTAGTTAAAACTTCACTAATGCAGAATTGATAGTTCATCCCAAGATGAGATGAAGTTCACTTCTGAATTAGCAATAAAAAAGGCATCCCATACCAAGTTGACAAGTGTACACAGGATTCCATAAAAATGTTTCCCACTTATGTGTAAAGAGATTTTCAAATACCTCATTTTCTCTAAATGACTATATTTCAATGACAGTGTTTATTAAGTGTCAGCAATACATTAGGCACTACTTATGTGCTTTGCATATATTATTTCATGTAACAGAGTAACCTTATGAGGTAAGTACTGTTCCTTCTTTACAGGTGAGAAAAATCAAGGTTCAGAATGTTAAGTAACATGTGTAAGCTCATAGATTTAACGAGCAGAAAAGTGCAAATTCAGGCCTAGGTCAAATTGATTCCTAAGCTGATGCTCTTAATCACTACAATATAACAACCAAAAATAAATAATAAACTTATCTCTTGTTGAAATAATACTTGAAATTAAATGCCTATATCTCCTTTTAAATTTTAAATGTTTTGCCAGTTCTCTCTGGCCTCCTATCAGACTTCCCAATCAATTAAAAATAGTGAAGCTTTATAGCACACAAATGAAATTATTTTTCACTTTAATATTTTCTGAAGTAGTTTTTCAGCATTTGAACTGATGACAAACTATTTCAAAAGAGAAATCCATTCCTTGAAATTTAAAAGATTTTTTTTTTAGATGTTGAAATAATCCATCCCCTTGATCCTAGAGTTTAGTAATTTTAAAAGCTCAAAGGAAATAACCTGAAAAGGCTAATTTCTTTAGAAAACAATTAGCCTGCCTTATTTTTGACATGTATTATATTGCAATAATTAAAAGAGTTATTAGTGATTTAACTGTGTGTTTCCAAATGGCATTTATAGATCCCTTAAAAATTCTTTTTTTTTTTTTTTTGTGAGGAAGACCGGCCCTGAGCTAACATCTATTGCCAATCCTCCTCTTTTTGCTGAGGAAGACTGGCCCTGGGCTAACATCTGTGCCCACCTTCCTCTACTTTATATGGGACGCCGCCACGGCATGGCTGACAAGCAGTGCGTCGCCAGGCAGCCGGGATCCGAACTCGCGAACCCTGGGCTGCCAAGCGCGAACTAAATCGCTGTGCCACCTGGCGGCCCTGATCCCTTAAAAATTCTTAAAAGTGTCTGTACTTTTTCAATAAATAAAGTAGAGGAGGCTGTAATGATCAACCTGGTTGTACAACCATAAATCATCTAATTTGTTTCAAAACCAATAAGGCAACGATCTTTAAAACAATCTTAATGCAAAAATACTTTATCATTGTCGCAGGAAATACAAAGAGTTAAGAGATTTATTCTGGTGGGAGGGAGTGGGATGGGGGAAAAGAAACAGGCCTGGAAGTGGAGGTACCCTAGTAGAAGCAGGAGGGTCTGATTCCCCAAGGGGAATTTTTCAAACTAGACTCTCCCGCCCTTCACACCTTTCACACTTTGGGAGGTCCAGGTTAATAAAGACACCTCCCTGGGAGGCCAATGGTACTCATGAGCCCTCTGCATCCCTTAAGCATGTTGGTGAAGGAAACAAAGATCTAGAACTGCTGCCCCAGAGGAGAAATCATAGGCCCCTCTTGGAGTTCCCACCGAGAAGGCAGGAGGGTGGGAAGGGCACATACACAGCAGGTGGGATTACAAGCACCTGCTTTGAAGTCCAGCAGACCTAGTCTAGTCAAAGCTCTGCCTCCCTGCGCCTCCCCTCTCCCACCCCCCCCCCCCCGTGGTCCTGGGCAGAAACCTTCTCTTCACTTGTGAGATGGGCAGGAACAGTCCCTGCTTCACAGAGTGGTTGTGAAGATATATGAAGATATATGGTGATAGCAATGGAAACTGTGTAGCACCAAGTCTGTCATATTACATTAAGAGTGATCAGCTATTAATTCTATTTATTGTAAGCTTTTTCTCCCTAAAATTTAATCCTTATATAAACACCATGATTCAGGTCGTATTATCCTTTTACAGGTGAGCAAATTACCTGCAGAGCAGTCAAGCAACTTGCCCAAAGCTGCACAGCTAGTAAGTGGCAGAAACTGACTTCGGAGTCTCTCTCCATCTCTTCCCTGCTCTTCCAACACCACACTGCCCGTTGCCTTGAAAACCACCACAATAATCCAAGAAACAGGGAGAAGCTGACCTCTGGCTTCAAGTCTCACTCATTTATTCAACCAATATGACAAGCACTGTTCCCAGCGTTGGGATACATCACTGAACAAAATAAAGATCCCTGCCCCAAGGTGGTTACTACAACAGGAAGGAGACAGAGGGTACTGTTAACAAAACTGAATAATTAAGTTATGAATTCATTAGAGAGTGAAAGATGCTACGGGTAAAGGGTAAGAGGATCTGGGTACCACAAGAAAGGAGAGCAGTCTGCAAGTTTGTCACGTGAAGACATCCCTCCCTCATTTACCTAACAAACATTTATTTTGCCTTTTAAAAAAACAACTTTATTGAGGTATAACTGATATACAAAGAAATGCACATATTTAATGTGTACAATTTGAAGACTAACAAACACTTATTGAGTATCTTTTATGCACAAAGCAATGGAGGAGTGGGCAAAAATATAAAGACAACTTGACCCCTGCATTCAAGACGTCGACATTCTCATGGGTGAGATGGGTTCGTATGTAATTTTACGTAAGGTAGGACATGACGAGTGCTATGCAAGAGGCAGAAGAAATCTAGAGTAGAGATGGAGACTTAGCAGAGAAGAATAAGAAAATGTGAGCAGGAATATATAGCATTTGGGCTGGTCCTTCTTTGATGGATGAGTTGGGCTTTGAAGAGAGGGAGGCAATGGGGAGCCATTGAAGAGTTTTGGGTAAGAGAATGGCCAAAACTCTGCTTTAGGAAAATTAATCTGGTGGTACTATACAAGACGGACGGGAGATGTGAGAAACCAGAGCCATGGGGTGTCTGCAGGAAACTCAGAGAGAAAACATAGTGCCATTCAGGGAAAAAAGAAAAATGTTGTTTTCTGCAACTAAATTGTTGTAACATAAAAACTGTTTTAATTTTATTCCACAGTGGGCTCTAAAGAGGCAGCCAAGGAGCAATTGCAGTCAAGTTAATCAAAATAAAAATTTAATGTTAAATCCTACTGCTAGCTAATGTAGTAAACACTCTATCAAGAGGATTCAGGATACTTTTCGAAGCCGTAAAGTAGTAAGAAACCAATGTCTATTTTTGAGCTTATGTCTTTTTTATTTTTTTAGACAACTGAACCATGTGTCTGCTTTAGGCAAAATAAGTTTCATAAAAATTGTCTAGAAATAAAAAGCATAATCACTTAAAATATCCTAGGGTAAACCGCTCATGGAGACATTACATTACATGAATTCATAAAGTAAACTGTTTATTTGTGATATAATTATCCCGTTGTTTAACTACTATGTACAACATACTAAAACTTACATATTTAGCTCAATGATGTAGTAACAAGAAGTCTAAAATAAATGTGTTAAATTCCAAAATATGGCAATGCCATCTTGAAATTTCCCCCACATCTAGCATGCTTCTGGGATATACTTTACTTGACTAGTTTGACCTTGACCCCCTCAACATTAAATCTTACACACTTGTTGAAATTGTTTTTAACGCTGGGAGAACTAGAATCCATCAATCCTTCAAAGTAAGTCTGCTTAAAAAAAGAATCAATCTTAAAACAAAATAAATATTTATAACCTGGACATGCACAGATTCAGCTTCTTTGGCTGCTGGGCCAATCTAATCTCCTGATTCACCTCTCTGATCTCTCTTGTTACCTTCTCAAGTTTTCCACCCTTTACATTAGACGTAACTGTAGGAGTTAATCACGGTTCCACCCTTAGCCTGTTCACCTTTTCTCTCTCCTTTACAATCTTAGACACCTCTCAAAGATTCAGTTAGTTATGGACAACTCTCCAACCCAGGCTACCAGTTACTAACTTCTATTCTGAGCTCATAGTCCAGACTTTATCTTCTATACATTTCTACCTGGATGACCCCTTGCCATTCATTCAGGCATCATACATTCATTCAATAAACACTTATTGAGGACCAGCCATGTTCTAGGACCTAGGGATATGGTAGGGAACCAAGTACTTGCTCTCATAGATCTGACCTCTTGGCTGAGTTTTCAATTTCCTGTTCTTCACTCTTTGAATTTGTTTAAATACTGCTGCAGACAAAACTTTTAAGAATACAGCACTGTTCATCTTATTCTTCTGCTCACATCTGCCTTCAGTGGTTCTCATTCATACAGAATGAGGGCCTTAATTCCTTGGCCCAATAATACTCAAGGGCCCCATGATCTAGTTCCAAAGGCTCTATGACCTTACGTCCTCCACACCACTCAGTAGAGCCCAAAGAATATGTTCTCTGTTCCACACACATGCTGCACTCACACACATCTGGGCCCTCTCCTCACTTTCTCTCATTTGTCAGAGCCTTTAGCTCCCGATCTCTAACTACCCACTGCTCATCCTACTCACTCTCGAAAGACAGCTCAAAAGGCCACCTTTGTGAATGTCTTCCTGATGGGAATCCTAATATTTCTCATTTAAACTGCATTTATTTTGCAGGTTTGCTTATAGTCTATGCTGAATTTATAAATTTCTCTTATATGAGAAATTTATTTCCTTGGGCTAAATCAGACCGACGTTTTAATGTTTATATATATTTAAATAACATTGTAATAAAAATAATTTAATACTGTGGGAATTACAAGCATTTTTTTTTCCTTTTAAGACTGGTCTATATATTCGTCAAGTTTGAGAAACATGGTTATAGGAACAAAGATATCCAGGACTGTAAATGCTACTGGATGAGATCCTCTCTAAGCTGTCTCGTCTTACCAGCAACCACAGCAGCGCAAAGGAACACCCAGACCCTTGCCTCCTGGTTTTGCTTTCTCAATCTTGTAACATAATACGTTTAGAATATTTCCCCTGGATATTGAATCTTATGTTTTTTATGCTGTTTGTAACTATTTTAGCTTTGAACTGTAATTCAATTCATTTCAGTTAACTGTACCGGAGTTAGTGCATAACTGTAGTGCCTTTATTTATGAATTACTTAGGATGTGTCTGAATCAGTTCACGTAGTTATAAAGCTCTGTCATAGTAGAATCTAATTCTCTATTAAATGTTTGTTTTTTTAAAATTTTTAAACGTGAAGACGAAGTATGAATACATACAGCTGACAATTTATAATGTTTTCATATGAAACCTGTTAACTTTCTGCTGATGAGCTTTCTATTAAGGTTGGGCGGAATCCAGAGAACAAAACAGACACATATGCATGTTGGGTCATTTTTCATCTTTGCCATGCTCATGTACATAGAACAAATGTGTGATTTTACACATTTCTCTAAGTTGTTTTGTGATTTTGGCAGCTACTAAATTAAAATGCTTTCGATTTTCCACATTTGTGTCTCTTTGTTCCTGGTGGTGTATTTCACACCAGAGTAACAGGCTCAGTCAACGATTTGGGGCTGTGTCTCTACAGAAGGCATGCACTTTTTAATCCTTTCAACCCCTAGAATACTTTCCACTTTGCACAGCAAATATATAATCTTATCATGTTGATTTATTTTTCCTTTTAAAGTATGTTTTTATCCCCCAATTAGCTTGGTGTCTTCTCAGCACATTGGTAGAACCCTGTCTATGGTGGATACTTACATATTTGTTGACTGACTAATAAGGCCACATTGAAATAATTTGGTTTGTTAAAATACATGTAATGAGAATCAGATTTACTGAACTTGGTATTATTTTTATCTGTTATGGACATAAACTCTTCCTTATGTCATAGCTAAATCTACTAACAATGGGTAAATTAATAGATTCTATGATATCTGTGTTGCTACTTACTACAAATCTAATTTAACAGTTGTGCATTGTTTTATTTTACCAATGTTAAAAGGAAAGCTGGTCAAGTGATAACATTGTACTTGTACTTCCTCATTGTTAATAAATAGTGCTGCTTAATTTTAATTATGTGTTTACTTGACCTTACAATCCTTTTCATGGAGACAGGAATCTTACTGAGTCAGTTAAATACTCAAACCACTGCATTTCGCTCACAACTTGAACATTTTTTACAACACATTCAATGGCAGGGGCTGATTACCGGACAGGATTCCTCTTCTTTCCAACTCCCCTTGCAGTAATGGTGCCATGCCACTGAGTTCTAACCAATGGTGTGTGAGCAGAAATGACATTTCCCACTTCCTGTCCTGCCCTTACGCATGAAAACTGCCCACAAGCCATCCTCTCTGCTCTTTCCTCAGCCTAGGGCTGAATATTGATTCCAGGAAGACCTTGGAACAAGCTGAAGATAGCAGAGCCACCAGCAGTCTGGGTTCCTTAATTAATAGTGGAACAAACCGCCAGCCGGTGCCCTGACCACACATCGAGCCATGACATGAGAAATACACTTCAATTGTAATATTATGCCAGTGATGTGTTACAGTTTTCCTTTCTTCTTTCAGTAGTTAGACTACCTTAACTAAAACATCTATGTACCTAACCTTCAACATCAGCCGTCTCCTGATTATAATGATCATAAAGATTTCGTTACAGAGGCTATTCTTTCTAAGTACTCTCTATAAATACAAACTTACCTTGAATTTGCAAAGTGTTAGTCTAAGTTTAGCTTAGTCTAAAAATTCCTTTGTTATTTTTTTAGTTACATTTCATCACATAAAATGAAGGATATAATTAAGTGTTATTTAATTAGCATCCTTAAACATTTTCAATGTTGTTTTAATGTCTCCCAAACAAATAAGAAATATTTACTGGGAGAATAGAACATGGCACTATGATATTATTTCTTTGTCCCAAAGGACTACAATCAACAAATGACATGGTGAGTAAAGAAAGGGTGTGTGGAGGGGAGGAGATGAAGGAGGTAAAGAGATGATGTCACAGCAAACTGCTCTAAGACAGTGAAAGAGCATTGTGAAATTAAAACGTTGTCTGTAACGAAAAAGCAGTAAGGTGTTCCAAAAAATAAGTATTAGAAGGGGAGGAAAATCCTGAAAGAAGTAACTAATGAGCAACTAACTAATTAAAATGGAGAAATTATAAAGGGATCAGGGAGGATGTGATTACAGGAAATCATTAAAGCACAGGTAATAATTTTGATATCAGTGGAAACTGGAAAACCAAAATTTCTTCAGTGGAAAAGAAAAATCTAGGAATAAGAGCAGAAACTGCTTTTAGCCTAATGGTTGAGGTATTATAAGAAAGTGCAGGACTGAAGAGGAAGGATCAGACATAAGCACCAATCAAATGAAGGTATCTGAAGCCACTGGATGACAAGAGCAACTCAAAAAGCATAGTAAGGGGTAAAAAACGATAAAGCTTCTGGCACAGACACCATGAATGCAAAGGGAAATGAGTGTCCTAAATCTAGGCAGACACAATGAATTATTTTAGCATCCAAAAGTCACCTATAACATTCCCCTATTCCAAATGTCAAACAATAGAACAACCCTCCAATGATGAGCATGCCCCTGCATTTCTACATTCACCTACTTCAAGAGGACAGTCCATTTCTAGGCGCTGTCGTTTTATGAACACTAAGACATATCTTATGGTACAGAGTAGGGCTCTGAGGGAAAAAACAACTATGAACAACAACAGCACTGAGGGAGCTGCTGTCCACTTCTAAAAATGAAAACATACCTGCTGTCTCAGTCCTCCCCTTCCCTCAAGGGCTGATCATCCCTCGTGTGTGAAGGGAGGAACCTGCAGCCCTAAGGAAAAGTGGTTCTGACGCCAGGGTACATGGTCACTGTCATTGACTGGGGACGTCTAAAAACTCCAATTGGGCGGGGGGAGTAGGGTAAGGTCCCATACCAGACCAATGAAATCAGAATCTTCGGGAATGGGGCCCAGAAACCTGCGTGTCCTGAATCTCCTCAGGTGTCCTAATGTGTCTCCAGGATTCAGAAAACAACTGAGGCAGTTAGCACAGGCCCTGGAAAGACTTCACCCCACCAGGTGATTCAGTTCTTGCATCTGTTATGAGAAGGGAGCGAAATAATACTCAAGCAGGTACTTCGAAAGTATTAGCCACATATTAAGCTTTCCAAAAGTGTTATTACCATTACTGTCCTCAAATACTCAGGTCACAGGATTCTCTCAGGCTATTAAACTCGCACAGCATTTTTTGTTTGCTTTTTTCATTTTGTAGTAATTATAAATTATACTGTATGATTTAACATTTCATGCATATACATTATATTTCTCCAATTACTGACTGCAACATTCTTGGGAGCCAGGGACTTTTCTTGTCCTCTTTCCAGACCAGAGTAAATCACCCACCTGGTATCAATAAACCATCAATGATAATTCAACATGGTCATTTTTTACTATTTAGCTCCCACACATTGATACATTTAACTGTCAGATGAAATTAAAGATATTTTCCTCCTTTTTTGTCTTCTATTTTGCCATGAAAAATAACGGCAATTCTATTTTCTCAGACCTCTCTTTGTATTTAAATCTTTTTTTAAAAAACAGATTATTATTTCAGGCTAATAGGAAGATTTTCATCAAGAATGACTGTTGACTTAACCACATCAACTTGTAGCAGTTTTTTTTGTTATGATTCACTTTTAACCAGAAAGTGGCAGAGATTACTAGATGTCCACCAACATGTCACTCACTCCTTGTCCTTAGTAACAGTCCCCCTTATTAGCTGGGCACATGGCTGCCCAGAATACAGAATACTGTTCCCAGCCCCCATAGAAATCAGGTATAACGATGTAACTAAGTTATAGCCATAACTAAGTTATAGCCAATGGGATGTAGTGGAAGTAGTATGTGCAACTTTTAAGATGTTTTTTTAAAAACTATCTTTGGGGCTGGCCCAGTGGCGTAGTCGTTAAGTTCGCACCCTGTGCTTCAGTGGCCCGGGTTTGCTGGTTCAAATCCCAGGCATGGACCTATACACCGCTCATTAAGCCATGCTGTGGAGGCATCCCACATACAAAATAGAGGAAGACTGGCACAGATGTTAGTTCAGGGCTAATCTTCCTCAAGCAAAAAGAGGAAGATTGGCAATGGATGTTAGCTCAGGGGCCAGTCTTCCTCACCAAAAAAAAATTTTTAATATACCAGAAAATTTAGTGATTGAAGTTCACAATTCAATGGTTTTAGTATATTCACAGTTATGCAATCATCACTATAATCTAATTATAGAATATTTCCATCACCCCAAAAGAAACCTTATACCCATTAACAGTCATTCCCTACTCCCCACCCCAGCCTTAGGCAACCACTAATCTACTTTCTATATCTGTTAATTTGCCTATTCTGGACATTTCATATAAATGGAATTATAAAGTATGTGACCTTTTGTGTCTGGCTTTTTTCACTTAGCATAATGTTTTCAAGGTTCACCTATGTTGTAGCATATACATGTACATGTACATATACATATACATGTACATATACATGTAGCATGTAGCATGTACTTCATTCCTTTTTATGGCCAAACAACATTCGACTCTTTGAATACACCATGTTTTATTTATCCATTCATCGGATGATGGACAGTTGGACTGTTTACAATTTTGGCAGTTACTGAATACTGCTGATATGAACATGTGTGTACAAGTTTTTGTGTGGAAATATATTTTCATTTCTCTTGGATATATACCTAGGAGTGGAACAGCTGGGTCATAAGGTAATGCTATATTTAATTTTTTGAGAACTCCCAGACTATCTTCCAAATTGGCTGCACCATTTTACATTCCCACCAGCAATGAATGAGGGTTCCAATTTCTCCACATACTCTCCAGTACTTGCTGTTATCCATCTTTTTAATTATAGCCATTTTAGCAGGTGTGAAGCAAGTCTCATGGTGGTTTTGATTTGTTATTTACCCAATGATTAGTGATGCTGAGCATCTTTTCATGTACTTATTGGCCATTCATATATCTTTTTGAAAGAAATGTTTATTCAAATCCTTTGCCCAATTTTAAATTTGGTTATTTGCCTTTATTGTTGATTTGTAAGGGTTTTTTACATATTCTGGATACAAGTTCCTTACCAGATATATGACTTGCAAGTATTTTCTCATTAGGTGAACTATTCTTTTACTTTCTTGATAGATTGCTTTGAACAAAAACAACTTTTTAATTTTGATGAAGTCAAATTTATTTTTTCTTTTGTTGTTTGTGCTTTTAGTATCATATGTAAAAAACTGTTGCCTAACCCAAGGTCATGAAGATTTATGCCTACATTTTATAGTTTTTAGCTCTTAAATTTAGGTTTGTGATCCATTTTGTATTAATTTTTGTGCATGATGTTAGTAGGGGTCCAATTCTTTTGCATGTGAATATCCAATTGTCTAAGTACCAGTTGAAAAGATTATCCTTTCTTCACTGAATTGTCTTGCCTCCCTGTCAAAAATAACTGACCATAAATATAAGAGTTTATTTCTGGTCTCTCAATACTATTCCATTGTTCTATATATCTATCCTTACACCAGTATCACGCTGTCTTAATTACTATAGCTTTATAATAAGTTTTGAAATTGGGAAATGTGAGTCTTCCAAATTTGTTCTTTAAGATTGTTGTGTTTATTCTGGGTCCCTTTTATTTCCATATGAATTTTAGTATCAGCTTGTCAATTTTTGCCCCCAAAAAAGCAAGCTGGGATTTTGACAGTGATTGTGTTCAATCTATAGATCAATTTGGGGAAGAGGGTCATTTTAACAATACTAACTCATCTGATCCATGAACATGGGATGTCTTTCCATTTACTTAGATCTTTATTTCAATGACATTTTGTAGTTTTCAGTGTGCAAGTCTTATACTTCTTTTATTAAATTTATTTCAAAGTATTTTATTATTTTTGATGGAAGTGCAAATAAAATTGTTTTTTAAATTTCATTTTTGGAGTGTTCACTGCTAATGTAGAGAAGTACAACTGATTTTTGTATATTGATCTTATATCCTGAAATCTTGAACTTGTTTGTTAGTTCTAATAGTTTTGTTTTTTTTCTTGTAGATTCCTTAGGGTTTTCTGTATACAAGTTCATGTGATCTGCAAACAGAGATAGTTATACTTCTTCCTTTCCAATCTGGATGCCTTATTTTTTTCCTTTTCTTGCCTATTAGCCCTGGCAAGTATCTCCAGTACAGTGCTAAACATAAGTAGCACCAAGACGTATCTTTGGAGAGGATGTGCCCCTCTTTTCCCTCCTTATTCTTCCTGATAGAAGGAATATAGACATGATTATTGGAACTGAAATGGTAGTGACCATCTCAGACCTTGAGGGGAACTTAGGACTGGAATTGAGTTCATGACACAGCAACAACTGAGAAGATACCTGGGTCCCTGTCACCTTAGGCAACATACTAACCTGGACTTTTTGTCTTTGAATCTCTGTGACTTGCAGCCGGACTCTAGACTAAATCGATATAGCAGTATTGGAATAAAGTAAAAATTGTGGTGCCTGAATTATTCAACTGAAATATATGAACTAGTTTCAAAACAGAAAAGAATTTTTGCTTTTTATTCTTTTAAAAACAGATTTTATCTAAGGTACTCATCGAAAGAAGTACTGTCTAAGCCTGGCTCCTGATTGTAAAATCTGAACAATGTCTAATATCTAATGTCTTTTACTTCAAAATAATTCCACAGGGTTTACAGGAAATAGCATTCATCAATATTATGCTTCGCATAATTTCTTTCAAGTTTCCTAACTAGTTTGTGATTGTAAGAGGTTGTATTACTTTTACTAACTCAAGTTCACTTCAAAAAGACCAGAATATTACTCTAAAATCACTAAAAATACTGTCACACATTTAATAGAATGCTTTACTTCTACCTAATTACAGATAAGAGTTATATGCTAACTCACATTTGGATGGTTAAATTAACACATATTATGACCTGTGGCTCCAAGCTATTTAAGAAACCCAGCTAGTGTGATGGCTCTAAATGGGGTAATATCAAATATCCCTAATACAGAAAGAAAAATAAGTATTTTTATATTAATGGCAAAAAAAAATCATGAGGAATATAGGTGAAACAACTTTCCTAGAATTTACCATCAACAGTAGAATTTAATGTCAGCATTAAGTACCTCAGTAATATTACATGGTGAGTACCATAGAAAGGAAAAGTCACTCCACAGTCCGTGGGTTATGAATCCATTTGAATGTTACTAAGAATAAACACCCAGTAACTAACTCTCAACTCCTCCCGTTGTATCTCACTTTAGCCATGAACCTGGAGCACAGAAATTCTAGTGTAATCCATGATTAGGAGCTCCTTGTTTTCTGAAAATGTGTAAGAGTGTAAAAGAAAGCAACTTAATTCTTTGGAGCAGAATCTATAATAATATGCCAACCTAATCAGGAAGGTTTTTCCTTTGTAGCCTCCAGGATATTTATATTCTTGAAAAATATTCTGATTAAGTTAAGCCAGACCAGTATCTGCTGTCACAGCATACTGACTAATCTAAAAGTGATTTCCAGTTCCCTTATTGACTAAACGTATCAAAAGTTTAGAAAGATAAAACAAATAAGTCTAAGCATAAATTAAGCACTGTGGTCTTATTTAACATTTAAGCCCCTCAAGGAAAGCAGAATATTTAGAAAAGGCTATTTTTTCAAATATCTTCTACTGATCTCTTCCTAACCTAAACAAACATCCACACATCTACATTGTCTAACATCCCTTCTTTAGATAAATACTCTATTCAAAGGGCCAAAGACTGTAATCTTGGGTTCTAAGCAAGTGAAAGAATTATTTTACGTTTTATGGTTTACTGTGAAATCCCAACAACAAGAGAAGGACATAGAGATTAATTTAGACAAAGCACTAAGTGGTAGTGAAGTCAAAGATCTTCATGGTGAAATCTAAGCAAAAAGGAATGCATGAAACAAAAGAGAAAGATGTTTAAAAAAGAGAGAAAGAGAGATTAGGGATATATTATTACCTCTTTTCAAATGAACCCTTGGACAAAGGACTCCTTTTTCAACAGTAGATTTACCAGGAATAATAGATTCCTGCTGTATGAAACAGAAGTATGCCTACTTAAGTCAAATCTGAAATTTTATGCTCTGAATTACTGAACTGTACCTAATATTTCAAAGATAAGAATTCTATGCCAAGTGATTTTTAGAAAAACAGCTGAGCAATTGTAGTATCAGGATTTCTACAAACATTCAAAATATACTAAACCTCCTAGCACAGTGCCTGGCACATACCACGGAATCACATTTCTGGCAGGTGCGGGGGGTAGGGGTGATCAGATTCATATAGGAAAATTTCTCTTTGGCAATCCAGTACAACACAGTATATAGACTTTCCTCTCTCAACTGTCTGATACAGCCTGTGTGTCCTCCAGTATTGGACAGTGAACGTAAGATGATGCATTTGGTTGGTGTGATATGTGTATTTATCACACTGTGTGAAATGTTCACACCATTAAAGGCATGAAGAGACCAAGAGCAACTAAGAAGACCACAGAAACAGCCAGGCATCCTCTCAGGCTCCTCCAGACACCAAGCCCTGAGAAAAGACAGCAGGCAAAGGCCAGGTCATCAGGCACTCTTCTAGGATCTTCCCCTCCCTGCCCCCAGCTCTCTGCTTCCACTAATTTAAATGACTATATGATGATTCGGAATGTTAGGTGGGAGGCAGTGTGGGATCTCAGAAATAGCGTAGGATTTGGGGTTAGATTTAGGTTTGGATTCAAATTCTAATGTTTATTAACTACATGACCGCGGGCAAATTACTTAACTTCTTTGAGCCTCAGTGTTGTCACATTTAAAATGATAGTAATAATATTGTAAGGAAGTTGGGACCATTGATGAGAATAAATATAAAGGGGTCTGGAGCGTACTGTGTAGATAGAAGTCTAGTGAAACTGATTTCGGTTTTATTTTCTTCCTCGGTTATTTCCCTTTCATTTATTAGCCTGGCTCAGGTACACAATACAATTTCTTTGTCCGATGAGAAAACGTTCTTCTAATGCGCAACAATTTGCACTTTATGCTTCACTTCAACTAATAAAATAAAGGGGTGATTTTCACCAGGTATAAATGTCATGTTAAATCCAACAATTTTTTTCAAGAGGATAAACTGAATAACAAATCAAACTTATAGGATTTTCATTGTCATTTTTAGTTTCAAATTTGATTTAGAGTCCCCTGAACTTTATTATGTGACAAATAAAACAAACATGAAATACTAAAGAATCAAACTAAAAAATATGACACTGCTACAGAAGTTACACCAGAAGATATATTTTTAAGAAAAATATCTGAATTACATATTTGATAGTTTTTAGAATTTTCTCACATAAAGCAGATTTCCAAAAATCCTGCCTCATTTTAAAAATGAAACCAAACAAGATTTTGAAAAAAAGGAAATAAAGACTCATACATATGCCAATGTTGAAAATCTAATGATGTTTCTAGTGGCAACACACAAAATCATTGATTTTTAATATTCTCTATACACATAAAAGAGGGTTAGTAAGAAAAGTGCAAATGGCAAACAACCCCCCCAAATTTTTATTTTTCCAGGTGGGTTGCCCTGAAGGGAGAAGCTAAACAACACTTTACCTCTATGACTTCAAAATAGATAAAGGAAAAAAGTTCAACATGAAAGAACACTACATTAAAATATTGAAACAGTCAAAAACTTAAAAAAAATTAGATCACTTGGGGCCAGCCCGGTGGCACAGTGGTTAAATTTCCACATTCTACTTCAGCTGTCCAGGGTCCCTGGTTTGGATGTTGGGTGCAAACCTACTCATCACTCATTAGGCCATGCTGAGGAGGCGTCTCACATAGAAAAGCTTCAACTTTACAACTATGATACACAACTATATACTGGGGCTTTGGGGAGATAAAAGAAAAAAGAGGAAGACTGGCGACAGATGTTAGCAGAGGGCCAATCTTAAAAAAAAAAGAAAGAAAGAAAATCAGATCACCAAATTTTATAGATAGGTCTATAAGAATACAGTAGGCCTAAAAGAAGTACAGAGTTCTCTGATAAGCACAGTGTAACTTAAGAATTGGAAAACAAAATAAAAACCATCCATTCTATCTAAAAATCTTAAAAAAGCAAAAAACCAGTAGTTTACAGGTATCGATGGAAAGATATAATCAATTAAATTGGTACTGTGGTTAGTTACATTCCCTAACCAACTCTATTGCTCACAGATAAATTATTAGTACAATTTTCTGAGGCAAAATTTAATAAGAAAAAAAATCACTTTGACATTTAATCCTTTGTACACAGGGCCACTTCCTATATGTGGAATCTGAGACACGGAATATTTAACTGGCTTGAGGAGGGAAAAGATAGAGTTCTGAGAGTTCTGAAGTATATTATGTGTACATATACTTTTTTAGATTAAAAAAATCTATTTTAATGAATCAAAACTATGTTGGCAATTATAGATAAAAGGTCACTATTCGCAAAGTTTAAATTATGCTAAATTTAAATAACATTTTAAAGGTTTTCACAGACATTGACAAATAAGGGATAGCACAGCCTGACTCAATATGTGGGGGCTCCCCCCACCAAGATCCGTCAGTGAGTCACTATGTGAACGTGATCAAATGACTCGGGGTACTCTAAGCTTGCCCAGATAGACAGACAGACAGATAGTTGGAATTCAGTTAAGCATATATAAATATATTGGATTTCTGTCACACAAGGGCAAACCTAATTAAAGAAGTTTCCCTGAATAGTGTGGATACATTCAAAACGAATATGGAAAACTTTCCAACCCATTCCATCTCCCTTCCAGGTCTAAGAAATAAAGAAACCATTTTACAAATTATCCAGTGGACTAGAGTCCAGAATGTTACTCCATTAACCTAATAAAAGGAGAGAAAGAATATTTTCTTCCATTTCAGTATTTTTTTTCTAGATGCAAGAGAAACACTAGACAGAGGGTCCAAATAAAACCAAGGAGACTAAGATAGAACAATCACACTCATATAACAGAACTAACAACCTGCACTCTTTTCCCCCAAGTGAGATAGTCACAATGAGATACTTTCCTCTTGGCATGCTTACAGATTTCACCGGTGGGACTCTGACCTCCATGTCAGGTCAACTGCTGCTTGTTGCTGTGTACTATAAACACCCGCCAGCCCATTCCACATACCTCTTCTGTTCTAGGTCCCAATCCCACCTCTGCTACGGGACAGCCACACACTGCTCTTCTGCTTGTTTTTTTGCATGTGAAATGGGAATAACAGACCACTCCAATGGATAACGTGAGAAATATCTTCTTTAGCATGATATAACATTGCCAAGAATTAAGTCAGGAAAGTGAAAAGGAACAGAAACCTATATTTTCAAATCACTTTAAGCAGGATGATACTTTAACAATATACACATGGACAGGTTAAGGCGTTCTCTACCAGCCGCCAGAGGTTGGAACCTATACCAAGCATCACAATAAGATAGAACCAATAAGGGTGGGCTCAGGGTTTTAAAAGACAAAAAGGGAAAAGAAATGAGTCTCCTTAATTCAATGCAATAGTGGAAATTAAGGCAACAGATGGGAACATACTGTAAGCTTGGGAGATACTAACACTGCAACTCTGAAGACCAATAATCAGCACTGATAGAGAGAAATGGAGTGAGGGACAATGTATTAGTTTTCTATTGCTGCATAACAAATGATCACAAATTTAGCAGCTCATACGTAGGTCAGAAATCTGGCATGGCACAGCTGGGTTCTCTGCTCAGGCTGAAATCAAGCTGCCGGCTGGCTGGGTTCTCACCCGGAGCTCAGAATCCCCTTCTAAACTCATTCTTGTTGTTTGCAAAACTCAGTTGCAGTTGTAAAACTGAAGTGCTAGTTTTCTTGCTGGCAACTGACCTGGAGACTGCTCTTGACTCCTAAAAGCCACTTGCAGGTCCTTGTCCTATGATCCCCACGCTATCTCAGCAACAGAGAACCTGTCTCATGTAGAATTCCTCTCACACTTTGAATATCTCTGACATCCTCTTCCATGATCAGCCAGAGAAAACTCTACTTTAAAGAAGGGCTTGCCTGATTAGGTTGGGCCCACCAAGGATAATCTCCCTGTTTTAAAGCTAACTGATTAGGGACTTTAATTATATCTACAAAATCCCCTCTGCCACATAAGGTATCATAATCTAGTATAACACCAAGGGATGGAGATCAAGGGGGCCATTTTAGAGTTCTGCCTACTACAGACAGTAATACAGAAAGAAAGCCAGTTATTCCAGTATAGAGCAGATACAGAATTTAAGTCAAGAGTATTATGGGTAAACTTTGTGTTTATACAGAAACTTCCAAAGAGACTTTACAGGTAAAAGCAATCAAAATCAATTTATACTTTGAGATATTAGGATATGAAAAATAGTTGTTACCTTGCCCAAGGTGAGTGGAAAAGCCAAACAAGAGTGCCACTCTGCTTTATTTTTAATGTCTCAAGTTGGCCAAAAGAACATAGTTCACTTAGACTCCGGAGAAAAATAGAATCTTACGATCAGATAAATTTAATTGGGAAATGAATGCAGCCAAAACTTATTAGTCTATATTTAAGAGTAAAGTTTTAAATAATTTCCAATTTCACTTGGCTTTTTAAAGTTAATTGAATATAATTATCATAGCTTTAAATGGTTTCAAAATTATTACTCTATATATGATACTTAGGTCTCAAAACTTCTTTGCTATGCTCCTTTGACTGTACTTTTCAACCCTAGGTTGGAGGGGGAAAAAAGAGAAGGGAATCCTTTCTTCTGAAAAGAAAATGCTAGCCACTGACATGGGGGAAAACGCGCACTACCATTTAGACTCCCATGCATCTCTACCTCCTGGGATGCATCCTACCACTGCTGGGCACTGGCTCCCATTGACTCCTCTGTTCTTTGGATTCCACACTCCTGAATTGCCACCCTAGCTGGCATTAAATCCACCAACTCGCTCACCCATTCAAAGGACCACCAGGAAATCACACACCTTTTAGGAAGTTTATAAAGAACATTTCCAGTTAAATTGTAAAGAATGGAATCGAAAGCTGGATGCAAGAGGGCGACATAGTACTCAATCACATTGGTTTCATAAACATGAACGTTACATGCTGCAGAGTTGTCTTCAATACAAAGAACCCAGCAATCTTGGGGTCCCTCGGACTATTCCTACTTATGCTGACACTGGCGTTCCCTCCCCAATATTTGTGCTGCATGTACCTATATAGAGAAATATTTATAAATACTTTTGGGGTGATACAGAAAGGGCATAAAGTAAAGTCCCACCCAGAGTCCTTCAGATACAGGGCAATTATGAAAGGGTCACTAAAATCATATTCAGCTTCGCCAATTAGTTAGTTTGTCCTGGTATCAGCTGTACTTAGAGTTATACATAACTGTCAAGCATAGGTCCATCTGAACTCTGGGTCTATATATCCAAATGCCTTCTTGATTTCACCAGCTGAATGCCCCACAAGAAACTGAAAACTTGATACATCCCAAAATTATTATCTTTCCCCCAAAAGCCCCTGCTTCTCCTCTCTCAGTGAGTAGCAGCTCCACCTTCCCAGTCAACCAAGCAGTTATCGTCAATAGCTCTTCTTTCCCCATCACCTACATCCAACTCCTCACCCGGTCTTACAGATGCCTATTGATTCAGAGGTAACAGAATGTAGTAAAATTAAGAGTGTGAACTCTAGAAATAGATTTCCTCAGTTTACATCCCCAAACTGCCGCTTATTGGCTGTGTAACTCAGTAAGTTATTTAATGTCTCTGTGCCTTGGTTCCCTGACCTGTAAAGTGTAGATGATAGATTTACAGGGTTGCTGTGAGAATTAAATGAGTTAGTAAACATAAAGCACTTACACCAAGCACCTGGTACTCAGTAAGCACTCAATAAATCTTAGCTAATATTACTGTTGTCATTATTCTAACTCAATATCTCTTGGCTCCATTCTCTTCTCTACATCTCTTCTGCTCTTGGCAGCTCCCAACAGCTCTTAGTGGGAATATGGGAGGGTGTCCCTGTCTAGATTCTGAAGGCTCTCTAACCTAGCTACCATGCTGCTGCAATTAGTCTTCCAAATCAGCTCTCATTATTACCCTGCTTGGAAACCTTCAATGGCTCTTTACTGCTAAGAAAAAAAGTCCAAACTCCATGGAGTGCAGTATGAAACCCTTCCTGACCAAGCCGCAGCAATTACACTGGGAAAGTCTGAAGGATGGGAGGGCCAAAGAAGAGCCTACAGATGGAGATAGCACAGCCCCATGTGGTGTCTATCTCGGGTCTCCACGATTTTTTCTCAAGCTTATTCTGTTGCCTAGAATGCCCTTGTTCCTATAGTTGTTCGAGGTAGAAATTTCAAAGTCTAACTCTGCTCTTCTGTCACCTTTGCAAGAGATCTGTTCTTCCTCACTTTCTTAAAGTCTCCTTAATGCCTAGGATAGTCCAGAGGCCATACAAGACTTTGCCAAGCCAGACACAGGTTAACTTTCCAACAAGTCATCCTTCAGGATGTGACACAAACACAACTAGGTGAGGTTCTCTGAAGCAGTCTTCTTAAGGCCTCTGCTCCTCTGTACATGCTTCTTTCTGCCTAGAATGGTCTATAATCCTTTCTGCATATGGTAAAACGCCATTCTTGGTGAAGCCTTTTGCTGATGCATCCCTTCTATTTTCCGTTCCACAGATGGAACTGTTTCCTCTCTTATTCTCCTGACACTCTGTACACATCTCCCAGGATCCTTTTAATTGTAGTGACATTTCATATTTGTGTGTCTGCCTTCCATGCTGGGCTGGGAGCCCAAGGTCTTGGCAGCCCAAGTACTTAATACTGATGCTCAACTTACGTTTGCTGAATGAACTTCTGTGTAACTGGCATTCTGCTGTCATTTTCCACTCTTCAAATTCAGGATGAGTCTCACCATGTGACACTATTTCTTAGAGAATAGAATTTGGTATAAGAAAAGTTTTCTCAGAATCACCACAAAGGGATTTTGTTACTACACTATCCAAAACTCAAAGCTTATCAATTCTTGGCACAGACTGTTAGGAGAAACTTAATGTAAAATTTGGGCTAGTCATATGAGGCAAATAATGTTTTTACAGTAACAATTCTGAATGGAACAGTAATAATTAAATTTGGAATCACACAATTTTAGAATGAGAAGGAAGCTTGGAGAGCCAACTGACTTCATTTTATAACTGAGGAAATTTATACAAGGTCCCCAGTCAGTTAGTGGCAAAGGAAGACTAGAATCCAACTTCCTGCTTCTTAGTCTTAAACCACTCTATCCCATTATGCCAGATGAAAAGGAAAACTAAATCGCCTATTCTGTAAACGAGATACTCAGATTTAACACAAACACCTACACAGTTCACTTAAACTGTATATCTCAGTGTAGTTTCAAAGCAAACCCAGTCCAGGTGACTACTGTGAAGAAAAGACAGACAGACAGACAGCTGGTTTTGAAGTCTGAATGCAGAATCTGAATCCCGGTTTGACACTAGCTGTGTGATCCTAGTTAAGTCACAATAATCTTGGCGACAGTTTTCATATTGAAATGTGAAGAACAGTACCTCTTTCATAAATTGTTCTGAGGATTAAATGAGAACATTGATGACTGTGTTCTGTGAATCATAAATGCTACACAATTGCCAGATATTAATAAAATGAAAGGTAAGGTATTAGTTTACACTGTATTTTTTTTTTTTGGAATGAAAACTAATCACTAGTTAATTGTTCTGTATGTCCTTATCTCTATCTTTTTTACTCTGGCACTTGTTCTGCTCTTCAGAATTGTACTAGCTCCTAAGTAAGGAAAAGAAAGGAAAGGTAGGTATTATTTACCTGAATAGGCAAAAATTTAGGTTTACCTTAGGCTCCATCACCAGTGACATAAATAAAGTTATGAGTATATTATCAGCCTACAACTGTATAACACCTATTGCTACTTATCCATATATTCAGACAGACTATAGGTCTTACACAAGCTCAATGTTAGTGAAGCACAGAATCTTCAAGTGCAAGGGGCATTAGGGATCATCTAAATCACATCATATTTAAGTGAGAAGCCTAGCTAGAAAAAAAAAACCTCACACTATACTATTTTATACTTCAACACACAAGTTAATTATTTCATAGGCTGTACCTGATTATAGATTATAGATGTCTATTAATAAATAGAACTATGTTTGAATGTCCCATGGAAGTACTTTCACATGCTAAAATCTATGACAAATTAAACTTGAGATAAATACTTAGCTTGTGATACTGAAAGATAAATAGAAGTATTATAAAATTTTTGAGTTATTTCTCCCTTTGGACATTAAATCTCACTGACCTTTATTATACTACTATACATAAACATATGAAAACACAGTATAATTTCCACTTGGAATTTCATTTTTAGGAAAGAACTATAGTTACTTATGATTATAAACTAAGATACTAAAATAAGATCAAAGTTGAGAAAAAGGAACTAATCATGGATGTGTCCTACGTTACAAATCAGTATTGCACGAATTTTGGTTAACATAAATCAATTGACCAGAGCCTGATCCATTTCAAACCACCAAGGCAAAAAATTGGACCCTGAAATAGCATTAACTATATAAAGATATGGTATATATTTGGAACCAGATACAATCATTTTCTTTCAGCATACATATTCATATATATTGAATAAAATTTTAAAAAGAAAGCTTTAAGCATGACTTTATACTGCTATCAACTTACATATAAATAGAACTTGTAAACATCAGATGTTTTACCCACTTTCCTTTGTGAAACATCTTTATAACATTCTCTTAATTCAGCATGTTGTCAAATAGTACTTATTAAGCACTATTCTCAGTAAATGAAACAGAACAGTCCCTTGTTCTGTGTTGTGATTTGGCACAGACAACGTCCACACAGGCCAGCCTTCCGAAGGGTATATCAGAACTGTTCTAAAGAAAGATCGCAACAGTAAAGCCCAAGAAAAAGGCACTTAAAATTCTGTACCAGTCTCAATTTAGTGTTTGTGACTGAGTAAAGTGTCAACTGAATGATCACTCAGCTCCTCCCCGCCACTATTTTTACCCCAATGGGTTTGCATACATTAATTAGTTACCTCTCACTTATATATTACACCATAAATGTGCTTATGATTTTCTATATATTTTGCTTTTAAACTCTATTAACTCAGCAGCTCCCACTTAAAAAAAAAAAACCTTTTTCCATATTTAGTGATAGGAAATCTAGTTAGTTAACCAATTTACTGAACTATCATTAAGGTACAAAATTTTATTTTGGAAACTTTCCCCATTAACAACTGTGAAAATTTCCTTAGAAAAAGAGTTTTTATTTTTACATGTAATTTATTACTGTTTGAGGTAAATAGTGATTCCAAGTATATTGATAAACATCATTGGAGTAAGTCTGCCCATGCCTTGCTCTCTTTTACAGGAAGTCCTTCTTTTTGTCTAACCTAAGTCTCTCTTAAACCATTTCCCTTTCTTCAGTTCTTAGTGAGAAAGGAAACAACTGCTCAGCATCTTTCTCATGACAACCTTTCACATATTCAAACACAGTTATTAAGTGGCCTCTTGAACTTCTCTTCAAACGAAAGACTCACCACTCCTTTACCCTTTCCCCATGGGCCTTATTTTTATAATCCTTTTGGTTTCTTCTACTGCTCTTCTCTGGATCCTTTCCAGTTTTCTTTCTTTCATTCTAGGGTCCAAAAGAGAAAATAAAATTGGCCTGGCCAACAATGGGCAAAGCAGGATTATTTTACTGTTTAAAAACTGTATTCTTTTATTGACATTAAAATGTGAATCCCAGGATCTATGGTAAAATACGCACATGGCAGCAATTCTCGCTTCAACCTGTACTTCACTTTATTGTATACAGGTTTGTTCTTTCAGTTTCCATCTTCTACTTCATGTATGTGAGTTTGAGTCTTCAAATACTACTTTTTTATTCTATAGAAATTCCCCTTTTAATTCCACTAAGAGCTTTCACAATTTAATCGGCTCAGTCAATTTAATATTACCTGAATAGCTAATAACTTTGCCACTTATTACATCTGTTCACTCCTAAGTTTGTATTACCCTTGTTGCCCCAACATCCCATGATGATAGCTTCTGGGAACTCCAACTTTTGGAGGGCCATATACAGTTGTGACTGCAAAGTAACAAAATAGATATCAAATTAACCAGGATATGAGCTTTTCATTGGTGATGTTATATTTTACAAGAAACACATCATTTATTAAAAATTAATAGTCGCTACCATTTAGTGAGCAGCTATTATGTTCCAGGATTATTAAGTATTGTTTTCTTTTCCCCTCCCCAAAGCTCCAGTGCATGTTTGTGTATCCTAGCTGTAAGTCCATCTAGTTCTATGTGAGCTACCGCCACAGCATGGCAACTGACAGCTGGGTTGCATGGTTCCGCGAAGGGGAAACAAACCCGGGCGGAAGTGGTAAGAGCACCAAACTTTAACCACTAGGCCATCAGGGCTGGCTTGAGTATTGTTTTTAACTGTCAATAGCTCTATAAAGCTCTTTCCCTCAAATATATCGATGAGAAAAACTGAAGCTCAAAGAGGGGAAATAATTAGCCTCAAATCGCTCTGTTAATAAATAAAAGAGCTGGAGAGAGAACCAGGAGTGTCTGCCTCCCTTAGGTGAATGTGGAAACCGAGAGCTCAGTTTTCAAGTGGTGCTATGGTAGCTGTGGTCTGAGTGTAACACCATGACCATCAGAGGCTCAAACAGAAAAACTGATAGAAGCAACAAGCTTACCACCCACAGTGGCACATAAAAATTTCCACTCCAAAGGAGGGTATTATTATATTCTGTCATGTCACAAAAATTAAAACCAGGCATATGGAGATAAGTGATACTCTGCATTTAAATTAAGCATCTAACCTTAGAGAGAAAAACTGGCATTAAACTCCCTCAGACAACTAAAATGACTCACAAATATTTCCAATTTTCCTTCCAACCATAAAAAATGTGACCTTTCAAAACTGTCACATCATTTACTGATACATTAAAGCTATATTTCTAAATTTGAAAGTTAAATTTCTTAGGTCTCAAGAAGTTCCAACACACAACAGCATGAGGAAAGGGAAGGAAGGGGGTCCAGAGCAGTTTAAGTAAAATTGCCTGAAAGAGGATGACTATATATGGAGGAAAAGTGTATTATAGAGAGTTCTAAAAATGGTGATGGATTATGTAAGAGGAAAGGGAAGTCATCCTTTTAAAAAATATAATACCATTAGAAATGCAGTGATCTTTGCAATATAGAGCAGCCACCTGGAAGAAAACTGTTAGAACAGTATGATAGCTTGTGAATGAAAATGGTTGAAAAACTTACTATATTTGCAAGTTTGATAAATTTTGTAACCTTCCTAAAGGCCACACACCATTAGAGGCTTTAATTATAATAAGCTGGCAAATTTAAACATGGCATTGTAATAGATAACTTTTGGGGGTTCTGTCCAGTTTAACCCTTCACCATTAAATGTCACTTTTCCCCCACAGAGGGACCCCAGACACAACATTTGGACCTCATGCCCAACTTCCCAGACACAGTTGATTGGCTCAAGGGTGGATACACGACCCAAGATGAGCCAGTCAGACCATCCTCCATCTTTTCAGTTCCTTGTTTTAGTTATTTGCTGCATTCTTGCCCTTGGATTCCATGACACTACTGTATTCTCCTTTTCTGATTAGGCAGCTCAAGTTTGTTTTTATCATTTGCAAAGCCCTAGCAAAAGTTTACATTTTCAAAAGCATTTATAGAAAAAATTTTATGTTTCTTTGTGTACTGCCCCTTCCCCCGAAAAAAATAACTCTCTAAAAATGAAGACTGCAATGATCACTTCCTTTTATTAGTGGGGGGAAAAAAGGACAAGGTCAATTTTGGAGATCTGTGATCTATTGCCCATATTACCATTTACTATCTCCATCAAAGAACAAAGGGAAATGCCCCATTTCAAATTTGTATTCACTGTTAGGCTTTTCATATATGAGTAACAATCAAGTTAATTAAAACTATTATCATTCTACATTATTAATTAGAAACGTATTCCTCCTAGGTATCCCTAGTGATATTCTAAATCATTTATAGTGACTTTGGCACCAATGAGCTACCACTTAGGATTATTTCTATCATGAGAATCAAATATAAATAGTTCATAAAACAACTTTAGCATCCTGGATAATAATATCCACCTCCCAGAATCACTGTCATCGGCACTCAATAACCAAGCCAACACCAGTTTCCCTAACAAAACAAATCCTTTCTTCAAAGGTAGCCATAGTCACCTCAAAAGGAGAGGTTGCATGCCATTCTGAATTCTGGTGCTGCCACGATATTTTTGAACCTCACAGCACAGTACTGTCAAATTCTAAAAGTAAATTCAAGCTGTGAAGATATGAGTTGAGAGAAGCCAGAAAGTGCTTCAGTTTGCCGGCTCTGTTTCCGGCCTGGGTTCTTGAAAACATTTTAATCTATGGTGATAAAGAACACTTCACTTCTTTAATGAAAAGCACTGATCTAACTACAGGTAAACTTTAATTCTAAAGGAACAACCTTCCTAGCTCACCCCTTCCTGGTGCAGGGGAAGAATGACATTCTTTCATCTTTATTGCTGTTGGCCTACAGTAGACATGTAAAAAACCAAAACATAGATAAATACTTGGCCACTTTCTGCACTACAAAGATTGGTTAACGTGTTCAAAGAAGACCAGAAATCATAGCTTGTCATGAACAATGCAGTAACATGAAACCAAGGGACATCATAGAGTAACAATTTGGTTTCAAACACCGTGTCACAGTATTATATCTTCATTTGAATTCTGAAACACAACGGCTGCCATATGAATTTTTAAAAAGCCTTGTCCTTTTCTGTTAGCAAACATATTATAGGTCAAATGTCACAGCAAAATCACCAATCAAGTCCTAGAATACTGTTTATATACCAGTATTATAGTACTGCGATGACAATGGACAACAGTTGTTGCTGTGTGAAATCAAAGGCAGAGGAGGGTGGTAAGTGGAAGAGGCAACACTGAAGTACAACTTCACATGCTTTCAGACTCAGGAAACAGACCAAAGACAGGCAGTCATGTTAGAGCGTGCTAGTGTTTCAGGGTATCTTAAAAATGTGAAATCCAACCTTTAAAATGCTGCCTTACCAATGAATCTAATACTACAACTGAATGGTGTACAAAAATACACTGAAAAGGATGGAAGGAAATGACCCTAGAAGCTTTGGAAACTGTTTTTGACTTGATATTGTACTGTTAAAGAAAAAAAGGCCTGTACAAAATCACTGTACTCCAGTTGCTAAATTTGTTTCTCACAGAGGTGTGGGTTCAGAATCAGAATCAATCTCTCTCTCTCCACAGACACACACACACAAAGGTTGAACAAATAAGCAAATATATTGAAAGCAAGGGGTCCTCAGCCTGGCTAGGACTCTCAGGAGAGCACCGGCCTTTCTAGACTCTTGAGATTCCAGATAAGATAGAGTAAGAAACGCCACTTTTGTCTCTCCACTGAATGCAATTACAATGTGGACGGAATGCATGCAGAACTGTGAGGACTTTGAAAAGTAAGTGGGAGAAGGCAGATTGAGGAAATGAATAAGAATCTGGCAAAGCAAAAAACACCAGTCTTCAAGTAGTCCAGTGGCAGTGGCAGAGGCAGAGGTGGCAGAAGCTGCCTGGGTCCCTAAAACTCTGAGGAGGGGAATCCTTTCTGACCAGAGAAGTGGTGGTCCCAAGACGATGGGCAAATCATTGCTGCTTTTTTGTCTCTCTGTCCTCTTGCAGAGAGGTCCTGGACACAGATGCAATCAAGGGAAGTATAGAGCAGAGAGGAAAAACTAAGGTCTTGACTTTTTGGCCACAGCCCTGGGAAAGGAGCCAGAAAACGCCAGGTAGCTCTCTCCAGAGAGGAGGGAGCTCAAGAGAGCAATTCCATAGTGTATGAGAACTCCTGGGCTCACTTCTGAGCTGCACACGCATAGATCTGACCTTCAACATCTACCAAACGCCTTGAGAACTAAACTACTGTGTAGACCACTGCCCTGGCTGGCTACTGGGTGGGGCACAAGGAGGTCAGATTCAATTAGCACTAGAAAGGCTGTGAAAACTAAACTGACACTGGAACCACAACCCGCAAAAGCAGGTTGAAACTTGTAACCTGAACCTAACCTGTTGAATGCCTGCTAACACAAAATAAACCAAAACAAAAATCAATTTTCTGCTTAAAATTTAAACAAGACTCTGAGTTTCAGACCAAAACATTCAAAATGTCCAGATTAAAAGTCAAAATTAATGTCAAGTGAAATAAGCCCGAGAGAGAAGGACAAAACACCGCATGATTTCACTCCCATGTGGAATATAAATGAACACACGGACAAAGAGAACTAGCTGGTGGTTACCAAGGAAAAGGGGGGTGGGGTGGGGCACAAGAGGTGAAGGGATGCATCCACATGGTGACAGACAAATAATGATGTACAACTAAAACCCCACAATGTTATAAACTATTAAGACATCGATAAAAATGAAAATTAAGAAAAACAAAAGTCGAAATTCATTTGACATAAAAATAACCAGGAAAATCTCAACTTGAAAGAGAAAAGACAGTCAACAGACACCAACCCAAATATTGGAATTGTGAGACAAAGACTTTAAGGCAGCTGTTAAAACCGTGGTTTAAGAAGCAACAGGGGGGGCCGCCCGGTGGCGCAGCGGTTTAGTCCGCGCTTTGCAGCCCGGGGTTCGTGGGTTCGGATCCCGGGCGCCCGCCGACGCACTGCCTGTCAGCCACGCCGTGGCGGTGTCCCATATAAAGTAGAGGAAGATGGGCACAGATGTTAGCCCAGGGCCAGTCTTCCTCAGCAAAAAGAGGAGGATTGGGAACGGATGTTAGCTCAGGGCTGGTCTTCCTCACAAAAAAAAAAAAAAAAAAAAAAAAGAAGCAACAGGGAACGCTCATGAAACAAACAGATAAAAAGTCTCTGCAAAGAAACAGAAAATATAACAAAGGAGCAAATGGAAACTTTAGAACTAAAAAAATGCGATAACTGAAATAAAATATTAACTGGTGGATTCTATAGCAGAGTGGAGATGATAAAGGGAAAAGTGAATAAATGTGAAGATAAATCAATAGAAATTACCCAACAGAAAGAAAAAAAGATTGAAAAAAAAATGAACTTGTTCTAAGGATCCTGTGGGACAATACCAACAAGTCTAATATTTATGTCATCAGAGTGCCAGAAGGAGAGAAGTAGTATGGTGCTGAAGAAATATTTGAAGAAATAATGGCTGAAAACTTTTGAAATCTGGTAGATATAAACTTATAGATTCAAAAATGTCAGCAAATACCACACAGAAGAAGCCCAAAGAAATCCATGCCCTGACACACAATCAAACTGCTCAACACTGAAGATAAAGACAAAAATTCTGAAAGCAGCCCAGTTAGCATGACATACTACCTAGGAAAATAATGACTGAAATGACTACTGACTTTTCATCAGAAATCATGGAGGTCAGAAAGAAGTATAACAACATTTTTCAAGTCCTGAAAGAAAAGAACTGTCATCTAGTGAATTCTACATCCAATGAAAATATTCTTGACAAATGAAGGTGAAAGAAAGACATTCTCAGATGAAGAAAAACTAAGAGAAAATTTGTTACCAGCAGATCTACTCTGAAAAAAATGCTAAAGAAAGTTCTTCAAACAGAAGAGAAATGACACCAGAAAGAAACCTAGAAGAGCAGGAATGAAGAACAACAACAGAAATGGTGAATATCTGGGTAAATATAATACACTGTTTTTCTCTTAATTTCTATAAAATATGTATGATGGTTAAAAACAAAAATTATAACAATGTCTTTTGGGATTTTCAAAGTATGTAGGATGCTACTAAAGCAGTGATTAGAAGGATATTTATGACATTAAATTAAGTTGCTTGTATTATAAAAGTAGAAAGGTCTCAAATCAGTCTAAGCTTCCACCTCAAGAAACTAGAAAAAGCAGAGTGAGATAAACCCAAAGCAATCAGAAGGAAGGAAATAAGAGCAGAAATTTAAAAAAAAAAAAAAAGAAAAGTTAAAAAGAGGAAGGAAATAAGAGCGGAAATCAATGAAATGAAAAACAGAAAAACAATAGAGAAAAATCAATCAAACCTAAAGCTAGTTCTTTGAAAAGATCAATAAAATTGATAAACCTTTAGCCAGACTGACAAAGAATAAGAGAGAAGACAAAAATTTTCAATATCAGAAAAGAGGGGATATCAATAGATCCAGCAGGCATGAAGATGACAAAGTAATGCTTAAGAACAACTCTACATATGTAAATTCAACAACAGAGATGAAATGGACCAATTCTCGAAAATCACCAACTACCAAAACTCACTGAAGAAAAAATAGATAACTTAATTAGTTTTCTACTAAAGAAATTAAATTTGTAATTAGAAAACCTTCCCCAAAAAGAAATCCCAAAGCCCTGATGGTTTCATTGGCATATTCTATCGAACATTTAAAGAAGAAATAACACCTACTCTACAATTCCTTTCAGAAAGTAGAAGAGAATACTTCCTAACTCATTCTATGGGGCCAGAATGACTGTGATACCAGAACCAGTCAAAATTAGAAAAGGAAAAGAAAATTACATCAATATCCTTCATAAACCCAGAGGTAAAAATCCTCAACAAATTATTAACAGTAATATACCACTTCCTACTGGAGTTTATCCTGGGAATTCATGGCTACATTAATATTTGAAGACAATTAATGTAAGTTGCCACATGAATAAACGAAAAAAACTCTGCACATGATCATTTCAATTGATAGAAAAAGTAGTTCACAAAATTCAATACTCATTCATGATAAAACTTTCAACAAACTAGGAAGAGAAGAGAATCTTTCTAACCTGATAAAGGACATCTAAAAAAAAACTCTATAGCTAACATCATACTTCATGGTGAAAAAATGAATGTTTTCCCCCTAAGATCAAGAACAACGGAAGGAGGGGCCAGCCTGGTGGCATAGTGGTTAAGTTTGCATGCTCCACTTTGGCGGCCTGGGGTTCACAGGTTTGGATTCTAGGTGCAGACCTACTCACTGCTCATCAAGCCATGCTCAGGTGGCATCCCATATAGAAGAGCTACAACTCTACAGCTATGATACACAACTATGTTCTGGGGCTTTGAGGAGAAAAAAGAAAAAAGAGGAAGATTGGCAACAGATGTTAGCACAGGGTCAATCTTCCTCAAAAAAAAAAAAAAAAGAGAGAGAACAAGGTAAGGATATCCATTCTCACTACTTTTATTCAACATACTACTGGAAGTCAAGTCAATTAAGTCAAGAAAAAGAAATAAAAAAGCAGGCAGATTGGAAATGCAGAAACAGAATTGTCCTTATTGGCAGAAAACATGAATATCTACATAGAAAATCCTAAGAATCTACAAAAGTTCTTAGAGCTAATAAGTAAGGTTAAATATCAAGTTAACTCACAAAAGTCAATCACATTTATGTATTATAGCAATGAACCACTGTAAAAAGAATTTTAAAACATAACACTACTTTACAATAGTTCCCAAAAAAGAAATACTTAAGTATAAATCTAACAAAACATGCACAGGATCTGTATACTAAAAACTACAAAGCCTTTGAAAGAAATCAAAAGAAGATGTAAATAAATGGAGAGACACAGCATGTTCATGTGTTGGAAGACTCATTATAGTTAAGAATATCAATTCTCTCCAAAACGATTTATAGATTTAATGCAATTACAATCAAAATCCTGGCAGGTTTTTTTTTGTAAATATTGACAAGCTGATTCTAATATTTATAGGGAAAAGCAAAGGATCTAGAATAGTCAAAACTATTTTGAGTAAGAAGAATAAAATCAGGGGCTGGCCCAGTGGTGTAGTGGTTAAGTTCGTGCGCCCTGCTTCAGTGCCCCAGGGTTCACAGGTTTGGATCCCAGGCGTGGACCTACACACTGCTTATCAAGCCATGCTGTGGCAGGCATCCCACATATAAAGTAGAGAAAGATGGGCACAGATATTAGCCCAGGGCCAATCTTCCTCAGCAAAAAGAGGAGGATTGGCGACAGATGTTAGCTCAGGACTAATCTTTCTCACCAAAACAAACAAACAAACAAACAAAAAATTACAAAAAAAATAAAACAAAACAAAAAAAGAATAAAATCAGAGGACTCACACTACCTGATTTTAAGACTTACTATAATCAAGACTATGTGGTGTTAGTGAACAAAAAGACACAAAGATCAACGGAACAGAATGGAGAATCCAAAAATAGATCCACGCCAATACAGTCAATTGGTTTTTGATAATGAAAGCCAGTTTCTCACTGTTGGAAAAAGAAGTTACAAATAAGCAAAGGAGAAATGTTAAAATGAGCCTTGTACTAGGTATGAATCAGAGGTTACACAATATGAACCCCTGAGTTCATATACAGATAGATGGATATAGGAATATATATAGACATGGGTGTGTACACATTTGTTAGTTTACATACATATATTTCCTAACTCTCTCTGCTTGCTGGGAGGCCTAGAAGCAGTAGCACTCCAGTAGCAGTAAACATACCCTCATTAAAAGGAATCAGGGCTCCTTGGAGAAGTGGTTGACTCTTAGGCTGAGGCAGGGAAAACAGGAAATGAGCCTGGAGCATCTTGTGGTGTCAGAAAGTAAGAAAGCGCTTTAAAAAAAAAAGACAGAGGTGTACCAAAGGACACAGAAGCCAACACGAGACCCTATGGCCAAAGCTTAAACAATTTGAGCAACCAAGAAAATAGCAATAATATTGGATTATAACCCAAAGAATAAAATAAATATCCATGAGTTCATGCTGATATAAATTAACGATAATAAATAAGTGTGAGAGAAGACAAACGTTCCTTATAGAAGAATTCCAATCCATAAATGTAGAAGGGATGAGGGAAGTAGAAAAATCACCATTAGAACAGTATAACATTGCTCGGGGCAGGATCCACAGCTGAATGCTAAAATGAGTGGGCAAAAGTTTAAGGAGAAACAGGAGATATGCCCAGTCTCAAAGTGTCTCCCCGCAAATATTTATTAATTACAAAGGAAACAATGGCAACTTTACAATGAATGGAGAAACTGGCTTCGACCACCTTACCCAAGAGACCAAGGTTAGCATCACCTGTAACAAGCTCTATTGACATCATACATTGAAAAGAGAACTTGGTATCACCCCTCTGGTCTCCTTCCCAATAACACACAACCTCAATCTAATCAAGAGAAAACATCAGACAAACCCAAATTGAGAAGCCTTCTACAAAATAAATGACCAATACTCTTATAAAGTGTCAAGATCATGAAAGACAAGGAGAGACCAAGGAACTATCACAAATTGGAGAAGCCTAGGGAGACGGACAACTGAATGCAATGTGGAATTCTGGATTAAATCTTGGAATAGAAAAAGGGCAATAGTGAAAAAACTGGTAAAATCCAAATAACGTCTAGAGTTTAATTAATAGTACTGAACCAACATTAATTTTGTAGTTTTGATAATTGTACTACAGTTACTAGGGGAAGATGTGTTAAGGGTGTATGGGAATTTGCTGTATGTGCCATTTTCATAATTCTTGTAAGTCTAAAATTATTTCAAAATACAAAGTTAAAAAACAAAGTAAAAGTTTTCTTCCTTACATTTATTATTAAATTGGCTGTCTGAATACTGGATCATTTGTCTGTAGAAACATACATGATGGTAAGGTTTACAAGATATCCAACAGAAGTCTATTTAACCAATAATGGGATTTTTTTTTTAATAATGGGAGAAACCAATGTAGTTACAATGGTAGTAATTAAACAAAAATAATTATGACATAGGATAAAAATTAGCTTTAAAAATCTTGTTAAATAATGAAAAGCAGTACATTAAGGAGAAAGATGTTGCTGTAGATGTACAGTTTCATGATATTGCTGAAGAGTTACTATGCCTAATTTCACAATGGAACCTGGAAGGGGGTGAATGACCAGTGTGAGTAGTACTAATGTTTCAATTTCTAGAGTGTGCCAGGCACAGGTTTAGGTGCTTTTCATGTATGATCTTAGCTAATCTTTCTTATTACCTTGCGAGGGAGGTATTACTAGCCCTGTTTTACAAGTAAAAAAAATTGTCACTGAGGTCTCATGGCTAGATAAGGTAGAACTGAGTTTCCATCTCAGATCTGACTAATTTCAAAATCTCTTCCTCTGTATTTACTGCATATAATGAAAACTGAGAGCAATTCTCCTTAAAGGGCACAACTTCAGAGGCCGAGAGGAAGCGTGAAAGGCACCAAAGGGGCTCAGTATAATAAGAGAATAAAGAAGGGAGGGGCTGGCCCCATGACATAGTGGTTAAGTTTGGTGCATTCCACTTTGGTGGCCTGGGTTCTCGGGTTCGTATCTGGGTTCAGACCTATACCACTCAGCCATGCTGTGGCAGTGATTCACACATAAAGTAAAGGAAGATTGGCACAGATGTGAGGTCAGGGCTAATCTTCCTCAGCAAAAAAAAAAAAAAAAAAAGTAGAACTAATTAAGTTATCAAATGATAAAGGAAAGATGCTGGTGGAAGAAGTTTTAGATTAGTGTTCTCCACACAAGAACTTCAGGGTTGGGACAAATGGGAAGGGATGTAAGAGATGCAGCACAGAACCAGCCTACATAAGAGCTGTTTTCTAGAGAATCTCTGAAGGTCAAGTAAGTTAAGTAGAACAACACAGAACAAGCCATTACAGCTTTACACTCTTGCAATTACTGTAGCTCTGCATTACTGCTCATTCAGATGTGTGTATGTGTAAAACTTTCAAAGTTTTAAATCTAATGATTTGCGAGTAAGAAAAATAACTATTAGAATAAGAAGACGACATATATCTAGCTACATCATTCTAACCTAAAAGAAACGCTTCAAATTAACAGCTGGAACATAAATTCTGAGTAAAAGGTGTACAAAATTAAAAACAAGACTTCTTTTAATAGCCAAATATCAATGTCCTTTCTTATCCAACTAATTAACCTGACGAGGCAGCTAGAGTCAGATGTCATTTGTGTAACGTCATCATTTCTGTAACTTCAAACAGCTTCATTGTTATGATTATTTAAATGCATCACCTCATTCATTCCAACAGTTCCCCTTGAATTTTATTTTTAAATTAAAATAAAGCAGGATAATAGTTTAAGAAAAATACTTTACACTGATTAGACATTTTCTGATTTAAAATTCATAAAATCTCAAGTGTGAGAGGTTTATTTATTCTGAATATGTAACAGTGAGGCAGCGAGAGGGCAGAGCTTGAGAAGACAGAGAAACAGTTTCAAATCCTAGCTCCCTCACTTACTAGCTGTGGGTCCTTCAGCAAGACATCTTTTGAGCCAACGGACGTGAACACCTACTTTAAAGGTTACGATGGAATTAACCGAGAAATGCTGTGTATATCTCCCAACCCTGCATCTGCACACACAGTCTTTAATATATGGGTTGAGAGAAAGTAACCATATCACATGGTTCTTCATTTCACATGTGGACTTTAAACCATTATAATGAATATAATCATTAAAATGACAAAAGTAACAGCTGGGCAACAAACAAGTTAAACCAACCAAAGCAATGTGTTATAGTTAAAATAGCTCCAGACAGAGGCAGGAGACACTGGCTTTAGCTATATTTCGACTGTTACATCAGCCATGACCTTGAGCAGGGTACGTAACCTCTTGCACTTGCTTCCTTCTGCTGCCTCTTCGATCATATGAAGGGGACAAGGTGGATTATCTTAATGCGTCCTTCTAGCTCCAACGTTCTGAGAGCCCAGAATGCTATACTGTACTAGGGACTACTTGAGAAAGAGCTGAATGAGAAAAAGTGTAAAGGGATGAAAACGGACTGGCACTTAGTTCTATATGGAAAGGAAGAAGGAGAAGGCAACTTGCCAGTCTGCAAGCGTTTGACAGGTTATCCCAAGCTCTTTGGTATCTTAACTCCACAGCAGAGATGCTGGTAGAAACTGACTTTATAGAGTGATTAGAGGTAAGGAAGCAAGTGAGCGCTGGGGATGACGAGCGTCAAGGATGATGATTATACCTTGACACAGCTGCCAAGCTGAATGTCCCTGAAAAGTCAAGCTCATCCCACCTTCAGATGTGGAAACAGAATTACCTACAGACGCACAGCAAACTAGAGGGCTTTCAAACATAACAAAATGGGAGACAGAATGACACTTTAGTCACTATATCTACTGCCTTCTTAAACATCCAATACAAGTAATTCAGACGTTTTAAAGAATGTTTGTTTTAAAATATTTGGAAATGTGCTTTTATTCAGTTCCTGTGCGCTTCACATTCTTAAACTAGGCAAAGTGAGCTTACTTTATGCAGTGTTTATTTCCTTCATGATGTTTCATCTAAAAACAACTGGATTGGTCACTGTAAAATACTAAACTAATGTCTATTAGATCAAAATAGCCAAAATCTAGCACTACTAAAGCAGAGGATAAAAAAAATTTATCGAACAAACTACTGCTCCCACCAAAAGCACGAGGAACTAAACATGTACAGCCCCTCGCCCCATTTCTATAGTCTTTCTTTCTTACTTGGAAAGGAATTAACTTCAGCTGCCATTTCAGCTCTCAGCAAAAAATAAGGAACGGAGAAGGCCTATAACATACAACAAAATAAGAGACAAAAATAAACATGCTTTATCTGGCAGAGAAAGTGTTTGCTCTGGTCTAAAGGCAGGTTCACATGCAAGCTAGCAGTCTTGGGATGGCCACCAGCCCTGTGAATTTATGGCTTGAATCCACGAACTTCCTTCCACAAGGTCTTGCTAAGCCCTCACACTTTCCTCACCTTGGCTGACTGCCTGGCTCCCATGATGACAGCTAGTGCTGCTCCTCCATGTGGGCCCTCTGCCCTAGAGGCAGCTGAACCCCTTATCAAGCTGACTCTTCCCCTCAGGAGCCGTGAATCACACAAACTGTACTGAGAAAGGGGGGTCAGAAACAATGACAGCCCTCCATTCTGTCCTGACCCTGAAACAAAAGAAGGTCGAGAACAAAAGCATGTCAAATCCTCACCCTGATAAATTATACTGAAACTCAAAAACAAGGAACTGACTTTGGCTGATTTATAAGTTTCTAATGGAACTTATCTTTTACTTTTATCTTTGGGCAATTACCTAACTGCTGAATCTCAGTTTTCTTATCTGTGAAACAAAAACTATAACAATACTACCTTCCAAGTTTGCCTTCAAGATATACGTGGCTGCCAGTAAAGATTTTAAAGTAATTATCACTGAAATAGTGTTAAGCTTCTCAAGGTGACCAATTTGGAGGCATGGTCCTCCCCAAGGAAGAGCTTCATCATTGGAGGATGGAAAGAGAAACAGCACAGCTTTGACTTATGTCCCCCCACCCCCACATATTCCCAAAAGTAAGAGTGGCTCATTTCAGTAAGGACTCTTGGTGGGGTAGGGAGTACATATTGTTTGGAAAAGGCCTCCAACTGATCCCTAGTCCCACCCTCACTTCTGCTTTAGACAAAGGTGGGATGTCTAACTGTGACCAAGTTTTACTGACTATTGAGCTGGCACTATTAGAGCTTAAAGTACAAGATTGCAGAGGATTCTCACAATAGCTCTCTGGAGTAAACACCAGTATCCCTATTTGAGAGATAACAAAACTGAGGCTTGAAGGCTTGCCAAGCACTGCAAGGTAGGTCTACAGAACTCTAACGCCCATTTGCTTCGCTCTATAGTTACAACTTCTGTTATTTAACATGAGGAGCTGTGGAAAAGTGAAAGTTGAGTTCTTCCCCCAAAAGAACAAGGAGGAAGAAGGTAGAATTATTTGAGAATAGAGCCTTGGTTCAGCCTTAGGCTGACCAACAGATGATCATAGAATTGGCTCAAACCAAAGCAGGAAAACTGTAAAAGGAGAAACTCCGTGATTACTTAGGTAAACTGACTTCTGATAAGGTGATGCTTCAGCAGGTTTCTCCAGTCCTATAAAACCGCTCCCACCAAAGAGGACTCAGGAGATTTACACCCCTGTGGGTTGGGCTTTATCCTAGGTCATTTCTGGACCAAAAGATATTGATGAAGCAGTTAAAATGCTTTGGTTGCAAAGCCACAGAATGACCAAGTTTCTTTAATTTGAAAAAAAGAAAAAAAAAAAACACTTTAAAAAGTAGGGTTATTTTTGGTAAGAATACTCCAGGTCAGTAGTGGAGACAGTTGACGTTGGGTGGAGAACCTTAGATTCATTGTTTCCAATAGCCCCCTATTGTCTCCATCAGCCGCCAACCTCCATTCTGACACACACACAAAAGACCTTTATTTACACTCAGGGAAAGTGCTGCATCAACTAAGGTGTAAGCCCTGGCTCCCACTTTTCCAGCCTCCAGCCCCACCAGGGGATTCTCATTGTTAGGCTCCTCCAATAGGCAAGGAGGCCCTCAAGGCCAGCATGGGCTCTCTCCTGCACCTTCTGTCCATCTGTTCCATTATCCTCTCTCTGTTGACTGGCCTCTGCTCACACCTCATTCCCTTCTTTCCGAACACAAATAGCACCTACTAGTATATACAGCAATGTCTTAAAGGCGCTACAGAAATTGACTCATTAAATCAAAAAACTCTGAGGTGGAAACTATCGTGGGGACCAGAATTGGCCATTTCAAGCACTGAAGGAAGCTTTGACCTTCCCTGCCCCCACTAACTGTATGAAGGGATTTGGGATGGAAGGCCTGTCCCCGGGACAGGCCGTCACCATGGATAACTCTGGGTATGGATAGACTGGGAGGGTCTTTGCTGGGCCCATTCTTCTGTTTACCAGACATTTACATTTGTAAGGGAAATCTCCATTTGTAAAGGTATCTCCTTCTCGGTACTGGGAAGAGGGGTGGATGACCTCATCTCTAGAAACTTGTCAATGCAGCAAGGCTTTAAATCTGCATAAAACCTTACTGTGCTTTTTTGGTAATCTCCCATAACTGACCCAACCCCAGATATTCTAGTTTGTCTGTTTAAGAGGAGAACCTCTGCCATTTGTTGAGAGATACTCAGTTTCCCTGAGTTTCTCCCATGTATACATGTTATAAAGCTTTGTTTGATTTTCTCCTGCTATTCGGCCTCATGTCAATTTAATTTGTAGCCCAGGCAGAAAGGACCTAGAGTGGGTAGAGAATGCTCTTTCTCCCCTTCACTATCACCCTTATTATTATTATTATTTTTAGATAAAGAAAATGGGGTACAGAGAAATTAAGTAATTTGCTTAAGACCACACAACTTCCACATGACTATAATGGGCTTCTGGCACCTCTCTACATCATATTTTAGTTTCAGATCCCAGGACTGTATATATTTCCTAGTTCAAATTCTCAAGAGTGAATTAACACCATGAATAGTACATTTTGCCTGTATTCTTATCATTACTAATAATTAACACAAGCACATTCAAGAGACAAAATGATAAGCCCCATTAAAAGTGATGAAGGTAAGAAACCTGGGCTTTTGATTTTGTTTCTTCTTCAATTACAATACAATATTTTGATTCTACAATGAATCTCCAAAATTGGGTTGCATCTCACAATCACTGCTGGCCAGGTGGTGGTTGTGATGTATCCTCATTTCCTGTGCATACTGTCAGAATTAATAAAAGAAAACCTTATTTAAAATGGAGTCAGGGGGCTGGCCTGGTGGCGCAGCGGTTTAGTTCGCACTTCGGCAGCCCTGGGGTTCGCAGGTTCAGATCCGGGGCGCCGGCTGACACACTGCTTGTCAGCCATGCTGTGGTGGTGTCCCATATAAAGTAGAGGAAGATGAGCACGGATGTTAGCCCAGGGCCAGTCTTCCTCAGCAAAAAAGAGGAGGATTGGCAACGGATGTTAGCTCAGGGCTGGTCTTCCTCACCAAAAAAAATAATAAAATGGAGTCAGGAGGTTGGAAGGCGGAGCCCCCACGAAGTACCACTTGAGGGAAGACAGTCTATTACGGATCCCAACAGAAGCTGTCAACAGGAAAGAATCATTAATTACAGGAATAAATGTACACTGCATCACAAACAGGAATGACTACCCCAGCAACTCAGCCAATGAGAAGCCATCACCCACCCTGAACTCTTGCTTTTCTCCAATGTATTTTTGTTCAAAACGACCTCTCTCAATTTTCTCCTTTTTCTCTATAAAATAACATTCCTCTCCTTGTTTGTTGGATTTGCCTATGATTCACCATAGCAATGCATATCCCGAATTGCAATTCTTTGGCTATTCCCGAATAAACTCATTTCGCTGGTAAAATAACTTTTATTTTTAAGGTTGATAATACCTATTAGAACTTCTGGTTTGGAAGAAAATCCTGGAGACAACAGTAGAGTATTCCTAAGAAATGCTGTCTCAACAATGCTCTTGATGGCACAGAAGACCATACTGTGTGGGAAAAAATGGACATCTACGGTTGAGTGGAAAAATAATGCAGAAAAGTTCAACTTGGAATGTAAAGACGACTTAGACATACCTCAATTTATTTCACATATACTTTCTTGTTTATATGGCCCAAGAGTGAAAATTTTTGTCTAAGTCTCAAAGAGCTTATTCAACGAGTATAAAATAAAATTTTAGGTGATAAAAAGCACTGTTAGAGATTATTTGGCATGTTTTCTTCGTCTTAGCTATATATAAAATAATAGTGCCTCTTACAACTGATGCTTTTGTAAGACTTAATAAAATAGAGCACTATAATCATAAGTAACAGAAGCTGTCTCAGAGACTTAAGGGACATCAGGACCCCAGTTCCTATATTTTCTTTGAAACGAAAAATACCCCCTGAGGAAGCCTAGAGGTGCAGAAGCAAGTTATCTAAATATACAGAAACTGGGGCTGGCCTGGTGGCACAGTGGTTAAGTTCACTCACTCTGTTTCCAGCTCAGGGTTCACAGGTTTAGATTCCAGGCACAGACTGACACACCGCTTGTCGGGCTATGCTCTGGCAGCATCCCATATAAAGTGCAGGAAGATGGGCATGGATGTTAGCCCAAGGCCAGTCTTCCTCAGCAAAAAGAGGAGGACTGGCAACAGATGTTAGCTCAGGGCTAGTCTTCCTCACACACACACACTATATATATATATATATATATATATACAGAAAGCAATATCTTTTGTAACTAAGAATACTTAAAAATTTCCCTAAAGTTCATGGAAAGAATTCAGGCTGTGGCAGCCCAATGCCAGGGACAACCTCCATTCCCCATTCTCCTCTGTAAAATGGGGATAACAGCAGTGCTTAGCTCTGCCGCTGCTGTGATGATTAAATAATCCCTCTAAAGACGGCACACCACTTGCGATAGACTAAACAATAAATGTTAGCTATTCCTAGTGGCCACCAATCAAGAAAATACAGATTTTCAAAAAACTGGAAGAAACAGATAGGGAAAGCTGCTACCTGCTGTACTCATGCACATGACTTAGACTTCTTCCGTGATTGTGTTCTCTAGTGAATGACTGCTCACCCAGACACAAGCGATTTCTAAACAGACAGAAGCCTTCCCTTATATCCAGAAACAAAAGCAGCCCCCACTGCAGTTTTATTTCTCCATTTCTGTAATCAGATCCGACTATGAAAGGATTCCTTCTTCGGACACAAGCCAACCCACACGGCAAATCTCTCCATACACAGCCCACCCTCCCGACCCCGGACAGAAAGAAAAGTGCTCTTCAAGTCATCTGGAGAGACAATGTGCCAATATTTTTGCTTGCATTCCAAAATACAGCAAACTTCCTGTCCCTGGTGCAGCCTACCAAGTTCCTTGGAAAGGTCACTGTAACAGTACTTGAAGCGATTCACAACAAGTCCCAGAGTGCAACCCCATGCGGCTGAAGGCTGCGTCTATCCATATTCAAGGCAGGTGCAAATTGTAATTTCTTTTTGCAGGACAAAGCCCTCTGAAGTGGCTGGAAGCAGCTTTGCCCAATACCAAACTAAATTACTGAACCACCACATAAAAATTATTGTTGATCTATCATTTAAAGACAAAAATCAGTATCGAAAATCTGTTGTATTTAATACCGCTAAGTAAACTATTTTATGGCTTTATATAATGCCCGTTACCCTTTACATCACAGCTATGACAGTATCTATCAGATAATTCTCAACTTTTATATCCATTATTATAAAGTGTGAAACTAAGCTATTTATAACAAAATAATTTTTTAACAACCCAAAAAGCTAAGTATACCAAAATAATAACTAAAGAACAGAAGCTAATTTATATGAATTCAGTGCAAAAATTGCATTTTAGCTGTTTATTCAATGTGTGATACTTCAGGGTAGCTGAAGCTCTTTGAAATATAAAGTACATCTTCAGAGACAGTGACATGTTAAATTTAAAACATGCTATTTACAAAAAGAGCAATATCACTGAATGCTGAACTAAGTATATTAAAGAACTGAAAAATATCCTGTTTTCATGAAAAATAAAAATAATAGATGACTTTATAAGAAAACTTTGTAGCACCTTATTTGACGAGTAGACTAGACTGTGAAGGTTCCCAAACTCAACTTTGGTATGGATGTAAATTTTCAGCACTTACAGCATATGGGATGTGGCAGTTTCCAAGTCACCTGCATGTCTTAAGCTTTTGCCCTCTACTCAGCAGCTTTTGTTCATTGTGCAGATAAGAGGCTGATGGGAAGAGAGATGCTTTCATTGAAAGATCCCAAACAAATGTTCTCAGAAAATGAAGATATTGTTCTAGAACAGAGACCAACTGTTCAGGTTAACAGAGCAAGAGTCTTCAGTACTACACTGACTTGTATTTTCTACTGTAAAAGAGAACATGTGTATTCTTCAGCTCACAATAGCATTAGGTTAAAAAAAATGAAATTAATCATTGTATGTCAGTAAGTAGATTCCCCCAAATGACCAAACATAAGACATAGAAGAGTGAAAAATGGGAGTTTTTCTTAAAATTTTTCATGTAATTTCACATGGATTCAAACACCAGAAATACTTTAAAGATAAAACAGCTGGAAAACACAGACAAGCCATCATTAAAAAATAACCTATACAAAAATCGACTCAAAATGTATAAGAGACTTGAACGTAAAGAAATAAAACTCTTAGATGAACACACAGAAGTAAATCTTTGTGACCGTGGATTAAGCAATGGTTTCATATATATGATACCAAAAGCACAAGTGACAAAATAAAAGACAAACTGGAAATCATGAAAATGTAAAACTTTTGTGCTTCAAAGGACACCAACAAGAAAGTGAAAAGACAACCTAAGAATGGGAGAAAATATTTGCAAAACATGTATCTGATAAAGGGCACATATCCAGAATATACAAAGAACTCTTAAAATTCAACAATAAAAAGAGAAATAACCCAATTTAAAAATGGGCAAAGAATTTGAATAAACATTTCTCCAAAGATACACAAATGGCCAACAAGCACATGAAAAGATACTCAACATCATTATAGTCATTAGGGAAATGCAAATCAAAACCTCAATGAGACATTCTCTAGAATGGCTACAATCTAAATGACAGACAATAAGGATATGCAGAAATTAGAACCTTCATACATTGTTGGTGGGAATGTAAGATGGTGCAGACATTTTGGAAATGAGTCTGGCAGTTCCTCAAATGATTAAACAGAGTTACCATATGACCCAGCAATTCTACTCCTAGGAATGTATCCAAGAGACATGAAAACATACCTCCACACAAAGTTATACATAAATGTTCATATCAGCAATAGTCATAAGAGCCAAGGTGGAAAAAACCCAAATGTCCATCAACTGATGAATGGATAAACAAAATGTGATAGATCCATACAGTGGACTATTAGCCAAAAAGGAATGAGTACTGATACATGCTACAACATGGGTGAACCTTGAAAATACGATGCTATGTGAAAGAAGCCAGTCACAAAGGCCACATATTGTATGATTCCATTTATACAAAATGTCCAGGCAAATCCACACAGACAGAAAGTAGATTGGTAGTTCCCAGGGCCTAGGGAGAGGGAGGAGTGAGAAGTGACTGCTAATGGGTATGAGGTTTCTTTGGGTAGTGATAAAAATGTTCTGGAATTAGATAGTGGTGATGGTTGTACAACTCCATGAATATACTAAAAACCACCGAATTGTATACTTTAAAAGAGTGAATTATATGGTTTGTGAATTATTCCTAAATAAGCTATTAGTAAATTTTTAAGAAGTCATGTACTCTGTGCAAATAGCATGGGGCTCAGAGGTAGTGGTCTCATTCTGTTCTGCTTATGTCCCCCGGATTGCTAAATGCTAGTGGCTCTTTGAGTCTTAGTTTCCACATGTGTCAACTGCTTGGCCTGGGCTCTAGGATAGAAGGCCCTGTCTGGCTTCAACAAGGTGATTCTACACTCATGGCAGATCTTAAAATGTAGCAACAATCCCATTGCATATTTGGGAGTCACTAGAAATTTCACATTCTATCCTGGTTAGGGTACAGTCATCACGTGAGGTACAATAATTCCAAAAACAAAAAGGATCACAGTAAAACCAGCTGAAACAAGCTGTCCCTGAAAACCCCAACCACCCAACAGTGCCAGATCGCACCACAGTCTTTTCCAACCTCCCTTGATGAATTAACCTAGCACTCGCAAGGGAAAAACTATATATTTCCCTTTTCCTAGAAAGACTGGTTCATAAAGTTCTATACTGAATGCATATGTTCTTATGGCACAAACATTTAAAAGGGTATAACTTTCAAATAGAGAAGCACTGGTACTATAAATTACAGTACTTTATAAATTTATAAAATACTTTACCAAATTTAAGACAAGTTTTATTTTTCTGGTTGGAATTTAATATGTACAGCTGTCATCATAAATCAGTTAATTTAGCTGTATACCAAAAGATTAATAGAAGGTCATACGTGGGGAAGAAGTGTTTGAGAGAGAGAGGAAAACAGAGCAGCCCTCTTTAGCTGGCTCATTCCTATCTGTCCTTCAAGACTCAGCACAGGCAACAGGTCCTCCTGGAAGCTTCTTCTGCCTCCCTTCCCAACCATCAATCTGGATTCATTGCCTGTATGAGATCCCAGAACACCTGTGCTCATAGAGCAAGCAACTGCCTGGGGGGACATTTCCACCTGGACATCCCACCAACTCAAGCTCAGCACGTCCAATCCCTGACCTCATCATCTGGGCTCCCCATTCCAACACCAGACCTTCCTCATTTTGGAGGGCATCACTAATCTATACAGACTAATAGATGCAAATGGAAAAATCTACATACATTAGTAAAAAGAGTGAATTATAGAGTTTTTAAAAAAGATACATAGTCTTCATTCAGGATCACATACACAAAAAGGCCAAATAACAATTATGTCTAGATCTTTCTGAGCATCTTTCAGGAACAGAAAAGAATTTATTCAAAACTAGCATACTTATGATCTATGTATAAAGTAGTTCATCAGAAATTCTGCTGCTGTCTGCTCCTCAAATGGAGGTATATATTCCTCCAGAGCACCATTCATGTTGTTACTTGAAAAAGAAAAGAAAGAAAGGGAAACAAATGATATAAATAAAGTCTTGTCAAAATTACAGCTCACAGTAATATTTAGAATTCATGAATTAATAACTACTTGCCTTTGAATATAAACCAGAAATCTTCTGATGAAAGATGACTAAGTCAAGCTGAATGGCTAAAGCTAAAGACTCCCAGTTTAAATAGCCAAAGTTCTATGTATAAATATGTTTTAGTTTCTTTTGTAGGATTCTAATGCGTAATTAATCATCTTACTGTAGCATAACAAATGATTTCTACCTCCTAAAAATAGTTTAAAATCCCCACAGTAAATTTCAAATATTTAATTAGCATATATAATAATCCCAGAATCAAATTATATGGTATTAAACTAGATTCATTTTTCTAGCAAAAAGTATAGGTTAAGATCATAGTAGCATGACAGAAATTACTCTCACAAATTATCATTTCAGTAGCAAAACCATGTTATCCCAGGAAATGTAATGTTGAGGTAAAATGCATGTTGTTCATCAAAAGAATTGCTCTAAATTTTAAACGATGCTCTGCCACAAGGGTACCACAGCCTTCAAATTAATTCAGATAACAGATGGGTGATACACAGGGCTGTGTAGCAGAAATCTCTCATGACATAAATACAGTAGTAATTATTCTTTTCAAAATACAGTGTTGATTACCAACACACAGTAAGTGGTTACCAAAATATTCTCTCCATTACTCAGACAGCAATTTCTCCATAGTATGTACATATGTATGTGTTATATGTGTATATATATACATACACGTATACAATAAAATTGTTCACCATTATTATAGAATTCAAGGTCATCTACTGTAACAAAATTTCTATTTTTATAAACCAAAAGAATCGCACTGTTCATTTCACATTATTTCATTTAATCATCACACATCACAACAAGACTAGGAAGGAGGTATTATCTCCACCTTACCCACAAACAGTATGTTCATATAATGTATTGTCCAAACCAGGACACTCCAGAGAGTGAAGGAGGGCACTATGAATAATTACGCTAGGACAGGAAGTGCAAACTGGGACTATCCTGGGCAAACCGGGATCCTCCAGGTAAGAAAACAAATTCAGAAAAGTTTCTTAATTTCCCAAATTCACATATAGGGTCAAGAGGGAATTGGGGTTGAAATCCATGTCGACTGGGGTCCAAAAGAATAACAATTAAAAAAAAAAACCAGGAGGAAGAAGTCAATGAATATAGTACCAGTGCTACTCTATTTTATATTTTGCTATAATTGTGAGCTCATCAATATAACTTGTAGGAGGCTTCTTGAGTTGATTATTGCTTCTACCAATGCCTTCTCAAATCCCCTTACAATTTCTATAATTACGCCAGATAAGTACATGTGAGAATTAAATTTTTAAGACACTGGGAAGATAAAACTACAAAGTGCAGAATGAAAACAGAAAAATCTGGCCCTGGTGAGTGTTACCAAGCACAGTCTCCCAACAGTAACTGGGCAGCAGTATCTTATTAAAGGATGTTTACTGTATACATCATCCCAGCAGGCTCAACTGCCACAAACCATCAATGGCCCTGATTGTATTGTATACATAGCACTAAGTCCAAGCAACTTTGCTGCTTTTAAAACTATATATGCTGTCCCTATTATAAGCATGCAAAACAGCAGCCATAACTGTTTCACACAGATTAACAGTATCCATCACTGTCTAATTTACATTCAATAGGAAGCTGTGAGTGGGTTTCTGACAATTCATTTACATTTACTACACAAATTATTCTTCCATGTTTTAAGCCAAAGAATCTCCGATGTGTATTACCAAATTTAATACAAGTTTTATTTTTCTGGTTGGAATTTAATATGTATAGCTGTCATAAGAAATCAGTTAACCTAGCTGTATATCAAAAGATTCAACTAAATTCTCTATTTTTTGTGTGTGTGTGTTTGATGAAGATTAGCCCTGAGCTAACATCCGTGGCCAATCCTCCTCTTTTTGCTGAAGAAGACTGGCCCTGGGCTAACATCCGTGCCCATCTTCCTCTACTTTATATGGGACGCCGCCACAGCATGGCTTGACAAGTGGTGCGTCGGTCCGCGCTCAGGATCCGAGCCCGTGAACCCCAGGGCCAACAAAGCGGAGCACGCGAACTTAACCACTATGCCACCGGGTCGGTCCCTAAATTCTATATTTCCGAATTTTATTTTTGCATATTTAAAAGATTATTAAACAAAATCATTCATCAAATAAATTTCTAAGTCATGGTCCCACTGGTATTATGATATACACTCCTTCCCTCCGTATCATAAAAAAATTTTCTTGGCTTTAGAGAAGAGTAAACTTTTTAAAAGAGGAAATATAGACACATTAATGCAACTTTTTCTTATATCAAGGTATTGGTGAAGTCTAGAAAACTGTATTTGTTTTATGGGAAAGCAATAAATGATTAGTAATTACTGCTCAGGATTGATATAGATTCAGTTCTCTTTCTTAAGTTTTCCAAATCTACTGGAATAGTTGTAAAAAATGATATAATGCTAGTACTAAAAGATAAAGTACTAAATTTTAAATTTCTTGATGGCAAGGGCCTTATACTTGTTGTTCTTCCCATCTGCTTTATATATCACAGGCATGTTCTCAAAACTTTTATTTCTATAGAGAGTTCTTAGTGACATTAATGAAAGGAGGTACTATGGATAATCCAAGAGACCACATAATCTAGAAGTTACATTATTGAAACTATGATGTGTAATTACTGAGGTGGCTAAACTTTCCTGATTCTATGCTATGCAGTGTTACAATAAATAATTTAGTTTGTACTGACTAAGCATACTCTGAGAGGGGACTGGACAACCTGGCCTAGGATGAAAATTAAGCCATTTTACAAAGAGATAAGGATACAAATAATAATCACTATACTGTATCTAAAGGGGTTTATTTTGGGATCTCTCTTGCTCCATTTTCAAAGAGGTATCTACCATTTATTAAACCACTGTTAAATGACTGTACAGGAGACTGGCCTATGTCCACATTAGTTAGTTTTCCAGAATCTATAGACTTCTCTACTTTTGTTTATGTAAATAAACACTGATCTCAAAGAAAACTGGGTGAGAATAGATGGCTTAGGACAAGCGTTGGCAAACTTTTTTTCTGTCAAGTGCCAGAGAGTAAAAATTTTAGGCTTTGTGGGCTATTATCATGTGTCGCAACTACTCAACTCTGCTGTTGAAGTGCAGAAGCAGTCAGAGACAGTATGTGAATACATGGGTGTGACTGTCTTCTAATAAAATTGCATTTACTTAAACAGGCAGCGGACCAGATCTGGCCCATGGGCCACACTTTGCCAATCCCTGATGAGGTCAACTCATCAGATTTGTGTGAATAGCACGTATTTCCATTTTTGAGAAACTTTCTCTACTACTTCCCACTCCAGGACACTGACACCTTCCCCACTTCAACACTGATAAAATCCCAACCTGCTGAAAGCTATCTAGTAAACTGAAGATTTTAAGATAAAATAATAAAATACTATGATGAGGTGTACCTTTCCACTCCTAATGACATCAGTGATTGTACTCTGCTGCATGGCTATTTGCCCCACAGTGAGGTGGTGTCCTCGCGTTATGCAGCGACCCAATGCACTAGCTGAGAGTTCTGAATCCTTGGCCTCGGGAGAGGGGTGGGGCGGGCAATAAACACCTCGAAATCATGTGAAAAACCTCCTGTTTATGCACTTGCCTATTTGCAGCTTTCATCAAATCTCCAAAAAGTTAAGCCAGAATCATTACTAAAGTTGTTCTAATCAATACAGTGTAAAAAATATTGCCCAGTACAGATGCAAACTGAGAAGAAGGGGATTGTCTGTTGGTGTCAGAGTCTAAGTGTGATCACATGCCCTGATCGTGTCTCTTGTGTTCTTTCTTGCCACTTTTGATGGCACCGGCCTACCTTGGCTTCCACAGTGTTTGCCTGGAGTCCACAGCATTTGCTATTTCACTTCATAATTGTAAAATACACTACTCCTCAGCTAAGGGAAAGGATTTGACTACACGTGTGGGCTTTGCAACTGATGTACATCAGAAACAGAGCCTCTCTGGGAAGAAGGCTGGAGTCTCACCAGGTCTCACCCGGTCTCACCCCAAGGTGAGTGAAGGATATTACTATACATATGGGTTTATTTACAGAAATATCATATATGTCTGTGGGTACCATTGAAGGCAATTAGGGAACAAGCATTTAAATGCCAAGAAGGAAAAATGATGGCAGTTCTTACTTTACTTTTACATGTCACCTTCTACTCTAAGACTTTCTTTTGGGGAGGATGGGGTAGGAAGACAACAAACATTTAAAATAGAAAATCTACCTCAGTTAGAAATTCCCAGTGTCCGTTTAGTTCCCACTAAGTTCCGTGGGGCCCTTGTGGTTTTCTTTACTTCAGTTAGTGCAACCAGGCCTGTCCCTGGTACCTTGCATGTTAGTGGTTCAATTTTTAATAAAGATGATTGACAAAAGATTCTCTCATTCTGTAACATGCAATATTACTATGGGAAGAATGGGAAAACAACTCCTTATTCGTCTGAGAATTGGGAGAGGCATGCGAGAGGAGCAGTTTAAGGAGGGCCCTAGAACTGGCTGGCTGCTTGCTGGCTTCTCCACTTTCCAGCTGTGTGTGGCCTTGAGCAAATTATTCCCTTTCTTTCAGCCTCTGCTCCTTGCAGATAGCCTTATGTCAGAGTCATTGTGAGAATTAACCAAGATAATGTATATACAATACATTAGCCAGCGCCATAATTAGTCCTCAATAAATGTTAATTATAATCATCACCCAGGAATAAACACCAATGGCTTTGCTTGTTTGGGGAATATGGAACAGTTACTTTTAATAGCTTTATGTGTCTGTGTCAGAAGCTATAGCTTCCTTCTTTTTTATTATTTAATCATTCATGGTATAGTGCTATTAAAAAGTGAAGTTCAATGAATACTTGTTCACCTTGACTATGAAGACCAGAATTATCATTTTTACCATCACTACTATAGTAATTCTGCAAAATTTCCTTCAAAGACATAATGGTGACATGCATTAAACCAGGTTGGTTTTTTTCATTTTCTTGATAAATGCATAATCTTGAAGGGAGGAGAGTTTATTTTGGGTAATCACATATGCCTACATGAAAAGTTTAAAAAACAGTAAAGTCATGCATAGCTTAACAAAGGGATATGTTCTGAGAAATGCATCATTGAGTGATTTCATCATTGTGCGAACATCATAGAGTATACTTACACAAACCTAGATGGTATAGCCCACTACACACCTAGGCTATATGGTACTAATCTTACGGGACCACTGTCGTATACGCAGTCCTTCATTGACCAAAATGCCATTATGCGGTATATGACTGTAATTTAGGTGCAAACCCTTATGGAGGTCAGGCAGGCAAAAGCACAAGAAACTTTTAAGACAATGGAGAATAGAAAAAGCATGTCTCCTTATGTACGTACACTGGCCAATGTGGAAAAGTGCTCTCTTCCTTTGCCAGTAATTGGAGCTATAAAAAGAATATCATTACAGCAAAGTTAAACTCATATTCTTCTGTCTGAGGAACAACCAGTCAAAAATTTTATAAGGTGTTTTAATTTTCTGAATACTCAGCAATCTTAGTATCAATCAACTTATAACCGATCTTCAGTTCAAACTACAGTGTCTATCCTTTGCAATACTTTTTCTTCCCTGTTGGGTCAGAAAATTGGCTGAAATCCTATTGCAAAATCTAAAGGCACCTTTTAAATTACTAAATGCAAGTCTGCGATTTTGGAGTCTGAAAAAGCTAAATTCCGTTTAAGTGATTAATTCAACCCCATGCCAATAGTTACTTAAAATTATTTAAAAGTTATAACAAGCTGCTAAAAAACATATGGCTTAGGGGCTGCAATATTTGTAACCACAAACTTATTAACCTTGATCTTTTACCACCATTAGCACAGGTTGTATTCCCTCCTGATCAATGTTATTCATTCCTGTGGTTATGACCATTATATTGAAATCTTCCAATACTATTTCTCTAGCCCTGATGCAAGATGCAAGCTGATTTCCAATTCTCTTCTGAACTGAATTTCCCTTAAATACCTCAAGCTCAGCATATCCACAAATTAGCATGCTGCCTTCCCACACCTCCCACCACAATAGTCACTGGAGTCAAATTCCCGGCATACGGAAAGACGGCGCATCTCCACCCTCGTGAAAGTGAGGTGTGGCCATGGGATTTGCCACTAACAATGAAATGTAAGAGAGACACGAGGTGCATCACTTCTGGGCAGAAGCTTTAAGGAGCCAGTGTGTGATATGCCATATTCTCTCTCCTGCCTCAACAAGGCCGGAGTCCTGCAGTGAGGAAGATGACATAGAACAGGGCCTCCAGCTGATCTTCAGCTGTGATGTGGTGACAGAGCTAGTTGTAGAATGTGTTGCTCAATACTAGTACATAGTAAAATATAGAGTTTGTGAGATAATTTATTCGTAAGATAAAAACTGGAGCGGATTCAAATTTCTCTATGAAAACTTGACTCACACTCAAATTCTAACATGTTTTCTTGAGAGAGAAAGGGATGGAGTTTATCACTGGGGGCAAGGAAGTGCACACGGCCCAGGATTTCACACTGAGCCTCTCTGGAGGCTGCTGAGAGCAGTAGCTTCTATGTTCTTAGAACACCTATCATGGTAGTTCATTATTTACTAATTTTTATATTGGAGTTCATCAAAATTTGAGAGCTGAGTGGATTCTGTTGCAGTCCATTCTGTCGTAGCACCATCTGTTATTTGTGTCCAGTTCAGCCACAGGATAAAGGTCAAAACTCAGCATGTTACAGATCTTTAAAATCTGCTTCCACCTTGCTTTCTGGGCCTCACTTCCAGTCAACCCCTCAAATGCCTCTGTTCAAGATGTTCCTAACCTCCGCCAGGAAAAGCATTCTCTCTCTTCTAAACCCACCAAAACTACTCACCCTTCAAGGACTAGCTCAGTAGTCAATTAACATTTTCTGTGAAATCTGCCTCAAGAGCTCTTGGCAATATTAGCTGACCTTTGGAATGAGGCATTTCCATGCTTATTACATGATAATAGTTGTCTAAGAGTCTACCTAGTCAGTGGGCCTCTGAACTCCCTGAGCATCAGGAATGCATTTATTCACCTTTGTGTTCCCAGCACTTGCTACTGTGCTTGTAAGATAGCAGGCACGGGGTCCACAGCGTTAAATGAATAGCACTGTAGACACCACATCCCATAATCCCATTTATCTAGTCTATTGAAGGATGCTAGGGTAAACTCTATTCCTTTGAAAATCCAGAAAAAAGAGGTTATATATTTATAACTTCTAATTTAAAAAATTATCTGGCATTTTATTTAACTATAGGCAAGCAAAACGTGTGTGTGTTTACATATGTGTGTGCTTCTGTGCATATGTGTATATGGACGTGTAGCCGTTTCCTATGGGTGCCACAACACATTTCCACAAACTGAGTGGTTTAAAACAACAGAAATTTATTCTCTCACAGGTCTGGAGGCCAAAAGTCCAAAATCAAGCTGTCAGCAGGGCTGCATGCACTTCCTTGGAAGGCCCTAGGGGAGATTCTCCTGCTCTCTGCCTCTTCCAGCTTCTGGTGGGTTCAAGTAAACCTTTGGCTTGTGGTTGTATCACTCCAATCTCTGCTGCCTCCTCTTCTGTCTCAAATCTCCCTCTGCCTTTCTCCTCTTGGAATGACACTTGTTATTGGATTTAGAGCCCACTCAGGTAATCCAGGATGATCTTATCTCAAAACTGTTAACTTAATTACATCTGCAAAGCCCCATTTTCCAGATAAGGTAACAAACAAGTTCCGGCGATTTGGACTGACTCATCTTTTTGGGAGCCACCATTCAACTCACTACAATTAATGTAGTAGATGTGTTTGTGTGTTGTATATTATGCCAAAGCAGAGTCCTTAAACAAGGCTCTATCAAACACCTACATGTTGCCAAGGTGACACAGTGTGGAAACTGCTGGGTGCTAGGAACACAATATAGAACATGAAAGACACAGTCCCTGTCCTCATGGAAGTCAGAGTCTACTGGGGGATAGAGAAATCAAATTATTCTTTAAGGCTGGAAAACATAGTATGAGGGAAAATTATACCATAGTTGTATATAATGGGCAAACTCACCTTATCAGTTGTTAAATGTTAAATGTTAAATGTAGCCCTGATATTTTCTCAATCAGAGATGGATAATTCAGATTACCTCCCACCCTGTACTGGAATGTCCACTAAAAGTCCTTGTTTCACAGATGTGCTTTGCACTTTATCTGACTCAAAGATACTCTGTGGAACTACCATAGTTCATGTAATTTAGGATGCCATCATTTGTAATATAATCATTATTTTACAACAACCAAGAAAGAATAAACACAGTCAATTAAACTAAGACATGCCATTAATTATAAGATGTATCCCAATTTCAGAGATGTTAAAATGTGCACCTCAGAATCAGTGTGATATGTTCATTTCCCTTTTGAAATATATTCACACAACACATAAGGACAAATTAAACAGCTTTTGATTAAGCAGTATAGCCAAATCTCAATGCTCTACCAGCAAAATTTTAATGCTGAGTTGGCTTCACCTAGCCTTAGAATATTTTTCACCTTCTTTCCATGAGGCTAATATATGTAAATATAATTCAATTAAGTCCTAAAATAAGACATATATTGGGTCTCTTCTAGGGCTGAGATAGTTTGAGAAGTCAGAGATAGGGAAAGAATTCTAAAACCCTTGAGGTGAAGCAGGAAGGAATGGCTACAGGAACTATCACTTCTTTCCTTGACCAGAACTTGCTAAAAGGTCAGACGGTGAAGAATTGAGTGCATAAACCTGTGTGCGTATAGGGGCGGAGCTTGCAAATACTTTAGGGACAAGCCAAAGTGTCCTGAGAACCCTGTGGCAGAGTCATTCAAACAAGATTTCTGACTCATCTGGTGGACATCCGGTGGTCCTACTAGACGAAGAGAAGACAGGATGCTGTTCTTGGATGGCTTAGAAAGACATGTCTAAAAAGAGAAGTGATACAACTTTGACATATATCCAACTCCAAGTTAACAACGTCCCTCACGGAACGCAGGATTGAAATTTTGTTGTAGTTTTACACAAAGGTCATGTAGTCGAAAAAGTCTCAGAGAACAATCTGTTACAAGTTCTCTTCTCATACTTATTTCTCCTTTATTTATACAGATAGTCCGGGTTATGACATTGAGATATGAGGTCCAAATTGCCCTACGTTTTTCCTAAAAAGATTTAATTTGGACCTTGCATGTGAAATTAAGAGGAATCAGGAAGACAATGCCACCAAAGATTTTTGGGGAGGTAAGGAAAATATAAGAGGAATTTACTTTAAGTCTTTAAAAATGAACAGACATGAGTCATTATGGACTTGTCAAGCAATAGACACATATACACATTAAGAATAGAGTGTGAAAGTGTGTCCCTCATCCAAAAAATAATAGGGGAAATATACTTTCAATTAATTAAGCAGTCTAAAGTTGAGTGCAACTTGCAAATGCTTCTTAAATTCTGAATGGCATATACTCTTACACACCGCCCCCCCCAACAGCAGCTTAGTAAAGTATCATTTTAAAACAAATTCTTCCCTAGAGAAAAGTTACTGCCAAAGCATCTGGACTATGCTTCCAGAAAGCATTTAACAAGTTACTATCACTTCCCAGACTCACCAGGGTAGCACTGGCTTTAAAATGAAGTAAAATTTTCTTTAGAAAAACAAACCTCAGGCCTCCCACAGCCATTGGAAAAGAAAAGTAAGTCAAGATTAGGGACAGCTCTAGCCACAGCTTCTCTTCTTTGGGGAATAAAGGATTGTTTTCAGATTTCATTAACCATACGTGTTCTTAGATCACAGTCCAAGGCATTCCCTGAAAGACAGGTGCAGCTCAAGTGTGTTTTTTCTACTGTTAAAGAGCACAATAAATTTGACAAAGATAGTTCAATTCAGTAAGCATACTTTTGAATAAATGGGCTGGCCCAATAGCAATCTGGAAGAAAATAAAAATCTTACATCATATGCAAAAATTAATTCCAGATGGACTAAAGACTTAAATAAAAAATTTTTTTAAATCTTCCTAGAATATCTAAGAGACTACATGTAGTGGGGTCAGGGAGCTCTTTCTTAGCCAAGAGTGAAAACATAGGAAAAAGAGACTTGTCTGTCCACATAAAAATTAAAAACTCTTAAATGGATAAATATAATATAAACAAAGTCAATATTTAAGATAACTGTAAATAAGGAAAAATATCTCTATTCTATACAAATAGCATCTAGAAATTGGCAAGAATAAGCCAACAATAGGAAAACCAGCAAAAAGGATGATTTCAATTTGGAGAAAAGCAAGTGTAAGTGATAAAAAGATATATAAAAAGGACACAAAATCACTAATAGTCAGGGAAATGCAAATTAACATAGCAATAAGATCTCATTTTGTATCCATCGGGCTGGCAAATATTTTTTTAAAACTTTATAATACCTAACGTCACAGATTTGGAGAAATGGTATTCTCATACATCAATGATAGAAATGAGAATTGTTATGGACTTTTTGGATAGCATTTTGGCAACATTTACTAAATCAATTCCACTTCTGTGAATTGGGTTTTGATATTGGGATAGAAGACTCATTTTCCCTATGTTTTTTTGAAAAAGATTTAATTTTGGTCTTTGCATGTGAGATTAAGACAATGCTATCAAAGATGTTTTGGGGGAGAAGTGAAAGACCTGAGATAGAAACTATAGACTTCTATAGAAACAATGAACAAATTAATGACATTAAGTACGTGAAGGTTAGTGAAGTATAATTCACAAAGGCCAATAACCAGAAACAAACTGAACACCAATCAACAGAAGAATGAGTATTTCCACACCATGGAATATTATGCAGCTGTTAAAAAAGAATGAATTTGTTTTATATCAATTGATTCAGAAAGATTACGCTGAATGTTGCAAGAGGCCATAAAGCATGTATAATATAAAAGTATGTATAATATAATCCCATTTTTATAAAGCAACAACAGAATTCTGTTTCAGTATATATATTTAATGTCAATGTAGGATTATGTGAGTATGGAGAAAATATGAAGGATACCCACGGGATCACTAAAGTGGATTGTGTGGGTAGGCATGGTTGGGTTGGTTTGGAGAAAAGGGGGTTGATATGAAAGAAGAAGATAAAAAAGAAAAAGCAGTAGCTAAAACACCTTCTTTATATAAAATTGTAAGTGTGTGTGTGTGTGTGTGTGCGTGTAAGGGTAAATAGAGGATGCATAAAAGACAAGTCACCAAAATGTTGATGGTAGTTACCTCAGGGTGGTGGTTAGTTTTTAAATATTTTTAGGTATTCAGATTCTTCATAATGAATACCTTATGTTTATAATCGGAGGGAAATGAAGTTTCATTGCGACATTTAAAAAACTCAATAGACTATAAATGGTATTAATACTTAGTTCATATATTTCCCTTCTTCCCTCCTTCTCTAGTCTCCACTTACTAGCATGAAACTCCTCTCATATCTATGGCACAGTACTCAGTTGTATACAACCTACCCAGATTGATATCTTCCCAATTGAGTCGAAAAAAATTAAGACTGGGGGGGAGGGGCAGATACAATTCATAAACTGCCTGACCTATGGTAAAGTTAATTTGAGAATTCTTCGGCACTAAAAAACCCTACTGTACTTCACTCCCAGCAACTGTCACCTCAACCTTCCGATAAATACGACTATTTACAGAGTCCTCAGGTGCCAAGTTGGCAACGGGATATGTATTTTATTCCCCATCCATCACTGTCTGTTTGTAGAAAGAGAATTAAACGAGGCTTTCCTCCTCCTGTCCCCTTCTTTAGCCATTACATTGAAGTTGACATTTGCACAGATAATCAACAGAAGAATAAAATGACATGCTAACTCATCATATTTGCTTCTCTCCCTATATCAAAGTTATCTGTGAATATCTATTATTTATTTTCTTCCATCAGCACCCAGATTCTAAGCTTCAACAGGCTCTCAGGTGGCCCGAGTCACGCTCTTACAAGAGGGAGACTAGGAACTGGCATAGAAAACTCTAACTGCCCAAAATGTAGCACTTCAGGGTTCGTACGGATAACATGTAAAAGAATGAAATATTTTTATAAACTTGTCAGTTTATTCTTAGTCTTTAAAAGCGTTAAACAGTGACCAACCTAGTTTGTCACCTTAGTTTCATGCAATGCACAGGAATTTATCAACAATGAAGTCTCTGTGGGGAACTCTCAATGCCTTGAACTCAAACATAATTATAGTTGTGAATCATCACATGGTTTTACAAAGATTATCTCAAAATTACTTTATTTTCTACAATGGAAGGGGGATTCTTTCTTCCAGAGGACTGGCCACAATGCAACAGTGAACATAACATTTAAATCCAATATCCAGCTTGATAAAGAAAAGTAAATTAATCACAATTCTTCTATTTCAGAAACAGAAGTAATACCTACTTATGAACATTAACTGAAGAAAAATAGAAAGGAAGTTTAAAAAGTGATCAAACCCACATGAAACTGGGAGATTATTTATTTCCTGCAGAAAACCAAGAATAAAGGACACTAGAATTTTATTTTTATTACAAGAGCTTTGAAAAAAAACACTGCCAAAAAATTGAACAAAGGACTCAGAAAATTCACCAAAAAAGATAAAATTATTGAACTTATTCTACTAGTAGTCAAAGCAATACAAACTAGAAGTGCCAATTTTTAAATTATTTAAATTAGCAAAGACTGAAAGACACCTATGATATTCAATGATGCATAATGATATTACTCATTCACTGCTAATGGTACAAACTTTTCTGGATACAATTTAACAATACAGATCAACAATCTAAACGTAATAAATTTTGAATAATCATCTCATTTCCAGGAACCCAAAATAATGACATGATGTAAAACTGACAAATTCAAGTACAAAGATAACCTCAAAGTCACAATACTCAAAACAAAAGTCTAACAATTGGAAAATGGTCAAATAAACAACAGTTTACTGGTAATAACAGAATCCCATTCAGTCATGACAATTTTTTTCAAAGAATATTAATAATGAAGGAAAATGTTCATGATCTAACAAAAAATTTAAAAAGCAGTTTTATATATAGTTTGGTCCCACTTTTAGATATAGTTTCCGTTTACATGCCACGCCTGCACAATAAGAAAATGTTAATAATGGTTATATAACAAGTTATATAATCTGGAATTAAAACTGTTATTCATTTTTATCATTTTTTGGTCTATATTTTCCAAATTCTCTACACGAATGATATCTGAGGGAAAACGGTAAATATTTTTTTCAAACACAACCACCAAGCCTCTCCAGCAAAAGAAGGAAAGCAGGAAGAAAAGCACCTTTAAAAAATTGGACAACTATCCCCATTGTGTGTGTCAGATCAGAGACAAAAATCTGAAAAGTATGCAAGCCAAAAAAGAATGTGAGAGGGCCTTATAGCAACAATTTCTTACAAGTACACAACTCTTCACGGCTTACTTACAAAGTACTTTCACCTCAAATAAAGGGCCTCTTAAATAGAACCACTCATGCTCAACGATCCAGAGAAAAGGCTGTTGGGGCAAGAAGTTCATACTATCTTAGCTGAGTAAGAACATGAACAAGGAAGTCAAGGAATTAGGGCCCAATGCATGGCTATTTTAGAAAGTTTTGAGTAGGAGAAAAAAAGTGAAGAAAAGCCATCAGAGCAAAAATCTGAGTGGCAGAGGTGGCTAGGCGGCTCCCAATACCCAGTGCTCCCCTCTCCTGCAGTAAGAACCGCTGGGCATTGTGCCCAGTTAAAAGACTACAGTTCCTTGCCTTCCTGCCCATATAGGAGTGTGTAAGTCCTGACTAATGAAATGTAAGTGAAGTGCAGTGTAGGACTGGTGGTAAGACATACCCTTTTGCCCTTCCTGCAGTCTGGGATGCAGATGTGATGGCTAGAGCTCCAGCAGCCATGAAGGACCATGAAGTGAAAACTACCTGCTGGGGATGAGAGAGCAAAAAGACATGAGGCACCTGTGTTCTTGACATTGTGGATCTGCCATATCAGTCCTCGACTATGTACCTTCAGACTTCTTTAAATGAAAAAGAAATCTCCATTTTGTATAAGCCACTATTTTTGTCACTGTTATTCTGTTATGCACAACTGAAATTAACCTTAACTGATGTACCTGGCCATGATGAGCTTGTGAAAATTTCTTCTGATCCTGTCTACTCTCAGTGGATCCCTTCCTCTTAACTGATGAAAAGATGGAACCAAAATAAACAGGAAAAAAATAACAGCAGAATAACTGTACAAAGCTTTATGTTACTTACTTATTTTTAAGTAGGTAATCTGAACCTTCTTGAGTCCTCTCTCTTTAGACATAACTAATTAAATTGTTTTTAACTTGGGTCTGGTGCTTGATTGTTTTTGTGTGTCAGTGGTCCAAGGTAAAAATGGATCTTGCATTATTTTAAATGTTAACCTTTAGTCTGTTTCATCAGACTAAAATTGAAGATCTCGGAGAATAAGCTACTCAGGACCGCAAATGACAATGGAATACATGTTAGTTCTTTGATTCCAACCGTTCCTTTCTTGCCCATTTCTGCTACAGGAAGGGAGATACAATTCAAAGTGAATATCACGGAATACGGCATCTACACAGATGGATGTCTTAGAGTTATTCAAGTGGGCTTCCTCAGGCATTTCATTAACCTTTTTTTGAAAGAATGACAGAATCCGTTATAGGCCAGTGCTTCCTAATTACCTACAATGTAACAGGTATGTTTAAAAACAGAAAAGTAAACATTTACCCTTTTCTGGTTACTTTTAGATAGTTGAATCTAGTTCCCTGCTAGGAGAAAAATACTGTCAGGGTGAACTAATTACCAAGAGCAAAGTTTCATTTCTAACATCTTAAAGTCTGATATTGAGAAAACTGTCATCTTAAAAAAAAAAAAAAAATGGAGGCTGGCCTGGTGGCGTAGTGGTTAAGTTCCCACACTCCACTTCCGGTGGTCCGAGGTTCACAGGTTCGGATCCCGGGAGTGGACCAACACATGGCTTGTCAAGCCATGCTGTGGCAGCATCCCGTATAAAGCAGAGGAAGATGTGCATGATGTTAGCCCAGGGCCAATCTTCCTCAGCAAAAAGAGGAGGATTGGCAACAGATGTTAGCTCAGGGCTAGTCTTCCTCACACACACGCAAAAAAAGTCTGATCAAGGAAATTTTTCTCTACTGAGTGGAGAAAAAACAACAGAACATAACTTATTTTACACCTTTACAGGGGTACATACATAAGCACTGCTCACAGACAATTACATTCCCTTCTAAACTATAACCAGGCCTAATCATAACTTACTGTAGATGTTAAATATTAACCTGAATAACAAATACCTTCACAACTATAAGACTTCATATTGCATTTGAAATTTAATAACTTGGTATTTATTAGACAACCATTAAGTTATCAAAGCTCAAGTGGTATTTAAACACTTCAAACTAGGTTTAAGAATTAGCAGAATCAATTTAAATGACTTGCTCTATAATTATAAAGTAATTCATCCATAAAACTGGAAAGGGGCTCAGAATATTGTTTTTTCTTTCTTTTACCACTATGTAATACTCCTGCAATGGCATAAAAGGAAGCTCACTGTCTGGGATTAAGACTATGGTTTCAAGTCAATCTTGGGGCTATTCTAGGAAGATGACAACTGTACCAAATTAGCAGTTGCAGTTTTGTAACACTATTTAAACCAAGTGGCTTGCTTTGCTTAGAAGTAAAATCCCTGGTACCCTAAGTTAAATGGTTAGCTGACTATCCAATCAGGCCTTTTCTTTACTGCCGTAAGAGTTGACTAGTTCCAAAGCTTTATGGCATTCTAGTCCATATAAGATTAAAAATTCAATGACATAGCTACACATAACATGTAAAGGAGGCATCTTAATCAACTTCAGAATCAAACAAGTAGCAAGAAGGCAAAAAATCTAAAAATGAGTTGCAATTTCTAGAAATAATTTATTTAAAATATTGATAACTAATGATCCTAAGAATCATTATTTCATCATGATGACCACTAGTTTCTATATTTCCTACTGCTAATTTTAGGACCTACCATCTTAGTCCAATTTGTATATTTAAGAATACAATATCTATCTCAACTGAAACAAAAGTGAACTATTTCAGACGTGCAGAGGTCACAGATAGCTTTAGTAATATGGATATTTTGGACCTGAAAATTTTTAATACTGAGATTTGCTCATTCATTTGTTAAAGCTTATTGAGTTCTTTCTAGTTGCATTGTGCTAGGAGTTGGGAAATAGTAAAAATAATTTTATACATCCTTAACCTGAAATTCAAGTAAAGATTCTCGTGAAACTGGAGTAGGAGTGGGAGCTGAGACATGGGGGAGGATCTTCATGCAGAAAAGTCTTTTAAAAGAAGAATTAATCCCATGAGATTTAAAATATTTTAACAGATTTTATATTTTGTCAAGTATGACAAAATAATACATAAACCACCAATAAAAGTTATTTTTCAAGTTGCATATAATAGCTGGTGTTCTTAAGATTGATAATCCTGCTGAAGACCAGAGGGAGTCAGAGTCTTCCTAGAACTGCTGCTCAGTAAGTGAAAAGGCAGATACTTCAGGAATCGCAAACAAAAATAAACGAGTTTACAAGCTGGTCTACTAGAACTTGCTATTTCAATAAGGCAGCCAAAAGAGCAAAAGAGACTAAAGAGACTCTTTAAACTATGATGCAGTCAATTACAATGGTCAAACCAGTTTTCCTTTTACAGATGAACTGAGTGTCTTAAGATTTTTACTGGCCATGTGAATACTCATTTAAGACTTTCAAAACAACCATCTTCCTTGAAAAGCAAGAGCGTTGAAGGAGCTATGTCCAAATCTTAGTTGTGTGGGTCTAAATGTTTATCACCATCTACTGTCCTCCACAAGGTCCTCTCCTATTCTTTTTTCATAATTTTTAGGCATGGTCCATTAAAACAGGTGATAACAAGGGCTGGCCCGTGGCCTAGCAGTTAAGCTCAGCAGGCTCTGCTTTGGGGGCCGGGGTTTGGTTCCAGGGCACAGACCTACACCACTCATCGGCGGCCATGCTGAAGCGGGACCCACATACAAAATAGGGGAAGACTGGCCCAGATGTTAGCTCAGGGCGAATCTTCCTCAGCAAATAAATAAATAAATAATAAAACAGGCGGTAACTAGAGGAAAGTAAAAGTATATGGTGTATAAAAGAACACTCAAGACTTTCATCACCCACTTTGTGTATAAGATTATACCAGGCACTTCTTTCCTGCTAACAATTATATAACTACAGGTGTTCAGAAAGTCACCATGGACCCAGTAAAAGCTGCGATGAATACATGCTGAAAAAAAAAGATTCAAGTGTCTTGGTAGCATTTGCTCAGACTCATATGTGAATCTGGATTAAGTTAAAAGTTCCTTTCCTAACTTCCTGCTCTGGTCTCTCCCAAGCACAATCTTGGGTTAGTTAGTTCAGAACACCTTCTCTCTGACAAAGACCCTACACCACCTTTTTATAACCTGTGGATTACTAGCTCAATAACCTGGAATAGTCAGAAGGAAACAGACTCAAGTGTCACCCAGCATTGCCCTCAGTTTCTTTACCCGTACAAGAATAAGAAAATCTACTTATTATTCATTGGACTTCTGTTGCCTAAATGATATACTCTGAAGCCTCCCCCTCAACCGGTCTGCAGCTCCACTATACCAATCTTATATATGTATACTGTTTTGCAATACGTATGTATTTCACATATATTACTGTATTTAATTATCATAGTAAGTAGATACACAAGAATGGACGCTGCGTGAGCACAGAGGTTTCTGTCTGATTTGTTCAGTGCTGTTGTCCCAATACGTGTAACACGGCTTGAAATGGATAACGATGGGCAAGTATAATGTACATTTTGTCTATACAAGAAAACTACAAATCAAAGGGGTTAAGAGACCTGATCAAGACCACATGGCTATGAAATAGCAATACCTATATCTGAACGGAGGTTTCTAGGCTCCAAATCCAGATCCTTTAAACTACGGTCTCTCCCCCTGGGGGCATATGTACTCTCTCTTCCGATACAGAATGCCCGGGGAAATGAAGCCACAGATAAGTATAGCACATCTTCCTGGAACAAGACTTACATTAAGTTTCTTTAAAAAAACAAATTTTTAAATATATATATTCAAGTAACATCAATCATGGAGATTTTGTGAACTTACATTAATTTCAAGGACTAAAAACAGATCTAGAAACATCTCTGACATTTGCAAACAGCCCCTTGGAGCCTCTCTTTGATCTGAGCGTCTCTGTTTCTGCCCTCCAGGCACTTAAACGGTTAAATTAAAGAAGCAGCTCAGCACAAAGCAAGGACCAAATTTCCCAAAGTCCCAACACACCTGGCCGGGGCTTAGAATCAGCTCCTCCGCACAGCCAGGAAGATCTATCCATATACGCAGCTGCCTCCAACTCTTGCCATCTTTTTTCTCTCTCCCTATCAATCCATGCAGCCTTGGTCTTCCTCTTCCTTTCAACAAACAGGGCCATCAATTCATCTTTCACTGCTCTAGACCAGCATTCTTCGAACTGGGGTACATGTTTGAAGCAAAGCCAACACTTCCCAAGGGGTTCACCATCACAGCTGTCAGGGGATCAATTTCCAGATCCCCAACTTCCAAATATTCTCTTGTCTAAAAATGGATCTGCCTGGGACCATGACTGTGATGGAGGGACATTCATCCCGTGAGGAATGGAAGCTGTCCTTCACCCACTTTACAAAAGGAAGGCTTTTGCTTCACCTTCCCCAGATCTTTCTAAGCTGCATTACCCCACGGTGTCAAGACCTCAGGGCGACTAACAAAAGAACAAATAAAAATGCTAATGCAGGTTGAGGAGTGAAAGGCTCCAGCATTTGGGTAACACCTCCCTTTCTAAGTCAGGTAATTTCCAGTTCTTTGTTTAAACAACCTGAAATATTTAGACACAAAGAGCCTTACCGTCAAAAGAAATACAAAATACTGGGTTTCGATTTATATACTTTTTTGTTACAGAAGGTATGACAGTGATCAATAAGACACTTTCAAGCATAAAAACTTATCACACTGGGATAGAATTCTGTAGGAGAGGGGAAATGGAAATATGAATTTAAGGAGAAAAAGGAAAGGTGCAAAAAATTTAACTGTTTAAGAAAAACTTACTTATGCATTTTTAAAAATGAATGATACTGGAAATCAAATACAGATCCTACTAGAGTTTTTTAAATGATGTAACAATTTAAAAGGCCAATATTTACAATATGCTGAAAAATTAAATCTTTTGCAACTACTTAAACTTAAGATGAAAAGTTTTAGCAATTGCTTAAAAATGTGCGTAGGTACAGAGTTTCACAGAATCTTCTAGGAGCTACAGGAGCAAAAAAGTTGGAAGAATACCACTGTAGACCAACCTGTCAGAGCCTTTCCAAGACAAAATACTGAACAGACAGAGAATGAACAATGTCCCATCGACCTAGTTTTGAGCGAAGATGGACTGGAAATGGTATGGGTATTAGCATTTTCTCTACCCTCCTCTTAGTCATAAACAAATTTTTTGAACCTGGTTCCACAGGCAACAGTTTCCAAGACTTATGATCAGGTTCAATATTCACTCTTAGTTGCCCTGCTGACTTAGACCTTGGCTGATGAGAGGTATCTCATTCAGGAGAATCACTAGAGTACTTTCCTCCAAGTTCTCCAGAAAGACTCACAAGGCAATACCATAAAGGCTCACTCATCTTCTATTTATCTTATCATCCGATGACAAATTTCACCACCAGGGATGTAATACTGAATGTGTCTATCTGACTGGCATTTCATGACTGACATGCATAATGCAAAGAATGGAGAGTTCTTTACTTATTGTGTAGTTAATATCCTCAGTACGGCAAGTGTACTGAGGAGCAATCTCAGATACATCTACATACCCTAAGTCCTCAGACTCCACTTTTTTCCGATTCTGTACTCTCTTCTTCCCTACTGTCCCTCACCTCTTTTTAGCCGCTCCTTTGGGAAGTATAAAGTTGTCTAAATATGATGGATGAGACCAGCACTTAATTCGGTGTCTACATTGTTTTAAAAATATTGACTTTCTGGTCCTCGAGCTCTCAGAGAGACAGTGAGGCTATTTAGAGCACACATCAGACCTACTCTACTCTAAACCTATTCCCATTTAGTACGAGGAGGTAGTACAGTTTGAGATAAGAGGTCTGCTTGTAGTCAGAAACTCAGTTGAAGATCCCACTCCACCATTTGCTAGGTATGTCACTCAAATTCTCTGAATCTCAGGTTCCCAAAGTCCTTAAAACGGAGTGCTGAGGATTTGAGACAATATACATCAAGCACCTAGAAATGTACCAGTACATAGTAGGCATTCAATAATCAACAGTTATGAAATTAGATGGTAATGTTCTTTAATGATTGCTTAAAATTAGCAAGTAGTTTTCTCCTGGCATAATGTCAACCAGTGGCATGTTTTTCAATTTCTTTCTAGTCTCTTTTAAAACAAGTGATTTGGAAAATGACCACCTTTCACGTCTAAGTATAGGGTGTCTGTCTGTAAAATGTACCTGCAGCACTAAAACCAGCAAAATGAGAGAGAAAGGATGAGGACCACAAGAAACTTGAGATTTCACATAGAGCATTCATAAATATGGTGGCATGACTTTAATATGTTCTAAGCATTGAGGTGAAACATGTTTAAAAATAAGCATGGAATCTATGATTGACTCTTTTAAAGTCTATCCAGGGGCAGGCCCAGTGGCGTAGTGGTCAAGTTCCCCTGTTCTGCTTCTGTGGCCTGAGGTTCGTCAGTTCGGATCCTGGGCACAGACCTACTCACCACTCATCAAGCCAGGCTGAGGTGGCGTCCCATACAGAAGGGCTAGAACTATGATATACAACTATGTACTGGGGCTTCAGGGAGAAAAAAGAAAAGGAGGAAGATTGGCAACAGATGTTAGTACAGGACCAATCTTCCTAAAAAAAAAGTCTATCCAAATTTAATTGGTAAGCTAACACTTTCCCCCAACCAATTAGCAAAGATTTTATTTTTTGGAAGATACTTAATATTCTAAGGCTGTGGGGAGAGTAGTACTCCCACAATTCTACTGTTAGTGTAAAGAATATCACACCTTTAGTCTCTAAAGCAATTTGACAATATATATCCAGGATTTAAAAAAGATTAACATGCTGATTCAGCAAGGGAGGAATATAGCCTAACTCAAACAAACAGATTTACGTACAAGAGTGTTCATTATATTACAACTTATAAGAGTAAAAAATAAAGCAGCTTGAAGTCCACCATAGAGGACTAGATCACAGAGCCATCCCATGGAATATGATGCAGCTATTAAAAACCAAAAATATTTAAATAAGATGGAATTGTCAAGTGAGAGAAGCAAGGTATAAAGCAGAATTTGGCTATGATTCCAAATTTGTGTGTTCCACTGTGAATCTCAAGGGAGAATAAGAGAAAATTTATAATAAAGAATTGGAATTACACACAGTGATCAAAATCCATTCCACAGCTTGAAAGGACACAGTGTTAAGACTTGCTACCCACGTCCTAATTTTAAAAAGAAGTGTGGGATGACTACACTGCTGATTCAGATCCCTTTTATGAATGGCGGGGATATGGAAAGTGGATAATAAAGCTGAAAGTTATGTCTGCAACTGATATTTAGCCTCTTTAAACTTTCAGTTTAATGAAGCTTTTGGGTGACTTTTACACCACATGCACCAATATTCTCTGCTTAGCTAAGAATTTTTGGCAGAGTATGCAGAGATGCGAGGAGGGTTGGAAAAGGTGACGATTCATAACCTTCCAATATACACAATTTTGCACAGTGGAAGAGGAAATGAAACACTGTAAACACACACACACACACACACACACACACACACACACATGCTCTCTCTCTGATTCAGATCTGCAGATACATTTAAAGCACAAAACACTTTCCCACCCCCACTCTAAGCAGAAATGCCTCAACACACCACTTGTCCTTCCTTGGATTCATTTGCACTTCATTACTAGTTTTAAAACTCCTAATTTATACCCAATGCCCATGACTACCACCACCAACCAAACAAGGCTAGCAAGCAGGCCAAGATTGTTTTCCAGCTTTCATGAAGTTTCCTCCATTTATTTTTCACATGAGTACTTCAAATGTCTAATCTAACCCCACAGATAAGAAACAGAATAAAATGCCTTTGAACATTTATACATCTCACATTACGCACTCCTGTACTTCAGAAAAGGAGAAGTAACCCAATTCCTTGAGACTTGAAATGACATCTTTCTGTTCAGGGCTCTTCTGACTTGGTCTGTGTGACCCCAGCTCTATCTGCTTGCTTGCCAGCCTGGACCCAGGTGCTTCCAGCAGCCCCTTAGCAGAGCAAGCTGGTTTCCACAAACAGTCTGAAATCGCGTGAAGCCAAAAATCAACTGAAGTTATTGTTATAACACAAGAGAAGACAAAATACACCTAAATTGCCACCTTACATGTCACAACTCTCAAACTGAAAGGTGTCTACTTGCTTGTCAGTATGCACATCTATCTACTTGTTTGCAGATGTCACACTGCAGAACAAACAGCTGGGGGATGTTTGGTTGGTTTCTGGTGGTCAGTTTCAGGAAATCCAAGCATTTCTTAGTTCTGAGCTCAGATTCCAAGTCAATATAGGTTTTGACGACTTAAATTTTTTCCAGGCTGGAAATGCGCTAAGCTAATAATTAACCTTAAGCATACCATCACTTCTGCTAAAAACATTTTCTGCACACAGCCCTAAATTACTTTCAGTTCGGTTAAACAAAACAGACAAGCTGTAATAAAAGGTCTTTGAGAAATGTGATCCCTTTCATTGGTCACCCAGGAGCTTTTCCTCTGAAATCTGCTGCTTCTCGTGGGGGAAGGGGGAGGAGAGCATCCAAAATAAAGATGCCACCCGAAGCACAATTATTTTGTAAGAAAGTTGCCTAAGATAACTCTTCAGGGTTTCCTAGGTTGAGTAATTCTTGCAGGAGGGTGGGGAGAGACAGCTCGCCTCCAAGATTACTATCCGCAGAGGTTTCCCCTACGTTGATTTTTTTTTTTTTTAGGCGTCCTTTTAAATGATACTGCAAGGGCTCTGATTTTCACATCTCTAGCTGCTGTTGCGGGGAGTTGAGAGCAACGCGCCAGGGCTGCGGCACCCGCTCCGGCCAACTCCTGGGGTGGGGGAGAGCCCACTGCCCACCGGGTCCCACCCTCCCGAGCACCGCGCGCACACCCGCGCGGAGACTGCGGTCCGCGCCAGTCTGCCCTGCGCCGGCGGCCCGGCCGGGACTCACCGCTGTCCAGCCGCGCGATCTGGGGCAGCCGGTAAGTGCTGACCAGCAGGTCGAGCGGAACGGCCACCGAGCTCCACTTCACATCCTTGAGGCTGCAGCCCAGCGAGGGCGCCGGGTCCATCTTCCCCGCCTCCTGCTGCCCCGCGCTCCCGCCGCCGCCGCCGGCACCACCCGCGCCTCGGCGGCCGCCGCTGCTCGCGCTCGCGGTCTGGGGCGCGCGGGAGGCGCCGGGCACTCCGGCCGCGGGCAGCCCGGGGGCGCGGCGGCTGAGGCGGCCAGGAGGGAGGGGGCCCGCGCCCGGCTCAGCTGCCGCTGCGGGGCATGGCTGGGGCGCCCCGCGCGCCCTCAAGCCCCGAGAGGACTCGCAGCAGCCCTGTGGCTGCGGGCGGCGGCCCGGGTGGCTGCGGCGGATCCCGCTCCGCCTCCTCCTCTGGCCCCGGGTCTGCAGCTGCGGCGGCCGCCCGCTCGCCTCCTCCTCCTCTTACCCCTCCTTCCCTCCGCCTCGAGCGTGTGAGGAGGAGCCGCGGGTCTGAGAAGCGCCATAGCAGCGCTCCCAGCACTGACTAATCAACAAGGTGCGAGCAACGCCTGCGCAGCTCCGGGAGACACCGCCTCCGCCTCCGCCTCCCCGGCGCCGCCCGCTCCGCCTCCCGCTCGGCCTCCGCCTCCCGCGGCCGGGCGGGCTCGGCTCGGCGTCGGCTTCCCGGCTGCGGCGGCCGGCGCCAGCGGCTCGGCGCGCTCCGCAAGCTTTAGCTCTCGCTCCCCCGTCCGACCGCTCGGGCGCCCTGCAGCCTCGCCGGGCGCCGCTGCGCGCCCAGACTCCTTCCCCGCCCAAGGCCCTTCCCGGAGCCCGGGAGGAGCAGAGCGAGCTCAGGAATCTTTCTCTTAGTCGCAGTGTCGGGCACCCTCCCCTCGTCCTCCCCACCCTGGCTCTGGAGTTGCTAAGAAGGGGCACAAAAGAGACCTATTTGGTACTCGTCTCTTGCGAGTGCCACAGGCGTTTCTCCCCAACCCTACAACTATACAGACCGGGCTGGAAGTTAATCCCACCAGTTTAGATTTGGGCTGCTAGGCAGAATGAAAAAGGCCGAAGCACCGAGAAGGAGAAAGATGGTGAATGATCGGTACCCACATAAGGGGAGGTGACCATTGGGTTTAGTACCTTCATTGTATGAACAAGCTGCTGGGAACCGCGGGGGATGAGGCCGCCAACCGCCCTAGACACTCCAAGGGACAGGGCAAACTAGGTTACTGGGAGCCTACTGGGGCCAGCTGTTTTCACATGCTATTCTCAATTCTCTCTCAATCTTAAAGGTTGGGATAATTCCTGTTTTCTAGATAAGGTAGTTTGGCAAGGTTACACAACTTGTATAGATGGTCGTGCTAGGATTCGCTTTCCCTGATAAATCATTGTTTCCCCCAGTATTGAGCATGGCCTGCTCACTGCGGACGGAGCTCAGAATGTAAAGCTGGCTGTGAGATTCCTGTTTCTTTAGGCATCTCCTGACTTTTGTGCGCTAATATTTTTTTTAGCATTATTTTATACCAGCAGAGGTGAGTGGTTGCCAGGTGAAAGGGTTGCATATCAACTCTTTCTATTTTTCCACACGTATTCAGTGTTCAGTGCATGATAAGGCAGAACAAGCACCTGCTTCGCCCGCGCAAGGAGACTTAAGAACATCCTGCTTGCCTTTCAGTGGGCTGATTTCGGTCTGTGCCAATGAATAAACACCTCCATTAGCTATTGAAGAAAAACGGAGATTCTTATACACCCACCTTGCTTATCCTATCAGTTTGAAGCATTGGCGATCATTTTCACAAAATTCTTTTGCTGGAAGTTTTGACCTTTGTGTCATTCACGTTAATATTTCAAAAAAGTCTTGGAAAAAAGTGGGAGACATTTTAGTATATATTTTACTCAGAATCACAGGTCTATAGAGTTCTAAGATTTGCTAATAGAAAGAAGAATTTTTAAAAACCATAAGGAGCTAAGTGCCAGCTATTTTTTTAATTTAAATAATTAATCATTTCTGGAAATAAAGCTCAGACTCCAAAAATGATATAGGAAACATTTAAGAATGGGCAGGGTCAGAGGTCCTTCAACCGGTAAGTAGATCCTAAAACCTTATATGGTAGATTGATTTTTAAAAAATAACTTTCTGCTGCTATTATATCCTCTTTAAAAGCTTCAGGGAATAGAAGTAGTTCCCTCTCATGGATGGGTTGGTGACTTATGACCTAAAGACAAGATAAAAAGTAAAAAGATTAATGCAATCAACTTTTTTTTATATCAATAAAGGACTTACATTAGATTTGCTCTTACTGCTGACCTTGCAGAAAAGGTTTCTTTTTAATTTTTAATTTAAATTAAAGGGAAGGCATTTCAATGAGCTACAAATTCTTATGTAAGTCTCATGTCCTGGTGGAACTGTTACAGAAAGATCTTATTTATGAGACACAGAGTAAGAAACATCAGCTAAGAAGGGTAATCTTTCAGTCTGGTTGAATTGCACTTCCAAACATGATATGAGGGGGTGTATTTCTGAAGATTGTTGGACCAATGCTAACCATGTATATAAAAGCGTAACAACTGGACGTGGGGGCAAAACTTATAGAATTTTGTAGTTTATTAAAAAGGGAATATCTAAGAAAAGTTTTCTGTAAAGCAAAATTTCATATACTGGTCCCTTGTTCCTACTGGGTACCTTTTTTTTTTTGGTGAGAAAGATTGGCCCTGAGCTAACATCCATTGCCAATCTTCCTCCCTTTTGTATGTGGGTCACTGCCACAGCATGGCTTGATGAGTGGTATAGGTCCGTGCCTGGGATCAAAACCTGAGAACGCCAGGCCGCCAAAGTAGAGGGCGCCAAACTTAACCACTATGTCACCGGGGTGGCCCTGGGGTACCTTTTTGTGAAAGGTGGCACATTATGGTGATTAAAAATATCCACTCCAGAGCCAGATGGGCTGAGTTTGATTAGTGCCTCTGCTCCTTTTTAGGATCTTGGGCAATTTGCTATTTCTCCCTCTGAAAAATGAAGATAATTGCTATAGACTGAACATTTTTTTCCCTGGAAAATTCTTATGTTAAAACTGTGAACCTTAAAAATAAAATATCCAGGGGCTGGCCCCGTGGCCTAGTGGTTAAGTGTGGCATGCTCTGCTTCGGCGCGCAGGTTCAGTTCCTGGGCGCAGACCTACACCACTCATCCAGGACCATGCTGTGGTGGGGACCCACATACAAAATAGAGGAAGATTGGCACAGATGTTAGCTCAGGGTGAATCTTCCTCAAACAAAAAGAGGAAGATTGGCAACAGATGTTAGCTCTGGGCTAATCTTCCTCAGCAATAAATAAATAAATAAATAAATTTTTAAAATATCCAGTTATTTTACCAACGAAACAAGATTGTTTAGGAATAGCCAAAGAACTGCAATGCAGAATGGGCATGCTCTGGCAGACCATAGGCAAATCCAACAAACAAGGGAGAGGAACATTATTTTATAGAGAAAAAGGAATAAATTGGGAGGGCTTGTTTTGAATGAAAATCCATTGGAGAAAAGCAAGAGTTCAGGGTGGTGATGGCCTCTCATTGACTGAGTTGCTGGGATAGCCATTTCTGTTTGGGATGCAGTGTACATTTCTTCCTGTAATTAATGATTCCTATTGATGACTTCTGTTAAGAGTCTGTAACTGACTATCTTTCCTGTAATTGACCTGGACTGATACTGAGTGGAAGCTCCCCCTACTGGCCTCCTGACTCCCTTTTAAATGAGGTTTCCCTTTATTAATTTTCATAAAACTTAATCCCCAAAGTGATGGTATTTGGAGGTGGAGCCTTTGAGAGGTGATTAGGTCTATGAACCAGGAAGTTGCTTTCACTAGACACAGCGTCTGCCAGTGCCTTGGTCTTGGACTTCCCAGCCTCCAGAACAGTGAGAAATAAATTTCTGTTGCTAATAAGCCACCCAGTCTATGGTATTCTGTTATGGCAGCCCAAATAGACCAGGATAATAATAATGGTTTTCACTTCATAAGGTTGATACGAGAATTTAGTCATTTAATATATTTTGAGCATTTAGAATAGCCCCTAACACATAGGAAGTGTTATGGAACTATTTGCTATTATTGTTTAAAGGAGTGGGGCCTCCCGGTGGCGCAGTGGTTTAGCTCCTGCTTTAGCGGCCCAGGATTCGCGGGTTCGGATCCCAGGCGGAAGTCGATGCACCACTTGTCAAGCCATGCTGTGGCGGCATCCCATATAAAGTAGAGGAAGATGGGTACGGATGTTAGCCCAGGGCCAGTCTTCCTCAGTAAAAAGAGGAGGATTGGCGATGGATGTTAGCTCAGGGCTGGTCTTCCTCACAAAAAATAAATAAATAAAAGGAGTGTTGGCTTTGAAGGGGCAAAACTTAGAGAAAAGGTGAAGAGAAAAATGGAGCTGTGAGGAAATGTTTAGATTTTAGAGGAATAATTATATCAGGCAAGGAGTAGAGGAATAATCCTCAAATGGGAAACTCAGGTGCCTGCTCCCAGCTGTGAGACCTCACTCCTCAAATCTAGAGTCTCCAGCATTAATTTATTCCACAGTGAGCCAGCCCAGCTACCAGCAGATCTGGGCAGTGAACATGGTGACTCTTCATATGCTGATCTAATGATGTTGATAAGTCCAAGGTGAATCAGGCATATGATACTATAGGACTCCTGTGAGGGCCGCTTCACAGCTTCCTAACTGTGAAACTACTGTTTATACATACATAATGTGTTAATTCTCTGCATTATCAGCTTTGCAAGATAAAAATATTACACGTTGGTTTTCTTCTTATCAGAGTGTCCTGAGTCACATAATATGCTAGTGGTCAAGTGTGATATCAAAGTTCACAGCCCCAGTAGTTTTCCAAGTCTCTAAGCTCTTTTCCCTTTCAATTAATTTCCACGCTGTCGCCAGAGTTACTTAAAAGTCACTCCCTGGCTAAAACCTTGTACAGTATCTGTATCCTCATTGTCTGTGGAATAAAGTGTAAAGCCCTCTGCATGATATAAAAAGTTCTTCCCTTATGTGACTGGGTCTGCCTCCCCAGCCTCATTTTGGTTGACTACCCTCTGACATCCCAGAATCTAGTAGTAGTACCTTCTTGTAGTTGCTCAAATGTGCCATGCTAATAATGCATGCCCTTGAGGTGGTTCTCTCACCTTGGAATGCCTTTCTGCCTTTCTTTTCCTGGGAAACTTACTCCACCAGCTCCTACTAGCACTTGCATTCTGTGAAGTGCTGTGTCTCCTCTAAGGAGCTGACCACTCCTTTTCCTGTGTCACCATTGTATCTGACATACCCTCTTTTAATTGTGCTAACTGCACTATGACTTATTATCTGTTTTTATATTAGCTTTCTCTACTAGACGGCAATTAACTGTGGCCACTGAAAGTGTATGTTATTCCCTTTGTTTCTCTGGCTCCTGTTACCATGCCTGGCACATGGAAAGTGATCCATTAATGTTTGTTGAATTAAGTAATCAACAGGCTGAGTCATCCTCTCACTCTATATTATTTCTTAGGTCACTTCATCTCTTGATGATAAACAATTAATATTCATCAAGTCTAGAAATTTTCAAGATTTTTGAGGTTCCAAGCCCATACAACAATGCTTGCTATTAGATTGGCTCCCAACTCTTTTCATTCACCTGAAAATTTGAATTTCATTGTAATCGAGTTCTGCACTTCCAGTCACTGAACTGGGGATAGACCTGTAGACTATCGGTTACAACACTTATGAAAACTGTTAGCATATTGTTAGTTTGTCGTTTGTTAGCTTATTTGTGATCTCCCCTACTAGAACTTTACCCTCAGATGGGCTTGGTTTATTATCTTTGCGTCCCCAGCACCTGGCACCCAGAAGGCTCTCTCTATCTCTATTTCTATTTATCTACCTCTACACAGATAAAGAGAGAGAGGATGGATAAATGAAGTACCGTAAAGTAGGGGTACTTTCAGAAAGGATTTAAAAACATATTCAGAAATTTACTTCTCTCTTCCTTTCTTGCTTTTGATATAGGATGTGCCTTTCTTAAGTTGATCATCAGATAATACAAAAATTACAGTCCCAATATAGGAATATTAAGGAAAAATATTCCAAGTTGCAAATTAGATTTCCTGGGGCCTGTTTGCTTTTCAAAACAAGATACAACATATCCCCATTGAAAAATACGTATCACATTGCACCCCAGTACACACATACACGTATAACTGAAACAAGAGTTTTACAAAATAGTACTTATTTGTGTACTTCTAATGTATACTGTAGCCTGATCTTTTAATCCATTCTTTTATGTTTAATTTTTTTAATGTTAGTCATGACCCACTAATTTTATTTCACAGTCTATAATACAACCTACAGTGTTAAAACCACTATTTTAAATAATAGTTCCTTTTGTGCGTTGTGTTTACAATTCAGCAAAACAGAGAATGTTATGGCTGAAGTTGTAGGAGCTTCTAAAATTTAAGAATAATCAGAAATTAAAAAGCAAATGATAACTATTGAATTTACCAAAATCATCATCATATATGTATGTGTATATGTACGTATAACTGTATAGGTTATAGATTTGGGTTTATGAAGAAGCTAGCTCTTTGCAGATGGTGTTTTTCCTCCCAACCAAGCACAAGGTCTCAGTTTGAGAAGCTATTGGTAATGAGTAGTGGTCCTGAGTCTGGTGTGGTTTTGTAAATTATGTGCAAGGCTTTCCAAAGGAGCGGTTAAATGAGTCATAGGGTTAGCTGTACAATTCTGCAGTTTCAAGAAATCATTTACTAAAATAAAGCACAATTACTAATGAATCACTAATGATTCATTTTGCATAAATTAATAAATTGTTTTAATAATACATTTAAAGTATTGGTTAAAGAAATAGATAACTTAATTGGCTATATCACTTATGATAAGTAGATAAGCTAAGGTTCTTCCACCTAGAAGAGTCTAAGGTTCATGTCACAATTTAGATTTTTCTTAATAAATTCATCTATTTAATGTGATACAGCACAGGTAGAAAACCTTTTACTTTGTTTTTATTAGTGCCAAAATAATAATACTAGTAAATATTTATTAGTACCAAAAGTCTTTGCAGGATGTATCCAAGTTTGTTGTTGGTGTTCTGATGATTTGAAGCTTCAAAGGAGATTTAGTGTCAGAGGCACTTATAGCTTCCATTTTTAAGCCTCCCCTAGAAAGATAATGAGATTTTTAGCTCCCTGTTGACAAATCCTCTAAAGAAAGGCCGTCATATATGTTTCCACCCCTCTTTTGTAGTAAACAGTGAAAAGAGAAAGACAGGGAGATAGTGGTTATGTGGGCACCTCTCCTGGACACGTGACTACCCTGGTCCAGACTGGATGCATTTTTCCTCCCTGACCATTCTCATTATTCATGTTCCTGGTCTATGAATGCTAGAGTGTGTCATGTTAATTTACTTAGAATGCTTAAGATTATACTTAATTTCTCTAGTAGATTTGTTATTCACTCCCAAATCTACTTCTTAAAGAGTTTATGCCTTTCCCCCACCTCAGAAACAAATTTAAAAATTCCCCAAAATGGCATTTAAAAATGTCTATTTTATACAATTTCTAAAATATAGAAAAATCCAATAAAGAAAAAACATGACCTATAATTCCATCATCCTGAGGTAACTATTTATCACTCTTCATATTTGGAGTGTATTCTACTGATAGTGTACATGTATGTGTGTGTGTCTATTTAATTTGGACCAACCTATACCATCCCACTACCTTTCACTGCCATCTCACTACCTCACTATACAATCATGTCTATCTTTCTCACTTAACAATATATTGTGAATATTTTACATGTTGATATGTTTTCTGAAATGTATTCCAAAATGATTTTTAAATGACTGTATAGCATTCCATTAGATGAATGTAACATAATTTATCCAACTCTTTGTGATTTGACATTTTTATAGTTTGTGTTTTTTCTATTATTAATAATGCCTTCATGACTATCCTTGCCTTTGGGCACATCCATGATTTTCCCCTTTAATATAAATTCCCTTATGGGGAATTGCTGAATTAGAAAGTATGAACATTTTTTTAAGGCTTTTGATGCATACTGCCAATTTTCTTTTCAGAAATGTATGAATTTTCACTTCTTGAATTTGCTTGAATACTAAGGATTCTACATTATCTTTCCTTTTTACGCAATTAGGCAAAGCTTTTAAAAATATTTGAACAATTATTAAGAAGTAACAGGGGCCAGCCCCGTGGCGTAGTGGTTAAGTTCTGCACGTTCTGCTTCAGCAGCCCAGGTTCGCATCTTGGGCGTGGACCTACACCACTCGTCAGCCATGCTGTGGGAGTGACCCACATATCAAAAAAAAGGTTGGGGAAGAATGGCACAGGTGTTAGCTCAGGGCTAATCTTCCTCAAGCAAAACAAAGTAACAAAAATTGAATGTAGTTAGCAATTGGTCCTTGTGATTCTATGTGATTATGTGTCCTTGTGTCCTTGTGATTCTAGCAAGAATATTTAATAATAGATGCATGAACCTGGATAAAACATTCTTCCTAAATTTAGCAAGAACATCTATAAATAGAAGAATAAAAAAAATTTGAAGATGTTCGGGGAGACTGAATTAACAAGAAAATTACCAGAGAAAATACTGAAGTCAGTAAGAGACCACTGAATGTCAAGATAAGAGGAGGATATTTATGTGTATAATTATTCATTAAAATTTTAAATGTACTTTGATTAAAATGTAATATAAAGGCTATGCTTCTGTTCCAGATCTACATTTATATTTCCTCTACAAAATGATCTTGAGCTTATAATTTTTTCCATTTCTTGACTTTATTATTACAGATAAATAAATGCCTTTAATTTTTTTTCATCCTCACCATTAAATCTATAGAGAGATAAACACATCTAGCTTAAGTTGATCTAAGCTCAAAATCACACTACACTTAAATAGGCACTAGAGAGTCTGGGGTCAGGAAAGACCTTTAAGTTCCATTTTGTTCGAAACTATTCAAGCTAATGTAGTGGAAGTTGGTAACATTAGAATGATTATGCAAACTCTCTATAGGTCTCATCAGAGGTTCTGACTCTGTACTTGTTACTTGTGGAAAACGTTTCTGCTTTTCTTCGCAAACTCCCATCCAAATTCTATTTTGAAATACATTTATCTTGCATTATTTTTATGTCTCAGATAATTGAAATATATTTATTTCTTTCACTACTTCGTTTGTAACAACATTTTAAAGTCCTACCTATTATTTTCCAAATATTTTATCATTATATATCATCTATTCTCTGTACTTTCTTTTTCCTTCCCTGCCCAGTACTTCAGAGGCACACCTGACCTTGGTACCATCATTCTTTTCCAAGGACTCAAGGTATTTGTGACATTTTTAGAAATTGGTATACGTAGCAATGAACTCACAAAGAAGAAGATGACGACGACAACAACAACGATGAGAAGGGGGAGGGGAAGAAGGAGGAAGAAAGCAAGCAAAGATAATTAATATTAATATAAACTTTGCTCTGTACTCTATATACCCTAGTGTTATAAATGCTTTGCATTTGCTATTTAAAAAGAGGCTAAATATACCAATTTGAAAATGTTGACTATCTTCCAATTTATTTATTACATGTCTAACTTATCAGGAGTTTAGTAGGAGAAAAAGAAAATATTTATAATAATTATTGGACCAACAGCGAAATTCATCCTATTGTTGATATGTTTATCAACTAATGCCCTTTCAGAAGAACACCATAATATAGTCTGTCCATTTATACATTCGTTAAAATTTTAAATGTACTTTGATTAAGTTACTATCTAAATGTTCATAGCTTATCTCCCACTCTTCATTCATTCATTCATTTATCCATCTGTCCATCTATCCACTCATTCAGTAAATATGTATTAAATACTTATGTGCCAGGCACCATTCAAGCCAATAGGGATGGAAAGATGAGTTCTTGTGGGTGAGCCAGAAACTCAGTTAATAAATGTAAGTATAATCTAGTGTGGTAAGGGTTAGAGATATGTAGTGGTATTTTGAGGCTACAAAGGGAGCCTCTTACTTGGCAAGCAATTGGATGAGAACATCATAGACTTCTTTGAGGAGATGACCAACTAGAGAAGCTTGGAATAAAACTAATTTGCCAAGTCAAGAAAAGGGTGTGGGGAGAAGACTAGGAAGTGAATACTAGGGAAAAACAACAGTGTGAGAAATAGCCTGGAAGCAAGAAGCAGCATATTGTATGGAAGGAACTATAATCAGTTTGGTTTTGCTATATCTTGAGATTTGAGGTAGGGAATGGCTGAGATGAAGCTGAAGAGTTAGACAGGATTCAGATCATGGAGAGATTTGTCTGTCCAATGAAGGAGCATGAACTTTATCTTAAAGGATAAAGTGATGTGTGGTGTTAATGATGGGAACTACCAGGGGGTCTTAAGCAGGGAATTTGTTAGTCAGGTTTGAATTTTGAAAAGAGTGTTTTGGAAAGAGTATATAAGATAGATTCAAAGAGATTCTGACTGAAGAGACAGAGGACAAGTAAGAGGAGTAGGAGGAGCTGGCGATAGGTGATCAAGGGTTGAATCAGGACAGCGTATTCCCGGAAGTGGAAATAAGGGGACAGATAGAAGCTATTTATCAAGGAGGTAAAATCCTCAGAACTTGTTTATTAATTCACTTCATGGGGTGAAGCAACTCTCAAAAAATGATGATAAATCCACTGCACACCAAGCAGAGCTAACTGTGTAGGATCCAGTTTGGGTAGCCATATAATTAGTACACAGGGACAGTTATGAGGAGCCAAAAAAACCTTTGAAACAAGAATATAAGATTGAACTATCCAGTCAACTGATAATAATAGCTCAGAGTGGAGATAAAGCAAAGTCACTTTGAAGGGACAGGACAGCTTCCAGGTCAAAGTGAGTCTTTATTGACAGTATCAACACTTAACAAACTCTAGCCATGTAGTTTATATCAGGCTTTAAATTGGCTTTCTTTGCTCTGATAGCATGCCTGCTTACTAATGAGAATTCCTTATGGATTTCTTGCTTGAGGCCCAGGGAATGATTATTCTTTAACAGTTAGGGGGAGGAAGAGACTAGTGAGTATGTCAGGGGAGGAGAGGGAATGGGTTCAATATTGTCCGTGTTAAATTTGAGTTGCCTATTCATATCCAGATGTGAAATAGACAATTGAAAAAAGAGTTCTGGAGCTTGGAAAGAGATTAGGGACAGAGATGAATATTTGGTAGCTTAAGTCATATGAATGCATAAAATTTCCCAAGAAAGAACATAGGTTGCAAAGAGAAGTGGGACAATGACAGAATCTTGGGGGATTCCAACAATAGAAGAGGACCCAGCAGAAGACACTGAGAAAGAGTAGTCAGAGAAATAGGAATAGGATTATAATTTTTTATGCTTTCCTTTTCCCCTATGAGTTTCTTCCCTTAACTTCTTACATGAAACTATCTCTTATCCTTCTCTGTAGTATTTTGGGTAATTATTACCACAATTATAACATATCATCGTTATCAGTGTGCTTTTCTTAAACTCCTTATTAAATAGTACATTTCTTGATAGCACTGTCAAGAACTGTGAAGGTCTAAGATTTTACCTACTTGCAAACTTACAAGTTAGCCTGCCACAGTTTCATGGATGCTGACAGAAGCCAGGAGATTTCTGGATCAGAGATGAAGTATTTATTACTCTTAGCACATCAGGTAGCATAAACTTCATGTTCACATCAGTTCTCTTTGTCCCCCAAGTCCCGTGGGGTGGCTCAGAGTGGCCCGGGTGGATGCTGCATACACAGTAGTTTGTGTTATAGCTAAGAAACCCTGAGATTAGAGAACTAAATCTTTAACAAGCAAACCTACCTACCTTTTCCTCAGAAGGAGACATTTTCATTATACTGGACCTTACTGAAACTGCCCTCTGATCCAAAGGGAGACATTATTGCTACCTTCTAAGGTTCAGTGTATAAACATCCTTGAAAAAATGATCCAGAACAAAAGCTATTAATCCTCTGCTCACAAGATGTGCAGAAACACTAGGGACCCTGGAGATTTGTCTCCCTATGGGCATATTTAATGTCTTATATACTTTTATGAACCCCTTTTTTATAACACCTCCCAGGTTAGTGCCTTTTGTATGACAGGTACTAATAAATATTTGTTGAAATAATGATTTAAAAATAACATCAACAAGAGAGGGAGAGTTTAGAAGACTTTTCCCTGGAATTATTTATAATAGGCCAGTATAAAGATTGCTTTTAACTTCTGCTATATGCTATTTAGATAAACTTATAACTATAACCCCCTTGAGAACAACAATGTATATTAATCATTTTTTGCTTCCTAGAGTCCACAACAGAGCCTAGAACATAATACTAGATAAACAGAGATTTGTTAAATAAACTGAAATATGTGGAGGATCACACAGATCCAATGATGCAGAATTATGAAGTAGGCTTGTTTGCCTTTCCTCTGCTCTTCTGCTGCTCCTTGGTAACAACACGAGCAGTTTTATACAGTCTAAACCGTCTGAAGAAAGAAAGACGAAAACACAAATTCCCACTAAATGCTAGTGACTTTGTGGATTATTCCTACACAAAGCATTTTTTAAAGTAGTCTGGAAGTCAAGGATATGATGAAATAGGCTTTCTCGTATCTCATTGGTGGAAATGTAAATTGGCATAATCTGTATTTATGCATTTGGCTTTTTTTTGTGTGCTAAGGAAGATTTGGTCTGAGCTAACATCTGTTACCAATCTTCCTCTTTTTGCTTAAAGAAGATTCACCCTGAGGTAACATCTGTGCCCATCTTATTCTATTTTGTATGTGAGTCACTGCCACAGCATGGCTGCTGATGAGCGGTGTAGGTCTGCATGCGGGAACCGAACCTGGGCCACCGAAGCGGAGCGTGTATTCATTTGGCTATTTTTAATGAGGCTTTAAATGCCTACCCGGCAATTCAATTTGGAGAAACTGCCCTAAATAAATTAAATTAACTACAGAACAGAAGTTTTATGCACAAATATATTAAACCCAGAAATGTATTTGTAATAGCATGAAATTTGAAGGTTTCTATTAAACTTAAGAAGGAATTCTACCATGAAGTGATGGATCTCTGTATAGACCTTGGAAAGACATTGCCAAGTTTTCTTCTTTGGAGATCTTTAAGAACAAATTGTCACCATTTCTAGACAATTTAAATATTGGTGTCATGTGTCTTTCCCAAGGTCTTTTCCATTTCATTTAGTCTAGGTTATATGACTCTCTACAAGGAAACATAATAAAATTTTCAATTGCTTCTCATATTTATTAGAGGAATGATATTTTAGTACGATGATACTCAGCTGGAAGGAAGGAATCGAACTTTCAATATTAAAAGAGTTTACATTTCTAATTGTGCGGGAAGGTTGACTTCAAAATTGTTTCAGAGTCTATAAAGTTGCTTTTAAAATTTTATTTTAATATAGAGTCACCCAATATTATTTGTATTTACTCAAAGACATTGAGGACAAATGGGATCTTATCAATTTATGTCCCACTATGCTGCCAAAAAAGTGTCATCAAGTCAGATAAAATCAGGAAGTGGGAGGCAGAAGACAGGAATACTTACTTACGGCTTATTTCATGTAAAAATATAAATCCCAATGAAATCTACTATGTGCTTTCAGAATTTTGTGAAATGTTGCCACTGGGCTTGCATAACATCTGAAAGCAAATCTCACATCTGGAGGGAAGATGGCAATAATTTAATAAAGCATTTGACCTTTTTATATTAGTCATAATTCCATCCAGAAAAAGAGTTAATAGAGTTCTTTTTATTAGTACACCTCATTGATGCCAAGATATGCATTGGTGTATTTAATTTGCTTTTATTTGGACTATGCATTCTTGGGTCTCATTGATACACGTGTGAGATCTGTTTCCCTTGATTTTCAGGGAACCCTCTCAGTGAGCAGTTTACACCATCTTTCTCGGGATTAAAGAAACACAGAAGAGTGCAGTTGGCCAATGTGGGTTTTTCTGCTTACTTTACATTTCTTTGGTCGACATATAAAATGAAAATTGACAAAGGAAATAGGATGACTATCTTCTAGGGTGCTTCCATCTCAAGCTCCCCAGGAAGTAAAGGTGAGAATGTCCTCTCTATTATCTTTCTGACTTTAGTGAGAGAGAAGGTAAAACATAGGGTAGGAGCTGAGAGGAACCTGAAAATGGGAAAGTGGAAAGAGAAGGTAAAGGTAGAACAAATGAGACAGAGAGCTGTGGTTGCCTGAGGAAAAAGCCGATTGGAAATGACTAAGCTGTGGAAATGGGAAAGAACTGTGTTACTGGGGGTGATGGGGATAGTAAAGGATAAGCAGAAAACCTCAAGGGAAAACAATGGGGGGGTAGTTATGAGGGAAGGGGGAGAAGGGAAGGGAAAAAAGGAAGAGGGGAAGGGAAATCATGAGATAAAGTCGAATTTGTGCTAATAAGTTTTATTTTTTCCTGGCATGGAAGTGGGTACAGGAATGCATAATTTTCCAATGTCCTGAGAAATCCATTATTGTTTTGAGACCCCCTCCAAATGTATTTCAATTATCTTTAATATACACCAGTGGGAATATTGCTTCAAACATATAGAAGTTAATTTAAGCCAACAAATACTGCAGTTTAATTACTCAGGTACAAGCATTTCACATTTTTCCTTTAGTATCAAAAGGAAACTTTTACTGGTCCAACAACATGGGCTACCTGACAATACTGAGAAAGATTGGGTTAGTATTTCATTATAAAACATTGTTAGGAGTTTCCTGGATTGCTGTAAAAGTCATTTTAAAAATAGTCATTTTTCTAGTCTTTTTCTTAATGTGGTAAAATTCCAGAAATACAATTTATTTAGGGTTTGATAAAGTAATATGCCAAGCAGACACCATTTCAATACTATTTAGCCTAAGCAGTCCTTTCGTATCCAAGTAATATTCCTACTCGTCAATCTACATGTGCCTTTGTGTCTCCATTGGTGCCCTAAAGAGACACCACTCTATTGCCTTAAAATAGTTATTAAAAGCAAGCTTTTTATAGTAGCTTAAGGATAGAGGCCTCACTCTTGTTTTTTGCTTTGTTTTATGTTTTAGTATCAATTCAAGAAACGAATGAAAAGTAGTCTACAATTAATATACTGAAGTTATTTTCATTGAGTATTAATATAGCTAAGTACCTAACTCTATAAAGGCAGTGTAAAGTAAGTTTAATTCTCAACACGAACAATTTATGACCGTTTAAAGAAGTATGAGAGTTTTATTTGAACTACTTGGAAAGAATTGTTTAGTAGTAGATTTTGTTATATTTTAGATGACTCACATCCAGTTGGATTGAAACTCCACATCTGTCTCAGAAGGAAAACCTGTTTCCCGTGGGCTATGGAGAAAGAGCATCTTCCACCTTTCTCACTTACCTGCAAGGCTGAGTCGGATGCAGGTTGGGCTGGGAAATTGTAGGCTGTAGGTCAGAAAGCAGATTGGGTGGAAGCAGAATCAGTGGCAATGATCCCAGGGGAACTTGCTTGCGCTATGCTCAAGGTAGGGTGGGTTAAGAAAAAAAACAGGAGTTTAACCATTAGATGGTGTGTTGGTAGTTGAAGTGAAAGACACCTGTGGTTGTCATTTACTCATCATAATCTGAAATCTCCTCCCTCCTTATGTGACTTTGGGCCCTTCTGGTCTACTTCTTTTTGTTACCTATAAAGCTGGGTGTTCTGGCTAAGCCGCCCTCAAAAGGCTTGTGGCAGTGGCTCGAATAAGGAGACAAAATATCCCTGGGAAAACTGGGAATCCCAGGTTTCCTGAGAAACCTGAAGATTTGAGGTTTTTCAGATATACAGGTGGGAATGAAATATATTTGTGTAAAATATAATATTAATATTTATGTATTGATATTTATGGAATATATTCATATTTGTGTATATTAATAACTTCACAGGTACATAAGCTGGTAAACCTGGGACTTTTGTGTTACAATGTGCGCTAGGAGAGGAGAAAGATAGGAGAGGGGATTTAAAAGGAACAAAAGATTAAATAATTGAACTGATTTTTTATTTTTAAAATTTTATTATGAAATGTTTCAAATACATACAAAAGTGTGGAGAATAATATAATGATTACCTGTGTACCCACAACCCAGCTTAAACAAATATTAGCTTTTTGCTTTATTTGCTTCAGGTGCATTTAAAGAAAAAGTATTAGAGATAACAGACAAAGCCTCCCTCCCAGTCCCAATTCCCAACCCCATTCTCTTGTTCTCTCTTTCTCTTGTGGTAACCTTTATCTTGATTGTGGTTTTTGTTGTCCCGTGAATGTTCCCATATTTTTACTACATGTGTATGTGCATAAATAATATATAGTCCTGCTTTGCATGTTTTTAATGTTTGAGTAAATTACACATTTATACATATTCTGTGACTTGCTTTTTTGGCCAAACATGTTTTTAAGATTTACTCATGCTGATCATTAATCTCTAATCTTCTTTCTAACTATTATATATTTTATTGCATGAATAGTTCAAAATTCTCCATTGATAGACATTTTAGTTTGTTTCCAGTTCTGTGATGACCAATATTATTTCTGTCTTTTGTTGTTTTTTCTTTTTGGTGAGGAAGATTTGCCCTGAGCTAACATCCATGCCCATCTTCCTCTACTTTATATGTGGGACACCTGCCACAGTATGGCTTGATAAGCAGTGCATCGGTCCGTGCCCGGGATCCAAACCTGTAAACCCAGGCTGCTGAAGCGGAGTGTGCGAACTTAACTGCTACGCCACCGGGCTGGCCTCAATATTTCTGTCTCTTTATGTTAGATATATATTATACCTAGAGTTCTCCCCTCTTTTTAATTGCTAACATAGGTCAGTTGTCTTTTTCTCTTTAGTTCTTAATAAATCTTGTTAGAGAGTTATGAATTTGCTAGTTGCTGTTGTTGTTTTGAGAGAACTAGTTTTTTGGTTTGGTGATCTACTTTTCCTTTAGTTTCTATTTTATTAATTTCTGATATTTGCTTTATCTTTCACTCTCTTCAGGTTTACTCTGTTTTTTCCCTAATCTCTTGAGTTGATTTCTTAACTCATTTATTTTCAATCCTTCTTTTTTTTTTTTTTTGGCGAATATGTCTATAGGCTCTAAATTCCCCTCTAATATCCACTTTGGCTTCATCCAACACTTTTTTCTTTTTTCGGTGAGGAAGATTGGTACTGAGCTAACATCTGTTGCCAGTCTTCCTCTATTTTGTATGTGGGATACCATCACAACATGACTTGATGAGTGGTGTGTCAGTCTGTGCCCAGGATTTGAACCTGTGAACCTGGGGCCGCCGAAGCAAGCATGTGAGCTTAACCTCTACATCTCTGGGCCGGCCCATGATACGTTTTGATATATAGTACTTAATTATCATTTGGTTCTAAATATTTTGTAAATTCTATAGTGAGTCTCTCTTTAACTGATGACTTGTTAGGAATGTATTTAAAACTTTCTAACATCTGGAGGTTTTTATCAATTATTGATTTCTTACTTTGTTGCTTTGTAGTGAGAAAATGTGTTTAGTAGATAATTCTTCAAAATTTATTGGACTTCGTGACTCATTTGTGATCAACTTATGTAAATGTTTCATGTATACTTGAAAATGTATATATTCTATTTGTTCAGTGCGGGGTGTTATGCTCATTCATTTGTGCGAGCTTAGTAATTTTATTGTTGAAATATTTTCTGTCCTACTCACTTTCTTTTGTTTATTTGATATGTCCTTCTGATAGAGAGATTTGTTAAAATTGCCTACTATGATTGTGGATTTGTCAATTTCTACTTGTAACTGCATTGTTTTTTTTGTTTTATTTTGTTAGGATCATAAAGGTTTATGATTGTCATATCTTTTTGGTGGCTTGTTCCTTTTACTATTATGCTGCCCATCTTTATTTCTATATGTCTTACTCTTTATTTTCTCTGATATTTATATCCTACACCAGCTTTTTTTGGGGGGTGATATTTGGCTAAGATAGCTTTTCCATTATTTTTCTTTATATATTTCTGTGCCATTAGGTTTTAGGGGTGTCTCTTAAAAACAATGTACAGCTGGATTTTCAAAAAATACAATCTGGTCTGAGAAACAGGAGAGCTGTCTTATTGTGGAAGAGTACCAGGTTTACTTAAGCCATTCCAATGTGTTTATTGCCTAAATCTCCTTTGTCTCTTTGGTATAAAACTTAGTGAGAAATACAAGATGCCTCTGTCCAACAGTTCCAAGGAAACAATGACTTAAGTTTACACAGTAACATGTCAAGATGCCCAAAGCAGGCAATAAATCCAACACTTAATTTGGTTTTCTTGTGTGCCTGTGGAAATTAGGATACAAATGATTCTGCAGGCATGCTAAAAGAACAGTTAAGTAAATTTTTACTTTGCTTTCTATTATTTTCCCCTTAAGTTTTCATAGAAAATAAATCTTGGGAAGGAATTTTGCCATAATCTATGCAGGTAGATGATTTCATACCCTCACTAAATTATGAACTCTTCAAAGGCAGACGTATCTTGTACATGTTTGTACATTTAGAGCATACAACTGAAGCTCAAAAGTTGACCTGGACTGAAATCTTAATTTTGTGGAAGGAGGAAGGGGGAAAAAAAAAACCCAGCAATGGAAATTCACAAGGTATATTTTTTTGTTTGTGACATAAAGAATGGCAACAGTGCTGGAATTTCTTTTGTACTTTGTTATTAATCTGAGTTATGGCCTCAATGACCAATTTTACAAATATGCCCAAGTATTATAGAGTATTATTAATACTTTTCAAACCAATAAGTGATAGATAATTTCCGAATAAAAATGCAAAGTATTCCCCTGTATCAATCACTGCACTGTAAGTCTTTGAAGGAAACACCATGTCTACTCATTTTTGTGGCCCTTGTGTGTTGTAACGCTGCCTGGCACATGGCAACCTTTCAATGAATGTTTGAATGAATAGATGGATGGATGTCATGCAGACCAATCTTACATAACCTTACCTGCACTGAAAACTTTGCAAATTCATATAATTTCTTCCCTTACCTTCAAATATAGGTTGAAATTCTACCATTTCTGCAAAAGATTTCTGACATCCCAAAGAAAGAATTAGCCGTTCCTTATTCCCTTCTTTGTGTTCCCACTATATCCATTCTGTGAAGACAGCACTTCTTATATCACATTGCAGGTAGCTATTTACCCATCTGTCCCCGATCCAGCTTATGGAGGATTGTTTCTTAATCACTTTTAAATCTGTTTTGCAGTTGCTGCCTAATATAATAGAAGGCTCAGCAAATCTTTCTTGATTTGGATTTTAAAAGAGTAAAAATGAAGTGCCAAGACTTGTTGAACATCTACTATATTTTAGACCATGTGCAAGGAAACTTAAAGAAGTTTTCCCTTTGGTTTTCGTAATAATCCTATGAAGTATGTGTTATTAATCCCTTTTAAGGTGTGGGAAGACTAAGGGCAGAGAGGTTACGTTCGTCGTCCGAGTAAGTGAAGAAGGTGGGACTAACCCATGTGCTCCTTTCACCTAACCACTCTACCTCAGCTTACTCCCAGAACCAAACTGAACTCAGAGTGAAGTCTCTACGTGTTTTACTTCATCCCCAACAGCCTCTGAAAGCACATCATATTGAAAGTAGGATATTGCTTCTTTGTTACTGGAGTCTTTTTAGAATCCTGCTGTTTACCTCAGAACGTACAGCATTGTTTTAACTTGAGACATGTTCCCCTCCAGGAACGAGTATTCTTCCTAGGATACAAACACCTAGAAAGCAGGGATTATGCCTCATTATACTGACACCCCCACCTCCCCCATCAGTGTCCAGAGCATTCCTTGATGTGATCCTTGGACTATAAGTCTGCCCCCTAGATGTTTATAATCGATGAGAGAATTGAAGGCAAATTCAAGGCTGATAGTGAACATTGATGTACATGATGATGATGATAAAGAATATTCTTCACATATTTTGGCTTTGCAGCCAGACATGCCTGCACTTCAATATTTGTTCTAATTCTTTACTAGCTGAATGAACTTGGGCAGTTTACTTAATCTCCCCAGGCCACAGTTTCCTCAGCTGTAAAACAAGGATAAAGATACTTGCCTTAGGAGTTAAATAAGATAATGCCCTTCTAAATGGGCATCTTATAAATTGTAGCCGTTATTGTTATTGTTATCCCCAGAAAGGCATGTTATCCAAAAACAATGAGTAAATTAGATTTGTCTATATGGATTAAATGTCTCTGGCTAGTACCTATTATTTAATACCACCTGTTGATCTTGGGGCTACTCCAAAACCGATACAGAGACAAATGGGTAGAGACGTTCCCCAGGCAGAGGTCAGTGCCCCAGACAGAGATTAAAGAGAACACAAATGCCATTTCCTTCTGTTCCTGTACAGCAGTTTATAGGGGTATTAGAGTAGGATGTGACATAAATTTTATAAAGATATTGTACATTAAATATACATACTATTCCACCCCATCTAGAATTACAGCAACATCAATTATGAGCTTTACCTGTCAGTCACCATTACTGATCTCTCTGTAAACAAGCTCAAAAGTCTTTGGTGATCTATTAGAGGTTTTCTGTATCCTTCCCCTGCCTCCTTCTGATCCTTTTAGGCTCTTATGAGCAGACTGTTGATCATGACTAAAAGCAGTTAAGTGCTTTCTTTTCTTGGTTCTTAGCAGTTTCTCTGGAAGTCAGCAGACAATAATGTAGCCCTTAATACAGACTCAGACCAAATTTAGTGAGTGGGGGAAAGAGCATGATATAAAGTTAAGTAAACATGGCCTTTCAAGAAGACGAATGAAGACAAATATTTTCAAGGTAACCTTTAAGTCACATGGCTGGGAATGTTTTCCTTTACAAATTTCCTTTATAAATTACTTCTGAACCTTTAGTCCTGTAGGAAAAAAGTACTGAAAGAAATGGAATGAGCTAGTTGCTTAAATGACAGAAATAGAAACTTGTAAGTTACACATACCAGATATCAGCTTGTAAGATGATAGGAAAATTCCTCTAAATCCTAGGATAAAAATAAGAGTAAATTCTGAACTGGCCCCCTCACTGTTCATTGCAGAAGAAAGGTCCCTTCAGTAGAGAAGAACTCTGTCTTTTCTGGGTACCCTGTCAAACAGGGACTGCTTGGGCTGTGTTCTTGCCTTTTCTCTCGATGCTCATCCACTTTGACATCACAGTCACCACTGAAGTTTGGGGTAAGTGGTAAAGAGACACATTAGTTCTCTCCCTGGATCAGAGGCAACTGCTGCCTAGTAAAATTGTATTTCTTATTCTACCAATAATTTAACTTTGAGAATCATACAATTATACAACTAGAAACACAAAGGATATATCATAGCAATATTAATTTTTTTGAAGTAAACATTATATAGCTGATTTGTTTTATCAGGGATATATATTAGGAAAAGAAAAATTACACTAAGTCCTCAATTGATAAATTTGTTTTACTCTTAAAAAATATTTTAAAATTGCTTGTTTAGAGCTTGCATTTTCCCATAGAAACAAGATGCAGTTAAAGCCCTTGGCCCATAATATATTTAATAGTTTTATAACCTGCCTATCCCGGGGTCCACCACATTTTGGGTACAAATTATGGCATATCCAGTCTGACAACTCCTATATCATGTTCTTGCCCTCACCTGCTCAGACAGGATATTCACCTTCCTAAAGACACTTCCCCAAAAATTAATTCTGGAAGTCCTCAAGGTATCTTTTAAATGTGCACATGAGATGTTGATATTGCTATTCTTATTATGTTCATGCATTTTATGGGAAAAAATCAAATAAGTATGCTGGCTTATTTTAATTACTTGTATTTTTGGTGTGGGAGAAAGGAAATTCAGAAGTAAGATCAAAGAGGTTAAATAAAACCTTATGATCCTGATTTTGATAGGAAGTATCCATATGAAGTTAAAAAATACATATTTTCTAACTCTGTCCTCTGAAAAGGCTGAGAAACAGTGACAATTGCAGTAGCAATCAACATCCTTAGCACTGAGATTATGGTCTCAGAACACCACCTCCCATGAGAAGGAACCATGTCTCCTTGAAGAAATGTGTGACTACAGGTGTAGGACAGGGATTTTGCAATGTGAACCTGGAACATCTTGTCATATCAGAAAGCAAGGAAGCAATCCAGGACTAACAGGGAGGTGTCAGAAGGACTCAGGAGCCAACCCGGTAGGCTCTTACTGGCCAGTTTGAGCATCAATATCTGAATTGGATTGAAACACATCAAATAAATTCATGAACAAACTCCTTGGTCACCATTAGAAGGTACCAGAAAGCCTATTTAATATGTTTTAAATTGGTAAATAAAGAGAAAAAAAGTCAAGCATTATACTGTCTATTTTTTATATAAACTATATCTTAGAGTAACCAAATAGTTGGTGAAGTCAAGTATCCCCTAATAGAAATATTCCAATTAGCCAATGAACAAGAACTTATAATAATCACTACTCTTTTTAAGGCAGCTCTCTGTATGACTCTTTCTGGGCCCCAGAAACTACTTACTCCTCTCTTCCTTTGGGGCCCAGAGCTTATATTAGTTTTGTGGCAGAGTTCTACTATCCCTTGTGGTTTTTCCTCCATCTCACCCACACCTTTGTGAATAGTTCCTTATTAAACTCTCCTAGAATTATCCTAATTTGTGTGTGCCATCTGTTTCCTGCTTGGACTTTGACTGACACTGTAATTTGTTTCACAACTGACCCAAGAAGCCAGACCCTCAAAATACAATTCTGGGATTGGTTTCTCATATAGGTGAGGAGTGAAGGAGTAAACACTTTTCCAGGGAGAGGTGGGGTATGCGTAATCAATAGCATGTGGTGCCTTGATGATTTTCAAATTATTACAGGTGGTAGCAGCAGATGGAGAGCAGTGGAAAATAAGAGTTGTAGGACAGCAAATGGCTGTGACATGTCATTACTATAGCAACAATAGTGCTTATAAAGACTGTGGAGTCACTTGGCTTCTTCTGGCTCTAGAGAGCGTACATAGGGAAAAAGAGAAGTTAAAAGCTTTGAAAATTCAATGAAGAATATATATGGAGAACCAGAAATTTGCCATGGCATCTTTAGAGCAGTCTCTTATAGTTGCATGGCAGATATTGTTGAGGACCAAGCCTAGGGTACAATTGTAATAAGGGCACTGTTGGGTAAAAAACAAGACCTTGAAACAAAGAATATGGACATATTAGCATCACAGCTGGGGCTGAGAACTTTGATCCTCAAAACATCCATGAAACTCCCAAATTGATGCCAATTCTTCTCAGCATTCTTTCATTATTTCTAAGCCCATGATGAGAGTTAGATTCCAACATAACATGGAGAGAGAGGTAAAATGCCTGTTTCAAAGAGGATACACTGAAAGAGTCACAAGAACTTTCTAATCAGTAGAAGCTTGAGGAATATATACAGAAGTGCTTGACCAAGATAGATGGATTCATTTTTCAGGATTTTGGACTTAATATGTCTTGAGCACCTGGAAGTGGTATAATCATTGTCTAGATTGGTTAATTCAAGTCTGGCCTCAATTATACCCAATAGATAATGAGGTCAAAATGTCAGAACTTCCCTGGCATACTATTGAGGAAAGAGTGAGTCTAAAGGTTCGTGGAACTGGGAATGTTGGCACAGAGTTCATCAACCCTTCCCTAACCATCTCCCCTGGGTGAAGCCAGAGAACATTTCCTTCATCAGGGCATTATGAAATGTATTGTTGAGGAGGATCACCATCTTTGAAGAGCTCTGTGGAGGCTGTTCTCAGTCCAGATAAGACAGTGGGGGGTTACACAAATTGAGTTCTCTGATCTCACTGGGAATAATGAGATCCTGGGTTAGTAGAGGCCAGATGGTCAGGCTTAACTGTCAGAGATGAAGTAGGCACAATTATCACGATAAAATAAAGGGAAAGAATAGTATTTAGAGTGTTTCGAACTTTAGGGATTTGTTACAATCGCCAATTGATTAGAGAGTCTCCCTAGAAATGAAATAAATAGGCAGATGTTGCTTGACATATTTAGGCGGAAAACTCAAAGATTGCTAGTCAGAAATCTACCTTGAGTCACCGTTTTAGGTCATTACAGACACCTACCAATTTCCTATAACTAACGTAGTTCATATACCCAGAACTAATTGTCTGAGAGGAGCTCAGTTTCCTTTAAGGGAAGACCCCTGCTGTGTACTCACAGGTGTATATCATGAATCTTCTCCCAAAACTACCCAGAGGGACTTCTAGCCACGATGACAGAATTTGCACTCGAATTTTGTGGTAGGGAATAAATTAAACCTTCAGATAAGAGATGAGAATATTTGGGCAAACATGGATGAACCTGACAAATTTGAACTTAATAACTAATCCCTGGAGACCCAGAATGCAAACATGATCCACTAATGAGATGGAAACTAATGGGACTTAAATCGTAGATGGAGTTTTGGCTCAAATTTGTTTAATAGTGTGTCCAGTGGGACTGTAGACCCATCCTGTGGTCCCCCCCATCTTAGAATATATAGCAGCAATAGATATACTTAATAAACGGCAGAAGCCCCACATTGATTCCCTGACCCATGAAGTGAGGGCTTTTATGTTAGGAATAGAGGAAGCCCCTGGAACAGATCTCTTAATATAGAAAACCTAAAGCAATATTGCATCCTAAGAGAATTCCAGATGTTAATACCATCATAAAAGACGAAACATGCAGAAGCTGTGATTACTACTGTGTATCATATATCTCGCCTGTTAGCTGGGGCAAAAGCATGGTAGGCCGTGGAGAATGACCAAATTGTTGTAAATTCAGTTACGTAGTGGTACCTAGCATGGCCGTGGTTCCAGGTATGGCATTGTTACTGAAGCAAATCAACAGATCCCCTGGCACCCAGTATGAAAACACCTTCTTTTCTATTTTCTTCAGTAAGTGAAATCAGAAACAGCTTGCATTTACACAGCAGGGACAGAAGTATGCCATTACAATCTTGCTCCAGAGGGGTCACAAGTTGAGTTCTCTAGGAAGCACACTCTGAGAAGTTGTTTGGTGTTCAGAATGTTTATTAGGGATCCACATCTATGAAAGGGATAAGACATATGCTTGCCAAAGGGTGAGAGAGAAACTCTGTGAAAATTCAAGGGCCTATATCAGTGAAATTTATAGGGGATCAGTGGTCTGAAGCATATTGGGACATTCCTTCTGAAATGAAAGAGAACATGTACCTTTCATCACTCATGTTTTGTGGTCCTCTTTGGGTTTTTGAGGCAACATACACCACAATTAGGCATGCTGTATCAACCCATTTACTGAGTAACTCCTTTAGCTGATAGTTTTTAGTGGGACCTGAAATAGGAAAGAGCTTTGAAACAGTTCAGGTTGCAGTTCAGGCAGTCTTGCCACGTGGACCCTCTGACCAAGCAAAACCAATGGTCTGCTCTATCTGTCGCTGGCAGATAGAGATGCTATACAGTGTCTGGCAAGCCCCAACAGGAGAATCCCAACAGATACCCTAGTGTTTTGGAATAAGGTTATATCCTATTCTGCCAACAATCATTCATTAGAAAAGAAGATTCTAACTGGCTGCTGGTCTTGGAACAGATTGAATCCTTGACCATAGCATATCCAAATTGCCAAACTTGCGCTTTCTGATTCACTGAACCATAAAATTGAATGTGCACAGTGCATTCCATTATAAAATGGAAGTAGTATATATCAGGGGTCAGCAAATTTTATCTATAAAAGGCCAGATAGTAAATACTTTAGGCTTTGCGGGCCATATGGTTTCTTTTGCAAGTTTTGAACTTTGCTACTTTGGCTCAAAAGTGGCCATAAGCAATAGGTAAATTCATGACTGTCGCTGCGTTCCAATAAAACTTTAGTTATTGACACTGAAATTTGAATTTCATATCATTTTATGTGTTATGATATATTATTCTTATTTTGATTTTTTCCAACCATTTAAAATGTAAAAACCATTCTTAGCTTGCAAAGAATGTAAGCTACAACATAGGTGGTGGGCTGGATTGGCCCATGGGCTGTGGTTTGCCAACCCCTGGTTTATATGAACCCAGACCTAAGTTAGGTCCAGAACATACAACAAACTGCCCGAGCAGAGCCAGTGGCTTAGGCTCCCATGGTGTCCGCTCCTCCTGCTTTTCTTTCTCTCCTTCAATCCTCTCTATGATATGTTAACAAAAGAGAAAAAGATGTGGGCTTGGTTTGTGGATGGATCTGTATGGTATGCTGGCAACAGAAGACATGATGGCTGCTGCATCACAATCCCACTGCCAGTGAGCTCAACTTTGAGTAGTACATATGGTTGCCCACTTTGTGTGGGAAGAGAAATGGTGTGAGAAGTAGTTCTACATTCACTCAAGAGCTATTGATAATAGATTTTTACACTCAGGAACTTGGAAAGAACCCTGTTGGAATATTGATCACAATGTGAAAGTGGAGAGAGGTATGTGATGGACTTCTTGGAACAGACAGAGTATGAAGATATTTGTGTCTCATATAAATGCCTATCAGAGGCCATTCATAGTGAAGGGGGCTCTCAATAATCAGGAAGACAAAATGACTCACTCTGTCCATGTCAGTCAGTCTTTCTCCAAACACCCCAGTGCATGCTTAATAGGCTGTAGTGGCAGGGATAGTGGCTGTACACAGGCTCACCAACTTCGTCTAACACTTGTCAGAGTTGATTTAGTACCATTTGCAGAGTGGTACAGTTTATTAGATTGTGGTTACTATACTTGTCCATTAATAGTTAAAAATAGACAAGGGCATAGCAAGAGATGCCACAGTGGATCACTTGAGTGACACATATTTTTCTATGCCGAAATTATATAGTAGCAATCCTATGTCCTTGTAATGGTCAGAGTCAATTATCCCTCTTAGTGTGTTAACTCTTTTTGTGCTTACTGGTCTACTGGCACAAAGATCCCAAAGTGACCAGGTGCTAGTGATAGCTTTAAATTTAATGGGACTCTTAACATGTACTCTAGTGTAAGCACACCCCCTTTGAGAACCAGAACCTTGACACACAGAGCCTGTTTTAGTCTGTTCATGCTGCTATAACAAAATACCACAGACTGAGTGGCTTACAAACAACAGAAATTCAAGCTTTACAGTTCTGGAGACTGGAAGCCCAAGATCATGGTGCCAGCATGGTTGAGTGAGGGCTCTCTTCCAGGTTGCAGACTTCTTGTTGTATCCTCACGTGGTGGAAGATGGGCACAGGAGGTCCCTGGAGTCCCTTTTATAAGGGCATTAATCTACTCATGAGGCTCCCTCATGACCTAGTCACCTCCCAAAGGCCCACCCATCACATTGGGCATTAGAATTTGAAAATATGAGTTTAGGAGGGAACACAGACCATAGCAGAGCCTAATGTTGCAGAGATGGAAGCACACATTCTCCAAGTGAGTCATCAGGAGTAATGCTGGACAGGACCACTGTTGTTTTTACTCCCTGATTCCCTGACCCATATATCCTGTTGGGGAGAGAGCATAATATAATGGCATTGGTTTAAGGTACATACTGCATCCTGAAGAATGTCGCCTGAAAGAATGTCATCTCTAAGCTAATGCCTTAGCCTTACCTTTAAGAGGCCATGCTAAGTTTTATCAGGCTGGCAGGCTCTGGATAATCAGGGATGTGATAAGAGCAATGGAGTCCATGGTCATGTGCTCACCGACCTACCTCCTTTGCTGAAAAGTGTCTCCTGATACAAAGTGATGTAAACAGGACAGGGCAGGAGAAGATGGATGTCTCAGCTCAAGCAAAGAGAGCAGATTTGCCCTTCCTCTGCCTTTTTGTTCTTTTTGTCCTCAATAGATTCTGTGATGCCCACCAACACTGGGGGGAGCCATCTGCTTTACTCAGTTCACCAATTTAAATGCTAGTCTCTTACAGAAACAACCTCACAGACACACCCAGAAATAATGTTTTACTAGCTACCTGGGCATCCTTTAGTCCAGTCATGTTGACACATAAAATTAACTATCACACCAGGCCATCCAGAGTATTTATAGCTTCTTGCTCATCAGGTCTGATTAACATGATATCAACAATATAGTGGACCAATGGGACATTCTCTGGAATGTTCAGATGGTCCAGGTCCACTTGGATCATATGATAAAGGGCAGGAGAGCTGCAGAACAAAACCATGAATATAATCTGTTGTTCAACCCAGTTAAATAGGATCTGCTTCTGCTTTCTTATGAATATTAAAAGGAACACACTCACTGGTGTTATTCAATCTGAGAACCCGAGACCACAGTTCCCTCTTAGTTAAGTGGGTGGTAGGCCACTATTATCTGCCATGATCTATCCATTTTTTCCAAGGGCCAAACTGGTAAAGTAAAGGGAGTATAATCATTTGACTAATCTCTCTCGTTCTCCCTGGGTTTTGTCATGATTTTTAGGTTACTCTCTTGGCAGAGGCTATGAGATAAACTGGAAGCAGAGATTGTCCCCTGATCTTTTTAGCCTCCTCATTCCACTGGATTGATAGCAGCGGAGGTGGTTGTTGTCAGGGAGAGAGAGCTGCCAGGTATCAGGGTGGTCAATTAAGACAATGAACCAAACTGAAAGTAATGGTTAAGCCTATATTCACTTACTGTGATAGTATAAGCGAGAGGCTAAACAGGAAAGGGTGACAGCTCCCAGTGTTCCATGTTTTCCACGGAATGGCACAGGGCAAGGGTCAGATGTATCAGTGCGGAGAGGGGGACTGTGTCATTGCTGAGGGAGCTGGAACAAAAGGCTCCTGTAACAAAAGCCTCCTAGGGCTTTGGGGGGAAAATGGGGAAGGGGCTGAGAGTGGAAAAGTACTGAACAGTGGGTCAGAGTGGAGAAAAGTGTTCAGTGCCCCCCAATAAGGAGGTCTCAGCAGAGGCACCTGAACAGTGTCTTAGCCAAGACCTGTCCCAATAAAGAGGCTTCAGAATGGAGGCTCCTAGGCGAAGAGTACAGATATGCCTAAGAGCATGGCCAGCCCACTGGGGCCTGAGTCCTTGACTGTAACTCCCTCCAGAGACTGCAACACCCTGCTGTGCACCAAGTCCGGTGTGGGGAGAGTAGTTCCTCCACCCACAGGCCTGCTAGATAAAGTCTTTGCAATTGCGTATGGTTCAGCCTGAAAGATCAATATAGGATTTTGACCTGGAGTCAGACTCCTCCATTATTGTACTGTCTGGGTAATTGATTACCAGGGAAAATTGGGTTGCTACTACACCATGCAACAGGAGGACTCTCTGGAACCCAGAGGATTTACTTTTAGGGGGCGAGCACTCCTTTTTCCTTCGTATTCCTTTTTCCAGTAGCCTTCTCAATGGAAAACTGAGACAACTTAATAAAGACAAGACCACCAAAGGCTTATATCCTGCAGAAACAAAGGTTTGGGTCACCCTACCACATTAAGAAGCCCGTCTGACTGAGGTGCTGGCAGAGAGTAAGAGGAACATGAAATGAGTAGTAGAAGAAGGCAGTTACTGTTACCAGTTTAGACCATATAAACATGCGCACACACACACACACACACACAGAAAATAGCAGCCATTATGCTTATGCTATGTAATTGTTTTTCTTCCATTTCTCCCAGAAAAACACTGGTGGAGGGTAACATTTTAAGTTCAGATGGCAGTGAGAAAGAATGGACTGCATCCTACTATGATTTAGTAGCTGATGAAACTCCATGTGTACTGTGGCTTAAGGACATAAATTTTTCAAATGAATGAAGAAGAGGAGATGCTGAGGGCCAAAAAATGTATATTATGCTGGATATCTTCCATTTGTTGCTCCAGATTTACTTTCCATACCTTTCCACTCTAGACTTTGCTCCTGGAGGCAGTTCTGTATGGACTACATCAAAAATCCTCTTGCCTTCTGGTTTCTGATTGGGTTTGGTTAATGAGGAGACCAGGTAGGAAATTGAGAGTGGAGGGAGGAGGAGAATGTGTTCTTTCAGTTTTTCCCTGCAGGTTTGCCTTAGATGGGCTGTGACCTTTGACCCAAAGTCACTGCTCCTCTCAACGTCACGGGCTCCTTTCATTGGTTTCTTTCTCACAATACTCCCCTTTGGGTTTCCAGGAACTTCTCCCTCCTCTCATCCTTCAGGCCCAGGGATGGTAACAACTACACTGTTACCAGCCCCTGGCTACTGAGCTACCCATTATATTTTCCTATGTCCTTGCCCATGACTTTGTAAATAGTCCTTTTGCTAAACCTGCTTTGAATTATCCTAATTAGTGTGTGCCTTCTGTTTCATGTCGCAATTCTAATTTATAAAATTCCCCCTTTTTAAAAATTATTCTGAGTCTGGTGTTCTCCAGTCTAAAAACTTTGAAGTTATTCCTTAATAGTGATAAATTCACAGTGAATATTCCAAGTTGATATCATTTATGACTACTGTGTATCCTGTACTAAGATGCTCATCCCCTTTAATCAAGCTGCCATATGACTCCAGGTGATATTTCTGAAAGGCAAATTGTAGCAAGTCCTTTCTCTACCTAAAATCCCTAATAGCCCTCTGTCACTTACAGAATGACGTTTACATTTCTTGCCACGCTCTGTAAGGACAAATCTCCAGCCTATTCTGACACTGCTTTCCCCTACCCACTCTACCTTCCAGTCACACTGAACTTACGGTTCCCCGGTCGGAGATTCTCGACATAAAGAGCTGACTCTTCTCTCTGCTTTTCAAACTATTTCTCCTCTTTCATGACTCAGCTTGAGTGTCATCTCCTCTCTGCCAACTTCCTTCCAGCACCCCCAGCACACTCCTCTTTGTTCCCAAAGTATTAGTTAAATTTTAAAACTATTTGACTCCTCTCAATAGATTTAATAGTCTTTAAGGGAAAGAAATATCCCTTTTGTCTAAAACATAATAAGTGTTTTGTAACTGTTGGTTTAAATACTTTAATATTTAAAAAATGACCTATGAGTTCTTCAGTGTCTGTGGTCTGCTTCTTCCTCGGGCTTCAGAGCATCTGGTCTTTTTCTAAATTATCCTCCTTTTGAAGTAAAATCTTCCCTTCGCCCCTCTGATGCAGTCGTTTCCTGAGTTTTAATTCTTACTTCTTTTCCCTACAGAAAATCTCCCTCATGAGAGGGAGCAAATCTTCCTCTGAATTTCCAAATTATTGTTATACGCTAGAGACCTGTAGTAATTTAATTATTCCTCTGATTCCGGCCAAACCTTCAAGAAATCTCTGAGTAAGTAAATTACCAGGTTGGCGTTTTAAGCCACACACTTGTTTTAATATGCAACAAATTAATTAAAAATTAATTTCATCCAATTCCAGAATATATGTAAACTAAACAAATAGAATTTTGCATTCCATAGCATATTTCCTATGAATTAAGCTAGTTGGCTACTTTTAAGACCTTAAAACTGGATAGAAAATAATAACTGGCTTAGGCCAAAATAATGTTAGGTAGTCAGTTTAATTTGGTGATCTCTTAAGTTATAACATATAACATACAGAAACATCCACAAATCAGTTTAATTTTTAGCTCAGGTTTTAGTAGCCAATGGAACTACTAAATTTAAGGATGAAATGCTGCTCTGTGGCTCCAGACCATGCCCTGACTCTAAACAGAAATTTCAAAAATTATGAGGTGTGTTTGGATGCAAAGAGAATTAGTACATTTTCTCTATCTCTTTTTCACATTAAAGTCATAAACAGGATCAAAAAAAGCAATAGGTACAGTGTGTAAGAGCTCTTTTGAAAAATTATTTTTCAATTTTCTCTTTGAACAAGTTTCTGAGTACCCTCCTTGTATTTTCATGGACAAGATTAGGAAAGAAGCAAATCAGATGAATCATTATATGTGACTTGGAGTTTATAAGCTTCACCATAAGATTAATTTGGCTTTTAGTCTAAATACCTAATGCAAGGCAAATCTAAATAAGGAAATGTATTTACATTAGCACCTTTTCTCTTGTTTCCATGTGATTTGGAAAAAGTGAAGGAGACAATTACTTGCTGGAATTCAGGGGGAGAAATGTCAATTTAACTCTGCAATCATTCAACATGAATTCTGTGTTGAGAGAACAACATATCCTTCTCTACCATTCGATTCCAAGTAATATTTAATTGCTTTCTGAACCTCTTCCAACTTCAATTAGTGTTAATTTAGTGTGTAACTAAATGCATTACCCTAAAATAATTAGGAATGGCACAGTGTCCTCCATAATGTATGTGATTTGTATTAGCAGCCTTTGTTCACAAGGGTCTTAAACAGGGAAATAGATACAGGACCTATTTTCTCAATATGATCTCTTCTCAACCACACACACACACATGAGAACTTAATTAGCAATAGATTCCTTTTGTCATTTGCGGGGTACAGGCTGTTATTGGTTGTGGTTGTGTAGAATATGGTCCAAATGCTTTGGCATGGCATGCTAGGCCTTCTGTGATCTGACTTCTACTTCATCTCCGGCCTTGCATCCCACAATCCAATTCCACTAATGTGACATGTTCTTTTTTTTGAGCTCTGTGTTTTTGTTTTGTTGTGCTCTTTGCTAAGTTGCCCTCCTACCTGAGCCACACCTACTCACATTTCTAGACTCATCTCAAGAGTTAGTGTGCTGGATATTCTCCATTTGCTTCTCTAGTTCTAGTCCTCACTCTTTCCCTACCAGCTCTGTGCTGCCTGGGTTGATATTGGAGGTCTCCTTCGTCACCATGTTCCCCTGAGCTCTCGCTTGCAGTTGAGGTTGGTCAATGGGAGGCACCAACAGAAGATTGGAGGGCAGGAGGAGAGGGAGATCTGAGCATTTATTCCCTCCACTTCTGCATGCTTTCATCCCTGCTGGACTGTGGTTTGGCAGTGGCTTTGCTCCACCAGCCAGTGCTGTAGCTCCCACAGCTACAGCTCTCACTTGATACTGGAAACAAATCTTCCCATCCCTTCCTGCCTGTGGGCGTTAGCTTCTTCCCACAGTGTTCATCCTTGGGGGCTTCCGTCATCCCTGTTGTTTCCCTTAACCCTGCCCACACCTCTGTAAATAGTCCTTCCAGTAAACTCTTGTTATTTACGCCTTTGACTCTCTCTTGCTGGGACACTGACTAATACAGTTGGCGTCTTTATGTCATCGCCTCCTGAAATAGGATTGAAGTTTTGTGCTCTCACTGAACCCATTGCAGACTTATATCATACAACCTGGCATACTTGATTGCATCATTTACTTAAAAGTTTATTTCCTTCTAGAGTCAGAGAGATCCCTCTCAGTATCACTGGCGTGGAGCAGAGTGCCTGACACATATTTGGTCCTCAGTGAATATTTTTTGAATGAATTGATGAGTGTCATGAGTGGTTGGAATTGTTATTAATATTAACATGTTTCTGGAACATTTTTTATGCAGTGGTTTTCTTACATACCTTATTTCATTTAACCCCTAAAATAATTCTACAAGGTGGATTAACATCTTCCTTTTACAGATGAGTAGACTGAAACCTAGAGAGCATAAATAATTGGTCCAAGTCACAGTAAATGAAAGAGTAAACCTAGGTCCTTTTTTTATTCCAAAGCCTGTACTTTTTTTCCAATGATCATTTTTTTGTGTGTGAGGAAGATTAGCCCTGAGCTAACATCCATTGCCAGTCTTCCTCTTTTTGCTGAGGAAGATTGGCCCTGGGCTAACATCTGTGCCCAACTTCCTCTACTTTATATGGGATGCCGCCACAGCATGGCTTGACAAGTAGTACATCAGTCCGTGCCCAGGATCCGAAACTGTGAACTCCAGGCCTCCAAAGCGGAGCATGCAAATTTAACTGCTACCCCACCAGGCCAGCCCCCTAAAGCCTATACTTTTAACCATTATGCTGTAGTGCCTGCATAGTGATGGATTTCTACAGAAACCCATGGGGTTTAGCAAAAGCATTAGAGACATTTTTGAGTAGTTTCCTGATATTTTCTGGGATGCCCCAATCCCCATCTTGACCCTTGCTTGGGGACAAACATCAGAGTGTTAACTACATTAACACGATTGTTCAGACAACTGTGAAATGCTAAATTTGTGGTATTATACGTGAATTTTGAAAGATTCAATAAAAGAAGCTCCATATAAACTATACATTTGACTTCAGATTTGTCAAACGAATTATTTAATTTTTACATGGAAATGCATAATTCCTTTGCCACAGTGGGTGGGGTGAAGTGGGATCCATCAAGGACTGGGAGGGATCAGGGGAACAGTCATAATCCAGTTGGAACAGATTTCAATCACAGTAGAAAATCACAGTAGAAAAGCATACATCTTAGATCCATGCCAGGATCTCCCAAGACATTAATGCACTTCAAAGGGCTACTCCTTCACCATTTGATAATTGGCACATGGTTTGTAGGGTTCAGATTATGTACTAATCTGTTACTATTTAAATAAAAATTCTTGAGACTTCTTACTGTAGGCCAGCTCTGCTCCTCTTTTGTGTCCCATAATGTTTTCACTCCTTACCCAATGAATCATCCTAATGTTTAAAGTGACAAGAATAGAAAAGTGTCATGGATGCCTTATTAACGGGTCCTTTCCAGTGTGTATTTTTAAAGAAACAAAACAAAGAAAAATTAAACACATTTCCTGCATTTGAGGACTTTTTTTGAATGTCATGGTAATGACAAAGAAGGCCTTCACTTAGGACTGAATGGAATTATCATTGATATAATCATTCTAAATACAACCAATTGTTCTTCAAAATGTGAGGCAATTGGACATTTTCATTCATTTGTTCAATACACGTTTATTGAACATCTACTATAGGCTAGCTGTTCCTAAAGCTTGGGAATCATCAGTGAACAAATCAAAGATCCCTACCCTTGTGGATCTTGTGCATTTTCATGAAAGTGTGTTCTGCACATACGGACAACAGAAGGGAAAAGTTTCCAGAATCATAGCTTACTCTAAATTTTATTCTCTATTTCCAAAAAGTATTTAAAAGAGCACAGAAGAGATCCATACAAAATAGCTTAATGTTTATTGCTAACCCATAATGTATGCAATTTGTCAGGCACACTTTACATATATCAACTAACCTAATCTTCACAGAAACCCTATGACACTATTTTTCTTTGCGTTTTATAGATGAGGAAACTGAGGCAGGGAGAGGGTAAAAAAAGCTCGCCCAACATCATACAACTTTGCCTTTAGCAGAGTTGGGACTTGAACTCAGATCTTTCATCCTCATTGTCTCTGTTCTAACCCACCACACGAGTCTGTTTTGCTGTAATTGGCCTTCAGCCAAAGGCTCACCAAAATTTTGATATGGATACACATTTATAAACTTATCAGGTAAAATATCTTGTTAATTTCAGGAATGCCCTGTGGGGGATCAGAGTTTGCCACCCCAAAATGTGTCTCTCTAGAATGATTATTTTGTGGAACAAAAGACTCGGGAAGAAACTTTGACCTTCTGCCTAACTGCCTAAAAGAATTTAAGATAGAACGCCTGTCCCAGGAAGGAGCTATTACCATAGATAGCTCTAGGTGTGGTAGAAAGGAAGGCACTAGCAAGCCGATTTTTATCAAAGTTCTCTCACAGGTCTCATTGTCTATAGATGTCCCAGAAAATATTTATTTATCAAACATTTGCTTTTCCATCTCCATGTGAATTGCCCTCCTCCACTTTGAAGTCCCAAACCACTACCCCCAACATCCTCCTTTGTCCTTAGCTGAAGATGGTATTTCAGGTAGTGGCGTCTGCCATTTTGGTGAGTTACTTAGTTTTCCTGGGTTTCTCCCATGTATACACATTATTAAACTTTGTTTTATTTTCTCCTGTTATTCTGTCTCATGTCAATTTAATTCTTAGACCAACCAGAAGAACCTAGAGGGTAGAGAAACAATTCTTCCTCCCCTACAACCCCAAGTAAAGTACTTCCAGGAGGAAGTAACTTACTACTTCTAAAACTGTCCGAGTGGAAATATGTTTCTCTATAACCTATTCTATCAGGTCCTGGTTTTATCTTGAAAACTCTATAGAAAAATATCATTCCTCCTTCATGTGACAAACCCCTTCAACCATTGGTAGACAGCCATCATTCCCCCCCCTTCCTCCTACCCCAACAATTTTAACAATTTCCTCTTTTTATTAGGTTAAACAACTTCCTACTCCACAGTTATCTAGAAGTAAAAAATGAAATAAATTGAATGATGAAAACTTTAGGTCGTTCCTTTCAAAGTCATTTTAAGTGCTGCATTAAAAAAAAAAAGCAATCCACAACCACAACAATAAATGAGGTATGCGATTTAATTCTGGATATTATAGGGAGGCTTAATGAAGCAGAGAAGTGAATTTCTGGAGAAGAAGAGATTAAAGTCTGGAAAAGAAGTATACCTGTCTGGGGATTCAAAAACAAACAACTTTAAAAGGTCAAGAAACCTAGAAACGAAGCTCATAAAGGTAACATTTGGACTCCTAAAGTAACTTAAAGTGAGACAATTTAGCTGAGAATGGAATTATTGAAATAAAATGTTGCCATAAGAAATCATGTGCATTGAAAAAATAATTTTCCTACTGAGCAGCCAAGGACTAATTATTAGGGGAGTTGTAACAGAACTAGATCTGGTTTGTGTTTCAAACCCTCTAGAGAGTAGTTATTTCGATAAAATAATAGGTGTGAAAACACATTAAAAAGTTAAAAATAACTATATAACAATTTTATTTTTGTTTCATGTAAAATTTTAATTTAGGTGGAATAAAAATTATCTTTTGCAGCACATAAGATAATGAAACATTAAAGCCTTTTGTTTCAAACCCACTTTAATTAGGATTTGAAAGTTACTTGGATAAACCAGAATTATGGGTGAAAATGGGACCTATCTGTGCATCTAAATATTTTTCAAATATTAAAAAACCCCTCAGTAGCACAAGAAACCCCTAGAAGAAGATGAGACGATCTAATGGCCATCTTGTTCTCCCAAACCTAATCTTAAAACATATGTTGCCGCTGGAATGAACTATGGCTCCATAGAATAAAGTTTTAATCTTTACTTAGACATTTTAAAAATGACTAAAATTTACTAAATAATTCCTATACTGCATCACTTATTCACTATTCTAGAGATAAGTAGGGGAATGAAGATAATCTCTCCAGATCCAATTTGTTTGGCTACAATGTGTGTTTCTGAAATGAGAATGAGCAAAATGGGTAAATAGGTGAGTGGTGTTAGTAAAATGCTGAGGTCTCCATGGTTTCTGGATTTTTCCAAGCACACTAATGCTTGTACTCCCAATCAACAGCAGCTAAACATAAAGTAACAGGCCTGAAAGTAGCAAGCCATAGAGGAACCAAATTTTGTGATTTCACACCGGTTTTCCTCTTGCTCGTTTGACTCTGCGCTCTGTCTTGGAAGTGTTTTTGAGAGGGATTCTCTCTGATCTTTGTGCAATTTACCCTTGTCTCTACAACTTACAGAAGCCTCAACCCTTCCTTATACCCGTGTCCATTAAGCTACTATCCCTTTTTCTTAAAGTAATGTCTTATATATTCTGTAGCATTATTTTGTTTATTAAAAATTTAGCATGTCTTTTCAACTGTGTAATGTTTTTAAGCAATTGTCATTGATGCCATTCGTTCTCTGACTACCAAGTCTTGAGCTTTTGCTCCAAATCCCATTTTTCCTATATACCTTGACATCTTTTTTTTTTTTTTTTTTTATGAGGAAGACCAGCCCTGAGCTAACATCTGTCACCAATCTTCCTCTTTTTGCTGAGGAAGACTGGCCCTGGGCTAACATCCCATCTTCCTCTACTTTATAGGGGACCCCGCCACGGCATGGCTGACAAGCAGTGCGTCGGCGGGCGCCCGGGATCCAAACCTGCGAACCCCAAGCTGCCAAGCGCTGACTAAACCTCCGCCACTGGGCCAGCCCCTATACCTTGTCATCTTTAGTGCACAGTTTTAGAGGATGTGAGGTTTTTAAAAAAATACCTGTTCCTTCTAATATTAGGATATGTCCATGAATCTATAACCCTATTCAGATTATGTTTGCTATCTCTAGAGTAAATCTTGAGAAGTCTCAAGTACAAGTAAAAAGGGCAAATTCGGCCGTAAAAATAGAGTTTCAGAGCAAATGTAAACCAAATTATCAGAGTGTGAACATATCATTGCTTTGATATGGAGAGAATCATTGTTTTGATATCAATATTCATGGTATAAATACTATTTGGTAATAGATGCATTGAAGATATAATTAATTGACTATTTCAGGTTTGTATAACTCCATAACCTAAATCAGAAAGAGCGTGTTCATTTGTTTCAAATTAATCATGGCTTTGTACAAACAGGAATTTTTTTTGATACGTATACATACTTATTAAAGCTTTAAATGATGGCAATGTATTTAATAGGACAACTGAATTTATAGTTCTCCGCTAACTTTTACTTTTTAATGGGAAAAATGCTAATTTTTTCAAGTAAGAGTAGTAGTAATTTAAGAAAACATTTGTATTTAGTAAAAAACAGATAATTTAAGACATTTTGAATTCCTAGAAAAGAACATAAAGGTTATAGTCAAAATAAACTTGTAGGCTTTATGATACCATGAAAGAATGCATTAATAAAATATAATTAACTAATTATTTCACAATTAACTTCCTTAAGCCTGTTTCCTCATCTGTAAAATGAGGATAATGATAATAGCTACCTAAAGCATTATTGGGGTTATTAAATGAGATAATACTGTGCATACAAAGCACTTAACACAGGGGCTGGTCCATAGTAAGTCTTCATTAAACGTTGGCAGTTATTCTAACTGGCAGTTAAAAATCCTATTGTTTAGAACAGGGGTGCATTAACTGGCCCCAGCATTTTAATGTTTGAGTCATATACTGTAACATTTTTTATTACTCCAGGGGTCACTCGTTTGAATTTTCTCCCTGAAAATGATGACTACTATAAAAGGCAAAATCAGCAACAGTGCGTCGAGTACTCTCTCTATGTAAGGCGATGGCTAAGTGTTAAGGTGGATATGATGTAAGACTTTAGCCCTACAGTCAAAAGTTTACAATCTAATCTGACGAAGAAGACATGGGAAAGTACTGGTTTAGGTTTTCTGTGATGTCATAGTTACTTCTATGATACTTTAACTCGCAGAAGTTTTTGCCTTTTCCCCACATAAATATTAACTCTCTTTTAAGAAAGAGCTCTTTATCAAGTAGAGTTTAAGTATTATTGTATATAAATAACTTACGTACTACAGAGGCCCCCGAAATCTTAACAATTTGGCAAGTCTTAGATGAGAAGATAGAAGAAAGTTTAGAAGGTATGGTCTGTCATTACAATCTATTAAATGACAAAAGGCATAAGTGGCTTCAAGCAAACAATTTTATAGGTATTCTATCTTTCACCTGCAGTATTGCAAAATTCTGTGAGTTAGTCTTACTAATTTGAATTTCTTCCGACTCCAATTCATCTTACACACAGCTTCTTAGAATAGGTAATTTTCTCCTTTGCAAGAACATTAAGCAACGTTCTGGTTAGAATCATGTCATATTTAGGGTCTTTAGGTTTATAGTCATGGCATTTTCTTAAGTGGTAAACTACTCCTACATCTCACCTCTTTGCAAGTGGCTTCTTCGTGGTTGGTTGGAAGGGTAAAGTGTGTTGATGGCAAATGGAGAACATGACAAACTTCTCACCAAAGGGGACTGGGAGGGTGAAATGGTTGATGGGGAATGTAGGTTATAACAATGCCACCACATGGAGATTTGGTGGACAACGGAGATTATGACGCTTTCCCCTTGGGTGGGTGGAAGGGTAAGGGGGCTGAAAGAAAATGGGGAAAAATGGAGATTATGATCACACCTCTGCCCACAGAGCCAGGGAATGCCAGTAGTGGAAAGAATGTGGTGACTTGACCCTGAAAGACTCTGAGTGGGGTCTACCCAGGACCATATTGACATGCTTGGAACGTACAGGATTGGGAGAGCAGGGAGGAGGGCTACCTGCATTGAGGCCTGAAAGATCAGCAGGAGTTTTTCCTGGGCCTGACACAGAAAGGCCCCAAGGAGAGCCCTGCCTATGCTCTGGCATGATTGGCCCTCGAGGCTGCCCCTCTTCTGCCTTTTGGCCAGTCCCAGCTGAACCCTACGGCTCTTACCTCAACGCCTCCAGTGCTGCCCAGTGACCCCAGTCTCTCTCCTAGGGTCCACACCAGCAGCATCTAGAGACCACCTACCAATCCCTGATGTCTCCCCACCCACTGTGGTCGAGCCAACTGGGGCAGAGCTCAGAGCCCTCATGGTTCTCCTGGGTCTGCATCTCCTCAGACTGTGCCCCAGTCTGTCCCACTCGGGAACTTCTTCCTCGCTACACCATCTTCCCACTGGCCCTCTGTCATCTCTGCCCACCTCAAGCTCTCAGCACCTACCCTCACTGCCCCACATGCAGCCTCCCCTAATAACCTCAGCTGTCCAGGATCCAGCCCCACAGGAGCTCCAGCCTGTCTTCATGAGGAGGGGAAGGGCATCGCCAGCCAGCAGACAGGCTGGTGGACTGCCCTGTGACCTCTTTCATGACCACCTCCAAGAACACAAAGTGGAATGATATCCTCAAGCCAGCAAGGACCTGGGCAAAGGGAATCCTAAGTTACTGTATACCCACCTCGGGGCTGTGATGGGCGAGGTGGTGGCCCGTGGCAGGCAGGGAGCCGAGCATTTTCACGTGGTCTCCATGGGGTTCTCCCCACGGCCCCAGGAGCTGGGTTTCTCATTGTGCCCACTTTCAGGGTCGCAGTGGTCACCTGCCTGAAATTATACAGTGAGAAAGGAGTTGGGCAGAAAATTCATGCTGGGGCCTCTGATTGAGGCCAACACCCTTGCTCGGCACTGCCTGTGCTGACAAGGAGCATCTTGACCTCACAGAAGTAGAAACATGAAGGCTCATGAGGCCACGACTCGGCATGTGTGAGCACCTTCCGCGTGTGGGGACTGTGCTCAGGACTGGGGATACAAAGGGGAACACAAAGGGGCTGCCTGCTTTCAGGTTCCTCAGCGTCATGGGGAAGGGAGACTTTAATCATACGGACCCACAAACACATATATGATTACAATTGTGATAGGACAGTGAAGAAGTCAGGGGGGTCTGAGCTAGTGGGGTCCAGGAGGGCACCCTGGAGGAAATGACCAAGAGTGGGATGATGGGCAGGACTGGCCAGGTGGCTGACACTCCAGGGTGAGGAAAGAACACACGCAGAGGCCCAGTGGCACGAACGAGAAGGGCCAGTTCTGGGAACTGGAAAAGGTCGCTGCAGCTGAAGAGGAGGGGCCTTTAGAAGTTGTGAGTGTGGCAGGTGAGGAGCCCCACTCCTGGGACTGCAGCAGCTGATGGGAGATGCGGGCCTAGTAGACCCCTTCCCTGGGGAGCTGTGGAGTGGAGAAGGAGCCCTGGATAGTCGGGGATCAGTGCATCTGCGTATAACAAAATGTCAACATAACAATGGCTGGGAACAAAGAAAGTGAACTTCTTCTCTCTTGTGTAAACACATCTGGATTCTCCATGCCAAGTCTAGGGCCCTGTCTCCATCTTTCTGTTCCGTCACCCTCCAGGGACTTTCAAGAACTGGCCGTCACATGTACGCTCCACATCTGCAGGAGGAAGAAGGGATGGCAGTGAAGGGGCTGCTGCCTCGTTTCCAGATCCTCCTCAGAAATCCCACACAGCCGTTCTACTCAAAACTTAGTCACATGACCACACCAGGGCTCAAGGGAGCCAAGAAACTAGTCTTCTTAGGATGGATGGCATGGTTCTACAAGGGAGATTAAGAAAGGGTGTGTGCATTAAGATTATAGGAGCTGCCTGAACAACTGACAACACCTTACAGGCCTATCCCATGACAACATCGTCTGATAGGTTTGTAGATGAATTCCTGGTCTGTAGGCAGGTTCTCTCCTTTCACGGCAGTGACCACAAGGAGTACTGTGAGTCTCTCTCTGTTTTTTGTTTTTGTTTATTTTGTCTTATTTTACACTATAAAGATATTGGTCTGGGTGAAGGGCTGTGCTCTATTGATGGCTCAGACTATAAATCATATATTACACACTTTTATTTATTACATGGGTTTAGCACTGACTATGAGGTAAGCAAGATGCTAGGACACTGGAGGATACAAAGGGAATGAAATATGACTTTGACCTACAATGGCCTATGTCTCATCAGGATAAGTACAAACTTTGGTAGCTAGAAAGTGGAATTGGCACAAGATATATTTAGATTACTCAGAGGATGAAATGGATCAGCTAGGGTGCCTTCAGCTTTGTGTAACAGAATTTCTGGCCCAAAGTGGCTTCAGCGCAGGTGGTTATGATCTCACCAACAAGGAGTCCAGAGTTGGGAGGCTCCAGCTGATGAATTCATCCTGTCAGCAGGTGCGGGTCTTTGCATCAGCTCCTCTGGGATTCTCTTTACCTCTTTCCTCATGGTCTCACTGCTAACATCACATACTCACCCTACCAGGTCAAAGGCAGAGAGGGATGACTGATTCCTACCATTTGCTTTTCTCTAGTTAGAGAGATAAAATTTTCCCAAACACCACCTGCCTCCTGCAGAGGCATCCACTGGGGCCCTATTGGCCAGAACTGGGTCAAATGTCCTCCTCGCCCCACCAATCCCAGCAAAGAGGAGGACCATGATCAATTTCCTCCAGTCATGGTTCATTCCCTGGGAATGGGCCTCCCTTCTGTGAGCCCACAGCATCAGGAGACCAGAACAATTTACATTTATTAGTATTACTGTTATTCAGTGTAGAAGAAAGAAAAGACTGCTGGGGAAAATACCAACAAGGTCCTCAGTAGGAGGCAAGGAGGTGAAGGACCAAAAGTCCAGGTATAGAACAGATTGTCGTTGTGGATGTAGAAGTCACCGACGATGATGACAGGGGTGTAGCAGTGCCAGCAGCAAACAGGGCAAAGTCTTCACTGATGACCACAGTGATGGGGAAGCGGCAGACAACTGCATAGGAGGGGTGATGGGGTGCTGTCCAGGACCTTGTGCTTCCACATTCTCAGATGGGCAGCCTACTCCCTCTGTTGCCCTGGACTCTCTGCGTAAGAGTCTTCCTGGTCTTACTCTTTCTGGAGTCTTGCCTTCTCTCTTCTTACCCCAGGCTGCCTGCAGGCCCCCCACCCTGCAGGAGGCCCCAGAGGTCCCGTCGTCACAACCGGCTGTCAGATGGGAGAAGCTGCGGCAGCAAAGGTAACAGTTGCAGCCTCAGGATCCAGGAACGCTTTTGGTCATCATGGAAACCCTTGGGCGGACCCTTGGCAGTGGGCAGGGCCCCGGGGAGGACTCACACCGCTTGAGGAACAGCCCGCTCCCTGCTGGTTCTCAGATCCCCTCCGGTCCTGGGAGCACCAGGTCCCCATGCCCTGCTTGGGCGGGTCACCTCCCCGAAGCCTGATTGCTCCACCTGTGAAATGAAGGCTCTGCGATGGGGAAGAGGGAGCATGGGCCCTGGTCGGCCCCGTAGAGGATGGGAAATGGTGTCAGGGCAGTGACGTCAGGAGGGCCACAGTGAGAGGAGCCTGGCGATTGGCCAGGGAAGCGGTTGTGACGTCACGTGGAGCCATTGTGACACACTAGGCAGTTATAAAAGCCAGGGTGCTGTCCCGAGGCCTCACTCAGGAGAGAGATGGCCTCACATGGAGCTCCTACTCGAGCTCCTCCTCTTCGCAGCGTTCTCCACCACGTTCTCCACCCCAGAGGACAGTGAGCCCCCCGCCACCCCTCATCCTGCCCCAGGCCTCTTGCCCACATTCTGCAATCCACCTTCATGTTCCCATGCACCTTCCTGTGGTCCAACAAGGCCCCACACCTGCATCCGGTGCCTCATGGACCCACAACCCGCGGCTCTCTTCAACTACCAGTAACCATGCAGCAGGCGTAAGTCAAATGCCGGGAATCAAGAATACAAGGACCCTCACGCAGCTGGAGCGGCCCCGCCCAGATCTCCAGCACCGAAGCTCAGTTCAGCACAGGATGGGCAAGTCCCGGGGACACAGCAAAGGGCAGCCATTGACCCCCCCACTCCCTGTCCTCTGGGACCCCACCCAGTTGCACACTGGGTGTCTAACCCCAAGTTTTTCCTGGAAGTTCCCCAAGTCTGCCTGTGGCCTTCAGCAGCACTTCCAGGCCCATGTGAGCTGGCTGGAAGAGGCTGCTCAGAGGTAGAAGAAAAATACCTTCTACCAGTCATCATGTGCCCCCCACCACACGAGAAAATCGGAAGCTGAGAATCTGAGCCCAGAAGTTGCAGAGTGAAGAGAGAGGCTTCAGAAACTTCCCATCACCTCCTGGCAGCCTTGGCCCTGGCCTTTTCCCTGGATCCCAGGTGCTACCCCAATGGCCAGAAAAAGAAGACCTAGTTCCAGGGGCCGCTCCGCCCAATGTGTAAAACAGATGGAAGACCAGGAAACGGAGCAGGAACAACAACCTGAACATAGAAAAGTGGGGCATCTTGACCCAGACATGAGAAAGCTGAGGCCACCAATCCAGGTGGAAATCCATCTTCCAGTGTAGGTGCTGGTCAGGGGCTGTCTGTGAAGGCAGAGGTTGCTGCCTCTGTCAGAGGCGGGCTCGGAAAACTCACTGGTTCGTGGCCCGGTGCCGAGGCCTGGCTGGTGCTTGGAGCCATTCAGAGCGCAGTCCCTCGATGGGTCACTATGCCGAGGTGCTGGTGGGCTCGTGGTCCCTTCGGCCTGGGACCGACTTCAGCCTGATGTCCTGGTGGCATATCACTTGAGGAACCTTTTTCTTCTGTGGGGTTCTCTTGTTCAGAAGGAGCAAAGGCTGCCTGAAAAATTTGCTTGTCAACTTGGTTGACACAACAGGAAGGACACAACTTAAATAACTTGCCAGAGAACCAGACCTTCCTGGGCACAGCACATGATAAGGAGGGGAACTACGAGTAAGTTCCAGAGGAGACCCAGGCCCTGAGCAAAGAGGAGTCCTGAGGGGCTGAGCTCTTCCAGGCTAAGGACAGGTACTCCGGATTGGAGTGGGAGGCGGAGGCATCACAAGAACAGGCTGAGCGGTGGTGTCAGCTGCAGGCCGAGGTCCACGAGCTGGAGAGCTGCTGCGGGGAAATGCAGGGGTTCCTGAAAGCTCTTGTCTTCCAGGCAAGATTTTCACCTGGTGAAAAGGGGTGATGTCCCCGCACGCGCCCATCCCAGGAGGGCGAAGAAGGGGAGCTGGGGCGGAATGTGGTCGCCTCCTTGAGTGGAGGCGGCATGAGCTTCATTATATCTGTGCTTTCGATAAATGTACTGGAATACAAAAGAAGTGTCCCGGGTGATTGTGATGGACAGCCCGGGGTCACAGTCACTGAGCCATGCCACAGGAGTCCTCGCGTTCTCCAGCTGGTGGCGTCTCGACAGGGCACGTGACTAATTTGACCCTGAGAACAGAGCCGTGAGGTGGGCAGGGGTCTCCACAGCTCTGAGAAAGTGCCGGTGAACTACAGAGAGCTGGCACTGAGCACAACCTGCCCTTCCCATCAACACTTTTCACACATTGATGCCTCTAAGACTCAAAGCCAGCCGCTGAGGGGGGCGCCATTCTGATAGAAAAGCAGAAGCAGAGTGTTCGCACACAGGTATTTCTGCATAGACCATTTCTTTCCTGACACCTCACAGCCAGTTTGTGGCAAAACTTGGGTTTGGACCCCGATGCTATGGCTCCAAACTCTGGCCATGGCAGCAGGTGCTTCCCAACTGCAGGTTCCTGTCTGATGCAGGCCTTTGATGAGCAGATGTGAGGGGAAGACCAGGGTGGAGAGAGGCCGGAGGCATGGGACACGTTCCCTGTCTCTGGGTGAGGTAGGGGGGGATGAGGGCGGCAGGTGAGAGACTGGAGAGGGGGCCAGGATGGGGGCTGTGTGCTCAGAGCCACAGAAGCACTACAGGATTGGGGGAGAGATGTGGAATTCGCTCTGGCTGCTCTAGGTGCGGGAGTGGAAGGATGGAGCAAGGCAGAGCAGGAGACAGATGGGAACAGGTGCGTCTGGGAGACTGGAGGGTGTCCGTGGATGGAGGGGGGTGGCGGCCCCCAAGAGGCAGAGGTGAGAGTCAGTGATGAATTGGACATTGTGGGGCGAGGAGGGAGGAGGATGCCAAGGTTCCAGGCTTGGCCCTCCCGGGCGATGGTCCCTTTCAGCTCCAGGGACTGTGGGCTGGAGCTCAGGGGAGGTGTGGATCCCAATAGGCTGGGCCTACCTGCGGTTCAGGCAGAGGTGGAGGTGGAGAGCCTGGAGCTGTGGCCAGGGGGCCGTGCTTGAGGCAACTGGGCATAAACTGAGGAGAGTCATCCAGAAGGTTGGGTCTGGGGAGGAAGGTGAACTTGAGAGGGACTGGGACAGTGTCTGAGCCAGTTCCAGGGCTGCTGGTTTCAGGAGCCAGTGGGGAGGGTGATGGAGTTCAGAGCTGATGTTAATGTGATAAATGTCGGTGTCAGAAGGTGAGGACCAGGAGGAGGTAGTTTGAGGAGTGACGTTTGATGAGGATCTGAAGTGGGGGTGGACACTGTGTGGCACCTGGATGTCTGGGCCAGCCCTCCCACAGACAGAGGCAACATTTCAGACTCATTTCCTGTCAGCTGAGGGCCCCAGGTCTCTTGCACTGGGCAGGGTCCGAGGAGCAGAGGTCAGAGGGCACAGGGTGCACTTGTGTGATCCCAGCAGGTGAACATTTTTCTCTATAAATGTTGGTAGAAAGCACTGTATCGAGAGGCACTTAGGTTCTGGCTGGTTTGGGGTGTTGAGGGAGCCATGCAAGAGTGACCTTGTCTTGTCTGGTTCCCATTCTGACCCCACCCAGGGCATCCCTCACACACTGCTCGGGCAAAGAGAGACTCAGTAAAGGTTTGTTGAATGAATGTGTGCACAGAAAAATGAAGCACCAGGGCCAGAGGGTGTATGGGTGGCAAGTGGCCCCATTACAGACCCAGGAATCCAGGATGGGGCACCCTTCAGCAGGAATCCCACACTTTCGATTTGGGGAACCAATAACTGTCCGGGGCACCTTGGCAGGTGCCACCTTTCTATTTTCAGAAACAAAAACATGAAGCACAGTTCCATCCATACTGTCACCTTCTCATCAAAGGAGGGAGATTTTCCCACTAACTGAGAACAACACAACTTCAGGGAAATGCCAGGCCCTTCAGAGAAATGGGGACAGTTGGCTGATTGTTCAAGCCAGGCCCCTTTGAGGGTGAAGGGACGTTCCTCACAGGACACGGGGACAACAGGCATCACCGACAGTCGGGCACAGAGGATGTGCAGTCACGCTGCCAGGAAAGGGCGCTGTGACCTCCTCAGGCCCCGGCGCATGGGCACTGCGGAGCCTGCTGTCCTGGAAGCCACACGAAGGTGCTCAGGGAAGCAGCTGTGGTCAGTGTCAGCGCCCCTGAGAGGCCAGGACGGGAACGCAGTGCGCACTGCTGGTGGGGAGTAAGGTGGTCCTGCTGGTCCCCTTGTGTCCCTCTTGCTGGTTCTGTGCACCACCCCCAGCTTCTGCACGGCGGGCCCCTGCAGAGGACTGCCCTGCCCGATTGGCCGCTCAGGCCACAGGTGCAGGGAGCGGACACCCCTGGCAGTTACGTCGCCCCAGGGCACCTCGAACCTTCGCTGGCTGGTGCTGGAGGAGGCAGGTGTAACTCGTGCCCAGAGCCCTGCAGGATCCGACGGCGCCCGCGCACGACGCGGCCTCTGGAGCGCTGGGCGGGCGGACGCGGGGCCCGGGCCCCGGGCTGAGGCTGGAGGAGCAGCTCTCCCTCCGACGCCACTTAAATTAAGGTATGCACATTGTTTTTTTAGACATAAGACTATTGCACAATTAATAGACCACAGTATAGTGTAAGTATAACCTTTATCTGCACTGGGAAGCCAAAAGATTATTGTGACTCGCTTTATTGTGACATTCGCTTTATTATGGTGGTCTGGAACCAAACCTGCAATAACTCTGAGGCGTGCCTGTACTTGAATAAATCTAAGCTCAGTGCCCCTTCTGACTAAATTTTAAAAAAAGCTATAAAAGAAAGAAAGGAAAGGAAGAATGGAAGAATGGAAGGGAGGCCGGAAGGAATGAGGGAAGGAGGGAAGAATCCCAGCAGCCACACAGCGAAGCCCCATGAAGAACTGGCATGACACTCTTCCCTGTTAGGAAATGACAACAGGTCCGGAGGCCAACAGCAGCTCTGAAGATCCAGCAGCAGCTCCAACAGTTTGCTATGTGTGTGACTTGGCTCATCCATCCTTGCTTCTTCTTCCTTCCCTGGTATGAGCTGGTATCTTTCCTCTCTCCTCCCTACCTGATGGCTTCTGCTTCCTTTCTCTGTTTTTGTTTTGTACATATCTTCACTACTGGACTATTCAAATTTGTGAATCTCTCTGTAGTTTCATATTCAAACACCCAAGAAAGAAGATCAGCTGAAATCAGTAAATCACCGTTGAGCAGAGGCACACCTCATCTGAAGCTCATTAAAAAGTAAAGGGCAGACAAGCGTACAGATCAAGGAGGTGATGCCAACTAGTGTAAATCAGAGAGACCTAGGTGTAAGGAACTTCATTAAAAAAAAAACACGTAATTTTAGAACAGTTTTAAATTTACAGAAAAATTGCAAAGATGGCACAGAGAGTTCCCATATACCCCTCACTCAGTTTCCTATTAGCATCTTACATTAGTATGGTACATTTGTTGCTGTTAATGAACCAATATTGATACATTATTATTAACTAAAGTCTGTACCTTATTCAGATTTCCCTAGTTTTTGCCTAATGTCCTTTTCCTGTTCCAGCATCCCATCTAGGATACCACATACATCATGTCTCCTTAAACTCTGAGGCCATGACAGTTTCTCAGACTTTTCTTGTATTTAATGACCTCAACAGTTTTGAGGCGTACTGGATGGTATTTTGTCGACGGTCGTCAATTGGGATTTGTATGATGTTTTTCTGATGATTGAGTTGGGGTTATGTGTTTTTGAGACGAATACCACAAATGTAAAGTGTCATTTTCACCACGTCATAGCGAGGGTACAAACTAGCAACATGAATTAACACTGTTGATGTTGACCTTGAACATCTGGCTGAGGTAGTTTGTCAGGTTTCTGCACTGTAAAGTTAGTTTTTTTTTTAACCCATTTCTGTACCGTACTCTTTGGAAGGAAGTCACCATGCATTGCCAACACTTAAGGAGTGGGGAGTTATACTCCATCTTTTTGAGGTGGAGAATCTATTTGGGATTCTTCCTTACAGGAGATTTTTATCTTCTCTTCCATTTCTATAAGACAGGGTTACCCAGAGAAACATAATTAATATGATATATATATTCTATAATATATATATTCTGGGAGTTGGCTCATACACCAGAAAGAAGCCAATTTTCATAGAAATAGTAGATTAAAGATCTTTGCTGTGGTTTTCAGGGGTAGAAAAATAACAAATGTATGGAAGATAGAATCTCTGTTTCCTTCTCAAGATATTTTTTAAATATGAAGATGAAAGCTGTGATTCTTATCATAAATAGATCCACAGTTTAATACTGATTTAATTTTTGAATCTAAAAATGAAGCTTTAAGCTCTTTCATTTCCTCTGGTCCTACCCTCAAAGGAAGGTGTTTGTCCTGGGACACGCACTTGTTTCCTAATCTGACTGAAAAGTAGGCTCCAGTCCTCTTATCCTCCAGAAAACCTAACTGGTAGATAACAAAATGGCAGAACAATTCTGAACAAGAGCATTGGGACAAGCCTATTCTAGGTACTGAGACCATATTTAGACCAACCAAAGATACATGTAGTGATAAGACGTTTGTTGTCTTGGTCTATTTGAAAGCTACAATTTGACAAAGGATTCAGCTTTTCATTATTTAAAAGGATACTTTTTTCTTTATAAAGAGAAAAAGATATATGTGGTTTATAAAATGCTACATTTCTAATCTTGTAACTAGGGGCCCAAGTGGAAAAACTAGTTTGACAATCTTCACTTGACCTCTATAATATAGAATGTCTCCTCTTTATTGTACAACTTATTTCTTTTTATTTCTTTGCAATCCATGTATGGCCCATCTCCTTTCTCCTGTTACAGTTCTTGCTTTTTAATTAGGCTAGTGCATGCTAATGCACAGCTGATTGTAGGGGAATATTTTAAGTTTTATTTTAACTGCAGTAAAATAGTCTTGTGCTAAATATTTGCAAAGGTCAAAATTTTTACACATAAAAGTCACTTCTATGGAGAATGAAAGGATATATTAACTTTTCATATACCTAGCACTTGGTAGGTACTTAATAAATGTGTGTCGAGTGGCTGAAACAGTCAAAATATGTTGAAGTTCTCTTAGAATACTGTTGTCAATTAATTCAGTTAAACATTTATTGTGTGCATTCTTTGTGCCAGGCTCAGAGTAAGGGATAAAAAATTAATAGGATGTGTTTGCCCTTAAATACCTGAGAGTCTCGAAGAGGAGACCCACTTCTTCTAAGCAGATATTTTCAGTATAATATAATGGTAAGAATGACAGTGGTATACACAAATACTCTGAGAACAAAAATTGGGGGTTACCTAACCCAGATTTGGGGGGTCAGGGATGGCTTCAAAAATGAATTAATCCCTATCTGAGAAACAAAAGAATTCATGTCAATTCGTGAAGAGAATGGGGAGGGGAAAGGGCAGTGTAGGCACAGACAAAGCAAGAATAAAGGCACAGAGAGGTAAGCAGCAGAAGAAGTATCCATGAGAAGGGAGGACTGGGAAAGGAAAATCTGGGGGTGGGAGGGCCAGTGAGGATCCTGGAGCGACAAAAATCCATTTCATTGGTCCGGGGTGGAAATGTAAGGGTAACAGCAAGAAAGGGACAGACAGAACTTACTGTCTTCTCTGCTGTTCTTCTTCCTTGAGAAGGGCCTCAACACCTGCAGTTGACCTTATGGCTGGGTGTTCAGTCCATTGGGGTTGTGGAAGAAGGAACAATATTCAAAGGAAGTATTAGCGATACACTTGAAGCCCTATGGGCATGGGCCTTTTCTCTCATCTACGTATGCTACCCACATGTAAAAGCCATAGTTACATCAGGATCAAAGATCCCACTGGAATGCTCCTCTTCCATGGGGAGAGCTCCCTCTCTGGATTGCTTTCCTTTTGGGTTGTATCTCTCTAGTGTTTAATTTCTGCTGTTACCTGCCATCAGTCTGGTAATTCTCTCATGCTTCTGGTACAGCTAGGAGTGCTTGGGCAGAAACATCTCCCTCAAATGTAGCAATCTGAATGGAGTCTAGGGAAAAGGGGGTGGAATAATCTGTTTAAACCTGCTTTTAGTCCAGGCCTAAATATAGATGAACAAACTGATTCTCCGACATGCTTTGGCCAAGATCACCAAGTAAGAGAGTCAGTGAGTATTTGGGACCTAGCTAGTAACAACATATGTATAACAGAGTCTTATTTTTCTCTCCTATGCTCCAGATACTCTTGAAAGAACCAAAACAAAATTTCCCTCCTTTCTCCAGAGGAAGATTATCCAGATCTTTGTTTATCAGGGGAGCCAGAAAGAGGGTATGAGACGTCATGCAGTTTGCCTGGTGACGAGGTCTTAGGAATGGCTATGCGATTATGTGGCTGAACTGAAGGGGAAGTAAAGTTCTTTGGAGCTGAGGAGGTCAAGAAGCTATATCAAATTAGAATGTTGGGAGGGTTTCCCGTGTATTGGAGCTGGGGTAGAGATGAAATCTGAGTTCCAGTTACTAGAGTTCCCAACAAATTTGTTAGAATAATCTGGGGAGAGTGCTGAGAAAGGTTATGGGGTAGTGAAATCGAAAGTGTGAACTTTAAAAGAAGAGGTTTTTGTTGTTGAACGAATGTGGAAGAATAATATTTGGAAGTAGCTAGTATACATTTGTTTGCTTACTTACTATGTCTAATATTGTGTCCTAGGTGTGTTAGTTTGCTAGGGCTTTTGTAACAAAGTACCACAAACTGAGTGGCTTAAACGAAGAAATTTACTGTCTCACAGTTATGGAGGCATGAAGTCCAAGATCAAGGTGTCAGTGGGGTTGATTCCTTCTGAGGGCTGTGAGGAAGAATGTGTACCATGCCTCTCCTTTAGCTTCTAGGGGTTTGCTGGCAGTTATGGGCATTCCTTGGCTTGTAGAAGCGTCACTCTGATCTCTGCCTTGATCTTCACGTGGCATTCTCCTTGTGTGTGTGTGTATGTCCAAATTTCCTCTTTTTATAAGGATATCAGTCCTATTGGATTAGTGCTCACCCTAATGACCTCATCTTAACTTAACTAATTGCATCTGCAATGACTCTATTTCCGAATACGGTCATATTCTGAGGTACTGGGGATTAGGACTCCAATATATCTTTTTGGGGTGACACAGTTCAACCATAAAACCATCTTGATTTTGAAAATCTTGATTTTATTTTATGTAGTTAAAAACTTTACTATGAGTTTTAAAAATATTGTCATTGGTAGTTGTTAGAACTAATGACATTTGTTTTTTTCAGAGATATGACCAGATTATTAAACTCAGATTATTAAAAAACCTACTTGCAAGCTTAACTAGCATCATCCATCCAAACTCCACCCACCCACCCGTGCCTTCAGCACATGTATTTTGCCCACCTACTCTGTAAGCTTGGGATAAATAAGATATGGTTCATGTTCCTAAGAAATTCACAATTTCAAGGAGGAAACAGATTAGTAAATAGTTACAGAGTACCTTGTGGTAAGTGCTGGGATAGGCTTTATTTCCTCACTGGTACTTTAAGAAACTAGTAAAATCTGCAGTGTGAAACTCACAGACGAAAGTTACAGCACAATTAGAGCAGGGGTCATGGAGACATTTATGTAAGGTTGTTCAAATTCTGTATAACTAAATTTTCCTCTGTGTTATTTTAAAACTGGAGAGTCTGTAAAAAGAGAATATTCATTGTGCCTGAATTTGTGGCTATTTTGTTGAGCCGAGATGATTTGGATTTAGATATGATGATTATAAGCTGTCATGAATGTGTATATACCCAGAGTTCCTCAACCTTGGCACTACTGACACTTTGGGTGGGTGGGAAACTTTTTTTTAAATTGTAGGGTGTTGTCCTGTGCATTTGTAGGACATTTTAGCAGCATCCCTGGCACCAGATGCCAGTAGTAGCCACTCCCCTCCCCCACCATTTGCGACAACTGGACGACATTGCTGCAGTTGAGAACCACTAACGTATACTTGAAGGTCATGTACCCATTACATCTTATCCAATTTAATGTGCAATCTTCATCTGGTTTCCTAGTCAATCTCATTTTTCACTTAAGTTGAAGCAAGTAAATCTATTTTTGTTAGTTTTTTGGAGAGGGAGATGTGGGCGGTTAACATCTGAACTCTAAGAGCTTAATAATTGTGCTAATACCTAGCAACTTGGGCTAGTAACTTTGAGCTTTCTAAATATCTGTATGATGGACTAATTTTTTAGTACAGGGAATGGAAGCAATGAAGGAAATCAAGAAAGGAAAGAGACAAATTAGACCAGAATAGTTTCAGTGCTCATCATCTTAACTTTAGGGACAAACATTGGAGTTTGTAGGGGACAAATGAATTGGAGAAGAGCTCAGTCCTTTGGCCAGTGCATCCTCAGGGGCCATTTTCCTTCTTCCTGTACCACTGCCAATATTCTATTAGCTTAATCTCGAGTTCTCAAAGGGATGCTCTGGTACTCCCAGGCCTCAGGTCATTCCTGCTTCTCACCATATTTTACTATGGTCAGGGATATGAGCATTAGATTATAGACCCACCCCAATCCCACTTGTGCATTCCTATAAAGACACTAGGCATCTCTAACTTTCAGAATTGAAAAGATCTAGCCTGACTATCAGAACTTGACTGATTTGCTGACAACAGCCCTGGCACAAATAGTTTTCAACAGCAGTTATCTTACTGAGCTGAACTTTTTTGGCATATCAGATCATTACTCTTAAGTACAAATACATAGTCTTAGTGAAGTAACGGGGCATAGCCTGTATTGGATTTTGATAGTTCTGGCATTTGGTTCAGCAGTAGCTTGACCCTGAGTTAATTAGTCTGACAATTCCTGCTGGCTGTTTAATCAAAATACTGCAACTTTCTACTTCATCAGTAATTTAGTTCATTTGTCTTTATTATGATTCCATGATTATTTCTGGTTGGAAGACTAGTATTTTTGATCATTGTAATATTAGCGACGAGTGGCAATAATAATGTCTGTGTAAAGAATATGCATTAGTATATCTATAATAACATCATAGGCCTTAAAAATAAATTTCTTTGAAGGAAGGAAGATAGCAAATGTTTCTCTAACACTCAAACTATCATTCCTGTGTCTTGATAATTTAAATTACCATCAATGATAAGAAAATATTCAATCTAAGAGAAGAAAACACAATTTCTTCCCCAAAATAATTTTAATATTTTTGAAAATTGTACAAATAACTTTATAAGAAGTATAGAATTTTTTCAAAGACACTCCTCCAATATACTTCTTTAACAAATCAGTCACTTATATTTTCCATGGTTTTTTCCCCAGTCTTGTTTGCATGCATAACCAATTTTATATAGTTGCAATTACAGTGTAGATTCAATTTTGTATTCTGCTTTTTTCACTTAGCATTATTCTTCCATAATAATTTAAAGAGAGTTTTATTTACGGTTATTTCAAATGTAGAGAATATAATTTTCTAAACTGTACTTAAGTGCTCAATTTAAATATTTTAATGGCTAACCCAAATCATCAAATATATTCTAGATAACGGTGCATTATAGTTAATGCTTAACATTGCAGGAAGCAACTTGCATATACATTAGATTAACGTCAAATGCTATATGCAAGTGGAAATGAGGACATTACAGGCTGGTCGTCTTTATGTATTTGGAAATTTTTCTACAGTCAGATATACTTTTAGAATTGGTTAGTCTGGCTGCTAAATTTTCATGCCCTGAACTAATTCAGCCAGTTGTAAAATTGTACCTTTCTGCAGATGACTTAACATGTGCAGCTCATTTATACTTGAACTTGCTATGATTCAGATAGCATTATCCTAAATGATGTTAAGAAATTGTTCATTTTCTGTGTCAGCGAAAAATGAGGAAAGGCCAACTACATTTCGCCTGAAGAGAGTCATGTCAGAACTGACATCTTGGCAGATACAAAAATGGAAGTAAGATATTTTAACAGGGCATACTAAAACTAATGAACTGAGGACCAATATACACTTCTACATTGTATTAAAGTGGCATCTACTGAATTTACAAATGTTAAAAGACATGCTTTATTAGTTGCTGTAGGAGTCCTGTTTCATTTTAGTTTATCAGTTAAAAAATAAAATTGCTTTCCTTTTGTGCAATTTTTAACCCTTATTTTACAGTGTGGCTTGAGAAGATGGATTTTGAAAATTAATTGTTCTAATATAAAATTTAAAAGATAATTGACTTTTTATCTGTCTCTATATATTTATTAAAGAAATTTAAATTTTTTTTAATTAAAGAATTTTTTTGCTTGGCAAAATAAGTAGCCTAGTGAGGTCTTTCACAGGCAATATTGTGCTTTAATTTAAAAAGCTAATATGATATTTGGATATTTTAAAATTATTGGGTTATTTGCAGTAGCTGGGAAGACTATTTCCACTTAATTCACTATCTATTAGGCCATTATTAACATATGATGTCCAATTTTAATTTCTATATTTTCAGCGTGATTTTTTTTACTTAGAGAATTTAGGGAAGAGCAATAGAATTGATAAAAGAGATATCAGTTGGAAGATTAAATCTGGTTGGGTTGTTTTTCCTGGAGGAGAAACTAAGATGTTTATGTATTATGTTACATATCATGTATTGCATATTACTCTCTTCAAGTATATTGGTTATTATAATGGTCAACAAGAGCAATTTCAATTAGTCACCTCAATTTTATTTAGAACAGAAGTTCTCAATGTGTGGTCCCCAGACCAGCAGCATCAGCAGCACCTGGTTATCTGTGAGAAATGCAAATTCTCAGGGCCCACCCCCAACCTACTATATCAGAAGCTACAGATGGAGCCCAGCAATTGGTTTTAACCAAACTTCCAAGTGATTCTGATGCACACTGAAGTTTGAGAACTAATGTTTTATAAGTAATTTAGGGAAAAGAGTAGATATTAAAAATAGGGATAAATTGAAAATTAAAGAAAAGGATGAATGAGTTTGCTTTGACCTCAGAAGAACCTTTCTAAATATTGTGGTTGTATTGTACCAGTACATTAAAGGAAGTTTCAGTGTTTCTAATCGTGTAGATACTTGGAAGAGAAATCAAGAATTGCTTTATTGAGCCAGACGCATTTTGTAGTAAAATAAGACCGCTCTGTGCTCTGTATTTAGTCATGTGTGCAGACAGACAAACTTGTTCTTGAGGCTGTCTCAAGTGGAAGGGGCCCATCTCCCAAATAGCTTAATTAGTTTCATCATTACTTTATTGAAACATTAAAAAATTTGCGTATCACTTTGTATATTCTTCTTAACTCCCTCCCTCAAGATGCTCCCAAGGATCTGTATAATTTCCATCCACTTGTTTTGGAAGAATAAGTAGTCTTCAGTCTGGAGTTGTCAAGTGAATCAGTTCTTTAAATTCCTCCCCCTTTTTTGATCCTGTAAAATAACATATAGAAGAGCTTTGAAAATGAAAAAGACACTCATTCAAATATAAAGTGAAAATGTAAGAAACATTATTAACCTCTTTCTCTCTCAAATTTTTTTCAAGTTTGGGAAGGTACTGGCCCGAAGATGAGAAAGGAGATGACTTTTCCTCCACGAGCTTCCCCAGGGTGCCTGGGTTTACTCCTGGAGATGGCTTAAGTGGTATCTGCAGCTACATCTAGTTTCTTGGTAAGTGGATGATGGGCACAGTGGGGCAAGCATTAGGTATTTCCATCCTTTGGTTGTAAACTCGTGGAGGACAAGAACCATATGTTTCCTCTCTCTTTGCAATATCTTGGCATCCAGCCTGAAGCACTGCAGCGGGGAACTCAGCGATTCTCTGCAAATGAGTTTAGTTGTACTTTAGGGGAGTCGGGAAAGGTCTACTTTGTCCACACAACTTAAATTTATAGCCTGCTCCCCAGCCCTGATTCTCCTCCCTGCTTTATATTTTTCCCCACAGCAATGACCACATTCCTTATCATTTACTTATTTAGTTTATTTTTATTTCCCTCAGTCTACCACGAGGAGAGACATTTTTGTTTGGTCGGTTCACTGCTGTATCTTCCCCAAAGACCACATAAAATAGTGTGGACAGAGGAGCAAAGGCGGCAGTCAATAAATAGTAATCGAATGAGTGAATGAAGAATTGCAGTCACAACATTCATTCCAGAGCTGTTCATTATGCTGTACACCTAAAATGAATATAATGTTATTATGTCAATTATCTCTCAATAATAATAAAGAAAAGAACTATTCATTGAGCACTGTTTTCTGTGCCTAGTCTAAGGTAGGTACTGAATAACAGGCTTCACCCCCGATCTCAGAGTTAGCAGTTTAGTGTCATCCCTACCCATTCTAGGTCCTATTGCATTTTACTCACCTGTAGAGTCAATGTGTCTATTACAGTTGTAGTTCTCTTGCATAACCAAGCATTCCCCAGCAAAGATGAGAACAGTGCTTCTCAAAGTTTGGTCCCCAGACCAGCAGCATGAACATCACCTGGGAAGTTCTTAGAACTGCATCTCAGGTTCCATCCTAGAACAGCAAAATCAGAAATTTGGGGGGTGGGACCCAACTATCTGTTTTTTGACAAGCCTGTCAGGTGATTCTGATACAGTCTAAAGTTTGAGAACAACTATGATAGAGGACTGAATTCTAAACTATCAGGTGAGTACTTTCTTTTGGTGAGGAAGATTGTCCCTGAGCTAACATCTGTTGTCAATCTTCCTCTTTTTGCTTGAGGAACATTGTCCCTGAGCTAACACCCATGCCAGTCTTCCTCCACTTTGTATGTGGGATGCCGCCACAGCACAGCTTGATGAGCGGTGTGTAGTCCACGCCCGGGATCCAAACCCGTGGACCCCAGGCTGCAGAAGTTGAGTATGTGAACCCAACCAGTATACCACCGGGCTGGCCCCACAGGTGATTTTGGGGGGAAGACCAGCCCTGAGCTAACATCCGTTGCTAATCTTTCTCTTTTTTTGCTGAGGAAGACTGGCCCTGGGCTAACATCTGTGCCCACCTTCCTCTACTTTATATGGGACGCCGCCACAGCATGGCTGACAAGCAGCGCGTCGGCAGGCGCCGGGATCCAAACAGGCGAACCCGGGGCTGCCAAGCGCGGACTAAACCGCTGCGCCACTGGGCCAGCCCCAACAGGTGAGTACTTTTGACAAAGAAATTGAGGGCTAAGGATATACTGGTAATTCAACTGTTCAGTTCATTTTATGTGGCATATAGCATTTCCAATAACAGGATATTAAGAACAAGAAAAGAATAAAAGGTATTTGAGTTAGTTTCCTATTGCTGTTGTATCAAATTAGTATAAATTTAGTGGCTTAAAACAACACAAATTTATCTTACAGTTCTGGAGGTCTGGAGGTCAAGGATCTGAAATATGCTTCACTGGGCTAAAATCTAGATGTCGGCTGGGTTGCTTCCTTCGGGATGCTCAAGGGAGCCTTGCCTTTTCCAGGTTATAGAGACTGTCTGCATTCCTTGGCTTGTGAACCTCTCCTCCATCTTCAAAGCCAGCAGTTCTGACTCTGGTCCTCTTGCCTTCCTATTTAACTTATGAAGGCCCTTGTGACTACATTGGGCCCACCCTGCTAATCGCGGGTAATCTCCCCAGCTCAGTATCCTTAATGTAATCACATCTGCAAAGTCTTTTTTGCTATGCATTATACCATATTCACAGGTTCTAGGATTAGGACGTGGACATCTTTGGGGGATCATTATTCTGCCTACCACAGTATTCATTAGGCAGAATAAAATACCAAGCTGCTCATGTCTTAAGAATAGATGACTTCAGAATGTCAAAGCAATTGCTTGAAGAGTAACAAAAAGCAGCAATTACTGAGAGGTAGACAGAAGGAAGGTCTTTAAGATCTATTAAAAATCCATTTAGAAATGAGACATTTTATGTGGTCAGTAATAAAAAAGATGGATACTCTTATCTATTACATTTATGGTGACTGAAAATACAGAGTAAGGGTCAGTTCTATGGGCAGGTGGGATGGACAGTTCCACTTCTGAGTGACCATAGCTGGGATTATTTGAGCGGTGCTGGGAAGACCCCTCTAATCTAAAATACCTCTATTGATAACATTAGTGAGCTCTTTGTCTGAACATCTTTATCTTCAAAGTGGAGAAACATCTAGAGAGGGCCGTTTCTAATTAAGGCCTGAGCTAATTCTTTGTTTCAACCTAATTTATATGTGAAATTTGATTAAAATGGACTTGATTGATTGCCTGGAAAGTATAGCCACAAACAGGAAAGTCTGAGGCACTATTCACTAACAGCATGAGGCTTAGTTTTCTTTTCTGTAAAATCCAGTTAATTATTCTTACATCATAGAATTATTGTGCGAATTAAAAGATATAATGCATCTAAAACACTTATCACAAAGCTTGGACCACAGTTAATTGTTCAATAAGTGCTAGCTGCACTTATTAATGTGTTATCTTCATTATCGGTATTTTTTGTAAGTCTAATCCTCTTTGAGGAAGATAAATGGGAATGCTGTTGCCTTCCTTTGCTTTGTTGTTGGTGATGGATTTCAGAGGTTGGACATATGCAAAAGTTTTTATTTAGCAGAACCTTGGGCGACTGTTCCTCCTGAATCTCAGTGGGCATTGAGGAGGTAAGGAAGAAGAGCGCCATGAAAAGGAAATGGCGGGAGGGATAGACACACTTGAGTTATAATTTTCCTCCGCAGGTTTGCTGAGGGTCAAAGTAGAACGTCCACTAGCCTGTGAGTGAGTGCATGTCAGGCATTGTCTTTGCACAGTGCCTGCCATACACTGAGTGCTCAATAAGTGTTTATTGAATGAATGAATTGTGTCTCTTCCTGGTGAGCCATCACTGTATTCTCAGGTCATAGACTCCTCATGGCCAAACTGAAATCTGAGATGACTCCAATTTTTGCCGTCTAGTCCCTGAGACTAAATATCATAGTTTATGCCACCTTCTCAGTGAAGTCTTTCCTAAGATCTCCAAGACAGAATTTGCCACTCTACTACTCTACCCTCGGTTTACACACTTCCTTTATATTATCTGTATCCCTTTCTACCACTTTAAAAGTAACTCTGTCTTTGTATACTAGACTGTAAGTTCATTGAAAATAAGTACCATATTCATCTTCGTATTTCCAAACCCTAGCACCGGAGGAGGTGTTTAATAAATATTTGTTTACTTAATGAAAATGAATGATGAACAGTTTCAGTAGGGGTTTTAGTTGTAGGGGTTTAACTACAGTGTTGAAAGGATCGTTATTATGGATGACAAAGCCCCCAGAACTAGACAAAGTGGAAACAAGGTCTGAAATCTCAGAAGGTAGAAGAGTTTCCTGTGTGTTGGTTGTCAGTGGTGACAAAGGTGATAAGTGGAGAGAATGGGCTTTAAAAGAAGAGAAGCAGAGAGAAAAAATATAGAGGCCAAAATGAGAACAACGAAAGTACTGAACCATCATTCCTCCCCTAAGTAATGTGAAAGAACATACACTGGAAGGAGGGTCATGGAGGGACCATGAGAGACTGTTCAAGGTCATCCACCCTCTCAAAATCAAAATTTCTGTATTTTTACTCATCTTCATCTCCTTCCTTCTTGTTTCAACAGAAGATGTGCTGATCTTTCTTTTCAAGGGCAGTTTCTCCACATGTGGTGTTATCTTGTTCTCTCCTGTCTTTTTGTTCCATTGATTACATACTTTCTTTTCTTCCACTTCAATCTTCTGTTCTGTTCTTACTCCTTCTGCTTCCAACAAATATGCCCAAGTCTTCCTTATTCTAAAATTCGCCCTTCCTTTGACCTTACTACCTTCTTTGAGCTTCACTGTTAATTTTTGTTTCTCCTTCATTGTTAATCAGCTTGTCTACATTCCTGCCCCCACTTCTTCACCACTTAACTTTTCCAGTTTGGTGGTATTGCTGTGCTGAAACTGCTTAGTCACCATCAATGATCTCCTAATCACAAAATACGTATAATTTCTTAGCCCTCATTCCACTAAACCTCTCTGAGGCATCTCACACTGACTTTGCCAAAATATGACCATCAGCATTTCTATCTCGAAATACTGTCTATATTAATTAGCTAATTAATTAAATAGATATTTAAATGGCTGCTATGCACCAGTACCATCCTAAGGGAAAAGAGTGGTGAGCAAAAACAGACTAGGTCCTTGGCCCTGGTGGAGGTTAAAGTTTAATTGAGGAGTGAGACAGTTGATTGGTCACATAGGTCACATGACATTGCAGTTGTGAAAAGGGCTACCAAGGAATCCTCCAATAGGAAGATGTGACATGAGGGAGGTCAGGCAGGGCTGCTCCTGTGGAAGGTCATTTAAGTTGAGATCTGAAGTGTGTGCAGGAATTAGCCAGGCTAAGGGAAAAATGGAAGAGTGTTTAAGCAAAGGGAGCAACGTGTTCAAACTGCCTATTGTAGGAGGAAGTGTGAAGAGTATGAGAGACTGAAAAAAGGCGTGATGGTTGGAGTGGAGAGCACTGGGGGTGCCTAAGTGGGGCCAGGAGGGAGACGCAACAGGAGTTGTGTTACCAGGGCTTTATAAACCACGTTAAGGAGTGCAGCAATGGGAAGCTATTAAAATTTTTTAAGCAGGTAGATGGCAAAATCAGATTCATATTTTGAAAAAGTTGTTCTGGCTGCAGCATAATACATTGGCGGGGGGGTTTGATGGGGCTTAACAGCCAGTTGGGAGGCTGCTACATAGTACAGGCAAGAGAGGATGGTAGCTTGTACCAAAGAAGTGGCAGTGAAGGATTAAATAAAATAATTGATTTAACAGAGCTTGGTACACAAAGTCAATCAAGAAAAATTAATGTTCCTTCTATTTATTGGTAAATATCTTCAGTAGTCAGACTACGCTGTGGCACACTTGTGCACATTTGTCATACAACTGCACATCTGCATTCTTTTTACCCCCTTGACATTTCCCACCTTATCTGATTTACTTATCTCCGCGTGCTCCCCTGTGCTCTCTCTTTCACAGCATTCATCATGCCACACCACATTCACTGGTTTGCTTGTTTGTCTCCTCCAATGAAATGTAGGCTTCTTAAACATGGACAATGTGTTAACACCAGTGGTTCTCAAACTTAATATGCATAGGAGTCGCCTGTGGATTTTGTTAAAATGCATATTCTGACTCATTAGGTGTGAAGTGGGGTCTGAAATGATTAATTTCTAATAAGACTCAGGTGATGTCAATGCTGCTGGCCTAGGGGGATCACCTTGGGTAGAAAAGTCTTTATACAACTTTTTATCTCCAGTACGTAGTAGAGTGTCTGATACACAACAGATTCTTGACAAATGTCAGTTGAATGAGTAGTCTACTTTTTCAAATTCATCTGCTAATATTTTCCTTCGTGTACCTAAATCTCAAAGCACTGTCTTAATATCACACCATATTTCCGGTTTCCCATGTTAATTTCCTCACGCACTGTTACTCTCGCCTGGAGAGTTCACTTTTATCTCAAGTTGAAAACAATTTTGCAAATCCATCTCAATTACCATATCCTCTAATGGCTTTCTTAATTATCCCCATAGAGGAGTAATTTTTCTCCCTCTTTACCTGATTTCACGTCCCTATAAAAGAGATAGAAAATAGGCATATCTGTTTTTCTGGCTTTCTTACATACTGTCTTATGTTATGTTTGCTTCCGTTCAAATCTTGCTCCAATTGCCATCCCCAAGCCCAGAACCTCCAGACTGTACATATCTTAGGGGGGAAGGGAGTCTAAATCTTTTATTCTCTAATTACTCTGTGTGCGACAGGACCCAGTAAGCATTCCTAGAATAAATGAATCAGTGAATGCGGGTGAATAAGAAAAACTTTGTGGAAAGAGATAGGGCCTAGGCTTCCCTGACTGAATCCTCGTATATGAGATAGCTCAGGGGAAATCTTAACTATCACACGTATCTTCCAGAATCTAGATAGGTCAGTGGGTGACTGGGCAATTTAGGTAGAGAAGAGTGAGTGACAAGTTTTCTCAGCGGTGTGAAAGATTGTGCTGTTTGGATATTTAAAGTGTGAAGATAGGGCAAAGTGTGTCATGGTGTCACATTTCTGTCCTCTTGGTTGTCCTTCTTCCTATTCAGGAGATGTAATCACCGTGAATCATCTTGACACCTGTTTTTGTGAAAATACTCCGTGTGAATGTAAAAACTAGTGTTCCAGAGGATGATTAAGTCTTTTAATCTGCAGTCACCTAACTGAAGGTCAGGGAACTTGGAAGTCTCCCAACTAACTGGATATAGTTTCCCAGGTTCCAGAATGAGGTAACTACAAGCTAAATACAAACTTCATCTTAGAACACAGCAACATACATATTGTATGTAAATCAAGAGTACGCTTTTAAATTAACAAAGAATTCTATCTAAGCTGATTTTTGTTTTGCTTTATAAATAAAAAATCGATGGTCCAAATTTTAAAAAAGAAAAATAGTCTACCATTGGCTTATTTCATGACTGTGTTCATGAAAAACAGGCTACAATTTGCCCATTTGCAACTTAGACATGTATAGTTGTTGATATCTGAGCAAGGTGAAGTATCGTTTGCTTTAGTAGATCAGTGTTTTCTTTGACTCTTTTTTTACATTATTAATTTACCTGCCATTTAAAAAAAATTGAAAGGTAAATTTTTTCAAGGTTAGATTTATCCCAATTTCTGAATTAGTGGCATCTAACTTAAAGGGTTTTCCACATTCATCCACCATCTACCTTTTCAAGTTGGTTTTCCACGCTCATATCACTAACCAGATGAACTAGATGAGATCACATCTGTACGAAAATAATGTAATTTATAAGCACCTAATATGGTTCCTTTGCCTTTGTCTCCAGAGACAGTATTCAAGGAAAAATTAAGAGTGGGTAAATAATTAGATTATTTAATTTTTCTTTGAAATAGAAGAGAGTATTTACTTCATCCTCTCCATTAGGATCTAAAAAAGAAAGTTGAGTCATAACAATCAAGACTCGACAATGTTTTGAGAAATACATCTATCAAAACATTAAACTGAGCAGGGTTCAGAGTACTGAGAAAGGCTGAAGAGGCAGGCAGGGAGGAGGCTGGCTGGCCGACAAGGGGATGGAGATTTATGTTGTGTTAAACCAAAAAGGGTACTTTGGGCAGTTTCTTCTGAAAGGGTTATTTTAGGATTCCATGTAAGTCAATCTTTGCTACTCCTCTCTCCCCAGCTCACCGTGTCCCCCTCCCAATTGTCTTTAATTTTTATGAGGTGCTATTTAATAAATTGTTGTGATAAGGATCTTTGCTGTCTCTTGGCACATACACTCTCTCCTGTACCACTCCCTCCTTCTCCTCCACCCACCACTTCCTGCCCTTACTTCTTTCTCTGCTGGTAATCTCAGTCCTTCCAGCTCTCCTTCCCACTTGATTTTCATCTCCCACAGGCTGACTCTGCTCTTCACTAGGGCCTCACAAACAGGTGGAACTCTTAGCAATCATTGAAGTGACAGGTGCTGCTGTGCACATGACATTGGACCTCATGTGTTCCTTTTCAATGTGGTAACTTCCCCCCATCACCTAAAGGAACTGTTCTTTCAAAGTGTTTGGGCATCTTTAAACATGTCAATAAAATGCTGACATCACCAGCAGGGGAAAATTGCCATCTTAATTCTGAAAGAATTTTAGGAGCATGTTTATCACAGAGAAAGACAATTGGTTGATCTCTTCCTTACTTTTCTCACCCCTGACATCTCTGCTCACCTTTGCCCACTTCCTCCAAACTTTGTGATTTGACTTTCAAAGTCTGGTTTTCAATGAGGGAAATAAATAAATAAAAAACTTGTTTATTATTCTGTCATTATTGCTTTATCATCATGGCATGAAATACTGAATAATGAGAATGCGAACACCCATTTTATGGGCCTATTGCAATCTTCCCTGTATAATTAATATCTATCATTAGATGAAAGTCATATCATTTGCAATTTGATGCAGCTTTCTTTAGAATTTCTTGATGACTCCAAGGTAGTTTATGTGCTAGTGCACCTGTTGCTTGTAATCAGGTTTTATTAGATAAATAGGCATCTAGCCTTTTTGCATACTCTCCTTCACCACTCATCTTCTCAAAGGGCCACTTGCAGTTGTGAAAAGCAGCCTTTATTATAGCTGTTTTGCATAATAAGGCTGTCTCTCCCTCCTTCTGCCTCCTCGCCTCCCACCAGAAGGAAATATTGCATCTGTCTCACTATGAAGGCATTCAGGCTGGATGGCCTTGTTACAAAGCACAGAAGATGGAGGCATATAAATCTAACACACATCCATTAAAAGGACTTGTCTCAGACTAGGCTCAGGGCACTCTGCTTGAGCTCTCTCTTTTATCCTAGTCTTGGAAATAAGAGCTGTTGCTGACATTAAAAACACAGCTTCTTATCATAGTTTCTTATCTCTTCCCTTAATTGCACAGACAAGCCAGAGAGAAATTGGGTCACACATTCAGGGTTTAAGTTTTCAGGGGAACCTGCTCTTTTTCTTTGTCTTAGGCTCCGAGGTAGCTAAGGTTGTTGCTAATCTCATGTATCGTGACAACGCCGCCCCTTGAATCCCGGTGCCCTCAGAGGTACTTGTCATTGCTCACAGTGGGCCAGAGGAACCCGTGAGTGCACACAGAAATGAAGGCCAATCCATCACCACTACTGAACTGGCAATTCCAATGCCATGCCCTCCTGACGGCAGGTCAATGGCTCTGGCCTCGAATATGAAGGATTGCTCATTCCTTCATTTGGCGGAGCTCTCCCCTGACCTGGAACACTGAGGATGAGTAAGCTCATCGCAAGACTCAGAAGGCCTGGATACCAAAAGCCTTACCACCACCCACACAGTTCATTGCACAATTTCCTTATTTATACAGCTTCAGAACCCTCCTTCTTTTCCTCTGAAGCTGCAAAGTTTCACTATGCAACAGTTAAGAGGAATGAGACAACATGCTAATGGACACTTCTGAGAATATCAATTAATCGTTTGTATGATGTACGTGTGGAAGAGCCAGAAATTCCAGTGACCAATCCTAGTTTAGCAGATACTTTCTTTTTCTTTTCTCTCTCTCTTTGTAAAAATTACATTTTGTACCTTGCATACCTGAGGAAATTCTCCCTCATTTTCCTTAGAACAAAGATTCTTTAAAAGTTTTTCTGGAGAGATAGTCCATTAAGTGGTTAAGAGTGCTGAAGTCAGACTGCCTGGGTCTTAATCTCTTCTTTTGCACATTTAGACTTGTGGACAAGTTACTTAACTTCCCTGAGCTGGATTTTTCTCATCTATAAAATGGGAATGATCGTGGTACCCAGCTCATAAAGTTGTTCTTGTGAGTGGCTCCATGTAAAACACTGCATATGATGCCATAGAAAGCAAGAGCTTTGGAGACAGGGAGACTTGGGGTTAAATCCTGGATCTGCCTTCAGCAAACCATTGATGTTAGGCAAATATTTAACCTCTCTGCTCAGTTTTTTTCATATACATGGTGATAACTATTCCTACTGGAATGGGTAACGATTATATGAGCTAATATCTGTCACACATCTGGCATATCATAGCTGCTCAATAAATATTAGTTTTCTTGTAGTATATTGTTAGAGACAACATGGTAGAACTAAAAAGCATGAACTTTGGATAGAAATAGATCTGAAACTTGACTCTACAATTTAACATCGGTGTGGCCTCAACTTGGACAAATTACATCTATTTTTGAGCTTCAGTTTCCTCATTGATAAAATGATCAGATTGCTGTGAAAATGAAATAAAAACAAAACACATTATATTTATATAAAGCTCATGGCTCATAGTCAATATAAGTTCTCCCCTTCTCCTTCTTTTGGGTTACTAGAAGTCAAATATTTGAAAAAATAAAGCAAAGCATGCACTCCTGTGTTCATCACAGCATTATTTACAATAGCCAAGATATGGAAGCAACTTAAGTGTTTATCAACAGATGAATGGATAAAGAAGATGTGGTACATATTTACAATGGAATATTACTGAGCCATAAGAAAGAACGAAATCTTGCCGTTTGTTAACAACGTGGATGGTCCTAGAGGGAATTATGCTAAATGAAATGTCAGCCAGAGAAAGACAAATACCATATGATTTGACTTATATATGGAATCTAAAAAACAAAACCAATGAACAAACAAAACAAACAGATTCATAGATACAGGAAACAAACTGGTGGCTACCAGAGTGGGGAGGGGTTGGGGGGTGGGTGACATAGGTGAAGGGGATTACGAGGTATAAACTTCCAATTGTAAAGTGAATGACACATGGGAATGTAATGTACAGCATAGAGGATATAGTTAATATTCTAATAACTTTGTATGGTGACAGACAGTACCTGGACTTATCATGGTGATCATTTCATAATGTACATAGATATCGAATCACTATGATGTATACCTGAAACTAATAGGATATTGTATGTCAATTATACTTCAATAATAAAAATAAAAGCAAAGCAAAACAAAACACAATAACAACATTTTGAACTCTGATAACAGGAGGAGAAAGATAAAAAAGACTACTACTTCTTATCTCAGATAAAGGAACATCAAACCGTATACCCATAGATCTTCATGTCTACTGTATGTAGACAGGATTATTTACAAAATGCAGTGGGTGAGTATTAAAGGATATGGTTAGGAGTTGAAAATCCTTTTTTGATAAGCTTTCAGGAAGAAGAATTTAGGGACAGCTGCTGGTTTGACTCATGTAGATTTCAAAGTTAGAAAACAACCAGCATCTCTTCTCTTGGGTGTGTGACAATTTCAGAGAAGCCTGATTACAGGGACAGAATGACATCTTTCTAGGCTTATAAATGGTCCAAGGGAGTCAAGCAGCCCCACCCCTTTTTGGCATGCTTTGGTACTGAAAAATTTCCACTTTACATGGAACTTGAGACCTTATCGTGAAACCTTGCATTTGAGGCCCTATTCTTTTAAGAAAATGTTACAAGAAATTATAGAGGGAGCTTGCACAGCTGGTGACTGTTAGCAAACAAACCAAACCAAGAAAAGCAGGCCAACATAAATTCTCACCAGAAAACAGAGGGTGTGAATGCCTTCCGGCCAAAAGAAATCCAGTAAATCTAAAGCAAGGGGTTTGAGGGACTGAGATTAATTCTGTTAAACTCTTATGGTTTCTCATTTCAACTTTATGAATAAAATTTAAGCAACAAAGTCTCTTTACATTGTGTCCTGGGTCCTCACTGTGAGGTTCTGGATACTTTTAATGAACATTATATAATATCTTCCGGAGTAACAGACCAAAGAACCCGTTGATATTTACTTCCCTATTCTGTGTTCCTTATGAAAATAATAGAATCTTCAAGTTGTCCTATTGTGGAGAGAAAGGAAGGCTCCAAATTTGGTGGGCTTCTCAGAATCAAGACAAACAGGCTTTGAAAATGAGTTTAGAACTAGACACATCTATACTTTGTGCTATGATCAGTACCTGTGGTGGTATTTTGGGAGGGTAAAAATGTTGGGAAGTGATAGACGTCTTAAATAAAAGGGTGACTGTTTACATGATAGAAGTAATCAGTTCATTTGTGTGTGTGTATGAGGAAGACTAGCTCTGAGCTAACATCGTTGCCAATCCTCCTCTCTTTTTTGCTGAGGAAGACTGGCCCTGGGCTAACATCCACGTCCGACCCCCTCTACTTTATATGGGACACCTCCACAGCGTGGCTTGACAAGTGGTGTGTCTGTCTGCGCTGGGGATCCCAACCTGTGAACCCCGGGCCGCTGAAGCGGAGTGCGCGAACTTCACTGCTAGGCCACCAGGCCTGCCCCATAATCAGCTCATTTTCAAAAATGTAGAATGTGAGGAAATGAAAAATCTCCTAACATTTCACCATCTAGTCTATCATTGTTAACATTTTGGTTCACTTTCTTTCAGGATCCTTTTTGGAGACTGGGGGAGTCCATTTACTTCTTTTTTCTGGTTATGATCATACTAATCATACATCTTTAAATTCTGTTTTTTTATCATATATATTTCACCATATTATAAATTCTCCACAAACATAGTTTTGATGAGTGCTTTTTATTTGAATAAGTCCTGAGTTTCCTCTTGCATCCCCTGTCTCTTCTTGTGCATTCTTCTCTACTTTTCCATCTCTATGATCCCCAGACATTGGCTTTATACAGAATGCCAACTATAGGGAAACAGGGAGCTCTGAAAAGAAAGGGGCTATTTCAAATCAGTGTGAACTCTCGCAAAACAAGCATCAGCATTAAGAATGAGTCTACTATTACTATCCCGTTCTGTAGTAGCTAAAATAAAAAAAAATTACTTTATTAAATTTTTCTCTTTAATAGTACGTGCTCATTATGAGCAGCAAACCAAATGAAAACATATCGTATAGAGAAAGAAAGCTCCTTCTCCTAAACTTCATTCCCTAGAGGTAACCTCCTTTAGTCACTGCACAACCTTCCAGACTTTTAAAAATGCATATAGAGGGGCCGTCCGGTGACGCAGCGGTTTCGTTCGCGCTTGGCAGCCCGGGGTTCGCAGGTTCGGATCCCGGGCGCCCGCCGACGCACTGCCTGTCAGCCGTGCCGTGGTGGCGTCCCATATAAAGTGGAGGAAGATGGGCACGGATGTTAGCCCAGGGCCAGTCTTCCTCAGCAAAAAGAGGAGGATTGGCGACGGATGTTAGCTCAGGGCTGGTCTTCCTCACCAAAAAAAAAAAAAGAAAATGCATATAGAAACACATATGTGATTATTTTGTTTTTAAATAATATAGGATCATTCTAGACACATGCTTTGCAACTTAGTGTTTTTACTTTCTATGTCATAGACTTCTTTCCATTCAGTTTACATAGTTCTACCTCATGCTCTTTTGACAAGTGCATACATAGAACTGCATGGTATGGATGAGACATAATTTTAGCCATACTCTCATTGATAGACATTTGGGTTAGCTGTTTCTTTTTGTTATAATAAGTAGTGCTGCAGTTGACATCCTTATGAATATATTTTCGCTCACTTGCATTTCTAAAAGAAACATTCCAGAAATAGAATGACTTGTTCAGAAGTTATGGATAAGTTTGTTTTGTTGGAAGGTGGCAGATCCCTCTCTTAACAAGTCCTGTCAATGGGCATCCCACTAGCAATGGGTGAGAGTATCTATTTCCCCACATCCTTGTCTTCTCAAAAGGTGGGGATTGCTGAGTCTGATACAAACCATCTCAATATACAATTTCCTATTATTTGAGATATCTCTACATGTTCACCCTTTCTCTGTTATCCACCAAGTAAAGAAATGATTTAGGGGGGCCGGCCCGGTGGCGCAGCGGTTTAGTCCGCACTTGGCAGCCCGGGGTTCGCCGGTTCGGATCCCGGGCGCCCGCCGACGCACTGCCTGTCAGCCATGCCGTGGCGGCGTCCCGTATAAAGTGGTGGAGGAAGATGGGCACGGATGTTAGCCCAGGGCCAGTCTTCCCCAGCAAAAAGAGGAGGATTAGCAACAGATGTTAGCTCAGGGCTGGTCTTCCTCACCAAAAAAAAAAAAAAAAAAAAAGATTTAGGGAAAGGCAGGCAGAAAGGAGAGGCAGAGAACAAATAGAGGAAACAGATGAAGGAAGGGTCTGGTCACCTTCTGCCTGGTTTTGCAGTTTGCCATGACTGGCTTGCAGGTAAGCAGATGGGCAGCTAAAGGAGGTTGTAATGTCTTGCCTTCTGGATGCTTTTTTTTTTTCCAATTTTTTTTATTGTGGTAAAATTATATAACATAAACTTTACTATCTTGACCATTTTTAAGGGAACAATTCAGAGGTATTAAGTATATTCACATTGTCATCCAACCATCACCACCATCCATCTTCAGAATTCTTTTCATCTTGCAAAAACTAGACTATACAAATCAAACAATAACTCCCCATTCCCCCCTCCCCTTGGCCCCTGACAATCACTATTCTTCTTGCTGTCTCTGTGAATTTGACTACTGTAAGTATCTCATATAAATGGCATCATACAGTATTTGTCTTTTTGTGACTGGCTTATTTCCCTTAGCATAATGTCCTCAAGATTCATCTGTGCTGTAGCATATATCAGAATTTTCCTTTTTTTTAAAGGTGGAATAATATTCCATTGTATGTATAAACCACATTTTACTTATCCACTCATCCATTGATGGACACTTGGGTTTCTTCCATATTTTAGCTATTGTGAATAATACTGGTATTAATGTGGGTGTACAACTATCTCTTTGAGACCCATTTTCAAATCTTTTACCCAGAACTGGAATTGCTGGGTCATATGGTAAATCTATTTTTGTTTTTTTGAGGAACTGCCATCCTGTTTTCCTCAGTGACTGCACCATTTTACATTCCCACCAACAGCACACAAGGGTTCCAATTCCTCTGCAACCTGCTAAAACTTGTAATTTTCTACTCTTTTGATAGTAGCCAACCTGATGGGTGTGAGGTGTTTCTGGATGCTTTTTGAACTGCAGCACTGCTTTTTTGGAGAAGGTCAGTTAAGATCTGCCCAAGAGTCAGCTCAGAGATGCTCACAGTAGTAACACTTTAGCTATCTGGGTCTGAAAGGCCTGCATTTAACATGACTCGGGAGTGGGTGGAGGAAGGAGTGAGGGACTGATACCACTGTACTAACTCAACTACTCAACTGCATTAATTACTCAGCACGTTGATGTTGAAGAAGGAATGTGAACAAATGCCAAGGGAAGAGAAACAGCCCTTTTCAACTGCCCCTTGGGAAACACTCTCATACCACCTTCTTTGCATTTACTACGGTGAAATTAAGTACTTAGTTGGGTGGCTTAGTTTATTTTTTTTCCTTCCCTTTCAACTGCAAGATTCCCGAGGGCAGGAGCCAGGTCTGTCTGGCTGATGTTCCCCTTGCACAGTCACCAGCACAAAGTAGGTGCTTGATAGCGATCTGATAAACATACGCACAAGAGTACGCCTCCTGTTTCTTTCTTCCTGGATGCCTTAAGGACCTACATCACAGGGCAGAAACTGTCATAACAATGACACTTTAAAAAATAGACTTTATTTTCTGGAGCAGTTTTAGGTTCACAGCAAAATTGAGCAGAAAGTACAGAGAGTTTCCATCCACCCCCTGTCCCCACACGCGCACAACCTCCCCCACCACCATCATCCTGCACTAGACTGGTGGATTTGTTACAATCGATGAACCTACATTGACACATCGTCATCATCCAAAGTCCATCGTTTACTCTAGGGTTCACTCTTGGTGTTTTACATTCTATGGTTTGGACAAATGTATAATGACGTGTGTGCACGATTATAGTATCATACAGAGTAGTTTCACTGCCCTAAAAACAATGATGCCTTTAAAAATTTTTTTAAGCATTCTTTGTTTTCAGCATTCAAAATTGTTTAAAAGTTTGAGAGGAAGAAAAGAACATGTTTGATGTCTATAAGCAGAGGGCTTAAATGGGCACAGGATGCTGGGAACTGCGGAACACAAAGCACCCCAAACCTGACCCTCGCAAGCACTCGCCAGGAAGCAGAGTGATCTTGTAGAGTGGTGTGGGTTAGCCAGCACGGAGACCCAGGCTGCCTGTGCAGGAGTCAAGGTAACTCTGGTAACCGGGTTTGGATGAGAAGGCAAGGGTCACAGGGCTCGGAGAATCCAGCGAGTATTTTCTATTTCAGTGTGGACAAAGACAGGCAGCAGGAAGAGAGCCAAACTCTGAAATGGCATGTAGAGGCCAAGATTTTCTTGTAAGTACTGGCTGAAGTGGCTTGCCTAAGCCTTTTAATTAGGGGATTTAATCCCTCAGCAGGTGAAAAGGACCGAGGGCTTTTTCCATGGAGTGCTTTGCCAAATTCTAAGGTTAAGCACAGTCCAGAGGCCATTAGCCTTCTGCCAACATATGAAGGAATTGAAATTAATGTGAGGGAATTAAAACCAAGGTTAGATTAAGTTAAGAAATAATTAAAAACAGTTTAAGGGAATCAGGAAGTTATGTGACGTGTACCTAAGCAGCTCTTTTTCATTCAGTCTTATTTCAAATAATATATAGATTTTTATTACTGTTAATATGCACATGTGGAGTGGTTCATGTTATTTTAGTAAGATTATAATGTTATGGAAAGAAGCGTACTGGAAACAGAGCTTGGTGCTTAGCACTGGGAAGTTATCTACCCTGATGTGAAGAACCCCTGACCTAGGGTCCCCTAAGAGACACCATCACCACCTGGTGGCCCTTGATAATGTTGCAAGTCCACAGGCTCAGAGGAAGCCTTGAACTTCTGGGGAGCACTTCTTGCAAATACAAATTCTTGCAATGAAAATGATTGTCACAGTTGCAATATTATCAAAGATCTAATATTTACTGAGCGTTTACTTTACAACAGCAATTACTGCAGGGGCTCTGTGTATCTCATCCTCCCAGCAGCCCTGTTCTGTATATAACGTCATAATCACCGTTTTGCAGATGAAGAAACTGAGGCATAGCAAGATTAAGTAATTTGCCCAAGGTCAGAGAGCTAGGCCTGCTGGCCCTGCAGGTTGAAATCAGATTTGTCTGACCCTAGGGAATATGTTCTTTCCAATACCTACTGTCTGAATTTTGCATAACAAAGGATAGTGAGATGCTTTATGATTTTTTAGGGAGTGATCTAGCATTTAGACCCACAGTTAATGTGTTCATTTGGAGAGCATTTAAAAATGAGTATTTTAACATTCCAGATCAAGATACTGTTGACCTTCCGTTTTGGAAAACTGGACAAGATCTTTTGCCAAGGTGATCTGTGTACTCAAAGAAATAAGAGCAAGTTAAGTCTATTAGAATATCAAAGTCTACAAATTAAGATTTATTTACCAAGTATTTACTGAGAGACTGTTTTATTCTAGGCATGGTGATATACAAATGAATTGGATAGGATTCCTGCCTGCAAAGAACTTACAAAGCTAGATATAGACATGTAATATCACACTTTTATACCTCTATTTCAGCACAAAACTCTAAATAATCTCTTAGAAACAAAGGAAAATGTTAAATGATTAAAAATCAATACCAAGCCAGCCCTGATGGCCTAGTGGTTAAATTCAGCACACTCCACTTTGGTGGCCTGGGTTCGGTTCCCAGTCTTGGAACCACACCACCCGTCCATCAGTTGCCATGTTGTGGCGGTGGCTCACATAGAAGAACTAGAAGGACTTACAACTAAGATATACAACTATGCACTGGGGCTTTGGGGAGAAAAAAAAAAAAAGGAAGATTGGCAACAGATGTTACCTCAGGGCAACTCTTTCCCAGTGGGGGGGGCGGCGGGAGGGGGGAGCGATACAACTCTTACTTGACCTTCCTCTTACCTTAGAGACCCCTCATCCCCAATTTTTCTTCCTTTTGTTCATCATTCAGGTTCTGATTTTAGCTCTTTTCTCTTTCTACCCATTCTTCCCTGATGACCCTACTTATTCCCATTGCTTCAACCACCATCCACTTTAATAGTTCTCAAATCAATATCCTGACTTTCCTCCCAAGTTCCACATGCTACATTTCCAATGGCCTATTATATTTCTTACTCAGCATGCTCATAATTCTCCTATTCTCATTTCAGTTAAAATTACTATTATTCCCCCAGTTCCTAAGCCAGAAATCTGGGCATCATTTTAGATTTCTCTTGCTCTTTTACTTTCACATTCAACTGGTCACCAGGTGTAGAAAGGACACTTGTTAAACATCTCTTAAGTCTCTCCCTTTTCAAAATCCCCACTGTTTAGTCTGAGCACATGTCATCTTTTACCTGCAATACTGCACCAGCACTCCTGACTCCAATGTCACCCCCTCCAATTCAGCCTTTTCACCTCTACCAGAGGACCTTTCTAAAATGCAAATTTGATGCCGTTATGCCCAGTTGGAAATCCTTTAATTGGCTCACCCTACAGCATTAGGTGTGGTTAAGACCAAGAACTTGGGAGCCAGAGTGCCTCGGTGGGAACTCCAGCTCCATCCTTGACGGCTTTACACTTACACAAGGGCTAGTTAGTTACTTAATCTCCATGTCAGTTTCCTTGTTGTAAAATGGGGGGTGATGGTAGCATTTATTGCATAAGATTTTTGCAAGGATTAGATGAGTTAATATTCACGATGCACTTAAAACAGCTCCTGATTGGTACATAGCAATCTCTAAGGAAGTGTTTTTTAACTAAATAAGGTTCAAACAAATTGCTATTATATATAAGATCTGTAGTGACTTCTCTGATCTGTGTTCACTTTTCCAGTTGCATTAATTCTCTCTGTGCACATATATTCTAGCCATATTGAACTAGAAACTCAGTGCTTTCATACATCTCTAGACCTCTACACATTCTGTATCTTCTGCATAAGATTCCTTTCACCACAGTCTCTTGAAGACTCCTACATATGCTATAAAGTTCATCTGGGGGTCACCTCCATCATGAAGACTGGAAAGTAGTTAGCTTCTTCTCTGTGCTCCCATAGCAGTGTGTACGTCGATTATAGCACTTGCCATATTGCTATGACTAGTAGTTTACAAGTATGTCTAACCTGCTGGAGTGTCAGGCCTCCAAGTACAGGGACTGACTTTGTTCTAAACCCTTTTTTGTATTTCCAGTACCTATCCAAGTATCGGGCCCAGGTATGTGCTGTATACATGTTTGTTACTGTTACTTTCTTTTGTTATAATGTTACAGTCGGAAGGGATTTAAAATACCTAGCCCAACTTCCTTATATTGAATACGTAGAAACTGAGGACAGGGAGACAAAGATTTGCCTAAGGTCTTCTTGGGAAAGAGTCATAAAGGTGGGACTAGAACCTAGTTTCCTTTCTTCTCTATCAATGCTTTCTTCTCTACATTATACCGTGGAACTCCTGTTCCTCCACTGTCTACAGGTCTGCAAAGAGTTGTGAACCAAATGACCTATATATAGCTAACCTGCGTTTTCTAGCTGAATACATGCGCAAGAATGTCAAATTCTGAGAAGAGACCACACTCCATCTGGTGGCAATTTACCTAAACTGCAAGTACCTCTTCCCTTGGTATTGGTGACCATTCTCCGTTTCTCTGTTTTTATTGGTTCCTCTTTCTTGATTTCTTTTGTGGGTTTCTCTTCTTTTGCCTGTTCAGTAAATATCAGGGTTTCTTTGGGTTCTTGACCCTCTTATTCTACATGCTTTTTTTGGTGGTCGGGGGTGGGGGTGGATTTATCTACTCTTGAGCTTCGAATACTATCTGCATGCTGATGACCCTCAAGGCTTCATCTCCAATGAGAGTCTCTCTCCTGAGCCCCAGCCAGGGCCACCATATACATTTGGACAGTTTGGGCACTGCCCTTCCATGGGAGGTCATTCTTATTGTAGTCCACGTGATTGGAACCCCTGATGTTGGGTAGTACATGAGCAGTATGCAGTAGCCTTTCTTTAGGAATCTCAAATGTAATACGACCCAAACTGAGCTCATTATTCCTCTCCAAAAACTATTTTCCTGGATTCTCACATCAAGGGGTGATACATCTTTCATTCCTTTGTAGTTGTTGGCTCCTCTCTTTCTGACCACCACCTCATTTGCTCAGTTACCAAGTCCTGTGGATCCTACTACTTAACATTCGCTCCTCTCCACCTCAGGTTTCTTACCTCAGCTCAGGCCTTCAGTATCGCTGACCTGCATTACTGCTGCAGCCTTCTAACTGGCCTCCCTGACTCCAGCTTCGCCCAACTTTAACCTAATCTCCACACTGTTACCAGAATGGACTTTCTAGAATATGTATTTGATCACATCATTTTTCTGTTGAAAACCCCACAATTACTTCCCATTGCCTCAGGGTTAAGTTTAAATTCCTTAAAGAGGCTTACAAAGCCCTCCAAGACCTGGGCCTTGATTTCCCTCCCAGTTCCCTTCTCCTTTTGCTCCCCGGTTCACTCTCTGTTTTGGAAGTAGTTCTCCAAGAGAAACATGATCACTTTCAACCTTATAGCCTTGCTCACCACTCTTCTCAGTATATTCTCCTTCTTCCTTTTTGCCTGGCTAACCCTGACTGGTCTTTTGGGGCTCAGCTGAGCCATCACCTCCTTTGGGAAGCTGTCCTTGACCTCTCAAAGCTGGGTTACAAGTTTGTCTGTGCTTCTACAGGATATTTCTGTCACTTCTATAAAGGCTTTATCTTAGTGTATTGTAGTTTAGCCGCTCATTTTCTCATGTTTCACATTAGATTTATATTCTTTAAGGCCCGGGACTACTTCTTGTTCACAGCTGTATTCATAGCGCCATCCAGGCACACAGTAGGCGGTCAGTAAATTTCTTTAGAGTAAACAAATGAATGACAAGAAGAAAAGAAAACCTCATGAGTAGTTCCTTTGTGATTCCAAATTCAAGTGATGGCAAATACCAGCAGTTTTATCAGAAGGCACAAAATAAGCAGGCTGGGATCTTCCAGGGAAGTGGCAGGATTCTATGCAGGGTGGACTAGCCTGCACCATGGCTACTGGGCTAGAAAATGTAGGTTGACTTTAAGGATGAAGAAGTCCTCTACACTGAAACATCTTTTTCCACATGCACACCTGAAATTCTTATGTAGAAAATTCAATCTTTTAGCTTAAAGATTAACTTTCAGTTCAACTGAAAAAGCTCCTGCCCCCATGCCCATGCCCGTAGGCCTATGACCTTGAAAACAGTTACAGTCTAATGTAAATTAGTCTCAAATATTCTTCTAAGAGGCAGCTATAACAGGGAGCAAGCATGAAGTTAGTGGGCATTTGACAGGGGAAAGAGGGATAATTTTAAAGTCAGAAGAAATGTTCAAAACTAAGAGGCTAATGTAATAGAGATAAAGTTTGAATATTTCATAATTTTGCCTAGATTGGCCTTTGTGCATACATTATTGAAAATCCATCAGCTCTAGTGAATGTTCTTGGCTCCCAGACAAATCAATTCTCCTGATCCCTAAAGAGAAACAAACAGAATGAGTTAGCAAGAGTGTTTAAGATGGTATGATTCTTAGTGTAGAAACAAGTAGGGAAATAGAGAATAAATTTAATCCTCTCAAAAATTGTCACTGTTAAGACGATGTATTAGAATGGCATGTTAAAAAGCAAATTTAAAATTCTATAATTAAAATTAATTTTAAAGATATTAGAAATGTAATGTAAATTAAAAGACCAAAGATTTTCTTCTTTGTCAAAAGCTAAATTCAGATTATCATTTTCAATAATTTCCATGGAAGTTACTTTTGAAGTCATGGCTTTTTAAAAACAATATTTAAGTCAGCTGTGTATATAAACAATGGCTATATTTCAGATATTGCAGCTTGATTGTTTCCATATTCCTAAAATAATTCTGAAAACTCAAGAAACCATTTTGTAACATTGGCAAAGCTATGCAAAGCTTTATGCTTTATATATAGTACTTTAGCCTACTCTAGACCCCATGAAAGATGGACTTGCTGAGGGTAAAATATTAATTTTTAATATCACCTTTCTATTAGTTCTAATCTAATGCACAGGAAGGCATAACTTACTTCTGTAACAATAAGAAAGAGAGAAATATGTGTTTGGATGGATGTCATCAGTAAAGGCCTTTGGCTAAATAAGGCACAATTGATTTGAAGGACATGCATCTGAATCGGCCTTTGAGTGGCCCAAGGATGGAGAGGAATGCATAACTGTCAAAGTTTGTTGTAGATGGTCTCTCTCCTCCTCTTCCTCTTCCCCTCCTCCCCCTCTGCCTCTCCCTCACCTTCTCTCTTTGAGGGAGATAAATGATAGATGAAAATACATGTGGTAATTGGAGAGGAATGAAGTTACACTACATGTTAGAAGAAATATAGGTGGAGGTACTGTTAACTAAATTAATTAAATGCACTAAAGATGCCAAAGCAAAGCATGATCAGAGGGAAGGTGAAAGAAAAAGAAAACATTTGAGACAATGGAAGCAGAATGATCTTTCTTTCTACTTGCTGTGTGCTTAAAGAATTGTAAGATTTGGAGTTCAATAGAGGCAGAGTTTAGCACAATTTTGTTGGTCAACATTAAGTGATTTATGCAACAAAGGCAATAAAAAATGGCTGGAACATTAACCCACATCAAGCAGACAGATTTATGAAGTGGAACTTGCCATGTGGAAAGTTGGCTATTAAAAGCAGATGAAAATATGGACCAGTACATGCTCCATGAGATGTAGTTTTCTTAAAAACAACAACAATAGCAACAACATGAAACTAGAGCAGCTGAAGTGTCAAAGTCATACCAGCCCATCGTAGTATTTTAATTTTAATATTTCTTTTCAAAGTGAAATCAAAATGCTGTTGTGTCACTTAAAATAAATGTTTGACCATAAAACAATGTTTGGAAGTTGGTTATAAGCAGACGTCACTGGAGAGGAGAAAAAAGTACATCACAAACTGGAATCGTGTGGTATATCATTAACCAGAGGCATGTACACATGTATAAAAAAATACATTTTGAAAAGCATTAAATTTTGTAAAAAGCGTCAACTCCTCAGGTCTGGAGTTGAAGAATGAGTCACTTCTAAAAGCAAGAAAGTGCTTGTGACTTAGCATCTTAACTCTTAGAAAGGGACTTTACTCAAAATAGGCATGCAAATTTAGCAAAATTGGTACCTTCTCTTTAGAACAGTGAAGCTGCAGGATTCCTGAGAAAACTGGGCACAGCTGACGCTGGAGCTTTTAGTCAATGAGTGTTGTGAAAGGCAAGAATAAAATCATAGTGACCTTTCAAATTAAAATGATGTCAAAGACCATTAATAATCCAAATGTTGAGATGACTATTGTGTGTAGATGGAGCCTAGCCTGGTTCAAGATTGCTTACGTGTTTGGAGGAAGAACGTAAACCACCACCAGGTGATATGAAGCTCATCCACGCCCTGCCTTAACTCCCTGCCTGGCAGCTCCCTCCTGTCCCATCTCCCACATCTTTAAGACTGTGTGGAACACTCGCTAGTCTTGACCTTCCTTACAAGATTAGCCTCATAAAAGCAATGGCCTAGTTATAATCATGTCGTCACATCACTATTCTCCCAGGTACCCAGACTCCCATTTCTGAGTCTTCTTTGAGACCTTCTTCTATTTCATCTCTCACATCTTGTAAGTCGTTGTGCCTTCAGGTTCTTTTTGGAAATGTCTGAGCTTTGTTCTTTCTTTTCTAAGTCTAAAGCCACGCCAGTGTGAGACCTAATTATCTCCTGCCTGGATCTCTAAAATCACTTCCTGGAGGCACTCTGCCATGACAATAAGAGTATGCCCATAAATTTAAATTAAAGTGTTTTCATTACCCTTGGTGATAAGTCTGTGAATGCTAACATTAAATTACCTATAAAATTATTAGTTGGATTAAATTGATCAAAAGCATATAAATGTATTATAAAATTTGATAATTATTAAATATAAAATGTAAAATCTATTGAAAATACATCTGTTACTGAGATGGATGAAGCTGAATCTATAGATGAATATTATTTATCACTAGAATGTGACAGAGTTCAAGTTTCTCTCTCTCCCGTCCTCTCCCCTCTCCTCCCACCCTCTTCCTCTCTCTCCTCTCCCTGCCTTCCTTTTTTTCTTAATCTAGATGTAGGTACTGAGAAAACTTGATGACAAAAATTGGTGGGGATAGAAGGAGTTTTGACATAGGAATATCACTTAATTATGTAAAGTTCTTCCAAGTTGTATGTGAAAAGAATATAGTAATCTATAGTAAAAAATGTTTTTAATTATTTGGTAGCTTATAACTTCATAATGACCATTTAATTTTGCATAAGGCAAAAACTGGAAACCATCTGATTTGCAAACAGATTTGTTATCCAATCATTAAAATTGTTTAATTTCTCAATATCTGGAAGTGTATTGAAAAGACTCTAATATATCAGCTATTATTTCCATTAACCTTTAACTTAGAGGTCCCTTGTTTCTGGAACTAAAATTACATGAAACTGGGGTAAAAAATAACCCCATAAAATTAGACTTTCATACTTTAGGAATTTACCCATCATTTCTGAACACAGACCTATATTAATGCCAAATTTAAATTATCTAGGAAGTCATCAAAAATTCTTTAAAAGTTATGGTAGTTGAGAATTAATATATGTAAATGAATTTTAATTTTATTTCATGATGAAAAATGATTTTTTATAACTATGTATTTGACAGAATTAGAACAGATTTAAATCTGCAAATGAGGAGCCAATACTAATTAAATGAAACTGGTTTTCTAGAATTTAAAATATTACATCCTAGAATACACTTTAGAAACATTTTGTCTCACATCTGCATATAAGGAGATGGTCTGGCTTTAAGACTACAGGTTTATATTTTTGTGAAAATTGACATAAAAAACTGTTCAGCCTCTATTAATTGTAGGGCATATAAATGATGTATTAAATAAGATGCATCAAATTAAGAGATGAATTAAATATTATTGCTAAGTGCATGATTTATGGTAGAAATCTATAACATAATCTCTTTATTTTGATCTTTAGCCCCAAAGTACATGGTATAAATAAACATAGGCAAATGCAGACAAGTGGGAGGTTTTTGCCTAAGTTAAAAATGAACTTTGTGCCCAAGTATTTTCAGTATCTAATGTTTTGGCAAAGTTTAATGAAATGTTTCTTGTACCTGGGTGAATAATATAAGAAAATATAAGACATTAACTTACCTATTACCCATATATCCCTTTTACTTGAAGATATACTGTCATTTTATGGAAATAATCCTGGAAATTTTTGTCTCTTCTGGAATCATGCAAAATATGCAGCTGAGACACTCTGGCCTGGGTTCCCTTCAGCAGCAGAGCCTGAGTCAAGGGCTTGCATGCAGGTGGCTTATTTTGAGACATGATCGCAAGGAATACAAGTGGGAGATAGGAGGGGTTGAAAGAGGGAAGGAGGAAAAGCCAATCCAATGGTATGTTGTCGAGCTGGGTCACCGCTGTGGGCAACTGCAACTCAGTCCTGCTAAGGATGCTTTGAGGAGTCATGTGAAATATGCCTCAAAATTGTGCACCCAAGGGATGTATTAGAAGAGAGTTTGTCTTCTGGCTCTTGTTCTTATTGGTCAAGCATCACCTCATGGGATATTAACTATCTCCCTTCCAGGTTTGTGCATGTGTCAAAGGTGGGTGTCCCACATGGCAGCAGCAGAGAGGCCCTGGGATAGAAAGTGGGGATATGAGGTGCTGCTGAGGTTACACCAGTGTGTGCAGCTGCTTGGCTAGAGTGCGTGGGTGGGCCTAGAAGATGGGAGATGGGGCACAAGAAGTGTCTGGTTGACATCTTGGCACCAAATGCTGTTATTACTAAGAATGGTGAAAATACAGAGAGGCTGAATTTGCAGCAAACTGGTCTCCCAGCATACTTGTTATTTTGTTTTGTTTCACAAATACTTACTAATCTAAGAAACATAGGTAAGTCCTGGGAATCTTGCTATGTGTTGTCATCTAGGTGGAATAAGGTGACACTCTTTCAATTTTACCCACATTCTTTGCTTTGCTTTCCCACAACCTCCCTCAGAAGTGCTGCATCCTTTGACACTAATTAGGGGGCAGAAGAGGTGAGACTTACAAGAAAATTGTCTTCACTTCTGCCTCCCCATTCTACCATATAATGAATGTGATGGTCAAAGGAAGCCTTGCCTACACCAGTGTTTGGAATTTTCCTGTTCTTTGGCCTCCTGGAAGTTTTTACACCATAGTTCAGTTCACAGGGGATGAGAGTTTGTTCCTGAAGTGGGAACCTACAGTGCAGGGTCACTGTGAAAGGCGAGGCCGGGAAGGGAGAACCAGAATAACCTTCCCCAGGTTCTCAGGCAGGTCAGCTTTAGGAAAAAACACAGATGGAAGTTGAGGAAATGGAAGTGGATTTCCTTACAACTATCCCTGTCTGTGTACATCTCAGTGAGTCTGTCTTTTCCAAGGATTCTCTCACTTCATTTTGCTATCTGAGAAATGTGACATTATTGCCTGCCTTGCTGTTGCTTCCTGCAACCTGGATAAAACCCCATGGCCAGTCCCTAGAGGGGTTTAGTCCATTGCCAGCAGTGAGCTCTTATGGGGAGCTGGGCTGGGGAGAAGATTTCTGAAGTGAAGAGGTTATTTTCTTCACAAATCTTAGTGTTCTGGAATCGGTGAGTGAATAAAAGCAGATAGCCCTCTCTTCATGCTCAACAGTATGGCATTTGAATGCTTGTTCAGATTCTTTCTTGGAACTTGCTTCTCAAACAATCACAGGAGGTTATTCACCAAAGTCAATGAAACTGAAATGTTCTTTGTCAGCAGGAGAATGTGACTAGATGTATTCTCATTATATCCATTGGAAGCGTTTCTCCTGATCCTCAAAATATATTATTACATTTCAGATGACATTAAGAGATGAGTCTTTAGTCACAGAATTCTAGTCGGAGGGAAAAAAAGTAGTTTTGGTTATTTTCTTTATTATTGTTGTTAAAATGTGAATCATGCCCTTCAGTTGATGAATTCTCATTGAAGCTTCAATGGAAGGGGAAGATGAAATAACATAAATGATAGCTATAATTAATTTTATACTAAGCTTCCTTGATGAAATTAATATTGTCAGATAGAAATGTAATTTAAGCAAAATATGCTTATATGCTCATATAAGCTGAGTTACACATTTGGACTTTAAGAAAAAAATCACTCTTGCATTTCACAGAACCGCTTACAAAATGATTTAGCTTAATTGTTTGTACAGCTTTCTAGACATTATAGCTCTTTAAAGGAAATAAGGGCGTGTGAGATGAAGGGGCAAAAGACAAAGGGTCATTTTAAATATGCTTCTATTACTTTGAAAAAACTCATAATAATGCAGGATACTTCTAATTCCCAAAGAAACTAGCTTTTAACATATATATTAATATACTCTGACGGTAGTTTTGCATTCATAAAAAAGGAAAAATTCTGGCAATTTGAAACAATTTAAAGTGAATTTCAGTTTATTTCTAAACTGAAATAAATTATATTGATTTCTTAAGTAAACTTCAAAACATATTGACCTAAAAGGTCAGCAAATGTTAGTGAAAAATATACAGGTCAATATCCATTGCATGCCTGAATTCTTTGTCTTTATATGACATTTCAAGCAATTTTCATAACTGTCCAGGAAAAAGTAAAAAATAAGAAACACCAAGGCTGCTCACCGATTTCAGATAAAATCGCCCATGTTCTCAAAAAAAAAAAAAAAATACCCATAAGCATCACGAACTGACATTGATTACTATTCTGAAAAAATAGCATCTGCAACTTGTTTCTTAATAGGAAAACAAACATTATGTAACATATGATGAAAATTGGAAATGTCAATCGTTAATATTTCTCCCCTAAAGAGTCTATTCCCGGCAGACAGTCAATACAATACTTATTAAATTAGCTAATTACAAGAGTTAAGGACTCATACAGGGGAATACAGAAACTCCAGTTGATGCGCCAGAAGAGAGGGTGGTTTACTGGTAAAGTCAGCATTCTTCTCTAGGCTTACATATGGGAATACACGATCATGATCTATTTTTCTTCCCCCTGAATAAACTGAATCTATACAGCTGTGTTAAAGATATGGTATATTTATGAGAATGTAAAGACCTCATAGGTGAGGTTGCCCTAGTCTTGGTGATTATGTGTATGGGCTGTAGGTCTTTCTCCTGACCACTACAATGTACATCCCAAACATAGCATAGTGTAGATGTGTCAAGCAACGCTTGGTCCTATCCTCCTCCTATGGCCATATAGGTTAGCTGTAAAATCTCAGGCATCAAGAGTAAGTAGAAGGAAGGAAAGAAACTAGCGTTTATTTAGGGTTTACCCCCATGGCAAGCACTGTGTAGCTACTTTCCATGTGGGGCCTCATATTATTCTTTCAACCATCCTGAGAAGTGGGTATTATTTCTATTATACACATGAGGAAAATAAAGCTTAGACAGATTAGACAATTAAAACAGGTGGAATTAAGATTTTTAACCCAGGTTTTGTTATCTCAGTAATTATTTCTTGTATCTGTGATTATAATGATTTCATCTTCTTTTTTGTTACTGATCTTTGTCTTCTAGTCTTGCTGGATCTCTAACACCTCTAATTCATGATTTCCCAAGCCACATACATGATTTTCCTTTTCATATCTGCTCCTCTCCCGAATGCAGCCTTCCAAGATAGGAATCTTAACTACACCACTCCCCCTCATCCTTCTTGTCCTTTTTATGTAAATACTCTAGAAGTCTATCAGTCTCTTGCTAAATACATCTTGAATCCAGTCCCTTTGCATCTTGGATGAAGCATCTAGGTGACAGGTTACTGTAATCTTTTCAACAAAGTAGTTTAAGTCATTCTAGGTTGACATCTGCCTCTTCAACTCAATGAGCTCTGATGTAGCTAGCTAGAGGCCCTTGTTACCCGGTAGGGACATCTTTGTTGCCAAGCCTCTAGGTAGCACCCCAAGTCTTGAGGCATTTAGCAAAAGATAACTCAGCTTTATTACAGATACTATTTGGGTGACCCAAGGCAAGTATTCACTTCCTAAAGCATTGCTTCTCAACATGGAATTTGCCTGAAACACATGTCTGAGAATCTCCTTCTGTGCAGATTCCTAGGCTGCTGCACCAATCTCACTATTCTTACTAGTAAGTGCGAGAAGTAGAAACCTCTCTAGGTAATTTAAATATGAAGAAATTTGACGTTGGAATTTAAGTGCTTACAAAATTATTAAAAGGGGTATAGGAATAGGCTATAGGCTTGGGACCCCAGAATGACATAGAACTGACCCACTAGGGGAGCTACTGCCTTTGAGGCTGCCACAGGAGGTATGAGTTCAACAACTCATCCCTATAGGTGTGACCCAAGTTCAAGAAGTTACTGCTGCTACCATGGTCACTGCTGTAATGGCCTCTTAATACCCAGGAAGCTGGAAAGTAGTCACCTGTCGCTGCAAGCCATGGATCAGAAAGCCAGAATCAAGGATCCACTACTGCACCAGCTGCCACCACAACTGTATGTCAACGCCAGGAAGCTGGGATGTTTCTCCAGAAAAACTTTTTCTACAACCTTGCTTGCCAAAAGCAACAGCCAAGATGGGCAGGAAAGTTGCCTCTGCTTCACTTGCCCTCCCAAATCTTGTGTAAGTCCTTCTAACAGGCCAAGCTTCATTCACATCCAGAAACCTAGTGGTTTTTAGCTCTCCGACCTCTCCAACTAGAAGGAGGCTGGGATGGCAGTGGAGAAGGACAATCTACATTATCCTCCACACTGTGGTTGCCAGTTTCAGAGGTATCTTTATACAGTTTTCCCTACATTATATGTGTAGAATATAATTTGTATATGTTTAAACATATTGTATTGTGGCTTGTCTTTTTTATTTTTCTTCAAAATATGTCTTAGAGATCTTTCTTCATCAGTACATGTGGATATAACCCATTATTTTTTTTATATAGTGCCTGGCATGCGCATATAGCTTATTGCTACTTTTTGGTGTAACTAAAACCTGTGTAGTAACATACTTGGTTCTACATCTTAGTGCACATGTGTGAATGATTTTATAGCATAGAGATTCCTAGAATTCAAAAGCTATCCATATTTAAAATTTTGTTTGCTGTTGTCAGATTGCAAGAGCAAAAATATTGTATCTTCCTATGAGTAGTGTAGGAGGTTCTTGCTTTGATCAGACCCTTGCCAATACTGGATATTTATTTTTTGCCACTCTAAAGAGTGAAAAATAATATTTCCTTGTTTAATTTACATTTTTGGATTATGAGTGAGTTTGTCTCTTTTTGTGTTTGTTGGATATTTGTAGTTCTATGAATTGCCTGTTCATATGCTTTACCCGTTTAAAAAATCGAGTTGTCATTTTTCTATTCATTTAAGGAAACTTTTCATATTGTAAATGATATTTCTTTGTCTATTATTGGTTTCAGATTTTTCTCATAATTTGTCACTTATCTTGTAACTTTGTTTTATGGTCTCATTTTTTATTTTGTACAGAAAGCTTATTTTTTATATCATTTAATCTGTCCATCTTTTTCTTTATGGTTTCTGTATTTTGAGTTGTATTAGGAAGGCCTTGCATATCCCAAGATTATGAAAATATCCTCCTCTACTTCCTTTTGTATGTTGCAATAAGCCTGTCAAACTCAAAGTTCAGGGCACAGTCCTCCACAAGACTGCCCTCACTTTAGGTGCTAGCTGCAAGTTTGGGGGTCACCAGGGCCACCCTCGCTTCTGACCAACTGGCTACAAATTCAGGGGTTCCCATGACCACACTCAGGTTTGATAATTCACTAGAAAGACTCACACAACTCACTGAAAGTGTGATACTTATGATTATAGTTTTATTATAGCAAAAAGATACAAATCAGAACCAAAAAACACGAGACACATAGGTGGAGTCTGGAAGAGGTCCAAATGCAAAGCTTCCAGTCATCTTCTATTCGTGGAGTCTTGAATGGTGTTACCTCCTTTTAGATATGATATGTGACATATCAGAGTATCGCCAACCAGGAAAATTCACCCACGCTTCTATATGCAAAGTTTTGTTGGGGTCTCACTATGTAGGCGTGATTGATTGAATCATTGGCCATGTGGTTGAACTCAATTTCTAACCCTTTCTGCTTTAGGGAGATCAGGCCAATATCGTGTGCTCACAGCCCCATCCATTTAATTACATGGTTGGTCGTGCTGGTGTGGCCAGTCCCCATCTTGAGTTATCTCCTTTGCATAAACTACCCACCATGCATCACCTTGTTAGTGGTGTGAGCGGCCCACTGTGAATAACAGGATACTACAATCACTGGGTTTGGAGGTTACCTCCATTCTCTCCAAAAGCTGGGACAAAGACCAGACCTCATTTTGAGTAAAGTTTATTCTTTACTACATAGATGTTTTATGATTTAAACAATTTTTAGATTTTTAACTTCTTGGAATGATATTTTTATGGCTGGTGTGACATTCAACTTTTCCAAATGAGTAGCTAGTTGTCTCAACACCACTTGAGTAGTATATTCTTACCCATTATTTTGAAATGCCTTCTTTATCATATACTAAATATTCATATATATAGCCCTGTTTCTGGATCTCTATTCTGGTTCATTTATCTTTTTTCTATACCTGCCCCCAAATCACACTGTTCAAACTACTATAACTTTATAGTATTTTTTTAATAGTAAGCTTTGATAACTAGGAGGTCAAATTTGACTTAATTGTCCTTTTTCCAAAATATCTTGGCTCTTCTTGTACATTTTCCTTTACAGATAAACTTTATAATTTTGTCAGATACCACAAATAAATCTCAAAGGAATTTTGTTTGGGATTATATTGACTTTATGAATTGCTTTAAGGAAGTTGGTATCAGTAGAATATGGAAATTTTTCACTCAGGATGATGGCACACTACTCTATTTACTCAGTTCCTTTTTAAAATGTCCAGTAAAGTATTATTTCCCGTCTATATTTCTTGAATGCTTTTAAAGATAATTTCTAGGTATGTTGCTTCTTGGTATGCAGTTGTGACTGGATTTTTTTTTTTCTGTTCCTGTTTCTGATTATTGCCTTCATGTAGGAAAGCTATGGATTTATGTCTTAAATCTAGTGCATTATTGAATTACATTTATTAGTTTTAATAGTTGTTCAGTTAATTATTTTAGATATTTTTAGATAGATAATTATATCATCTTCATAATAACACTATTGTCTTCTTGTGAATAAATATTGGAATATGAGGGTGCAGCAAATAATGTAGAATAGAAGTATTGTTAGCAGGCATCATTGTTCATCTCATAATTTTAATGTGAATGCTTCTAATATTTCATTGTTAAGTGAGACATTTGTGATATATTTCTGTAGTATACTCTGTCAATTTTAGTATGTTACTTCTATTTCTAGCATACTGTAAGTTTTAATCAGGAATGAGTGTTTAATTTACAAAGTGCTTTTGGAATTTAGCAAGATCATTTTTTTATTTCATTTGTAATACATTATTGTAGTGAATTGCCTGAATACATTTCCTCATATGAAATCATTTTTCAATTCCTTAGTTAAACATAGTTGAATCATGTATAGTACTCTTTTAATACACTGTGGAACTTAATTTGTTAAAGTTGTATTTAGGTATCTATGCACCCAACACAGGAGCACCAAAGTACATAAAACAACTGCTAAAAAACCTTAAAGGAGATATTAACAATAACACAATAATAGTAGGGGATCTTAATACCCCCCTTACATCAATAGATAGATCATCCAGACAAAAAGTCAATAAGGAAATAATGGACTTAAATGAGAAACTAGATGCAATGGACTTAATAGATATATACAGAGCACTTCACCCAAAAAAAGCAGAGTACACATTCTTCTCAAGTGCACATGGAACATTCTCAAGGATAGACCATATATTAGGAAACAAGGCAAACCTCTATAAATTTAAGAAGATTGAAATCATTACAAGCATCTTTTCTGATCATAATGCTGTGAAACTAGAAATCAACTGCAAGGAAAAAACTAGGAAAGGGACAAAGATGTGGAGACTAAACAACATGCTACTGAACAACCAATGGGTCATTGATGAAATTAAAGGAGAAATCAAAAGCTATCTGGAGACAAATGAAAAGGAAAATACACCATACCAACTCATACGGGATGCAGCAAAGGCAGTCCTGAGAGGGAAATTCATAGCAATACAAGCTCACCTTAACAAACAAGAAAAATCCCAAGTAAATAACCTTAAATTGCACCTAACAGAGTTGGAAAAAGAAGAACAGACAAAGCCCCAAATCAGCAGAAGGAGGGAAATAATAAAAATCAGAGCAGAAATAAATGAAATTGAAACCAAAAAAACGGTAGAAAGGATCAATGAAACAAAGAGCTGGTTCTTTGAGAAGATAAATAAAATTGACAAACCCTTAGCCAGACTCACTAAGAAAAAAAGGGAGAAGACTCAAATAAATAAAATTAGAAATGAAAGAGGAGAAATTACAACAGACACCACAGAAATACAAGGGATTATTAGGGAATACTATGAAAAACTTTACGCCAACAAATTGGACAACCTAGAGGAAATGGACAAATTCTTGGAAGCGTACAACCTCCCAAAACTGAATCAAGAAGAAATAGAGAATCTGAACGACCAATCACAAGTAAAGAGATTGAAACAGTAATCAAAAACCTCCCAAAAAATAAAAGCCCAGGACCAGATGGCTTCCCTGGAGAATTTTATCAAACGTTCAAAGAAGATTTAGCACCTATCCTTCTCAAACTATTCCAAAAAATAGAGGAAGATGGAATACTTCCCAACACATTCTATGAGGCCGACATCATGCTGATACCAAAGCCAGACAAGGACAATACAAAGAAGGAAAACTACAGGCCAATATCACTGATGAACATAGACGCAAAAATCCTCAACAAAATATTGGCAAACCAAATACAGCAATACATCAAAAAGATCATACACCACCATCAAGTGGGATTTATACCAGGGACACAGGGATGGTTCAACATCTGCAAATCAATCAACGTGATACACCACATTAACAAAATGAAGAATAAAAACCACATGATCATCTCAATCGATGCAGAGAAGGCATTCGACAAGATCCAGCATCCATTTATGATAAAAACTCTCAACAAAATGGGTATAGAAGGAAAGTACCTCAACATAATAAGGGCCATATATGACAAACCTACCGCAAACATCCTACTCAACGGGGAAAAACTGAAAGCCATTCCTTTGAGGACAGGAACAAGACAAGGGTGCCCACTCTCACTGCTCTTATTCAACATAGTACTGGAAGTGCTGGCCAGAGCAATTAGGCAAGAAAAAGGAATAAAAGGACTCCAAATAGGCAATGAAGAAGTGAAACTCTCACTATTTACAGACGACATGATCCTATACATAGAAAACCCAAAGAATTCCATCGGAAAACTACTAGAAACAATCAACAACTACAGTAAAGTGTCAGGGTATAAAATCAACCTACAAAAATCAATTGCATTTCTATACACTAACGATGAAAAAACAGAAAGAGAACTCAAAAAGACAATCCCATTTACAATTGCAACAAAGAGAATAAAATATCTGGGAATAAATTTAACCAAGGAGGTCAAAGACCTATACAATGAAAACTATAAGACACTATTGAAAGAAATCGAGGAGGACATAAAGAAATGGAAAAATATTCCAGGCACATGGATTGGAAGAATAAATATAGTTAAAATGTCCATTCTAACTAAAGCAATCTACAGATTCAATGTAATCCCAATCAGAATCCCAATGTCATTCTTCACGGTAATAGAACAAAAACTACTGAAATTTGTATGGGGCAACAAAAGAGCCCGAATAGCTAAAGCAATTCTGAAAAAAAAGAACAAAGCTGGAGGCATCACAATCCCTGATTTCAAAATATACTATAAAGCTACAGTAATCAAAACAGCATGGTACTGGTACAAGAATAGACACACAGATCAATGGAACAGAATTGAAAGCGCAGAAATAAAACCACACACCTATGGACAGCTAATCTTCGACAAAGGAGCAAAGAACATACAATGGAGAGAGGGAAGTCTCTTCAATAAATGGTGCTGGGAAAATTGGACAGCCATGTGCAAAAGAATGAAAGTAGACCATCTCCTATCGCCATATACAAAAATCAATTCAAAATGGATCAAAGACCTGAAAGTGAGACCTGAAACTATAAAATTCCTGGAAGAAAATATAGGCAGTACACTAATTGCGATTGGACATAAAGGGATCCTTTCAGATTCCATGTCTACCCAGACAAGGGAAACAAAAGAAAAACTAAACAAGTGGGACCTCATCAGACTAAAGAGCTTCTACAAGGCAAAGGAAACCAGGATCAAAATGAATAAACAACCCACCAGCTGGGAGAAAATATTTGCAAATCGTTTGTCTGACAAGGGATTAATCTCAGTAATATACAAAGATCTCATACAGCTGAGCAACAAAAAAACAAACAACCCGATCAAAAAATGGGCAGAGGGTATGAACAGACATTTTTCCAAGGAAGAGATACAGATGGCCAATAGACACATGAAAAGATGTTCAACATCACTCATCATCAGGGAAATGCAAATCAAAACGACACTGAGATATCACCTTACACCGGTTAGAATGGCTATAATCACAAAGACAAATAACAACAAATGCTGGAGAGGTTGTGGAGAAACGGGGACCCTCATTCACTGCTGGTGGGAATGCAAACTGGTGCAGCCTCTATGGAAAACAGTATGGAGAGTCCTCAAAAAATTAAAAATAGAAATACCGTATGATCCAGCAATCCCACTCTTGGGCATCTACCCAATGGACGTGAAATCAACCATCACAAGAGGCTTATGCACCCCTATGTTCATTGCAGCATTATTCACTATAGCCAAGAAGTGGAAGCAACCCAAGTGTCCCTCAATTGATGATTGGTATATACATATATGTGTGGTATATACATACAATGGAATACCACTCAGCCATAAGAAAAGACACAATTGTCCCATTTGCAACAACATGGAAGGACCTAGAGGGTATTATGTTAAGTGAAATAAGCCAGAGAGAGAAGGACAGACACTGCATGAACTCACTCATATATGGAATATAAGTGAACACACAGACAGAGAGAACTGATTGGTGGTTACCAAGGGGAAGGGGGGTGGGGGGGCACAAGGGGTGAAGGGTTACATCCACAAGGTGATGGATAAACAAAAATGTACAACTAAAACCCCACAGTGTTATAAACTAAGACATCAATAAAAATATAGAAAAAAAAAGTTGTATTTAGGATTTTCATAAGTTGTTTTGATCAATGGAATTTTTTTGTATTCTCTTCACCTGGAATTGGCATTAGAATTATGCTGTCCTCAAGGAGTGAGGTTGAAAAACTTCCCATAGTTTTCTATGCTTTGAACAATTTAACTAATGTGGGGATTATGGTTTTTTTTTTTTTTTTAAGTTGGTATAAATTAGCTGTAAAGCCAGACAAGACCTATGCATTTGCAGGAATAGAAATTTGACCAACTTTTACATTTCTTCTCTGATTGTTGAACTATTGAGCTTTATGGTTCTTTGCGAGTTGTTAATAGTTTGTATTTTCTTTAAAAATGGTGTCTTCTATGTAAATTTTCAAAATTTTTTTGTATATAGCTATGTATTTCCCTTTGTTATTTCAAATGTTTCTCTATATCTATACCTATTTATCCTTTCTCCTTCTTATTGCTTTTTCTAATTTGTATTTTCTTTTTCTTTTCCTTAATAATGTGAATATATTTGTAAAAGGCATATATAACTGATCTTTTCAAAGAACCAGCTTTTGTTTTTTATAAAAGTTTACTTTAAAAAATATTCTATGGGGCCGGCCCAGTGGCGCAGCGGTTTAGTCCGCGCTTGGCAGCCCGGGGTTCGCTCGTTCGGATCCCGGGCGCCCGCCGATGCACTGCCTGTCAGCCATGCCGTGGCAGCGTCCCCTATAAAGTGGAGGGAGATGGGCACGGATGTTAGCCCAGGGCCAGTCTCCCTCAGCAAAAAGAGGAGGATTAGCAACGGATGTTAGCTCAGGGCTGGTCTTCCTCACCAGAAAAAAAAAAAAAATTCTATATCATTAATTTATTTTTTTACTATTAATTTCCTCATTTGACTGTTTTTAGGGTTATTTTGTGATTCTCTTTCTAACTTCTTAGACTGAATAATTTTTTTATTTTCAACTTCTTTTATTTTGTAAGAAATTTATTTAAATCTATACATTTTTCTCCTTGTCCACATCCTACATGTTTGCATTTGTAGTGCTTTTATTTTGTTAATTTCCAAACAAATTGCAGTGTGGTATTGATTTCCTCTTTTTTTTAAATTTTATTTTTTATTGCAGTAACAATGGTTTATAACATTGTATAAATTTCAAGTGTACATCATTATACTTCTATTTCTGCATAGATTACATCATGTTCACCACCCAAATACTAATTACAATCCATCACCATACACATGTGTCTAATCATCCCTTTCGCTCTCCTCCCTCCCCCCTTCCTCTCTGGTAACCACCAATCCAATCTCTATGTGTTTGTTGTTATTTTTATCTTCTACTTATGAGTGACATCATACAGTTTTGACCTCCCTCTGACTTATTTCGCTTAGCATAATACCCTCAATGTCCATCCATGTTGTCACAAATGGCTGGATTTCATCGTTTCTTATGGCTGAGTAGTATTCCATTGTGTATATATGCTACATCTTTATCCATTCATCCCTTGATGGGCACTTAGGTTGCTTCCAAGTCTTGGCCATTGTGAACAATGCTGCAATGAACACACGGGTGTATGTATCTTTATGTATTGGTGTTTTCATGTTCTTTGGAGAAATAACCAGCAGTGGAATAGCTAGAACGTGTGGTAGTTCTATTCTTAAATTTCTGAGAAATCTCCATGCTGTTTTCCATAGTGACTGCACCAGCCTGCACTCCCACCAGCAGTGTATGAGAGTTCCCTTCTCACCACACCCTCTCCAACACTTGTTGTTTCCTGTCTTGTTAATTATAGCCATTCTGACAGGCGTGAGATGATATCTCATTGTAGTTTTGATTTGCATTTCCCTGATAGCTAATGATGTTGAGCATCTTTTCATGTGCCTATTGGCCATCTGTATATCTTCTTTGGAGAAATGTCTGTTCAGTTCTTTTGCCTATTTTTTAATTGGGTTGTTAGCTTTTTTGTTGTTGAGATGTATGAGTTCTTTATATATTTTGGAGATTAACCCCTTATTAGATATATGGTTTGCAAATATCTTCTCCCAATTGTTAGGTTGTCTTTTCATTTTGTTGATGGTTTCCTTTGCTGTGCAGAAGCTTTTTAGTTTGATGTAGTCCCATTTGTTTATTTTTTCTATTGTTCCCCTTGCCTGGTCAGACACGGTACTTAAAAATATTTTGCCAAGACCAATGTCAAAGAGTGTCCTCCCTATGTTTTTTTCTAGAAGTTTCATGTCTTACACTCAAGCCTTTAATCCATTTTGAGTTAATTTTTGTGTATGGTGTAAGATAATGGTCTACTTTCATTTTTTTGCATGTGGCTGTCCAGTTTTCCCAACACCATTTGTTGAAGAGACTTTCCTTTCTCCATTGTATGTTCTTGGCTCCCTTCTCAACAATTATCTGTCCATAGATGTGTGGGTTTATTTCTGGGTTCTCGATTCTATTCCATTGATCTGTGTGTGTGTTTTTGTGCCAGTACCATGCTGTTTTGGTTACTATAGCTTTGTAGTATATTTTGAAAACAGGGAGTGTGATTCCTCCAGGTTTGTTCTTTTTTCTCAGTATTCCTTTAGCTATTCAGGGTCTTTTGTTGTTCCATATAAATTTTAGGATTCTTTGTGCTATTTCTGTGAAAAGTGTTGTTGGAACTTTGATATGGATTGCATTGAATCTATAGATTGATTTAGGAAGTATGGACATTTTAACTATGTTAATTCTTCTAATCCAAGAGCACAGAATAATTTTCCATTTCTTTTTGTCTTCTTCAACTTCTTTCAACAATGTTTTATAGTTTTCAGTGAACAGATTTTTCACCTCTTTGGTTAAGTTTATTCCTAGGTATTTTATTCTTTTTGTTGCAATTGTAAATGGGATTGTATTCTTAATTTCTCTTTCTGCTACTTCATTGTTAGTATATAGAAACGCAACTGATTTTTATAAGTTGATTTTGTATTCTACAACTTTACCACATTCATTTATTATTTCTAGAAGTTTTTTGGTGGATTCTTTAGGGTTTTCTATATATAACATCATAGAAATAGTGCATGTCATCTGCAAATAGTGACAGTTTCACTTTTTCCTTTTCAATTTGGATCCTTTTTATTTCTTTTTCTTGCCTGACTGCTCTGGCCAGGACTTCCAATACTATGTTAAATAGGAGTGGTGAAAGTGGGCATCCTTGTCTGGTTCCTGTTCTTAGAGGGATGGCTTTCAGTTTTTCACCACTGAGGATGATATTAGCTGTGCGTTTGTCATATATGGCCTTTATTATGTTGAAGTACTTTCCTTCTATCCCCATTTTATTCAGAGTTTTTATCATAAATGGATGCTGTATCTTGTCAAATGCTTTCTCTGCATCTATTGAGATGATCATGTGATTTTTATTCTTCATTTTATTAATGTGGTGTATCATGTTGATTGATTTATGTTGAACCATATGTTGAACCATCCCTGCATCCCTGGGATGAATCCCACTTGATCACGGTGTATGATATTTTTAATGTACTGCTGTATTCGATTTGCTAGTATTTTGTTGAGGATATTTGCATCTGTGTTCATCATGGATATTGGCCTGTAATTTTCTTTTTTTGTGTTGTCCTTGTCTGGTTTTGGTATCAGGGTAATGTTGGCTTCATAGAATGAGTTAGGAAGTTTCCCCTCCTCTTCAATTTTTTGGAAGAGTTTGAGAAGGATAGGTATCAAGGCTTCTTTGAATGTTTGGTAGAATTCACCAGGGATGCCATCTGGTCCTGGACTTTTAATTTTTGAGAGGTTTTTTATTACTGTTTCAATCTCCTTACTGGTGATTGGTCTATCAAATTGTCTATTTCTTCTTGCTTCAGTTTTGGAAGGTTGTATGATTCTAAGAATTTATCCGTTTCTTCTAGATTGTCTGATTTGTTGACATATAGCTTTCCATAGTATTCTTTTATCATCTTTTGTATTTCTGAGGTGTCCGTTGTAATTTCTCCTCTTTCATTTCTGATTTTACTTGTTTGAACCTTCTCTCTTTTTTCTTGGCGAGTCTAGCCAAACGTTTGTCAATTTTGTTTATCTTTTCAAAGAACTAGTCCTGGTTTTATTGATTTTTTCTATTGTTTTTTAGTCTCTATTTCATTTATTTCTGCTCTGATTTTTATTTCCCTCTTTCTACTGATTTGGGGCTTTGTTTGTTCTTTTTCCAGTCCCTTTAGGTGCACTGTTAGATTGTTCATTTGGGATTTTTCTTGTTTGTTGAGACAGGCTTGTATTGCTATAAACTCCCCTCTTAGAACCGCTTTTGCTGTATCCCATAAATTCTGACATGCCATATTTTAATTTTCATTTGTCTCCAGGTATTTTTTGATTTCTCCATTGACCCAATCGTTGTTCAGTAGCATTTTGTTTAATCTCCACATATTTTTGGCTTTTCTTCCTATAGTTGATTTCTGGTTTCATACCTTTGTGGTCAGAAAAGATGCTTGGTATTATTTCAATCTTCTTAAGTTTATGGAGACTTTTTTGTGCCCTAATATGTGATCAATGCTGGAGAATGTTCCATGTGCATTTGAAAAGAATGTATATTCTTTGGTTTTGGGTGGAATGTTCTGTATATATCTACTGGATCCACCTAGTCTAATTGTTGTTTAAGGCCAATGTTTCCTTGTTGATCTTCTGTTTGGATGATCTATCCATTGGTGTAAGTGAAGTGTTAAAGTCCCCTACTAGTATTGTGTTACTGTCTATTTCTCCTTTTATGTCTGTTAATAATTGCTTTATATATTTAGGTGCTCCTATGTTGGGTGCATAGATATTTACATGTGTTATATCCTCTTGTTGGATTGTTCCCTTGATCATTATGTAGTGCCATTCTTTGTCTCTTGTTACGGTTTTTGTCTTAAAGTCTATTTTGTCTGATATGAGTATTGCTACCCCAGCTTTCTTTTCATTGCCATTTGCATGGAGTATCTTTTTCCATCTCTTCACTTTCAGTTTGTGAGTGTCTTTCAGTCTGAAGTGTGTCTCTTGTATGCAGCATATATATGGGTCTTGTTTTTTTATCCAATCGGCCACCCTGTGTGTTTTGATTGGAGCATTTAGTCCATTGACATTTAAAGTAGCTATCGATATGTACGTACTTCCTGCCATTTTTTTACTGTTTTTCTTGGTGTTTTAGTATTTCTTCTCTGTTCCTTTCTTCTTCAATTGCTCTCTTCCCCTGTGGTTTGATGGCTTTCTTTGGTATTATGCTTGGGTTCCTTTCGCTTAATTTTTTTGTGTTTGTTACAGGTTTCTGGTTTGTCATTACCATGAGGTTCATATATAATAACCTACGTATGTAGCAATCTATACTGAGTTAATGGTCTCTTTAGTTTGACCTCTATCTGAAAGCTCTACTCTTTTACTCCCCTCCTCCCACATTTTATGTTTTTGATATCATATCTATCTTTTTTGTGCATTTGTATCCGTTACCCTCTTGCCATGGAAATAGATAATTTTTTCCTATTTGTGGTCTTCTCTTTCCCCCTTAAATAAGTCCCTTTAGCATTTCCTGTAGGACTGGTTTCTTGGTGATAAACTCCTTTAGTTTTTGCATGTCTGGGAAACTCTTTCTTTCTCCTTCCATTCTGAATGATAACCTTGCTGGGTAGAATATTCTAGGCTATAGGTTTTTTTCCTTTTAGCACTTTAAATATGTCATGCCACTCTCTTCTAGTCTATAAGTTTTCTGCAGAGAAGTCAGCTGATAGCCTTATGGAGTTTCCTTTGTACATAACTTGTCTTTCTCTTGAGGCTTTTAGGATTCTCTCTTTATCTTTAATTCTGGACATTTTAATTATGATGTGTCTTGGTGTGGGCCTCTTTGGGTTTATCTTGTTTGGTGCTCTCAGTGCTTCCTGTGCCTGGATGTCTGCTTCCTTAGGTTAGGGAAGTTTTCAGCTATTATCTCTTCAAATAGATTCTCTGCCCCTTTGTCTCTCTCTTCTCCTTCTGGGAACCCTGTAACATGGATGTAAACGTGCTTGATGTTGTCCCAGAGGTCCCTTAGACTGTGCTCACTCTTTTTAATTCTTTTTTCTTTTATCTGTTCAGCTTGGGAGATTTCCTCTAGTCTTTTGTCCTGCTCACTGATCCATTCTTCTGTATCCTCTACTCTGCTTTGAGTCCTTCTAGTGAATTTTTCATTTCCAGTATTGTATTCTTCATTTCTGATTGGTTCTTTTTTATATCTTCCATTTCTTTGTTGATATTCTCACTGAATTCATCCATTCTTATCCCAAGATCAGTGAGCATATTTATGACTCTTTGTTTTGCCTCTTTCTCTGTGCTTGTTTCTATGTATTAGGTAGGTCAGCTACATCTCCTCATCTTGGAGAGGTGACCTTATGTAAGTGATGCCTTATTAGGCCCAGGAGTGTGTTTCCCTCTCATCACCATTTCCAAATGTTCCAGGAGTGACCCCTGTGTGGGCTACATGTGTCCTTCTGTTGTGGCAGGGTTGCTCTTGCTGGAGGTGCCCAGGGAGGCTGAGCTGTCCCCCTGGCTGGCTGGTTGTAATGCTCATCTGCATGTGGTTGTTGTAGGCCCTTCAATCTCTCTATCGGGTGTGGGGTGCTCCAGCACAGTTGACTGTGAGGTCTAATAGCACATTCCTATTGCAGTTTTTCTATTAAATGAGTAGGCCCCCGGGGTGGCTGGTTGTTAGGCTTAGGGGCTTACAATGGCTATAAGCCTCTGGCCTATTATGCTCTTGTCAGCTCTTGGAGGGTTGCAGCTGGGTGGGGCTGGCCCCAGGCATGGGAGCACCCAATTGTTTCAGGCTTTGGAGGTTGGGCCAATCCCCTATGTGGCTATTTGAGAAGCACAAGTCTTCTGCTGCTGAGAAGCCCTGCCACCCATGGGACCTCACACACAGTCGACACAGTCCTGCCCCATGCGTGTGCCCTGACCCCCTAAAGTGGACCCAGTCACTCCAAGGTAGGGGCCCCACACTCTCCACCCACTCCTTGGGCTTGCCCTGCCCCACAGAGGTGGACCTACTTGTCAGGCTGCAGAGAATCCAAGCAGCTGTCTTAAGCAGGCCCACAAGTTGCCCGAGGGCTTGTTGTTGGGTGGCGCCAGTCGCTAGGGCAGGCTGAGCTAGATTAAGTTGGTGCTTTAGTGGGTGGGGCAGACCCTGGGCTAGCAGGCCACAGGGAGAACTCCAATAACATCTGCCAGTGTCTGTGTCAGCACAACCACACAGGTCACAACAATGGCCACCACCAATGTCCCAGTCCCTCAAGAGGTCTCACCTCTCACCAAGATGCACCCAGAGCCTATCAGGTGAGTCTCTTTTCACCAAAGGACTGTGGACCTTTCTTTCTGGTGATTTTAGGTTGCTTTCCAAAATGGGTGAATTTGTGCATAGGCCCTTTAAGAGCAGCTTTAATTTCTTTGTGTCCCAGCTTTTCTGGCAGTATTCCCTGTTGTTGTTAGTAGCCAGCAAAGCCAGATATTATGTCACTCATCTCGGTTGTGCTGGGTCCAAAAAATGCCAATAGCTGCAATGCTCCCCAGCTCAGGTCCCCCCTCCTCCAGGGAAAGCTGCGTATCTTTGGATTGCTCCCGGGTGGCTGTGAAGAGTTGCAGGTTGTGAAGGTGGCGTTTTTTTTCTCCAAAAGGGAATTTCTGCCTCTTCCACCTCAGTTACGACTGTCGTTTGTTGCAGGGTTTCCTCTTATCCAGTTTTCAGTTCTCTCTGAGCATAATTTTTCCAAGATTTATTGTAAATCTGTTGTGTCCGTGGGAGGAGGTGGGTCCAGAGGCTGCCTACGCCACCATCTTGACCTCTCTCCTGATTTCCTCTTTAATCTAAGAATTATTTGGATCTGATCTGAAATTTTACAAGTGATTGAGTTTGTTAATTTTTAATTTTATTGTATTGTGATCAGAAAAATGTGACTCATATGATTCATGCAATTTCAATTTGGGTAAATTTATTTATATTTTCTTTATGGACTAATAACTTTTTAAAAGTATAGTAAGAATATTCAATACAAGATCTACCCTTTTAACAAATTTTTAAGTGTATAATACAGTATTGCTAAATATAGGCATAATATTGTACAGCAGATCTCTAGAACTTACTCATCTTGCATAACTGAAAATTTATTCCCATTGAATAGCAACTTTCCATTTCCCCCTTCCCCCAAGCCATTCTACTCTCTGCTTCTATGATTCGACTATTCTTGATACCCCATGTAAGTAGAATCATGCAGTATTTGTCTTTCTGTGACCTGCTTATTTCGTTTAGCATAATGTCCTCCAGGTTCATCCATGTTGTTGCATATGGCAGGATTTTCTTCTTTTTAAGGCTGAATAACATTCTTTTGTATATATACCACATTTTCTTTATCCATTCACCTGTTGATGGATATTTATGTTATTTCCACATCTTGGCTATTGTGAATAATGCTGCAATGACCATGGGAGTGCAAATATCTCTTTGAGATCCTTATTTCAGACTAATATGTTTTTAAGTTTTGTAAATATTTATGGGTCTTTTGAAGAGCAATTAGAAGATGGAGAACCGAGATGGGGAAAACTGTATGTAGAGAAGGTTTGAGGGGAGATGAGGAGCTCAGTTTTGGACATTTGTGTTTGAGATAGTTCTTAAACATTCAGATGGAACTGCCAAGTAAACAGATGTACAAGTCTGGAGAATAGTTTTGAAATCTGGATTAGAGATACAAATTTGGGAGCCATCAGCTTATAGATGGCACTTAAAGTTATAAGATTGAATGAACTCACTAAAGATGTAGATATAGGTAGACAAAAAAGGGAAGAGGATCAAGGACTGAGCCCTGGGTTTCTCCAGCATTTAGGGGTTGGAGGGAAAATGGGGGAACCAACCAAAGAGATCAAGAGAAGAGGAAGACTAGGAAACTGTGATGCTCTAGAAGCCTAATGAAGAATGATTACCAAGAGAGAAGAAATCAGTTGCTTCAAATGCTTTTGACAGGTCAAGTAAGAAGAGGACTGAATATTGACCATTGACTTTTAGCAGTGAAGAGGTCATTGGAGACTTCGACAAAAATATACCTTTCTTCATACTTTGCCCTTGCCTAGATGCACTGCTACCTACCTCTTTATCTAAATTACACTTATCCAGGAATTGGTAAATGTATAGTCTGCTCAGTCTGCCATAATAAAATACCACAGACTGTGTGGCTTAAATAATAGAAATGTAATTTCTCACAGTACCGGAGACTGGAAGTCCAAGATCAATATTCTGGCCAATTGGGTTTCTAGTGAGACCTCTCTTCCTGGCTTGTAGATGGCCTCCTTCTCACTATGTCCTGACATGGCCTTTCCTCTGGGTGTGTAGGGGGAGTGTTTATAGGAGGGTAGGGTAATGTGGGGAGGTGGAATGTTCTCTGGTGTCTCTTCTCATATGGAGATTAATCCTATAAGATCAGGGCCCCAGGCTTATGACCTCATTTAACCTTAATTACTTCCTTAGAGGTCTCATCTCCAAATACAGCCACACTGGGGGTTAGGACTCCAACATACGAATTTTGGGGGGGTCACAAACATTCAGTCCATAACAGTAATCTATGGTCATGGGTCAAATGTGGCTCACTGCCTGTTTTTGTAGATAAAGTTTTATTGGAACACAGCCATGCTCATTCGTTTATGTATTGTCTTGGCTACTTTCACACTAAAGTGGCAAAATTGAGTAGCTGCAACAGAGATCATATGACCCACAAAACCTAAAGTATTTACTTTCTGGCCATTTACAGAAAGTTTGCTGACCCCTGTACTTAGCTAAGCATTCATCTCAGTTCCTCTGAGACCAAATTGATCATTCTTCTGAACTCCTGTGGTGTTTATTTTCTGATACACTGGTCTGACTCTTCTAATCCATTATCATGTGTTGTTATTTTTTAGGTGAGAGTATCTTGCTCCCCAATTAGGTTAAAACCTCTTCAAAGGCAGAAACTCTGTGCTATTTTTCTTTGTTTCCACCACAATCTTATGCATACATACATACAAAAGATGTAAAAATAAATATTCATTTATTTATGTTATATACTTGCAGATTTCATTGCTCGCTCTGCTCATAGACTTCTAGAAAACTAGCTCCACCCACAGCTTCTGGAGAGGGCAAGGTTAGGTGCCATGTGATTATAGCCTTGGTCAGCAACCATTCATATTCTTCCTTGAGAGTCTGAACTAAGACACTGAGTGGATGCTATTGGCATCCTATTGGAGAACTGCCTCAGACAAACAAGAGCTGCCTCTTCCAGGAGCTACACACTAACCTCCCTCACCTCAGTCCCCTGCCCTTCTCCTGAGAGCACTTCCCCAGTGAATCCCTTGAACAGGAATTCCCCATTTCAGGCTATGCTTTTGGGGAACCCCACTTAAGAGCTAAGACAAGGGGCTTTAACTCAGACCAAGACTTCAGGGAGGTTCATCTCTCAAGCAATTTCAAAGTCTAAATCAAATCTCCAGAATATATTATATCTATAAAGACGGACTGCTACTGTGTTAGAGAGGTGGGAATCCTTGCTGGTGTCCATCTCATTGATGGACAATGGAGAAGGAAAATCCTCCCAGTGGGCAGAGTCTTTCTCTTATATCAAACTTAAAGCTGTTCACTGGCCTACTGAGGAAGTGTCAATAAGCTGATGTATTTGGGGGTTGCCGAACCTGTCCTATAACTTACCATAATGTGATCATCTCACCTCCAATGCCAGAAAGGGGCCCCAATGCTATAAGATGTGGGTCTGTGTCTGGGGAGATGGGGTGAGGAAGAAGAGTTTTTATTATTGCCTGATGTATATGCTTTAACTTGATGCTATCTTGTAGACCTTTCTCTTTTTTCCTTCTGTCTAATTTTTTTGTAAGTGTCCTGTTTTTCCTCTGTTAAGATATATTTGAAGGTGGTGATTAAATCTACTGTTTAGCCCATAGGTTACAAAATTGTGAGATGGAGCTAGATGAGAAAAAGACTTGGAGAAAAATATCTCCATGGCATCACCTTGGGATAGAGCAGCCAGATGTGATGTGCTGTGACTTTGGATTGTCCCTTGTTGGGTAATGGTAAATGAGATTATGGCTTTAGTGTGGATATTCAGAACATGTTAGGTATGTACCACACTTTAGAATTGCATATGCCAGGGGAGGGGGATGTGCCAGATAAGTTAGGTTGACTACATTGCTTTGGCCCTTTCTAGAAAGCCTATCATGCTTACAGCTGCTGGTTGAAGTAGCCCTACATGTGTCACTCTCATCCATTCCCCATTATGGCTAACTAAAACAGGGATGGGCTCTCAGCCAAGACCAGCTGGATCCTGTGGGGGACCAGTGACCAGTCAGATTCCTTCCTGAGAAGAGGAATTAAGAAAAAGAGAGACTGCTATTGATGGTTGGTTCTGAAACTTGAAGCTTTAAGTTCATGTAGAATTGGGGACTGAGTGGGCAAATACTGGGCCATCCACAAGGAGAGGAAACCTGCCTGGAGAGAGAAAGATGAAGATGCTAAGAAATGATGCAGTGATAATAATGGTGTTAAGAAATGGTAAAGATGCAGAGATACCATGGGAGAAAGAGACAGAAAGGAAAAAAGACCAGAGAGAAGAAAAGATTTCACAGAGTGATCAAGACTCATCTTTGTGCCTCACATTTCAAATTCCTATCTTCTGTCCTCACAAGACACATATTTGACTCTGACACCCATCTCAAATAACAAGTATCATCTCTGCTCTCTAGAAGCTTATAATATAGAAGAGACAGCACTCAGATGAACTATCATATACAGAAGATTAAGGCTTCAAATGCAGGAGGATAAGTACAGATAAAGCATAATAATGCATTGAAAATAATACTCTCTTTACTTGCTGCCCTGAGAAAGTGTGAGATTTGCTCACATTCTCTGAATAAGCCTCTCTTACTTTCTTGATCCAGCATGAGAGAATTTATGTCGCATGTAACCAAAAGAGCCTTGACTACAATACGTCAATTAATGAGAGACATTTTCCAAAGCTTGGCAGAACAGACTCATCAGGATTCTAGATCCTTGGGGAGTAGGATCAGAGTCCACAGTGACCCTATTAGTTTGGAGGAGAGATTGGAAACACGGACAGTGAAAGGAAGTGTTAATATGCAGGGAAAATAAAAACAGCCTTTCAAAAAACAACAGGAAGGCAAAGCCAGACTATGTGAAATATAGCAGAAAAGGTGGTAACGGTGGACTAGAGGCTGGATCTGGGCCAGCCATGTAGCTAGGTGATTGAAAAAGTAAAATTAGTTCAGTGATAAACATAAGCAGAGCATATTGACACTGGAGAAAATGTTCCCTAGTCAGTGCATAGTTGCCTATGGAACCCTTCTAAAAAATATGATTTCTGTTTTCTAGAGTCTTATAGGCTAAAAGAGACAACATTCAGATGGGCTTCTGCATAAAGAAGACGTGAAGCGTTTAATGCAGAAGTTTAAGTACAAATAAAGTGTTGTGATACTTTAGAAAAAATGTTCTGTTAACTTTTAAAAACACTTTCAATATCTCTCTTGTTTAATGACAACCAATGAAGCCTCTGGAGACAGAGCCGGGTTCGGAGTCTGGCTGTGTTGCTCACCTGCTGGAAGTCCACAGACAAGCCATTTAGCCACTTTTGTTCTCAGTTTCTTGACTTGAAAAATGGGGATGATAGTCACCACCCTCCAGCGTCGCCACCTTTAGACCCTCTGTGTGAGATTCAGTTGGCCACAGTTGTTGCCACTCTTAGTTGTTAGCTCCCCCATCCTTATGTCTTGGAGCCTCTTTGTGCATTAGAGTTTGAGATCACCTGAGTAGAGGTTGTTACTTACAAGAGAACTTCAGAGTTTATTTGTAGTTGAAAAGTACATGAGGAAATGTTAAAGGAGCGAGGGAAAAAATATATGGTGTAGTAAAACTTGAGTAGCTCACTGTGGATCCTTGGGCAAATCACGTAACCTCTTTGGTCTTCAGTTTCTTCATATTTTAAGTTGCAGGTGTTGGTGTGGAGTGAAAATGGAAGAGTAGTTGCTGTAGATGATTTCTAATATCACTTCCAGCTGTAACACTTGATGATTCTCTAAGACCAGCAGCAAATGTTTTTGTTTGACACCGAGGGCTTTTACACAAAAGACAATGACCAGCTTTAATACATCTTCCCCGAGGATAGAATTAGAGAGAATAGACTGAACAAAACCTCCCTTGATTTAAGTTAGAGATAAGGAAGACTTCCCAGACTGTGGGAATTATTTATTGATGTGAATTAACAAGGGAGAATGGGACATTCTAGCAGGATAGATTTCTCTCTCTCCCAGGGCAGAGTAGGATCCTGAACATGAAGACTAGGTTTCCAGTGAGCGAGGGAGAGTGAGGGGAGTGTGGGGGTGGGGAAAGGGATGCAGAGTTAATTAATTAATGGCCTTTCCCTACTAGCCCACAGTCCTACATGTGACTTGCCAACTTGTAGTCCCAGGTTTCACAGAGTTAATGCTCCTTGGAGTGTATGCAAGATTGGTGATGGTCACCAAGTTACCACAACTACCAGTGTGTTTTGCACTGGGGCCCAACAGGATGGTTAAGAAGTTATTAATTAGCACACAGATTAGAACAGCTTTAAGTATCATGATTTCCAGTTTGTTTTTACCATTGTGGTTGAAAAGATAGTAAAGTTCTAGAGGATGGTAATGTTCTCAAAGTGGTTAATCTGGGGGCTAACAAAACAAAACAACCACTCCCCCTCCAAGTTCCCAAACTGAGCGAGCAAAGTGTCTGGTGGAGAAGAAAATTGTTGGGCTGACAGGGATCCGGTGACACTGTGATCATCAGCATTGCAGGCTGTGCAACCAGCCTTCGGGAAAGGACCCCATTCCCTCCTTATGATGGTAGTTTGTCAACATGTGTAGACTGGATAACGACTTTGATGTTGGTCTTCCAATCTTTATTTTGTATTTCTATTTTACTTCCTACTGTCTCCAGATTAAATTTCTCTTGTATTCAGCCTCATTGTCTGAGCTGCAGTTTTGTTGTTGTTATTTGTATATTTTTTGCATGATGGGATTTTTATAGCAAATATTTCATTGTGTCTCAAGACAATCTTATATTCACCTGCTATGGTTTGTTATTTTGTTTGCATTTGTTCTCAGCCAATCTGATTTCAACTTGGAACTGCAGTAGCCCCACTAGGGGGCCACAAGTGCCGTAGTCAGAGCCTGCCGTTGGCTGCTCTCCCAGCAGAGTTCTAGAAAGTTAAGACTGACACACACTTTAGAAAAGACAAAGCATGACCATGACCCTATTGAGCTAGAGATCCCTATGTTCTGATGCTGCAGTCGATTGCACCATCAGAAAAAGAGTATTAAAAAAAGATCCAGGTTTGCTATTTTAAATGATGCTGGATTCCCATGAACACTGTTTTCTTTCAGAAGCAGAGAGAAAATTTTAGGAAAAGACCCTCTGTGTTGGCTGTGTGGCCTTGTGAGATGCTTGAGAAAAGTTATTCAGGGCTTTTAGGACTGACTTGTATGAAGCCTCCTCCCTCTATTTTCTCCCTATGTCAGTGCATCTGACCCACTACTGACAGATTAATCTTCCAAAAAACTGTGCAGTCATCACATCATTGCCTATCTCAGGAATCATCAACAATTCCACATTATCTAGACCCAAAACTTCCAATCTTTCAGAGTAATATGGACTCCTTTTAATGTAAAAAAAAAAATGGACAGGCACATGACATTTTAAGAATCAATTCACTACACTTTTAAATGAATTTGTATTTAAGTATTTACAACAGCATCTATATACTTAAAAAATGGTGCAGGTGGGAGAAGGTATTTATTCCATCAGCTTATAATGCTTGGCTCACCTCTGGATTCCTGGAGCCCTTGTGATAACTTCAGGCTTCTATGACTTGGGTCAGAAGTACTAGCCTAGAGGACTGTACTCTAAGCATTGCCAGGTTGTTTCATCAACAGCATTCTCTGATTCCATCGACTTTCCTCGGGTAGACAGCTTTCTCGTTGTTTCCTCACACCTGTCTCTCTGTAGCCTCCTGGATCATTCTCCAGCCATTCTCCCCACCCCCACCTCCCTCCTGTATTTCCAATTTCTCCCTTTTCATCGACACTTTTCTTGTAGCCCCCCAATATGTTCAAGTATCAAGTAATTTAAAATATCCCCCCTAATCCTAAATATCCTCCCTAATTCTTAGCTGGCCAGTGCTCTATTTTCAGCCCTTCACAACCACACTCTTCTATGGGCCAGTGAACACCATGTGCAGAATATCCCATCCATACTTCAGGCTCACAGCCCCTGCCTTACTTTAGTTTCTCATCATTTTACACTTATTGTCTCCAATTATAAAAGATTTAGATTGGTGCCTAAGCAATTCTTATAATAGATGTTACACGTAAGAACTGTGTTAATGACAGAAGCTGGAAATAAAGAGTCTTAAACAAACAAAGAACTTTAATGGTGATATAATTCCTAAGACTACAAAAATAAAATACAATTGAGCTCGCTTGGTCTGTGGCTCTTCTCTGTTCTCTGCCTGGTGTGTGTGGGTGGCCATGCCAGCATGGGATTATTATACCTTATTTTAATCTATGCTTTTCCAAACCACTTTAGCATTCCAAAGATGATCATCTTGGGAAACTGAAGCCACTTACTATCTGCTATTAAAAGATAGCCTCTTCAATTATCAAAGCATACTTCTTATAATGCCGTGCCATTTTGATAAAAGAAAAACAACAAAAAAGTGATTAACATCATTGTCCTTTAAATAGTAAATTCAACCTTGTCATCGTTCTTGGCACATAGTCGGTACTCAATATGCATTTATAAATTGTGGAATGGCAATTGATCAACTGTTCTTTCAGTTCTTACCTGTCTCTTCATTTGTTTATTTGATTATTCAACCAATGAATATCAAGTGTTCACTACGAGAGATGTTGTACCAAGCATTTAGGGGAAAATAATAAACATGCTAAACATGGTTATGACCCCCAGTGATCAACATTCTGGTTGGTGAGACAGATGAGTGGTAGACAATTATCATACAGTGAGGTGAGGCTTCTGATAGAGGAAGGGTAGAGGCTATGGGAGCACTTGGGAAAGTCTTTTAATTGAGATGAGGGTGGGAGGGAGCTCAAGGAAGGCTTCTTGGGAGAAGTGATATCTAAGCTCAAACATGAAGAAGGAGCAGGAAATGGCCATTTGGATTTGATTTGGAGTGGCAGTCTCCAAAGAGTTGTTAAGGCTTTGAGTCATAAGACCACCTACTGAAAGCTTTAGAGATGTTGCTAGTTGTAGGAAGAAAAGATGGTATTAGAAATGACTCAAGGTTGCATGTGATAAGGAATACTGATTCTGGTGTTGGTGCTTTGGAAACACAAGTAAACTTACAAACTGTAATTTAAAAGTTTAATCGCTGAGAATACCAAGAAAAAAATTCACTTTCTTACAATCCCTAAAAAAGATTATCTTCTCTCTACCTTATTCATGTTATTTGTGAATTAAAAGCAGTTTTATAGTTTTGATTTAAATAGTTCAATAAATATTTGTTGAATGAGCAAGTGCTGTCCTCTCTACCTCCTTAATATTTCTCAAATCTGTAAATCTTGCCTCTCTCCATGTCATCCTTTAACATTTTTCTTTAGAATCCTTCAGTGTCTACCAGGAGACGCTCTCAACTGGTCACACACGAAAGGGGCACAAAGAATCGTCATGACGTGGCCCCACCAGTTTTTTGTCTCATCGCTCCCTACTCCCCTCCAGCATACTTGCAGGTCTCCAGATTCCACGCTCTTTCTTGTCTTAGGACATTGCATCTGTTTCCGCTGTCTGTAATGCCCATTCTCCCCAGGGGCATTACAGTCCCCAGAGATCTTTTACCGCACATCTCTTCAAGGCTGGGTTAGCTGTCCATGTATACAACTACTCCCACAGAACCCTGTGCAGTTCCTTCACAACAGCACTTAATCCACTGCATTCCAACAAGCCATTTGTTTCCTTTCTTAGACTGTAAGCTCATTAGAGTAGGGACTGTGTCCTATTTATCATCAAACTCCCAGTGCATAGCATAGTGCCTGGCAGATAGTAGACCCTCAATACATATTTGTTTAATGACTGAATAATAATTGGGTAACAAGTTACATTTTCACAGGACTTTATTTATTTATTTATTTTTTTTGTGAGGAAGATTAGCCCTGAGCTAACATCTGCTGCCAATCCTGCTCTTTTTGCTGAGGAAGACTGGCCCTGGGCTAACATCCGTGCCCATCTTCCTCTACTTTATATGGGACGCTGCCACAGCATGACTTGACAAGCGATGCGTTGGTCCGTGCCCAGGATTCGAACCTGTGAACTCTGGGGCACTGAAATGGAGCATGCAAGCTTAACTGCTAGGCCACTGGGCCGGCCCCTCATGGGACTTTATTTACATATATTATCACATTGACTTTTCAGTACAACTCTAGTACCTAAGTGTTATTATCTCTATTTCACAGTGGGACCCTGGACATAAATAGGTTAAGGGACTTAGCCAAGTCTCCATAGCTACTTTATTTATAGTTTCACTCCCAAGAAAGTTTTCATGGGTAATTCAGGAAGTGGTTGCTTTTGGATATCTGGATGTCATCACTGTGGTATCTTATAGAAATCAATTGTCACTTATTTTCCTGATTACTCTAAAACTGTTAAGCATATTATGATTTAATTAATTATATTATATTATGTGTATAAATCTCTATATAGATTTTATTAATTAATTTATTTTGGTGAGGAAGAGTGGCCCTGAGCTAACAGCTGTGCGCATCTTCCTCTATTTTGTATGTGGGACGCCACCACAGCATGGCTTGATGAGTGGTGTGTAGGTCTGCCCCCGGGATCCAAATCTGCAAACCCCGGGCTGCTAAAGCGGAGCACACCTACTTAACCACTGTGCTACTGGGTCAGCCCCTAAGCATATTATGATTTCAATTCTCTTGGAAATACTCTTAAACTATGTCTACTATCAAAGGAGGAAAGATAGGAAATTCTTCTAAAATGAAAGTATTCTCTTCAGGCCTGTTTAAACTGAGTAGTCCCAGGGCACATAAAATAAAATGGTGGCCAGATTTTGCCAGAAGTTGAATATTACTTTATCTGTGAGCCACAGCTATAAGCAATATTTAAAGATAAAGCAACTACCTACCTACTAAAATAAATAAGTGATCTAAACTGAATAAGTAACCAAACTGAAAAAAAATCTGGAAAAAAAAATATGGTTAGGCAATCTTGTATTAGGTGCTTGATAGATCTAACTAAAGCAGAAAAATTTGACCATGCTCCAACTAAACATATTTCGTATCAGAGATAGATCTATAGATGATGATAATTTACATAAAGAAAACTGATTTGAAATTTTCCTTCAGAATTTTCCATTTTCCCTTCATTCTCCCCTTCCCCTGACTCCTCTTCCTAGGACACTTGATATTCTCAGGTAGCTCTGGGACAGCTCCTATATCGAAAGATGATGCTGCAGTTTGTTTGTTTATTCTAGGTGTAAATAACCCAATCTGTCTCATCTTTAGAGGTATTTTAAAGATAATTACATAGAAAGGAATAAGCCAAAGAAATAAATCCCACAGAAGTAGAAAGTAGATTTTCAAGTATTTGGTGCCGGTAGGCAATGATGTTTTGGGGTCAGGAGACTTTCTGTTGTCCTTTAATTTACACCATGTAAGTGACAGTCTGTCCTAGGAATACATAAGGCCTGCCTTTTCAAGGGATATGAACACCCTCTACTAAAATTAGTGCTAATCCAAGGTGGGTCATAATATGGAGAGCTTCCTGAAAGCTGGAATACTTGGGGACTACATAGAACTGAGTATATTCATATTGATTCTCATGTGGCTTAAGAGGTCTTGGATTAAATTGGTCAAAATAGAATCATTTAAATGACCATTGAATATGATAAGCTTTCTGGCTCGTCAAATCAGCTTCACTGGGGAGGGAGGATTACATGGGCTTTTCAGTCCAGTACCTTTGAGACACTATGAGCTAGGATTTACTTGGGGGCAAGTAAATGGTTAAGTAGCAAGTCTGCAATCCATTCTCTCAAGTTACAATGGGGGAGATGACCTTGGGGAAGAAATAAGGTGACTTGGTCTAATGGCAGATGTCCTGCAAACAAAATAATAGTGTTTACTAGCGGGAAAGTACTTAACTATGAAATGCTTTTAGCAGAATGAACCTGATTTTCTGGGATTTTTTATGGTAAACCAACCTAGAATCTATGGATTTTGGGGTGCAGCTCCTGGAAAATGTAAACAATGTAACTAACTGAGAATAACATAGTAATGCTTCATGGTCAAAATGGCTCCTTCCGTGTAAGTGATGTCGTCATATATATTGCTTAGAGATATCACCTGGTAGATCTGGGCCTAGAGGGCATCCAGTGTGGCAAAAAATTTAGTCTGGAGAGCTGAACTGATGTGCTGGATCTGTCCATGCCCCTACCTCAGTCTTACTTGTATCCTTGAGATTATTAGTAAAGTTTGATACTGTGGGTTAGATAAGTCTTTTGCGTGAGTCTGGTTTGATAATCTGATTTCTTGTCATTTTAAGTTGTCACTTTTGTTGGGATGTTACCAGTTGGTGATTTTTGGATTAGCTCCATTAACTGATTAAACTTATTATATCTCATTAGTATACAAATTAAACTCTGTCTCAGTTTCTCTTTTTGTGAAGGGAGATTGATAAATACCTGTACCAGATTCGTCTGACTTCCCCAGGGAAAATTCATGAAAATTGATCAAAAAATTATTCTGACAGTGTTGTTCTGGGGTGGATCCTTGAAAGGAAGAAGTAATATAAAATTATGTGAGTCCTATTTTACTGGTGTCTAAAATACCCCCAAGAGGAACTTATGCCCTGAGACCTAGATCTGACTCCATTTCATCTTTAATCTTCCATGCCAGAGCTCCATTTTGGAAAATTCATAAAAACTGCCTCTTATAGAATAATTTATTTCTAAGAATTAAATGTCCTTCAATATGCCATATACTAGTCATTTTCCTAGAAAATTAGGGCAATAGAATTCAAGAACTCTAATGGTACAATGGTAAAAGAGGTAATTTAGTTCAATACTCATCCTTTCTGGATGTTGAAACTGAAATTCAGGAAGGTTCTGACACTTTTCCAAGCTTACATAGCTATTATAGTTACAGCTGGGTCTTGAATCCTCTTTCTAATTACAGGACTTGCCATCCTTTTTCCTTGTGGGAACAACCCACCCCTCTTCTCACTTCATGTGATCCTGAAGTGGGCTCCAAAGGTAGGTAGGTGGGCAAAATCTAGTCAGTCCAAGTACTTCATCCTCCTATGGGTTCAGGAACAGACTTATGACCCAAGCTGGGTCAATGAGAGTCATACTGGGACTTTTGCTGGAGCTGGTGGGGAAAAGGAGTTCTGTTTATGCTGGGGCTACTCAATGGGGAGAATGTCAGCCTGGAGGTTCCTGGTGCCAGCCCATGGGGAGAACAGTCCTGACAATGAGTAAAGAGGGAAGGACCCAGAAAGAGAGATATTGACCTTGTTAAGCCAGCTGAACTCTGATTTCTCCATTACATGAGGCAGTGAATTCTCTTTTTGGTTAAGTGAATTTGATTCGAATTTCTTTTCCACGTAATAAGAGGAGTTCTAACTTATACATCATGTGTTATGGTTTCAAGTCCTATTGTAAAAATTTCTAATGTTTTTATTGGTGTGAAAACTTTTCAGTTTTGCAAGAAGACACAATGCTCAGCATATGTTTAACTGTGGATTAAAATATAACTTTGGAAGAACAAAATGGCTTCAGTTTCTCCCACCGATCTTGGCAAATGAAGAATTCACCTCTACTCCATTCTTACATGGGTTTCTATTGTAAGAATTATGTGATTGATTTCCTCTGTTCACATAACCACTTCACACTAGGCTGTAAGCTCCCTGAAGACAGGGGCTGTGTATTTTCATCTTTGTATCTTTACCAATCACTAAAAACAACAGTGATAATTCTTAACACTTGTTGAGTGCTTGCTATGTGTGCCAGGCACAGACTCATGTGTTTTATTCATTTAATCCTCACAATGAACCTAGAGGAGGGTACCATTTTATAGATGGAGAGATGTACCCATGTTCATAACTCATTAGAGATGGAGCTGAGATTCAAGTCTACACAGTCTGCCTCTTAACCAGTGCCCTGCACTGCTTTTCCTGATTTATAGGTGCTCTCAATAAATAGTTGTTAAGTGAAAGAATAAATAGCTCTGACATTGGCATGGGAAACTTTTATGATGCCCATTTTACATTTGGGGAAACTGAGTCAGTCTTGAGGGGAATTAGAGCCTGCATCTCTTGGCTCCTACTGGAGCACTCTTTCCACTATCAATGTTTACCTGTGGATCAAAAATATAGGCAAGTATTTTAATTTGAAGTTCCAGGTAAGACTTTGGGTTCATCAGGATAACTTATATTTTCACAAAAGACTATCTCCTACATTAAAACATTTTAAAGACTATCTTCTTATTTAATAAATAAAAATAAAAATAATATTGAGAAAACCACCTACAATACAAAAAATTTCTAAGCATTTTCCCAAAGAATGAAGAAAAAAAATTAATGTGGTTGAGGGGTGATCAGTCCTCCATAATTATAGCAGGTGGCATTACTTCTGTTGTTGTATATCATGTCAATAACTTGAAAACAAGCTAAACTGAATATAAACTATTTCTTTTATTTGTAATTTAGAAAGCCTAGAATAAGGGGTTCTGAGACAAAGATAGGCCATGTTCTCCATGAAAGATTCCTGAAACTGAAAAATAAGGTCTTTTAACATTTTGTGATATAACTGTTTTTCTTGGCTTAAGCGTGGGTTTTAAAAAATGGTGCTCATTGTTTTGCTTCTAGTTCTTTTATGCATGGACAACCGTGCTGATGATGCATTCAGTTTAGGAGAATTTTCCAATTGAAAAAGTGCTCTGGAGAAGTTTAAGCGCCATGAATCACCCAAACCTCATCTAAGTCTCGTGAAGGCAAAGGCTGTGAAAGGCAGTCACAGAGAGAAGACATATTGTAGTTGTACTGCCTGATTCAACTAAATAGAAAAATATTTTGTGAAGACATGAGAATCTCAGGCATCTGGCAGAGTGGTAAGGATAAATGTCACATTCTGTCAGAAAGGCAAAAATGAGTGACCTGCCGCTCACCCTCCCTCCTCCTCTTTTTCCTCTCAGGAGGGGCATACCTGGAATCCCAGTCTTATTCATATGTAAAACACAAACCTCAAGTCTCTTGGTTACACTTAGGAAGGCCCTAAAAATGCAATGGGGCATTTTCCCCCAATTATTTCCCAATGGCTTTGGGGCATCCAAAACTGTTTTGATCAGGTGAATAAGTCAATACATTTTTCCAGGGCGAAGGAAGTAGGTTGCTCGTGATAATAATGATTATAGGAGCAGCAGCAGCAAGTCTCCTCTGTTCGGAGGATTGGCTCTCTCCATCCTCATCTGCCCAGGGAGACCAGGAGCACAGAGGGGTAGAGCTTTCCCACTTGCCTGCCCTTTAAACCAGCATTTAATGCTAAACAGAGTACATATTTTACTATTTCTCAGTTATTAAAACATAGTAAAAAATGCCCGATGCCTGGGTCCTTGAAAAATACTCTCTTTTGGGGCTTTGAAGCCTCTCCCTTCTCCTGCCTCTGAGTTCTGGGATGGGTATTTTCAGCCCAGGAGAATATCCATATGGTATTGGGGAGCTGATGACCTCTTGAGTCTCCAACTCTCAGCGAAGAATTACGTAGTGAGGGGCTTTACTTGTCTGTCCAACTTTCTCTGTATCTACTCTGTTCCCGGTTTAAAGAAGGAAAATGTGGACAATGTGGATGGTTACGCATGTGACCTGAGGATAGATTTGCAGTCATATTTTAAAAATTTTCTTTTGGCCCCCCAGGTAAGCAAAAAAAATATCCTAAGGGATACTTTTCCATAGCGCCCAGTGCATTCCCCAGAATTTGGAAGGTACTTCTCTGAAGGGATGTGTGTTCAGGGCTATTCCGAGCACCAGATTAGTGGGCAGGCTGAACTCTAGGCCTTTAACCTACATCCAGTGTGGTCTCATCTCTTTAGAGCCGCCTCATTTGGGGGCTGAGCAGCCAGTGGAGCAGCTAACGAGTGAGGGCTGCCACCCTCTGCCTTCCTCACTTGGACGCGCACTAGCTCATCTCTCTATTTTATTTATTCCGCAGGGGCTCTCTAGTTTACCATGAACAGCTATGTTTTATTATTGTCTCCTAATTCAGAGCCAGTAATTTGATTGTTTCACAAAGGATAAATAAAAATGGCATTACTTTACAGGTTAAAGTAGAGACTGCAAGTTCAAATGCATATTTGACTGGCTATAGGCAATCATCGGTCAAGTGAATGCGGCCTCGAGTCTACTTAGGTACCTTGGTTTCCTAGGCCTACTTAGCTACACCACTGGAACAATTCTAAGGCCTACAGAGACATCTAAACATCAGCCAATAGACCCCTGTTTGAGTAGTGATTGTACTCTGTGGTCACAGGTAGTAAAGATGATATTGGGACTATTTCTCCATAAGGTCTCTGCCTATTCTCTTAACCCTCCCATTTTCTGGAATGCATATTCAGCACCTAAATAGTGGTATGGCAGTACTACATATCGATGTGCAGATGTACTCTGAACCGCAATCTTAATTTTTTTCACCAAAAAACAAATCACTACCCTCTCCAAATTGCACTACCAGTATTGCCCAACTGTGAAATGATTGAAGTACTGACAGTTTGATTACATAGCACTAATGTTACTCAGTTTTCTGTATGTGGACTTTGTTTTCCCAGATAAACAAAAATTCGTCTACTTTCCTGTTGCCGTTGAGAATACAGCCTGCCCTTAACAGATGCTCATTGAACAAGAGAATGCTTCTAAGTTGCTGTATATGCAACCAAGACACACATTTTCCTTTGAGGGCTTGGTTTTTAACAATAATCTAGCTTAATGGATTATAAAATTGAGGGTCAAGAATGATGCACTAATAAAGGGGAGGAGCAAAAAGAGGCAGGAGAACCACAACTTGCCTGGAAAACCATGGTGTGATAGCAAGAGCAGGCGGCATCAAAGGGTCTGGTCCAACTCCCAGTGATGCTATGAACAAGTTGTGAAGGCCTGATCATCTTGCTTCCTCTTGAAGACTCTTAATTCCTCATTTGGAAATAAGGATAATACCACACCTTATCTCAGTGTGGTTGTAAGTGCAAAGCAAATGAAATCACTCCTATGGAAATGCTTCATAAGATGTAAAGTACACCACAAGTGAGGTGGTCATTATGATGATTATTACTGGAATGCTCTTAGTCTGATTGTTCTCGCATTCTCATCACGTCCTGAGAGAGATCCTTTGTATTTCTAATAAGACCTTGGAAAAATTCAGAACTTATTTCCAACCACAATTTTCCCCATTTCTCATTACTCATATCTATTCCTTTCCCCTTCTATCCCATCTCTAAAAAGTGAAACCCACATAAGCCCGTTTGTTTTGTCTGATGACAGGTGAACTATGTGCTGGCATGAGGAAGTACAGTTGATTATTATTATTCTGAATAGTTATGTTCTATAAAGTTGCCAAGAACACTGAATTAGTGAGTATTGAACCATTGCTCCTGGGGCAAATACAGGGTTGGTTTCCTTTGAGCCTCTGGTCACATTTTTGTCAACCAATCAATACATTACCGTGTTTTACATGTGTTTTTTGTTAGACACCTTATTTAATATTTACTGTTGATTCATTAATATTGAACTCATGGCCAACGGCACTGTAACTCCTGAACGAAGCTTCTCTAACATAAGCTTTTTCTCTGTAATGCATCGCACAGCCTTCTTGTCCTTAGGAACACTAAACAGCACTACGCTTGAGGGCTATTTTAAACAGTGAAATCACCAACAAAAAGCACAAAAATGCAAAAAACGTGGTACTAAATAGACTGCAAAAAGGACACGCATATGAGACCTGAAACAAGAAAGTAGAATGCTGCCCTGATTGACCTCAGCTGGGAATGTGCGTGTTGGGCTACTTAAATTTTTGCCACTCTGCACGTGTCCGCAAATGGCCATGAAAGTGTAGTGAGTATCGATTTTGGGAACGCACATAAATTTTAGTGAGTAGGTGAATTTGCAAATATAAATCCACCAATCGTAGGGATCAACCGTATCTCTGAAGGACAGAACTAGAGTTGATTAGTAGAAATTACAGGAGAGCAGTTTTCAGATTACTTCAAAAAAAGTGTTTCCCTGTAATTACAATTGTCCAGCAAGAGAACAGGCTTGCCAGTGAGGGTCTATCATTGCACAGGTTCTAGTGGAAGGGGTATGATTTAGACTGACTTGGGAAAAGAATACAGTTCCTGAGAGGAGGCCACAAGCTATGAGATGAGCCATGATTGGAGAAAGAATAGAAAAAAGCCAAATACCGTTACCATCATTATGGATTGTTCCCTAAAGTCAATCTCCATTTTCTCATACCAAAGATGGAATTTCAATCAGGCCAATATCTAGTGCTTGAAAAAAAAATAAAAAGCACTGCTCTTTTAATGGGAATGTGTGCGTAAGTGTCCTTTATTCTTGCCAGCTGTCAGATGTTAGAAGCTACGAGCAGCACTTACTAGATTATAGAATACTGATGAGGAAAATGCTAAGAGATAAGGAAAGGTCATTGAACTGGAAGAATACGTTCCTTAGTAAATCATCAGAACATAAAAGACAGAAAGATCTCTGGGAAGAAGTCACTTTCAGAAATGCCTAACCATGGCGGGCAGAGAGGGTGCATCTCCATGAAGAATTGAAATGTCCAGAGACTTACATTAATAGGAAACAAGCTGTGTCCCTTTGCTTACAAATAAAAAACAAAATGACATCCTCTGCCCCAAATAAAACTGATTGTTTAATAATCAGGCACTTGAAGGCCCCGCAGAAAAATTTGATGCTTAGGGTTAAAATGTATTTTCAAAGGCTGGGTTAGGGAGGATAGGCCAAGAACCACTTTCGAATATCTTCTCCCCGCCGGTTCCTGCAAAAAGGCAAGGGAAATTCCAGGAACTTTCAACTGACGGCAGAGAATTTTTTTTAAGCAGAGCCAAATAAAGTAGCAATAAATTCCCTTGATTCTGCCCCACTCTGGCTTATTTTCTTGAATTGGATTGTGGAGGTGCTCCTGTGGGACTTGTTCCCATCCACTTTTGCTGAGATTTTATAGATGCTGGACTAGTGGGGATTTGACCCATATCCACTCATGGCCTGGGCTGAGTTTCTGATTTCTCCCCTTCTTTTTCCACTCACACCTCTGGGCAGACACGGGCAGCCATGAAGATTCTGTGAGGTTGAGGGTTTTTTTTTCCAAGTTTTAAAATTCCACATATGGAGAGTCCTTCCTCGCTCCCAGAAGGTTAGTTGAGCTGCCCCCTTTGCAGGGGCCTGGGACTCATCCTCTCCAGCCCCCAACATCTATTCCTGGTTTGGATGCTCCGGGGCTGTTCAGTTCAGCTTCTATTCAACACTTTGCCTTTAAGTTCTGTTCGTTTCTGGAAGTTGAGCTTTCTTTTTCTTGCTTTCAAGCCGAGCCAGGTATTAAGGAAAAAAAAATTTTTATCTAGAATTTTTATGTATTTACAGTAGGGACGGGGAGGGCTTCCTGCTCCTTCCCTGTCTGCCGTAATGAACAGAAATCAGCAAACAGTACCTCCCAACCCAAATTGTTAATTTTGAAAAATGTCCAGCTTTCAAAATAGATGAATAAATGGTTCAATGACTACTCATATACCCTTCACCTAGATTCACCAATTGTTGACATGTTGCCACAATTCCTCTCTATTTATATTTTGCTGAACTATTTGAAAGTAAGTTGTAGATATCACACCACAACTCATAGATACTTCAGCATCTACTGACATCTACTGAGAAGGACATTTTCCTTCATAACCACAATATTATCATCACAAAATTGACAAGAATTCTATGTATTCTAATATACAGCTCATCATCTAATGTCCCCAATTATCACCCAATATGTTTTACAACTTTTTTTAAAAAGAAATTTAGGATTCAGTTAAAGTTCACACATTGCATTTGGTTGTTGTGTTACTAATCTAGCTGAGTCTCTAGAACAATCCCTCCATCTTTTTATATTTTTTATGACCATACTTTTGAACAGTCCAGGCCCATTGTCATGCAGAATGTTCCACATTCTGAAATTTTCTGATTATTTCTTCATGATGAGATTTTTTTATTGTCTTAAAATATATATAATATGCAATTTATCATTTTAACCATTTGTGAGTTTACCATTGTGAGTTCAGTGCATTAAGTATATTTTCATTGTGGTGCAACCATCACCATTATCTATTTCCAGAACTTTTTCCTCATCCTAAACTGCAGCTCTGTATCCATTAAACAATAACTCCTCATTCTGTCCCAACCCAGCCCCTGTCACTTTCTGTCTGTATGACTTTGACTATTCTAGCTACTTCATATAAGTAGAAACAGACAATATTTGTCCTTTTGTGTCTGACTTACTTTACTTAGGTAATGTCTTCAAGGTTCATCCCTGTTGAAGCATCTGTAAGAATTTCATTCTTATTAAAGGCTGAATAATATTTCATTGGATGTATATATACCACATTTTGTTTACCTATTCCTCCTTCCATGCACATTTGGATTATTTCCACTTGTTGGCTATTGTGAATAATGCTGCTATGAACGTTGGTCTACAAATATCTGTGTGAGTCCCTGCTTGCAATTTTCATGGTTGGATTTATTTATTTATTTTTGTCACAGTAGTACGTTCGTGAGGTTGTATCCTTCTTATTGCATCACAGACACATTAAGAGGCACATGATGTAAGTTTTCCTTTACTGGCAGTACTAACTTGGACCATGAGGCTAGGGCGGTGACTGCCAAATCTCTCCATTGTAAAAGTGCCTTTGTCTTTTTGTAATTAGTAAGTAGTTTGTGGGGTAAGCTTTTGAGATGTGTATACACTGTTTCTCAAAAACCATTCACTCATTAATTTTAGCATTTATTAATGATTCTTACCAGAATTAATTACCATACCAGTAGTAGTAAAATGGTGATTTGTAAAAATTTAATCATTCCTTTTACATTTATTATTGGCATTTTTCTATAGGGGAAATGTAATTTGAGTAACAGTGGATTTCTCCTCTGAAACTATGGAGGCCAGGAAAAAGCAGCACAGCATTTTCAATTGCTGAAAGAAAAGAACTGTCAACCTAGGTTTCTATAGCCAGTAAAAAAATCTTTCAAGACTGAAAGGGAAATCAAGACATTATGAGATGAAGGGGAAACTAAGAGAATTTGTTGCCAACAGACCTACCCCAAAAGACTAGCTTAAAGGAAATTCTCTAAGCAGAAGGAAGTGATAAAAGAAGGAATCTTGGAACATCAGGAGGTAAGAAAGGACAACTGAAAGGAAAAAATATGGGTTGTAAAACAAACCTCCACAAATTTAAAATAATTGAAATCATACAGAGCATATGCTTTCCAATAACAATGGAATCAAATGGAAATCACTAACAGAAAGATAACAGTAAACTCTCCAAACACTTGAAAACTAAAAACTCACTAGAAATAATCCATGGATCAAAGGGGACATCTCAAGGGAAACAAAAAAAATTAATTTAACTGAATAAAAATGAAAATACAACCTATCAAAATATATGGAACACAGCTAAAGCAATGCTAAAAGGGAAATTTATAGCATTAAACCCATGTATTAGAACAGAGGAAAAGACTCAAACCAATAATCTAGCTCCTAGTTTAAGAACTTAGAGAGGAAGAGCAGAAAGAATTCAAAGCAAATAGAAAGAAGGAAGTAATAAAGATAAGGGTAAAAAGAAAAAAATCAATGAAATTGAAAACAGAAAACAATAGAGAAAATCAATAAAACAAAATTCTGGTTCTCCAAAAGATTAATAAAAGAAAAATCTCTAACAAGATTGACAAAAAATAGGAGAGAAGACCCAAATTACTAATGTCAGGATGAAACAGTGGCTAGCACTACAGACCCTGAAGCCATTAAAAGGATAATAAGGGAATACTGCAAACGACACAGCACACATAAACTTGGCAACTTACAGGAAATGGACCAGTTCCTGGAAAGGGCAAACTTACCACAACTCATCCAATATAAAATAGATAATTTGAGTAGTCCCATAACTATTGAAGAAATTGAATTTGTAATTTAAGAACTCCTCAAAAAGAAATCTCTAAGCCCAGTTGGTTTCCCTGGAGAATTTTGTCAAATATTTAAAAGAAGAATTAACACCTATTCTATACAATCTCTGGAGAAGACAGAAGAGGAATCTCAATTCATTTTGAGAAGCTAGTATTACCTGACACCAAACCAAAGACAATACAAAAAAAGAAAATTGCAGACCAATACCCATCATGAATATAGATATAAAAATCCTTAAAATATTAGCAAATGACTTTAACATATAAAATGAACTATACACTATGAGCAGAGGGGGGTTATTTCAGGGATGCCAGGTTGGTTCAATATTAAAAAAATCAATGTAATACACCATATTAGAAAACTAAGGAATAAAAATCTCATGATCATATACATGGAGGCAGAAAAAGCACTTGACAAAATTCAACATCTATTCATGATAAAAACTCTCAGAAAAATAAGAATAGTGGGAACTTCTTCAATTTGATAAAGAACATCTACAAAAAACCTACAGATAGCATTAAACTTAATGGTGAAAGATCAAATGCTTTCTCCTTAAGACTGGGAACAAAGCAAAGTTATTTGCTTTTACCACCTTACTCAATGTAATACTGAAAATTCACATAATACTGAAAATTTTAGCCAATACAACATCAAGAGAAGGAAATAAAAGGCATACAGTTCAGAAAGAAGAAGTACAACTGGCCCTATTTGCACACGACATGATTATCTCAGTAGAAAAATCCCCCAAAAATCTTAAAAATAGCTAGAAATAGGGGCCGGCCCGGTGGCGCAGCGGTTTCGTCCGCGCTTGGCAGCCCGGGGTTCGCGGGTTCGGATCCCGAGCGCCCGCCGACACACTGCCTGTCAGCCATGCCGTGGTGGCGTCCCATATAACGTAGAGGAAGATGGGCACGATGTTAGCCCAGGGCCAGTCTTCCTCAGCAAAAAGAGGAGGATTAGCAACGGATGTTAGCTCAGGGCTGGTCTTCCTCACCAAAAAAAAAAAAAAAAAAAAAAAAAAAATAGCTAGAAATAATAAGTGAGGTCACAGGACACAAGATAAACATACAAAAATCAATTGTATTTCTATATACTAGCAATGAACATATGAACGCCTAAATTAAAAATACAATACCATTTATAACTGCTAAAAAAAAACCCCATGAAATACTTAGGTGTAACTGTATTAAAACATGTCCTATACAGGACTTGTTTCCTGAAAACTACAAAATGCTGATAAAAGATATCAAAGATCTAAATAAATGGAGAGAGATTGTGTTTACAAATTGGAAGACTCAACATAGTAATTATGTCAGTTCTCCCTAAACTGATATACATGTTTAATGCAATTCCTGTTAAAATCTCAGCAAGATTTCTTTGTAGTTATAAACAAGATTATTCTAAAATTTATATGGAAAGGCAAAGGAACTAGATTAGTTGAAAAAATTTTGAAAAAAAGAATGAAGTGGGAGGAATCATTCCACATAATTTCGAGACTTATTACAGGGCTATAGTAATAAAAACTATATTGGTGTAGGGATAGACACTTAGACCAATGGAGCAGAATAGCAAATCCAAAAATATACCTATGCAAATATGCCTATTTGATTTTTGACAAAGTTGCAAAAGCAATTCCATGGTGCTGATGAATTGCATATGCATAGGTGAAAAAAATGAATCTTGACCTCAGTCTCACACTTTATACAAAAATTAGCTTATAGGGCACAACCAACTTAAATGTTGAACACAAAACAAAAAACTTTTAGAAAAATCATAGGAGAAAATCTTCAGCATCTCTAGGAAAAGATTTGTTGGACTTGACACCAAAAGCAGGATCCAAAAAAGGAAAAATTAATAAATTGGACTTCATCAAAACCAAAACCTTTTCCTCTGCAAAAGACCCTGTCAAGAGAATGAAAAGGAAAGATACAGACTGGGAGAAAATATTTACAAACCACACTTCTGACAAACAGCTAGTATCTGGAGTGTATAAAAAACTCTCAAAGCTCACCAGTTAACTAAAAAATGATTTTTAAAAACTCAATACAATAAAATGGGAAAAATACATGAAGAGACACTGCACTGAAGAGCATATAGAGAGGGTAAGTAAGCACATGAAGAGATATTCAACATTATTAGCCATTAAGGTTGTGCAAATTAAAACTACAGTGGGAACTCACTACTCACCCATCAGAATGGCTAGAGTAAAAAATAGCAACACCACCAAGTGTTGTCAATGGTGTGGAGAAATGGGATCACACACACTGGTGGTGGGAACATAAAATGATACAGCCTCTCTGGAAAATAGCTTAGCAGTTTCTTAAAAAACTATACATGTAACATGTAAAAAAGCTAAACATTGCACTGCTGGGCGTTTATCCCAAGAAATGAAAACATACGTCCATGCAAAAACTTGTACACAGATGTTTATAGTAGCTTTATTGATAATATCTTCAAACTGGACACAAGCCAGATGACCTTCAACGGGTGAATGTTTAAACACACTTTGGCACATCCATACCATGGAATACTATTCAACAATAAAAAAAAAAAAAAGAACTATTGGTACATACAGCAATTTTGGTAAATCTCCAAAGAATTATGTTACGTGGAAAAAGCCCATTCCCAAAGATTACATACTGTGTGAATCTGTTTATATAACATTCTTGAAATGACAACATTGTAGAAATGGAGAACAGATCAGAGGTTGCCGGTGGTTCAGAAAGGGGCGGAGGTTGATTGGGGGAAGAGGGTAGGAGGGAATTGTGTGGCCATGAGGGATCCTGAAAGTGACGCGAATATTCTGTATCTTGACTGTGTCAATGTCAATGTCCTGGTTGTGATAATGTACTATGGTTTTGCAAGATGTTACCATTGGGGGAAACTGGGTAAAGGGTACATGGGATCTCTATTTCTTACAACTGCATGTGAATATACAATTATCTCCATATAAAAAGTTTAATTAAAAATTTGTATTCACAGATCCTACTCCCAGAGATTCTGATTAAGTAAGTCTGTCAAGGGACCCAGGAATCTGCATTTCTAATAACACCCTGTATGATTCTGATGTAGGGAGACACAGAGCTCACTCTGCAAAACACTATTCTACACCATTTCGATGGAAATAGGTAGGAAATGTCCTTATGATGTTTCCAACTCAAATTTAACACCACAATATCACTTTCTTTACGATCTTTTACTTTGTATTTGTATCTTTTTTCCATTACAGTGAATATCTGGATTCCTAATAACATTAATGAGTTTCCTTATTTGTTTTATCCTATCATATACATAAAACAATTAGAAAATGATAATACCAATATTACTCTAACAGTAAGTCCACTAAGTAAAGCATAAGGTTACTTTACAGTTGTTTGTCTTTAGAATATATCCTACAAAAATTTGTGGTCAGAATACTATGTTCAAAGGTTACGTGAATTGATTCTTTTCTCTGTGAGGTTATTTTATTTTATTATTTAAAATCAATTTGATATACATTTAGTTTCCTTTTTTTTGGATTTTGGGTTTGTATTCTAATTTAGCATGTACTTTTTTCATCCTTTTTGATTTAATTTTAGTTTTTGAATATGTAAAATATTTACATAATTAAAAATTCAAAGTAATACAAAAAGGTATACTCAGTAAAGTCTTACTTCCATTCCTTTCCCTGACACCTTCTGTCCCCCACCCTGATTGTAGGTCATCAAATTTATTAGTTTATGGTTCATAATTCCTTTGTTTCTCTTCAGTAAAAAAATAATTTTATATATTTTTATTTTCTCTTTTTTGTTACACAAAAGATAACACAGTATGCACATTCTTTTGCATCTTGCTTTTAAACTTAAAAATATATCCTGAAAAATCACTCTGTATCTGCTCGTAGAAAGGATATATTCTTAAGAAATATTCGATGAGTGGGATCTGATTGAACATCTTGTATTGGAACTCTGAGGCATATTTGTTTATTCTCTGCTCTATTCCATGAAAATTTTAAGGCAGCTAACACCATGGGGTAAATTTTAAGAGAAAGGAAGTGTCCCCTAAGCTATGGAATATCCTTTGCTGGTAAATGCCTTCGTTTTAAAGCAAATGCATTTTACATAGTTGGGGTTTCATTATTTTTTAAAGATCCTAGGTTTTTTTCTTCAAAATATTTAGGCAAATTCTTTAAAATAATTCGTAGCCTACTATGGATAGTTTTTGGTTTGTGTTTAACTTGCATCTTTGGGGGCATCTATTCCTGAGCAGTGAAATCTTTCCTCTCGTCATGAGCTCTAGGCCAATCTTGGTCAGGGCTGGCTTGCCTATTCTGGGGACCCTGTAGGCAGAATTGCTTCACAAGAGCCTCTTTTCCAAATAGCAGATCTCCTGGGAAAATGTGATACCACTCACAGTTGGGGTGGTTAAAAAAGTAATGGTAACACTTGTAGAGAATCAGTTGTGAATGTGCTTGCTTTGCTTTGGCTTTCAAAGCAAAAGAACTAGATCTGACTAGTTGGATGCAAAATGTGTGTCACTTAGCAGGAATATACTACTTGATCACAGTTGCTTTCAGACTCTGCAAAGCAAGGGAATGTACCAAAAGGTCTTTAATTGCATATTTAATTAAATTTAGAGAGATAAACATAAAGAATTTAAAAAGGCAGTGAAAATCAGGGATGTTACTCCACCTTGAACATTGCTTGGTCAATCATAGGACCTTGCTATTTATGTAACATGAGGATTATGCTTACATAGTCCAAATGCAATACTGGAAACTTTCTCAGAGTAGATGTTTATAAACAAATACATACAGTAGTTTAACAATTATAATCAGGCATAATCTTACTAGTAGCTATTTTATATTTAGGATCAATGCAAACTTCTATTTATTGCATTTTTTTCTCTGGGATTTTACACTTTGGTCCTTTTCTACATTAGCATATTCTTGGCTTTGCATACATTTTGGAGCTAAAATCCATAGCACTACATTTAGGTTGTGCAAATTTGTGCAATTGCAGTCAGAATAAAGATATTTGTTTGATATGCATTTAAATTAACCTATAAAGCAGTAGTGTGTGTGTGTGTGTGTATGTGTATTTAGCCAAGAGCAGAAGGGTTAATAATAATAATAACATTTATTAAACTCTGCGTTAAGTGCTTTACATTCATCTCATTTAATCTCAAATTTATTGTCAGATGAGCAAATAGGCTTAGAGAAATGAAATAACTTGTCCAAGCAGTTGGACACATATTAACACAGCTCATTAGAGTCTGTATGGAGATTCCAAATGCCTGAAGACAGCACCCTGAGAGCCCCAGACAGGACAAGCTGACATATTCTTAAGAATGGCTATTTTCTACTCTTTGCATGCTTATTACCATTCTACAGGTCAAAGGATAATTATTTCTCAAATGTTTGTATGTAAATATAGCTGTTTCTGAGGAACAAGCTGTGGGAGACCCAATCTCAATTAATATATCACACAGCTCGATTTCCCTAACCAAGTATTCATGGGAGAAGAGTTCAGTGAAATAATTTAGTTTATGGGAAAGCCAATGGACAAAAAGCAGAGGGAATTCTCCTCCATCTTTTTCTACTAGAAAACTTTTCTAAGTGAAAGACATATATGTTCCAGGCAGGACGAGGTTATTTCCCCTATTACAGTTACACTTGTTCCTATTACAGTTACAGTTATATTATGAGTTACAGTGGTGCTTGTTCAAGTGATCTCCTCTCTCTCTTTTGTTGTGGTATTATTTGCTGAAGATAATGAATGGGTAAGAACTAGATAGAAACTAGCACCTAGTACAAAGCCTGAGACACATGCGTAAAAAGATATCTTCATCAGGCAGGAACATGTGCTTGGGGTATAGAAAGATGGATTCAATAGTTGATAGTAGGGGATCCAGCCAGGTGGATAAAGTTATTTGAGGCGTATAATGACAGGCAGCAGGTAGCAGTTCTGGAAGTTGGTCTCTGTCAGGGTGGTTTAGAAAGGGGTCATAAGTAAGCTGAGCAGAGCATGATGTCCACCAGTTTTGAAGCAAGAGGCATCAGACCTAGAATCATTTATTTACTCACCTCACTCATTCATTAAGCATTAATTAAGTGCCTTCTATGGGACAGCCACTATACTATGTGTTACAAATATAAGATGAATGAAACATGGCCTCTTTCTCATAATCCAGTGATGGAAGCAAAATCTAAACAATTGGATTACCATGGGTATTGTTAGAATATAGGTAAAAATACAAAGTTTTCTGAGTCCAGTGGAAGGAAATGACTAAATCATAGTGGCAAGTCTTCATCAATGAGGTGAAAGTCACCTGTTTTTTAAAAGTCCAGGTTAAGAAGAAAGAAAAACATTACAGATACAGGAATATGAGGAACAGCTTGTAAAGAGATATTAAGGGATGAAAAGACATCTTGTATTTGGAGAATGGTAACTACTTTTAAGGAATGGGAGTGCAGAATATGTCAGGGGAAAGGAAAAGATATGCAATTGCAGTGATAACATAGAAAATACTTTGAACACCATCCCCTAGCTGGTGGGGAGCTACTGAATGTTTTCATCATGGGACTGGCATTTGCTAGACATGTATTTACCATGAAACTAGTGATGATAAAGCTTCAGAGCCCCTCATTTGCATAGGACTTTCCAAGACCCTGGGAAGATACTGAGCAGTATGCCCCTGGTCGTATGTTTTTGCAAAATTTGAAAAATAAATCCTTTATTTTACAGAGGGACTTCTAAATGGAATAATCTTCAGGCTCCACAAAACCTGCATCTGCCCCTGGTGTGACCTGTGACTTAGAAATCTCTCCCCAACAATGAGATGGAGGATGGGGTGGAGGGGAACAGGTTGGTAGGAGGCTCTTGCAAAGGTCTAACAGATGTTCAGAACTGAACTACAGCAATGGCAGAGATGATTGCAAGAAGGGACAGGCTCTTAGGAGGTAGAATCAACAGGATTTGTGACAGGTGAATATAGGGATGGAGTTGGGGGAAGGAATTCTTGGAAGACTCAGAGTTTTAATGGATGCCTAGGAGGACAGTGTTACCATAACTGCAAAATGAATTGTATATATGGGAGCTGGAAAGACACTGAATTGTCTTTGGTAGAGGAGAGGATCATGAAAGAGGGATGGTCAACAATGTTAAATAATGAAAAAAAGTTGGAGTAAAATGAGAACTAAGGATTGTCTATTGAGTATGGTAATTAGGAAGTCACTGGTTACCTTAAGAGAAAAATAAAGAACAGATTCACTGGGTGGTGTGGGTAGAGCTCAGACTGCAGCAGGAAGCAGATTATAGTCCTTCTTGTACCTCTCACCACTTTCATGAGTTCAAGGGTAGATCTCCAGTTTCTTTTGGGGAGTGGATGAGAGGTGAACTATCAGATGAAAGACAGGTCTCAGGCCAAGAGGAACTGAGGAGGTGGGCGGGCTGTGAGGAAAGGGATTCAGGCACAGGGGAACCAAATAGAGAGTCTGTAGCAGAGCTTGGGAATTTTGGAATCAGCAAGCCCAGTTATTGGGGCACAAGGAGCTGGAAGGACTAGAAAAGTTAGGCTCTGTTAATGCTGAAGACTTTCAGTATCTCCATAAAATGCCCCAAATCCCCCAGAAAAAGATAAGGTTGTCTCCAAAGTCCAGGGTGTATCCAAGCCTGCAATTTTCCAGCAAGAGAGCTCAGCAATACAGCAGGCAAAATGAGGGGATCAGGGAATCAGGAAGAGATAACCAGAAGGAAGAATTTATGTTGAGGAAGGGATGCGAGGCAGCTCCTCTTGCCCCCAGGCTCTGGAATCTAAAGTCAGCATTTCCCAAACTCAGAGGAGAGATTCAGGCCCATTGCCCTTTGTATTTCTAACAATAGTAGCGCAGTCTTTTGAATTAGTCATGTGACCATTCTGAAGTTTCAGAGAGGAAAAACTGGAGATTTTGCTGTAAAGATTCCTAAAGGGAATCAAGAAAGACATAGTGTTGGTTTGGGGACTATTCAGTAAAATACTCCTAGCAGCAAAACCCAAAAGAAACACAGCTGGAATCATTTTATGAATTGCAGGCAAATTGTAAGATTGAATTCAGTCAAGATAATTAGTTTTTAAGTATGTCCTTTTCTCTTTCTCCTATTTGATGTTATTAACATGAAGTCTTTTAAAATGTCAATAATTTAAATGTAATTTAATTTCTTTAATGAAATTGTTTAATAATTTGAGAATATGAGAATAACTTTTGAGCAGCAGCAGCAGGGGAGGGTGGTGGAGGCAGCGGGAGCGCTCGGCCTCGGAGGGGAAGGAAGGTGCCTTCCATCTTTCCAAGGTGACTCTGGTTGATGCCAGTGGAGTCCCTTTGAAAGGCCTTCTGTTTGGAGTCCCCCAGCAAATGAAGGGGACTGCATACCAAATGCCATTCAGGAAATGTAAAGTGTATTAAAGTAGGTAGCAATCCAATACTATTGGATACTGTTCTCCTGCCTACAAAATTTTAGGATTTAAGTAAAGTTGGAATCTGGAAAACTGACTGGACTGTCACAGCCCCATAGCATGGTATTTAAAGACCTTCACAGTTTACTTTTTGCAAAAACACCGAGTCATATTCAACTTTGAATCATATTCAACTTTTTAAGTGTAAGTCTGAGTTTCTTATCATGTAATTTATGGAGTTAAACTTTTGGAACCTGAAACCAAATAGAGGACTTTACATTTATCCCTATTTAATGTTATCTTGTGATTTTTGAACTAGGCGGAGTTTCCAGGCTGTTCAGAGCTTTTTGAATACTAATTCAACCATCCACTATATCACCTGTTTTTCCCAGCTTTGTGTCATTTGCAAGTATAATAATTATGCCATGGGCACCTTCATCCAAATAATTGATTGAAGATGTGGAGAGGACGGAGTTGAGGACAAAGCTCTCCAAACCCTAAAGAATTTCCTGTGGATTGGCATAGATTAATTAATGGGGAAATGGAAGAAAAACAAGTGTTATGGAACATGTACCTGATACTACAAACGATTCTTTGCATATATTATCACATTCATTCTTTAGTCATGATAACACAGCTAGCAAGTGCTGAACTTGATTTTTGATTCTACCTCTGTCTAATTCCATGCTCTTACTAGTAAACTACATTACCTCTAATTAATTGAAGTTCTTTACTTGATTGTTCAACCTTCTACCAATCCACCAAACTGCATTTTCTTCCAGCCCACATTTCTGCATCTTGTCCGTAAGGACACCGAGACAAGCCCTACTAAACATGTGGCTGAAATTCAAGTACACTATGTGAATTTCTCTCAGTCATGTTGAGACTAAGACAGTATTGGGTGTGGTGGTGAAGGAGGTGAAAGAGGACAGTCTGAAGTGATCGAGTTTTGTTTTTCCACAAGATAGTACTTATTTTTGGTTGGTTCCTTTTTGATAAGAAATATATCATATCTGACACAACTATTAGAACAAAGAGAAATGTGGCTTTTAATAATTCATGTAGTATCATGTATCATGTTCTATAATTTTTTCCATAGCTGTATTTTTTTTTTTTTTTTAGAGTTTGAAAGTTTGAGGGGTCTATTACAATAGGGAGTTCTGTGACATCTGAGGATATTCCCCTCGATACCCCCAGCTGTGACGATAATAGGAATAATAATAACATTTAAATGCTTCCTTTATATTGGACATTTTATAAAATGTTTTACATGTATTAGGTATTATCTCATGTATTTAATATAACACCTTCTGAAATGCTTCCTATTATTATCTCTGCTTTGTAGATTAGGACACAGATTGAGAAGTTAAGTAATGTGCCCAAGAAGTGTGGTTTGAAGCCAGGAAGATGGTCTTCTCCAGCGCCTGTGGCTCTAGTCACTGTTAGGAGAGAATTCTCCAAGGATCTCTCACGTTTCTGTTTGTCTTGTGAGCAGAGGAACTGACTGCCTTCTTCTGAATTGTCTTCTCAAAGAATTTAAATAATGAACAGCCTTAGAAAATACAGTGTCTCCCTGCAACATAAAGGGCAGGTTGGTTTATTGTCGGTATAATAAAGATAATGTCTCTCTCTGGGGCAAATGTTAAGCAGGCTTACTGTCCATTATAAAAGATTCAAGTTCTGTAAGCTCAGGATTCCTCTCCTGTAATGCAGCCCACTGTGTGTGCAGACATCACTTGGCCTTCATAGCATCACCTTGTGGGAATCACGGTGATGGTAAATGGTACAAATGCTGATCCTCTGGCCATTGTTATCAGTAATAAGATCCTTTGTCTCTGACCCAAGATTCTCATGTCTTTTTCTACGAAACTGTGGCAGGCTAACTTGCTAGCTTGCAAGTAAGGTAAAATCTCAGACCCTTCATAGTTCTTGACTGCCTCTATCTAGAGAGTATATAATTCTTTCATCTACTAGTCCAGCAACACTATCCAAAAAAGTACATGACAATCTAAGAGAGAGCTAATTGCCTCCAATGATCCAAATATCTTCGATGATGTACTTCTAGGTAGTATACTCCTTGTGGCAGCCTCTGTTCTCCCTCTCTTAGACAACGAATAAAATGTATAAATGAGAATTTGACTCTCCTTAAGTAGTCTAGAAGTGTAGTGGTTCCGGTTAAGAATATCTTGAAGCAGAGCTTCCAACTTAAGTTTGCAAAGTAGAAGGGCACTTTACTGGGTTCTCTCACTTGGTGGACTCATTTTAACGGGTAAAATAAACACAGAGAAAAATCACTCTATCTGGGTTTGCTGTTATTGTAGAGCTTGACTTGCATCCATCAACAGCAAAACCCGTCTAGTGTCAAGATGTACGTGATTTCAGGGAAAGAGCCATTCTGGGATAAGTAACACTTGTTTGAGAAAATCTTAGAAGTTTATTGGAGAAACTATGCTTTGGTTTGTTCAGAAAAAGCAATTATTAGAGTGTACAAAGGATAATAATTTTATTTTTATAAAGTGGTTCTGAATTCTGTGCATTTTCAGAGTTTAGGGAGGAAGCATTTGGGTTTTCAGTAGATTTTAGGAATGTTTTTCTAAATTGTATGCAAGAGAGTTGAAAGGTTAAACCCAAAGGTTTTATTCAAACTATTTAAAATTTCATGCACATATCTAATCTCTCCCTAAATTTTCTGCCTAGCAGCTCAGGCACAGGTCTTACTCAGGACACTGTGTGAAAAAAAAGCTAAATTATGCAGGCTCCCAGGCAGGATCTGGTCAGTGACGCATTGGATGCAGCTTTCAAACATGGGTGCATGGATTTCTTTCTTTTTAATTTTGCAATTGAATTAATGGTAATGGATGCAGAGAACTAGTTGGTAGCTGGTTTCGAATAACTACAGTATTGGCTGCAGCTGGGCTATTCCTGACTTCTTCACCGTAGACTTCTCGCAGATCAGTAGTTCTTGAACTGAGTGAGCATCAGAATCTCCTGGAGGGCTCACTGTTTTAATCTCACACCCAACTCCTAGAGTGTCTGATTGGTTTGGTCTAGAATAAACCTGAGAATTTGCATTTCTAATAAGCTCCCAAACAATGTTGACACTGCTGGTCTGGGGAGCACACTTAGAGAACCACTGCCCCAGACCTTTTCTATGGAACTAAACAGTGCCTCTGACCTAAGATGGGGAACTCTTTAGAAAGGTAACTATTTAGGCTATTTTTCCATGTTTGCCTTAGGGAAGATATGAACTCTTGTTTCCCAGGGGACCCTCCTTCCACTTCATGCTGATTTTTGTTTTCCATTGTATTCCTATTTCACATAAGTCAAAGTGAAATCCTGCCGTAGTACATACTGAACACAGTTGCAGCCCTGCATTTCTTTTTTGTGTTTTTCTTCCATCATCTTTCTTCCTTCTCATGTGAAGCAACACCCATTAATTTTTAAGTGATTTTTCTGGATGTAATACATGCATATTAGGCCGGCCTCTTCTAAACTACAAACAAGTGGCCACTTAGATTCCTGCCGGAGTGGGAAGGCACCAGTTCCTTCTGCTCTTAGTCTTTGTCTGTTGGATTTCTGAGTGTTACACATCAATGAATCACACACCCTTTAAGGTCAGGACTCCATCTAGATTTGTACTTTTAGTAAATGCTTGCTTTTATGTAATGATGGTCTTTTACTTGGCTGTTGTGCATTTTTCTCATCATGTATACTTTTGTCAGTTTATTCATCCCAATGTAACTATAGTTGTCAGATTTGTTATATGCAGTTCAGTATATTACTAATATAAACAGATTAGTGATCATTGTTGGATAGCCTGGGATGAAAAACAGGGTTTATTCTTTTGGTTAATTGATAGGTATATAGTGGCTGCCTAGAGCCCCAGGTTGAGATGAATTTTGCGGGCATCTGAGCTCAATGGGGAAGGACTCTATCATCAGTTATGTCTATGTTGGACTTCGTAGGGGAACACGGCTGCCTGTGAGTCCCACACTGGCTTATTCTCTTAATATGGCATGCAAATAGGCTAGATCAAACAATTTGATATGAAAATGTCAAAAAATATTGTAATACTGATACAAGAATTAGAGGAACTTCTATTTTTCTGAGCTGCAGTTCCCTTAATTATAAAGTAGGCATAGTAATGCCTATTTGGTAGATGATATTGTTAAGCTAGAAAAGAGCTTCAGAAAGGAAAAGACTGCAATGAAAGAGACCAGTATTGGAGAAACTGTGGCAGGAAGGCAGTGTGGTGAGGGGGCAAGAGAGCCAGCTGGGGTTCAAACCCCACCTTTTCACTTACTGCCAATATTTGCTTAATCTTGTTGAGTTTTAATTTGCTAATCTGTAAAATGGTAATATAATACCTGCTTCTCAGGGTTTTGATAATTAAATGAGTTAATACCTGTAAAGGACATGGCTCATAACAGGTTTTCAATAAAAGAGGCCATTATAAATGAATTGCTGGTATTTAGGATGAAAGATCTTGAAGAATTGTTGTTTAAAATATTTGAAGATGGATGAGAGGATAAATATTTTCTGTGTGATGAGTGAATTAGAGTCAAGGAATAAAAATTATACAAGGGAGAATTACACTGAACAAGGAAAACCCTTCTAAGAAGCAAACCTAGCCAAGCAATGGAATGTGTTTCTCTGTGAGGCAGTGAGTTACCTAACCCATAAAATATTCAGAGAGAGGATGCGTGGTTTTGGTCAGATTATGTAAAAGGATTCCCACTTTAGATGGGAAGTTGGAGTCTATGATATTGGAAATTCTTCAGATTCAATTACACTGTGAATTCACCCCAGTGACTTTTGGAAAATCACCCTCTCTGCTCCTATTTTACATTATCTCAATAATGACTCTGGTATTCCAAAGGATTTAGATTTCCATAAGGACTCATGGGATTTAAGACATTACTATAAGGAAAACTCATCAATCCCCGTGTTTAAAAACCAACAAACAAATGAAACAACAATAGACATCCATTTATATTCTTTGTTTTAAACAGAGTAATAGGTGTTTTGCTTGCCCAAAGGCTAAAGCGCTGAATATACCCACTTAAGCAGTCCAAGGTTGACACTACTAACAAGAGGACATTCTGAAAAAGCACATCAGGATGTGGCAATTGAGTCCAGCAGCCCCAGGAAGAAGCACATTACTGTGGCTGGGTTTTTCTGGTACAGTGATCAGCAGTGAAATGATTAACAGTGTTGGCATTTAAGTGATCATAATTAGGTTTCAAAGTTAACAGCCCATTGAGATAAATAGTGCAAGTTCACACCTCTCTCAGTGCTATTGTTTATCAGACTGTCAAGTTGCAGATTCAGGAAGACAACATTAATGTGGCTTTGGACACTAATTGCCCAAAGCCAAGTTACATCCACCTGGGAGGGTCCTTTGGGTATTTGTTCTACTAAAATGTCAGGGACTATGCAGTGCTGGGGTTCTGCATTGCCTAACAGCATACAACATCGCACTGCTATTTTGAGGCATAGAAGGCAAATGGCATGGGAATATGTTGTAATGTTTGGGGGCAATCTCCTGGTTTAACAGTGTATTTGCCTCAGTTTCTCCTCTCAAATGGCAATGAAACCGCTCACTTGGACAAAATGGTTTCTGAGAGGAATAAGAAATTTAATGATTTAAGTAACAACAGAAACTGCTTTGCTCATATGAATTAGATTTCATAACCCATGTTATTGTCCTAAAGGAGTTATATGCACACTCCGTCAATAGAAGAACATTGAGAGCATAATTAAATTAATTTCATAGAATCTGGATTATTTGTTCACAATTAAGTTTATACGCATGGTTGCATGCTGCCTCATGCTCAATAAGGGTGGAGATTGTAATTTCAGTTTGCAAAGTATTGATTTTCTTTTACACAAGGCATTTAATAATTAAAGGCAGCAAAAATGGGGAAAAAGAACCCCGAAGCTTTAAAAAAGAAAATGCTGCAGCGTTATCGTAGTGGTTGTCTCTTTATGAAATAAAGTTTCTTAAAAGAACAGTCATTGGTCGTCCATTATCATCATCAATATGAAATAATTATTGAATATCGTTAAAAAATTACTCCATCAAACAACTTAAGGAAAAGTGAACTTTAGTATTTCCCATTTCTTACCATGTCACCTTGAACAGAGTTTTTGTTTGTTTTGCTTTTTTTTTTAATCCCACTACTTGACGGGTTAGAAAATGGATCGTGACATTTTCTTTGAGTCTGAGTGCCACCACAGGAGTTAACAATGACCAAAGAGATGAAAAGACAGGAGAAAAGGAAAAGAGAGAGGGAAAGAGAGGTGTAAGAGTGGAAAAGAAGTGCAGGAGCAAGAATGTAGGGGAAGGGGTTGCAAACAGATAAACTGGATAATAGGGTGGTATCATCAGTTACCTCAGGTGCTGGGACCATTGTTTTCTTACATCTCAGTTAGAAACAGATGTCTAGCTTTTGCTTCTTTGAAAGAGTTCTGTCTTGGGAAGCTCTTCATGAGAAGAATTATACCTGAAAGAAAGGGCTCTAATCTTTCGGAAAGAACAGGAGGTGTTTTCATTTCTTACTGTTGAGTTTTCTACCTGGTGTACTCGGAGGTTCTGAAGCCAATCAGTTGAGGTTATTTACATAGACTTCTGAACCAGGGTAGACTCTAGGGCAGACCCCGTCAGTGGAGTCTGTCATCTAGTGATTGGGGAAGAATCGTGTTTTATTGTTATATAAACAAGAGCAGACTAGGAACTCCCTGAGGCCAGGTGTTGTGCCTAATTAATTTTAATATCCTCAGTCTAAGCTCAATGGCTGGTATATTAATCCTCATCTTTTGTTGGGAGATATTAAAAGCCACTGGGTAATTATTATACTCATGATTTTCATACCACACGTTAAAAATAATTTATATTTTTCAAAATGCTTCCATAGTACTTTTGGACCCTATTGAACTTCTTGCAATTTGAATGCATGTCAATGTCAAGGACAGGAAGAAGATACACCCATAACATAAACCATGATGTGATAAACCATGATGTGATGCTCAATTTTATGTGTCAATTTGACTAGGGTACAGCCAATTATTCAACCCAACACTAATCTGGTGTTGCTGTGAAAGTATTTTGTATACGTGACTGAAATGTATAATCAGTTACTTCAAGTTAGGAAGATTCTTTTATATAATCTGAGTGAGCCTGATCCAGTCAGGCTTGAAGACCAGAGCAGGCTTCCCTGAGGAAGAAACAATCCCCCTCTGGATAGCAACTTCCTCTCGCCTGAGAGTTCCGGCCACCTGTCCTGATGGCCTGCCCCACGGATTTCCCGCTTGCCTAGTCAGCCTCCACAAGTGCATGAGCCAATTCCTTTCAATAAATCTTTTTTAAAAAAATCCACCTTTATTGAGATATAATTCACATACCATTTAATTAACTCATTTAAAGTATATGGTTCAATGGTTTTTGATTATTACATTATTAATTTTTTAAATTGTGGTAAATACATATAACATAAAATTTGCTGTTTTAACCATTTTTAAGTGTACAATTCAGTAGCAGTAATTACATTCACAGTGTCGTGCAATCATCATCCCTACCATTGATAGTTCCCATTCCCCCTTCTCCCTATACCTTGGTAACCTCTAATCTACTTTCTGTCTCTATGAATTTGCCTATTCTAGGTATTTCTTATAGTGGAATCACGCAATATCTGTCCTTGAGTGTCTGGTTTATTTCCCTTGGCATAAATTTTCAAAGTTCATCCATGTTGTAGCATGTATCAGTACTTTGTTGCTTTTTACGGCCGAGTAATATTCCATTGTATGTATATAACCCACATTTTGTTTATCTGTTCGTCCGTTGATGGACTCTTGGGTTGTTTCCATCTTTGGGCGATAGTGAGAAATGCTGCAATGAACATTGACATACAAATATCTGTCTGAGTCCCTGCTTTCAATTCCTTTGGGTATATACCTAGGAATGAAATTCCTGGGTCATATGGTAATTCTATGCAATATCTATCTATCTATCTATCTATCTATCTATCTATCTATCTATCTTCTACTCATTCTCCTTCTCTGGTTGAATCCTGGCTAATAAAAAGGCATGGAATGGAGGGAGGGGGAGAGAGAGAGAGATCATGATACATTTGCAGAACTGAAAGTAATCCGTGGTGCTTGTTTGCTGTATTTGCTCCAGTTAATTTATTTCTAATTTGTGTCTAATCTGATGTTTGTGATACCCATTGGGTTTCAAAATTACTTTTTTTGAGAAGTTTTATTTGGCTCTATTTTCAAACTCACTTGTTCTTTTTTTTATATATTTTCCTATCATTTCGTTATGATATTTCCTCCACTCTACATAAAGGCAGTGGAATGAAAAGGAGAGAAGGCAGTTATGAAAAGAAAGAAGGTAGTATTGGCAGGACTTGGTAACTGACTAAACATGGGAAGTAAAGAAGAAAGAAGAACACGAGATAAACTATTAACAACAAACATTTACTGAGCACTTAGCATGTATTGGACATTGTGTTAAACATGTTACAGGCATGAACTCATTCATCCTCTGTGCAGTAAAGGATTTGGTTCTTGATAACTTCTGCAGGTAACCTCTGGGCCTGATAAGAATCTTTGTTTACTGGGAGGCCTTGGACCATGCCAGATAGGCTATGCTAAGAAGATGATTTTTTGGTGAGGGCTTTGGACCATGCAGTATCAACTTGACCTCTGGAGGGGCTGGAGAGTAAGGTCAGTCATGTGGGTGACCAGCCATGTCTATGTAGCCAAACCCCTTAAAGACTGGACACCACGGCTCAAGTGAGCTTCCTTAGCTGGCAGTACTCCATGTGTGTTGCCACATGTTATTGCTGAGAGAGGTAAGTGCTGTCTGCATGGCTCCACTGGGAGAGGACAACTGGAAGCTCCATGCCTGGACTTTTCTGGACTCTGTCTATGTGCCTTTTCCTTTTGTTGATTTTAGTCTGTATCTTCTACTGTAATAAACTGTAATTGTGAGTATAGCAGCTTTTCTGAGTTATGTGAGTTCTTCTAGCCAGCTATTGAAACTGAGGGTGGGCTTGGGAGCCTCTTGAATTGCGTCCTCACAAATGTCTCTTCAGGTGGATATTTATTATTTTCATTTTTATAGATGAAGCTCAAAGAAATTAAGATATGATGAAACTTGAATGTAAATAAAGACCTCTATGATTCCCATTGCTGCAATCTTAAACTTCCTAAATTAATGCATCCTATGCTTCTGGATTGGGTGACTGGCTACAATTCACCAAGAATGGGAATTGAGAAGGAATAGATTTTGGGGGAAGATGCTGAGTTTGGTTTTGTGGCAGTTGGATATATGAATCCAGAGCTCAGAAACCAGGTCTGGGCTGGAGATAAAGTTTTAGGAATGATAGGTGGGGGTTGACATCATGGAAATGAATGTCATCATCAAGGTTGAGTATGTAGGGAGAAAAGAGATGAACTGAAAACAGAATCTAAGATCACCAATATGGAAAGATTAGATAAAGAAAAGGAGCCAGCAAAGGATACTGAAAAATAGTTGGCAAGAGAGGAGGAAAACCAGAGAATCGTGCCAAGAATACCAGGCAAGAAGAGTGTTTTAAGAAGGAAGGCATGGCCAATGGTGTCAAACTTAAAAATATGCTACATAAGATAAAAACTAATAGTGTCCGTTGGATTTGGAAACTAAGAGACCTCAGCAAGAGCACTTTCAGATTAGCAATGGGGACAGAGGAAAGGCTGCTGTGATTGGAGTAGTAAGAGAGAGGTGAATGTTGCAAAACGGAGGGAGACAGCTCTTTCTTTGTCATCTGCACTATAATTTGTCATTCACTTGATACCTTGGATTGCTATTTTTACTGCCTTGCTGTGCTACTTTTCATCTCCCATGGGACTGTGATCTCCTTCAGGGCCCAGGCCGGCGCTGATGCCTGGGTGTCCCACTCAGTACTGAGTACACTGCAGGTACAAGTTCATATTTAATGAGTTAGGTATGCTGAGGAGGGGGATCATAGAGGAGCTGGGCAACTATACAAAGGGGATCATTCCTGGTGAGGTTCCGAGTACACCAGCGTAGGCAGGGGCTCACAGGATGCAGTCATGTTTGGGAATTAAGAGACGCTCTGGGTCAGACAGACCTAGTCTCAAATCCTGGCTCTGGTACTTTCTGTGTAACTTTGAGTAACTATTCTAAGTCTCCACTTTCTGATCTGTAAAAAAGGTGTATTCGTTGGCTAGGGCTGCCATAATAAAACACTACAGACTGGGTGGCTAAACAATAGGAATTTATTTTCTCATAGTTCTGGAGGCTACAAGTCCAAGATTAAGGTGCTGGCCAGGTTGGTTTCTTTGGAGGCCGTTCTCTCCTTTGCTTGCAGATGGCCGCCTTCTCGATGTGTCCTCACACTGTCATCCCTCTTTGTTGCCTGAGTTCTAATCACCTCTTCTTATAACACCAGAAATATTGGATTAGGGCCCACTCTAATGACCCCATTTAACTTAATTACCTTTTTTTTTAAGATTTTATTTTATTATTTTTGAGGAAGATTGGCCCTGTGCTAACATCTGTTTCCAATCTTCCTCTTTTTCTTTTTTCTCCCCAAAGCCTCAGTGCATAGTTGTGTATCATAGTTGTAGAGTTGTAGCTCTTCTATGTGGGACGCCACCTCAGCATGGCTTGATGAGTAGGTCCACGCCCAGGATCTGAACCAGCAAACCCTGGGCTGCCGAAGCGGGACACAAGAACTTAACCGCTATGCCACCGGGCTGCCCCTTAATTACCTTTTTAAGGGCCCTATATCTAAATATAGTCACATTCTGAGGTACCAGGGGTTAGGGCTTCAATACACAAGTTTTGGGGGGGATTCAATTCAGCTCATAACAAAGAGATAATATTAAAACCTATTGCATATGATTTTGAGAAGAAGCATTGAGAAAATATGTGGAACATATTTAGTACAGTACCTGAGACCTACTAACTACTAAATAACCTAATGAGAAGAAATCTGCAGACCTATAAAGGAAGTGCTTGCCTAGCTCTAAGAGGAAGCAGAGAAGAAAACCAAAGTTTCCCTTTCTGAATCAGTTCTTCTGGAACACATTCCCTGATCCACCCCTTTGCCTGCAGGAGTGTCTCCTCTTTGCTCTGGTCCTGTCTGATGACTTCCACTGTGTCACTTTTCTCATGACTGTCTTCCCACTTCACAGTGGTCAACATCAGAGATCACGTCTATCTTCTCTATAGCATCAGCATCGAAGCAGGACAAACTGAACTAACACATTTATTAAATGAATGAATGACTGTCAACATTTTTCTGAGATAACACAGTGACTCTTTTTCTCTCACATTTTTGCAGCAGAGGTGTACCTAAAATAAATGAAGATTTAAGAAGACTAAAAACATTGCTTTGATTCATGAGTAATTTAAATCTGTTTTTACTCAGTGAAGTTGCTGTTTAAGTTTCCCCCTTTGAGTAAAGGAAAACCTGATAAGTTTGCACGGCACACAATCCACACCCTGTTCTGCTTTCTCAGTGTTTAGCTAGCTTTCTCTTTCTTTCTCCCCACTGCCCTGGGGCAAATGCTGAATTTTAATTTTGTAATTTTATATCTAAATTTTAGCCCGTACACAGTTATGAATATATAGACACCTCCTCCTCCAAAAAAAAGAGGAACGTCAAAACTCAGGACAAGCTTAATGTAAATTTGCCTTCTCAACGTTATGCACCTGAGTTAAATGAAGCTCATAAGAATGTTTGCAATTCGGTTAATCTTTTCCTCCTGACACAGAATTTTAATTTGGAATTGTATTTCTGAAAAGGTGGTACAGTTTAGGAGGCTGACAATTTAGGAGGCTACTTAAAATGATGCCTTCTCTATTAAGGGTAGTAGGAGAGCTTCTTCTGGGGTATTAAGTGAAAGTTAAGTTAACTGGGATATTAAGCTGAAAGTTTGCCAAGGTCAGGGAGCAACAAATGTCCTTGACACTGGAAAGGTCTGTTTGGAAATCTGAGAAGTATTTAGAGCCCCAGTTGTTGTTTGTAATGCTGTTAATGGGCAACAGAATGCTAATTAGTCAGATTAACTAAGTGACTGAGTCATGCTGTAACCCTTCTCAAAAAAGAAGTGCCCATTTTGAGATGCTAAATGAGGCCATAAAGGCAGCCAACCAAGCCACTCTTGAAAGATAAGAGAGTACCAATGATGCTGTTAACGTAGCAAGTGAATTAAGTTTTGTGTGTTGTGTGTGTGTGTATCTATATCTATCTATCTATATTAATATATATACCTACATATCTATATATATTTACTATATCTCTCTCTATATACATATGGAGGGGTCAGGTTTCCTATCTAGGTCCTATTCTAATAAGCACTTAAATAAATCCTGCAATAAATTTAGGTTTCCAAGATATTTGATCAGATCAATTTATTCATTAAGGAAAACCAATTCACAATTTTTATTTGGAATAAAAATTCTAAAACTTAAGAATTAATTCTCCTGAAGATGGTGGTTTTTGGATTATCAGTGGAGGGGCCAGAATGGGAGGCAGGTTCTGAGGCAGGGCTGGGTCTAGGATATGGGAATTTCAGGGTTTGGTCATACTTTCTTGGGAAGGATGTCTAAGCAAGGATGTCTTAGGGTTTCTTCAGGAGAATCTAATTTCCAAATTACTTGCTTATTTTACAGCCTTTTCCCCCCTCCTTTTCTCAGTTGTTTTAGTGGTTACCCAAATAAAAGGTTTTTAGACAGAATTCCTTCTGGAGATGTTGGTGGACAGCCCCTGAAGTGGTGTTTGTTCTCTGCAATTAAGACTATGTTTCAGTTTCTCCTACTCCCAGCACAGTAGGATTGTTAATAGGATCACCAATGCAGAGTTACTGATGCCTACTGACTTGGAAAAAAAAAAAAAAAAATACACAGGAGAACTTGTAAAAGCGTAACTATGATAGGAAGACCAAATCATCAAGGGTTCTCAATTCTCCCAGTACACTGACAAGCAATACTGAGAGACAAATGGCTTCTGTGTAGGATGATCTAGGCTAAGGGTTGTGAAGATTAGTAAAGGGAAACCTCATTTAAAATGAAGTCAGGAGGCCAGAAAGGGGAGCTCTCATACAGTACTCAGGTCAATTACAGAAAAGATCGTCAATTACAGATCCCAACAGGAAGAGATGTACATTGCATCCCCAACAAGAAATAGACCACCTCAGTAACTCAGCCAATGAGAAACTGTCACCACCCTGAACTCTTGCTTTCCAACAATGGACTTTTTTTCAAAAAAACTCCTCCCAACTTCCTCCTTTTTCTCTACAGAATAATATTCCTCTCCTTTGCTTACTGGGCTTGCCTATGGCTTTTGTTATAGCTTGCTTGTCCTGAATGTCAATTCCTCTGCTATTCCTAAACAAACACATTTTGCTGATAAAATAACTGGCTGCTTTGTTTTTTCAGGTTAACAGGATATGATTAAGAAATACTTTCATTTCTTTCTCCCTCCATATCTTTAATACCGTCTTGCAAAAGAAAATACTTTCATTTCATCAAAAGCAAGTAAGAGAAGTAAAAATCACAGAGCTAGTTTTGGTGAAAGTAAGATGGTGGTGTGCACTATGGGAAGGTGTCTTACTGAATGTGAATCCAGGAGGCGGCCTGGGTTGGTGTCATCACATTGACCTCCTGATATGATTTGGTGTGGTCCAGCATCTGCAGGTTTCCTCTAACAGAAGGAGAAAGAATGCCTGGAGGGAAGATGTGCACATACCTGCGCTGGTGCAACTGGGGATGAAACAAAATAAAACAATTTTGGCTTACTGTACCACGTACTTTCTTGCGCCATGTAAAGTCATTTGGATTCTATTTAGAGTTAACTGGGGTTTACAGTCAACGTTGTTTTGAGTAAGGGAATGAGATACTCAGGTTTTAGGGAGATCATTCCAGCAGCCAACAAAGCAAAGAGACTGAAGTAGGAAGCACTGAGGGAGAGACACCAGTGGGGAGGGCGTTGATGTCACAGCCTAGAACTCTGACCAGGGTGCCTGCTGTTATTCAAAGGGCGATGGCCTCCCCGGCAGCACAGACATCATGAGGGAACTTGTCAGAAATGCAAATCCGTAGGCTCTGCCCTGACTAGGGAGTCCAAATCTCTGGGGATGGGGGTCCAGGAAACTTTTCACATTCTCTCCAGTAGATTCTTACACATATTCAAGTCTGAGGACGCTGCTGTCAAAGATACCCATGGGGAACTGCCGCATTCTACTTCGGTCACCTGCATGTGCACCCGTAGCAATCCCTGCGCTCCTACTTCGGAGATGTGTACTCTTCAGGGTTAACTTTCCATCCTAATGCAATGAGGGAGTGCTTTTCAGTGATCAGGGTTCCACTTGGAAAACCACAACTTCCAGGGAATAAATCAGGCCACCTGGGAATAGTTTAGTCTCTTTACTTGAGAAGAGTGTTTCATCAGCTTCGATTCATCAGCGGATCTGGCCTGCACAGTAATAATAATCATTTTGATGACAACTGGCATTTGTTTAAGGGGGAATGGATGATGGCAGGGTATGGAGGTCTTAAGTGTTGAGCAGCGATAAATCCTCTCTCTTCGTCTTTGTGGGCTAGGATAATACTAATCATTCTCTTCCTTCCTTCCTTCCTCTCTGAGCTCTGCCTAGGCAGAAAAAAAGCAGGCAGCAGCCTAATGGGGTGATTTCAGGGAAACCACAAAGACCTCCAGGAAGACCTAAAATCCTTCCTGTCTGCCAATGTTCCCCATGTATGGTCACTCTGAAATTCTATTACTTTCTTATTACTTAAACTTTAGTTACTTAAAATATGAATTTCTTCTGAGTTAGTTGCAATTTGAGTACTCTTCAGTGAATTTGAAGAGGATCCCAAATATGTATATCTTTAATTTAAAATATACATGTATGATGGTACCAACATTATATAGATTATACTAATGCAAAAATGACAATGAAAATCTAAATGTATATAAATTATACAATTTCCCCTAACCCCAGTGGATTGAGGGGCAAATCCCACCTCATAGATTCTTGCCCTAAAACTGAAGGTCTTAATCTGGAAATCATGGATGGGCTCCAAATGGTCAGTCAACCCCCTGAAGTTGTATGCAAAATTGACAAGCATTTTTCTAAAGAGAAGGTGTACCTATAGGTTTCTTGGGTTTTTAACTCAAAAGATATTATATAATCACAGATAGGGAAAGAAGGATCTACAAATAGGATTTTGCATGGGGTTGGGGAGGAAGACATGAATGAAAGAAATGAAGGTATTTAATGAGCAGCTATTATAAATTAGATACTGTCGCTGAGACTCTGACATCATCTCTCACTTGATTTTCCTGAGTCGTGCTGAAGTAGGCATTGCTGTATCTATTTCATAAACAGGCAAACTGAGACTCAGGGAAATTAGATGATTTCCTCAGGTTTACTCAGCAAGAGTGGGATGGATCTGGGATTCGAGGAGGGAGAGCAATGGACATGAAAGAGATACATCCCTCCTTCTGGTCTTCGAGAAATATGAAGCTCTCCCCTTATCCAAGGCTAACCTCTCCAGTTATGCTGTTGATTCTTCCTCCTCCTGCCTCTTCTGGGACCATCTCTATCAAGTATTTCCTCTCTCTTTGACAACTTTGGTCTTTCCTGCTGCAGCGGAGATCCTCAACAGAGCTCACTCTCAATAAGGAGGGTCAGCGGGGAGCATGGGATGTGTAATTAAAACAAAACCAAACCTCTCCAGGTAACTGTACCATCTCTGTTTGATTCTTCCCTCTCCAGTGAAGAACTATTCTCTATCCTCTGTATTTATTCTCTACTCTCTTGGCTATGAACATATTTAGCATTCCCTGTTATAAAAAACAGTTCCTCGAAACTTACATGCTTTTCCTTCTCAATCTCCCTCCGTTGGCCTCCTAATACTCCTAAAGCACAACATTGTTCCTCTAACTCTTCTATTAAAGTACATATCATATAAAAAGATAATTTGTTGTCTACCTCTCTTTCTCCTTCAAATACCGTGAGGATCTGGAATAGTACATTATTTTGTCTCCCTGGGCCTGACACAGTGCTGGAACAAAGCATGGTAACACATGTATGGGCAAGGAATGGCTGGATTCCACTGTCTAAAATCACAAACCAAACATTATACTTTATAGGCTGAACAACTAGCCTAGTTTGCCCTGGGCTAAGGAGTTTCTCATGATGCTCAATTTTAGTACTAAAACTGGACTGAACTGGTGTCCTCCACCCTAACCTGATCTTCCAGACCCAGTGTGCTCTGGCTCCAAAAAGCTTTTCCAAGCTCAACTTGCATTACTTCCTCTCAGTCATCCTATGTGCCCAAAAAGAAAAGAAAACAAAATATGTCCTTGAAGATGGGCCATTTGCTAAACCTGTGATGAGAATGCAGAGCCTCAAGCTGAGTATCATGAGAAGATGGGGTGCTACTTTGGGTGCATTTGGTTCAGTTTGCAGCTGGAGGTCATGTAAGTGGAGCTGACCCAGACTGTAAGAAACAGGTGTATTTGGATGGGAGGAGGGGGTGTGTCATGGTTAAGAAGCAAGAAAGGAGTATGGTGTGGTGAAGGAGTTCTCAAAGTCTGGTCCTTGGACCAGCAGCATCAGCCTCACCTGGAAAGCTGTTAGAAATGCAAATTCTCAGGCCCCACCCCAGACCTACTGAATCAGACATTTTGGGGGTACACCCAGCAATCTATATTTTAAGCCATCTAGTGAATTGTAATGTGTACACAAGTTTGAAGGCCACTGTCTGGTGAAATGAACACTTTACTAGGGATCAGAAAACTTGGATTGTAGTGCCAATTGTCATGGATTATCAGTGGGGATTATCAGTGTCATGGATTATCTATCTTAACTGAAAGAGTTGGAATGGATGATCTCTGAAGAGTTGTCCTCTCTATGGAAACTCTTTCACCATAAGTACCCAAAGGCATATTAATGGTACATTCTTAAATATGAAGGGCAGAATATAATTCCATAGTGATATACCTGGTTAGGGCTGGGATTCATTCAGATTATGGCAGCAGGGACCCATTGGAGAAGAAAGTGGCTGTTCTTTCTGATGTTTAGGGGAAGGAAAGTACCTTTCCCAAATATCTCTAACTTCCTCTTATTAGCCTCTATGCAACTACAATTCTATAATCTCAGCCTGTGTCAAAAGCTTAATTTAGTTAACAGTTTGTTTCTCTACCCACTGCATGCCTATTGCTGTGCTAGGCACTATGCTAGAGAGATTTTATGAACCGACCTAAGCCAATTTTCTTTTTTTCTCCCCAAAGCCCCAGTGCATAGTTGTACGTTCTAGTTGTAAATCCTTCTAGTTCTTTGTGAGCCACCACCACAGCATGGCTACTGCCAGACAAGTGGTGTGGTTCTGCAACCAGGAACCGAACCTGGGCCACCAAAGCAGTGAGAGTGCTGAACTTTAACCACTAGCCCATCAGGGCTGGCTTGTGACCTAAGCCAATTTGATCATCCACATTAAGCTTTTTTGGGAAAATATTGGTAGCCTCGAATAGTTAAAAGTTGGTGAGGGTAAGAGATCTCTTAGATTGGGACAACCTTGACACCAGGTTTTAATGACAGCAAGGCTCAGATTGAATTCTCCCACACATAGAAACATTTTTCAGTCAGGAGACACAAAAGGAGTCATATAACCTATTCTATAAGCTTGATAAAGTCCTAGCTCTAGGTCTCTTTGAGTGTTCCCACATCTCCTTGCATGGATAGTTACTAGAGGCAGAGAGGCAGTAATTTAGCAGCAGGATTCAGCTAACATTCCAGCCAGATTCAGACAAGAAGAATCCTCTGAGTCAGCAGCTGGACCCAGGACAATTTCCAAATCAAGCCTCAGGCACTGCTCCTAATTGCATAGGCTATCGGACTCGCTGGATTCTTACACCCCGTTCATGCATGAGTGGGAATGCCTGCACAATATTTCGGTCAATACACACGTCTTCATCACCACTCATTTCACCAAAGAAAAATCATTTCTCATATCCATTACTCTAACAAAGAAAGTCTCTGGAGTTGATCGCCCATAAAGATAGCTGAAGTGTTGCTAGAGCTTCATGTGGAGGGTGAAGTTTCCATTAGAGCCTTTCAAATTCAAACCACCCCTGGAAGGAGTATTCTCTGTTAGGACGCTGACCTCCCTCCCTCCACCTGGATGGAAACTAATAAACCCTGTTTATGGGAAAGTGTTTTAAAGTAAATCATAGGTAGCACACCTGGGATACAAAGAAAGATAATATTATGAATTTCATAATGTATGAATATGTTATATTTTAGGCCAGAAATTTCTGGTTGAAGATTGGTAATTTCATATAATTCAACCTACACACATAGACCTTGAGTGTCTCTGAATACACTGTGCTATCTCTTTGTTTTTTCCACTCCATTTTTGCTGCTGTCTTCGAATGCCCCACCCTCATCTCCCCACAGAGGTTGACATTTGTTTCCTGCCTGAGGTGGTTCTGCTCCAATCCTTTCCTGCTAACTGCCTCTCGTCCTGCCCATCCTGAGATATCATCTTATACAGGGAACTCTGGACTCCTCAAATACACCAGGTGTCCTCCTAAGACATTTTAACCATCCTCTACTAACTGCCTTCTGGGTACTGTACTGTAAATCCTTTATTAACTCCTTTGTCCTTGCCCCTAGGTCATGAGCTCCCTCAGTGCTAAGGCTGGACCTTCCTAATTGTCAGGACAGGGCAGAGGGTGACAAACAGTTCCCTTGAGCTCCACAACATGTATCTTGGAGAAGTTTTCTTAGGCAGGCGAATGAGCTTAACATACATGAGAATAATGTCCCCAGTGGACGACGCAAGGCACATTACAATTAGGTGCTAAATGTTGAGATATGGTCTGTAAGTGCCATAAACAGTTAGGGATAGAAGAATGAAGGTGAGGCTTATGGAAAGCCAATTAAAGACATTTTGGAGGCGGGATCTGAGCCCTTGTTCTAAGCCTCCCAGTCATAATAGACTATGGAGGAGAACACAGTCCAAGCTGATTCACCCACTGGGCTCACTATGGCCTAGCCTCTGCAGGACAATGAGACTCTGATTAACCTGAGAGAGAGCTCTGGGTATCACCAGATCTGTACCAGGGTGACAAACAGAGAGATGGGGAAGGAATAACAATGGTAGTTAGGCCAATGAAGATAGAAATGATATCATCTGGGATCACTCAACCAATTAGCATACAATTTAGTGTAATAAGAAATCAGAGCGAGGGAGAAAGAGAGAGAATGAGAACAAGAATACCCATGCCTACCAAGAATCAGAGAGGAAGCAAAAGACTGAAACTGGTGGATTTCAACATTCAGTAGATTGTTCTCATTTGCCAGCAAGAATTGCACCCAAGAAGGAAGACAAGGGTGTCCTTGTATGGGAGTCCAGCCTGTTATCTATTGCAGATTTTGACATCTTACTTAGGCCTGTGCCAGTCTGATTTTAGGAAGAGTGTACATTATTTACATGAAAACAAATATGAGCATTAGGAGGCATTTTTCCCCTGCGTGCAATTCCCACTAAAGAATTTACATTCTTCTAATTTGCTGCTTTACTGCACCACTTAGTATCCGCTTGAGATGAGCACAATGTCCTCAGGAAGGTGCTGAGGAAATTTACCCTTTTTGCACTGAATCACTCGCTCTCCTCCGTGAAGCCACCAAACTTATTCTCACTTAAAATTCTCCTTTCTAAGCATCTGTTTTGTTTTGCAGATGTCAACTGATTCCCAAATCACAATGCAGGCTTGGGAAGACCTTTGATTTTAATATTGAATTCTGAGTGTACTGTTGCAGTAATTCTACTCTGATTGAAAATGGCCTTTTCAATAACAAATGCAGAGGCATGTGTTTTATTTACATTGCAATTGATAAACTCTTCTTGAAAATGGGGATTCTGAATGTATTTTAGCAACACCCAAACATGAATACCATATGGTGAGCTGCTTCCTGCAGAGTAAGGATAAACATCATGAATAGCATTAATATAAATCACATGTATTAGTGGTACCCACCCTACCAGCTCAATAGACTTACAGACTGAAACTGAACCAGCAAAGTGTCTTAGGAAACCAAACACTGAACTTCTGTGGTGTCAGGAGACTTGGTTGTGTTTTCCTCTAGGAAAAAGAAGAAAAATTCAGAATCTTCTTTAAACACATAGGAATGGTAATGCCCATGCTTTTGCTTGTTGCACTTAGATTTTTAGGAGTAAGAATACTCTAAGAGGCCAAATCTGAAGGCGGTTTTGATGTGATTGGGACTTCTGTCACTCGCAAATTCTATTAAAATTGAAAGAAATATGGAAAACCATTGAAGGTCTTTGAGACATTGCAGGGCCATGCATGTGCATCTATGCCCATCACACTTACCTGAAAGAGCAGCTCACAGGCTCATGAATAGTTTTTGTGCTTATTGAGGACAAATTGCAAAGGTGAGGCTGATCATCAGGACAGGGCAAAGGGTGATGGAGAGCCAGCTGGAGTCACATTAATGGAGACCAATCCTTGTAGCTGTATTTTATTTTCAAATATCAATAGGGAGCAAACTTCTCTGGTGTGTTGTTTTTGCTCATCATTTTATTGATATAATGTGACTTGACTGGATTATTATAATTATAATCTATGGGGGCTGTATCCATTACTGCAACCTCGATTTTTTAAAATTTGAAGTTTTTCCAAATGGTTTATTCTTTCACTGTGTCTGTCTCCTGCTGTGAAAACCCCTCCCGATGTAGGGAGACGGGAATAGGATATTCCTTGTCTATCCCTCGCCGCCTTCTTATTTATTGAGGCTCTAGTACATGCCAGATGTTGTGCTAGCTGCTTTCCTTTGTTCCTGTGTTAGCACCACTCCTATTTTGATTTCTACCTCTTCTGTTTAGTTGCCACTGTTGCCCATGGGGAGGAGGTCCTCCCACCCTGTTTCTGTTTGTACTACCTGCTCCCACTTTCCCTTCTCCACACCAAGACCCCCCAATGTCTTGGTGACATTAAAATCCACATCGGTATGATTGGCTATGAGTTACTAATTGTTGATCTGGCTTGAGGGTATAGTGGGGTTCATTATACTATTTTTTTACTTTTATATAATCCTGAAGATTTTCATAATAAAAAGTTAAAATAATACATGTTGATGACTCTTCCAAAATCCTGGTCTTACAGTTCCTGAATATAATCTTCACCTCCATTTCACCTACCATGGACAAGGCCACATGTTGGACTTCAACATCACTCAGGCTATTTCCCCCCGAGGTCTTCAACCATGAAATTTCCATATCTGGACTCACTTTCCATCTCACCCACTACGACCCCATCCCCCCCGACTGAATTCATTACTGACCAACATCCAGATCTCAAATACCTTTACTACTCAGTCCTCAAAATTCCTTTGTTTTCATTTGGGCTTCAATTAAGTTCCTACCTGGCCTAGGTCCCTTGGATTGGGCAATGAAATGATTCTCATACCAGCACCTTTAATTCCTTACTCACTTGTCTTTATATGGTACCTGCTCTTCCAATCTTCATCCCATGGAAGCCCCACTACACGTTTTTGCTCCTGCTTATTTGCATAGCAAGTATATCCTAGGCCACATTGCCCGGGTATAGTCCGTATGCTGGAAAATAACAAATATTATTCCTTCAGGGAATATTTTATGAGCTGCCATTGTTCCTTTATTTTAACTCACATCTTAGCCATCTAGAGCAGCACTGTCCACTAAAACTTTCTATGGATTGAAATGTTTCATAACTCTCCTCTCCAAAATGGTGGCCACAAACCACATGTGCCATTGAGCACTTCAAAGGTGACTAGTGAGACCAAGAAACTGGAATTTAATTTTGTCAAATTTTCAATGATTTAAATTTAAATAGTCACATGTGGCTAGTGGCTACAATGCTGTACAGCACAGCTCTAGAGCTTTGGGGCATAGTCCTGATTTCAGCATCATTGCTACTACCTGGAGAGTCCCCCTGCCAAGGTGAGATGTTTCTTCCTCACCATAAGGGCAGCCAGTCTTTCTACACTGTTGATATTTTCTCTCTTTGTGATGCTTTTATTGTTGTCTCTGGGATAGACTGACTTAATGCTGGGTACAAAGATCGAAAACTCTGGGTTGTTTACCCCTGCCTAAACTTCTCTTTCTGCTAGGCCATCTTTATGCTTTATTTCAGCACCAAACATCTAGAATTCCATCATCTCTTTCCTGAACCCCTGCAATGGCCTCTGGCTACTTTCCTTGCTGACACGTTTGCACCTCTACAGTCCATTCTTTACCCAGCAGATAGACTGAATGCATTAAAATGAAATTTAGATTTCCTCTTCTCCTCTTTTGCTATTTCAGGGATGTTACAAATGCTTTAGCCTAGAATGTTCCTCTTCTGCTTTTTGCATAGCTACCTTCTCATCCTTCAAATCTCAGCTTAAATGACACCTCAGACACGTCTTCTCTGAGGAGTCTAAAGAACATCCTCATTTCACTGTCTGTCTCAGGCCCTGTTTTTTTCCTTTGTAGCCTTTGTTTGTTACTATTTTATTTGTTTGTTTAACTGTCCTCTCCCATAGAATGTGCATTCCATGATAGCAGGGATCACAGGGGTTTTTGCTGACTCCCCACTGGATCTCTAATACTTAGCATGTGATAGAGGCTCAATAAAGAATTGTCAGATGACTTACTGAATCATTTCCATTTTATTCCTAAGAGAGCATGATAGGCTAGTCTCTTTCTCCTCAAAGTCTGGTTTGTGGACCAGCAGCATGTCACCACCTGGAATTTTGTTAGAAAGGCAGAATTTCAAGCCCCATCCCAGACCCACTGTATCAGAGTATGATTTGGAGCAGCACTGCTCTAGCAGACTGACTGAGAGAGAGTAGGCGGTTCTTGTGACTGCCCTCTGTTCTCCACCACAAGCCCCAGACCCATCTGTGGCCCAGTAGTGGTCCTCTACTCAAAAGGAATACGAATTTGTCTCCAACAACAGAAATGTACAAGTCTACTGACCATTCCTTGGAAGTGGGGCTTGCATTTTTCATGTCTTAGTGAGTTTCCCAGCTACATGGGTGCATCTGATGCTAGACTGAAGGGGTGTACTGAGGAGAGAATTGTGAGTTGAAATCCTAACTTGTTGCTTACAGTCTGTATGAGGTCAGGCATATTACGTAACCTCTCTGTGTCTGTTTAACGTGTGCATTAAAAATATAGCTAGATGGTACATCCAGACGATGGAATGTTACTCAGCACTAAAAATAAATGAACTATCAATCCATGAAAAGACATGGATGAAACTTAAATGCCCACTACTAAGTGAAAGAAGCCAATCTGAAAGGCTACATACTATATGATTCCAACTACTGAATCCCTTAGAAGTACCTCTTCTCAATACCTCAGTTCTATTTGCATCTGGAGTCTCAATGACATTCTGGAAAAGGCAAAACTATGGAGACAGTAAAAATAGAGGTGGTTACCAAGGGTTGGGGTGGAAGAGAGGGATGAATAGGTGGAGCATAGAGGATTTTTAGGGCAGTTAAAATACTCTGTATCATACCATGGTGAATACGTGTCATTTGTCCAAACCCATAGAATATACAACATCGAGAGTGAGCTGCGATGTAAACTATGAACTTTAAATGATTATGATGTATCAATGTAGGTCCATCAGTTGTAATAAATGTACCACTCTGGTGGGGGATGTTGATAGTGGGGAAGGCCGTGTGTGTGGGGGGGCACGGTATATATGAGAAATTTGTGTACCTTCCCCTGAATTTTCCTATGAACTTGAAATTGTTCTAAAAAATAAAGTTGATTAAAAAAAAATAGCCAGCATTTTATGGAGTGCTTACAATGAGCCAGGCACGACACTAAGTGCCTTACTTGAATTCGTACTTAACACTTGCAACACCCTATTAGATCCCTTTTCGTGATCCTTGTATTGTAGGTGGAGATTTGGGGCTTAGAGACATGGAGTATTTTGCACAAGATCACACAGTTGGTGAATGGCTAAGCTGGAATTCTAGCCCAGGGCTGCCTGTCTCCAGACTCTGATCCCTTAGTGCTATGCAGCTCTTGGATGATAGCACTTGGGGTTCTTGTGATAGCCCGGTGAAGTAACACAGAGTTGATAAATGATTAAGCCCTGTGTAAATGCTAGTTAACATATTTGGAGCAGGAACAAATGGCCAGGTCCCTCAGCACACGACTATCTTGTATATATGGTTCCAAACAGGGAGTAGCTCAACTGACTACGTCACGTCTGTAGCGTCTGCAGACCTCAGCCTCTCCTCTGGGAGGTGCAGCATGGCATTAGCCCTCTCCCTGGGCTAGGGAGATGATCTAGGTGAGAAGCAAAGGGAGAACTGCTTTCTTCTGGGTGCTGCACACAAGCCCGAGACTTGGACCTGTACAGGATTCTGGCAACTCTGTCCATCTGAGCCTTAAAAGTGGGAGGAGAGGAACCAGTGTTAGCAAACACAAAATGCTCAGGCCTCTACAACCAGGATCTCAAAATGCTCACTCTGTGTCTTATTCTGTGCATTTCCATCATCTCTGCCAGCAGCACTGAACAGAAAATTCACCCCTTTTTTTCACACCTGGAGAGACAGGAGTAGAAAGAAGTGAAATCATTTGCCTAAGGTCATGGACTTCATCATTGCTAAAAGCAAGGGCCAGGAACTTAAACATTTCTTTACTCCAAATTCAGGGTTTTATCTAGTAGATGCTTCTGCCTAAAAAGCTGGTGTTTTAGTTCTTTTATGCTAAGCTCCATTTCAGCATTTCTTCTGATATATGGCCCAAATTCTGCTTCAGTGGGTCTTGCTCAAAACTCATTTCTTTGGTGAACCATCCTCTAATCTCATATGACCACAGGCTCTCCTTAGACCGAAGCTTCCGGACATGGTCTTTGAAAAATTGCATCATAATCCTAAAAAGAAATGAAGGAAATTGAAACCAATCTTTGCGACACACTATTTTTATTTGGTTGCTTGTGTTATTTAGATGAAGAGGGTACTGAATGGGGACTATATCTTTTCCATGTTTTATACCATGCTTAATAAATTCTCAGAATATAATAAATGTTTCACAGGCCAATGAAAAATTCCAAAGCACATAACCTACTGGGGAGGCTGTAAAATTATTCATGGCTGACACTGATGAGAGGATCAGAGTTTTTACCCTACAGGGAGAAGACACTGTGACACCCAGAGAAACCAGGAGTTATTCTTGGGAAAACTGGACGTATAGAGTATTTCAATAAAACCTATTTCCAGAATGAATATTAATAAGGCATATACAAATGTACATAATAACAATATGCTAATTTACACCACTCTATGATAAAACAAATAGTTGGTTCTGGTTATTTATCATATGATGCACTAATTTTAATACGGATCTTAAAAGAGAACCTTTAAAATGGCATATTGCTGATCGAATGAGATAGTACATGTATAAGAGAGCATATGTATATTAAATATTATATATATGTAAATTATTATTCTTAAAGATGGAATCATTTCAGATGTCTGAACAAGTGAATGGGCTTTGTGGAATTATTGGAAATTAAAAGTGGAAAGATGTTGGACAAATAAAATTTGAAATCAAACCATCTACACTGTATGACAGTTACGTGGGGTGTGGGAGAAAAGATTACCTGGAACAAGAAGTAGGAGAAAAAATTATCTAGGATAACAGGGAGGAGAAAGTACTTTAGTAATGTACATAGAAGTTGACAGCACCAGTTTTAAACATTTTCTTCCTTAATTTATCTGTTTTAATGTCCTGATATCAATTTTCATTGCAATTGAAACCATTTACTAATTTGTGTATGTGTTCCTGAAAGGCTCGGTACTTATGTGTACTGTAACAGTCCAAGCACAACTATAGAAGAAAGTGAATATAAAGAAATTTTGAGGTCAGTGAAAGAGTGGGTACATGGAACCACTGAGAAGCTCAAGTCCGGGTCAGTGGTCAAGACTGGTACGAGCTGGGCAGGAGCAGAGTGACCTGGAGTAGGATGTGTCCTCAAGTAAGAACTTGAGGGGGATGGGATCTTACAGTCTTGTGAGAGAGACTGTTAAGTTAATAAATGCAAAGTACTAGGTGCCATGATGATGACGATGATGACAATGACGGGTTTTTTGCGCAATATACTAGGTATCAAGTATATATTTTACTTGCATTTACAGGTATCAGAATGTCTTTATGTGAACACCCTGATAGGAGAAACTACAGGATGCTATGAAATCACACAAGAGAGGCATCTATTCACTCTAGGAGGATCATTTTAGGTTTTCAGGAGAAGGTGAATGTCTTAAATGAGAGTGGAGGTGAGACGGAAGTATGAGAGGGGAGTAGGGTGGCGAGAGGAGAGCATTCAGGTGGCACATCAGAATGGTAAAAAGAGGCAGCTGATGCCCTCTCCTCCAGACTCTAGTCCTCATCCCGGCTATGTCTGAAGTCATCCCTGGCAAAAGAGTCATCCTATATGTATAAAAAAACAAACTGAGTTCCCTCTCCACAACCTGCTTCTACTATTTGTGGTAGAGGTTGTCTTATTCACCAATACATCTGGTCCCATCTCCATCCACATAGAAGATAAAATTCTCTTATCCCCAAAGACACAGCCATGGAGTTGACCTTGGCCAATGATACGTGAGCAGGAGTGAACTGAATGGAGGCACATGTGCTATTCTCCATACTCCTATTTGTTCCATTGAAGCGGGAGATCATGTGTTCCCAATCGTACGGCTGTGGGAGGGTGGAGCCTCTTTCAGCCTGGCTCCATGAATTGCTGTTAGGGAGTGTCCTCATTCAGTGTCTGAGAGGGCCTCCTGAGGGTCACCTTGACCGACAGTAAAGTTTGAATGAGAAATAAATTTCTGTTCTAAGTCACTAACAGTTTGGGGAATGGTGTTTGTAAGTGCAACATAATATTGTTCTGTTCTGTTTGCCTTTATTTTAGTTGAAAACCTTTCTGTTTTTAGATTTGCACCTTGTTTTTGTATCCTCTGACTGACTTTTACCATAAAGTATTGTCTGTGGGCTCTTAGCGGCATTTACATTTCTTCTGGGATAAAATGACTTTCCATGTAACATATTATTATTTACAAATCTTGTGATGAATTTCAGATGAGAGTCTGGGTTAAAAATATAAGAAATGCTTCTTTAAATTTTTAGATGAGTAATATTCTGCAAGACATTCTCAATGTTGTAATACCTTCAATGTTTTGATGTTTTTTTTTTCTTTTTTACTGGCATAATATATTCTTCAGTTTTTCTGTAGTCACTGATTAAAAAGAACTTAATTTTCAGGTAACGTTACATTCCTATATTTATTAGGAATAAACTCAGAAATTATAGGCATGGGTTAAATCCATTTATCCTTCTGGAACCTTTTCTTTTTTTTAAAGAAAGTGTTTCCACTACATTGCTAGACCTCTCAGTTTGCATTAATTAAAATATGCATTAACACACTTCACTGAAGCTGGAATTTCAACGTTAGACACTTTTGGATGGTACGAGAAGGTGGGACCAAAACTTGCAAATTTGGACCAATTTGTTGCTTAGAATCTGCTGTCAGTTTTGTTTCCCAAAGTAATTCACAGGCAAAGTAAAAACAGATTAATAAAAATTCAGGTGCAGCTACATCATCAGTAGACCGGATGACTAAGTTGAGAGGCTGACCTGAAACAAGGGCAAAATTTCCAATGAGATTCTGTTTATTGTGTAATTTACAAATGACAAGGGAAGAAGAGTCTTTTCTGGGGTGTTTTTATTTGGAGACCCAGAGAAAGAGGGTAGGAGATTATAAGTTTTTTCTATAGAAGAGCTCCCCTCCCGCCAAACATAGAAAAGATTGGTCATTCAACAGGCTTCCTTCCTTCCTTCTCTCCTTCCTTCCCTCCCTACTTCTGTTCTTTCATTCTTTCTTTCTCTCTTTCTCCTCCTTTCTTCCTTCTCTCCTTCCTTCCCTCCCTCCCTCTGTTCTTTCATTCTTTCTTTCTCTTTCTCTCTTTCCCTCTTTCTCTTCCTTCCTTCCTTTCCTTCTTTCCATTATATCTCATAGTCATGATGACTGAAAGAATGGTCTTTGTCCTGAATCTATCCACACTTTCCTCTTCCAGGTTCTGTCACTTTTCTGCATTTAGTACTCCTTCTTGTTTCTCTCTCTCACCTCTTTCTTTCCCCTTTTCCTCCTTTTTTCTCTCTCCTGATGTGGCTCTGCCTGACATCCACTCTCATGCTCTTTCTACATTTTAGCTTCTTGGGGGAAATAGGATGAGATGTTTTAAGCTTCCCTTGGCAGAAGGAAGCATACTTTCTGATCATCCTTTCCTTGACTTAGCAGCTTGTTGGGAGCTTGTTTTAATATTTTCATAACCATTGTCATATAGGTTACATCATCCCACTGCTTCACCAAGTCAGGCTCTGAACAAAGAGATATAAAAAAATGGGAATCATAAGACCCACCCTGGCAAAACAACTTAGCAGTAGACTGTTTTAAGTAGTACATATCTTACTGCTATAAACAAAAGTCTAAATTATGTCATAAGATACTTATAGATTAAAAATTGTACCTTAGAGATAATATGTGCAAAATAAAGTGGACTAAAGAGTGATTCACTTGAGAGCAGAATTATGCTGTTACCAGAAAAATTAAATTCTAAACCTTGAGATTCAGCTTTCCCTTGCGGGGTTCATCCTGAGTGCACTAGTTTCTCTCTCAGTCAGTTTCTCTTTTCTGTTTCCTGTCCTCTGAGAAATCACTGTCTTCAGGTAGTTTGCTAGCAGAGCCGTTGGCGCTTAAGCAGGAAGTCGAAGTCAAGCTTGGAACTGGATTGTCAAAGATGGAACTTGTGGATGGTCTCCCAGATTATCCTCCAGTGTTCTTTCCAGTACATCACGTGGTCTATAATAACTACTTGGTTTGGAATGTAATCAAAATCTTTAGACTTCTCCACAGGTGCCCATGTGCATGCACACAGATGGACAACAATCTTTTATATACAAAACCACATATTCTGTCACATCAGGGTTACACGTTTACCTTTCTGATTCTTTCATATATATATATATATATACACACACACACACACACACACACACACAATATTCTGTTACCAGACCTTTCTGTACAACAGGGGCATGATTGAATTAGGCAGGGCAGGACAGAAGGTCCCAGGTGACTGTGAAAATTACTTTTCACAACATGAGCAACCCAGTTACCATTAAATGAGGTTGATGGCAATTACTCAAATACTGAGTTAACTCCCCAGATGAGATACTTATATGTTTTCAAAATTTTCAGATTAGGTATTTTGTTAATTAACTGTCTCCATCAGCTTAATATGCACCAGGACAATAGAGCCAAGAACTGTCTCAAACAAACATTCAAAGAAGATTTAATAGCTATCCTTCTCAAGCTCTTCCAAAAAATTGAGGAGGGGACACTTCCTAACTTATTTTATGAGGCCAACATTATCATGATACCCAAACCGGACAAGGACAACACATATAATTACAGACCAATATCACTGTTTCTTTAATTAAAAATTTTTGTTTTTATTTATTGACTTATTTGACAATTTAATCTTTCTTTCTACTTTTCATTCTATAGAATGGTAAAAATCATCTGATCAATGCCATGCAAACTTTATCACTTCTGGTTCTCTTAGACTCCCAGATTTTTAAAATTAAATGTGTTATGGTAAGGTAATTGCAGATTTACATGCAGTTGTAAGAAGTAATGCAGATAGATCTCTTTACCCAGTTTCCCACAATGGCAATATCTTGCAAAACAATAGTAAAATGTCACAACCAGGATACTGACAGCGGTAGTCAAGATACAGAACATTTCATCACCACAAGGATCCTTCGTGGTGCCCTTTTCCCTCCCACCCCTACTTCCTTCTTAATTCCTGACAAACACTAATCTGTTCTCCATTCTTTAATTTTGTCATTCTAAGAGTATTGTATGAATGGATTCATATAGTATGTAATCTTTTGGAACTGGTTTTTTTTCACTCAGCCTAATTCCCTGGAGATTCACCCAGATTGTCACATGTATCAATAGTTCCTTCCTTTTTATTGCTGGGCAGTATTCCACTGTATGGATATACCACAGTTTGTTTAGCATTCACATCCTGAGAAACATTTTGGCTGTTTCCAGTACTGGGTTATTGTGCATAAAGCTGCTGTAAACATCATGTACAGGTGTTTGTGTGAACATGAGTATTCATTTCTTTGGGATAAATATCCAGGAGTATACTTGTTGGATTGTATGGTAGTTGCATATTTCATTTTTTAGAAAGGGCTAAACTGTTTTCTAGAGTGGTCATACCATTTTCCATTCCCACCAGCAATGTATGAGTAGCCACACCCTCACTAGCATTTGGTGATGCCACTATTTTTTATTTTTGCTGTTTTGATAGGGGTGTAGTGCTATCATTGTGGTTTCATATGCATTTCTTTAATGGTTTATGATGTTGAGCATCTTTTTATGTGCTTATTTGACATCAGTATGTCTGTGTCTCTTGTCCATTTTCTAATTGGATTGTTTGTGTTTTTACTGTCGAGTTTTGAGAGTTCTTTATCTGTTCTAGATACTAGTCCATTGTCAGATACGTGCTTTGTTAAGTAGTTTCTCCCAAACTAAGGCTTGTCTTATTCTCTTAAGACTAAGCAGAAATTTTTAATTTTGATGAAGTCCAAATGATCAATTTTTCTGTTTATGTGTCATGCTTTTCGTGTCAAATCTATGAACTCTTCACATAATCTTGGATCCTGAAGATTTTCTCCTATTTTTTTCTCAAAGTTCTAGTTTTGTTTTATATTTAAGACCATGATCCATTTTGGTTTAATTTTTATATAAGCTGTAAAACTTAGGTTAAGGTTCTCTCTCTTTCTTTGTTTTTTTTTTCCAATGGATGTCCAATTGCTCCAGCACCATTTGTTGAAAAGGTGTTTTTTTCTCTATTGAATTGCTTTTGCCCCTTTGTCAGAAATCAGTTGCACTTATTTGTGTGAGTCTGTTTCTGGGTTCTCTATTCTGTTTCACTCATTTATGTGTCTATTCTTCTGCCAATGCCATATAGTTTTCATTGCCGTAGCTATAAAATACATTTTGAAGTGGGGTAGACTAATTTCTCTCTAAAATGTAAAAATTCAGCTTTTTCTTTCGTATGTAGGGAAAAACCCAGTTCTTCCCTACTGTGTGTTTCTTTCCTGAGTCTCCTTTACTAGTCACATAAAACATTTCACTTCTGGTCACCATATGTGTGGAGTTTTTTTCCCACACCAAAGAATTCTCTGCAACACCAGCTGGGTGTCCGACAATTTAATTCAATTCTGACACTATCTACCTGGAGATAGCGTCAGATCACATAGGTTAAGGGCTCAGCCCCACAAGACTGCCACCCCCACTTTCAGACGCCAGTCGCGAGCCCAGGTTATCAGTTGTGCTTCTGATCAACCAGCTATAGATCAGAGGTTCCCATGGGCCCCTACTTGGGTTTGATTAATTTGCTAGAGTGGCTTGCAGAACTCAGGGAAACACGTTTCCCAGTTTATTAAAGGATATGATAAAGGATGCAGATGAACAGCCAGATGAAGAGATACATAGGGCAATGTATGTGGGAAGGGGCACGCAGTTTTCATGCCCTGTTCTGGAGCATCAGTCTCCCAGCACTTCATGTGTTCAACAATCCGGAAGCTCCCTGAATCCTGTACTTTCAGGATTTTTATGGAGGCTTCATCACATAGGCATGGTCGACCATTACCTCCATTTTCAGTCCCTCTCCTTTCTCAAGAGAATAGAGGGTGGGGCTGAAAATTCCAAGCTTCTAATCATGACTTGATCTTTCTGGTGACAAGCTCCCGTTCAGGAGCCCACCCAGAGTCGCCTCATTAGAGCAAAAGATGCTTCCAGTGCTCTGATCATGTAGGAATTTACAAGGTTTTACAAATATTACAAGAGATGCTTCTTATGTTCTTATCACTTAGGACGTTACAAGCGTTTTAGGAGCTCTGTGCCAGGAACTGGGGGCAGAGACCAAAATATATATTTTCTATTACCTTACACTTATACTTTATTTTCTTTTTTAAAATAGTTTTAGCTATTCTAGTTCTTTTGCCTTTCAATATGAACTTTAGAGTGATCTTGTCTATATCTATAAACAATTTTGCTGAGATTTTGATGGGAATTGCATTAAACTGGTATGTCAATTTGGGGAAATTGACATCTTTACTATGCTGAGTCTTTTGATCCATGAATGCAATATGTCTCACCATTTATTTAGATCTTTGTTACCTTTTGTCACTCTTTTGTAGTTTTCAGGCCTGTATGTGTTTTTTAGATTCACATATAGTATTTTATCTTTTTTGAGTGACTGCAAATGTATTGTATTCTCAGTGTCCATTGATGGTATATAGAAAAACAATAGATTTTTGTATGATTGTCTTGTGCCCTGTGACCCTGCAGAATACAGTTATTAGTTCCAAATATTTTTTTTGGTAGATTTTTGGAATTTTATACATAGACAATCATGTCATGTACAAATCAGGGCACTTTTATTTTTTCCCTTCTCTTCTGTATGCCCCCCTCCATGTCTTGCCTTACTGCACTAGTTACAACTTTGAGCACTATGTTGAATAAGAGTTGTGAGAGCTGATATCCTTGCATTGTTCTCAGTCTTAGGAGGAAAGCATTCACTGCGATGTTAACAGTAGGTTTTTCGTATTTTGGTTTTTTTTTTTTTTTTGGTAGCTACTCTTTCTTAAACAGAAGTTCTACTGTTTCTATTTTTCTGAGAGTTTTTATTATTAATGAGTGTTGAATTTTGTCAGATCCCTTTCCAGTCTCAGTTGATATGATCACGTGTAGGATTATTGGTTGTTCTTCACCCTCCACTGCTGAGAGGGAATTCATTCTTTAGAACAATGACATATATGGCTACTGCTCTCTGCCCTGAAGCCCATGGTTCTGTAATAACCTCTGGTTATTGAGTCTGTGCAGGTCATTCTACATCCTTCTTATGACACTTGCCATTCAGTTCTACCAGTGTGCTTTCAACTCCTTTTGATTTTTAACCTCCCTTGGGAGTGTAGGGAAATCTAGAGGCTCTCTATACTACTATGGGGCCAGCACTCTGGGTGTTTATTGGGGTAGCATGGTAAAGGTGCAGGAACCAAAATTATATAGAGAAGTCTCAATTTCAGGTCCCCTTCTAATATATGTGAAGGCCTATATATCATAGGTCTGCCCATACAAAAGCTATAAAGCAACTAGCAAACTCTTAAAAATATGTCCAGTCTTCTCACCTTAATCAAATAATTTTGTAATGACAAAAATTGAAAAGTATGCATAAAAATATAGTTTGTATATGACTCAAAGTCAGCAAAATATCCAAGATGGCTGAATTTAATTATTATTATGCATATCTGTGCATTTTATTGCTGAGTCAATGGTATTTAAATAAGTAATAAAATAAAGGCATACATAATTAATAAATTACTATATTTTTATTTTGTAAAACTTGTTTTTTCTAAGTTCATTTCAGCAAAATCACTAGTTATGTTATTATAAAGTTCTTCACGTAATTTGTATTCTGTTGATAACAAGGATCAATTATACAACCTTTCTAGATGCATTGTGCTTCTTATGTAGTTTTTTATTAATTTCAACTTGGATAAACTTTCCTCTGCTGAGACAATAGTAAATGGAATTATCAATAAAAAATTTAAAGCTACATATATATGTGTCTCAAGGAGCAACACTTCAAGAGTTGGGTGTCATTGCTGTTTTCTCTGAGTAACAGAAAAAATATATAAATATAAAATCTCAGAGGATTGGCTTTGAGATTGTGGGAGTCTCAGCAAGTCTAAAGTCTATATAGCAGGCTGTCAAGAAGAGCAGGTTGGAACTTTCAGGTACTAGCTGAAGGTACAGTCCATGGATGGAATTTCTTATTTTTCTTCTCCTCCTTCTTTTCTCATGGCACTTCAACTGATTGAATCAGGATCACTCAGATATCTAGAATAATCTTTCTCACTTAAAGTCAACCAATTATAGACTTTAATCACATCTACAAAATACCTTCACAACACCACTTAGATTAGCGTTCATAAACTGGGGACTTCTCGGCCTCCGTAACCTCATGAGTCAATTCCTATAATAAATCTCCTCTTGTATATATACTTGTATGTATCCTCTTGGTTCTATTTTTTTGGAGAACTCTGACTAATGCAGCACTTTTTAGAAAGTATATATGTTATATTTACTCTTAAAGGCTCTATGAAGATGCAAAGAGTACATTCCATCAAAAACAAACTTTGGGAGTAACTTCTATTAGTCCCATTCTTCCATTTTCTCTGCTAATCTCTGAGCTCCACAAGGAGACGGTCTTCTTCACCTGTGTACTCCAAAACCCAACACAGGATGGATTCAAATTTTCATAAATGAAAATGACAACGATAGTTAACATTTATTGAATGCCTAAAATATTCTAGGCCATGTTCTAGGATCTTTACAGGTAGCTGACCCAAAGTCTTAGTTTGCTTGGAGCTGAGGGGTTTCTGGGATGTGACACTTCCAGTGGTAAAACTGTAAAGATTCCAGCCAAGTTGGGATGGACAGGGTCACCTTGTCACATGGATTAACCTCAAGCAATATGTAGAGAAATTTACAGCCACTAAATGATAAAACATTAGGATTTATTAGAATATTGTCCTTAAATAATAGAGTACTGAAGAAAAAGTTTATTAGCTGTCCTCAGCATCATTGAGTCCCCAGGTCTTCAACAAATTCCTTAAAGGCAGCAAGTTCTTTAAAAGTGCTTTTTAAATGACAAAATCTGTGTTTCCTCCAAATGTACAATAAAGCAGGGTTGCAGAGCAATTTGGTGACCTCAGAGCAATTTAGAAACCTCAGGCTGTTACGTACATTATCTCATTTAATTCTGACAACAACCTTTTGGGGTAGAAATTACTATTGTCTTTTATAGATGAGGAAATTGAAGCTCAGAAGAGTAAAAGAATCTACTTCGAGTCACAGACAAGTGGCAAGGCAATGAACAGGGCAATTGCACTGCCTTTGCGCCTTCTGAGGCTGTGTAAGCTGTCTCCCAAATAGTAGAGAGAGCTGAGGTGAAGAGAGTGTGTCCAATGTGAGTATGCCAGTGGTTCTCCAACCTGAATCCCACCTCTAGGCTTCTCCAGGTTAAGAGAAGGCACTGCTCTCTGGTCCCTAGCTCAACAGGGGCACGTATTAGTTTCTCCCAAGGATGCTCTTGCTTTCTGCTCTGGAAACAGGACTGGGCGGGCCCAGTGTTCTATACCAGGCATATGGCTTGGGGTAGGAGACAGAGATCTCAGCTTCCACTCAATCGGATGGCTGCAATTTCCATAAGTGTTTGGGAGGAGGTGAAATGCCCAGCACCCCCTACTCTTACAAATTCTCTTTGAAGATCTCCCTCTAATTAATTTACAGTCTTTGCTTTCAGAAGTGCTTGAAGGCTATAGTTCCTGGATCCTTTTGCCCCCTTCTTAGCAAGTCCTCTGGGGATATGACTCTCACATATAGAAAATGTGGTGTGGCAGCCATGAAAATGTGCCACTCAGATCTCCTGCTGCGGGGAGCACACTTGACTGACAGCCCCAGCTGCCATGCTCTGAATCTAACTGTGCTAAAGCCACGCTTTGCATAGACTGCTCCCAGCCAATGACTGAGTGTGTCAGGGGTACTAAGACGGGCCTGTTTCTACCAGGTGGAGAACTTTTCTGGAGTGATTTTGACTCCCAAAATTCCCACTGGCCTTCTTCAAACCTTAGAGTTTTGCTGTAGGCTGAGAATCTTCCCACCCAATCCTCCTTTCTCCTTCACTGGGGTCAGATCTGAATCACATTCTCCAGGTTCTTTGTGTCTCCACTGGTGCCCTCTCCTTTGCCCTAATAGGCATTTCCTTCAACACATCTCTTTCCTGTCTACACCTGTCTTGGTGTTTGCTTCTCAGAGAACCTAAGCTAACATATATTGATACTTAATGCCCATTGTCTTCAGCTTCAAGGACCTAGCCAAAATTCTAATTTGAGACAATAGGAAAAATTGTACTTAACATCCTGCTACATATGCCATGGGTTCAAATTTTTGAATATTTTATTTAATGCCAGATATCTTAAACCAAAACATTTGTGGGGTGGGGAGTATAGACTTGAATCAACAGAACGTTTGAAGAGAAATCATTTTAGTCTAGATTCCTAGGATAATTCCCCAGGTTTCTAGCTCAGTTTACTTGCATAAATGAAAGTCCAACCATAAAGGAAACAGGACAGTCATAGAAGAGGGTTGATTTGGGACTGTGAGGCCAGTTATGAGGCTCCTGAATTTATCACTTTCTCTTACTAATGATGGTCTTGAATACAGCCCTTCATCTCTCTGCATTATGCTTCCTTCCTCTGAAAAATATAAAATTATTTCATTATACCCAAGATAAAAGTGTTGTTACTCCCGTTTTGCAGATGATGAAACTAAGGCTGAGAGAGAAGGATTTAACTTGCCCAAGTTAACCTAGCTAAGAAGCAAAAGAATCAAGATTTGGATTGAAAAGTCAGTGGCTGCAGTCTTTGCTCTTTCCTTCTGCTTAAAACTGCATCCAGTAATATTTAAGGTGTTTCCGATTATTAATTTTATGGATTTATACACTTGAGTTAAAAGATAACACTTTGTCTAAATCCATATTTTAACTGTTGTTGGATTTTCTGTTAGTGAAGGGAACTATCTTATTGGACAATTTTAGTTTATTTTTCATTGGCTGCTTTACTGAGCCTCATCAAATGTATTTGCTTTGCAGAGCTGCAGTGGATTAATCCTGAGTAAGTAATTTGGCTATGTTTTTATTCATTTCTATGGGAACAATCTATTTGGATTTTCATATATCAAGATGACAGAGATTTGTCCCAGTCCAATTGCAATCTTAGTTACAGCAGTGTCAGCTTACATATTAAGGGCATAGTTTTGCTCTGATGGCCCTTCAGAAATCTGTAACTGGTGTGGAACACTGACACTAACAGAATGTGTTTTATGAGGTCCTGCAAGTTAGGCTTCTGCAGATTAGTGGAATCTTTCTTGATGGAACAAGGCTTTTGGAATTTGTTAACGCTATCTGCCTCTCCCATTAACTACTCACTTCTCACACAACCCATTTGGTTTGCCTTTGGTGACATTTTAAAGAGTGAAACCTGAATCTTGAGAGTCTAATTGATATCCCAGGTAATGTATACCAAACATATTCCTTGACTTTTTACCCCCAAACAGGGTTTTCTTGTTGTTCATTTTGGAACGAACAATGCTTTCTTTTTTTTTTGTGAGGAAGATTGGCTCTGAGATAACATCTAATGCCAATCTTCCTCTTTTTACCTGAGGAAAATTGTTACTGAGCTAATATCTGTGCCAATATTCCTCCATTTTTTTTGTATGTGGGACACCACCACAGCATGGCTTGATGAGTGGTATGTAGGTCCGCACTCAAAATGCGAACCCACCAACCCCAAGCCACTCAAGCAGGGGGCGCGAATTTAACCACTACGCCACTGGGCTGACCCCGAACAATTCTTTCTTTATATGTTTCCTTTCTATAGAACAAGGCTTTTTTTATTCTCAGAATATCTCATCCTGCCTCCAACATTACTTTATATCTCTTTCCCACTCCAGGGTTTTAGGGCTTTAGGGGCCATAATGTCTCTTTTTTTCCTAAACATTACTGAGAGGGTGGTATATTTGTGTGGAGGTAGATATTGGCAGACATGCAGTACACACCTTCTGGAGACTATGAACCATGTTTAAGGAAACAATACTGTAGGGATGGCCTAAAGATCTAAGAATCATGTTAGAAGTTTAATAACAGATGTAAATCCTGTGAGAGTTTATAATAAACATCCAAGATTCTCTCTTTCTCTACCTGTTTGTCTATTACCTCTCTATCTTTTCTCTCTTTGTCTCTTTCCTTTTTTCTTTCATGTCAAATAACTTTATGTACAAAATCATTTCTTAAAACATTGATTAGCTACAACTGATTTATAATATGTAAAACAGCATCTAATATGCCAAATATTATCAACCCAGAGGTGCTAGGCTTTTAATGTAGAAACAATTCATGCCCATTTTGATGAACTTTGTTTATTCTACCTTCATCCTATACCTAGTGGTATTATAGCTTTTTTTTTGGTATATTCTTATATTTAAATTTTGTCTCTTGTAAGCATCACTTAATGAGTTTTTTTTAAGCAAGTCTGACAATATTATTCTTTTACTTGAAGTATTTAGTCCATTTATCTTTAATGAAATTACTGACCTATTTGGTTTTATATTTCCCATCTTACTATTTGCTTTTTATTTTGTCTGTTTTGTATTCTCTCTTTTTCCCTTTCTTATCTTTTCTTAAATTAATTATTTTTATTATTCCACTTTCCTCTTAATCATTTGTTAATTTTACAATTTTTATAATTCTTGTAATGGTTAACCTAGAGATCACAACATGCCTCCTTGACTTATTACAAATTATTACTTTTATCTCTTCCCTAATCCTGCTAGAAACTCTATTTAACACCTCCTCCTGTCTTTTGAATTATTTTTATTACACAATTTAGTGATCCATATATTTTTAATTTCACAAAAATTCAGTTACTTTTTGTATGGTCAACATTCATTTATAGTTACCCACATATTTATCCTTTCCCATGTTCTTCATTCCCTCCTGTTTTTTCCATGTTTCTATCTGCGATCACTTCCTCTTGCCTGAAAATCTCCCTTTGATATATCTTTTAGTGCAGATCTACTCTTAATGAACTTCCTTGGTTTTTGTTTGCCTGAAATTGTTGTTTGTTCATTTTCAGTTTTGAGAGAATGTTTTCACCAGATAGAGAATACTGAGTCGGCTTTTACTTTCTTTCAGCACTTTAAAAATGTTCTTATAATGTCTTCTGGCTTCCATCATTTCTTTTGAGAACTAAGTTGAAAGTCTCATTGTTGCTTCTTTGAAAATAACATGACTTTTTTCTTCTTTGTTTTTGGTTTTCATTAGTTTTACTAGGTCGTACTATGTGATTTTCTTTGTCTTTATTCTGCTTGGGTTGTTGAGCTTTTTGAATCTGTGAGTTGATATCCTTTAACAGTTTTGAAAAACTCTTGGTCAATATCACTTCCAATATGGCTTTCCTATCATCTCTCTCCTTTCTTTCCAGAACTATAATGATACATATGTTAGACATTTTGAGTATGTCCCAGAAGTCTCTTTCAATTTAATGTGTATATTTTTCTATTCTTCTTTTCTCTCTGTGCTTTATTTTGAGTATTTTCTATTAACCTCTCTTCTAGTTTACCAATCCTGTGTTCCACTCTGTCTGATTTACTGTTATCTGCATTCATTGAGTTCTTAATTTAAGATATTGCATTTTCTTTTTAGTTTTAGAATAACGATTTGATTCTTTTAAAAAACAGATTCTAATTCTTTGGTGAAATTCTCCACCCTTTCATTTATTTTGTCCACTTTTTCTACATTTTATTTAACATATTGATGATAGTTATTTATTTGTTATCTCGAAAATATGGATCTGCAGTGGGTCTATTTCTATTCTCCATTTTATTCTGTTGATTATATATCATATGGTCTTGTATTTTTCTCACGTCTAGTGATTTTTGACTGAATGCACTGATTGTATGTGAAAGAACTGTAGTGGCTCCATATAATTTTATCTTTCATCAGAGGTTTCCTCCTTTCTCTGTTATGCAGATATAGTAAGGAGATTATCTCAATTCAATCAGGGATTGACCTTGGCTGGGGCTCGTTTCAGTATTTATCAGTCTACCTTTGGTCTGTTTAGTGCAAGCTCTTCAAAGCTTTGGCTGAGAGTCTGGTCTTTGTCTCCTCAGCCCTGAATTCTGACGAAGATTCAGCTCTTCCCCTCAGTGGTTTTTAGCTTAACTCTTTATCTGCCTAACGCATACAGCTTTAAAATTTGCAAATGTCTTAAGGGGCTAAGCAGTTATGTATTTGAAGCAGTTCTCTTCACCTGACAAGTCTTTAATCCCTAAGCATTGTGAGATTGTGGGAACTTTTTCCTGTCTTCTAGAAGTTTTTGGCTTAGTTCCCCATCCTCCCCCACAACACCAGAACTCCAAACATTTCCTTTCAGGGAAAACTGGCTGTGTGGTTAGGGCTCCTCAATGTTTCATTTTGTCACTCCAGTTCTGTGTGACAGCTAAATGTTTGCTGATTTCTCTTTCCCACAGCATAGGTACTCTGCCTGGGCCAAGCTTGATCATCCTGTGGTCAGGACTTGAAAATGTCCCCAGAGACAAAAATTACTGGCCATCATCAGCTCACCTCAGAACACTGTTGTCCACTTTGGAACTTCAGTTGATTGACTTCTAATTGCTTTTATAGCTCTCCAATGCCTTAAAAATATTTTAAAAAATAACTTATTCATCTTTTGCTGGTTGTCACAGTGGAAGTCTTGGCCTGTTGTAGATTACTTCATTCTATCTGAACATGAAGGGTTCTTGCCCTCACACTTTTTGATTTGCTTCATCAATTGTACCACACTCAATGTATGAATCTGGATACAATTATAATGTCTTTTATTTAGCAATTTTCCATATGAAACTGGCTTAGTTGTTATTTACTGTATTTTCAGGGGTTACCTTACAAACATTAATTGAAGAAAAAACATTCCATTTATTTTCTACTTGTTCTTCAGGACTGACTTTATATACTCCCTCTGCCTCCACCTTCCCTGATTCCCCTAGTTGGACATAAACTCTTCCTTTCTGGAACTCCCACATCATCTTATTTGGATGTCTTTATTGCACATATACCTTGCATTATAGTTACTTACATATGTTTTTATTCTTTACAGGGTACATCACAGAGCTTTGTCCACAGCAGAAGGAATAAATGAGCAAAAGACTGACAGCATAATACTGGGATACCCTCTGGGGATACCAAGAAACTTATTGCATACTCACCCCCATCGCTTGTGAAGAGATCACCTGGAAAGCAATATTTGTGAGTATTTTCTGAGGTGGAGGCCAGAATTACACCAGTACTATCCCATTTGTGTACTGGGGCAAAGATTTTTGTAATAGGTGGGTTCTTATACAACTGAACAAGGGTTTTTGCATTAAAATTCTGGCTTTCACAGTCATTGAGTAGGGGGAACATGGTTAATATGACAAAGGCAACTAGCTCTCACATACTCACCAACAAAGGCTATTGTAGGGTTTGTCTTATTGGCAGCAGTCAGAATTGCCTTTGACAAAATCCATGTACAATGTACATTTTCAAAATTATGAGCACAAAATTTCTTAGTCAGAAATGACTTTGCTACTGCAGGGATTCTAATACCTCAAATATCAACCACTACAGTTAATTTATTGAGCACCACTATGGGCACATCACTGTGGGGAAACACAGCATTTCAGGCATTGTTCATTCTACACCAGTGGGATTAGTTAAAACAAGATATAAATATATCATAACACACTGTCGATATAATAAAATATGCGGTAGGTGCTATAAGAAAATATTCTCAGGATTTAGAAGAGATGATAACCACCCTAGGGATGGTCTAGCCAGAGACTTGGATTATATTTTTTCATCAGAAATGTGGCCTCAAGGGCCTTTGGCTTTAAATTTCTTTCTTTCTTTCCTTTGAGTTGGTTTAACATTGTCAATAATGTTGGAAAAGAAATGACTAGATTGAATATGGCATCCCATCCCAGCTGGTTTTAATAGTCTGAATTGCTTTTAAGACAAACTTGTAAGACAAGCACAGAACTTCCTGCCAAACTGTATAAATGCCATCTGGCCTGAAGTGGAATCTTGGTGGTCTAAGTCCATTCACAAGGAAAGTACAATTTACCACAACTATTCTGGAAGAGCCTGGAGGTGGGGAGAGATGCAGCATTTCTCATCAGAAATGGTAAATGAGGAAAAGAACCAGAGGTGAACTGAATAGCAAGCAACATCTCTGGAGAACCAGAAGCTTTTTTGCATTTCAAAGTGTTATGGTGAAACAATATTAGCAGTTGGGTAGAACATGAACTGAATAGTGAAATTGGTGGGAGGGAATCAGAAAGAACACATAAAAATGCTATTGGAGAACAGTATGTGACACCAGTTAATAAATCAAAATTTGCCAATGTTTGAATGTTCATTCAGCATACTATAAAATTACTGAAAATTACTATAAAGACCACCTAGTCACATGGATACATGCTTATGAAATGCTAAAAATTTAAGATGTCAAGATATAAATTCAGTTATACAGAATGCAAAAAGTGAAAATGAAAAAGACTGTGAATAGTTCCGACCACAAAAGATAAAAGTTATTGTGTTATATAGTGGGCTAAAAGTAATTTTCTTTTTTTCCCTTGTATTCCCCAAAATGTCCAAATTTGATTACATTATATTAGTAATTTTTAAAAATAGTACCTTTACTCAAGATGTATCTCATGGCTTTACAGTTTTTTCAGACATATTGCATATTATCTCTACCCTCAAGGAACCCTGAATCTAGTAAGAGGGTAAGACATAAAATCTTACAAATAGTATTCAATAGAGAAAGTAAGAGAACCATAGGAAGTCAGATGAAAAATATCTCATAAGACTACTGTGATCATGAAGGCTTAATGAAGGCAGTGGAGTTTGAATGTGACCTTGAAGGACACGATTTTAATAGATAGTATTGGGCCTGAAGTGGCATTCTCTGTGGAGAAAATGCACAAGCAAAAGGGCAAAGATGGAGAAGCACAGCGGTGTTTGTGGAAAAGCAAGGATTCATGTTACTCAGTGACAGAGTGGTAAAGAAAAATGTCACTTGAAAGTGAGGCTGAGGTGAGATTTTAAGGTATCTTGTATGCTAGGCTAAAAGTTGGACTTACTGGACCCTAATAGCTGATATGTGTGTTTTACTTCAGAGTTCACAAGGCTCGAAGTGTTTTCACATAGTTTACATGTGATTTTCACACAATATTTTGAAGAAGAGATTATCACTCCACATGCAGATGACAAAACTGAAGTTGGAGAAGCTAAATGACCTCCCAAGGTCACAGAGCAAGTTCCTTCTCCTTCTGCCCACTCTTCCCAGTAGTCAATTCACACCAACAATAGAGCATTTACCATAATGCATCATCATTAATTGTTCACTCTCCCCTCCAACATGTCCTATTCTTATATGGAAAAAGTGGTCAATCCACCAGGAATCCCTACATGACTTCAAATGATTGATTTAAGAAATTTTGCAAGCAGGAGAGTGTGGTGGTTAGATGATGGCCTTAGATTAAAGCATTGGGTTTGAATCCTAGCTCTGCTACCTATCAGCTGTTTAATCTTATCAAATAGTTTACTCTTTCTGAGAATAAGTGTCATTACCTTTAACACATGAATACTATTTGCCTTATAGAGCTCTTCAGAGGGGTAAATGAGGAAACAAGTATAAAATGCCCAGTATAGTGCTTGACTCGTAATAAGCATTAAGTTAGTGAAAGTGTTATGTTGTTAAAATATTGTTGATATAACAAGTTTGAATTAATAACTAAATCCTATTCCTTTTTCCTAATTTAATTCAATCAGTTTCTAAATGTCCCAGATTCGAGCAACTTGATTGGAAGCCAGGAGCCCACCATCTCGCTAAGTGTAGGATGATTTTGTCCTGCAGCCAAATGTTTACCTTCCCCCCTGCCTACCTCCATACGTCATTTTATTGTCTGCCAGGGATTTGGAAGGTCACAAAGGAGGAGTCAACTTAATAAATAAAAAATGGAGGGGGAGGTTACCAGCAAGGATCACTTTACCTGAAGTGATATAATTCTTCCGAGCCTGAGTAGATGGTCTTATGTGTTAGCTCACTCCAGCCATCTTGTTTTTAGCACCATTAGTGAGCTAGAAACACTAAAGTAATACTCTTCCTGCTAATGTGAAGAATTGACGTTACTGAGTCCTTAATATATGCCAGGCAATGGCCTAGAATAGAATAAGCCACTCAAGCTTCAATTTATAGAAGACTTTTTTCCTTATTCCTACACCATTGTGTTGCATTCTTGAAGTACATTTTTAGTTTGCATCTCTGGAACAGACCTTTTGTTACTGCACCAAGCCTGTACAGTCAACAAATGTAGAACACTTCCATTAAGAAACCCCACCCAATACGTGGTGCATATTTAATGCATTATCCAGAGCAGCACTATAGTTACAGCTATGCAAAGCAAACATACTATTTGGGTATTGTCTTCTTATATTGATTTTCTGCTGCTTCTCATTGCCATTTTATTTTCCATCAAAGTTTCAACATCCTCTAGGTCAGATGCTTCTAGAAGTCAGGCTTGATTGGTGATGATCTTCCTGCTTTCTCATTTATGGGAACTCAGTCTATCAAGATACCCACCAATGTGTATTGGCATGATTTACCAACGCTATTTTAGCTGTTTTCCTTGTTCATTTAAGAAATATTTTGACCTAGAGAACCAAGCTTAAAAGTCTGGCATTTATAACAATGATTTTTGGGACATGTTCAATAAATACTTGATAAAATGTTGATAAGGGTGATGATTTGTTAAGTGATGTAAGTGGCAAGCAGCTGGGAAAATATAAATTTGGCCCTAATAGGGGAGAACAAATGCAGGTACTCATTTTAAGACCACAGACACTGCTTAATTAATTAAAAAATCTGGTGCCTATGCTCACTCTTCCAGTTTTAGCTTGTTTTAGTCTACTTGTGGACTTAAAGTAGGTGGTCCATTGGGATTAAGAAAAAGACAAGTATATTTGCTTAACTGATCATGATACCTGGTCAGCATTAGAGCTTTTGGAGATTGAGGGTATCTGGAAGAAGCCCTGCAACAGGTGGCCATTGGCTCAGGAGAAGAGGCTACTGTAGAGAGGAGCCTGTTTCTGGTATGCTGCACTAGCATAGAGAAGTGATGATCCAGTGAAAGAAGAAAGAAACGCCACTACTCTTGCTTTTGTGGAATACTAGGGAGGATCAAATGATCCTTTAATTATGAGTTTAATCATCAATAATGGCAGATTTGGCTGGGAAGAATTAAAATGAATTCTTTCTAGCTTGCAGGCTTTTTGCCTGGAAGGTTGCCAATATGACCTTCAGCTATAAGCCTCAGTTTCCCCTATTGTCTTCCACAGCCCCTTTCCTTGCTCTGCACAACTTCTTTTTCAGATTTTTAAAAATAAAATAAAATTGAACACTACGCAGTTATATAACTGGTCTAATTAAATATGTGATTCACTTATTCTTTAGAGAGGTGGGCAAGTATTGTTTACTACATATCGTGCTTCTAACAATTTCTATAAACATTTAGTTATTAGATCTTGGATGAGCTTGCCTTATTGTAATACTCTCCTAGTGGAAAATCAGATTTAACTCATGATTTTTAACTCACAACATTTTTTTCTTTTTTGTGAGGAAGATTAGCTCTGAGCTAACATCCGTTGCCAATCCTCCTCTTTTTGCTGAGGAAGATTGGCCCTGGGCTAACATCCGTGCCCATCTTCCTCTACTTTATTTGGGATGCTGCCACAGCATGGCTTGACAAGTGGTGCGTCGGTCCATGCCCAGGGACCCGAACCTGCAAACCACGGGCTGCCGAAGCAGAGCACTTGAATGTAACTGCTACTCCCCTGGGCTGGCTCCATAACTCACAACATTTTTCCTGAAGCATTCTATAATTTTGAGCATTGTCTATACTGTATATATTTACATATTGCCAGGAAGGTAAATAAACTCAGAAAGTATATCTTCAGAATAAAAATATTTGTGCATTTACATTTTACAAACCTTCAAACAATTCAATGTAGATATTTATACATACACCTTATAAGTAGAAATACGAGAGACAGTTGAATTAGTACATAAAGTTTTTATTTAAAGTTTTCCCCTTCCAAGCAAGCTTCATTTACACATTCTAATACTGTACAAAATTTACATTCTCTGTGACTTATTTATTCACTTTTCACTTTCTAATAGTTTGTGTCTTTCTGAAATGCAGAAAGCTTTACTTATAGTTCTCATAAATGCTTTTATTTATTTTGGCTAGAAATAAAAAATAAATGAAGAACAAGTCTAAGGAAAGCAAATATCCTTGTATAAACTGATTTTCAGAAGAAATGGTGACAGTTGATAATAAAAGGTTCTGAAGCAGACCTTGTTCTCTGCACGATGTCAGCTGGAATTTTCTCACAAAGTACTGTACTGTAACTTGTCTTTCTTTCTCTATATAGTCATATGCTTTCAAGGATAAAGAAATGAAAGTTGATTGCACTGGATATATATATTTATATATATATTTTTACAACGGATCCTTTGGATCTGAACATACAAATAAATACAAAAACAACAAAGATTGCACTTTACTGTAGAAACGGCATTGGATTCCATCTTGACATGCTCGGCAGTGACAGTTTATCACCAAGGCATTTTTAATCTGTGGCTTACCCATGTTGTTGTTTTGAATAACACATTTGTTGAGGGATTCAACATCTCTGGGTGATTAAAAAAATATTTTAGGCTTTTCTTTACTCCTAACTGTTGTTGTTCCAGCTCTGGAGAGTTTGAAAATCAAGTTCATGTTCCTGCCAGTTTGGCTCTTTGGCCACACTGAGACTATCTCATGCTCCCCTGACCTTCTGCTCCTAAATTCCTCATGCTCCTAAAGACAACTAGCAATTGCTCACTTAACTGAGCTCAGCCATCTCTGGTGATAACAAACAAAACAGGATGAGTTGGGGGAAGAATGAGGGTGAGTCATGTGCTTTTCTAGAACCAAATCTAGAGCCATTTCTAGAGCCAAAGGTGAGGAAGAGGGAGAAACATTTGTCAGGAGCTATAATTTGGTCTTGTGGCTCTTTTAAATTGTGTGTTTTAGGGACAGAGAAACAACAGGGATTGTACCTAAAAGAAATTATTCTTTCTTTTCATCCCTGAATTCTTGACAGCAATCTCCCAGTTTTCATTATGGGTTAGGTTTGGGTCAGGTGTGTTATCCAACAGAATCTCTTCAATATTGTATGACTAACTTTGTCAGTTGTACCTTTTGAAGCAAATAACGGGTGAGTTTACTACTTATATACTGCAAAAAATGAGAAAGCATGAGCCTCCATGAATTAAATAGTGACATAGTATATTTTGTTTTAATCTTTCATACAAAATGAAGGACACAGAAATTATGACTCTGGCTAGCCTAGAACCTACAGGGCAGAAAGCAATTGCTATAAGAGCTAACATTTTTCTCCTTTCTGATCCCATGAGGTACTGTAAGGGGCAGAAGGTATACGAAGTGAAGTTATATAAAAACAAAAATGTTCCTCTTTAATCTTATGCGATTTTCTATAACTGTTTTGCCTACGGAGTCTGTGATGTAGCCACAGGTTAGGAATATAGAATTAAGTGGCAATTTCTGTGATGCAGTGTAAGTATTTTGGTGGGTCAAATTTTGAATCATTCATGAACACAATATCCCCAAAACTTCAACATAGATCACATGCAGGTAGACTACAATGCACAATACTGATCTTAGGTCTCTCTGGGGGCATTCTTCGGTATTGTATCATTCTCCCTTTGAAAGTTAAGATCCATGTGAGGAGTTTTTGTAAAGCTGGGACAAGTTAAAACCAGTCTGAAATGGAAGAGTCTGTCACCACAGGAAGTTTGGTGTGATCCGAGTTACAGACATGGTATCTGTTCAAGAACAGGTCTTTTGCTCTCATAATTGCTTGTAAATCATCAGAAACCAAGGGTGGGTTTCGGCAGTTGTACCATTAGAATGCATTGCTCCTATTAAAATAGTGATGTCATTGCTTCCTAGAAGGTGATACTGTTCATTCCAGAGTTTCCTGGTGTTATTTATTGTAAGGTACACAGGCGGGCAGGATAACTGTTGCACAGGCTGGGCCTGCCAGTGGTTCTGCTACATCTCCTTCCAGTTCTGTCCAGGTGCCTTTTTCTGGACAATAGCATATTGTAGATGACTTGTAGGCACCCTGTAATGGCAGAGCAGGGAGCATTTAGGAAAGGATGTTCAGAGAAGTACAATGGCAACCTTATCTATCACCTTTACATTGGGAAGAAAATATTTTGAGTCTCTGCTCATGCCAAAAAATTCCAAATGAAAGCAGTGGATTTTAAACTGTTTCATTCCAAGGGAAAATTTGAGATTGAGAAGATTTCAAAATCTTGTTTATTTGTGTGTGTGTGACTAATAATAAAAGTCAAGTACCTAGAACACCCTAGATAATCAACAAATCCTTTAGAATAACTGACCAAAAATTGGAAATTATCCAGCTGGTTTAAGTTAAAATAAAGAAAAATTTATCTTAAATATTCAATTAATTGAAGTAAATCGGATTTTAGATTGTCACCTCACTTTTCCATTTTTATTTTACTGCTGTAGAGAATCAGAGATGGGATTTAAAACCAGTTTAAAATAAACTGGAAAGGAAGTCTTGCCAACTTCTTCACACATTGATTTACTTATTTTCAAGAGGCCATATGAGAAATAAAAAATGCCTTAATCTTGTTTCCTTTGTCAACCTCTGGGGCTGGTGCTTGCATTTCCCTTCCCAAACCAAAGCAACTTTATTTTTATCATAGGCAAAAAACAAAATTCCCAACCAACCTAATCATTTTCTGAAAGTGTATTCCTGGTATCTGGTTCCAAACATACATACAATTGCAGCTAGCAATTTGCACTAGCGAACAAGCACACGTACCAATATCTGGTTATATCTGTCAATACATATTTGCCTCCATGTAACAACTTTTTAAAGCTTCCCTAAAACTTTATATATGTTTGATGCAAAAGAAATAAAGCTAACTAATATTATTAAAACTCCAAATTAATCTTATAAAACAAACACATATAAATAGGAAAATATAAAAACAGTCATCATTTAAAAACTGAATATATAGACCACTAGACCCTATGTGTCTCCTGATGTGATGTAATTTGAACTACACGGCCACCTCCTCAGGTGTTCTTGCCCCCTCAAAAATAATAATAACAACAAAAGAAATTAAAAAAAAGAAAATAGCTGAACTTAAGTCCTTATCTCTAACTTCCAGTCTAAAGAAAACATGGAGACAAAATGATATCACAAGGTAATCATTAGCCAATTCCAGAATATCAGATATTCTATATGATAACTGACCCTTTCTTTTCAACAAGTCAATGCCATGGAAGGAGAAGTGGGGCAGGGGTAATTTTCCAGATTGCAAGAGATGTATGAGAAATAATAACCAAATACAAGCGATACTTGTTGGATCCTGACTTGAACAAAGGAATTTGAAAAATATATATTTTTCAAGTCAATAGGAGAAATTTCAGTATGGATTGAACATAAAGGAATTATTGTTAATTTTGTTGGATGTGATAATGATAGTCTGTTTACATAAACAAATGATTTTTTTTTTAGACAAATACTTAAGCATTTAGGGTGAAACAATATGATGAGAATTTGCTTCAAATGGCTTCAGCCTATATTTTTTTTAAAGGAGGATAGATGAAATAAGTATGGCAAAATGTTGATAGATGTTCAAGTTGTATGATATGCTAATGAAGGCCCGTTGTACTCTCAATTTCTGAGTATGTTTGGAAATTTTCATGATAAAGAGAGGGGAAAAGTGAAAAGCAATGGCAAATTAACACATGCTAAATAGAATTTGTGGATTGAGCAATTAATTTCCATGTTTCATGCCTTACTGGTCAGAAACTTTTCAGACTCTCCTATTCAGACAATTTCAACAGAACATTTGTAAAAGCACTTCGGTCTGACGTTTAGTTGGAGAACCAGAATCACAAAAGCATGGCGGTGAGGGAGAAGCAGAGACCTACCGCATTTTGTGACACAGTTGACTAAATAGCAAGCCTGCTCCACAGCAACCACGCTGATTCTGTTTTACTACTTAAAGTAATTTACTGCTTGCACATAAGCACAATACTCTTAAAAGGTACATGTTGGGGTGGTGGCACATTTGGAGGGAAAGAAAAAGTAAGCACAAACGAAAAGGAGGAGGAGGAGGTCATTGTGGACACATACCATACTCCAGCTGTAGCCTCCCACAAGGTAAATGCTGTCATCAAGAACTGCACAGCCAGGACCACTTCGACCCTCCAAAATGGGAGTCTGGAGAATATTCCATTGGTCACCTTTTGGGTCATAGCATTCCACGAGCATTACATCAAGGTGGGAGAAACCTAAGACACATAGCAAAATGGAACCAGAAAAAATAAACTCTCAGGGTCCCGATTTAAGACCAGGCCTTCTTTAAAAAAAAGGTTTAGAGCCAAGAAGTAGATAATTGTGTCTTTGAAGACACGGATGTATAAATAAATGTACTAGTGAAATTGGGAGACATGTCAGAAAGACCTAAAAAACAAACAAACAAAATCCCTAAACTCTGGATGTTTGGGGTTAATTCAAAACAAGAATGTCTAACTAGATGTCATTGGTAAAGTTTGATTATATGGGGGTCTTATTAAAAACGGGTTATTAAAACCTTATTAAAAAGGTTTAAAATAGTAATAGTTAAAGCAAGCATTTTACATAGAGTGCTTACAATGAGCTAGTTGTTTTCTAAGTGCTTTATATAAATGAATTCAGTTAATTCCCTCAGTCACCCTATGAGGCAGTTATACTGTTGTATTCATTTTGTAGGTAAGGAAACTGAGGGATAGGGAAAGTGAATGACTTGAGTAAGTAGATAGGCTGAGATTTGCATCCAGGTGAACAGGCTTCAGAGCTCACACTCTTACAGACTTAATTACTATGTTGCTTTTCTTAAATGAATACTTAGCTCTCGCAAAATGTTTTAACTAATTAAAAATATGTTGTCCAGCATCTTCACCTTTTGTACAGCCAGCCTGTGTTTATAAACAGCTATGATGATGTGAAGAGTTTCCAGTGTCTCCCAAGGATCAAGGTTTAGAGTAGGGACTAACTTCTACTGAAGGGCTTCTCCTCCCGCCATTGGTAAAGTTTCTTAGTGGCTGGGGAAGTCACTAGGTCGCAGAGAACAACTTAGGTTCCCGGACTCCATTGGAGCCCTGCCTTTAATTTAGGGAGTCAAAAATCAACGAGCAGACCAAATCTTTAATGATTATTTTTTCCTAGTTAAATGCATGCTAGCTGATTCTTGCAATGCATACACTAAATTAATCAACATACTGGACTCTTCAAAGTAATTGAGAAGGTAGATCAAAAAGTAGAATAATTTTCATTCTGGAAGAGGCAGACAGATTATTTCAGGCCACTAACTTCTTACATAAAATAAATCACATAGATTTGGGAACAATAGGGCAATATGCTGACTGCAACTCTGTGGTATCCTTTCCTTTACCATTAAGACTATTGATGATAATTTTTGAAACATATATAATTGGAATAAGAATTTGGGCAAATTCCCAGTTCTGAAGTTCTACTGGCATCGTATAAGGATATGTGTGCTTTCTCTGTACTAAATACATATATTATATGTGTTGACGGTAATCCTTACAATTACCAAGGAAAGGATAATTATTCCTCTTTTACGGACATGAAGTCAAGTGTCTTAAGCAAGACCACACAACTATAAATGCGTAACTAGGATTCAAACCCAGGCCTAGATGCAAGTCCATACCCTTTCCTCTATGCCACAATGCCTTCCCGAGCCAACCTAATTTTGATTTCTCATTTAGGTCGTCATTACCCAAGTCTTTTCTGTCCAAGTATAATCTTAAATATTAAAAGTTCCTAAAACATTTAGGCATTCTTGTGCAAAAGAAATTGGTAGAAATCACATTTTAATGTAGAAAACTACAAAGTTAATATAAAATATGTTGACGGAAAGGGGTGGTGTATGGATTGAAATGAAGGAGCACCAGTGAAAGAGAAAAAGAATAAGAAGGGAGGAGTTGCAGCAGTAAAGATAATCCTCCCCCACTGGGGAGAGCTCTAAGATGAGCGCCGGCCATAGACCAGGATATTGACATTGCTGGTTGAATATGAACTTAGAAATATTTACATAAAAATTACATTTGTCCGGTCTTTATTACATTTGGGGTAAATATGTATTAGGAAAAACAGAAAAAATGTCTGTGCCTAACCCATTTTTTAAGATGGGTATATAATTGAAAAATAAATGCACAAGCCTTATCTACCATACTTGGATGGCCTGTTTCCCATTTAGTTCAGTTTCAAGGATCATGGAAGGTCAGAGCTGGAGGAGGTTCTAGATATCAATTTGACCAGTTTCTTCATTTTCAGATGAGGAAACTGAGGCCCAAAGCAGTTCAATAACACTCTCAATATCAGAGGGCTCTCTGCTTTCCCGGCAAATTCAGTGTTATGCACATAAAGTTACATACACGCACATACATGCACAAAAACTACAAAAATTTGCAGTCATATACATACATGGAGAAGGAAAGTTGCCAAAACATGGCTCAAAAAATACCATGGTTTACATGTTTTTTATTAAAAAAGCGAATAGGAAGAATTTGAGAATCATAGTTTGATACTCAATTCTTAAAAGAAATAATTCAAAATTTGGACAGGATATTCTACAAAGTGTTTTCTTTATGAAAAATCACGTATTAGCTTCTTTGTGCAGCTATGACTAAAGTTCTTTAAGATTACTACAAAAAACAATTTTCTGGAAAAAATCCATTACTATAACTTTGGTGATAAGAATAATTTATTTTACTGAATTCATTGTTAGAACAAATTGTTTGTGCTTTTCAGTTATTAATGCTCCCGTTTTTTATTTTCTGTAGACATCATTATTCATTTCTTTAATGTGTGCGGTAACTTAAAAACAATCCTATCTGCAGAAGAGCCAAAATAAATGCTTGCCCAAGGGTACTGGTAATTTACACAGAGTAGATTTTATTTGGTCAACATGTTTTTTACTTTGTTAACTATGATTATCTAATGAGAAACCCCCTTAGCAAGAAACATGAGATGCAAATGTTATTGTGATTAGGAAAAAAAAGACCTTTCAAATGATTTCCTCCAATTGCATACAAGCGATCATTCATTACAGCCAAAGTGTGGATGGCGCGCTTTGTGTTCATATCTTGTTTTCGAGCCCAGACATCCATTACGGGATCATAGCAATATAGCCATGGGACATATTCTCCATTGTGTACACCTCCTGTGAATTAAACATATACATACAAGTCAAGAAAGTGCCTTGGAACTGAACTTTGTAACAGAAAGTGGAGGAATGACTTGCCTGAAATGTATATTTTCCCATTGTGCACTGCTCCTGCATGAGCTGCCAGAGGCTGTGGCAGAGAGGACACATAACGCCATTCGTTTGTTTCTAGGTTATAGCACTCCACGCTGGACAGATAGCCGGTTTCATTCCTTCCACCAATAACGTATAAATGTTTGTCCAACCGACACGCATAGAAACTGGCTCTTCTACAATGAAAACAACAACCCACCATAAATCACAAAAGGACCCCCATCAGTCAGGGAAAGGAGGTACATTCTGCTTCAGAAGGGGTTGCCAACCTTTGGAAATTATGTGTATACCTACCTTGTATTTCTGAGACCTTATACAGTAATCATATGCGTTGCCCATTCTCATTAACATTTTCATTCAAACTCTTTGTTTCTGCTCTTTTTATCTTGCTTTTTTTACACCGTTAAAGTGTTCACTAATTTTGGGATGTTTGGTACCTTGTACAGATATCACAGCCCAGTAGGACAAAGTGAAAAATGAGGTAGATAATGTAACAATAATAAATTATCTTGACATTCACTTTCTTTATGGTCCTTCAAGGGTCATTGTTCCCAATTTATAAGAGAACTACATCATCAAAATTTTTCTTCAATTATCGTTTTTTCTTTTTTTCCCCCTTGTACTACCGCAAATAGAGAAACTTTTGTGAACTGAATATAGTGTTGAAAATTTGCTCTTATATAACCAATTACAGGAATTTCATCTACGTAGCTTCTGGTGTTGATTCTTACAAAGCTGTAGGATATTTTTTAGTCTCCTTTCAAGAGAGGCTTTATATTAAATTATCCCACTATGCCATCAGATGCAAAAGATGCAAGTTGTGTTGAAAGGATTGGAGACAGGGAGACCAATTTTGAGGTAGCCCATAATCTAGGAGTGACATATTGAGGACCTGAATTAGAGTTTTAGTAGAAGACATGGAAAGAGATGATGCAAAAGAAATTTTAAAGGAAGATGTAAGACTAGTAACCAATAAGATATGAGAGCTGACGAAGAATAAAGGTTGGAAGAGGACCCAAAAACTGGAATTAGAATGACTAGCTTGAAATCTTAAGCAAGTTCTTGACCCTTTGCTTCTTTTTCTCATTGATGCTACTGGAAAAATATGCTTCATAAGGATAACATGTGGTCTAATACTGAAAAAGTACAATTGTTAAGTGCCAAGCACCTCAGAGAATATAATTTATGTCTGATAAACTAATGGTCTTCATGAAAATTGATGCCAAGACTCTTGGGCAATGTCAATAGCAGAATGAGGAGCCCTAGAGGTTTTATCAGGTAAACCTATATGGTTTGGGGATTTTCCAAGTTATGTTTACAAAGTGCCAGTATCTCTGGGAAGCGGTACATAGCATCTTGATTAACAGTTTGGTCTCTGGAATCAGATTGCCTGGCTATATGATTTATTGGATGTGTGGCCTTTGACATGTTACTTCACCCCGTGAGCCTCAGACTGCTCATCTGTAACATGGCGATGATGATGGTACCTTCCTCACAGGGTTATTTGGGAACACATATGTAAAGTGCTTGACATAGTGTCCAGCATTTTGTTCATGCTCAGGACCCATCAATTAAATGTTACCTGGATAAAAAAGTTTTTAAAAATCAGCCATCAAGATGTTTGTATATAAACTTTTCCTAATAATATTTTAAGTGACGACTAAACTCTAATGCTTGTTTAGATGATTTATTACCATATAGGTATAATACATGTTATAGGTGGTAATGTATTCAGTTTTATTTTATTTTATTTTTTCCAGCTTTACTGAGGTATAATTAACAAATAAAATTATAATATATTTAAAGTGTACAACATGATGATTTGATATATGCATATGGTATGAAATGTTTCCCACAGTCAAGTTAATTAACACATCCATCACCTCAGAGATACCTTTTTTTTAATTTAGTGAGAACAATTAAGATCTACTCTCTTAGCAAATTTCAAGAACACACTTCAGTACTATTAAATATAGTCACCATGCTGTAGATTAGATCCTCAGAACTTATTCATCTTATAACTGAAAGTTGATAACTTTTGACCAACCTCTCCCCATATCCCCCACCCCAGCCCCTGACAACTACCTGTTTCTTTAAGTTTAGCTTTTTTTTTTAAAGATTCCAAATATAGGTGATATCATACAATATTTTTCTTTCTCCATCTGGCTTATTTCACTTAGCATAATGAATTTTAGTTTCATCCATGTTGTTGCAAATGGCAGAATTTCCTTCTTTCTTATGGCTGAATAATATTCCACTGTATATATACATCACATTTTCTTTATCCATTTATCTGTCAACAGACACTTACGTTGTTTCCATATCTTGGCTATGTTTGAATAATGCTGCAAGGAACATGGCAGAACAGACATCTCTTCAAACTAATGATTTCAGTTCCTTTGGATATACATGCAGGAGTAGGATTGCTGGATCGTATGGTTCAGTTTTTTTTTTTTTAATAGTCTTGGAATTGTTAGCATCATTGATAATGTTAGAGTAATATTTTGGCTATGTTTGCTTTTTCTAGATTTTTTTGATGCTTGTGAAAGAAATGAGTGCTGTGGAAAATTCAGAAGGATGATGAACAACTATGATGGGAAAAGGAGGAAGGAGAAAGGTAGGAAGGAAAATAAAGAGCAGATGAGATGGATTTCATAAAGCAAGGGTTGTTAAGACATGTCTTCTGAGGGGTCCATGAAGCTTTGAAATTGTAAAAAAATTGTAATAAAATGTTGTGTGTGTGTATATATATATATATATATATATATATATATGTCGTACATGTGCATTTTTTGGAGGAATATGTTTGGAGGAAGATTTTAATTGGATTATCAAAGGAATCACTAACCAAAATAAACTGGGGATTTCCTAGTATAGAGGAGTAAAAACTCATCCAAATATAAACTTAGGTTTAAAAACAATTGCAAAATTAAGTGCACACAGATGGACCACTGATTCCTTCCATTTCTCTAACCAGATTTCAATTGCTCTCTTATTGAATATGATGTCAAGATTATTTAACTAAAGTGCTTTTACCTTCTCAAGTTAAAATGTTTCATTGAAAAGAGTGACACATGTCTACAAAAATCTGTACTAAAGTAACACAGATTTTTCTTTGCACCATTGGCACAAGGGTAGGTCAGTATCCCTCTACCATATGATTCTATGACAGGTATTGGAGTCTCTGAAATAATTAATTTACTAATTTCACTAATGGACCATCTCTAGATAATTTGAACTATGTGGGTTGTAAGGTGGTGAGTTCTACGCACTATATAAAGGTCTAGGAGAGAAAATGCCCGTTAGTCATGACAAGTATGAAAACATTCTTTCTAATAAGCTTAGATCGTGAAGAATAAGAGAAAGATCTCCCTTTGGCAGTGTGAACTCCTTTTATCTAGTCTAAATTTCATTTCTCACTTTTTCTGATCTGGTTCCCTCCTTCCTCACTGTGACACTGAGTCAGCCTGTCAGAACTTGCTCTCTTTTTAGCTGAGCCATTCTTAATTTGATGCTCCATGTGTACTCCTAGCTTTATCCACACAGTGTCACTGTTAGGATCTAAATGGAAAAAAATCAGTAGGTTTCATTTCCTAATTCAAAGTGCATTTTTATGTAGAAATTCCAATAGCGAAGACTCTGAGAAACACCGGATCGTTAATGGTCTGTCAGCACCTGTGAACATTTGCCCAAAGCTGAAATTTTACCATACCAGGTCTCTCTTGGGAATGTTCCCCGCCCCTCCTCCCCACGAAGAGCACACCTGATTAGGCTATTTTATTTTTGGGGGGAAAGTAAGTTCAAGTTAACTTTTTAATAGGATTACACTATTTGTATTTCACATTGTTCATATCTCCCTCCTCTGGCTGCCCTCCCCTCCCCCAATGCCAGAGGCAATATTCAGTGTATCGAAATAAGTTTAAAAAGACTACCAGTGAATTCTACAAACCTACTTTGAACCCTGTGTATTGTACAGGTCTTTACAAGTCCTTTCTGACCCTAAGGTGGTCAGTTTCTATCCTAAAGCATGAGATTGGATTACTATAACCTTATCTCAGCTTGAATTGTTGACTTTCATTATCAGGTTAAAAACAACAGAGTTTTCAAACAGAAGCTTGTCTCTCATTGTTTCAAGACTGGTAGAAACAAAATATTTAAATTTGGAAACATTTTTGATGTATTTACTTCTAGCTTTTCACTTGCTCCGTGAAACATCAGCTTTGTTGCTGTTGCTCTCCAAACTGCTTTTTCTTTTACTTTTCCCTTTTTTCTAGACTAGTTAAAGGGTAATAAGAGTACCTAAAATGTCTTTTTTTTTTGGTAAGGAAGTTTAGTCCTGAGCTAACATTTGTTGCCAATCCTCCTCTTTTTGCTGAGGAAGACTGGCCCTGGGCTAACATCCGTGTCCATCTTTTTCTACTTTATATGTGGGATGCCTGCCACAGCACGGCTTGATAAGCAGTGCATAGGTCTGTGCCTGGGATCTGAACCTGTGAACTCCGGGCCGCTGAAGCGGAGTGCGTGAACTTAACCACTAAGCCACCCGGCTGGCCCCTAAAATGTCTATTTTTACTGAAAAAAATTTAAAGTCACCAAAGTGTTTCTATTAATCCGAATTTTCATTTTCACCCTCTTCTTCTTCCTGAAGAATCAAATCCTAAATCTGAGACCAAAACAACTCATCAGCATTACATTTCAGTTTGTATTTTTCATCTAATCATTTCTGTGTAAATTCATAGGGCACAGGCATGCAATTCCTGAGCTGACCCACAATTGAGTAAGCCTAGAGGCCGTGTGCCCATTTCCCTGCTGACCTGGGAGAGTATTTTGCACTTTCATTATAATGAAGCTCTGACTAGGTAAGATAATCATAGGACTCTGTCCAGCCAGCTTCGTAAGTGTGGGTTACCCCAGACATGGCTTGCAATGTGTTTCTGTTATTCTCAATCAGTTTGTAACTTCTCAGCATAATAGTAATTGTTCAGCAGTTTAGTAGCAGCTGAAGGAAGAGGGGAGGTGGGGACTTTCTGGTGAGTTTGATTCATGATATACACAATGCAAAATTAACTCAGTTAAATGTTTCAAGAAACTTCTTTTCTGATCTGAACGAGTGTCTCATATATTTTAGATTTTTTTTTCTTCTTCGTTTAATCACCAATTAAACCACACTGGTAACTGATCCTACTTGCTGTTTTGGATGGAGGCTTGGCAATGACAGAAACATTTCATTTTAAGTTATGGATTGCTGCCTGGGTCAACCAACCCATAGGAGATGTGGAGCTAGAAGATTGACTGGGCATTTGTGAGATCTGCCTTTTCCCATTCAGCTCTGTAAGAAGCTCTTTATGTGGTCTATCGAGTTGATTGTTCTAAATCTAAAAAAAAAAAACTTCTTTTACTAGGGACCCGACATGATATACCATAATGACTTAGGAAGAAACGTTAAACAGTCCATCCTGTCAACGGTGGCTGCCGGGCGCCGACAGACCATGGCAGGTCTTTTTATCAGGTCAATGAGCTGCTAAAAATTGTCTAAGTAGGACCCTGCCATGATAGGCCATAGTGCCTCAGAGGAAGTCATTATAGAATAGCAAGTAAACAATACACATTTAAAAAAAATTTACTAATTAGGTTTTGCAGCAATACTTCTCATCCTTAGGGGCTCTACAGTGAGATAATTGACCGCGACGTGAGTTATGCCTCCCAAACCGAAGGCGTGAAGGTTAATTATCGTGGTGTACAGCCCCCAGCAAAGGGGACCGTGGTGATGAGATGCTGACACTTCAAACATGTTATTGATATTTATTTTTACAATATTTTTTTAAATAAAACTTTTTTGAATGGTTTTGATTAAAGGGTAAAGTGATGCAGCTACAATAAAAGCAACCAGAAATAACCTTCCCCAAAACAAGATGCACTGGAGAAAGGCATCAGAAGGCTTTTATGTATAGATGTATGCACAATAGGAAGATTGAGAAGTTTGTCAAGATATTAATTAGAATAATTTCTTGAGGTACCTTTGAACTAGACATTCCTATAAGGACTGTGGTCCTTACATCACACCACATCATTATCAGTGTATAGCTTTTAGTCTCCTAAAAAAGAGTTTTAATATATTTATGTGGACTAGAAATTTAGATATTATATTGGGTTTCTTTATGGACCAGGAAGTTAGCTATTGGGTTTCTTTATGGCATAGATTCATACAGTCTTCCTATAGTAATGTACATTTTTGAGTGAATGGTATGATCTGAAAATTTCCTCTTGAAATTTATGATTAAGGATCTAATATGATTTCAGTGTAATCTGACAGAATGTTTTTAAAAAAGGAGATGTTAAGGTGAAGGAAACAAGAAATAAAATTACTTCTTGAATAATTCAATCAAGAAGAGGAAATATGTTGCAGCTTATTGTTACTATTATATTGGAGAATTTGCTCAAGAGGACGTGGAGACACTGTATGAAAAGAACCAAGTGTTCAAAATTTAGCATGTGAATTTGCATATGCATATTAAGACATGGCCTCATGCCTAAGTAACAGCCAGGAGGGCCAATATGTATAAATGGAGCTGCCATCTTGTCCTTTGGTGCTAGGAGAATTGGGTGACACAAACACTGCTTACATTAAAAATGAGAGGACACCTGGCAAAACATTTTTTTTAAAAATAGCTAACAAATGACCTGTTCTTGAATGTACGATGGGAAGACATCTGAGGAGGCAAATGGAAAGGATTTGAATCAGTGAGACTTGAGAAGTTTAATTTTGAAATTTCTGCATCAAATTGCTTATCATTGTGAGAGTGGTGTTTTATATTTCAATTATAGGATTTACATATGTTATAACTGAGAAGAGTGGGATAGTTAGGGAGACTGTAGCTCTGCTTGCCAAAAAACCAATGCAATATAGTAAAGGAAGGCAAGTCATACAAATTCTTTCTTCCTACATTAGGACAAATAATTGACTTATTTGATTATATTTCTCCACAGAGTTAATAAGGCAGTTACTCTAAATTGGCCAGGCCAAGTTTTGTATTTTGCCTCATATGTCTTTCATTGGCTCCGTTTAGCAAACCTTATCATGGAAAACCATTCACCATCCATGCTTCCTGTAAAGCAGTCACAAATGTTTCAGACACAAGAAATAAACACTTACCTTTCTTGCATGGGTGGAAGTTGTATCCAGCTATTAAATCGGGGATCATATCGGCTGACAAAATTTGTACTGTGTTTTCCTGTAAAAATATATTTAAGACACTTAAAACTTAGATTCCTTTGTTGTTTTGCACATTTAATAGTATTTTATAAGATGCCTCTGTTCTCAGGTTTAACAAACAGATGAGTTAAGTAGAGGGACAATCTAACATGGTATGAGAAGTGATATATTAGTAGAAGAATAAATGTGTCACCTCAAACGTTTGTCCTTTTTCCTTCTCTTCCTCTCCATCTTTTTTTTCGGAATGAGTTGGTATAAAAATAAGTCAACCATGGTAATAAAAGCAAGTATGCTTATCAAACCAGTTTTATCACAAAGGGTAAAAATGTCTGAGTTTTGGTGTTTTTATGTTTTAAAAACATGAAGTTCTTGTCTATAAATAATCAGTTCCAGAGACTACCTTGTGTGATATCTCTGGTTAGAGCCTTTTTTAAAATGATCCAAGAAGTCTAGCAGTGATGGAGTCTGCTCTCTCTCCACAGAAAGCATAGCAATCACCACACTAAGAGTTTGCACTAGGAAATCAGTTTTAGTCTATGTATGTCATGTAAGTTCGGTATGTGTATTTGGGGGAAGCACAGTTGCTGTGACGTATCGCACGTACATTTGTTGAAATGGGAAACCTGAGTCCTCAGAGCTGGTTAACCAGCTTATCCCCTCTGTTGAGCCTAAGAAGTACAGTAATACCTCCGAGGTATTAAAATGAACCTTATTTTACATACCGATTCACACCAAAGCAAGAAATGGAAGCAAAAGAGGTTGTTCTACTTTCTGTGTAGCACCTGAGATAACAATCATCTAAAGCACCTGAGGTCTTAACTCTGAAAGTCTGTTTTTTGTTCATATATGTGTAACTAACCATTGAAATATAGTTACCAAACTTCACCACAGGAATAGGCAGAGAGGAATGTGTGTGTGTGCGTGCATGTGCACACTCACACAGGCATGTGTACGCAACACGATGATTAACGCACAAATATATATTGAGCACCTACTATGTGTCCAGAACAGTGTGCCTAGTGGAGTGGTGTAGGATTGTGCCTTTTGTTATAAGAATAATAGGAAGCCCCTGGAGGGTTTTGAACAAATGAGGAATATGGCCTAATTTATCTCTTACAAAGATCATTCTGGCTGCTGTGTGAAGAACAGACTCTAGAGGGGCCACTCTGGAAGCGGGGGAGTTGTCAGGAGGCCCTTGCAATAGTCAAGGCAAGAGCTGATGGTAGCTTGAATGAAGGTGAAGGCAGTGAGATATGGTCAAGTTTGGGATCTATTCTTTGGGCACAGTAAACAAAATTTTCTAATAGACTGAGTATTGGTATGAGAAAAAGGGAATAATTAAGGATGGCTGCCAAGTTTTTAGCCTGAGTAACTGGATGTCAGAGTGGAAGTGTCTGGTAGGCCACTGGCTAAATGAGGCTGCAGGTGCAAATTTTGGAGTCATTAGTCCAGAGATATTATATAAATCATAAAACAGGATGAAACCCTTTGGGGAGAGAGTATGGAAATGGAAGATAATGGGTCCTGGGAATAAGCTCTCGGGTAGAAGAAGAAAACCATCAAAGGAAAGGAATTGTTAAAGATAGGAGGAAAAGTATGGTATTTTGGAAGTCATGTCAAATAGGGTTTCAAAAAGAGGAGTGAGCAACTGAGAACTGACCACAGGATTTGGAAACATGGAGGTTGCTGGTGGCCTAGACAAGCATTGTTTTAGTCGATGGGTGGGGATAAAAACTTAAGTGGGGACTCCTCAGGAGAGAATAAGATGTAAGAAAGCAGAGGCAAGAGGATAGGCAATGCTTCTTAGGACTTCTGCCATAAAAAGAAGATTATCGCTGGAGGATGCAGCATCAAGAGAAGGTTTTATTTGATTGTTTGGTTGTGTTTTGAAGTTCAGAAGTACTGGAAAGTCTGTGAGCAGGCAAGAGGGAATGAGGAATAGGCCTTAGATTGGAGCAGAAAAAATAAGGAGGGAAGATAAAATACACGGGTAGCAACGGCAGAAGGTGATAGATTTGGTGGGAGCAAGATGATCTTATGTTCTGATTGTTTCTCTTCTCATTGAACTAGGAAGCAAGGCCATCAGGTAAGAATGAAGAGGGACATTTTGGAGAAGGAGGCATTTGAAGAGTGAGAAATTGTGAAATAAATAACGTGGAAGGTGGGAGAGTGCATAGGCCAGGGATATTTAGTGGGACTGGGTAGTTGCCAATATGGTTCATTAGTAGTCAGTGTGGCTTGTGGTTTTCTATATCCACATTTAGTTGCTCAGGGGCAGGGGAGAGGCGGAAGAGAGCTGGGTTTACCAGGACCAGGGCTTTAGCAGACAAGTATAATAGAAGGAGAGATGGACATGAGGACTGCAGGCATGTGCACTAATGTGATTACAGGGATGGGCAATAGTATCTAAGCTCAGTAAGGAGGGAAGTAAGGACTAGAGAGGATGATTGACAGTGAAAAACTGGTTGATGTGAGATCATGAGTTCCAAGGATCATGTGGAAGGGTTTGCAAGGTCTGGTTGGGTAGTAAATTAAGTTTTATTTGGGGATGTACAGAAAGAGTTAAGAGTGCCAGGAGTGAGAATAACCCCGAAGACTTGGATTCCACAAAGGGAGGCTCCAACTCAAGGAAGGATTATGTCTAGAGTTGGTTTATAAGGGAGTTTTTGTAGAATTTGCAATCATTTCCCTGTAGAACAAAATATCATTCTTGATAGTCAGGTTCCAAGGTTAATTCCCAAATGTAGCTGAAGATTAATGCTGTTAATAGAATGTAGAACATACCCACCATGTATAAGAACGTTTCTCTGTGAAGTTTGGTTTAGCATTTCCATTTGGAGGAAGACATCTGCGTCCTTTCAGCAATAGGGCAGGGTGCCTTCACATGCTGAGCAGTAGTGGTAGAAATCAGCAATGTTTGCTTTGGTTGTAATGGTAGTGATCTTCACTCAAAGAAAAGGCTAAGCAGGGACTGATGTGATAAGGATGTGAGATAAAGAAAGAGTTTCTAGAGGCAGGGCTAATGGTGCCAAGGAGGGGCAGGGATGGAGGACTGGGGAGATAAAAAGAAGGAAGGCATTCTGGAGTTGGCAAAGAATGTACAGAGAGGATAATAAACCTCAGAGGGAATGAGTGTGGTGGAGTGAGGAAGGGGTTATTCCTTCCTTTCTCGTGGCTTCTATTGAGACTCTACTAGCAGCTTAAGAGTGGTGCCCATACACAATGGAATTTTGGATTACTCTTCACTCCTTTAGTTTCTTCTCATCTTCTACATTTTTTTCTAAGTCTTTCTCCACTTCTCTTTTTGTGATAATGCTCTGTCACCAGACTCCATTGTTGACTATCACTTGGGTGATGTGTGAAATGGAGGAATGGTTGGCAATTTTCAGCCAGTGGTGGAGGGGAAGGAAGTGGGAAGGAAAGGAAGTCCCCCACAGGCAGTTGTTTTTGGAGTCAATCAGCAGTAAGTGACAAGTATAAATCGTTTCTCTGTAAGTTGGGGCACTGACAGAATATATGCATATATATTAGAATATTATAATGCATTCCTATCACTAATGACATGAAGGGAGTTAATAGGAGTTAATATCAATAGCTGAGTAGAAAAAAATGTATGTATCCTGCTCATATTTCCAGTAACTAATATTTTATGATTTCAAATTTTGGTCTTGTAATTTAGACAAGATAAATAAAATTATATTTCTATTTTATGAGTATAGTTGTGTTTTATGAGCATGTATTGAAATTTACAATTTTATATTTCATTCAAGGACACACATCTCAGGCACCATTTTCAGAAGAACTAAAGTTTAACTTGAAATTTCATCTTTGGAACTGACATATCCATAACGTTTGAACTCATGGATTTTTAACTTTTTCTCCCTGCCAGCAATGAAATTAAAGCATGTTATATATTATCATAGGATTGCTATTCTTTATAAATTTTGGTATTAACTGCTTAATTTTTGATTGCGTGAGGTATTATAATATGAAAATTTCATATTTTTGCCATGATTGAGTCCCTTCGTAGTTTTCTAATGGGGAATGAGGAAGAGTTCTTTGGGAGCGAGTGAGAACCACTGTTCAGTGTGAAACAATACTGATTTAATGTCACAAGATCAAAGGCAAAAACATGATTGTTGTTTAATATCTAACCAAATACCTATGCTTATGTGAGAACGAAGTGTAATACAGTGTTTCAAGACTATGGCTCTGGAGTCAGACAGACCTACATCAAAATCAGCTCATCTTGCAAGCTGTGTGCCCTGGCAATTATTTATTCTCTACAGGCTTCGACTCCTCACAGTAGAACTAAAGCAATCATGGAACAGGCCTCACAGGACGGCTGTAAGGATTAAATGAAATGATGCAGGTGAGTGCTTACCAAAGTTCCTGGGAAAGAATGAGTACTCAATAAATACTACTACCAGTACTAAAAAAGGTCAGCTGTGGTTGACCAGATGGATGGAGTATGAAGCTACATGGAAAACATGTAAGGGATTGTGGTGGATGTGTGTTTTGGTACCCAGCCCAGATACCTTTACTAGACTGGTGCATCCATTCCCTAGCTGCTCTGAGTGTTGACTGCTCATAGTCACAGCTGCTCCCTCTCTGGAAAATTGCCCTCAACTGAACAGTCTACGCCACCGCCTGCCCTCATTCCCCACCTGGGGGAAGGCCTCAGCCAATGACTGACTGATTGACACAGGGGCACAAAAGACTGGCCTGCTTGCCTCACAGTGTCACCGATTCTCCTCTACTTAAGAGAGCCTAATGAGTGGCTCATCAGCATTTGCCCAGATCTATACTAAATGACTTCATGTGCCAAACAAGTCAGAGACAGAATGACTCAGACTTGCAGGTACAACTCTCAGAGTTCTAAAAAGGGATCTTACGGAAAGAGAAAGTCAGCTGCCAGGCTCATATTGAGACTGAAAGTAAAATTAAAGTACAGTAATTAAAGTTTTACTAAAATTCAATTCTGAGGCTCCTAGTGGCTAAAAGCAAAAGAGAAGAGACGTTCAATCACATGAATAGCATTGTAGTGATTTTCAAAAGCACGCTATGCCTCAGTACTTTGGTCTGACAAAAATCTGTCACAAGGGTCTTCACAGGGAGCTCGTTGAGTGAGAAGAGTGAAAGACATCCCTATAGTAAATGTAATGCTGTGTTTTCTAGAGTCTTCTCTCACAGCAGATTCATTGAGGGCTTTAAACCAAATTGCTGTTCCTGTAAGGGTAGAGGAGGCAAATCAATGAGGTCCAATGACACAGTTTTATGGAAGCCTGAATTAGTTCAAAGATCAAATCTTGATTCTCTAGACTAGTGGAAGGAATATCTCCATCATACTCTGCCTTGATCCCCCACCCCATTCTCTCAGCTATGTGTTTGATAGAAGGTGAACAGAAAGCAGTTACAGGTTATTTTGGGGGGCAGAAACCTAGGGAGCAGATTTTCTGTGTTGTTAAGATCTGTCTCATAGGAATGGGAGGTTCATTGTGTTTTGTGAAAACTGTTGTCACACTAAGGCTGGTATTTTACCAGGGGCCTATTCCACCTGGGAAGGGAGGTGGGCTGAGAGAGTGTTGTCGTCAGAAACAGGACTCTCCAACATTTTCTTGTCATGTATTAGTTTTAATCTCGCCTTCAGAAAGAACGTTCTGCAGATTCTTCTGACGGCTGTGCACTGCGTGTTTACTTACAAAAGCTCCTTTCAGTTCAAATCACTTCCGAGGAAGGTCAGGTTAAACATTAAATGGGGAGTTTACAGTGGATTGTATGTATGCCCGGGTTTTTTGGCGACATATCAAATCTGTCATTGCAAAGATAAGTGACAAGAAGGATATTAAATATAATTTTTGCTGTTCCAAATCTGTTTCTCGCAAAGCCCAGGAACTGTCTCCTTTCCAACAATGAAAGATATGAAACGACAAGGCTGCAGGTCCTGAGAAAGAATGTCCCCCTCTCTTCAATGAAATGTTCTTGGAGGGTGGCCTGGGTTGTTTTCCTTTAAGATTTTCTACAGTGAACAGATGTAACAATTTTCTATAATTTGCCTTGGTGCAGATGCTGAAAGAGAGTATTCACAATAAAATATATGCAGTATATGTAATTTCAGCTGGATGTTCTGGGATTTTAGAGTAAAAATGTGTACCTGCAATCTGTTTTATGGCTTTTCAGTCATAATTATCTCTGTTACACAGAAGGCTACAACTGCAACTCTTCTTCCATGTGCCAGCTTCCAAAAATATCTTGATAATTTTGTGTATTCTGCAAGGCACAGTACTCTCCCTGTGTTTGGTTTGGAAAGTGCATTAAAATGTTTAATTTCTCTTTGTGATAAATTTATGAAGGAATCACACCAACAGGGAGGATGGAGGATAATCTGTGGAAGAAGCCCTTGCAAAAGGGGCAGCAAATAGAATGGGTCTCAAGTAATAAATGTTGCCCAAGAACTTCAGCTAAGGTTATGGACAGCAAGCCTGCAGATAATGCGTATTTATTGAAGCTGCATTAGTATACTGATAAAATAGGAGAAAAGTGGTGGAGAAGGTGGTGAGAATGCTGAATAGCTGCAGCCTGCTACCCGCCTCTAGGGAGTCTGTGCTGAGCTTGTGGCATTCCTCAAGGGATGGATAAGGAGAGGGGCTGGGGCGTCATTGCGAAGCCAAATCCCCAGACAGTCAATGAGTGAATGCTCTGCTGCGTATGTCCTCTGCCAGCTCAATGATTGACCCTCCCTCCAATTGTCAGCCCAATTCACTGACTACTTCATTTGTCCCTGCTGCACAGAAATATATTTCCACGGCAATTACAAAATGGACTGCTGCTAGTGCCTTTCATTACACACGTACTTGTTGAGCACCAACTAGTAAATAGTTCAATAGTTACCATTAGGGTTCCATTGGTCCTCTCCGCCCAACACAAACAAGAAGTTTTCTACCTCCACAACGCAGTGGTGGGCACTGTTGTATGGCATAACTGGAATTAAGAAAAAAAAAGAGGTATGAAATTTTCCATCTTAGGACTTGCTACCTTGGCTCACTAGTTATTCGCTTTCATCAAAGTGTATGAAATGTGAGACTAAGTCAGAAGGAAGAGGAGAGCACAGGCAGCAGAGCGGGGCACCCGCCAATCCACAGTGGCTCAGTGGTGTGTTCACAGCAATTGCAGAGCCAACCCCTTTTGATTAATTTTATATAATGTTATTCCACAAATTAGTCAAGAACAACCTGTCATGCTGCTTTCGATTCTTAAGTTCTCCTCACCTGCCTGATGATGGGGATCGCATTCTCAAACAATGATTGACACTCCCAAATGGTCAGGGCTGGGGGTAACTTCTTGGAAGAAATAACCCTGCATACACTTGGAGCCATTACGATGCTCTGCCCAAACTTGGTTTGCTGGCAATCTTTCCATAAACAGACTCAGGGTGCTTGGTAGCTTTCTATTCCACAGCAATGAGCAAGCTGAATTTCCATACAGTTTTAAGTTTTTAAATTAAGGTCCTGCTGATTTAATGCCTTCTCCAAATGTATACGCTTAATTTCCTGTACAATGTCATTAGCAGCACAATCACACATTTTCTATCTATCTGCTTAGGAGCTCTTCTGTAACAAAGATAAAAACTGTCAGGAACATCAGAAATATCCATTCCCCTCGTCTCGCCCTTCTCCCTGCCCCAATGTGGTGGCTGTGAGAAGGGGGTGTTATTCAGAAACCCACTAAAGCCAGGTTTCTCTGCATTTGTTCTCATTTCATTTTCTTTTGGAAAACACACAGAACCAGAATAGGACACCTCTGTCACCCCATGTGCAGTGCAGTGTTATTCTCTGCTATTACAATATCGTATGGTAAAGGTAAACGTACACAGCATTACTTATCATATCACATGTGGTGGTTTGGGCCCAGTGACACCAGTAGGAAAAATGATGTCCTTGTTCAGCTCATCATATGGGCACCTTAAATCTAGGTGAGGACAAATGGGGAGGTGATGTGCATGTTCAGGCAGGGAACTTATTGCTTGACACGGATCAACAGAGCACTTAAGAAACCAGTGCAGTGAGAAATCAATATGAGTCAGGGCCAGCTCTTACTTTGTGCTCTTTTGCCAATGCCGAGAGAGGGGGAGAGAGAGAGAGAGAGACAAAGAGACAGAGAGAGTGCACCTATCTCATATCTGACTTATTTTGGATGCTATATATCTCTTATTTCATTTTGTTTTTATTATATTTTATTTTTCTTAGAATGCACTTATTGAGTCTGGCTAAGATTTATAAATAAAAATAATAAGAAACAGGCATAGCTTTGAAACCTAAAACAGCTTCTGAAAGAGCAAATCAGGTCATTTAAGCTTCTTACTAAAGGATTTTAGGGGTTTTGATTATTTTATTATTTATTCATTTTTTACTGTGAATATTCACTGATTCTGAACTTACATCCACAAAGGACAAGACGTTGGTACGTAAACCCCTGATTTCTGGGAGAATGTGGAAATTGGGTGTGCCATGGATTTGTGCGGTCCACTAATTAGGTCAGTTGATTAGGGAGTCATCTCAGGAATGTCCTTCAGCCCCTCAACCCTCAGTTTGGAAGATACTTTTAACCAAGTGAAATGCAGGCTTCACTTCTTTGAGTCCATTGAGGTAGAGTATATTTTGAGTTTATTGAGCAACTAAGACTGGATGTTTTGAATATCCTTTTTTTTGAAATTAACTCATCACTGTTTGGATTATGACGCTGGTTTCAAAATACCAAACAAAAAACTATGCTGCTTGCATGTTATGTATATTGTGAACAGCTTGGTGCTATTCCAGTTCATCATAATGTCCTCTAGTCAGTGTAAACTTACAGCATCGATTGTCATCTCTATGCATCTATTCACATGAGACACGAGTGTGAGAATAGAGGCCATTGACTATAACCAATTTACTTTATGATGCCACTCTTCCAATATTTATTTTAGATTTTTGGTTAGTTCAATGACCAAATCTTATAAATAATGAAAAATTGTATTATCTTCTTTTTAACTAGAAGTCCAGCTTTATAATAAAGCATGATCTCTGAAAATATACTAACACTTGTGTTTTGTTCTTGCCATTATTTGCTCCCATTCAGGCAAGCAGAAATTAAGTGAAGGAAATAATACATGATTTGTTCTTAAGCCTCTTTCTCATTTGATTGCCCCTATTGTTATGCTTTATGCAAACAAATTAAACTATTGCACTAAACTAACAATTGAAACCTTCAAAATAAGAGAGGTCTTTGAAGTCCTAAGATATAGGCTACTTGGAGGTATTCTCATTTATCTACACGTGTACATATATGTACGTATATCTCTCTCTATATATCCACATATATTTGCTTTTGTTTTTAAACCTCGTATACTACATTTCTTGGCTGAGTATTTCAGCATTCTCATTCCTGAACTATTGTCTTTTCTGAATTATTACTGTGACTCAAGAGGCTATAAATACAACACAGATAACTCTTTGAAATTATTCTGAATGTGAAACGCTCCAAATTTATTAGAAAAAAAATCTATATTAAATCAATGTTTAAGTTTTGCAAAAAACTTGATTTCTGATTAAACCTGAAGGAAAATAAAATAAATAGGACAGTGAGCAAGTGCAAACATCTGTTTAAAATGGCACTAGGTACTACACTTATTGGTGATCTTTTAAATAACAAGGAATATGTGCCTGACCCTTTCCAGATTTCTCTAGCGGTGGACGCTGGCCTTGCCCTCACAGGCAAGGATCGGAGAAGTTTGTACTCCATGCTCACATACAGCCCAGTGTGAGTTTTTAGCGTGTCAGTCAGTGAGTTAGAGGGAAAGGGTAAAGAGAAGCTAATCAGGATGAAATGAGATTAAAGGCTGTCTAATTTTACAGCAACTGTGATCCATCAGCCACTGTGAAAGTGACAGTGGAAATGAATGATGGAGACAGACAGGTGGGGCTGTACATTTCACTGATTTATCCTCAAATGCACTGGGCCTTATTTTATTGAGTGAACATGACCGCATTTATCATGACTGTCATCTAAACCTACTTCCCTCCATTTAAAAAGGTCACTTTACTCAGAGGGAGTAGGAGAGAGGCACTTTCAAATCAGATTTAAAATCTAATAACACGTGTTTATAAGGCCCTTTGTGAGCATTCTCAACTTTATTAAACTAGATGTGCTAGAAGGAAAAGGGAAAAAAAGCCAGAAAATTGAAAAAGGAAAAATCTTTAGTCATCTGAGGGAATATAATCATTTAGTTTCTAAATTTGAAGCAATTTGTCCCATTTTTGCCTTTCCCACTACAAACACCTGAAATTCTATTCTAGTCTGGGAAATTAAAACATGTACATTTAATATTTTTAATTAAGAAAGTAGGAAGCAAGTAATACCATAAAATAAACATGGAGAAGATATCGTCACAGTATTTACTCTGCAGAATGACTCATCATCACACACTCAGATGTTAGCAATTGTTACAAGTTGAATCTCTGCCACAATTCACTTATATGCCTGTTAATTGTTTTCCCATAATATTAAGGCCATAAAAACCTCAGTTACACAAAGTCTTTTACCTCTCTCTGTACTGGTGCAATAAAATGTCCTGGAATTTTGTGCACAAAATTGGTCTTTGTGGATATGAAAATGGAGAGTCAAACCCTCAGAGAATTTTGTATTACTTTTCACAATAGAACGACCACTTACCAACAATTTGCTATGTGCCAGGCACTGTGCAGGGGCCATATATATGTAAATTAAATATGTAATTACATTTATATAGTTACCTATATTCTATCTTAAAAATATAACAAGATTTGTGTTTTTTCTTTCCATTCATTTGCTCCCATTCAGGCAAGCAGAAATTAAGTGAAGGAAATAATATATGATATTATAATGCATGCTAAAATATAATACATGGTAAAATATACTTATATTTCATTTACTTATCTGTGATTTAATACAACTAACTCCAAGGGAGGCATTACTCATTCATTTTATTTCTATAAGACATACTGAGGCCTTGAGAGGTTAAGTCACTTGTTGAAGGTCAAACTCAGCTAATGAATGGCAGAGACAGAATCCAAACATGGGGATATCATGGGGATATCTGGATCCCAACCCACGCTCTTATCCATTTCACTCTACTGATTTTCAATAGGTGTGTTCATCCAACCAGCAAGTAATTACTGAGTACCTGTGTGTTCAATGATGGTGTTCCTGAAATTTCCGTATAATTTTTTTGTATTGAATCATATTTTAAATGTTTACTATTCTCATATTTAAAGGAATCCTTAATTAAAGCAACTAGACACTCCTTTAAAATTTTTTCTATAAATCCGAATATTCAAATAGCTGTTTTTCTTAAAGTAGGGTACAGTTGTTTGATGGAGTCAGAAAAACACCGAGCAAATCAGTCAGCTAAGGGTGGGTAGAGTCTATTGGCAGAGGGTTTTCATTTTTTTTAAACAATGAGGGCATCTTTCAACCTTGCAAGCAGATTCAGAGTATCCTGGGCACAGAGGCCCTTTTCCTGGCATATAAAATGTTCAGGGGGCTTGTTGTATTTATGAAGGACTTATTCTGCTAGAGATTCACACTCCTGTTTCCTGCCATACTTTACATCTAATGAATGTATACTTCCAGCAGAAAGCATAGGTATCCTTTGCAACCGCAAATTTTCATGAACATCCAAACCAGACTGCATAGGGCTATGCCAATTTTATAGGATTGCTAAATAAATGGTTATTGAATGTTTATTATCTCAATGTAACTTCTATGAGGGCCTTGATTTCCTTTTGGCCTCAAATACATAAACTTGCAAAACTGTCAAATACGACACACACAATTTTTTTGGAAAAGTAATTAACACCCATGGTAAAAAATACAATCTTATACAAAAGAAGGACATACAGGACCAATAAGTTTTCCTCCTATCCCTGACCCCCAGCCTTTCAGTTCCCTACCACACAGGCTATCACTGGGATTTTCTGGGATCCTTCCAGAGAGATTATATACATACACACATACACACACACATATATATATATATATATATATATGTGTGAGTCATTTCCTTTAATACAAATGGCAGCAGTGTACTATGGGCACACTGCTTAGTACCTCAAGAGTACATTCATTTATTCATTTCCCACCAATCAAATATTTGTTCGGCTCCTACTCTATGCCAGGCAATGTTCTACCTGCTGGGGAGGACATGGTGAACAGCATCAAGGAACGTTCTAGTCAGGGGAAGCACATGATAAACATGGACACAAATAAATAGGCACTTTTGTTTCAAATGACAAGTGCAATGAAGAAAGGTAAAGCAGAGTCAGAGAAGAGAAGTGACAGGGTGGGGAATTTTGATAGTGGTCAGGGAAGGCCTTTCTGAGTAGCTGACTTTTGAGTAGAGAATTGATTGAAGGGAGCAAGGGAGCTTTGCAGGGTGTAGGTGCAGAAATAGCAAGCACAAAGGCCGTGAGGCAGAGACGTGGGATGTACCAAGACCAGCAGGAAGACCAGAGATCTGAGATGGGGTCTAGGGGGAAGGCTGAGGGCAGATCAGGTGCAGTGTTGCAGGCTTGGTCAGAATACAACACTTGGATTGTCCACCATCACATTCTTTTTTAACAGCTGCACAGTGGTCCATTTGATGGGTATCCTATAATGCATTCCATTCCCTTCTGATGGCCATTTATTAATTCATTCAACAAACATTTACCAAACACTTAGGGTGTGCAGACACTTTTCTGGTTGCTGGTAATACAAAAGGACACTAAGCTGATGGTGTCTCTGCTCTCATAGAGTTTACATTATAGGGGAAAGAAGAATGTAAATAAATACATAATGCATAGGAACGCAGCCAGGTGATGACAGACGATACAAAGATAAGTAAAATGAGAGGATGTGTTAGAGAATGAGTGCCTGGTTATAACTCTAGCTGGGGTGGTCAGGGAAGGCCTCTCTGGGGAATGGCATTTGAGGTAGAATTTGAAGGGTGAGAAGGAGCCATCATTAGAAAATAAGGGGAAGGAATCCATGCAGAGACCCTGACGTGAGAATGAGCTGGGTGTGCCTGAGAAGTCAAGAGAAAGCCTCTGTGTCTGGAACTCTGAGGGTAAGAGCCAAAGAGGCAGGAGATGAAGTCGAGAGGCAAGCAGAGGCTGGGGAGATGGTCTTTATAAGCCAGGATAAGTGGTGTGGATTTTATTCTTAGCATGATGGAAAGGCATTGGAGGGGTTTAAGCAGCAGAATGACTTGATTTCACCTATGTTTTAAAAACATCACTCTGGCTACTATGGATGTTGTGGGAGGAAAAGAGGGAAAAGAGGGAGATGAGGTAGGGCACTCCTACTGTGGTCTAGATGAGAGATGATGGAGACTTGATCAGAAAGGGACCCTAGGGATGGACAGATGGGGACATGTGTTGAAGGTTGCTGCTATGACAAACAGTGCTCTGCTGAGTGTCCTTGTAGGAACACAACATGTACACACAGAAGTTTATCTGTAGGATTAATTCCCCAAGTGAAATTTCTGGGCTAAAGGATTGATGCACTTTACATGTTGATGGATATTGTTACACTGTACGCTTTTTAGATTTGTGTCTTTGCCAATATGGCAGATGAACAATTGGTATCTAGTTAAAATTTAAATGTGCATTTATTTAATTATGATAGAAGTTGAGCATCTTTTCATACATTTAAAATCCATTTGTATTTCAAACATTTTTCTGTTGGGTTTTGATTTCATGATATCATAATTTATGTTACCTACAATTATCTGATTTCTGTTTTTAAAGTGTTCTTTTCTATGGCGTTATCTAAACCAGCAAAAAAATATTTTGGAAGCAGTGTATTGCTAGAATATATATTTGTGAAATATTTACTCACTGAAGCAAATTCAAATAGCAATTACATGCTGTTTAAAACAAATATAACCTGAAAGAAAGATGCCTCACTTTAATAATATTGAATGAGTATTCCTTGCCATGGGATTGTAGAGGGATTTTTTTTTTTACAATTTCTTCAATTTTATAGTAAGTGTAATTGAGAAACATAAATGTTTAAAAATTTACTAGCTTAATGCTACCATTCAGTCTTCCTACAAAGATATAGCAACTTGGCCAATGACTCTCTGAAGACTGAAACAGACACAGAGAAAAACATCTTACATGAAATAGGTGCATGATAGTTATTATTGAATAAATAATCCACAGAAAAGGCTCTGTTACTTTTTTTTCCTGTTATGTTTGGACTGTACCACCCCTGAAAACTACAAACAAATGGAAAAGTTTTGTGTATTTGGGGATGATTTGATCATTATGGACAGGCAGTCTAGAAAATTAAGCCCCATAAGAAATTCCCATTGTCTGAATCCAGTGGTAAGTTGGTTGAGGTTCTGAATTAACCCAAGGTTGCCAACACTTCTCCCCTCACCCCCAATTTGTTCCACACACACTAGGTTCCCATAGTCACTGGAGACAAAGTTATTGAAGTGAGTTCAAGATGTATAAATCTGAAAAAAAGTACACTTGTGTTAGGGTTTAGAGGCTGTAGAAGAACCAGGAGAGCTTCTTTCTCTCTCATAGTTCATAACTGTATCTAAGGGAGAGTCTTCCTGACAATAAGTATTGCTTTGTTACTCCCTCCTCTGCAACTATTGTCCTAAATGCACGCCTTTACTATACAGTTGCCAAGTCATGACGCAGTATATTAAAATTGCCTGTCTTCTGTTTGTCACTCTTAAAGAACCTCTGAGCTCCTTGAGGCCAGACTGTGTAATCTCTATAGCTTTATGCCTGGCACAGTGCCCAGAACATAGTGCTGGGTCAGACCCAGGCACGGCTATAGCTTTTATACCTAATAGAGTAATTAGAAATATTAGCGAATCAATAAATGTTAGTAGCATGAATGAGTGAATGCTAGCTAAGAGAGACTGTGGAATTTACTTCTTTGGAAGGTATAAAAAATGTGATGGGTACCAGAAGATGTGAAGGAGGGCAGAAGTGAGGGAAGAAAGGGAGGAAGATATGCCTTAGATCAGGATTCTATGGCTTCTAGGATAGATGTCAGCCTATATGCAATCCATATGTTAGTTTTAAACAAAGGACATTTGTAAGTTCCTCAAAAACTGCGACATATTTCTTTAGGAACTATCATAGACTTAATTGTGCCAAGGTCAAAGCTTTTCAATAAATCCTTGTTGATGTACAGTTTTAGCTCTGAGCACTGAACTTGGGGGTGGGGATGCTAACAACCAGCAAGGCTAAGGGGAATTAAAATAGGACTTCAATTAGCTATTTAGGCAAAACTGACTTTCAAAGTCTTATTTTTATTTTAATTAGAATATTTTCATTAATATCTTCCTAAATTATAACTGTGTTATTATTACAAAATCAACTATTTAATTTGGGGTACTTCCTGGCATGTTAGTTAGAAGTTAAATATAGTTTTACTTTCACTTTTGGAAAGCAAAAAAATCTTTGGGAATGAAAGTTGCAATCTCTTCCAAAGATTAGCTTTTTTTTTTCTGTTTTATGAAGTGTTGTATTTTCAGAGACATGTGGATGAAACATGCTAGTGCTTTGAAGTTTGCCCTTTCCTGAGTGCCAACACAGCATCTTCCTGGTCATGAGAAATTGTACTTTTCATCATTCTACACCTAAAAAGGCTCGTTAAAAATAGTAAACTCTTGGGGCTAGCCCAGTGGCGTAGTGGTTAAGTTCATGCACTATGCTTCAGTAGCACAGGGTTCGCGGCTTTGGATCCCGGGTGCAGACCTACACACTGCTTTTCAAGCTATACTGTGGCAGGCATCCCACATATAAAGTAGAGGAAGATGGGCGTGGATGTTAGCCTAGGGCCAATCTTCCTCAGCAAAAAGAGGAGGGTTGGCAACAGATGTTAGCTCAGGGTTAATCTTCCTTATAAAAAAAAAAAAGAAGAAGAAGAAGAAAGAAAAAAATAGTAAACTCTTTAAAATGAATTAGCATAGTAGAACAACACATATTATTTAAGCCTGTGAAAATAAGACCCTTGACAAAGGAGCCAGGGCTATTTATACTGTGGATGGTATGGCAACAAGAGGGCAAATATGATTCTTAAACAGTTTCAATTCTTTTAGATGATGGTTATCTCAAATTACTGAGGGCAGGAGGAAGGAAATGGGAGTGTGGTCTATATAATGAGGATTTATAAGGAAAAGTTTTCTGGTGTAGATCAAATAAACTCAATGATGGAAAGTGAATTCTATTGGTTCACTTTAAAAGCCATGAGGTATCAAATGGTACATTTAAGATTCATTTATCTATCAACTCATTTATTCACTCATTTCATTCAAAAATATGTATTGAGGAACTATTAGTTATTGTGCTAAACTCTGGGACACATTCCTGCATTCCAGATCTCACAGTGTAGAAAGAAAGAGAACAAATAAGCAAAGCAATAGGACCCACAGTGCTCTAGGAGAAGTACAACAGGAGCACCAGGGAGGAAATGACTAAAACTTCAGGGAGAAATAGAGGCTTAAGCTAAATCAAAAGGTTAAGCAGGGATTTCCCAGGTTGTCACAGCAGCAAAAGTCAATATCAGCAAAAGGAACATGGATTCAACAAATATTTATTGAGCTCCTACTATGTACAGGACCTTGGGCTAGGACCCAGTAATATTTTTTATTTTAATTAGATTATTTTATAAAAATTGATTATTAAAATTAGATTAATTTCCAAAATGTTCTTAATATTATGATCAGATTATTACCATATCAACTATTTTGTTAAGGCCAGAGGAAATAGGTTTGGAGAATGTGGGAGCAAATAGAAGGGATGGACTGTCATCTAGGCTATCCTTTTAGGCAGCTACCCCACTCTCCAACTCAATTCTCTCTGGTGCACTCTCTCTTTAGACCATCCAGCAGTAATGGCCTCTGCTCTAATTAACTCTCTCCCGACATTTGGAGCCACCTGACAGTTCTGGGAGCAGTTGGTAGGATTATCAGAACTGTGAGCAACACTTAAGTTCCTTTTAGACCACCTCTCACTGCATTTGCTCTTGCTGCTTCAGTGCAGTATTGTGCTATTGCACTTCTTTGACTTCAAAGGATATTTCACAGCAAAGATTCAGAAGGATTTGCTGTATATTCCACCCATGGCCATTTCATGGTTTGTGCATGTATATATTCACATGAACCCATGTGTGTGTGTTATATCCTGGAAGTACTGGGGCAATTGGGCTGGGCAACCAAGATAATACTAAGTCAAGAGCTTATAACACACAAGTGAAATTAAAGCACAGTCCCTGATCTTAGGAGATGAGTCTGAGGTGGGTGGTCTGGGCCAGTGAAGAGGCACCTCGAACTGCCTCTTGAGAAAGTTCTGAAACCTGTATTGCTGGGAAAAAGTGGAGGACTGGAGCTGTGCAGATCCGAAGAGAGAAACAAGTAGGGCAATGTGATGAACACTGAAGTTCCCTTTTCTCCTTTTTCAGCATCCTTTTTTACTGGCAAAACTAGACAGTCACTGAATGTTAAGTGATATTTACTTATGAATATATTTATGAACATGCATGAATATGTGGCGCTTCTCCTGTCTTAGAATTGAGGCTGAGATTCTACGGCTGAAGCTAATCTAAAGATATACGCCAGGCCGTCTATGCAGGACTTGCTAAAAGTGGCTTCTAAACTGGTTCTTACTGGTTGTATCTATGTGTGTATACACACACACACACGTATTTAGCCTATAAATACATCAGTGTGGAAGACTATTAGTGAGAAGAGATTTTTTTACGAGAGTGGTTGCGGGAGGTTGTGGTAGCACCGGGCATTTTCCATCCACAGGAGAACAGAACGCTCCTCTCATCCTTCATCCCAAAGACAAAGCAGAGACTGGTGGAAGCATTCTTGGGCCAGATATTCCCATGCCTCCTGGGGCTTGGCAGGCACAAGGAGAAGTCTGAAGGCCAGAGACTGGTGGGAGCCGTCTGTGATGGGAGTGTGAAGGGAGAGAGCGTGAGCAGGAGTGGCCTGTACTTCTGGGTATGGGGGGGCAATGGAACCCAGTACCTTCCTGTGGGCTGAGCTGGTGCTTGGGAAACTTCCGTGGCTAGAACAGTCTTGAAAGGATCCCCTACCCGAGAAGACAAATTGCCAGGTCAAGGGGGGCCTAACAGAAGCAATGTGATGGATCACCCATGGTGCAGCGGGAGGTTTTCAGAAAGAGGTTCATGACAGAACCATAAAGGTAGCTCATCAAGAAACAAAGTCAGCTTTATAGCATTTGCTTCTCCAAAGCCAGGCTCTAAAAACACCTGAGCTTTTCTCTCTTTGCCTTTCCCTTCTTCAGCTCCATCCCTGGTAGAGTCAGACTACTTAGGATGGCTGACTTCCTCCAGGGTGGCTCAGCCCTGCTCACCCTCATGTCAACATCAGTGCACAGGCAAGGGTTAACATAGTAGGCCTGAGACTGCTATCCTTAGATAGGCCCGCTTGCAAGGCTGGACGTTAGCTGGCATCTGGAAATGCAGATTTCAGGAGTGCTCCCACTACCTTAACTAAGAGTGGCTGTCTGTGTCCAAATTGTACAAACAATGTGATTTATGCTGAATACCTGCTTTTCTTCTGGGAACGTGGAACTTTTGTATGTGCTAGGCAGATGTCTACCTGACCAGCTCCCAGTGAAAGCCTTGGGCACTGAGTCTTTAATGAGTTCCCCTGGTAGACAACATTTCACAGGTGGTGTCACAATTTGCTGCTGTAGGGAATAAATGCGTCCTGTGTGATTCCACTGGGCGAGGACTCTTGGAAGCTTGCACGTGGTTTCCTCTGGACTTTGCCCCATGCATCTTCTCCTTTTGCTGATTTTGCTTTATATGTTTTCCTTGTAATAAGTCATAGCTGTGAGTATGACTGCTGATCCTGTTAGTTCTCCTGGTGAATTACTGAATTGGGGGGTGGTCTTGGGGGTCTCTGATACAACAGGAGACAGAGGAACTTCAAATGTATTTAGAAAATAAGGTTTTGATTTAACATTCCAGTGTAACTGGGGCTGCTTCAATAACTTCCTGAGGCATAGCCCACAGGGAGAGATGAGACACCCAATGAAGATGTTTTGAAAAAAATCAGTGGTTGGAAAAAATCAACTTGTTTTCAGTTGGCCCCGTAAGTGAAGCTCTTTCAATAAACTGATTATGGATATATGTATTTATGGCAAGACTGCTTCTGGATTCCTGAGGAACACTTTTAGCTGGGAAAGCATGGGCTCCAGATTTCCTCTGGTTGGAATCAATCTGCAAATCTCTTCTGAGAATATACTAGTGCCCAACACCATCCAGTCAGAGGTGCTGGGATTTGTCAGAGAAATTGACACTATGGCCCTTTTTATTTCCTCAGGAAACTTGCAGTCTAGTTGAAACACTAGAATAGACATATATGAGACCATCTGGATGGAATAATACAATGGTGTAGGAGCTCTGTGTCAAAGGAATCTGGAGAAGGGAGAAGTCACTGGAGCTTGGCTTCATCAGGTAGTGCTGTGGCATCTTCAATCTCTCCCCAGCCATTACACCCTTCTGCTGTCTTCACAGGGTGCTTTGCCTTATCTTTAAAAAACAACAGAAAATGCAAACTTCCTTTATCCTGCTGCCCCTTCCAGCTATCATGAGAGCACTCCATTCCCTGGGCCCCAATGCTGGACCCATGATTACAGTGTTGGACACAGCGAGTGATTGGTCTAGGCATGATCCCATGACCCAGTCAGGCCTTTCAAAGGGGTTATACTGGAGCTGACAAGAGGAAACCGTTCCTTTCTGACCACAGGTCGTGGAGCTGCTTCTGGCAATGGAGAAGCAGGTCTGAGCAAAGAAGGAGCTCATGTAGTGAGGAGAAATGAGACCCACAGAGAAAGAATCCTGACAGGATTTTGAAATTTTGTTTCTGCCTCTTCTATACGACCTGTACTGCCCCGCCCTCCTGGTTATGTGGCCCCATAAATCCCCTTTCTCCCCTCAACCTTTACAGTTGCCTCCTAACAGTCTCCTTGCTTTCATCCTTGTCCCCTTTTGGCTTAATCTTCACAGAGCACTCAGAACGAGCCTTCTAAAACCCATGTGAGAAGATGACGTTCGCTTATATTCAGTCCTTTCTTACTTCTCATTACTCTTAGAATAGATTTTAAAGTTTTCAGAATGGCCTACAAGGACCATAAGCCCTGGCCGCTGGCCACGTTTCCAACCTTCTTTCCTAGCCTTCTCCGTCCCCAGCGGTGCCCTAGCCATGCTGGCTTCCTTGGGATCCCCCCAACATCCCAAACACGTTCCTGTTTTAGGGACTTTGCCCTCACTGTTCTCTCCACCTCACAGGTTCTTCCTTTGTGTATTCTCATGGCTCATTCCATCACTTTGGGTGTCTGCTAGGAGAGACCTTCTCTGACAATGTCAGTAAAAAGGCCTCCCTATTATTCACCACTCCTTTAACCTGCTTTTGTGTTCTCAATAGCACTTGATAACGCCTATCATTATACAGGTTTCTTGTTTGTTTATAAACTATTTCTATACTAATATTACCTGCATAGGTAGGCAATATACTAATAAATTAGCTGCATAGCTGCATGGCTGTCTTGCTCACCCTTGAATCCCCAGTGCCTAGAAAAATGTCTTGCACATAGTAGGCAACCACAAATATTTGTTAAATTAATGACAAAATAGTTTAAATTATATTGAATTGGATTTCTAAACCTTGCAACCAATACTTTTAAATTTCAGATGGAGAAAATAAAGCAATTTGGTTAAGGTGAAATAGTAATTCAATAAGCATGTGGTTTTAGCTACTTGGTTCAAAATTGGAGACATGTGCAATTTGCCTTTTAATATGGAAGACAGTTTAGAGCCATACAAATCTAGGTTTAATATCATTTAACTGTGTGAGTTTAGGAGTCTTGATTTTCTTCATCAGTAAGATGTGGATTATAATATCTACCTCACAGGGCTATTGTGAGAATTCAATTAAATTGGATAACTTATGTAAAGCACTAGGCTCATTACAGACAAACTATAAAAGTTAGTTCCTTTATTGTCCCCTTTCCTTAGTTCTTCCACCAAATATTCCCACATTGTTTAATTTTACAAAGGACCAAACATCTCTAAACAAGCAAAGTTTCTTCACTTGTGGTTGTAACTACTTAATAAAAGCATGAAATTGTTAAAGTGTGGATTTGAAATGGAACTGACTTAAAACACAGATTTAGCTGCTTAGGGTAGGAATGTATGGTTCCCAAAAGATGATCACATCTGGATATGTGGATAGGATGAAGTGACATGGGTCCCCAAATTTTCAAGAGTTATGTTGGTGATGCTTAAAATGGTTTAAACTCACTTCCTAACAACACACATTGCATGAGAAGAATGAGATTTCATTTGGTTTTCACCTAACATAGATCAGACACCTACTATATGCTGTGTATGAAGCAGAGAAGAACACAAACATAAACCCTAACAGGGACTCATATCCAATGGAGGAAAAATTTACATGCACACAAAAATATAATGCAAAGCAGACTGTAGTTAATGATGTGATAGAAGTTTAAAGTACAGAGAAAGATGAGGCAAATGAAGAGTAATTTTCTTAGTTGTCTTGGAAAATAATAGCTACAGGTAGATTTGTGTTGGGTCCTTGAAGAAAGGGTGGGAAATGGACCGATGGAGAGGAGCTTGGGGAATTCCAGTCAATGACATCTGTGTGCACAAAGGCACAGTGGCTGGGGAACTGTTAGGCAGCTTTGTGGGGCTGGAGTGTAAAGTCAAGTTGGAGAAGCAATGGGACGTAAAGTTAGAAAAGTAGCGAGAGACAAGGTCACGGAGGTCCTTGAATACCAAAGAGTCTACTACTCTCAGGAGAGAGCCCTTGAAGGTTTAAAGAGGGGGAGTAAAGCATGAACTGTGTGAATAGGGAATAGATCCTGTCCTTAGATCTTACTAGCCTTCTTTCATCACCTGGGTATGTTTCTGCTAAAATAAAAAAAGCCATCATAAAGCTCCTAAATCCAACAAAAGAGAGAAAGGTCTTGAGGGGAAAAAATAAGAAGAGCATGAACACGTTTAAGTGTCAACCTAGAAAAAGTAAAACATAACCACATGTAAAGGCTAAGAGGCAAAGAAAATGGGAGAGTGAGACATCAAAAAAAAAGGACCATTATTAAGTCACAACAATAGGTATATGTACTATTTGTGGAGAGGGAGTAGGCAAGAAAACTTCTATATAATAAAGAAGATGAGAGGGAATAGTCCTAATAACTAGATATTATTGTAAACAAGACTGTCATTCAAACATCACTTCCAACTCAGTTTAGATTTTCTTTCCCTTCACATTGATAAAATGGGGAGTACCATTACATCTACCCCACAAAACGATGACCGCTGTTTGCATTGTGACCCCACAAAGTTTGAATTACTGTTTAGCTCTTACTCTTCAACAAGATAGCTAATGAATTGTCCTCTTCCCTCAGGAAAAGTATCTGAGCATCAAAGGCTAGTAGCAAGGCCTAAATCCATTAAGCTGCCTCCTTTTCACTGTCTCTCATACCCTATACCCCTCGTGTCCTTCCTTCCCTCCTGACTCAGCTTAGATTTCAATGCTCGTATTTGTAATAACTTCCTGGCACACATACTCAACTCTCTTGCTCCTTTCTGTATTCTTCATACTTGCGTAGCAAAACCTATGTCTGTGAAATGTCTATGAAAACATTCGTAGACAACTGAATGTGGCTAGAGATATTTATACCATCATGTAAATAGGCCTCATTTAAAATTCATGTTATTGTTGCCTGAAATTCTTACTGTGTTTCCCACCATTTATTATCCCATTCTTCTAGATCAAGGGTTAGCAAACAATGGCCCATTACCTGTTTTTATAAATAAAGTTTTACTGAAACACAGTCACACCCATCAGTTTATGTATTGTCTATAGCCGCTTCCTTGCTACAATGGCAGAGTTGAACAGTTGTGATAGAGACCTAATGGCCTACAAAGGACAAAATATTTACTATCTTGCCCTTCACAGAAAAAGTTTTCTGACCTCTGTCCTAAATGACTATTTCACATCTCGTTCTCTCTCATCCCTCTAACATCTGTTCCCCGATTTACTTTTAGCTGATAATCTTGTTTTCTATTTCACTAAGAAAATAGAAACATTTAGAAAAGAATTCCCACAGGCTCCCAGTATCATACCTACCAAATAACTTGCATCAGTATAACCTAAACTCTGCCTTTCCTTTTGTTATTAAGGATGGATAGACTGTCCATGCTTATTTCTAAAGTCAAGCTTTCCATTTGTATGCTAGGTCCCATTCCCTCTCAACTACTCAAGGATATTTTTTCCAGCGCTTTATCATGTCTTGCATCATTAAGTTTTCCCTTTATCAGATCTCTCCTATCAGCAGAGAAACATGCTGTTATATGGCCACCTTAAAAAAATTCCTTGAATCAATATCCTCTTCTTCCTACCTATCTCATTTCTGTCTCCCTTTATATAATTAATCCTTGAAAGAGTTGTCTTTACTCAAATTTTCCAAGTTTTCCTCTTCCATTTTCATTTAACCCCTTTCCAATTAGATTTTTAGCTTCATCATTCCACTGAAACAGCTGTTAACATCCATGTTGCTAAATCCGATGTCACTTCTCTGTGCTCATCTCACGTGGTCTATCTGCAGCATTTGACAGTAGATCACTCTCTCCTTCCCACGTGTCCTTCTGGGAGACCATTCTCTCTGGATCTTCCTTCTACCTGATTGGCTGTACCCTGATCTGACTCCTTGCTGGTCGCTTCTCATGTTCTCAGTCTATATACATTGATATGCCCCTGGAGCTTGCCCTTTAAATCTCTCCTCACCTCCATCCATACTCGCTACCTTGGTGATCTTCCAGCCATGTGAGTTTACAGCTCCACGTGGATATCAAATGGGCTCTCCAACTAAACATGCCCCCAAACTAACCCCTGGCTTTCCTCTCCAAACACTGTCCTTTCCACCTAAGTCAATGGCAACTCCATCCTTCCACTTGCTCAGGACAAAAACCTTAGGGGCATCCTTGACTCCTTTGTTTCTCTTATATTATGCTTGATAAAAAACATTATTTATTCCTCTTGGGAAAAAAGATATCCTTTTAAACCTTTTCTTTGCCTACTCACAATACATAAAAATGGATTATGATATATATTCTTTTCTAATCTGTTCTTTTCACCTGTAAATAAATGGCAAACTACTTTCATTTCAATAAATATAGATCTTCATTAATAGTCTTTAATAGTGGTGTGCTATTTTTTTGGTATGGATAAACTAAAACTTATTTGACAATCCCTAATTGTCAAACACTAGTTTGGTTCCAATTAATTGCTGTGATAACCAACACTGAAATAAAGATCTTTGAACCTATGAATGATTATCTTAGAACAAATTCCTAGAAGTGGGATTGCTGAAATCAGGACCACTATATTTCTTTAAAATCTTTTATGTCAATTACATATAAATGTATAAATAGGAATAAATACATTTTTCCAGATTCTTAGATGAGAGTGATATACTAATACATATTGATGAAAATTACTTAAATAAACTATTGATAATTTAGTAATGCTCTTTTACTAATTACATTTGAATTGCAGTTATGAATCCAATGTATGTAGATGACATCATATATTCAATTTATAGAGAATGTGCTTTGTGGCTGTGGATTCAAGGACCCTTTGCAATAGCTTCATGGCTCTCCAGGAGGTTTCAGACTGGCAACCACAGCTTTGGCAGATGATGATTTAGAGAAGCAATTCATTTAGCATATGATCACAAACGGAACCTATTTCCTCTTTCATCCAAGTTGCTCACTTCATGATATAACAGTGTTAGAGTACTAACATTAATTCTGGTACTATGTAGGCAAGTAAAAAATTCTCTTTAAAGCAGATTAATTATAGATATGCAGGCAGAATAAAGTAGGATTTTAACTGTGGGCTATTTAAATTAACTTCCTAGACTGAATCTTTTTATGTGCTGTGAGAGCTTCCCTCTGGAATTCACGGCAACCACTTCAGTGTTCCTCAGGCACTTGGAGGAATGCTGAAGGAAGAACTAAGTCTGTTAACAGCCATGGCTGCAGATGCCCATTGCTGCCTCCTGTTCAAACTCGCTTTTCTTGGACTGCTGCAATTTTGAACTGAGCCACTAGATGGTGTACACTGTTCTTTGCTTGCCCCCCGGAAAAAGCATCAAGAACTATGCTCAGATATGGAACTCTACGTAAGGCCAACAAAAACAAAGAGGAAAACCACAACAGTAAGACAGAAATTATGGGGATCTCTTTAAAACTCTGTTGTTCTTTTTTGTTTTTTGATGCAGATCGTGCTGACTTGGAGACTAACATCAATACCATTTTCTTTACACCATTCTTGCCAAGTAATTCCAAATATTTGAGCTAAACCAAAATTGATCTCTGATTCTCTAGCTATTCATAGTAATCTACTTTTGAACTTCCTACTTCGGCTCTGAAGGCAATATAGTTTATTCTCTCTTAGAAACTCTTGGACAAATACCTTAGCAGGGATATCCTGCACTAATATTGTTCAAGACAGATTTTTAAAATAAACAAAATCCTCTTCCTTACCTTAAAGTTCTCTCTCAGGTTTTTACAAACACACAGGCATTTAACTATAGATGATGTGTTTTTAGTAGCTTCAACATACCTTTACTGTTTATTGAGCTCACCTTTTAACATAGTAAATTGCCTTCAGTTAGGAAGCAAACATTTTAGTGAAGAAGTTGAAAGAATAAAAAAAAGTCCTGTCCTTATCTTAAATTACTCTCTCATATTTTTATAAATAACACGTACATTTAAACTATGGATGATTCTTTTCCGATTAAGTAGTTTCAACATATCCTCTACTCTTTCTTGTCATATTAACCCAGGTCCTATTTGAATTATAACTCCTCATCTCAAGTAGCAGTTAACTTTCTGAATCCTTATTAGTTAAAGATGACTGTAGCAAATCAGCATGATCATCTTTTGTGGGGAAAATAGTATTCAAACCAATCAGGGCCTTTGAGCTGACAGGAGCTCTCCAAGTTCATTTCTTCTACACAATAATGAGACGAAGAAAAGTCTATAGGTGGATCTTCAGTTGGAAAATCTAAAAAGCCAGTGAAATTACTAAAAGGCCGAATGGTGCTTCTGAAAACAGACACTAATTTTATGTTCTCATTTTTCGAATTACAGTCATCTGACGTTTAGAAGTAATTTTAAGGGAAAATGTTTTATTAACTGAGAAACAAAATTTCTTGGACTATAATGAGAAACGATGACTATATTTTAAACATATAGTCAACTCATGATTATTCAATGACCAGTGTCTGGTTTGTATATTATTCCAGTATTATTATTTCTTCTGTTACCTCCTTTCAGCCTGTCCTTAGGTTATTTAATTCCTCAGAGACTGGGTAAGGCCAAAGGGCAGTAGTAAATGCAAATAAATTGATCGTGTATCAGCTATGAAAACAGTGGCTTTTTTAAAGGTGGTGAGGGAATGAGATAAAGTTAAAATTCTATAAACTGTGAAGTTTTCAGTTTGCTTGAATTTTTTTTTTTTTTTTTGTGGGGAAGACCAGCCCTGAGCTAACATCCGTCGCCAATCCTCCCCTTTTTGCCGAGGAAGACCGGCCCTGGGCTAACATCGTGCCCATCTTCCTCCACTTTATATGGGACGCCGCCACGGCATGGCTGACAGGCAGTGCGTCGGCGGGCGCCCGGGATCCGAACTCGCGAACCCCGGGCTGCCAAGCGCGGACTAAACCGCTGCGCCACCCGGCGGCCCCCTAGTTTGCTTGAATTTTAAAAATCAATTTTATCCTTTTACTTTGTATAGTTATATTTAGAAATTGGTTGGTTTTTTCACATTATGTTTTGTATTTAGTTTTTTAAATTTTTTTCCAAATATTACTTTTGTAGATACAAATATTTTACATTATGATTTAGCTAAAAGCTTTATGTTTAATTTCTTTCTTTATTTACATATTCTTATTCATCCTGCGGTCTTCCTCTCTAGTCTAGGCTGGGCCTAAAGGAGGAAGGCCAACTCAGATTGAGACTGAAATGTCCTCTCTTTCCAAATTGCAAGGCCTTCCCAATGATGGCCCAGATGTTGGACAAATAGCTCCAAAAACTCTCATGCAACATGTTGTCTATACGGGTCACAGTAAATGAAGTGAACGGACTGAATATTTTGGTTCTATTTGGCCCACTTTTAGTACATGAAAAAGTGTTTTCAGTTCCTGTCATTGTTGTAGTAGGGGCAGTCGTAAGGAAAGAATAATCTGTGACAACTGCAGTTTGATGATAGATTTAAGTAAATAAACTGAACTGAAAAGAATACATAAACGGAACTGAAAAGGTCAAGAGGAAGAAATTCCTCACGGTTGCCTGAAATTTAGGCTATATAATTCATGTGTCCTCATGGGAGCTGGATGATGAATTGTAGAATTAGTCTATGATTCAGACAAAATACTTCAGACAAAACAAAGGGCTTCTACAAGACTCCCAGCTGTTCTTTCTTAATCTACTCCTGAAAAGTTGGCATTCATTCATTCCTTCATTCATGTATTCAACAAATATTTACTTATTGAAGCCTACTCTATGCCAGGCATTAGACATACATAACCCTATTTTCTTAGAGTAGAGTCATTAGTTCTCCTTTCACTCCATCTCTTCTCCCTTTCAGATCTCAATGATGCTGTTTGCTTACAGGCTGACTTCATTATTTGTATTTCTAGCCTTTTCTCCTCTGTCATATAGGCCAGTATTTTCCAGTCCTTTCTAGATAACTTCCCTTAAATAACTCCCAGTCTTTAATTCTTCCTTCATTCATTGATACATTCACCAAATCTTTATTGAACATCTACAGTGTGCCAGGCACAAGGCTAGACATGATGGATATAGACACTGCAACTCAACATATTTAAGATGAAACTTATACCATCCTCCTCTAAACTTGCATCTTCTTCTTGGTTTCCTCTTTTGAGCAAAGTCTTCAGCTCAGTTTGGCCAACCAAGCCAGACTGTCTCTTACCTCCTACTGCCCAGAATTACCAGATGATGTTTAACTCTATTTATGAAATGTTTAATTTTGCTATTCTTTCCTTGTTTTCATAGCCATGGCTATAAATCAGGCTCTTATTATCCCCTGCCTGAGTTATGCAATAGATGGTTACCCTGTCTCCAATCTCTCCTTTTCCGATTCACCCTAAATTAGCTTTTAAAACACAGATTTAATTATGTTATTTCCCTGCTCAAAGATTTTTGGTGACTCCCCCCTGACTATAGAATAAGTTCTAAATGGTGTTCACACGACACTTAACACCCGATCTCAACCCACCTTTCAGCAGTTCCTAACTCTTCGCAATTTCCTAGATGTAAAATGCAACATCACACTCTGCTTTTGTGTACGTCGTTCTCTCTCTGGTGGGAATCATGAGAACTCATCACATTTGTAAGTCACTTTCCAGTTTACAAGGGACTTTCCCAAGCACCTTCTGTGAGGCAGTCAGGGATTATTTCCCAAGATTTAAAACTGAAAGAACCAAGGCTCCAAACACGTAAATGACTTACTGAGCGTCTTATGATTGACAGGAGAGCCCCGACACTACACATCAATGGGCACTAGCACAAAAAACAGATTAGATTGAGGGGTAGCATTTTTACTGAATAAAACAAATTTGGAATATAGGTGTCCATCAGTATTTGGTATCATATATTTTATCTAAGAGCTTCCTTTACACAGAAAGCCAATTCTTAAATTCCATATATCTTTGGGTTTATTACACTAATTAGAGTTTAAAAAATAATTGCAATATTTTATAGTCACTCTGATAAGCTCCACCCTAGTTTTCATAATATTGGTACAGTCTAGCTTTCATGAACATTTTGTAAAAAGCCCCTGCTAATTTCATCAAAATTTATTAACATACTCTGCTACAATTTGATGGAAACACACTATTTCAACAGATATTTACCTAGGACCTGTTTTGTGTAACTATGGTAGGCACTAAATAAACAGTCCATAAGAAAGAATACATTTTCAAAGTTTGTCCACAATTTTTGAACTTGAACTGTAAATAAGGTATGTCTATAGGCTATAAGTCCACTCTTCAAAAATCAGGATAAATTAGATATTTCTCTCATCAATAACAACTATAAGCACTTTGGGGCCTCACTATATAACATTTTATATCTATCTCTCTCTCAAACAATTTGATGCAACACTCATCCAAATTGATCACTGTATAAATAAAATGTGAAGGTAAACCTACTTTGATGTCTGACAGTTTATTGATTGCCAGGGTTGCTTCAGCTGCTATTGTTGTTTAGGCACTACTCATTCATTTCTTCAATAATTATTATATGTGCTTGACACAGTGGCTATAAAGATAAACAAGGCGCAGTACTCTGGCTTTCACTATAGGAAGGCAGACATTTAAACAACCACAACACAAAACAGTAAGCTTTCTAGGGTAGATATGGGCAGGGCACTGTGATAACACAGAAGAGGCAGCTATTATTTGCTAGAGGTGGGTCAGGAGTTACCCTGGATTGTACTCAGAAGGAGGTGCATGGCCAGGTGGGTGTAATGCTATGTGCTCCCTTAGCACCTTGTATCTGCTTTAACGTTGGCCTATCACATTATATAGATTCATTTATGTTTCTTGTGAAATCTGTGGAGACCTTAATAATACGGGCTATATCTTATTTGTATTCCAAATTCCTAGCACAAAGCTTGAAACAGAGCAAGTGTTGCATAATTGTGTGTGGAATTAGAATTGAAGAGCATTCCAAGCAGAAGAAAGGGCATGCGCAATGGCCTAGGTGTCACAAGGACTACATTTCAGAGATCCGCATGAAGTTTGGAAAAGCTGGAGGAGAAGGTGTGAGATGGGAGAAACAGCATAAAGTGAATCCGGGGAGGCCGGCTTTAGAAGCCATGCTGAGGAGTTGGATTTCATCTTGTGTGTTTAAGGGATTCATTGAAGATTTTATGCTGAGGATTGACAATGTGACTGGAGATGAAGAAATGGAATAATATGGATACAGAAGATGATAATAACCGCACTTTCTAACAGGATGAAGAAGGTACTGGAGGAGTCAGGGACGACACTTAGGTTTTCAGGCGGGGGAGGTAAAGATGTCATTTACTGCAGTGGAGAATAACTAAGACAATGGGTTTGATGGAAAGATAATGATTTTAAAGCCACGTGGAGATGTTCAGGAGGCAGTTGGAAATACAATAGTTGGTTTTAAGAGAGAGGTCTGGGAAGGAAATACAGATTAGCGGTCCATCATCAACTGATATGGATGTCACAACTCAGGAGGGGTGCTCAGGATGAGAAGAGGGCTCAAGATGACATTCTGCCAAACACTAGTATTTAAAGAGTAACAAGAAAAAAGAGGCATCCAGGAAAGTACCTGAGAAAGTACATTTTTCACAAAGTTACATTTTTCGGAGGAAGAAGATGACTCAATTAGATAGATATGACTTTCCTTGAGATGAAGGCTATATTAGAAGTACTAGAAGTACAGAATGGATGCTCTCTGGACCAGAAGTCATTGCCAAATAACACACTCTGCATTCTTCATGATTATGATACCAGGCCCACCACGCTTCCTCACATATTAACAATGTTAATAACTGTCATTACTCTCCCCTTCCTCAACTTCTTTCTCTTCTCCTCCCTTGGAAGCATGTGTGTTTTAAGATTATCCTTTACACACTTGTTTTATTAATTGGAAATATGGCATAATGGTGGAATGGCACAGTAGCAAGATGAAAAGTACAGTTTCAGAGAACAAAGTGGGTTCTGTAAAGAGAAGGCTCTTTACTCCCATGTGGGCCAGGAGTGTGCTAGTGCTCGGAGGCTGGCAATTTTTTGAGCCACTCTAACAATTATACCCTCAGTCCCACGCCTCTGGACACTTAGGTAACATTAGTAGGCAGGGGACAACAAAGAGGCAAAGTCCACATTTAAAATCCTGCTGAGAGGAAACCAGGGCATTTCTTCATAGTCACTTAGTAGAGTGACACACACCTTTGGGCAGTTTTGGAGAGGTATGGGGTGCAGCAGCTGTCTGCCAGCCCTGGTGGCACACATCACAAGAAAGCATAGAGGTTAGAGGTAAGAGGTACGCTCCTCCTAACAGGAGCCATCTATTTAAGGGATAAAAGAAAGGAAAAGAATTACTTTCAAACTAGATTTTCATTGAAGTTGATAATACTCATTAAAAATGATTCGTTATTGACATTTACATTCACGGAGCATGGGTTCAGGCTTGATTCCCGTGAAATTTACATTTTTACCTGTTTTCTGTTCAGTTAGGGGAAGAGTTCCTCTCCTCCAAACTTGACACATTCGTTTTAAATGGCTAACTAATCAAACTCTTCTTTTTCACATGACTGGCCTTCCTCAGTCACCAATCTGAAAATCTTTGTGTGGTGAAAAACATGAGAACACTTGATTCTCCAGTGTACATCACTTATTGCGGATGTACTTATTGGGGAAGCCTTCTCCAATAGTCTCTCTCTGTCTTCAGATCACAAGCACAGTGAGCCCACTTGCCTGACTCACCCATTCAAATCCACAAATACCCATCTGACCTTGAAAAACTGATGGCGTGACCCTCCTGGCAATGGCTTTTCCTTCAGCATTTAGTGATAATCAGGAGGCCCCAGTTCAAACCTATGCGATTCCTCAGATACGTAGTGCCTTTTCATTATCAGAAACAAGAGGCTCAAGTCTACTGTGATATGAATAACATGTCAAAAAAAGAGAGAGAAATATAACCAAAAGAAACCTGTGAAAATGGAGAGGAGCAATACAGCAGCAGAGCTGTGCTCTGCAAACAAGAACTCACAGAGCCCAACAGGGGTCTACACTGTGAAGACAGTGGTCTCAGTTCTCACCACAAACCACTTGTGCTTTCTGATAAAGGTAAGTCAAACCACTGATTTTTACTTCGTAACATTAATGTGTGCAACACACAATGCTGTGCCATGGAGACCATCTTCATTTGGCAAACAGAATCATGGGAAAGAAGAGAAGTAATTAATCTTTTAAAAGTCAAAGAAACATTCATGGTCATTCTTACTGTGGGGGATGGTCCTAGGATAATACTGGTTACAGGCTTGACCCAAAACTGGTGGACAGGCTTGGTGGTATCGAGTCACTGTCCTCTTGCTACCTGCTTCCACTCCAATTTGTTTACCTTGTAGTGAGCCAGTTAGACTCGGTAGAAAATACAAAACAGTTCAGGTTTTAAGAAGCTTGGATAAGCCAAACTAGATTATTACAGTTCCAAAGAACTGAAAATGTATCTGTATTTTGACATTTTCATTCGTAGAGTTTGGTCTGTAACAAAAGGCAGCTTCATGACTAGTGAATGCTGGGCATCTTCATATTGCCCCTGCAGATCCACTCTCCACCCTGATGACCCTGCTTGGTTCTTCTGGGTGTGAATGGTACTGACCACGACTAGGGCCTCCCTTTCCTCTGGCTTCCTGCTGGATTTGGCTTCAGAAGACTGAGGGAGGGAGGAGAGGAAGGTCAGGGTATTTCCTCCCCTGGCTTCCTACTTCTGGGTCAGGGTGGGTTGCCTTTCTTGTTTGAATGAAGGTCCTATTAGATGGTCTTCTCAACACAGCCCTCTGTCTCTGGTTCTGGTAACTTCTCCCTCCCCTTGCCTTTCAGGCCTAGGGGTGGTAACAGTGCCCCACTCTGTAAGCACTGGGTGGCAGGAGAGGGGAGTGCACTACTCCCTGAGGTGTTCTTAGCCCTTGCCCACATCTCTCTAAGTACCTCTCTTATTATTAAACAATGTCATCATTTCCTGTTAGAATCCTGTGATACTCACCAACTATGCTTCAGCTTTAAAATGGCATCTTGTGAGTTCCTATGTCTCCATTCTTTGCAAACAAGAAGTTAATTATTTTCCATTCAAAATGGCTCAAGTGAATTAAAAGCTTTTGATATGTATACTTTTCTAAATAATCCAGCTGGAAAAAACATCATGTTAAAAAGAGATCAAGTAGTGTCAGTTATGGGTCAAAGAACTCCTAATAAGGTTTCATAGAACATGGCTTAATAGAAAGAACACTGAACCAAATTAGGTCAGAAGCCATGGGTTTGAGTCACAAATTCATCAATTACTGCATGACCTTGACAAGTCACTTAATCACTCTGAACTTTAGTTTCCTCATATGTCAAACAGTAAAAATAATGCCTGACCTGTTTATCTTACAGGGTTATTAGGGGGACCCAGTGAATGGTAGACTTGAAAGTGCTTTCTCCTTGTGAGGACCAGATAGGGATATTATTCAGTGTGGTTCTGAGGATAAAATGTTTCCAATAAATAAACATGTAAAATTCCACTATCCCAGAGGGCCCTCAATACATGTCCACTCTTATCCTCAAAATCATAGTGACAAGATAAAAGCAGTGCAATGTCAAGTTTCAGAGGCAGTCTCTGAAGTCAACTGCTTGGGTTCATAATCTGGCTCTCCCGTGAACTAGCCTGGACACTCTCCTTGACCTTGGTTTCCTCATCAACAAAATGAGGATAATAATCATCTCGACCTCACATTGTTACTCTGAGTATTTAAGGAGATAATTCATGTAAGGCACAGAGCACAGTGTCTTGCACATAGAAGTTCTCCATCTCTGTTAGCCTCAAGCCATGGAGGTGGAGAGGGAACACCTCAATGGAGACAGTGTAATATAGCGATTAAGCTTCCAGTTTTTGGAATCAAAAATTCGTGGCTTGGAATATTAACTCATATATTTACTAAGTGTAAGTTTGAACAAATTATTTAGTCTTTCCAAGTCCTATTTTTTAAAATCCTCATCAAGATAGTTATATCTGCCTTAAAGTGGGATCTTGTGAGCACTAATAAGATGTATGTAACATGTTTAACACAATGATGGGTACATAATAAGTGCTCAATTAAAATGTACAATACCATTTTGGTGATGCTAAAATCAAAGCTCCCTTTCCTTGCCTCTTCACCTCTTACTTCTTTTGCATATGTAGTTTGCAAAGAGGCTGGTTTACATAATAGATATTTGCAAGTTCAAAGACAGAATTAAGATAAGCAGAAAAAATGTAATTACACACATTTAAGGGCTAGATGTATCTTTGAAAGGCTGACATTGTTTCAGCACAAGCAGTATATGACCTCCTGGAGGACCCCGTGGCTAATAAGCCAATGTTTATCTACTTTTGGTACTTGCCTGTGGCCCTGACAAGTGTGAGGGTTAATCCCCTGATTCAACATTTGCCCAGTGTCTGTGGGCTATGTCCTGTAAGCCAGGTAGGAGAGTGGAGTTAGTCAACAAGGTAGATATAATGTCTGCCCCCATGTTGCTGGCAAAGTGTTTCATTTATGTTCAGAACAGAGTCTGTCTCCAAAGTCAAAGATGAATGTCACAAAATATTCCCTGAGAGTCAGTATGGCTTGTAACTTAAGAGTGTGACCTCTGGAGCGAGACTACCTGAGTTCACATCTTGGCTTTGCTTGTTGCTCATGGCGTTGGACAAGTTATTTTACCTCTTTATGCCTTGGTGGCTCCTATATAAAATGGGAGTCATACTAGAACTTGCATCAGAGGATTGTTATGAGGATTAAATAAGCTAATACATGTAAAGGGCTTAGTCAGTCTAATAAATGTTAGTTATAATTACCATGCTAAGTACTGGTTTACTACCAAGTGGTGTGATTTGGGAATAAAACAGGTACGTTCTTAGATTAGAGTGCAAGGGTTGGCAAACTACGGACTGCACGGCAAATCCAGCCTACCACCTATGTTTATAAATAAAGTTTTTATTGGAACACAACCATGCTTATTCACTTATGTGTTGTCTATGGCTGCTTTTATGCTGCAATGATAGAGTTGAGTAGTTGTGATGGAGACTTTATCACTACAAAGCCCAAATTATTTACTATCTGGCCCTTTACAGAAACAGTTTGCTGATTCTTGGATAGACAACTACTATTAACATGCTTCCTCAAAAGGAAAAGTTGGCATTGAAATTATTTATTCTGGGAAAATATGTTTATATTCACGGGTTCACATTCTGTCCAGTGACAGATATTATACACTATGAACAAGTGGAACTTGGAAGACCTCAGAAGGTACCGCTTTGTGCTCTCCCTGCCCCTGTCAGTTCTGCTTAAGGAAGCAATGTGCATGAGGATGATTTACTAACCTACCTTCAGCAGAATAATGCTCTGTTATTTTCCAGTAGTGTCAATGGATTTGCACAGTTCCTCCTCTCTTTCAAAGGGCTTCCGTTATCAGCCGGCACATCTGCTTATATGGAGCTGGTTGGAGTGCAGCCTGTGGCTTGGAAAAAGAAGTCCCTCTCTATGAAGCCAGAGGAGCTGTGAGGGAATTGAACTCTCATCCTTGGCTTTCCTCAGACTTATAGACTCAGGCACTGGCTATCATATTTGTTAATGACTAAACTTTATTTGGTAAAAGGAGCAAAAGCTGCTTCTTAAAAAGATACATATTTTATGTTTCCTTTTTTTAAAGAGAGTACAGTAGTCCCCCTCATATCTGAGGTTTAGCTTTCCTCTGTTTCAGTTACCCATGGTCAACTGCAGTCCAAAAATATTAAATGGAAAAATCCAGAAATAAACAATTCATAAGTTTTAAATTGTGCACCATTCTGAGTAGTGTGATGAAATCTCGTGCCATCCTGCTCCGTCCCACCCAGGACGTGAATCATCCCTTTGCCCAGCCTATCCACGCTGTATATGCTACCTGCCCATTAGTCACTTAGTAGCTGTCTTGGTGATCAGATCTACTGTTGCGGTATCACAGTACTTGTGTTTGAGTAGCTCTTATTTTACTTAATAATGGCCCCAAAGCACAAGAGTAGTGATGCTGGCAATTTGGATATGCCAAAGAGAAGCTGCAATGTGCTTCCTTTAAGTGAAAAGGTGAAAGTTCTCAACTTAATAAGGAAAGAAAAATCATATGCTGAGGTTGCTAAACTCTACAGTAAGAACCAGTCTTCTGTCTGTGAAATTGTGAAGAGGGAGAAAGAAATTTGTGCTAGTTTTGCTGCCACACCTCAAATATGTATGTCTAGGAAAAAACGTAGCATATATAGGGTTTGGTACTATCCGTGATTTCAGGCATCCACTGGGGGCCTTGGAATGTATTTTCCCCGGATAAGGGGGGGGGACTACTGTATAGGGAACAAAAATTTTCCAAAGGTCAAGAAAGGTTATTCTGTCTAGTGAAAGTGCTTGGTAATGCCACCCTCCTGGTTTCATCTTGTACCCATGTCTACTCAAGCTTTTCAGTTCAGGGCTGAGACCAGCTGGAGGAAGTCATGGGAGATGAAACCCCAATGCTGAGATTAGCAAACGATTGGACATTAGAGGTACATATAAATTATAAGACCCATAGCGGATTGTTTTCTGAATTAGATCTGGAAACCTATTTACATGTATTTGTGACAAATGCAATATAGGATATCAAACCTTGCAAATCTAATGATAAGATTGAAAGCAAATAACCATTACACTTTTCCTTAATTCATCTGCACATACATCTTTTGATTATCACTCAGGTGGGGAAAATGACTTGGGTTTTGCACAAGAATAGAGACAAAAAAAGGATGCTTTATCATTTTTTTGAAAAACGAAAGCTCTAACTTGGAAGAAGTAATTTAATCCCAGGAGATGTTTATGCACACACAAGAACAGCTACCGATATTTGGTAAAGTTAATGATTACGATAATGCAAAACTTCAAACAAATTTATGAATGAACAGGAAACGAAGATCTGAGATGTACCAATATACCAGAGACTGTGGTGGACAAGGTGTTATTAGAACAAGATAAAACAGACAACCGAGAGAGAAAAAATGCACAGCTTTTCCCTCTTTAGAAAATCATATCTTGGCGCACAGATCTCACAATTATGATTTTTGCAAGTGAAGAGGTACAAACAGAAAGCAGTGGCAGGATATGCAAGTCCCTGGAAGGGAAGATCACCTCATTCTAGAATAATTTTCACCTAGAAATAACCCAATACAATACTCTTCCTTTAATCTTCAATTAATAACAAGAGGGATAGTGGAAGGTTTAATAAATAAACATGCATATTTAGGATATTAATATATCCTATTTGTGCAGAGACTATCCCATTTTATTCTGCATAAAATGCTGAAGTAACCTGTCTAGTCTTTCTTCACCTTTAACTCTTTTCACAATTCGCACTCTGTTACTACAACAGTAATGAGAAACAGAAGAGAGTGCAGGCTCTGGAGCTTTATTTGGATACACATTTTGGCTCTGCCATTTACCATCTGTTTGACCTTGAGCAAATTACTTAATGTCTCTGTGCCTTCATTTCTTCATCTGAAGTAGAAATAATCATAGTGCCTATACCATAGTGTTGTTGTGAGAATTAAATGAATAAGTGCAAGTGAAAGGCCTAGAATGTGTGCCTTGCACACAGTAAGTATCTAATAGATCTTTGTTATAATTTTTCCATATGTGTGTCATTTGCTAGGTGTAGTGAGTTGAATTGTGTCCTTCAAAAAGACATGTTTAAATCCTAACCATCAGTATCTGTGAACATAACCCTATTGGGAGATAGGGTCTTTGCAGATGTAATCAAGTTAAGATGAGGTCATAGTGGATAAGGGTGGGCCCTAAAGCCAATGACAGATGCCTTTATAAGAGAAAGGAGAGGAAGATTTGGACACAGAGGAGTGACACAGGGAAGAAGGCCACATGAAGACAAGGCAGAGAGTGGAGTGATGAAGCGACAAACCAAGGATACCAAGGATTGCCAGGAGCCACCAGAAGCTAGGAAGAAGCAAGGAAGCATTCTCCCCTAGAGTCTTGGAAGGGATCATGGCCCTGTTGACACGCATTTTGGACTTCTAGCCTGGAGACCTGTGAGAGAATAAATTTTTGTTGTTTTTTGCCACACAGTTTTTGGTACTTTGTCACGAATGTGCTAGGTAACCTAGATGAAAAAGTGGGGGTTTGTAGAAGAAGAGAATGAGAAACCAAAATGTGAAATCCCAGGACCTCGAAGAGGGCTCACATGTGATTCATTGGGGGATCGTTGAATTTAGTTATTTCGTGGAATCACTTATTTTTTTTTTTTTCTTGCTTAGAGGGGAATAGATCGGGACCAGCAGAGTTGGGTGGCAGACAGCTTTTCTAAGTGAATGCGACACATCACACAACTTTCTGCTATCTACAGCTGTACTGTTGATGCGGAAGCCATCTTGTCATGGGGTTCTTTAAATTTAAATTCATTAGAATGAAATAAAATTAGAAATTCAGTTTCTCAGTCATACTTAAAGAGCCATATTTAAAGTTCTCAGTAGCCGCATGTGGCTAGTGGCTGCTGTATTGGACTCGGCAGATACAGAACATTCCCATCATTGTTTACAGTTCTATTGGACAGTGCTAGACAATATTTTTATTGTAATAGGGTTTATTTAGGAGGCAAGTGAAACAAGCAGACAGGTTGTGTAGAAAAAAGGAAGGTGTCATACCTTTGTAACATGAGCAAGCAACTCCATCATTTATGAAGGAAAAAAGAAAAAGTGAATGTGGTAGAGTCGTTACTTGGACAGCTGCTCATAATGCAGGTCTCACTTGTTGAATGGTGTATTGTTTTCTTCTTAAAGTCATCTACATCACTGCTTTTCTGTAATTTGGACAAAGGATATTGCATTCCATTCTCTTGGAATGAAAATTAGCACAACTGAAATCTAGCCTATATCCCATGCCAGGCATCACCATGGAAAAATATGGTGATACCTTGATCAGATCGAGATACACCTTGTATTGAATTGGTTAATATTTTGCTCTCTTAATACTGTGAAGGAGGTATAAATGCTGCAAAGCGACAAATGAGATCAAGAAATCCGGGAGCTGCAATCTCTCTCCTGCTCTTCAGATCTAATCATACAGATGAATAAATTGCTCTAAAAAATACCAAAAATAAAACTGAAAACAATGACTGAATCATTTTTTTTAATCTCATGTACTCTGTGTTCAGGTAGCAAGAAATTTAATTCCAGTCGGACCAGTCTCCTGTGATTTTTTTTTTCCTTTTCATCTAAGATATTTTTAATGCTCAGAGGCATGATAATAGAAAAGCATGTATTTTTGCCTGGTTTATACCCATCATCCTTACCATTACAACAAGACAAAAGCATTAAAGTAAAATTAATCATGTCAAAAGATTTTAGCAAAAACAAGGGAGACCATGCATAAAGCATCGCTTTGTCTAGTGTGAAGTCACGCTCTGATTAAAAACATATAATGAAAGTGAAAGTGATACATCATTGCCTTAGCAGTAGGGTTTTCTGAAAGTGCTTTGCCATTCTCAACATAAAAATGTGGGAAGATTTTGGTCTTTGAAACTCACAATGATTATTGTTCTACCTAAATAATTGGAATTCAATCTTAAATGTTTTTTAAAGAAATTAAGATTTAATGACCAAACAAGGCATGTCAGTGGGATTAATAATTAGCATACATTGTAAGGAGTAGTAGTTTGCCTTGACATCCAGACACAGAAGTAAGAAAGCATCTCCTTAGCACTCCCCTTTCACAAAACCATCTCTAGTGCCAGCTAAATACAGCCAGACACTTAAGATCTTCCAGGAAGTGGAAGCACAACTGTTTGCTGTATCAAAAGCAACATAATTAATGTATATGAAGGTGTGGTCATAGAGTGATCATTTTGTGTATAATACACAAAACCAAAAATTCTAACTGGACAGATATTTATGGAATATAGATTTGGTTCCTTGACTCCACCATAGAGTCGTCTCACGGATCTGAAGGGAAACAGTTTGCTTATTTGCACTTTGCCTTAATTACTCCTTCATTTTGATGGAGATATTTGCATATAATAATCACTCACTCACTTTTCATTTTTTTGGTTGTAATTTTGAAAGTTATTTCAATTCTTTTTTTAATGAGGTCTCTCCAAATGATAAAAACCATTCTGTCCTCTGGGAATTATGTGTATCTATATAATTTACATGTATATACATATTTGCAAAACTATATTACAGTTGTATAATAGTTTACATATAATAAATAGTAGAAATAGTAAAAATTATGTAAACTCAGATATATTTAAACAATTTGCAGGGAGTCAAAATTTGAAAAATTCCACCCCAAATGCATTATAATAATATTTAGAAGGTATTTTAAAACTTTTCCTTTAATATAGAGGCATCTAATCTGTGAATAAATATTAGTCCTGACAATAAAGTCACACTGATGCAGGAAGAGATAAAAAGATGCTTGGAACAGCTATCTCTTCTGACTAATAACTGCTCATAGAAGGAGTGAGAATATTTTGCATGTGACAAGAAGAGTGAACCAAGTATTTGTTGATATAAGGGTGCACTGTTGTAATCATTAGGGCTATCAAACAAATTTTGATTACCCTCCTTCTGAGAGCTTGGGAAGATTGTACTTCTCCACCCACTTTGAAGTTAGGTGTGGCCAATGATTTGTTTTTGCCAATAAAATGTGTTAATTCAGGGCAGAAGCTTAAAGAGTTAGTGTGAGATTGTCTTCCCCCTGCCATGGCAACCATGGCATGCCAAATCATGCAGTTTCCATCAACCTGAGTAGTGGAATGAGAAGATGTGGAACACAGACCCCAGCTAACCTACCATAGACAGTGTGACATGAAAAGAAATAAATCTTTACTAATATAAACCACTAAGATTTGGGGATTGTTGTTATGACTGCCTGCCTAACCTAGCCTAGCCTAACCTGACTGATACAAGAAGGCCCAGTGGCCGATGACAAGGAAATTGACATTGGAGAGTAGAAAGATGGAAATGCACATTATGGCATGGAAAACCACTTGATAAAAATGTGGTTTGCTCTTACTTGGATGGCCAATTGGTTATTTAATGAACTTCTACCACCAAGGGAAGAAGTCGGAAAACAGAATGTTGACAGTGTGTATTGGTTGCTGTTGGCTGCACTTGGCAAGATCTACAAAAAGAAATGATCTCACAAAAAAAATTGGCCCATTTATAAGCAGGATTGAAAGGAAATAAAGTCCAGAAATCTCGCAGTGTGCAGTATTGGAAGAAGCAATGTTTTTCAGTCTCATCTGGAAAAAGATTTTGGTTTTGTGTATCATATGCAAAATGAGAAGAATTTTGAGCAAAAAACATAAATTAAAACTCAGCTTACTGGCAAAGATAAAATTAAAGGTATGGCTTTTAAAGTAATTTCACCATGTTAGAATGTCTTAGAAGAAAGTTTTAGTGAAGTATGACACACCCAGTAAACTCTTCTAATTCAGGGAAAAGTGTAAAAAGGGAGCTTTTCCACTAAAGCCTGGCATAGACAGTATTAGAGAGAGTGTGTGTATGTGTGTGTGTGAAAAAGAGAAAAAAATGGAGACAAGAAAACAAAGGAAAAAGCAATCTAAGTACATCAGAAAAGAACTGTGGACATGGTCACTGGCCATGGAGTGGATGGAAACATCAGAAGACAGCTAAGTTTTTCAGACAGTTAATTGCCAAAAGACCTACCAGCCTAGATTGCAAGAGGCTGTGACAATTAGACACTTAAAATAACCATTGTCCCCTAAATGTCTACAGACATGAAATGTACTTAGAAAACTCTTCCACTCCCAGGAAAAGCATGCTCTCAGGTTCACTTCAGATATGGCCAAGGAAGATAATGGAAAAAGAAGAATTTCCCATAATGTGGAGCCAGGGGCCATGGAGAACAAAAGACAATGAGAAGGATCAGGGAGAGCCCTAATCAAGGAACACAACCTTAGATAGGCGCCCCTCAAAATGTCTATTGGTAGGAGCTAAATTGCTATGCTCTTTGCAAATTAAAGTGTTTATTGTGCTGATCCTGTCCCTAATCTGTCACTGTGCATTATGTGTGAGGGGATCAGATAATTGTTTTTTTTAGTTTGTTTCCAGAGCAAGAGGAGTCTCAAATGAGCCTGATACTGGGATAATTGTCCATCACCCAGAGATCAACACTGAGCTTGATGATTTGGGGAGATCTCCCCTGTGGGGGAGGAGTGGGTGGACTTTGAGCAAGGCAAAGACAGTACACGGAATGTTGATGTCCAGGAGGACAGATTATGGTAGGCACATTGTGTTGTTCACTAAATACTCGGATTCTCCTCCCCCTGAACCCTGGTGAGACCGCACTTCCCTGCCCCCTTGAAATGGGGTGTGGTCCTGTGACTGAGCAGAAATGACAAATGTCACTGTTAATTGTCAGTGCAAGATGTTGCAGCACCTTCTTCCCCCTGCCGCGTTGATGGTAGAAATACATTTTAAGATGGAGCTCCATACGCCTGGATCCCTGAATGACTCTGATGAACAGATGCTGTCTGCCAACCTGTGCTGGACATGTAGCATGAGTGAGACATAAATTTTTTGTTGGTTTAAGCCCCCAAGATTTTAGAGTTGTTTGTTACCACAGCATAATCTAGCTCATCCTGACTGATACACATAAGCTTCATGGTAGAAATAGATAGAAATTTCATTCTAAATCAAAGGTGTGCCCTCTTTCTTAAATCCTTGATGATAAGATCAGAAGACAAGATTCAATCTTTTGCTTCTCTCTGTTTGGTTACAAAAGAATGCAAAAGAGACTAAAATAAAATAAAAATTTATTGAGGAACAACTATATTCCAGAAACAGCCTAGAACTTTATTTGTATTACTTTATTTAATTCTCACAATAACTCTAAGAGATGAGTATAATTATACTCACTTTGCAGATGAGAAGGATTAGAGAGAAAGCAGCCTGCCCAAGTCTCATAGTCAACAAATGTCTGTGGATGTATTTCAATTTAGATCTATCTGTCTCGAAAGACGTTGCTCTGTGTGTGTGTGTTTCATTTTTGACAGCGCTTCAAAGGCAGAGTTAAAATGTCAAGAGATTTGCATTGAATTATGACTTGTCAATCATCTTAAATGCAAATTTTATCACTTACACGTCATAATTTGCAGTTTAGTTTATAAACCAAGATTACGTTCTTGACCTCTAGGAGTATGATATTCACTCAATTAACCTAAACTAGTCCTATTCTATGAATGTGGTACTATGCCAAGTACATTGGATCCATTTAAATTTTCACGGGTGAAATGGGTCAGCACAGATTAAATCTCACTCATCTGCTTAGACTCTTGACTAATGGCACTTGTTGGTGAGACGGATTGGTGTGTTTGATGGAAATACACAGACCAGTGTTCTATTCTTCATTCTGCCACTAAATTGTCGTGGGACTCTGACACCTCCTTCCTTTCAGTCACTTAAAATAAAGGCCAAAATTGTGACCCTGCCATAGAAGTGCCTACATGGTCTGGTTTCTGCTAATGTTTTTAGCCACATATCATATCTTTCTCCCCATCTCTCTTTGAGTTCAGCCATGCACCTTCTTTCTGCAGGGTCTTAGTATTGCACTTACTATTAACTAACCTGGAGCAATCTTCTTTCACATCTTCACCTGGGCACCTGCCTAACTCTGTCTCCTCCTTCAGTTCTCAGCTCAAATGCCATTTCTTTGGTGATATTCTCCACGACGCTTAAACTAGATCAGGTCTCTCCTTTAAAGATCTTATGTATTTTATACCCTGGCTTCAGAGCACTTTCACATTTTTAAATTATGTATTGCTATTTGGAATTATTTATTAATGCTTATTCCCCCACTAAACTCTAAGCTTGGTGAAGGCATCATGATATTTACTTTGACTCAGCATTGTTTTCTCTGCATTTAGAACAATGCCTACCACTTAGAAAATATCAATTATATTTGTTGAATGAATAAAATTAATGTGTAAAATGAGAGGGTTGGGCAAGGAGATCATTTAGTCTTTCAGTACTCACATTCAATGGTTTGCCAGACTTACTCTGCAACCTGCCTAGGAATGACACAGAGCAAATTGAAGCAGCCCATATGACGCAGACCTCCTTCGTTCCAGACTCAGTAGCAAATACTACAGCTTGTGTGTAAAGAAGGCATCAGAATTATTTGTACACATGCTGTTCTCTGGAGAAAAAGCAATTGCTATAGTCAAGGGAGGTATAAACCAAAAAAAAGTTAACTGGTTTTTCTAGGCACCCAACTTACTTGAAATACAGTATTTGGAGTGACCACCACACATATTTTTTTTAAAAATCTATGAAAAATCCACTAATGTACTGGTGCATGAATACACAGTAGCAAATAACTCAAGATATATAGCAATGTGCAGTCATGTATCTCAAATTAGAATTGAGCTCTTTGAAGGTAAAATTAGATGCTAACATATTTAAAAAGTCCAAATGCAATTCTCTCTCCTTCTTCTTTCTACAAAGTCATGGAAACAATTACTCCATGAACTGAAATAAAAATTTCCAAGCTAAGAGACAGCAACTGCCATGCTATTGTATAAAACCTTTAGATCACTGTGTTTTCACCAACACTGAAAACAAAAATCAGAGGAATGCTTCCACTCTCAATTCCTAATTCTTGAACCTATCTTAACAATTCCTTGAAATAGTCCCATATAATATGGTTCTTGGTTAACTCTCCAGCCCCACCACATACTTCCCCAACCTCAGATTGTCCTATGGACACACAAATTCATTTCAGTTTCCAGAAGGCACCAACTCTCTCTTGCCTTTTGGCATTCCCAATACTGGACCCTCTTACTAAAATACCTCCTCATCCACCTCTTTGCCTTGATAATTTCTACCCATTTTTTTTCAGCTTTACCAAAGGTCACTTTTAGGAAAGCTCCCATGTTTAGAATAGTGGCCCCTTTTTGTGTTGCCATACTACCCTGAGCTTCCCCTGTCTATCCCTTAGCACACTCTATTGTAATTTCCTCCTTGGGTTCTTGAGCAGAGAGATTATCTTATTCATATTCTACTCCACCATCTGGAACAGAGTACCCACATAGACTGCTACATGAAGGAATGAGATCTGTAAATAAATTTTAATTCTTCCCAGGCATTTTCAGTGGCATTCTGGAGGCATCAAATTGTTTTCTGAAGTTCTCCCGCAGTGAGAAATGCACTATCTACAGATTCTACCTACCCGTCTAGAAATTAAATTAAATTAAATTTGTGGGTTTTGGTTCTCGGTAAAAAGATAATATGAACAAAGGAAACCCACAGCTATAAAACCCTCAATTGAACTTTTTATTTCCTTCTAAACAAATAATCATAAGAAATGATTATTAGCTTTTGACTAACTTGACTTTTCCTCCAATATATCCTCAAAGAACAGATACGAACTGAAATCCACAAACAGAAGGGCCAAGGAAAGAAGTGCAATTGCAAGTGTCACTGTGCTGGTTTATTATTTCCTGCACAATCAGCAATGAAGCCTTTGTCACTCTTCTCAGGTACTGGATAGAGTCAAACCTATATTTATCTTTTGGAACTGAAGTCTGATGTCTTATTTAAGATTTGCTTTCTCAGTACTATTTTTTCAATATTTATGGAAAGTACATTTAAAAAAAAGAATGAAGAGTCCACTCATCTCTGATCTCTGTGACCATCCTAGAACAGATTGATGGCAACCAGACTCAGGACCGTTCCTGCGTGGATGGCCTCAAGCTAAATGTCCTCCATGGACCAGAAGAGACAACCCAGGAAACCTCTGAACAATGGTTTCCTTTATTTTCTGTAATTGAAAAATACAAGTCCCCACATCCTTGCAACACCAAGTGGAGGGCAGAGTTGCAAACTGACTGAAAAGAAGAGGAATAAAACACATTTCGCCTTACCTGTGACAAAGGGAACTTAGAGTGGCCAAAAGATGGAAGAAGCCCTTCTAACTTAGCTCTTCTAATTGCCATCTAACGTTATTAAAGGGAAGTCATCATTGGTACCTGGAAGGATAAATCTACATTTTGAAATCCTACTTCCTGTCATTGCTCACAGAAAGCAATAAGAAGGACCTAATACGTAGAATCTTGTATCTGAAATGTAGGAAAAAGGAAGTCAGTTCCTGGCAAACATCTTTAGTCACCAGTAAAGAAGGTGATCAATGAGGAATACAAATTGAATAGATAGCTCCTCAATGCTTGGGAGGAATGTAAGCTGCTTCCCCACGTGGACTTCATAAAAACTTTGATATGTAAGAAATAAGTTACAAAAAGTACACAGCAGCCATGGGAATTGTTTTGTTTGATCTTTGCACCAAGGAATTAGGGCCTACAAAGTGCAGGGAGCTTGTTTTTCGCATTGGCCATGTTAGTATTCATGTCTCCTGTACTGCTTTCTAATAAGTGAAGAATGAAACGGGAGACTGCGTGCAGGAGTGAGAAATGCAGGAAAAGCAGGACTGTAAAATAAAAATGAGTGGAAGTGCATTCAACTTCCCCTTTCTTATCAACAAGCAAAAGAACAACAACGCCAATTTTATTGTTATCACTTAACACTTCACATTTACGAAAGGATTTCACCATCACTTTTATGTTATTTCTCAAAACTTTTCTGATAGAGACTGGGGAGTGCTGTCACGTTTTTAACGTTAATTATATAATGTTACATTAAATGATTTTTCCAAAGAGGAGGATAAAAATGCAGTCTGTGCCAGCATGTTACCCAAACAGTTTTTTCAGTGAGAATGATTGTTCCCTTTGCTGTTTGGGTAGTCCATACGACCAGTTGGCTGACTGTTGAATTTCTTTTTAATTCTTCTTTGTTATAGAATGTGTGTAAGTACTGTGGCTCCCATAGGTGGGTATCTGTGCTCCTGCCTATGGAATGGCATCTTTCTGAAAGGAGCATGTCTATCAGACAGGCTGAGAAATGTTTGCTCAAGCTAAGTGGGCAAAGGATTCTAAGATTCAGAGGCTCTAGCTGGCCTCAGGTTTTAGGTTTTTGCTAGCTAGCTTATTTGTTAGTTTGTATGGAGATGGTCATTCAATAAATAAGAGCCTCCAAACCAGGAACTGTCTCCTAGCATTAATGGTCACCCTCACCTCCCTGTCAATTAGTTTAGCAGTTCTTTTGGTTCAAAAGAATGGCAGGGGAAAGCTCTGCAATCCCTAGTGTTTCATTGGATTTGGGGAGAATCTGGATATTTTCTTATTCCAATGAGAAACATTTCTTCATTTATTATTAGATGGCCCAAATAGTGTGGAAATCTGTCAGTTACCTGACTTATTTATTCGATTTAGCCAAATAAGATGCTTTAATTAAAAAATACAAACCAGCAGCAGAAATCATCCAAATAAACTGTCTATATTTCTCCAACAAACCTGAAAAATATGCCTTCACTTGGGGCCATGTAGTCACAGCCCAGCGGGTAATAAACTCTATTTTTTAAAGTACAAGTCCCAGTGAAATGAAAAGCATAAGTAGAGCAGACGTTTATTTCAAAGCTGTGAGCATGCCTGGGCATAGAAAAAGGGTTCAAGATCTTTGACTATGTTCCCCTTGTAAGAACTTTTCTATACATTAATGTCTTTATTTCCTTTAATTTCAAATCTGGTGAATGGAGTCAACAGATACTCATTTATCTTTACTTCCTAGTCTGTAGATGACTACAGCCAACATATGAAAACTATGGAAAATAAGCTCCTTACTCTGGAGCTTTGGTTCAAAGTGTTGTATCTGGTGCAGTGTAATTTGTCTCCCCTCTGCATGGAGAGCTTGAGTTGGCTGATGCCACTAAGCCATGAAGGTTCATACAGTCCTTCTGCCAATATTGGTAGTGGTGTTGTAACAATAGCAATAGTACCTGCAATTTACTGAGTTCATGCTCTGTGCTAGATGATTTATAAACACAATTTTATTTTAAAAATACTCAAATGATGCTGACAAAAAAAGAAACCATGACTCACGACATTTATATGACTTGCTCAATGTCATCGACAAGGGTTTGAACCCAGGTCTGACTAATTCAAGGTTATGCTTTCTTCCTACACTCCTCTAAGTAAAGAGTTAAATCAGGCAATGTGAAACATTTGAGTAGGGTGATCATATGTTCCAGTCCACATCTGTTGTCCCAGCATGATTAATAGATCCCCATTTCATGCTCTAAAGTGTCCCAATTTGGACAGTAAATTGGATGATCACCTTGTCTCTGAACAAGGCTTAAAAGGAACATGAGACTTTTCTTAGGTATTGTTCATGATGCTTTAATTAATCTTTTTGCCTTTAGTGAAGAGCTTCAAACTGGTAGCAAATTGGACCTTACCTGGTGTATTTGGGAAAACAGATGGATCTGTGAATATCATTTATTGCTTGGGTCTAATATCTCCCTGTCCTTTTGCCTCTGTGTCTCTGTCATCTCTCTTCAAGAATCTTTTGTCTTTCCTTTTTCTTCTCTCCACCTCCTAGTATCTGGGTCTCATTCTGTGTGGTTTCTCTATTGATTGTCAGAAAATTGATTCTTTGGTTTTATTTTAGCTTTAGTTTGTGATGAATCTTTAAAATGCAACTTGGTCACTCATTCAGATGTTTAAACGACTATTAATGGTATTTTTGTCAAAAAGAGAATAAAAATCGGGCCGGCCCAGTGGCACAGCGGTTTAGTCTGCGCTTGGCAGCCCGGGGTTCGCGGGTTCGGATCCCGGGCGCCCGCCGACACACTGCTTGTCAGCCTTGCCGTGGCGGCGTCCCATATAAAGTAGAGGAAGATGGGCACGGATGTTAGCCCAGGGCCAGTTTTCCCCAGCAAAAAGAGGAGGATTGGCAATGGATGTTAGCTCAGGGCTGGTCTTCCTCACCAAAAATAAAAAAAAAAAAAAGCTTAAAAAAGAGAATAAAAATCATATTAAGGCATCTCTAACTTATTTTTCTTTCTTCCTTCTCCTTAATCTCGCTGCTACTATTCCACCACTTCTTTACTACAACCGTAGTGTATAGGTGTCCAGGGAGCTTTCTCGTTGCAGTTCCTGGACAATGCTACTGCAGGTTTTGCTGGGGTAAGCCAGCTCCAAAATGTATTTTCAAGCACCACCTCACATGTCTTTGCTCCTCTTCTGCTCTTACAGGCAAAGTGTTGTCCTGTTTCTATTATTTTAAAGAGCTTTCGGTAAGAGGGAAGGAGATGATTTTTTTTTTTAATCTGATAAAATATATAACTGCTTAAAAGACACACACAATAAGAAAATCTGACTTTCACTTTTGTCAGTTTTAAATGTATGGCTTTGATTTATGGATCAAAATTGCTCATTTATTATTTTATCTATACAGCTCTGGGCAATTTTGACAGTTAAAATTTAGTTTTATTGACCAGTGCAGCCATTGTGCCCACAAGGGGACCGGTGCACACAGCCTGCTGCACTCAAGAAACTATGATTTTTGATTCCATGACTGAGTCAGATTGGGAATCATAACCGATATAACAATAAGTTCCAAACCTAGTGCCCAAGGCAGGAGGTTTGCTGTAAAACACAATCACCCTTTAAGGAGGGGAGGAGAAGAATCTCAGGGGGAAGTCTGCAAGCACAGTTTAATGCAGCTGGGATAGGCCATGGTTCTATCTGTCCTTCCAAACTGTGGAGCAATGGAAGGAAGTGTTTCAGCAATGGAAGGAAGTGTTTCTCTAAGACCCAGTTCCACAGACTAAAGATTAACGAGCAAAAATGCCTAAAAAGCAAAATGAATGTTAGTTACAGAGACAACGAACTAAGCAATCATTTTGATGTGAAGAAATTTACTAGCGAGATTAACCAACCTTCCGCTTTTCGATGAGCGAAAGATAACTGGAGAATTTCTTTGGGAAGATCTCGGTCACCCTCTCCCTCTGTCGTAGCACACACAGAAACGCAAACTCGTGCAGTGATTTTAGGCCAGTTTTAATTTAAGTCTCTTCGGCTACCAGATTGGCCACCTCTGCAATGTTGATTTAGTCTTTTACTCCAAATCCCCCGTGATACATAAAGAGACCTCCAAAGGGTAACAAATCAATAAAATGTCTAATTTGATTAACCACGTTTTCAAATTCATCAAGACAGCTCTAACCTGAAATAAATAGGTGGGTAAATAAATAAAGAAGGGCACTCACTTGTAAGTATTTTCCATGTCTTCTTTTCATCGTCGTAGTACTGAACCAAATTGCTGGGGAGCCGGTCTGGCCCAGGAGGCAATCCTCCAACCAATAACAGCATTTTCTTGTTAGAACGAATTCTTCACCCAAAACAAAAGAGGAGATGAATAACCACATTATTGTAGAGCCTTTTTAGTGGCAACAAAATCATAACCATCAAAAGAATGTTCCTTGCTTGCAAATTTCTACTTCATTTTTCCTGTTTCTTCTCCCATTCATGTCTCAACAATTTTTTTGAACCAAGCAGAAAAATGATCAGAAGAGCGGCATATCCCGGTACTCATGGAATAATAAGCTCCCTTTATGCAATTTGTTAGAGGTTCATTCTAGAACGACCTTTTTCTTATATTATCCCTTTAAATCATCACTCTTTACAGCTGAGTACACATGAAATGCTCTGGAGTTGTACTAAGGTTAAGCATTAAAGTTGCATGTCAAAAATCGTATTAGTCAAAATCATTATTATAAGCCATTCTCCACTCAAAGAACCTTGAAAAAATTAAGGTTATGCAGAGAGTTTGTGAGCCAACTCTTTAATCACCCAGGGAACTTCAAATACCAGTTTGGTACAATTAGTAGCACAGGGCTAACTGGAGTGGGTTAACCAGTATGAACACGACTTTTTGTTTGTTTAATTTAGCTGAGACTTCTGCCTTCATCCCCTTCCCAGCTCGCTCCCCTTCTCCCCCCACCCCCAGGCACCACTGGCGACACAGCAGCACCAATTGGTAAAAATGAGACTGTGAGGTTGTTTTGAGCCTCCCCAGAGTGGAGCCCTGCCAATGCTTGCCACTGATCCAGCGGCATGAACCTGCTCAACTGTGCAAAGTCACTCTAATTCCCTCCCTCTGTTTTTCTACCTTCTCCCCCAGGGGGCAACCACTGAAAGGAGTGACTACCCACCCATCAAGAGCTGGCAATTCACTGCTATTAACCGTGACTGTGATTCCCAGTCTGCCTGGCAGTTCCTGAGAAAGGGCCTGCAACATCTCATATGCAGTAAAAGCTGTAAGATGCACCCTGGCCGGCACACTCGACCTGATGGATGTGTGATTCTCAGGAACAGTAATGGATTGAGCACACTTGCGATTGGAGCAGGGAGGGAATGCCCAGACCCCCACAAGGGGCCTGCTGATTTAACGGTTGCTTTACATATAATTGAACTTTTCATTTACCTGAAAGGCTGAAGGTGGTGGTGGAAGAAACAGAACAACCATGATTGAAGGAAAAAGTCAATAAATACAAATGGGTTCCTCTTAAATATGATCACAGCCCACAGTGTGGCTCTGAATCTATTATTACATATTCAGCCAGTAGTTCTGATTCAAGGACACTTGGCGAAGTATGCCCTTGCAGAGAAGCACTGTTTGTTGGTTAAGAAACTAACACTCGGAGAATTAACTTAATACAGTTAATGACATTTCCATGTGAAGGAAGGGAACGAGAGGATTCCTTTAATGAAACTCTAGTGCCATTGAATGCATTGTATATGCCTCAGTAGGAAAAATACCTTCTGGAGAATCTTCTATTAGGGACTCACGGATAGGGGGAGCCATACTTACAGAAGAATGTCTAATGTAATATCAGCTTGCAGTATCAATTTTGCCACAAACAGAAAAACTCAACTTTTTTGAATTTAAAGTACTTTGGCACCCATATGCCTTATAGACCAGTAGTTGGGAAGTAAAAACAGAATCCAATAGCAAAGAGCTCCATACTTTGAGGATTTCAGTGACCGGGGTGATTTGCTGAGAAGAGTTAAGGAAACTCAGTGTAGTAGTAACTCTCTTTTATTTTGAAATGAAACATACATAATTCATTTGCCATATAATCTCCTAAATGCATGGTTACAGAACTAACATAAGACCATTTTATTACTGTAGTTTTAGTCCAGATAATCAACCACTGTGTGAGTATCAGAGAAGTCAAGACGAGAGCAAGCATTCTTTTTAGGCTGCTGTCAGTTACCACATGTAGAGATCTGTTCATCTGGATGTCACCATTCTGTGGCTGTCATGATATGACACATCTACCTGCTGCCCAACTGTAGGTGGGGAGATAGACCAATATCTACCAGTTAGTCATAGAGGAAAGGACTCATTGAAATGATGGTGTGACCAAAGCAATATAATTAAATCTCTGTTTTAATATTTAAATAAATGTACTGCTTTTGAAACATGTTTTATGAGTGACAAAGGGAGATAAATGCATGACTCACATATATTTATAAGATCGTTTCATTAATCGATGAGGCCAGATTCCCTGGATCAACCGCACTGGTGATTTTCAACATCAATTTAGATGGACCATCTCTGCAGATGAGGAGAGGATCTAGAGTCTTTGTCCTCTCTGCTCAGAGAGCCAGTCCTTGCCATCTGTCCTCTAAGAACTGGACTGAGACTACCAATACATAAGCCACTGAACAGTTGGCAAATGGTAACAACTTTCACCCCTGCCAACAACGACATGATTCAAAGGGCTAGCTAGCATAGCAGTGATGAAAAACTCCACATAAACTAAGATAAATTTCTAAACCATCCAGGCTTCCTCAGGGAATGTAAAGAAGAATTATATGGAAGTAAAGGAAATCCCACCTACCGTAGTTGGCTGAGTGTTTTCTGTGAAGGAACAGTGCTTTGAGTTCATTATGTATGGCCTTCTTAGTGAGTGAAGACACATTTCAAATCTTTTCCATTGTTATATTTATTATCATTCTTTCAATCTGTTACGGCATTTCACTTGGAGTATTTTGTTTCTAAAGCTTGTACTACTCAGTTTTCCAACTCAGTATCAATATTATTTAATTCTAAATAAAGTAAAGCTTTACCTTGTGAAGGTGAATCACATAGAAACCAAAAATAGGATAAAGCATGTGAGAAGGACCATAGTACTGCAGAAAGAACACGGAAAATAATAAAACACGTTTGAGTGGTTTTCTCCATTGACATTCAAAACAGCCTTATGTTGTAGGCATAGCTCTGTTTTACAGAGAAGCTAGAAAGTTCCCAAAGGCAAAGTGGCAGAAATAGCATTCAGACATAGTCCTTCTAACTCTACCAGGCCCATGGTCTTTTTTACATTCAAATTTATTTTTTTAATTTTTATTTTATCATAATTTCTGTTTAAGATCCAGATGACCTGGATTCTGGGGCTAATTTTGTTATTCAGCAGAGTGATTTTGTATAAATTACTTGACTTGGAGCCTATGTTCTCATCTTTAAATAAAATAACAATATCTGACCTGCCTCTTCAAAGGATTGTCATGAGGATTATATAAAATAATGAAGTGAAAAGTTTTATATAAACTCTAAGGAAAATTATTATTAATCAATCTTTAGATATTGACCATACAGTGTGGGCTTTATGTCAAACATGCCAAACCTGATTAAATAGTTAAAAAAGAAAAGTAATATTTTTCACCGAGATTCTTGTTGAGTTCGTGTACATAAATACGAGCTAGTTAAGAGGACTACATAACCTAGCTGTTATCTTATAATTATATGTTCTTAGAAAACTATCACTTTATATTGGCTATCTTTTGAGCCTTGTTATAAGAAAATATACATTTGGACATTACATAAAACTGTGAATCTTTCTGGATCCAAATAAAGGGACCTAATAGAGACTACTCTACATCTCTTATTTCTTAAGAATAAAACAAATGAGGAAAACCATCACATATTTTACTTTGATATAAATGCAACGTCAACTATTCAATTACTCCTAGAAAGTAATACATGTGAATAATTTCCACAGAAAAGCTTCCATTCTTTTTACAATGTGCAATTATAATAGTGACAATGACAATAATGACAGATAATAATGAATGTGCATTGGATATTGAAACCTTTGATTACCATGTTATTTATCTGATGTGTCTGAACTTCAGTTTGAAAGTAGCATGAGAAAACGATACCTTGTGAACTAGAAAAGTAAAATTAGGAGAATCCGAATTAACTTGCTGAGGGGGTTTCAATTATTCTTTTCTAAGTAATTCCAGCAGAGCCTCACAGGTTTCACTTTAGATTAGGCAAAATCTACAAACGTAGCCCTATTGCAATCATTAGAGTTCCTTCATATGGCAACATGATATACTTTTTAGAAGCTCTTTACATAGGGAACCAATTTAGCCAAAATTAACATGTTCTCTTCAAATCTGTTAATATTTTAAAAATACTCCTTTTTGCTCCTCATCTTAGCACCACCTAGACCAAAGTAATGTATTTAAAAGATAAGGAATTACAGAAATTTAAACAAAGAGCTGAGTATGTTGTAATTAATGATATTATTTGGATGCCTTAGATTTGAGTTCCCAGATTCTCTCACAGAAATATATAAGGTTAAAAAGGCAATGGAATTTGAAGATCTCCTTTGTTCCATCTCAGTAATTGCCTAACATTTGCCATGTGTCACATTTGTGCTTGTGTGTGCGCGTGTGTATGCGAGTGTGCTCGTGCGCATACGTACTTTGGTTCCGGGGATGAATGATTGAAGGATGACCTAAAACCTCCTGGTGTAAACAAATTTTTCATCATACTGGTGTTCTAAGTACGGTAAAGTCTCATTTATTTATATTTCAGTGATTTGGAACTTTAATAATTGGGAAACAGGCCAGATAAAGTTTTCCTTTCCATGAAACATGAAAAAAGTATTCCTTAAGTAGACTGCAAGAAGAGTTTTAACCAATTTCAGAAATCAGCTGGTCTGTTGACCCTTTCAAGCGACCTATGTACATTTAGACTGGATTCATTTTACAGATTACGAATAATTCTCATTTATTTATTAAAGAAAATATTCTGCAATGTTCTCAGAATCATTAAATCAGGGAGTTAGAAGAAAACTTTGAAGTAATCTAGTTCAGTGATTCCCAAGCCTGGCAAGTCACTAGGATTATCTGGGGGGGGGTGGGTTACAACATTTAGATTCTTGATACAGATTCTCAAGTCCCAACTCCCAGAGATTATGATTCAACGGGATGAGGTTTTACGAACCAATAATGTTACACAGTTATCCAGTTGATTCGAACACACAGCCAGATCTGAGGCTACTGATTTGGTCCGGTTCTCTATATAAGATAGAAATTAAGAGGTTTTTTCATAAGTAATTATTCTCATAAATTTGAATATTTGTAACGAAATAGGCCTCAGTTTTTCAAATCTACTCTATTGTAGAAAGTTGTTGGAAGGTTGTACTAGATACATTTTTTTCTCCTTATAATGAGCTGAAAGTCTGCCTAAGTCTTTTACAGAAAAAGAGCAAGTGCCCACCTCTGTGTCATGGCAGCACTTCAAATATTGGAAGATGGTTGCCATATGTCTTCTCTTTTTCATGTTGAAAATCTCCATTTCTTTCTGAAAAAGTTTCCATTTTCCTTACCATCCTGTTCACCTCCTGTGAGTATCTCTAGACTATCATTGTCTCTTTTAAAAATGTGAAGGTCAGAATTGTACACAACATAGTGTGGTATGTGATAGGACATCTATTTTTGAAGGCTTTCTAAAATTATACTAGTCTTTTAGCGGTTGCAACACAGGGCTGGGTTCCTGTTCCGCTTCCAGCTGACTACAAATATAGGTTTTTTTTTTAAACCAAGCATTTTCAAACAAGGTTTTCCCTATCCTATATTCCTTCTGGTTAAATATTTTAAACATCAATGCATGACTATGTTTTAATGTTCTCTAGGAATTTAGATACTTTGTTTCAATTCATTTATTATTTAGCAATTATTGAGTTCCTACTATGTCCGACTGGAGATAATGGTGGAAATAAGAGGAATTAATTCCTTGTTCCTCTTGGCACTTAATTCCATCCTAGTGGGGACATCTTTGGGAAACATCACGATTCTTGAAGCAGGACAGACTGGTTGTTAAGGGTGTAAGCCTCACAACTAGGGTGGGATGCTTGGCTTCAACCCTTCCGAGATGAGTGACCTTAGACTAGTCTCTTTGCCCTCTTTAACTTTATTTGTAAAATAAGATAACAATAGACCTAAGGCATAGGTTTTATTAATTTTCAGGATTAAAAGAAATAATATACATGAAGCATTTATAACAGTGCTAAATAAACGCCAGCTATCATCCTTCTCCTCATCACCATCACCATCACCGTCAGTATTAGTTATTCCTTTGTGCAGGTTTGACGAGCAAGTGGTCTATGTTCCCGTCCAAGTTTTGTTACTTAAAAATTATTGGGTTGTATTTCTATTGTTTAGATGTTTTAATTATCCTAACTCATTCTCTCTGAAATGATACTAAATCACTGGGATTTTTACTCTGTAATTCCCCACATATGGTCTTTAGGAGTGTATGGCCTGTTTTTTGAAACACAAAGATTTGATGGAAAAATCTAAACAGTTTTGAAGTGGCAAAGTAAACTGGGGTAGATGATCACTATCCCATCCTTCAAAGGCCAAGTTAGTTTTAATTTAAGAGTCAGCCAGACCTGGATTTAAATTCTCTTTCTACCACTTCATACATTTGTATCTTTGGGCTGGTATTCAACCTCTTGAAGCTTCAGTTGCCTCATCTGTGAAGTGGGAATGTTGTGAGGGTTAAATGAAGTCATCTAAGCATAATGGGAAAATAAACAGTTGCTACTTGTAAACAATACCTTTGAGAGACAGTCTCTCAACAAAAGAAAGGCGTTTTGTGCTGCTGATGCCTTGAAAGATGAATGCCTCTGCATAATGAAGGGAGACAAAAATTGACGCTCCCAACATAATCCAGTAGGGAGAGGCTGGAGAAGATTGGAAGGAGTTATGATTCTTTTCCATGACTTTCCAATTTCAGTGGACTTTACTAAACCTGTGATGGGTTAGTATGTTATACAAGCAGTGAGTGAATGGGCAATTTCATATCTGGTGGTACAGCAGTGATATATGGTAGTGATCTGGGAGGCAGGAAAAGCCAGGAAGAGGCAAGCCCCCAGGGATTCACAGAAACAAGGAGGGGTTTTGGATTTCCACATGCCATGGGATTGGAGGGGTTTGTAACCATTTTACCAGATCTGGGAAGCCATCTGGGTTGCATATGGAAAATATTTATGTAGTTCCCATAGTAATCAATCAATAAATGATAACTATTATTATGCATAATTATTACCCTTACAAATCACTCATTTGAAAATCAATCTTTAGAATTTTGGCTTTTTTTTTTTTATTGCTTAGATGCCTTTCAGACACCATAGGTTGCACTGTTTATAACTACCAGAATATTTACTGGATAAGCAAGTTTCAAAAAGATACAAAACCACTGGGCTTCCTACAATGGTATTGATCCAGATCTCATTCATAAATTCAACCTACTCACTCTCTTGGCTGCCATCTCCCTCTGTTAAGGAAATCACCAAAACTTATGACGTTGAAGTCACCAAATTTTATGGTAATCTTTACTTTTCTCCCATTTCTTGCTATATTCAATGTTTTGCCAAGTCCTATAGATTCTAGAATTGTAATGTTTCTTCAATCTATCCCTTCATTCCAATCAAAGTGCCATTAGCCTGATTCAGCTGGGGTGGCTCTCTCTTGAGTTGTAGTGGTGGTGTCCTTGCTTTCTGCTCTCCTGCTCCCATCTAAACTGCCCTACATACTTTGTCAAACAAATTTCAGCAAAGCCTGACAAAACCTCCCATTTCTCTCTCTGTCTCTCTCTGTCTCTGTCTCTCTCTTTTTCTCGCTCATAGGTAAATGCCTCACTTGAGATTCTTTTCAGGGATAAAAAGGTTTCTGAGTTAAGATCTGAAAAAACTTAAAAGAGGAATTTCAGTAGGAAACTGCTTGGACCACAGGGGAAAAGTAGGCGGAGGAAGATCCCAAGTGATTGGCCAGGAGGAGACTTTGAAAATCAGCTAGCTTTCCCTAAACTTCCAGCTGGAACGGTACCCAAAAGTCCCAGAGGACAGCCGCTCCCCTTTTCTTAAGTTTTTCCAGAGAAGTAAACTCCCTGGAGAATTTGTTCCAGCTGATTTGCTATTGTATTTAGGTTTCTTTATCATAGCTGTTCTTGGTAATTACACAGCAGCTTTCATCAGAAGAGGCTTTATATAGACCTGGTAATGCCTCTCTGAGGTGGGTAAACACAAAGTAGTATTATCCCCATTTAACAGATGAAAGACTGGAGGAAAAAGGACTTGGGCACCTTTGCTAGTGCCTCGGGATGGGTTTTACTTCCTCCATTTCACAGAGGAAATGTCTCTAGGGCTTTCTCACACAACCCCCCGTGATTCTCAGGTGTGGCTAAAAATGCCTTAGCTTCTCACCTTCTGTCGTTGGAGCCACCCATCTTCCTCCCACCATGAGTCTGGCTGGGTGGTGACTGGAGAATGGTCAGTCATATATATGATTTAGTTTTTCTAAACTGGAAGTAACTTTAGGATCTGTTTGATCATATCATAAAGACATTACATGCCTACTGACAAAAATTCTGACTAAAAAGCAATGAGGACTTAGTTTAAAGTAGGCACTTGATAAATGCTTCTTGTACGAAGAAATAAAGACTGAAAAAATGAATGGGTGAAAAGAGTCAAAATCACTGGTAATCCCACTATCCAGGAATATGTCATTATAGGTTCCTTATCATCTTTTTTTTTCTCATCTGTTTTAAGGTCCAGTCAGCGAGTGTGCTGGTGGGGGCATCAGAGGGCAAAAGGGAAAGACAAAAAACCACATTTCTGAACTGCAAGGTGGAAGAATCAGAGGGTAATATATTGGGGAATGGACAGTCTTAATGAATAACCTCCAAATCTAACCTGCTACCTTTACTCGGCACTGCCCCAAACCCCGCTGTCTTTTATCCCTACTTGAGCCTTGAACATGCCCACTAATCAGTCTTGCTGTTGTCACACCACCACATTCATCATTTTTATTGGCTATCTCTGTTTTTCTCTTTGTTCTTTAGGGTCAGTGTTGTCTCATAGAATGGGATCTACCCATGACAGAAGGAGGTTTACCCATGACAGATGGAAGGTTAGCACAATAACCTTCATCATATCTACCATAGCCACATACTATGATGTTATTTACTTTGTATTTTATTTAAAACTGCTCACTTAAAAAAATGCTTAATCCCTGTCTATTCTAGTGGTTCTCAATGCTGGCTGCTCTTTAGAATCACCTAGGAGAGCTTTCATAAAATATCTAGGAGGCGGGCACCACTCAGAGATTCTGATTTAATGATTTAGGGTGGCACCCAGCATTGGTGGTTTTTTAAAGCTTTCTGTGTGACTCTAATGAGCAACCAGTATTGAGAATCATTGTTCTAACAATTATATTTATGAATCATGGACTTCATGGGTTAATTGTTTTATTTCTATATATGTTAAAATAGTAACACCTAACTATTAAAATAAGTTTAAAAATGGTTTCTTGTATGCCATCTGAAATTATCTCACATCCTACCAGTGATAGGTAAACCACAGTTGAGGGCACATTATAATAAATGGAAGAAACCAGGCTTTTAAAATCTGAACCTCTGAAAACCTAGTTACATTCCAACTCCGCTACTTCTAAATGATTGACCTTGAGAAGATCAACATCTTTATTGACTGTGGCTTTGTATGCTGCAATCGTCATTAACCATCTTCCCACCCCTTCACCCCTCAGCTCACTCCTCAGCCTTTGTAGCACACCAGGGTCTTCCGCAATTCTTCCCTGACATGTACAAATTCCAGAATGTTGCCATGTCGTCCAGCACGTAGATGGGGTAGTTTGTTTACGCTTTTGCCACATTCCTGTGAGCATCAAACCTGTAGACTGGCTAGTAATGGCAGAAGCAGATATGACAAAAAAGCCTTAAGGTCTTCATCTGAATCCATGAAATATAGGCCTCCCCAAGGCTTAGATTATAAGCCTCAAGGGTTAGAACGGGTCTATCTTTGTATTGTACATAAGATTTCACACTCTATTCTTGGGCCTTTGCTTCATGAAGGACAATGGCTTTCAGCCAACTTCATACTCACTGCATTTCTCCCCTCCTTCCCCACCTTCCAGATTAAAGCTTCCTTTAGCAACTAAAAGCAGTTGAATATCTTCTCTGCTTGATTACCTATATAATCCCTAATTCTAATACCTAGTACTTAGTACCTTTCTTCTGAAGAGCATAAATTGCAATGGAAATAGCATCTCATTAATCCTCCCCACATCCCTGTGAGCGGGTTGAGTGGCAAGTATTACCTCTTAGACTAATCATCCGGCCTGCAAGTGGGATGCTGAGTCTCCCTGCTCACTAGCACAGATGCTTGTTACCGAACAAGCTGGTGGGGACAACCAATGTTTGTGTGATAGGAGAAAGCTCTTCCCGTTCAAGAGAGAAGTGGTTCTATTCAGCCTGTCACAAGGAGACTTTCGGGCTCTGTGTAGCCCAGTGACAAAGGAGATACAGCATTACTCTCGTGCTAGCGATGGACTCATAAGTAACGCCTGCATTTAAACTCCTAATAAAGCCCAATTATTACACTATGCTGCCTCCTGAGAACCGATCTTATTATTGAGACTCCTCTCTCTCTCCCTCTCTTTCTCTCTCTCTCCCATCTGGCTGGCTTTTTGAAGAGATAACAGTGACTTCCCGACCTGAGGAAACTTTCGTACTTGCTGCACAAGAAAAAAAGTGCAGAAACACACAGGATCACAGAATGATGTTGAAAATTCAAATTCAGGATATAACATATCCTGCTAAAATTACTTATCTCTGAGAGTCTAGGACATAACAATAAAAATGAATATTTTAACAAAATCACTTTTCAAAGAAAGAAGTTCACTCATTCAGAATGACGCTGGGGGGGACTATGGCCAGACCCCACCTCCTGATCTGGAGCCCGATTTTATCCACTACTCTAACTCCAGGGAGAGATTTCTTGTGGGGAAAGTAGGAAGCTCGCGCTGAGGAACTGGAACCAGCCTCCTGCCACGCAGGCTGTTTCCAGTTGGAGAGTCACTGCAGGAGTGGCCGCGGAGGGAGACGGGAGAAAAGTTAGTTAGTGACCGAATATATTACTTCGGGCTTCTCCTGGAATATTCATGGCAACAAAAAGGTGTCCGTACTCAAGAAAAGGGAGTTTCAGCCGAGACCTTCTAAATAGGCCCAGAATTTATTTTTAGGGGAAGAATGATTCTATGAAATCAGCCTGGGGTTAAGATAAATGAAGAAAGTTACACTTATTTTGGGGTAGATAAGCAGCAAGGGACTGAGGCAGGCCTGGGGTGTGTGCTGTGGAGACAATGAGGTGTGGCTTGTGGGATCCAGCTTAGGGACACCCTGCTGCTGTGGGCGAAATAGGAATCTCTTATCCTCCTCCTTTTTTTCTCTCCCTCCCCTGGGGAGCCAGTTCTTTTTGTTCTTTGCTGCTTCAGCAACCCTGGAGGGGCTAAGTGCTAAAGGAAACCCTAGCTCCAGTGCGCCGCTGGGTCTAGAAGACCCTCTAGTATCTCCCTCAAAGAGGACATTCACAGAAGCCTCTGAGACCCACCCAATCAGCCAATCGATGATAATATCCTTTTCAATCATGAAATCTTTAACAGGCAGAAACAAATTATTCTGCGAAAGTTTACCACATTCTCTGAAGCTGAATTGTGGACACTACACCGTGTTGCTTGAATTATTCTGAAAATTCCCTAGTGAAGTAGGTACCTACATTTAATCATCAGGAAATAAATCCCCTGGAGTCTTCTAATTCCAATACCTTTCCCTATGACCTATTTCCTTTTTTCTCATGTCGATTAATCAGATTTCCTTTAATTTTGCAACAAATTTTCCCCAAACTTATCTTTCAATAAATTACTATCAGTATTTTCTCCCATCTTCTACAGACATATAGCAAATTGGAGAACAGAAGCAATTATTTACTTAATCCTGTGATTTTCAGTGTGAACCAAAATCTACTGGTATTAAAAACTACCTGGGATGTTGGTAAATACACAGGTTCCTGGGTCCACATTCCAGACCAATTGATTTAGAATCTCTGAGGTAGGGCTGGGGAAGATATAGTTTATAAAAAAAAGCTCTAGGGTTGTTTCTTAAGAGAACTGCTGGTTTAGACAAGATTTTCTGGGGCTGAGAAAAGAGACCTGCAATTTTTTTCCCCTCTTTTAGCTTTGTATTACTGGAAGAGCAATTAATATTTCACTGACTTGGATAATTGCTTAATTGCCTATGTAACTTTGCCTGTATAGATCCAGTTGAAAAGTAACATTTCAGTTAGTTTTCCTAACTTGTTTCCTAATTCCCTGTGTCCTATTCTTGGCCCTTGTTATGGACTGAATTGCATCCCCCAAAATTCATATGTTGAAGCCCCAACCTCAATGTGACTGCATTTTGAGATAAGGCCTTTAAGGAGGTCATTAAGGCTAAATGAGGTCATAAGAGTGGGCCTTAATCTCACAGGACTGGTGTCCTCATAAGAAGAAGAAGAGACACCAAGTCTCATTCTTTCTACACCCACCCCCTCCACTCTTGCACACAGAGGAAAGGCCATGTGAGGACACATCGAGAAGGCAGCCTTCTGCAAGCCAGGAAGAGAGTCCTCACCAGAAACCAATCCTTGGGCACCTTGATCTTGGACTTCCAGCCTCCAGAATTGTGAGAAAATAAATTTCTGTTTAAGCCACTGAGTCTGTGTTATTCTGTTATGGCAGCCCAAGCTGACTAATACAGCCCTCCTTAACAGAACTGTCCGGCCAACAGGACCAGAGGGCCGAACGACACCAGTGAGTTTCACACTCACTTTTGGAAATTGACACTGAGAAGGAGCCTTCTGTGGTCAAACTTGCACGACTGCCTTGAGAAAGGCTCTTCCTTATTTCACCACACAACAGCTACATTTTATAGCAGTCTACCAGCTACACACTCTGTTTGGAGAATTTGGAATATGAGGAGACAGGCTCCTTATCTACTCCTCTGTTTGGTGCTGGGCTACCATACATATGCAGTAGATATTAATGGATAACAACGTTGCAATGCAGGAAGGGCAACTAGGAGGGATAAGAACAGATACAGCCAACAGAGAAGTGATTAGCGCAAGCTTTCCTGGCAGACCCTAATTAGCATCTATAAAGCTACAGACATGAATTTCTTTGTACTTTCAGAAATTTTAAATGTTTCTTATGCTCTGAGACTTTAAAGTTTCCTTACCGTAAAACAACGTGAAGCATTCTCCAGAAAAATCTTTCTGAAGTGAGATTTATTCTTTCTAGCTCAAAAAGACTATTGTTTTCTGGAACTTGAGCTATTAGTTAGCCTAAACCAGTGGAAGGCTAGAGGGGCTTCTTGCTGTGGAGGGGGTGTCCCTTCCTTGCAATAGATTTTTACTTAGACCACTTGCTGTTGCTGCTCCCTAACTCTGGAAAAATTGCAAACCTTGTATTTATTCAATTGCATTAGAGTGGTGTTTAATTATTTCAGTTTTGCATTGTCTGCTTTCCCTCTTTCCAAATTTTGAATAATAGTTCAAGTTTGTCAGGTGTCCAGGATTTCTGAAATGACTGCCTAGAATTAGGTACCTTCTCTATCTGACTAAGACTTCTGCGGAGGGAACAAGATGTCTGCCTTCTACACACACACACACACACACACACACACACACACACACATGTGACTAATTTAGGGAAGTTATCTGCTTTCTTGGGATCTGCTGGTAGTGCATTCTAAAAACTATAAAGTTATCACATATTTTTGATAACAGCTTGTTCCTTTGAATATCCAGATAAAGAAATCCATGTTAAAATTCCTACCACTTTGCATCAGATCTATCATAGTGGCCTGGAGACTTCTTTGTTACGTAATAGAGATGTAAATCTTTCAACAGAAAGCAAGAATTTGATTGTTCAAAAAGATTCCTAATCACAACAGAAATGGGTTCCATCCAGAAGCATAAACATTAAGCCTAGGAAATGATTTCCTGAACATTCTCTCACATCCACACATTCAAAGCAACAGTTAATGAAGTAACAGTAACTAACCGACTAAGAGTACTAAAAGTAATTTCTTATCAAGAGCAGCGGATATTTTTTGTCCCTAAGGAAAATTACAAAGAAACTGTAGCTAAGGAAGATGAAACCGGACAAGTTATTCTCATGATGAATTTAGCTTTTCCATGTCAGAATCTGCCTTGGTGATATGTGTAGCAAAGCCCTTAATTGAATCCCAGACATGACTGAAAATCCCGGGCTGGGCTGGGCTCTTTCCTGCTGAGCCCCATAAGGAACGCTTTTGCATCCCCTTTCAACAGAGAACTTATGTTTTTCAGGTTTGTTTTCTTTTGACATATTTCTTCTGCTGCTGCAGTGCTTCTTATGTGTTATCAATGTCTTGGCGGTCAAAGAATTCCACCTCATTTCCCTATTTGAATAAAAATTTCTTATGTGCCTTTAAGAAAATTTAGGTAAATAACTTCAATAATGAATATTTTTTCTTTGAATAAAAGATGTTGTAAACCAAGTCTAGACTATCACTTGAGAAATATAATGCCTAAGTCAACATAAAATCAAAATAATCACACGAAGAAGAAAACAAACACCACCAAAATCAAACACAGATATTTTCCTCTGTCACACAAACACCAAGATTTTTAATAGACATCTGCCATATAAAAGTCTCTAGAGTTTTCCACTGTACACCTGCATGCATTTGCTTTTCATTTTTGTCAAAGAGAACACCCAGTTCCTGCAGAAGATGGCCCCGTCTGTGATCTAGGAACCATAAGAAGCCCCACCAAAATTGCTTAAAGGACTTCTATGACTCAATAAGAAAAAGACAAAGAATCTAACTAAAAAAATAGCAAAAGGATTTGAATAGATATTTTTTCAAAAAAAGCATACAAGTGGCCAGTAAGCATATGAAAAGGGGCTCAACACCATTAGCCATTAGGGAAACAAAAACCACAATGAGATAGCACTTCACACCCACTAGGATGGCTATAGTAAAAAAGAGAGATGATAAGTGCTGAGGATTTGGAGAAACTGGAACTTTATACACTGCTGGCGAAAATGCAAAATGGTGCAGCTGCTTTGGAAAACAATCTGACATTTCCTCAAAAGATTAAACATTTGTTTAATGTTAACTGAATTACCATATGACCCAGCAGTTCCGCTCTTAGGTATATACCCAAGGGAAATGGAAACATATGTCCACACAAAAACTTGTACATGAATGCTCATAGCAGCATTATTCATAACAGCACAAAGTGGAAACAACCAAATGTCCATCAACTGATGGACAAATAAAATGTGATGTATCCACATAATAGAATACTATTTAGCCATAAGAAGCAATGAAGTACTGTTACATGCTACAACATGGATGCACTTTGAAAACACTGTGCTAGATGAAAGGAGCTAGTCAAAAAAGACCACACATTGTATGATTCCATTTATATGAAATGTCCAGAATAAGCAAATCTATGGAGACAGAAAGTAAATTAGTGGTTGCCTAATGCTTGGGGTGGGGGGACATTGGGGACTGATTGCTAACACGTATAGGTTTTTTTTTTTTTTGAGGGGTGACAAAACTATTCTAAAATTGATTGTGATGATGGCTGCACAACTCTGTGAATATACTAAAAACTATTGGATTATACACTTTAAATGGGTGAATTGTATGGTAGGTTAATTACATGTCAATAAAGCTTTTCAATGTAAATCCACCACTGTTTTTCTTTTCCAGTTGCTGACATGGATAGATCAAGAGGATGGAACAGACTCCAGGGCTGGCCTAAGCTGTGTAGTTCACTCAAAGGTGGATAAAATGGACACTGTCAGCAGAAACATTGTCACTATCAGAGCAGCACTTGGGACTCAGGCTGGGGGAACCGAGCTCTAGAACGAACATATTGCATGGAATAAGCAGTCCTGCCAAGTGAACAGAAAGGCAGATTAGACATAAATAGAACCATTCCCATAAGAATAAAAGCTATCTATTACTAAGTATTCACAGCCGGGTGCTATGTTAAGTGTTGTACATACATTCTTCTAGCACACAATGAGGTGAGTATTATTATGTACATTTTATAGGTAAGCAATCTGAAAATAGGTTAAGTAAATTATCCAAGGAGAGCCAGCTTGTAAGCAGTCAAGGTGGGATTTGAATCCACGCCTGTCTGACTTTTAGGTCTTCATTACTATGCAATAGAATTGTTTAAGATATTTGCATTATAATCATAATGTCCTACTATACCATATTCATATATATATATATATATATATATATATATAGCTTTACCTTATACTCCCTACCTACAAATGTCATTTTGGAGTGGACACTTGTGAAAACCTTAAGACAGGGAGATTATAGGAACTGTCATTGACAGTAGTGGTACAGTTGCCATGGCAACCAATCCACCAAATTGGTCTGTGCTACGAGGCACGCACTTCTGTCTATAATACACCAGTATTGACTGGGATACCTCACAGCATTAATGAACCCCTCTTAATGCCTATGAGGTAGAAAGTGCTGAAGTCCTAGTGTGCATCTTAAAACATTCAAGTCTTCCTTCAAAGTTTCCCTCTCTGACTCACAGATTTTACATTCCCTCTTCTAATCTTTTCCGTTTGCCCAGGATGCTCTAGCATGGTTGGTTTCAAGGGGTGCTAAAAATCAGGGCCAGACAGCGGTCTGTGGCTTTGTTCTAAGCAGGATTTACAAATATGAATATTTTCTTTTTGGTGAAGAATTGACCATCCCAACCTAATAATTCTGCACTCAGTGCCAGACTGTGAATCATTGACTGTCTCACCCCTACCCCCATATACAAAATAGACCTTTATCGGATACAAACACATCTCAGAAGTCACTGTACAGAAAATTTAAAGCTGGCACCCAACAATATGCACTTTGACTGCGGAGACACACAGACATGCACGCACATCCATCTATCCACATTTTTCAACAATGCTTCTACATTTTCAAGGACTCTTTCTTCTCTAATATTGGTGCTTTCTCTCTTCCTCCTGCTCTCCATTTCACTGGCCTCGGCTGTCTTCAGAGGCACCTGAAGGCACATAAGGCAGGGAAGTGAAACCGACTGTAATTCTTCAGTTCACTTCTCTGCAGCCTCCAGTGAGCCAGTCTCCATACGGTGGCCCAGCTGAGCTGGGAGGAAGTTGAGCGTCCCTGCGCAGGTGCAATTTACCAACCCTCTCGCAGGCGCACTAGGAGCGGAGAACCAGACATACGCATGTGAGAGGCTCTGGGAACTGCAGCAAACGAAGCCTCCAAGCTCAAGTTTATGAGATTAAAAAGAAGAGAGGCTTTCCTCTATGAAAGGGAGAAATGAAAGACTTTTACACCTAGAAAGGCCATCATTTTCCCTTTGAAGAATTAAATATAGAGTGCTGAGAGCAATCAGAAATTCTAATTTCCCCACTTCCTTCTGATGCCCTTGTGTTCACCTTCGGGTTCCTTCAACTTCATTCTTATGTTCTTAAAAGTCTCTAACGGGGCCAGCCCAGCGGCATAGTGGTTAAGTTCCTGTGCTTGGCTTCGGTGGCCAGGGGTTCTCAGGTTCAGATCCCGGGCACGGACTTACAAACCGTCCATCAAGCCACGCTGTGGTGGCACCCCATACACAAAATAGAGGAAGATGGGCACAGATGTTAGCTCAGGGCTAATCTTCCTCAGCAAAAAGAGGGAAATTAGCAACAGATGTTAGCTCAGGACCAATCTTCCTCACCAAAAAAAAAAAAAAAGTCTCTGACCATTTCTGTGCTATCAGTGAAATCACAGATATGTTCAAGAGTTTTCTTAATAGGCAAAAATGTCTTCAGGTACATTTTGCTTAATGTATCTTTTAAAATTAAAAATAAATTAATTTTAAGGTGCACTTTCTGTTTATGTAGTTTTTCGTGATCTCAGCTGATCCTTTCCAAAACCCCAGGAAATAGAACTAGAATTATTAACCCATTTTACTGATGTGTGACTCAGCTAAAGTGGAGCTAGGACACACATTTAGGCTTATGATTTCAAAGGCAGCAGTGTTTCCACTTATTTTCTCAGTTCAAGTAAAAAAATGCTGATTTTTTCCACTGTGGAATTCAATCGTGTAGTGGATAATCCACAGCAGGCCCTACAGCTTCCTCTATGGTCTGGACAACTCTTCCTGCCTAATCTCTAGGTACCCACACCTTCTTTCAGTTCCTGGAAGGTAGCCAACTTTTGAGGCCTAGTGTTCACCCATGTACTCTTCCCTCAGCTTGTGCCTTTCCCAGTTGCATACCCTGCCTTCCCCCAGACCCATTAGTATTGATATCTCATCTTTCAAGGATCATCTTAAACCTCTTCTATAAAGGAAGTCTTCCTTGGCCACTCCAACAAGGTTCCAGCACTCTGTGATATGGTCTCCCAGCACATGGCACTTTTCTAATCTAGAACATGAATTACCAGTTTGATTAATTTATCTAATTATTTACTCTTTTTCCTTATGGTGTGAACTACATAAAGTCAGAAATGTGTCTGTCGCTCTCAACTCTGTATCTCAGAACGTAGACCAGAGCTTGGTGCATTATATATGTTCAATACAAATTTGGGGGATATTCCACACCAGAATTTCTTGTTAGCAATAAATTGCAAGGCATCACCCCAAATTTCCATTGTGGGCATGGCAGGTGTATGGGCATGCCTTTAGAAAAGCTGCCCAAGGTTGTGAAGGTCCCCTGGCTTCTCAGGTCTGCTGCCAGCTCCAATCATACTGGGAATTAAGATGACTTTATAAAGAATGTGACAATATTTTCATATCCTCCTGTTGGTATGATGGGCTGTCCCCTTTGAACTGTGACATTTCTGAAACTACTGCATTATCTATTATAAGAATGAAGAGTGTTTTAATAAAACATCTTGATTAACTCAGATTACAAATACATAATTATTGAACTGACTCAATTTATAGGAGTGAAGATACCACGATTGACCTTTTCTTCTTGTAGAAACACTATTTTTTTCTTTCGAGGACTGACTTTGTTTTTCTTTTTAATGGAACTCTGTCTATAACTTTGCAAATTATTCAAGTTGGGTATGTAGTGATTTAAATACTTCTAAATTTGTACTATTTGTCCAAAATATTTGAACATCTACTCTCCAGACTCTAGAATTTCCTTGCCCATCCTCCTCTACTGCTAGCTCTTTTTCTTTCTTTTTCAGATGATTTCTTTCTTAACAATTTCTTATATTTCCTTGAATTTTCCTGTTTGTTTTTCTTCTTTTTTCACATCCCTCTGATTTGCTTTCTCTCTTTGCATTATAAATATTCACTATTTTCGTGTCTCCACTACTGTAGGCTTTCTCTAGTACCTTTCTGCTTCTAACGTTGCAAATAGTTCTAACCCTATTTTCATTAATATTACTTGTGAATATATAAGCCCTTCTGATATTTATAGTAAAACGGACATATTCACTATGTCATCTGTGTTACAACTGAGAGTCCTTCCCTGGTTTACTCACTCTCCTGCCCAAATCATAACAGCGTGTTGGTGTATTTTTTAGGAAATCATCATTAGTAATTCATGCATTATGAAAGGACATGATAATGAATATATTTTCTGAAATTCTAAATGAATGACAGAAGGCATAAACATTTATGGCATAACAATTGTTAAAATGATTTTCTTGAATCAAAATATAAACAGAAAAAAATGTCCAATTAGAGTAATCTTTTTTTATGTTATTAAACTATACAGGTATTTTTATAATTCTGGTTTCCACCTGTTGTATTTATCACTCGTAAGTATCACCAACATGAATAGCTTTCTACTGTCCTCACAGAAACAAAGCTGACACCATTCTAGTACTCTAATGCACAGAAATCTAGGGGAAAAAACCTCTTGGTTCAAATTCAAGCTTCAAGCCTTTGTTTTATTTTCACAATCATTTTTTCATGGTTAAACTGAAAGTTCTTATTTTTATTGATTTATTTAAAATATATTGGCTCATTCTGTTTTCAGTAAGTCAATATCATAGGAACAAATCTGAGCAACCTCATTATTTAGCCCCTTAATCTCAAAACTAATAATTAAGTATGGTAGACTAGTAGGAAAGGATTTTGGCATTCTAATACATTAGTTTCACTCTTATTCATTGGTTGGGTGGTTTGAAGAAGCATTAAAAAGGAGGAACGTTCAATCACTTCTATGGTATCGTAAAACAAAGATATGGAAGGTGTAGATTAAAGTTTGCTTTTTCTAGAAGCTGTATCTACAATATATACTCATAATAAGAGGATATTTTTTATATGATGACCGATTCCCAACTCAACACTATTCAGATCATTGGACCAACTACTTATCTTCTCTGAGCCTCAGTTTTCTATATTTAAAAAGATTGAAAAGGTATTATAAGGATTAGAAAGAATGTAAGTAATATGTCAAGTTCATGATAGGTGCTCAATTAGTGATAGCTGCTATTATTGTTGGCAAATCATAGTTGTGTGTGTGTGTGATCATCTTTAAAATCACCTCCAGTTTTATTTCGCATTGGCTTTGTCAACTAAACTGAGCCAAATCCTAAGTGTCCACCTCAATCGTACTTAAGACGAATATCAATTCATACTGAACTCACATTTTTGGATTGAGGTCAGGCACTGAGTTAAGTGCTTTGATTACAAATATTCAGAGCAGTCACTGAGGTCAGTCTTATGTATTTTCTCCCCCAAACCTCTAACACCACGAGTGCTCCTCCAGAGGTTACTCACTTAGGAGAAGGGAAGAGGGTTCTACAGACATACTCGATCCAGCTGATTTACTCAGAAGTCAGGAGTCCTGACAACACACGCCCTTTGACCAAAGCAGCTGGAGATACAGGTTGGCATTTAGAAAAATAATTGCTCACATGTTCATTTATATCCCTGGATTAGTTTGCTGGATATGTGCATGTCAGTCTCAGAAAGCCATGGGTTAAATGTACCTGACTACTCTAATTTCCTACTGGAAATCATTAAAATGTTATAGAAATGACATTTCACACTCTTCTGAATAATGACCAATCTATGGTAGTTGGTTCTGTATCTGGTATGCTTGAAAAAATGAGCAACTCATTCATTGTTTTAATTAATCACTACTTACCTTCCTGGGATCACTATTTAAATTCTTAAGTCTTATTATGGAAAGTTGAAATTCGACCTTGGCATGGTAGAATGATTTAGACTAGAATTATTTCCAAGGGGAAGGAGAAAGACCAACGGGATTATTTCCACTACATAAGGGCAAAATTTTGTGTCCCTCTTGTTTATTGATGTATGCCAAGTGCCTAGAATGGGGGTTGGCAAACTATGACTCCCAGAACAAATCCAGCCCATCTCCTGTTTTTATACAGCCCCCACACACAGAATAGTTTTTACATTTTTAAATGGTAGAAAAAAATCAAAAGAAGAAGAATATTTCATGACATATGACAATTACATGAAATTTCAGTGCCCATAAATGACATTTTATCCTAACACAGCCATGCTCATTCATTTACAAATTGTATATGGCTGTTTTTGAGCTATGACGGAAGATTGGAGTAGTTTCCACAGAGATCATGTGTGACCTGAAAACCAAAAATAATGACTATTTGGCTTTTTACAGAAAAAAAATGCCAACCCTGGGCCTAGAACAACACTTCTCCTTAACTTCTTTTAAAGTCAGGTATATTAATATTTAACCCTCACAAGCTTCTTTCCAAAAGGAAAGTCTTAAGTCTACGTATAGCTCTAAGGACAATCACCAGAATATATTGTGGCATAGAGAGGCTCATAGCAAAAAGCAGAACACCGTGCATGAGGACACAGACTTAAGAACCACACTGCCTGGGCTCAGACTTTGGCTCCACCACTTACCAGCTGTTCAACCACAGGCAAAATGCTTAACTTCTCTGGTGTCCGGTTTTCCATCTATAAAATGAGGCTAATGATAGTACCCATCCAGTAGATCTGTTATGAGAATTAAATAAGTAACGTTTGTAAAATACTTAGAACATTACCTGGTATAAAGTTTGTTGTTGTTAGTGCCATGGAGTCGGATTCCAACTCCCAGCAACCCTGTGGATTCGGACTCCTAGCAACCCTGTGTGCAGCAGAGCGGAACCCTGCCAGATCTTTTCGCGCCATCCTCTCACCTTCCAGCGCTATATCAGACAATGCTCGGCAGCTATTCATAGGGTTTTCATGGCCAATTTTTTCAAAAGTGGTTGGCCAGGTCCTTGTTCCTAGTCTGTCTTAGTCTGGAAGCTCCGCTGAAACCTGTCCACCATAGGTGACCCGGCTGGTATTTGAAATACTGGTGGCATAGCTTTCAGCAACACAGCAACAGGCAGCTACCACAGTATGACAAGGGACAGATGGGTGATGCAATTCCCTGACCGGAAATGAACCCTGCCTGGCAGTGAAAGCCTGGAATCCTAACCACTAGACTAGATCACCAGGCCTGGCTGGTATGAAGTGGCTGTTGCAAATAAAGTAACATCTTTTGGACTGTAATTTTAAGTTAAGAAAATTGAGATACTTAGTAGTTAGCTAAGGTAATGAGTGAACCTCAATGTGTTCATAAGTATGGGAAAAATACAAGCAAGAATTAAAATTTGAACATGTCCACTTTTGTCAGCAAGTCCTCTAGGCCAATATGATATATTAACATTGCTCTGATTGCCTTTTGATTGTAGAATATAACTATTTGTCTCCCGTACCTATGATATAATTTTGTAATCAAGGTCCTGTTTCAGATAATAAACAAATTGTTTTCCGAATGGTTGAGTAACTTCTGATACAAAATCTAGCTACCTAACAATCCCTAATCTGAGGGTATCAAATTGATATAAAGGGAAGTAACAATTTAGAGAATGTGTGGATACAAGATTAGTTTGCTTTGTTAAGGTTATTATTAAGTTCCTGGAAAATATTGTCCTACATTTAAAGAAACACTTTCTAAGCACCAAAGCCAGGAATCAAAATTGTGTATTAGGAAATCTAATAGCTTTTTAATCATTGCAAGTCATTTTAGCAAATAGATAATTAGTACTCCTGATGTTAAATAGATTTTAACATTAATTTATGTGAAATCTTCGAATAGACTATGTTTTGTAGAAGGTGAAATCTTTATAAGGTAGTCTTCAATCTTCTATAGAATATAATGTCTTGAAAGCTACACTTCAATATAGGAGTGTACATGGGACTGAAATAGCTGGTGGTTAAATGTTTAAAAAAAATAGTTATTTTCATGAATGCTTTTCTATTATAGATGTTTTCCTGGAGAAGTTTCCATGGACTTTTGTTACATGCAGTGATGATGTAGTTGAGGAACACACTGGTAAGTGTGACACTGAGGCTTTCTTGTTTTATAATCTTAATTCTTTCAACTTTCAATAAGCATTTATTTAACTGTTACATTGTGCGAGGTGTGATGAAAATCTAAAAGAGAAGTTAATTAATCCAGTCCAATTAGATTTATTTGGGATAATTATTGTTATGCATTAAAATTTTAAAAATACAAATAAGAAAGAAACTTTTGGGTTACTTAAGCTAAACTTAGACTATAAGTCTTCTGATATTGACTTTTTAACGTACTAATCGTGCATGCCATGTCACTTTATTAAATTAAATTTTCATGCTTTAGAAACCTTTAATAATGATTTTTCCAGAAACTTTTTCAAGAACTTATTTCTTAAGTTTTATACTTCTTGCAATAAAGCAAAAAGAAAATAACTAAGAAACAAGATTTCAAAATATTTTAATTTTTGTCTACTTAAGTCCTGTTGTCTTAAATTAGTTATGTATATATTTGAACATAAGTCTCTTATTTTTTTACTTATTATTCTTAATGTTTAATTTGCTAAAATAAAATATAAATCTGAGCATAAATGGCATCCTAAGAAAAACTAAGCAATGAGAGCAAAAATTGAAAATTAATTTGAGTATTTATAAAGTCTTTATGCTTGACTTCCTTTATTTTTCTAGATGTAGTAAAAATTTTAAATCACTTAATAATCCTTAAAAACATTTAAATTTTATTATATTAATAGCTCTACTTTCTATAGGTAACATATATTCTTAGACAAGTAAATTCTCTTTGAAGTTCTATTTGCTTATATTTTGTTCTATTCCAATAGATGGGTTAATTTTAATTTTCCAACTCCCTCTCTGAATTTGAGGAACTCTTTCATATTTAGACTTTAAAAATTACAGGTGGATAAAAAGTAATAATTACAATGCCCTTCCATTCAATTGTCTTCAATAAAAGTGATGTGCTTACAAAAACAGTGTTGAACACGTTTATCTCTCTGTTAAACTACATGTAAAGCTGAGAGAACATTTTTATATTATGCTGATGCTATAATAAATGGGTCAATATAATACTGTTGGTTGCAACTTACAGTATTTTTGTTTACATTAAAGTTAAGATATTGATGTTTATTCTCGCATTCTTTCTATGAATTAAAATCAGAATAATGTAATTAGTTCCTAAAATTAAAATGCTACAGTTACCCATAATGGAACAAAATAAATTATATTACTTTGAGATCAACAATAGGTTCACACAAACTATTTTCTTTTCTGGATCTTCCGCTTTTAAAGGAAAATACGGTTTTCTTCCTACCGCAGAAGTATCAGATTCTTGCAGCATCCATGACACTTGTAAGCATTCAGTGGTCAGACACCACTACATATCCTTCAAATGATATGGCCCAGTGAAGCTGGAAGGTGTCATCACAGAGCCAGGCAGCCTGGTCTCTCATCCATCCACCAGGACAGAGCCAGTAGGTCCCAGCTGGTGTGCTGAGTGAGTTCAGACAAGGTGGGAAATAGATTTTGCATTTTGAAAGTCAACTCTTCTAACATTGAACCCTAGGACATAGTTACTAGATGAAACTGCATTGATGGCTTCAGAAATTATTTATTAGCTCAAATTTATAATGCTCACTTTCCAAAATTACTCTTAGAACAAGTTAAATCTTAATTTTATTATCTTTCTGGGTTTCTGAATTTATACTAGATTGTACATATTTTTTAAAATATGAATAAATGTTTGTTCAGAACTATAACCGTGTGGTTTGAATCTTGAATATGTATGATATATGATAAACTAAATATACTTGTAGGACATTTAAAAGTTATGAAAGTTAAAATAACAATATAAATCACCAAGGCCCATTGGTGTGGTGACATTTGCCTATCACACTAAGCTTATCATTTTGATCTTTAGACAAATGAAAAACTCCTACAGAATAAAAATACATTCCATGTTCTTGTTCTCACTTGGACTTCTGTGTTCACTCTTCAAGCACACGGGGGTTTGGATTCTTGTTTGTGCTATTGTCCTACTGTCATCTTTTGACACCACAATTCATTAACTCAGCTCTCACAGATATTAGAAAAATCAGCTTAGAAGATTTCTAAGTTCACAATTTCCCACGCCTCCTGTGGGCCTCACCTGAACACCAGTGCTGCCTAAACAACTGTAGAGAATATCTTCCATTTCTTAAAACTTTTGTTACCTAGGTTTGGTAGAAACATCATGACAAAAAAACAAACACTGAATTCCATAAGGCTGTACAAAGTGGACCCCATCCTTTAGACATCCTTCTGAATGGGAAAATGCTATGATGGATTTTTAGACCATATACTTTCTAATGTAACGCTTTGCTGAATTACATTGGGGTAGCTTGGCATCTAGATGCATGATGTTTCATCATGAGAAACTGAGAAGATACTGCTTCTCTTTTCTAAAAAGAGAAAAAAACCCTCTGCTAGGGCTCATTAAAAAGGGTTTTAAAATTGGAGCCAATAAAACAAGATTGTCAGTTCCTACAGTTTTCTTTTTTTTTATCTCAGCAGCATTTTAAAAAGGCATCATTTCTCTCTCCCCTTTGACATGAAATGCTATTTGCAACACACACACAGACACATTCCAAACAGCAACAACCATAATTCCCAAACTTCTTTGTAACTTCAGAGCAGGCACACAGACCTAACTGGACCAGATGACTCCTCTCCTCCCAGTTTTCCACGGTGCTCCACTTTGAGATGGGAGCTACTAGGCATGATTCCCTCTGACACCCTGAAACCTCTTGCTTTGCTCTCCTTTAAAAGTGAAAAGGAAAGGCTTTCCACAAGACAGAAAAGTTTGCCTGGGTATGTGATGCCAGAATTTCCAATTGCGACCCTAATAGACAAAGCACTTCGGAGCTCTAACCTCCAAAGGGAGCAGACCCCAGTTTTTAAAAAACAAAAACAACTTGATTCTTTGACAGAAAGAATGAAAGCATTGTGCTGGCCCAAGGCAGAAAAGAGGCGAAGTGGCGTGGGCACTTCTCATCGGAGAATCCTTTTCCTTAAGCAAGCTCATTTTGAGATTTGGAAGGAGGGCTGGATAGAGAGGGTTCCAAAGCTGCTCTAACAGCCCGGGCCTTTGGCCCCACCTGCCTGTCAATTTCAGTCCACAAGTCCCACATTTCTTGTTCTAGGGATATTAAGAACGTGGGCTCTCTCGCGCTCAGGGATGCTGTTAGGCCAGTTCCCTGCTGACCTTTCAGGGACTCCGAAATCAACTTTCCCCACACAGTCTGAATTGTTTGTTTGCATCTGTTTTCAGCCTGCCCGAGTCTTCAGCCCAGCCCACCCCTCTCCCCCCTCTCTCTGCCCCCTCCCTCCGGCCTCTCGGGCTCCCCTCCACCGCACCCCCTCCCTCCTCTTTGTTGTCTCCTACCTGCTGGCCAGACTCTGCCTGCAGTGCTGCCTGAAGGGCATCAGGTGGTAGTTCATGGCGTCCAGCAGCAGCTTCTGGCAAACTGGGTCGGTGCGCATGAAATCCACTGACTGGACCCGCTCCACCAGCTCCGGGGCCGGGATGAGCGCGAAGCGGAGGCGCTTCATGAGGTCCGGCGCATACTGCATGCGGGTCTCGCGGTCGTGCTCCAGCCACAGCACGGACATCTGGAAAAGCGCCAGTTCTGACTCCACCGGGGGCGGCAGCGAGTCCAGCAGGGCGCGCATCTCCTCGAAGTTGAGCAGCAGCACATCCTCCACCAGGTACTTGTTGGCCAGCTTCTTGGTCTCCTCCAGGCCGTGTAGCGCGGCGATCTTGCACACCTGCTTGTAGTTCTGCACCGAGATCTGGTCGTTGAGGAACTGCACGCAGAGCTTGGTGACCTGGGGGATGTGCAAGATCTTACTGACCGACAGCACCTCCTCCACTGTGTCCAGGGAGAGGGTCACGTTGGCCGTGTAGAGATACTCGAGCACCAGGCGCAGCCCGATGGACGAACAGCCCTGCAGCACCAGGTTGTTGATGGCCCGGGGACTGGTCAGCAGCTTGTCGTCGGGGGAGGAGGAAGGAGTCCCGGGTTCCTCCTGCGGCGGCTGCTGCTGCTGCTGTGGAGGCTGCTGCTGCGGCTGCTGCTGCTGCTGGTCCTTGGGGGCCCCCAGGCCGTCCTGGCCTCCGACCCCTCCCCCGAGAGGGGGGTGGCTGGAGAAGAGCGATCGGAAGTACTGCGAGCAGGAGGCCAGCACGGCCTTGTGGCAGTGGAACTGCTGGCCCTGGGCCGTCAGGGTCACGTCGCAAAACAGCTGCTTCCTCCACAGCAGGTTGAGGCCGTGCAGCAGGTTGTCGCTGTGGCTGGGGTCGAAGGTGGAGGTCCTGTCCCCGGATCTGGACATGGCGAGCTGACTCGGCGCACCTGGCTTTAAACCCTCCTCCAACCTGGCAGACGGGGTGGGGGATGGGAGGGAGGGGAGAAGGGTAGTGGAGGGAGTGGGGTGTGGTCGGGGTGGGAAAGGGTGTGGAGGGGAGGGGAGGGCGAAGAATAACAGTCAATACACAGCTTGGCTCCTGCCTGGCGCGCCTCCGGACCCCGACCCTAGGAGGAAGGTCTGAAGGCACTGGATCCCTGAGCGCCACCAGAAGGGCCCTGTCTGGGGTCCGGACGCCGGTACCGCTCCCTGCTACTCCTCTCGCCGCCGCCCACACACTTCGTCCGTCACTTTCCTAACACCACACCGGCTCGGCTTCTTGGCAGCGACAGCAGCGACGGCAAAGTGGTGGCTGAGGCCGAGACACCTCGTGGGCTTGTGTCCATGCCGGGCCGGATGAAGGGAAAGGCCGGGGAGTGGGGAGCCAGGGGTGCCCCGAAAGCGCAAAGGCGACCGACGGCGGAGGTTCCAGGTCAACTTGTGCCCGCAGCCTTGCTTTTCGCAGTTGGTCCAGTTTTGAGGGATAGGACAGGGGGCCCCACAGGCTTGCGGGTGGGCGATTCTTAGCCCTCCAAAAGCTGGGGACCCCTTCGATTATCCGTGCTGCCCCGAGAAACTCCTGGGCTAATAGTCTGAGGGAGCAGATAAAGCCCTTTCTTCTCCCGGGAAAGTGCAGCGGAGCGCGGTGAGGACCAGCTCAGTGGACTCAGCAGAGGCGGGAGCTGTCCTTATCAATTCTAGCTCATTTCCCTCACCCCGGCCCTGCCTGCTTCCCTGCTTCGCAAACTGTTGGCTTTCCCGTCACCACTCAGTTTTGCTAATTTTCCAGAGACGCCTTTAAACCTGGCAGGAGAATCTCTCCAGCCCCCACTCCCTGCCCCCTCTCCTCCGCCCTCCGCATTTCAAAGCACGGAAGTTCAGACGTGTGTCTCCCCTTCCCTCGCGGGGCGGCCCGAGGAAGATGAGCAGGGAGGAAGTGGGGCTACTGGGGTGGATTTAGAGCAAGAGCTGGGAGGCCTGGAGGGATTCGTGTGGACGATTCCCCCTCCTGGGCACCAGGCGCTGTGGCTTTAACTCCAGTAACTATAAGAAGTTCAAGTTAACAAGCAGGCGTTGGGGGAGGGGAGGGGGGCTGTCCAGTGGTGGGGGGGTGCGCAATTCTGTCAATGGTCTCTGCATCCCACCCAGCATGGTCGCCCGCAGCCGCAGCTTCCTTCCGAGCCCCTCCGTATAGCCCCCAGCGGCCCCCCACCCGGGCACCCCCACTCCCCCGGCCCTGGAACTACTTCTGTGAAAAGTCTGAGCTGCCCGCATCTAGGCGGCGGAGGGCAGGATTGGAGAGGCGAGGCGAAATCGATACGCCAGGTCCTTAACCTGTAATTGCACCTTCCAGGGCTCAGCAGAAAGGGACCCTCTGCCCACATCCCGCCCGCGCGCCCGCCAGCCCTGGAGGCCCGCCGCCGCCGCCCGGCTCAGAGGGATCCCGCCGGACCTGCCCCTTCCGCTGCGGCTCACTCTGCCCTGCCTGGCGCCAGTCCTGGATCGCCGGCTTCCTATTTATACCGGACTGGGCTCCTGTCGACTCACTTTACCATCCCGTTCCAGGTGGACCCTAACCTCCCTCGAGCTCCCTCCCCCGGCAGCACCCCCCCCCACCCGCCCCAAAGCTCTGGCTTTCCTGAAACATCTCCCAGAGTCTCTCCCTTTAAGTGGCCCCGGTCATACCTCTCTCTCGCTCTCCCCGCTTCGTTGTCTCGCCCCCCCACCCCCATCTTTTCCTCTTCCCCTTGCTTCTTGTTCTCCTCCTTTGCCTTTCCCCCTCATCTGCTTATTTCTTGCAATAGGAGTTTTATTCTTTATGAGCGTTTGCCACACAACTACCCCCCCACCCCTCTGAAAGACTCCCTCCCCTTCCCTTCCCCCGCCAACAACCCAAAAGACAGAACAAAATACACACAAGGCAGACACAAGGCCAGAAACTTACCTGCTTTCAACCAGCTGCAAAGTCAAGGCTCACTTAAGCTCCCCCCCAAAAATCAATTGTCCTTCCTTTTTAAAGGTTTGCTCTCTCCTTGGGAGGGGGAAAACACCTTCTGGTTCCCAACTCCAGGCAGTCACTCTTTACAATTTATTTTGTCGTACATCATTTGATCACCATGAATTAGCAACAGCAAGAAAATGTAGGAGAGGGAGAAAAGAGAGAAAGAGAGAGGGAGAGAGAGGGAGAGAGAGGGAGAGAGAGAGAGGGAGCAGTGCTTTCTGCAAGAGAAGAAGAAGAAAAAATGTACGTGTGACAAATTATGCTACCAAGAAACAACACATCATTATCCTTGGGCCTGGGGCTCAGTGAGTCGTAACGAGAGTAATAGGAAATCCACGGTTGGGGAGAGAAACGGTCGTGCTTGGCCAGTAGAGAGAGACCATACAGGGGGATGGATGCTGGAGAGACTCGCAAAATTATGGCTCAAGGCTATTGTAAAAATTGTCGAGCGTAAATGACTGCGATTTCAAACATCTTTGGAAGAAAGAAGGGGAAAAAGCGAGCCCCCCCTCCCTCCCTCTCCCTCTCTCTCCCTCTCTCTTCTCTCTCTCTATAAAGAACCGTCAAGTTTTAGTGCGCATTGCTAATTAGTCAATTTCTCTCTGCCTTCACAGGCTGGCGACTTCGCTGCTGAGCTGAAACTGCTAATTTCTGTGACCAGCTTTTTTCTTAGCTGTGATCTGGATGAATGAGTAGCTGTCTCACAGAGATGACAAAAATAAACTCTAATCCCCCCCAAAATTTCCACTACATCTTTCTCATGCATAGATTTATGATCTTCAAGCGCTCTGTGCAATATGCAAACTTTTTTTTGTGTCTGTATATATGCTGCTGTTTCCAGATTTCACTACATTGATATGCTGCTTCCCCCCCCCCCCCACTATGAAATGGCAGAAACCGTCTGCTCTCAAACTATGCCAAGATGCCACTTTCTAGTGTCTTGGTATTTGGGGTTTGAGTCTGACTTGCAAGACACTAGCCCTTGCCTAAGAGGTGAGTGGCTGAGTGTAGAAACTGGAGTTGGGGGAATTAGAGCTTGTAGACAGAACAGAGGACAGCCCTTCACTTTACATTTGTTTCTCTGCACTGTCCAAGCTTTATGATCTTGTTGGAAAACATATTTTCTCTATCACTTTGTCTGGTTAAACAATCATCTCTGAACTTCTCTGTCAGCTCTTCAACAGATAAAGGTTCAGAAGCCACTTTTTTGTTATTGGAAGATTATTATATTGTCAGATTTGTCTTTCAATTAGGAGTCTTTGATTTGCAGGAGCTAGAATCAAAAGATAGGAAACCCAGCTGCAATTTCACAAATATAACCTTTAAACTTTGGAGTTCATCTGATATACAGGGACGACCACATAGAGCTCACATTTTTGACCCTGCTTAGCATGCAAAACAAACCCCAGCATGATTCTGGAATTTTAGCTGTACCGGAGATTCATGTGCATTTTGGCAGAGGACATGTTCTCCAGACCTATCTCATGATGTATTACACCCTTACATTTATAGCCCTGCATTTTGGTTGTCAATGGAGGTTGGAGGTGTCCAAGAAAGAAAGAAAAAAGAAGCAGAATAAGGAAGGTATGCCCTTGAATAAAATGAACATGAAAGAAAGCTGGACCTGAGTTAAATTCAGTTTTGTGTGCTATTAAATATATGAATATGATTCATTCTAACTTATATGTGCTCTGATTAGTAAACTTATTAAAATACACATCAGGACATCACTGAAAGGTTGTCTTTTTACCTTCCCCATTGATGTGTGAGAGATGGAAAGACACCTGCTTAAGGGAGAAGGGAAATCTGAAAATTCTTTGGTTCAGAAATAGGGAATTCCCTGTTTAGAATAATAAACATTAACATGCATATGGGATATTTACTCTTAAATAAATGAAGAAGGATCAAACTGAAGCATTTATCCCTCACAAAGGCCATTCTCTATCAAGGTCCTAGATTATCTGCGAGTAAGACTACTTTAGTCAGATCTTGCTGAGATGCTGCATTTTCACATTCACATTTATAGTAAAAAAGCCCAGATGCATGGGAAAATAATAGAAAAGGGTTTTTGTTTGTTTATTTGTTTTTTAGAGCAGTGGAAAGAAAGAGGACAGATTATCCAAATCTTCTGGCCCGACTAACTGTTTTGATTTTTTGTCTTTTTTGAATTTCCCTTATTTAGATCTTGAACAGGAAGATTGTGTGACTGTAATACAGTGCTTTTGGGGGTTTCTGTTTCATGAGTAATTAAAGCTATCAAGTACGTGGAGTGTCACCAAACTCTCATACACGTGAAGTACAATTTGTATAGAATGCTTTGGATGTTGATCTTTTATGAGCTTCCCATGAAGTATTTGGAACTAAATCCAAAGGCGAATAAGAGTATTGGTCACTTAAATTATTGCCATCTTTCCATTTTATCATAAAGGAATTAAGATATGTTTTGTAGACTTCAAAATATCTTAGTATTGAATTTCTATTTTTTTTTTTTTACTGATAGGATATATTGATGACTAATTATGATTACTAGGATCTTTGTTGCTTCCAAACAATACAAAAGCCACATTTCAAAAAATTTAACTACCTATAATTTTAATGTTTATTTAACAACTAGGGTTGAAGATGAAGGGGGACCTGGGGGCTTACAATTCTAAAACAGCTGTTGAAGTGGTTAGGCTGTTTTCTTCTGGGCTTTAAAGTTACACTATTTGAGAATGTTTAAAATTTCAGAGAAAAAAATTGAAATTATGGCTATTTTGAAAGCAGTTAAAAAAAGAATATTGATAATAAAAAAATCCCTTCATAATCTGTGCATAAACAAGTAATATAGATCATGTAAATCTCACACCTCCAATATCTTGCACTGGCTTTGACTGAAATTATTGCAGAACTCACAAATGATATGACACTATTTACAATAAATCCCCTCATGAAGGATTCAATTTGCAGCAATCAGATGCTAGCTACTAAGCGATTGTAAGTATTTGAATTTTATCCTACTTCACTGTTCAACGTACAGAAATTGCATCTGTGTGTTTGATCTGTCCTGCTGAGCACTATCAGCAGCTTGCATCTCTGCCACTATTGTTTTTAAAATGGCAGGAAGGACGTGACTAGTCAAGAGCACTCAGCAGGATGGATTTCACATGGCATAAGAGAAGCCAGAATTGTCTTATAAAATAAAATTAAATGTGATCAGGTAGTCATCTAATTCAAGCAGTCTTCAGACTTGGACAGAATTATCAAAATCATTCATCAATGAATCTGCATTTAAACTATGTACAGTAGGAAGATTGTGAAACGGCTGCCACCGAGCTGTCTACCTGAGCTGCCGCTAGCTCTGAGCGTCTGGTCAGCCTTCAGGGTGGCAGGGACCCGGGTAGAGCAGTGGCTCAGTTGCTCAGGACCATCTCACCAGACTGGATGCGCTCAAGATTGCCTTCAGAGCAGTTCCAGAAGTGTTCTGCTGCCTAACATGAAGGGTCAGCCACACTGGAACGTTATTTTCCTCATTCTTGACTTTTCTGCTTAAGATTTATGAGTTATCGCCGAATTGTATAAACATCAGAGCCTGGCCTCCCTGTGTTTCTTTTGGCTCATAAATGCTACGTCCTGTGGCCTGACCTGTAAGACTGCCGCCATTGTAAAATGGGTTGATGAAGGGAGAGATTATTCCATTTTACAATAATATTGAGTAAAGAAGGACCTCATAGCTCCTCAAAGCCAGGGAGTCCAAAACCCAAACTAAACTCATAGATTTATCGTGGTTTTTTTTTTAAATCTTGGGTAGGCGTGGCCAGGAATATCACAAAAGCATCAGCATCAAGAAGCCTATTGAAGAACAAAAAATCTGAAATAACACTAAAAGACAAGAAATGGTGCTGTTGACTAGCATTTAGTCAAAAGCCAGTGGTTAACTATTGCCCAGGTCAAGCCCAACTCCATGGCCAGCATTCAGGGTTGCCAGAACCTAGCTCTGGCTCTTCTGGGGAGCCTGTTGTTAGCTGCTTTTTGGACACATCCCACTTTCACACCACAGTGCCTATGCTTAGGTTGTGTCCTTATGAGAGGCCTTGGTTTTCTAGCTATAGAAACCCCACCTATTTCTCAAGATTAAATGCAGATTTCTTTCCACTCTGAAACTTTGCCTGGCAACCTCTAGCAGAATAATAGTAGCTAATACTTATTGAGCTCTTTACTTTGTGGTGGACATTAGTCTAAATCCTTTAGATAGATGTTTTGTTTTGTTTTCTTAATCCTCTTGCTAATCCTTTGAGGGAATATGGAAGATTGTAAAAATGGCCCCAACTCTCCATCCTTTCTGATATAAACACCTCATTATAATGTGGCTTTGCTGCTCTTCCCATCAAGAGTGGAGTCTATTCCCCTACTTCTTGAAGGTGAGCTGGCCTTGTGACTTGCCTTGACCAATAGAATATGCCCAAAGTGACTTGATGCCAGCTCCAATCTGAGCCTTAAGAGGCCTCGTATGCTTCAACTCTCCCTCTTTCAACCCTGCCACGTGAAAAAGCCCAGGTTAGCCTGGTGGCAGATGAGATACCACATGGACCAGCCATTCCCCAGCTGACCTGAAAACTGAACTCAGATGCATGAATGAGCACTGCCAAGATGAAGAACCAGTATAGCCCAAATTATTGACCCATAGAACTCTGAGCGAAATAAATGACTGCTATTTTAAGCCGTTAGTTTTTGGGATGATTTGTTCTGTAGTGAGATTAGCTGATAAAGAAAAGTACTATTATAATTTTACCAATAAGAAAAATGAAGAGTAGAGAAATCAAGTAAAATTTGCAGGGTACACAGCTTTTCAAAGGTAGAGCTGAGATTCAAACCAACACAACCTGACTCCAGAGATTAACCATCCTATTACACTGGCCACAAAAGAAATTCCTACTTCATGTGAACCTCATTCATTCATTCATCAAGCATATGTTAAGTATTTATTATATACCAAACAATGTGCTAAACATGGAAGATACGATGATGAATAAAACTACATCCTTGCCCTCAAGGGGGTAACATTCTAATGGAGGAGACAGGCAAGTAAATTAGACACAGCAAGTGAATAACTACAGTGTGATAATTGCTCTAATAAGAGTATGTATAATGATCTCCTGGAGGAGAAAGAAGCAGGCTCCTAACTTCCTTTTAGAACTTATTATCTATAATACTCTGCTGACATTTATTATTTACTTCTTTTGTGTTGCTAGTTGCTTATTTAGGGAAATATACTTTATGATCTCAACTAGATTATAAGCTTCTAGAGGAGAAAGAGCCTTGTGCCTGGTAAAACCTCCCGTGGTTCATAGCTCTGTACCTTGTTTATAGTAGTTTTTCAATAAGTATATTGATGGACTGTGAAAGAGGAATTTTCAAATTTGTCAGAGTAACAGCAGAAAGAACAGGGGTATTTCAAAATTGCAGACTGTGTTGGGCATTTGACTAAAGTGCTGTTACTCAATCTCTTGATTATAATGATCTTTCAAAAAATTAATAAAATCTTTACAATATTTTAAAATAATTTATTGTTCATGGCACATAGACAAGTGTTTGATGGGACCTTAGTGAGTGCTTCCCTCAAATCCTTCACTTATGGTAACCATCTCTCAGCAAAGTGCTCTAAAAATGTGAGGAGAGTAGTTACTTTTATGGAAATATTAATTAAACTGCTAAACAAAGGTAGCACAGCATCCTGATTCTAAGTCGGGATTCTGGAAGCAGACCACTTACATTTGAATCCTAGCTCTGCCACTTCCCGTCTGTATGACCTTGGGCAAATAACCTCTCTCTGCCCAATTTCCTCATCTGAGAATGGGGATAATTATAACACCTACCTCCTAGGGTTTTATGATGCTTAAATTTTTGCACAGATTTGTAAAAGTGCTTAGAACAGTTTCAGACACACAGTGAGTGCCATGTGAATGTTTGTTAAACAAGAAATAAATAAACATCTGTAGCTAGAGACTTCCTTAGTTTTCCTTTTATTTTTTTCTTTTCTGCACTTTATGTCTAGTGCTCAACAAATATTGGATGGAGGAAGGAGTAAAGACATCTAGTTTTCTCAGCCTTGCAATGATTCATGCTATTCAAGAGGCAACCAGTCGCTAACAAAAGAACCACCATTTTTGACTTTGCTCTTGAGATATTTTATGTTTCCATCTGTTAACCTATAGTTTTAAAACCATCATTCTTTTATCTTTGGTGATATTTGGCATTTCACGTACATGTCTTGGGTAACTGAGACTCTAAAAATGTAAAGATATTTATTATTAATGATAGGTTGCAGAATATATTCCTGACTCTGAAAAGTAGTTTTTTGGTGATAGGCCTTTATGCCAATGACTGAAGATGAGAAAGGATGTCATTGTGCTTTAGCTTCTGTCTTTGACATGACCTGTGACTCTGGACAAGTCTCTTTTCTTCCCCAGGTCTCAGTTTTCCCATAGTTGGGGAGAAATAGCATTTCCTTCATTTACTGCCATATGGGGTTGCATTGAGGAGAAGTAACTAGAATGAATGTTCCCCAAAGAACAATTGGGAAATTTCCTAGTGACTTTTGGAATAAGATGAAGGTTTAGACAACAGAAACAGAAAAAAATTCTCCCCCTGAAAACTGCCCAGAAACTTGAGGCCAGAGGTATTTAACCAGTCATCTTTGTGGAAGTAGTCAGATACAAGCAACAAATCAAAAACTGAAAGTATTTTGAGGGTATCAACAGAAATTATATAATGTGCACTCACAGATAAATTATTTTATATACATTAAAAATTTTTGAAGAGTTAGAGTTCATGGAAAAGTATTTGTTTTACTGTAGAAATGCCATATTCTAAATGTTCATTAAAGAAAGGCATGGAACTCTTTCTCTATAAGCAAGACAATGCATCTTTATCATAAATTTATCCAAATTTGCAAATTATTCTAAGTACTTTCTCCACCCTCAAATTTTTCTTTTATTTGTGGAAATATTTTTTTCTTTCTCTTACTAATTTTTAAAAATGAAGATATGTGTTGCTGTGCTGGAATATTCACCAGCCCGTTGAAATTTTTTATAGTTAATAGAGAGAAATGATCTAAGTTTCTTATTCAAATACCCATATGCTTAATCATTAAATATTATTGTATCATTACAAGGATATACCATCTCAACTGAGGTCCAGTTTCCCTTACAGATAACCTGTTTATACCTTGAAATATCTATTTATTTGTGCTCCCAGCTTCTTTGATATTAGTGCATATTTCTCCCATTTTCCATTTTGAGAATAATCTCTCTCTGTTGCTCTGTCTTATCCCTTTCGCTATACTCTCCTTTTTCCTCCATCCCACCCCAGTACACCCAATCATATTTCTACTTATATTAAGTTTGTTTATAATACATTTCATAATATTGAAATTGTAAAATTGTCCAAATTGTTCAAATTCTATGAATTAATAGTTATATTGTTGAAATATTGTCTGACAGTTGAATAATTTTGAGAGTCGGTTGACTGAGGTGATAAACAATTAAAGAATTCTATTGGGTGTTCAATTTTATTTTTTTAAAAGACAACTGACTAACTGAAGGATATGTTTCCTCAAAATCTGATGGTAACGTGCAGCCACTGATAATACAACATGATAAATCTTAATTGGAATCTTTTCATTTTGTCTTTACATCTTATTGAGCTCAACAATGGAGTAAAACATGGATCAAGATAAGGACTGATTTAATTTTGAAGGTGAAATTTTATATGTGTGCGTGTATTTATTATTGTTGTTTTCCAAAGTTAGTATTTCTCAGCATGGGTAGCTGTCAGTATTTGCCAAGTTTATTTTCTTTTGAAACTATTATTAATATAACATTTTATTTAGTCTTTTTTCTAAGATACAGAGTACTTTAAAAATAAACTTTTAATTTTAGAATAGACTTAATTTACAGAAAAATTGAGAAGACAGTACAGAGAGTTCTCATATACCTGGCATCCAGTGTCTCCTATTATTAACGTCTCACATTAGTATGTGCATTTGTTACAATTAATGAATAATATTGATGTATTATTATCATCATTATTAACTAAAGTCCATTGTTTATTCAAATTTCCTAAGTTTTTACCTAATGTCCCTTTTCTGTTGCAGGATCCCATCCCAGATACCACATCACATTTAGTTGTCATATTTCCTTAGGTTCCTTTTGGCTGTACAGTTTCTCACACTTTGCTTGTTTTTAATAACCTTGACAATTTTTAGTAATACTGATCAGATAATTTATAGAATTTCTGTCACTTGGAAGTTACTGATGTTTTTCTCATGATTAGACTGGGGTTTTGTGGTTTTGGGCTTTTCGGGAGGAGGACCACAGAAGTCAAGTCCCATTTTTATCACATAATACCCAAAGTACATGTGATCAACATGACTTATCACTGTTGATGTTAAACGTGATCACCTGGCTGAGGTAGCATTTGCACAACGAAGTTACTCTTTTTTGTTCTTTCTTTCCAAAGTATACTCCTAGGAAAGAAGTCATTATTCACAGCCCACACTTCAGAAGTGGAGAGTTGTGCCCCAGCTCTTTGAGGATGGGATATCTACATAAAGTGTTTGGAACTTGTCTGCAAGGGAGATTTGTCTATTCTCCCTTATTTATTTATTTAATCTTTTATTTATATCAGTATGGACCCATGGGTATTTATTTTGCACTGTGGGTTATAATCCAATACTACTTTATTTTTCTGCTCGAACTGTTTCATCTTTGGCCATCAGAAGGTTTTTCAGTTGCCTCCTATTTCCCTTGACATGCTCTCATCATCAACTTTCCTCCCTCCTTCATTCCCCCCCCCCTTCCTTTCTTCCTTCCTGGTATCAAAAGATAGCGCATACTCATCTTGTATATTTCATGCCCCAGTCCTAGAATCAACCATTTCTCCAAGGAATCTTGCTTTCTTTTATTGGAGAATAGTATTAGAAATGAAGATCTAGGCATTAGTTGTGCTGGTTGCTACTGGGGTATTTCTTTTAGACCCTCTCAGCTGACAGAACAAGGAAATATATGTATGTTTACTAACCCTGTATGTACACATATCTATACATGGTTCTATATTAACCATTTGTATCCATATTAAGCTAAACATGAGTTGATACTGATGCCTCCAACTCTAATCCATTACCAGCCAACTTTATTTTAACTTGAATGGTTTACATGGTAAAAACATGAGGAAAAACAAGAACAGGAAAAACAGTGTCCCTACTCTGGGGTTGATGAGACCATAGACCACACTGAGCGCTCACAGGATGTAAACGCATGCTCTTATGGAGGAATAAACTACATTCTTTAGTAATAATTTTCAAATTTGCTATTTAATAGGGTTATACTTCAAATGCTTTTAGTGTAACCTGTGGAAAATGAATACTTTGCAATTGAAGTCCAATATCTCTTCAATTGGGCTTTTCAAAGTCTAGCATCTTTTCAATATCTTTTCAATAGGAGAGATGTCAGGATTCTATAACCTTAGAGGGAGACCTCAAACAGGACCTCGAGTAAGGAAGAGGCTACAAGAAAAAACATCCCAGCCTAGCCTGATCTTGCTTCTGTGGGCCATTGATCCTGACGACCACTGGAAGTTTCTATAACAGCGGTGGTTGTAGCTATAGTTCATCTAATAGTTCATTGTTCAGTGGGAAGAAAGAACATGGGATCTGGAATAGAAAGAAGTGGATCTGAGGATTACCTCCATTTGCTGGTAACATAAATATCCCAATGTCTCTAAACCCTAGTTTCCTCATTTGTCAAATGGGATAATAATTCCTACAACACTTATTTTTTAAGGGCAGTATAATGACCAAGAGAACTAACATATATAAAAGTAATATGTGAACTGATAAAACAATGCAAAAAGTATTATTATTTATATTGTCTTACTGGGAGGAGATCATACCCATGTAGGTAGTTGGAGGTGGTATAGCATGTTGGTGAAGAATGTGGACTCTGGAAAGAGATTGCTTGGGTTAAAATTTCCAACTGCACAATTTACTGATTGTGTAAAGTTAGGCAAGAAGCTTAATTTCTCTGAGATTCAGTTTTCTCACAGGTAAAAAGGGATCTATATATTCCATAAGCTTACTGTGAAGATTCTGTGGGAGAATGTCTTGTACATGGAAAACACTCAATATCAGTTTGGCAAGCCCTAAATAATTGATTCACAAGAGAGCTGAGAAGTAAACCTATTCCCATATTAACTTTCCCTGGATTTCAGTTTAATCATCTATGGAATAGGGAGGGGGATCATCTGGTTGCTAATGTCCTTTTTAGCTCCAAATCTCAAATTCTGCATCTCTATTTCCTTGAGTTGCTGACTGAGGCATGGGATATGGGCTCCCAGTTCATAATGCAAAGCCTGGGTAAATTCTCTTGAAGTAAGCAGAGGCATTGGGCCTCTCAACTTAGCTATGAGGGGCCACAGATAAATAATGCAGTGACTCAGTGATCGAAGGAGGCTGTATGCCAGGACCTCATATGCATGGGCCCCTTTCAAAGCTCTGGGAAGGGACTTAGCGAAGTGTAAAATTTTCAGAAATAAGACATTTTAATTGCAATCAATTAAGATTGCTCTCTTTTTCCAGTTTGACTTTCCCTCCTATCAGATGGTGTTGGGAGAGGCCAAGAACATTTTTGAGATATGGCCAAAAGGGAAGTTGAATTCCGGATTTTAGTGTGGATTGGAGTAGTAGGATGTAGTAGGATTCCTTTATGTGTTCACAATTACTTCCATGTAGAGTTAAGCTGTTGCTAGCTGCCCTGGTGAAGGAATGACTACCAGGAACATTCTGACTTCCCACTGTGCTGACTCACACGGCACCAAGACAAGAAAGTGTGAAAATTGGAAGTTGTATTGTGATATGAATGTGTATTATTGCAAAAGTCCTTGAAGAACAAGGAGGTCATTAGGATGGTTCCCTGCAAAATAAAACTTGAAATCTTACAACTGATATGTGAAAGAAACTTGTAGAGTTATCCCCAAATACATCATATGAACGATACATACATGTTGGGAAGCTGAAAGAAATTTTCTCAGCTATCAATAATAAAAAAAAATGTTTTGATCAATCGTGTTAGAAAAAAGACTAGAAAGACTAACTGATCTATCTTTTCTCTAGAAAATGGTACTACAAGGAGCCGGTCTGGTGGCGTAGCGGTTGTTTGTGTGCTCCGTTGTGGCGGCCTGGAGTACTCAGGTTTAGATCCCAGGCACGGACCTGCACACCACTTATCAAGCCATGCTGTGGCAGGCGTCCCACATAAAGTAGAGGAAGATGGACACAGATGTTAGCTCGGGGCCCGTCTTCCTCAGCAAAAAAAGACGGGGCTTGGCAGTGGATGTCAGCTAAGGGCTAATCTTCCTCACCAAAACAAAAAGAAAGAAAGAAAAAGGTACTACAAAATCTTTGCCATCATGCAGTTGAAGACTATGAAGCCAAAATTTCAAGAAAAAGAGTATTATAGAGGTGTGTATCAGGCATTTATTTAGTTATGTAATTTTTGAGGATTTTGTGATCCACAAAATTTTGTATCACTAGCTTTTTAAAATTTGTAATTTTAGGCACCAGAGAATGTGTATCTGCCCCTGTGAGTACTCCTGTTTGCTTCTTTGAGAATCCTGCCAAGTCTGTAACAAGTAGATGTGGAAGTAGATGGATTCCTCTGATGCACAAAGATACAGAACTGAGTATAGATTTTCCTTGTAGATCCTTTGTATTTCAGGAATCTTCTCCTGTGAAATGAAGAGTTGAGGCTCTTAAGAGCTTCCTTTTGTTTGCACAGCACCCTTTCCCACTGGCCTAGAAAAATCCTGTGGCTCCCAAGGGCTCAACTTGCTACCTGGACCCACTTAGGCAATTAAGTCATCACCACTGGGGCAAGGAGACTTGGACTTGTTTGTTCCAGTTGTTCTGAAATATAGATGGATTCCACTATGCATTCATCATTCAGTCAACAAAATATTTAATGCTAAGATGACATCTGCACTCATAGGTTGTTTCTTAGAACAAATGCTTTGAGGTTTGTGCAATGGAAGAACTTGGCGCTGCATGAAAATTTGATCATTTGAGCATACTGTCCCTTAGCAATATAGTTCTGAAATCTGCAGAAACCTAGAAACTCTTCTGTATCATAACTCCTACCCTGGCTTTTCTTGAAATTATACAGACTCTTGATAACAATTCAGTAAACTCAACCCCAAATTGCTTCATTTCAATGGCCACATGTCAGAATCTGAGGATGTATTTGTGCTAAATGAATCTCCTAATAATAATACAATTTATTAAAGGGATTTATAAACTGCCAAATTATTTTGGAAAATAATATATTGTTGATCAAAACATCTGAACAATAATTTAAGTGGTCAAGTTCTCTATCCCAGGGTGGACATGGGGATTTTGTATGTACGTCTGCATGCATGTATGTGTATTGTGAACACATACGTGTATGCGTGCACACACGTGAATTACATGTTTACATGCATGCACATCTACATCTACATATATTGATGTATGTATATGTTACATCTAATTACTGTATATGTGCACTTTGTAAAACTTAAGAATTAATTTCCCCATCCTTGGAGAGTATGATCTATTAAAATATTGTTTTGGGAACTATGTCATAATTTTAGTGGAGTAAGAAATATTTCCTGTCTCCTATGACCCATGTGGATTCTAATATTTAAGAATATACACACATGTTTGCTCAGTGGCTTTGTATATTTCCCAAGAATGGGGCACCAAGTGGCAGATGTTAACATTAAGTGACTAAAAAATTTTTGCTCTACCCTGTAAGTATTTCAAAGAGGGCAACATCAGTCTCCAGAATCCAACTTCTTGTACAGCTCTGCCCCGCAGCGTTGAGTGAATGGAAGCAATATGCTTTAGGCAATGGGCTTTCAGAGCCCCTCTCTGGCACCAGGCAGCCAATGGTGGCAAATGAATCTGAGCTGCAGATCAGTTAGGGTGTATTTGATCATTCTACCCTCTAATAACTGTAGATGTATTGCAGTTAACAGATGTATGCAGATAACACCAACCTGTTATCACAATAGCCTAGTCAGAAATTAACCAGGGGCTGCACTTGCCTTCCAGTACCCTCTTCACATTTGGAGATGCTCTCCTGATTGCTCTCCTCCATACCCTACTGAGAAGATATGCAGTTCCACTGTGAGGGCCCAAGGGTAGCTTAAATAATTTCTGAAGTTATAGCTTACTGTAAGCTTTCATGCACTTACTCTGCTGAAGAAAATGAATTTACTACATGGAATCACACTCCTCCTAAAATATTCCTGGGTCTCCACAACCTAAAGATATGTAACAAGCAAAAGAGTACCGATAGATACTGATCTACTAAACCATTTTCCTAAAATACCTAGTCTTTTCATATGAAACAGAAAAAAAATCATTAAAGCTATAGTTTGCCAGACAATTACTTTGTCAAATCTCAAGAAATTGCATAATAAATTGTGTACATGCATCGAACATGAACACCAGACGAGTATAACAAGCTATGTATTTCCAGTCTGCTTGCTCTTTCATCCAAACAGCAGCTTTTGTTTTCAAGAACAATTCTATATCCTTTTTGAAGGCTTTTATAAAATATGGCTATACATTTATCTATCAAACTAAGTAGAAATAATTGAAACACTTAATATGCACAGTAATAGGGAAATGCACGAATAACTTCATTATTAATGTCTATTGATAATTTATGTTTTCAAATAGGCAAATGTAGCTCCTAGCATTTTTACCATGTAAATCTTTATGTGTATTTGGTTTTACCTGTTTATTGGCAAATTTAGAATCCACATTTTGGGCGCTTTTATTGCTTTACACACTTATTTGATATGCACATAACCAAAGTCAGTTGACAAACTGACTAGTGTTTACTCAACTTGATTACTATGTTACATTTCTGAGCTTATTTTCGCTTTGGAAAATTAACTGTACAAGGAAGCCCAGTAAATCTTTACTTAAAAATTCCAAACTTTAGATTGATTTCAGCAGTGGGTTTGTATTGATCTCAAAAGCTTTGCGTTCCTAACTAAAAACTAATCTTTATTTCACCCTTTAGTGACTGCAGTCATAAATATGCTCAGTCCTACCAGTGTAGAGTGGATTAATGGTTATTGGAGATTGGGGCTTCCAACTGAGTCTGGGAAACCTTAACCTTTGGAGGACAACACGAAGGCATTTACCCCTTGTCAGCTATAATCCCTAGGTCCATTTTTGACATTTACCTGAGTGTTAAAGAGGAGGCAGAGCGGGGACTGGGGAATAAAGCTCCAGAGACTCTGCTTGGCAATTAATCACTCATAGTTAGATTGACTGCCGTGCCTGATCCTGCTGCTTCCGGCCATCAGAGTCACCAAGAGGCCTGGCCCGGCCGCTCCACTCTGGAACTCAGGTTAACTCCTCCTGGGGGAGACCTTTACCACATGCCTTCACAAAGGGGCTTACTGAATTGCTAAAACCCGTCTGTCATTATCATTCCAACTTTGCTGTTCTGATGGAACTAAGATTTTGGGAAATATGTCCAACCCATTTGCAAGATCTAATTATAGAGAATAAAAGAGTAAAAAAGGAACAGAATAGAATCTGTTATCAAGGGGTGATCAATAACACTCCAAGCAGCAGCAGACAGATGGCTGACAAATGGTAATGAGGCTGTAAAGCAGTGTTTCTCAAAGCTTGGTCCTTGGTACCTCCTGAATCACAATAACCAAATTAGAGTGCTCACTTAGAATCCTGGATGCCAGCATTCTGAACTTCAACACTCTGAAGGGCTCTTATGTTCCTCTCAAGTGTGAGACCCACAGTTGTAGTGTTGGTGTTTTTACCCTTTTACCACTTTCCATGGTGGAAAGTAAGAATTTTAATTTTCTTGGACCCAAGGCAGAAATTACTGTTAACTAACCCAATATTGATATTTTAATTTCTCTTTAATAATGAAACCCTAATCTTCACCTGAGCTCCTTGCTGTCCAGTTGTCATTTCCCAGTTTTCTTGACAGCTGGATGCAAGAGGGGTTTTTGTGTGGGACACACAAAATGTCTCCCTTAAAGGATCTCTTTTTTTTTTCCTTTTTCCAGTCTGTGTCCTGGAAAAAGGTATATTAGCTGGAGCCTCAGCAGCACATCCTGGACCATAAGGACGAGGCTGATACCTGGGATTGGTGGGTCAGAGAACTTGGATCCCTGATGATTTCATGAAACCACCACACTGGTTCCGGACTGCCTCTGACTGGGTCTCTTTTACATGAGAGAATAAAATCTGCGTGTTTAATCCCTTATTAGGGGAGAGCAGTTGCTGTAATTCATAGCTGAATGAGATTACTAGCTGGTTCAGACTCCATTTAGGACTATGAGTTAACTTCATGCAAAATCCTCCCACTTCAGATGACCCCAACTTTTCCCAAGCATTATTATTGACGGTGAGGGTGAGAGTTGTGTCTGAATGTTAATAGTGACTTTGTTTTGTTTCTGTGGGCTCAGGAGTCAGGGGCCCACTCCCGCTCTTGAATTTCAGAAAGGTGTGATTAGAATTTCAGAAAGGTGTGATTGCCTCTAACTGTTGTCCACAGAAAGGTGATAGGTCTGCAGTGGCTAGTTGGCCACAGGGGTTCTACGGAGGGCGGCAGCCCCAAGGACAGATGTGCATGCAAGAATCTAGATTGCCTGTTAAAGCAATTGATCACTTAGTGGTGCCCTCCATGCTCCATGAAGTTAACCTTTATCAGACTTAAGGCTAGGACTGTTACATATGGATGAAATGCAGTGTCTTAAAGACATTTGAAGCTTACTTAAAGTGTTCCTTTTACCTTGAGGAAGAAAAGATTGTATTTCTTTTCTTCCATTTAATGTTTTTATTTCTTCTATTCCCAAATCTGATGCTATCAAGTCATTATCTCTGTGTAGGGATAGCACTCCCAACCCTTACTGTCATGTCTCTTAAGATAATGTGCAAGCAAAGTAAGATTCTCTATTTCCTTCACTGATGTTGGCTCAGTTATTGAGGTCATTTATCAGAGGCTTTTCCCCTTTTTTCTTTTCTTCCTCATTCTGCTATAAATGCAGATACAACATTTAACATGATTACTTTTATTGATATATTGATTAATGGGATGGCTACAGACACTTGCATAAATAATTTGTTATTAAATTTCACATTCCAACATCTAGTGTGACCCTGGTTTTGGTAGAACAGGGACTCTCAACCTGTGGTCCCTGGACCAGCAGCATCAGCATCACCTGAAAACTTGTTAGAGCTGCAAATTCTTGGACCTCATCACAGATTCACTGAATCAGAAACTCTGGGGGTGGGGCCCAGCAATTTGTGTTTTCACAAGCCTTCTAGGTGATTCTGATGTCCATTCAAGTTTGAGAACCAGTGTTCCAGAGTGAGTCTAGTCATATCTTCAAACCAATCCACCAAGAATGCTTAAGGGTTAATACTCCTGACTGTTCCACACAAACGAAATCTTAGAGAGACTCCTACATGTTGGCTAGTGAACATTTAATTATATTACTTTTTATCCTGTCTATCTTCAGTCTACAGATAACTGGGCCAGGCAATGAGATGACTCAATTTGTGCTAAAATAGCACTAATAATAACAACTAACATTGTATAGCACTTTTTCAGTCTTCAAAGTGCCGACACATAAAATTTCATTTGATTATGCAATGGATTAAAATATACCTTCTGAGTTAATGTAGTTTAATTTCAGGAAAAGATAATAAACACAAACTGTTGCAGAACCATGTTTTATTCTTTTCTTTGCTCTCTATCTGTCCTCTGGCATTAGAAACCATACTTGGTAAAATAAATATTACTTAATGAATGAACACCTAAATGAATTATATTTAAGTGTGATTTGCTAATGAACTAGGGGGAAAATCTATGGAGTTTTAGGCCACATCCATTTGGATGGAGAGAGAACTTCATAAAAAATGTTTCACTTTTCTAACTATATATTTGACACTAAGACATCCGACAAAGGTCAATACTCACTGACTTACAGGTGCACTGTGGAGACTGACATTGTCTTCATTTTGATGGAAAACAAGAATCCAGGAAAGCTACTGGGTCACACTCATGAGGCCAATATTCTCTCTGTGTTATTATTAAATACTGTTAGATGGGAAAATATAATTTTTCATGAACATAAATATAATATTTAGGAATTAATTTAAATTATTCTTAAATCCATTTTTATTATACCTATAATATAAATTGGGATATTATGTTCCATTAGTTTACTAAATATGGCTTAGTCTTTTTTAAAAATTATATTAAAAATAAAAATTATCTTAGAAAATGGGGGAAAAGGAAGCAAAGAACCTCTGAAAAACCTACCACCTAGCTAAGTGCTAAGTTTATTAAAGGCATGAATCAAGTACTTTTACTAATATTCCAAGATTGTCATCCTAACCGAATATTTCAGGGTTTGATAATATTCTCCCTTAACTCCGAGGCTGTTAAAAAATAACATCAAACCTAAGACTCCTAATCTTTTCATAAGCTTTCCCAAAACAGCAAATCCCAAACCACAGTGCTTTGAAGGAAACTTCTGATGAACAATCTGGAATATTTTCAATAAGAATAACTTAAAATTAAATTTCCAGGAGTGTGCTTTAGTGGAAAAGATTCAAGATTTGGAGTTAGAAAACTGGGCTCAAGTTCCACCTCTGTAATTTACTGGCTACAAGGTCAAGTTATTTATCCCCCTGAGCCTCAGTTTCCTCATCTGTAAATTGGGAATGATAATAAGCCCTGCTTCATAGAGCTTTTGTTAACAAGCAGTACTACATGTGTTGATTTTCCAGCCTAAAGCCTGGCAAATAGAAAGCCCTCAATATACAATAACGTGTTTTTATGAAGGAAAATATGAATGTACATGAAATAGTTTGTAAAACATAAAAGGATGCATAAATGTTAGTTGATATATTAGTTTTTGCCAGAAACAAAGTGAAACAGTTATAGTTGAGGGAGCACTCTTTCTAAGCGCACACTTGGAAAATTCAAACCTGTTTGATTACATGACTTTCTTCAGTTAGGGCACCAAAGACTCACACAAAATCTGAGGAAATATCAACATCTTCTATCAGCTTGTGTGAGGGAAAGTCATACGCAATGTAATTCAAAAGAAAGCTGCTCTTGAATTTTGGTGTGCTAAAAGACAAGGAATGAGACAGGCACATTCAGATACCTGCATGTCTTTTAGAAACATGAACGTGGCAGTGAGTTTTTAAAGAGAAAAATAAAGATGACAAAGAAAGTAAGTGACAGTGTTAAAAAATGATTCTGCCTTAGGTTCTTAGATAATTTCCACATCATCATCTACCACTTACCCTAAAGGGAGACTAACAAAATAAGGATGAACCAATATTACCCTGGAAGACAGCTACCCTGTCATTGAACTTAATTCATTGAACCCCAACCTTTCCTGAGCACTTATGAAGTGTCATGTGCTAGGAATTTGAAGATGAGTAAGACACAATGTCTACTCTGGCACAGTTCAGCAATCCAACTCTACAGGACATAAGGACAGCTATAAGAACCTGAGTAATTGTTGAAGATGGGGCTAAAATCAGGCAAGTGATGATAGCCAGCAGACAAATCACTAACTAAAACACACTCACTTTGAGGAATTTTCATGATAAAACTTACACAGTTATGCACACCTTGTGAACAATACCACAGATAAACCAGTCAGAGAAGGCTTAAAGACAAGGATGCAGAGCTTCTAACAGCTCTAAGGTCCTCAAGTTATTTGTAGTTATAAACACAAGAGGTTATTTATGTAGACCAGTAGTTAAAGTGTGGCCCATAGACCCTGGGGGTCGGGGTGGGGGTGTGTGTGCCTTAAATCCTTTCAGAGGGTCCATCAGGTCAAAACTATTTTCATAATAAGAAAAGATGTTATCTGCATTTTTTCCCATGTTGGCATTTGTACTGATGGTGGAAAAGCAATGGTGGGTAAAGCTGCTGATGCCTTAGTAAGAATCGAGGCAATGGCACCAAACTGAACTAGTAGTCATTGTATTCTTAAATGCTATGCACTTCCAGTTTTAAAATATTGTCCTTTTCACTTAAGAAAGTCTTTGATGAGACAATAAAAATATTAATTTTATTACATCTTAACCCTGAATCTTTTTAATATCCTGTATTACAAAAGGAGAAGTTCTCCTGTATGCCAAAGTATAATGGTTGTTTTAAGAAAAAGTTCTTGTGCAACTATTTGAGTTGCAAGCTAAACTAGCTATTTTTTCATGGAATATGACTTGACTTGAAAGAACGATAGATATTTTCAGACTTGGAAATATGGCAAAAATTTTCTTAACAATGAACAAAGTGAATCTGTCGCTTCAAGAAAAACTGACTGTATTTATTGCCAAGGATAAAATCTGAGCTTTCTAGTGAAAAATAGAATTTGGGAAAACCTGTATTCACCACTGCAAACTTGATGTAAACACTTATCTAATGAGATTGGTGGTACTATTAACAGATGATATTTTTAAAAATATCATATAATGATAGGTGTCAACATTTAGAAGTTTAACATAACTCAGTGAAGCAATATATTCCAAATACCAATGCTTGATGATACAAAATCATACATGGGCAAAAGATTCATGAAAAATGCAAGGTAGACCAATGGATTTTTAATGTAACAGAGTATGAAAAGTTAATTAATATAATTTCACATTCCATATTGCAGCTGGTCCAAGGGAAACTACCTCTAGTCAAGTTTTAATATAATATAAAAAAAGAATATCCAAAATTATCTGAAATAGCTACAAAAATGCTCTTCCTTTTCTAACTGCACGTCTGGATTTTCTTCAAATGCTTCTACCAGAGCAACATATTGTAACAAATTGAATGCAGAAGCAGACATAACAATCCAGCTGTCATCTATTAAGCCAGACATCAAAATGTTTTGCAAACATATTTTAAAAATACCACAATTCTCACTAATTTTTGTTTGTTTTGGATTATATAGTTACTAATCATAAAACTGTGATTTATTTTTACAAGTAACAGGTTTGTTATTTTTAAATCAATTAATAAATATTTTTTTGAAATGTCTGCCTTGTCTTTTCTAGTACGGTAAATACCAATAGGTGTAATCCATTTAACTAAAATCTCTTTGGAGTACTCAATATTTTTTAAGAGTAAAACTTCCCTGAGGGGGGCCGCCCAGTGGCGCAGCGGTTTAGTCCGCGCTTGGCAGCCCGGGGTTCGCGAGTTCGGATCCCGGGCGCCCGCCGACGCACTGCATGTCAGCCATGCCGTGGCGGCGTCCCATATAAAGTGGAGGAAGATGGGCATGGATGTTAGCCCAGGGCCAGTCTTCCTCAGCAAAAAGGGGAGGATTGGCAACAGATGTTAGCTCAGGGCTGGTCTTCCCCACAAAAAAAAAAAAAAAAAAAAGAGTAAAACTTTCCTGAAGCAAAAGGTGTGAGATTCTCTAGTGTGGAATATAAGAAAATAACTGCTGGTAACATTTTGATTTCTTAATTATACCATCGTACGAAGATCTCAACAATCTTGGCCAAATGTCACATTTGAGCATGAAAGGACAGGTTAAAATTGCTGTGTTGAATGTCATAGGGGATCCCTGTGGGTGGTGGTGGGGATCATTAATGGACTTCCTGAAGATCCACCGGAAGTGACTCTCCCTTACAAGCCAGTCCCTCTGGTAAACTCCCCAGGGCATTTATTCTCTGAAGGCCAAAATACTTCTAGCACTGGAGCATAAGGTACTTTGATTTTGTGATACCCCAGGATGTAAAAACTGATCTCAAGGGATGATTATATAAAAAAAACTCATGTCAAAGAATTTTAATTTGCTTTATTTTTTAAAAGGTTTATAAATATTGAACTTATGATTGCATTTTAGAGATGTGTGTGTGTATGAGTGTGTATATGTGTGCACATATATATACACTAAATATGTATATTCATATATGTATATTATATATAAATAAAATATATTGATAATTTATATTTTATAAAATTTATATTTATACATCTTATAAAAATATATAAAAAATGAAAATAAAATATAAATATGTATATTTAGACGTGTATATATATATTTGTATACACACTAAATATGTTGTCTAAAATTTATTAACTGAGGGATATGGACATTAAAACATTAAAAAGGCACCCCATGGCTGTAGGGACAATGTTTATGATATGAACTAATATAATCTTCACTGAAGTGCACCTGTTACACTTTTCCTTCAGTTCTAGCCACTTTATTCTTTTGTTTTTCCTCTTCCTTCTCAGCGAGGTTCTAGCTCAGTACCCTTATTGTAATTGACTACCCCAGGCTCTGTCCATTTTTATTAAGCACCAAAATGTCAGCTAGTTAGCCAAAAGATGTTGCTGAACTCTGCATGGAGCATCGCACACAGTCGTATTTAAAGGTGTACATGAGTAAGGGAGGCCTTGTGCAGAGCAGGAGTAGGTCACAAGGAGTCAGAAAGCCTCTCCTCCCATCATTCCCTGCAGATGCCAGAATTTCCTCTTAGAACAAAAATCCCTTCAGTTTTAGGCTGAAAACGTGGGGGAAATCCAAATACCTCCAACGTGGTAATAGAGCATTTGTACCTTACCGTGAATGAAGAAATCCGGATCTGTTCGGTTGGAATCTGGAGGGAGAGGCTGACAGAGGCCTCTCCCGTGGGGCAGGATTGCTGAAGGATGCAAGGGTCGGAGACACCAACATTAGTTTCCCCTGGAGTCTGTGGGGTGTGGTGGCAAGAGCAGGAGGGTTGATTTGAATCCTCCTTTCCCCACTCACTTACCAGCTCGGTGACTTGAGGCGATCTACTTAATCTCAGGAGCGTCAACCTCCTCATGTAGTAAATGAGGACAATTGTATCTACCTTGCAGGGCTGAGTGAAGATTCAATGAGAGCAAGTGTGTGACATGCCTGCTACACAGTAGATGTCCAATAAATGCCTATTTTCTTTTTCTATTTTACAAGTTTTCACACACTTTTTGACATTTGTTACCTTCTGAATGGGCAAATGGACCTATTTTTCAGAGAACAACTGGATGTATTCTACCTTCTTCCTGACACCTTAATGAGTTTACCTGTTTTAAAACTTTTCATAGTATTCTAACACAGACAGTATCAAAAGCTTTCTTTAAAAAAAAAGTGAAGAATAGAGTGTTCATTCTATTCTCCTGGTCTTCATGGTCAGTTGTATCTTTCAGAAATTCCAAGAAGGTAGCGAGGCCTGACCTTCCTCTTTTTCTTCTTTTCTTTTTGTAAAGCACGCCAGCAATCTTTAATCACTCTGTGATGTTCTAAATGCCACCCAGGTTAGCTTCTGACACAGTTCAAACAAAGATTTAACCCACAGACACACAAATAGCTGATCTGTACTTTCCACAGAGTACTCGGAAGCATCTTATTTTTTTTTAAACTATATTTATCAGTTTTCTCCTTTTATTTCCATATTCATTTCTAGAGAGAAGTGTTTTCTTTTGTTATAGATTTTAATAAAAATTCAGGCCTAATTACAGGGTTTTTTTTTTTGTTCTTACTCTTTGTTGGGGGTGATTAACATGCAAAGCATTTTAGAACATTTTTGCTTTTAAAAGGAAAAAAGTGGATATGTAAAGCGAACAGTTAATCTATTAGCTGCTTCCCAGGTCACCTAGTTTTTGTTTGATAAAAACTAATTTGATCAACAGAGTTTACTGTTGGAAGTAAGAAGATTTGGAAAGGAAGAAGATGAGTTAGAAAACAGGCTAAAAGGAGCTTAGACCAAGAATATCAACTGCTCTAAATATGACTAGAGATCATGCTGTTGACCTGTCTTACTGCATGTTGAAAATGAGCCATCCAATCACTCTGGTGGAAGGTGAGGACAGTTAGAGTCAGAGTCGGAGACAAATGCCAATAGACATAGCCAAGACAAAAACATCCAACGACCAACAGCCAACAAGTCTAGAGGAAGATAGTTCATCAGAAATACGAGCAGAGCTTAGAAAAAGCAGAGCTCATGTCACATTGTTTCCTTGCAGTGAATATATCTCCACCCTATCTGCCTTGAGTGATGATGAAGGACAAGAGCACAGTTCAAAGGGACCATCTTGGAATGAGTAATATAACAAACTGAGCTGCAATGTAAAGAAAATAATCCGAAGGATGTAGAAGGAGTAAACAATGGCAAAAGCATCACTAAAATGAGCTCTCTGTTTTTGAATTGTTTTCTTTCCTTTGTTGGCAAAAAAATAAATAAGAATACTTTTATTTGATGAAATGGTATTCCCAGTGGGAAGCTTTTTATTGTTGAGACCCTGGGACAGCTCATCTGTTTTGTATTACATACTTCTCCTTTACTGAGCAATGATCAGATGAAAATGCTGGAGCTACTTTTTGGAGACAACTGAAGCATGAGGTGCACGATAAGACAAAAACCTCAGTGGCATTCGATGATGAAGGCATGATCGACTGGACTTTGTGCCTGATGTGGTCAGCCTTTTTGCATTTCTTCCTCCTTAGATTTCTGTTTTAGAGATTTCCTTTCATTCTTTTTTGGATCTCCAGTGCATGTAGTGGAAATCCTCCTTAAACTTTCCTCTCTCTATTTTTTTTTTCTCCCAATCGGTTGCATTCTTCCTTCATCCTCTGAGAAGTCAGTCTGGCAGCTTTGAGGACAGTTTCTCAAAGTGTAGTAGAAATGTCTTCTGTTACTTGCTGAATTTCTTACAAAGGTTCTCCTTCATCGTGCCCACTGTGCTGTTTGCAAAATACACTGCAAATAACCACCCATCATTTTACATCACCGTAGCATCACACCACTTTATTTTTTCTCCTGTAATTAAGGAAAAATGATGATCTGACTGAGATCATCATCACTGCAGATCAGTACTTGGCCTCCTGCAAAGGTCCAGGCCAGCACACAGACATTTTGTAGAATGCCACTGAGCAGGTATCAGATGGAGGACGCATCACCTTCTCGCTATTGAAAAACTTAATAACTTGGTATTGTTCAGCGAGTCATTCAAGCACGTAGAGTGGAATTCTACCTGTTCCTCAAGGTAGAGTATCTTTTAAGCTGCTGTAAAGACTGTGAGGCATTCATAGCTCTTTCTACGTGTAAGCAGCTCATGGTTAGATGAATGCAAACCTTGAGTGAAAGCTTTGTAACTTCCTGTGTTTGTCTGAAGTCATGCACAAATTAAGCCACTGTGCAAAACAAAGCTCAACAAATGTATTTAACTTTTTCAGGGGCATTTTTAATGCTATTTTTTTGTTCACCAGGGGAAAAATACCCTGGAAACAGATCAGAAACACAAGGAGCTGGAAACTTCAAAGTAAACTTTATAAATGCCACACAGTTTCATATACGATCGTGTAAAGGTTTTTTTAAAAAACATTGGTTGTAATTTCTTCTAGGTGTCACAACTCAGTGAACCATTAAAAGTGAACCGGCTCACTGAACCGAACTGAACTGAACAGATGGAATTCCACCCTTGCTATGCTTGAAAGGCTCCATGAACAATACAAAGTCTTCTTTTAAGTCCCCTCCTCACAGTTTCTTACCTCACTAATGCAAACACGTGGGGGGTTTTTGGATGGAACATGGCCCCTCAGCTCTTTGTTTGGCTGTATGGCGTGGTTGTTCAGGCAGAAGGGAAGGCAGTCCATTCTGAAATCTTCAGGGCCACCTCCTCATTTTTTAGAAACCCAGTGTTATTTTCCACTTGTTCTCAAATGTATGTTAGTAGTAGAATGTTTGTTGTTTTTAAATTTTCCCCTGAATTGTACTTCACTTTAATCTGTCCAGATATAAACCTTGAAAAGATTTTGTTTTTTTGTAAATAGGCCCGAGCAAAGTGGACCAGTGTTATTCTCTTTGCCTGTCTTTAATTTATTATTTAAATTTCCTTTCTTTTTAGAAGTGTAGATGAATGCCAGACCACAAGACAGACAATTTCAGTCCTTTCTTGGCTTCTAAAATCCTCTCAGCGTAGGGAAAGTAAACTGATAAGAAGTGTTATAGACACGCATTATTTACTTGTTTAGTGAGGTGCTAAAGATAGTCATAGAGGACCAAGAGATCAAAAAGCTGTGTGTAGTCAATTCATTAAGCATTAGTCAATCACTTAATTAATTCAATATATATTTATGAGGGCTAACTAGTACCAGGCATTATAATGGACATTGTGTGGGATCTAAAATGGAATGAATTTCAAAGTCCCTGCTTTCAAAGAGATTGTAATTTAGGAGCGGTAAGTTAGACATAGAAATTATGCATGTGAAAACACACATCATTCAAGGGGCTCCTGACTTCTATTTTCTCTCCTGCTCACCTTCCTCTTTTGACTCATGACTGGTGCCACGGTCTGTTGACATTTGATCAGCATGTCAATATCTTCAGTTCTGGGATTTTGTAGATATGTTTATTTTCAAGGCTCATGTTTTGTAAAGCTTCAAACTGATTTTGCTTCTTTGGAAATCAGACTATTCCTTTAAAATATGTTCTAACAGAGTTTGGGAGACAATGGGCCAGAGATAAAGACAGAGGCGCCAGCACTAGGAGTTTGGTTAAGCACAATAGGTACTGGCAGGTGGATCATTGATTAATTCCAGAGAGGTCAGCTGAGGGAGAGATTAGCATGCAAGAGGACCAGAACCCAGGGAGACAGGCGCTAGGGATCAGAAACTGAGGTTAGGATTCCGGAACACACAAGGTCAGGGGGTGAAAAAGAAGTTTTTTGCAACATGAGGTCATGAGTCCAGGTCAAAACCCCTCAATAACAAGAGATTAGGAGCCATTCAAAAGGTCTGGATAATAGGCATAGGATGTAAACAGAAAGCATGAGTTTGATGCTGAATGATCCGGTGGCTCCCAGCCCTTCACATGTCTCTGAACTAAGGCCAGAGCTGGTTACAGGGATACGCATGTCTGTCTGAGTCCACAAGCAGACAGTGGACTACACAGATTAATAATGCACATTTTTGGATTAGATGAAAGATAGGGCAGAAGATTAAGTGTTTTGTAATTTGGAAGCTGTCCATGAATCTGGATTTCTGAGTTTATATATTCCTTAGGGATTAAATCTTCCACTTAATTTTTAGGCAGTAAAACATAGTACTGAACTTCAGTCTTTAGCGTTTGTTGATTTGAGTCTCAGTCCATGCTGTTCTACTTAACAGCTATATGACCTTGCGTATGGTACTTAACTTCTCAAAGAGGTCGTTTTTCGCAGGTTCAGATCCTGGGAGTGGACCTACATCACTTGTCAGCCAGGCTGTGGTGGCAACTCACATATAAAATAGAGGAAGATGGGCACAGACGTTAGCTCAGAGCCAATCTTCCTCAGCAAAAAAGGGAGGTAGATTGGCAGTAGATGCTAGCTCAGGGCCAGTCTTCCTCAGCAAAAAAGAAAAAGAAAAAGAATGACACCTATCTCAGAGTGCAAAATATTCAATATTTAAAAATAATAGGTGCAAAATTATTTGTAGATATTATTATTATCATAATCCTCATTATTACAAACCTGGATTTTTTGTTCAGGAATTTTATCCTTTTCCCTTGCAGAATGCAAATATTATATTCTGCAAAGTTAAGAGTTTGGCTATTTCCGTTGATTACTTTTTTCCCAGTGACTCAATCTTCTTTCAAAAAGTCTTTGCTTATTTTGTTTATTAGACTTGACAGGCAGCAATAGCACAAGCTTATAAGGAAATATATTTTAAAACCCTATATAAAATGTTTCTAAGCTTACACTCAGAGATGCCCATCTAGTAACATGGATTGAAACACCAGAAGACAAACTGGAAGTCAAGGGATAGCAAATCGAAATCTTTCTCCACCTTGTCCTAAGTATGACTCAGCATGGGGCAAACCGTTTACATTGTCATTACCCCAAAACCACATAAAAATGAGCTCTTACGTGATTCTTTGGATTTCCTATATGGAAATCAAGTTAATAAGGTTTTCCTTTGTGTTTGTGGTCAGGATTTAAACCAATCGGATGCTCAACTGTGGAATAGTTCAGAATGTATTTTAATTTAAATCCTATTTTAACTACCCCCCATGAGCTGCTACGGAAAAACATAGCCATAAGTGAAAGACTTCAGAGGCAGAAACTGATGGATGCCATTATAAGGAAAAAAAAATCAGTTTTGTTTCCTCTTCATATTGGGCTTCCATAACACTTTATTTAAAATATTAAAATAACACAAATAAAGGGCAAGATCCTTGCTTTCTCGCCTTTCAGATCTTTCTAGATCTGAGCCTGGATTATCATAGACATTAACATTGAGAAATGTTTTGAATGGAAATTTCTCTTTTTCCCTCATGTCTGCTTGCATTCTCATCATTGCTACTCACTCCCTCTCATTGTCTGATCTTCAATAACATTATTCACACCCACTTCTGAACCCCAACTCATTTGTGTTGACTATATGTTGGTGTGACATAGAGTGTGGGATCAACTTGGATGCTGGGCACAAGGAGGCCATTGTCCTAAAAGCTATCATCAGTCCATGGGTGGCTCCAAAATCAGACAAAATTCTTTCATCTATTGATTAACGAAGGTTATCTCTGCATTTTGTGCTTTTACTTGGGGAACAATGGAGCTGTAGTAAACTGATCACATGGGCATTTTCTCAGTGCTTGATGTGGAGTAACTGCAGTTGTAGATTCCCCCTTCCCCAGGGGCTTTGGGCAGGAGGGCAGAGGAGTGAGAAGTCTTATGTCTACATTCAGGTTCAGTGCAGCCACTGGAAGACCTAGAGTGGATGGACACCTAGGAAGGAAGGAGCCAGTTGTACTACACTCAAGCCACCCTTTGTTGCTCAGTATCTTCCTCAACACGTCTTACAGACTTACAGTATCTTAGCCCCATGCTGTTGCCTCTGGACTGCCTCTTCTCTTGTCCCTCAATTGCTTCCTTCAAGTTCATATGTTGTCTCCCTTGCAACACTGTCTCACACTCCCATTTGCTCCAGCCCTGAACAAATTTAATTGCACATATCTCTGTACTTCCATAGCAGCTATTTATGAATCTTTCTCCTCCATTCATCCGTGAACCTCTTCACAGGAGGTTCTATCTAATCTTATTCATCTTTGGAAGGCAGAGTAAGATAGTGGTTAAGAATATGGACTCTGGAGTTAGAAGGTTTGGGTAAAACTTCTGCTTCCTCCACTTACTAGCTGTGTGATCTTGGAAAAGATGTTTAATCACTCTGAGCTTTAGTTTTATCACCCGTAAAATGGCTGTTTGTTTCCCTGTAGGGACTGCTTTGATAATTAAAAGAAAAATCCACATAAAGCAGTTGGCACATAGTAAGCCCTCAACAGTGAGGAGACCTGATTGATCATATTGCTTTGCACACTTTGTGCCCAGTGGTGTCTGGTTCATTGCAGGGCCTCAGTAAGTGGTTTTTTTCACTTGTCATCCTTAAACCACATGGTAAAAAAATATGGCTTTAAGGGGCAGCGTATATATTTCTTTGACTAAAGGATAGGAAGGAGTGAGGATAGAACTTTTCTGTAAAAGATGGTGGAAAGGAAATGGAAACTGTACCACTAAAACCTGAACTCATATTCAACATTGCCAAGAATATTACCAAGATAAGAGATCAGGGAGTTATGGACCCTCAGTTCCAACTTTTGGATGGCTTCTCATTCACTATATGAATCTAGAAACATCCTTTGATTTTTTTTTTTTTTTGGTAGCTCGGTTTCGATGTACACAAAACAGATATTGTAGTGCTAACTTGTCTTCCTTAGATGTAAAGAAAACAAAGCACAACAACGCTCAACCAATTTTATTATAAGCCCCCTCCTGCTCTTACAGCAGGGAAACTGAGATGCAAGTCTGAGGACTGGATCAAGGTTGCAGTCAGTGGCAGAACCAAATTAAAATTCATGTTCCCAGAGTCCTTTCCATGCCATTGCTTCACCTACTGACCCATGGTGCTCTACCAAGAAGTGTTTCTGATTAAGTGAACTTTCAGGTTTCAATAACACAAAACCTTGGCAAGGACTTTAGGTAACAATCTCATATCATATACTCCAGTTACTTTTTGGCAAGAACTGGCTGTCTCATATATATGTTGACTTAGTTGCCTCGTACAAGCTGACATTGAAGAAAGTGGTATGTTTTCGATGTTGAATCAACAGTACAAGACCTTAATAAAGTCTCTGTTTGAAAAATGAGAGCAAACAAAAATGGGGACAGATGCCTTCCTTGTAGACTGTACAGTCCATGATCAGGGAACAATGACTCTTTTTGATCATCATTGTGGCAGAGCCTAGCACAGTGCCTGCATATGATATATGAATATATGGTATATATTCAATTAATATTGAATAACTAAACAAGTGAATATATGGAAACCTCAATATTTCAGGAGTAGTTGAATAGCTTCCAATACTTTGGTGCAATATTCCCCTAATACTAAAATGGTGGATATTTTCCTTTATCTAGTGTTTTTGTAATTTGATATGTGTGTATGTAATAGGATACTAAAATTTAAGTTTTGAACAAGGTTTCACAATACAATAGATGTTGCTGGATCAAAACGTGCAGGAGGTTAAGAGCTGGTCTCACAAATTTGGAGGATGACACTAGGGAAACGCTGATCCAAATGGAGGATGTAAGAATATTAAGAGAGAGGAAAGGGGAGGGAATTTTGAGGACCATTTCTCAGGGAAAGCTGCATTGACAGCCTCCCCTTCCCCTAAGGGAGGAGCGGGGGAGATACCTGCCCGCACTCAGAGTAGGGAGAACTTCAAGGACTGCTCGGACAGCCCGTTTTCCCTCCTCATAGTGGACTGGGTCTGACTTCAGCCCAGGAAACTGAAGAGTAACTGAGATGTGTTGGAGAGCTTGGAGAGCTGGTATGGCAGCTGAGCAGAGGTGAGTCTCTGCTGCATCCAGAAAGTAACCTCTCTCTCTTGCCAGAAGTTCAAAGAGGCAAAACCCCAGGGATCTGGGGATCTGATGTAGGAATGGCCTGAAACTATTTTACGTCCTGGCAAAGAAACTGGCCTAGAGAGGCAACAGGACTCCAGCAGAAAAATATCTGTATAGAATGGACCATTTGAAGACTGAGGCCAAGGTATGTGTGTGGGCGGGTGGTGGTGGTGGGGGAAGGCTGTTCAAGGAGAAGCATAAACTAGAGATATAATTGGAGGAGACCAGCAGGGGACTGGTCTATATAACTACTATAACCTCCATGAGAGAAAGAGTCAGCTTAAACATCTTCCAGGCCCACATAGCGTAAAGTCAGTTTATAGCAATACCCATCCATGTAAAACACTTTCCTGCCTGCTTTTTTGCTTCTAGCTCCCTATGTTGCAACCCAGGAAGGGTCAGAAATCATAGCTAATGAGTAGGATAGGAGGAGTAGAAGAGCTAGGCTGGACAAAGACAAGTGTCCCGCTCTCCAGGTGGCAGGCAGCTCTCTTGAAACTGGCCCAGCTGCTGGACAGGAGAGGATTTAACTCTAAATCAGGCTCAGAATTTTCACAATTATCAGCAATGGGCATTTGACTTTTGATTTGAGACTGTTTTGAACCTAAACAAATCTAGAACCATCTATTACTAAACAGTAAACAGGAAAGTAAAGGGATGTGTTGAAGGGGGCATTTAATTGCAGGAGAAAACTTCTCCCATTGGGTACATTTTAAAGGGGGAGGGGAGACCAAAGTAAAATTACATTTTGATTATACTTCATAAGCTGAGCTTGGTAAAAATAACAGATAGATTTCTCTTGATTTCATTGTGTACGTCCTTTTTGTAAGCTTGGACAGAGCTCTCATATTAAAAACGTACACTTTGGGTAGCTTTTGAGAACTTCTGTGTGGCTCCTCTGTGCACCCATGGGTGTGGTACTTGCCTTTTAGGGGGCACAGATCTCAGGAGGCTGCCGTGGTTCACCAGCCCTGCTCCCTGGAAGTCAGATTGGTAAGAACGTGTCAGTCTGGCTAGAATCAGAAGAAAGGGGTTGAAAGAGAATTAGAACTATCATTCGTTCTTACCCATCTAATGTCTGCATTGTCTCCATTAGATACTGAAAAAAAGTGTCAATCCACTGCTGATCTTATTTCTTATTTTAGAGCTACCCTAAGCTGGATCAATGTTTACCAGCCGGTGAAAAGAACTTCCTACAATGTGGTTTGTTCATATGTTTTATTCTCTCAAGATTTCTCAAGGCTATTTTTACTCTTCCATCTTTCCCACTGGCCGGTCAGACTTGAAGAGCTGACAATGAGGATACTACTATCTTAGTGGAAGGAAGAAGAAAACGAGAAGAGAGAGTTAATGTCTGGTACACTGTTGGCCATGGAAATGAAGGGGGATAAAGGGAGTGGAGGTGATGTTTGTTGAGCACCCGCCCAATGCCATACGCCATGTGAGTGCTTTCACACAACTGATCTGACTTACTGTGAACAGTAGTTCCATTAAAGTAGGTATTCCTGTACCCTTTGTACAGAGGAGGAAATGAGAGAAGTGGCTTGCTTAGCATCACGAACTTAGACCAGTCAGACTCCAAAATCCCTGTTCATTCTGCAATCCCATACAGCTTCCTTTGAAACTACATTTTAAATACATTTTTGAAGTTTGCTTGTGACTTCTCTCATTCTTTTTAATCTCCAGAATCTAATCCTACATCAAAACTGATAGTATTTTTAAATAAGGAAATTGTTTTTGATTTCCATTACTACATTTTTATGAGACTACATTGACTTCTGTTATTAGAATTGAATTTCAGGATAGCAAATGTCATATGTCCTTTCTCAGCACTGTATACCTTTCCATTATAGTGCACAACAGTTGATTCCAATCAACCTTTTTTTTTAACTCATTCCACAGTTCCAATATTTTTATACTTCTATTACCATTCACAAATATTCTTAGAAGTGTGTTCCAATCTGGTGATATTATGATAACTTTCCCCTAGGGGTTTATTAGCTTCCATGTTACAGTATTCATTTCACCTACTTTCATTTCCTTGGACTAAGTCCAGAATAGCCCGTGGTCCTGTTGATTGCTTCACAAGCTGTGTGAGGGAACATTTTTGCAATGCACTCAGAGATAAGCATCCATCTGATTCCATTCCTGTGATCTATCACTCATTGTCAGGGGATTGAAATTGCAACACATTGACTACTTTTATTTCTGTAATGCCTGCACTTTTTTTTTCTGTTCATTGCCTAGCTTTCTGTTATAGAAAAACATATCACATTAATATTTGGTTTTCTGAATTTGATTCTTTTTAGAAAAGTAGTCTTTCTTTTTTTTTGAACCAAGTAGACAAGGAATCCCAACTTGAGCCCATGTTGCATTTAGCAAGATTTTGACATGCCTGTGGAGGTGGAGCTGCCGAAAGTCAGGTTATTGCCCTCTAGGATAAAGTGACCTCTTAGGAAAGCCCTCCTCCTAAGGAGGTTTAAGGGCAAAGGTAAATTACAAGTTGGAGGGGAGAGTCTAAGTATGGCACAGTGTCCATGTGTCCTTTTAGAGCCCTCAAAATTGGATACTGGAAATACCGTTGCACATATGGGCATCAACGATGGCAGAGCTCCCAATGGGCAGCCGTGAAGCCTGAGGTTATGCCATTATTAGCCTTGGAGAAAGGGAGAGGATTGAACATCCTGAAAGGCCAGTGGGATGTTACCTGGCGAGTTCCAGAGTTATTTGGCAGCTTGAAGAGGGAGATTGAAATTCCTGAAAAGCAAGTAGTAATGAAGTTAGAGAAGTACTGTTTTGTAGCTTTTATGACCATTTTCTTAGCCCCAGGCTGATAAGGCCTGAGAAACCTAAGAAATAATAAGAATAACCTCAATAACAACTAACACTATGTGCCAGGTGCTGTTTCATTCTGCACAACAATACTGCAAGGTGTTACTATTATGGCCGCCAGTTTACAGATGATGAAATTGAGGTGCTAAGAAATCAAGTAACTTTTCCAAGGTCGCATAAGGAGTAAGTGCTGGGCTTCGATACAACTTAGGAAGTCTAGTTCCAGAGGCTGTGCTTTTGGCCATCTTACAACACTGTGCACCCTCATTACTTTAGTCTCAAGATTTAGGTAAAATCTTAAATACGATTTTTTGAAGAAATTTTTGAAGGCTGATGAAATTCCATTAAGAAAAGCCACTTACATTAATTCAAGATTGGAAAAGGAGTATTAAACGTACTTAAAGGAAAAATATTGCTTTTAATAACTGAAATATCTTTATTGTAAACTAAAACTCTTTCTCCTCCCAATTTTCCCAATTCTCTTAGTTTTCGTATTATCTTGCATTTCTCTTACATTTTTCTTTCTATTACTCTTGCCATTGTCCTGGACCAGACCCTCATCACATCGTGCCTGGGCAGTTACAGTGGCGCCCCAATGAGATGCTCTGTCTCTTACTTCTCCAACTCACTTAATATACTGCATTAGACAAATGTTACTAAAACAGCAACCACTTGCAACCTGTTCAAAAACATTTATTGGCTCTAAATAGCTATAAAATAAATCCTATACTCTTTGGGCTGGAGTACAAGGCTATTCATGTATACATGCATTCATACAACATCTTCCTCATATGTTTCCTTATCTCAAAATACTCTCCTAAACACTTTACTCTCCCCACACTAGTGGCCCCCAAACATACTTCTGGTACATTTCATCTGCTTGAATTACAGCAAATTACTCTAGTACTCCAAGACCTTGTTCAAATCTTACACCTTTCATAAAATTCCACTCCATCAGTCTCCTGGAACATACTATATCTTTGTGTAAATTATAAAAAGGTCTCTCCTCTCTGGTCTGAAGCAGGCTGCATCAGGGCAGAGGGCTGGTGAGTGGAGCTGGGGTTGGATTTCAGCTGCTCCTGCCTCTACCCCACCTGGGCTTTTCATGCAGAACACAAACGTTCTTTGTGCTTTCGCAAGAGGCAGCCCTGGCCACCACCTCCCCAGGAAGCACTCACCCTGCGCCCACTTCCTAATGCAATGATTGTCTCTCCAACTCATTAGGCAATTAATCATGTATTGTTTAGTGACATCTCTTTAATTGTGGTTTTAAAAATATTTTTATCAATATTTTTACTTTTAATGTGTTATTGTCTTAACGCCTCAGAATGTTCCCTCTTGAGGGCAGGGTTAATATATTATACTTTTTTGTGTTTCTCAAAATACACAACCAGTGTCTTGCAGTGTGGGAACCCAAACAATATGTTTGTTGATTTTACTTGAATTGTGTTTACACAAATAAATATAGCTAATTGTAAATGAAGCATGAATTTGTCAAAATTAATGATCAACCATTGGTGGTCCATCGTTAGCTGGAATGGATAATGTTTACACCAACACACACACACTCCCCTGCAATTGTAGTGTGATTATACTTTACCTTTATTATTACATATCTTTCACATTTTGGTATATCGAACTATCCACAACTACAAGTGGAGCGAATTATTCTTATAGTTTGATTTACACTGAAAGCTATATAGCCCTTCATTATAGTTAGGCTGTTCAACACAATTATTTTGCCAACAACTATTTATAAACACAAAGTACTTCAGGGGAAACAAAGATGAAAACATTTTGGTCTCTGACGTCAATGAGATTTAATTCTGAGTGGGAGAAAACATTCATTAACAAACACAATGTTGATAAGACAGATTAAGTCCCATAGAAGCAGTGTAGGAAACCTGAATTAGGTGTTCGGAGAAGCCAAGAAGCTCTAGCATTTACATTTGAGCTGGACCTTGCAATAGGGCAGATAGGTTATAAACTCATGTCGATGTGAAAGGAGTACTCCAGGCAGAGGCAAGGTGTGGAGAAAGGCAAGCCAAGAGCCATCCTTGGAATCACAAAAGTATCCTTGTGTACCACCTTCACAATGTCATATCTGTATACCTCCCTGTCACTAAATATCTAATTTATGAGGTCTGCCTGAGGTGGATTATTACAGCCCTACCCATTTCAGTCCTCAGCAATGATACCTCTAACATTAGAGGCATTATGTGCTAGTTATATGTTTTCTAGTACTCATTATGCTCTAGAAGGAAAATCTCCAGATAAAAAGAAATGGCTGTAACATTGACTTAAGTTTCCCTGAAGAGTTTCCTTTTAGGAATTTCTCATTTGAACCAAATTTATCACATTAGCCAGACTTGGGAGTATTCTGCCATGCTATTGAAAAAAAAACCCACAATCCTTTTGTATTTTTCATTCACCTTAGCACAGCTAAGGAAGACTGGAATTTTCTAAAGAAATGTTATTTCAGAAGTGTGTGAGTGGTATTTCTGCCTTCGTTATGACAGACTACCTTTTATTAAAATAGCCCTCCTGCCAAGTCCAAGTAGAAAAGCTGGAAGAAGCTTTAAAAATCTCTGATTGGAGGGTTAGAATTAGTCATAGGGTTAGAGTTAGTCCCTAAGGCTGTCAATACTTGAGGGCCTGTGGATTCAGGGAGAAGGAAGTACATTGAGGATATCCCAATATTTTGTGCCACATTTCTCCTCAACGCATATGCTGATTCATAGGTGGGGTAGGCTTGAGAGCTGAGAAACTGAGCAGAGTTTTTGGCAGTTTTACAATGCTGGGGAGATGAAAATTGGAGAGCTACGAGGGCAGCCAGCATTTGAGAAGCCACCTGAAGAGAAGTGACAATTTGCCAATTTGTGAGCATTAACTTAGAGGTTGAAAAGGCAAGAAGAAACCTTCAGCTAAGAGGATGGGAAGCTGAGTAAACTTTCAGCAGTCTTGTGGTCCTGGGGAAACAAAATTAAAATTCAGGATCCACCAAGAAAGCAGAACGTAGTGAACATGCCAATTTTTCAGTTGAGACACCTGAAGTCTACATTCTATTGGTAGAAGTAGAAAAAAACTAACTCACACAAAAAAGGAAAATCTGCTTCAGTTCAAGCTCCATCCAAGCTTGGATTAGTGTAAACCACCCCTATTCTTACTGCTTCCCAGAAACAAGGGTAAATATTTCTCCAGGAGGATGACATTATCCAGAGCTTCACACTATCATTGCACAATGTCTGGCATTCAACGACGACAACAACAATGACAAATTAGCAGGAATGAAAACACCAAGTTGCAGAAAACCAAGAGAAAATAGAAAAGAGATTGACAGGTGAGCCAAATGATAGAAATATAAGTCATACACTTTAAAATAACTATGATTGTAATACTGTGCCAATGTTGACCAAAAAGAAAAAAAAAGCTGGAGTGGCTATACTAACATCAGAAAAAGTGGACTTTAAGATAAAAGTACTAGGGAGATTTCATGATCAGAGGGTCAATTCACCAGGAAGAAATAAGAGTTGCTGATTTGTATGCACCAGATAGCAAAGCCTCAAACTATGTAAAGACAATTTACAGAATTAAAAGGAGAAATTGACATGGCTATAGTCATAATGATAGATTTCTACACATTTCTTTTAATAACTGAGATCAAGCATGAAGAAAACTTAGTAAAGATATAGAAAGTTGATAACACAACATTCTTAACCTCATTGACTTATTTAGAACCCTACTCAAAGCAACTGCAGAATATACATTCTTTTAAGGGCTCGTAGAACATTTACCAAAATTGAACATGTGTTGGGTCATAAAGCAAACCTCAATTAAATGGAAAGGTTTGAAAACATGTGGAACATTTTCTATAGTTAACACTTCAATATTGTACACTTAAATACTTGTTAAGAGGAAAGACCTCATGTTAGGGTTCTTACCACAAAAAAAAAAAAAAAAAAAAAACCCAGAAAAATAAAGGGCAGCAGGAAAGTTTTGGAGATGATGGATATGTTTATAACCTTGATCGTGGTGATAGTTTCATGGGTGTATGCATATATCCAAACTTATTAAGTTGTTTACATTAAATATGTCCTTTTTTTGTATATCAATTATGCCTCAAAAAAGTTATTAAAAAAGAAAATGTCCAATTGTTTAGAAATTAAGAAATTCCCTTCTATAATTCACAAGGAAATACTCAAAGTGGAAATTGGAAAATATTTTTAACTTAATGATAATAAAAATATACTATATTAAAACTTGTGAGTTGCAGCTAAAGCAGTGTAGAGAGGGAAACTTTTAGTCTTAAATGCAAGTTATAAAAAAGAAGAAAGGTTGTAAATCAATGATCTGAGCACCTATTTCAAGAAGCTAACAAAAATTGACAAATAAAATATAAAGAAACAAGACAGAGAGGATAAAGGTGACAGACAGAAAACAAATGTACAAATAGAGAAAATTAAAGAAGCAAAATGTTGGGTATTTGAAAGACTAATGAAACGGATAAAAACCTTTGCAAAACTGATCGAAAGAAAGAAAAGGAGAATAAACTATCAAAATGGCAATGCAGATATTACTCCAGATTCTTCTGACATTCAAAAGATAAAAAAAATGTTTAAAAAATTTAAACCAATTAGTTTGAAGATTCAGATAAAATGGACAAATTCTTGGAGAAATATAACTTACTAAACCTGATATAAGAAGAAATAAAAAAGCTAAACAGTCATACATATTAAGGCTATTAAATCTACAAAAAACATCTTTTCACAAAGAAATGCCAGGACAAGATAGTTTTGTCAGTAAACTCAAACATTTACAGAAAAAATAAGACTAATTACACATAAAATTACTAGAAAACAAAAACAAGAAAAACCCTCTCAATTAGTTTTTACTGCAACAATAATAATTTCCCAGATGTTGTTTAAAACAGCAGTATGACTTTGTGAGATGGGAATTTCTCAAAAGTCTCTTCTCAGGAACAAAGGTTCCTCCTGTGTTTTCCCTTATTTTTTTCACTCTATAATCTTTTTTTGCCAAAAACCTGGAGTCTCTACCTGCCACAAGCAAAAGTAAATTTTCTCTGGAGAAAGAGAACAACCAGACCTTCAAACTATCTCTATCATAGTCCAGAATAACTTTGATAGCAAAACTTGACAAAATCTTTACAAGAAAGGAAGATCACAGACCCGTCTTTTTCATGACCACAGATGCAAAAATCCTAAACAGATGATTAACAATTTAAATTCTATGACACAAAACAATAATACATCATTCAAAATTAGTATATTCCTGTCATACTACGTTGATTTAATATTTTAAAAATCAATTTTATATTAACATTAACAAAATAAAACTATATTATCACTGCAATGGAGGCATAAAAGGAATCTGATAAAATTCAACTTTATTTATGGCAAAAACTCATATCAACCCAAGAATAAAGAGAAATTTTCTTATTTTGATAAATAATATCTAAAAATTTACATTAAATACATAATTAAGGATGAAATGCTTTCTCTGCTAAGATCAGGAATAAGACAAAAGTACATATCATCATCATATCTATTCAACTTTCTGCTGGAAGTGTTAGCAAATGTAATATGGGAAAAAATACACAGCATAAATATTGAAGGAAAGAAATAAAGCTGTCATTACTTATAGGACACTGTGAGCATTCAGAAAATGTAAAATATTTCAAAGATAAAGTATTAGAATAAATAAATGAATTTAGCTGTGCAACTAATTCAAACTCATATATACAGCTGAACATAAAAAATCAGCTGTATTCCTATATACCAGAAACTGTTAAAAGACAATTTTAAAGAAAAGATATTATTTACAATAGCATCAACAGAGTCTAATACCTTGAAATAAATCTAAGAAAACATGTAAGAAATCTACAGTGAAAATCATAAAACATTGAAAGAAATTAAAGATTTAATCAAATGGATAGATATATTATAGTCAAGAATTAGAAGACTCAATATTAATAAATTGACAATTTTCTTCAAATTTATTTATAGATTTTATGTAATCCCAGTCAAAATTTTAGTAGGTTTTTTTTTTTTGCGGGGGGGAGGTGGTGGATGGAAATCAACAAGCTGATTCTAAAACTTATATGTAAATGCAAAGATGCAGGAACAGTAAAAAAAATATACATATCATGAAGAAGAACAAAATTGGAATACATATAGTGCTAGACATCAAGACCTTATTATTGTAGCTTTATAATGAGACAGTGTGGAATTGACGTCAAGATTGACTCTTAAACCGATAGAACAGAATAAAGAGTCCAGAAAGGGCTCTTTACATTCTTTTGACAAGATATGGTCTTTTGATTTGTGACATTGGTGACACTGCAGAATGTGTAGAAAGAATGCTTTTCCTATAATAGTGCTGGGCTAAGTGGATATCATCTTAATCTCCATTTCACGCCATAAATCAGTGGTTCTCAATGGGAGTGATTTTGACCCTCTTATCCCCAAAGACATCCAGGAATGTCTGGAGACAACATTATTGTCACGGCTGAGGGGGGAATGCTACTGGCATCTAGTGGGTACAGTATAGGGATGCTGTTAAACACCCTACCATGCACAGGATAGTCCCACACAACAAAGAATCGTCTGGTCCAAAATGTCAATAGTGCCAAGACTGAGAAACTCTGTCATAAACAAAAATCAAACTCAAGAGGATTGTAGGCTTAAATATGAAAGACAGAATATTACAGTTTCTTGAAGGTAACAAGAAAGAAGATATTCATGACCTTGGGGTTGGTAAAGATGTCTTTAACATGACACAAAAAAGCAATAAGCATAAAGGAAAATATTGATAAATGATATTACAATTTATTAAAACATATCACCAACATAGTAAAATGTTAAGTTATAGAGAAGATATTTGCAATATATATAACCAACAAAGTACTTATATTCAGAATATATAAACAATGTGTAAGAATCAATAAGAAAAAGGGCAGATGATCCGGTAGAAAAAAATGGCCAAAATAATTAAATATATACTTCATAATAGAGAATAGCCATTTTGCCAATACATATGTGAGAAAGTGCCCAATATCTCCAGTCATTAAAGAAATTAAAATTAAAACTACTATGAAATAGCACTACATACTCACCAGGAAGGCTAAAATTAAAAAGACTGAGAAATCAAATGTTTATTATACTGTGGAGCAACTGGAATTTTCCTACATTGCTAATGGGATTGTAAACTGGGACAACCTCTTTGGAAAGCCATTGTGAGTATCTACTAAAACCGAATATTTGCTGTGACTTACCAAGTCCACTCCAAAAGAAATGCATACATATATTCACCAAAAGATATATGTGCGTATATATATATATATATATATATGTACGAATGTTCATTACTGCATTATTCATAACAGTTCATGACAATTCAAAACTGGTAATAACCCAATTGTCTATCAACAATAGAATGGATAAATAAATTCTAGCTTATTCACACAATAGAATTTCTCAAGGCAGTGAAAATGAGCAAACCATTGTTATATGCAATAACATGACTAAATCTCATAAACAGTGTTGAATGAAAGAAATCAGACATAAAAGAGTATATACTATATCATTTCATGTATACAAAGTTGAAAAACAGGCAAAACTAGTCTATGGTGTTACAGGTCAGGATAGTGTTACCTTTGGAGGGGAAGGTGGGACAGGGACTGAGAGAAGGCCCATGGAGGGCTTCTGGGGTGGTGGTGATATTTATTTCTCTATCTGGTTGGTGGTCATGTAGATGTGTTTATTGCGTAAAAATCACTGAGCTGCACGTGTATGATTTGTGTACTTTTCCTATATGTTTATTGATAAAAATGTTTATTTAAAAATGTAGGGGTGAGGGAGGGGAAAGTTGATGCAGAAATAAACAAAATATATTTTTTAAAATGCATATTAGCATATGGGCTTTCCCGGTGGCATAGTGGTTAAGTTTGACGCACTCTGCTTTGGTGGCCTGGGTTTGTGGGTTCAGATCCCTGGTGCACACCTAACACCACTCATCAAGCCATGCTGTGGCGGTGTCCCACATACAAAAATAGAGGAAGGTGGGCACAGATGTTAGCTCAGGGCCACACTTCCTCAAGCAAAAAGAGGAAGATTGACAATAGGTGTTAGCTCAAGGCCAATCTTCCTCACCAAAAAATAAAAATAAATAAATAAATAAAAATTTTCTGGTTCTAATTTCCTGTACAAAATACTAGAGAATTACAGTGAGTTTCCCAAATTCTTTTATCATAAAATAAGTTGGCACAAACTTTTAGGTGTTTCTTTCTTACCAGGTTTCCCTAGTTTCTTGTTATGTTTTAAAAAATAATAGTGTAGGCCTGAATTAGACAAACTTACTTTTTTCTTTCCCTCCCTCAACTTACTCCAACCTGCCCGCAGGGCTGAGTCAGAGCTTTTGAACCACGGTCTTGAGAGACCTCTCTTGTCTTCACCAATGTTTTCCTCCTGAGAGAGCTGTTGGCAGAGCAGGGACACTGCTCTTGGGATTACACACCCGAGTAGCAAGGGAAAGTCACATCCCATTTTCCAGGAGCACAACTTGGTGTCCATCAATTATTGCAGAGTGCCTGACAACAGGCGATTTCCAATATACAGTGTTTTTGCTGACCAGTTGTGTTAATAATTTTTTTCATCACTACACATCTATGTGACCTCCACAAAGTAAATCTGCTGTTAAGTCTGCAACCTGTTCATTGACAATTATTATTGTGTTTAGTTTCCTTCTTTTACACAGTAGTTACATTATTTCAAGATATGTTCGACACAATGTTTCAAATTCACTAAGGGAGCTCATTGTTCAAGAGAATCTAATATTTTGAAACTAACAAAGCTACTAACTAATCTCTACAATATACTCAAATCAAATTCTATGCATTTTCCTAAACTGTTGGACAGCAAAATTTAGTCAATAGCGTCTGCTTCAATTATTCATAGGCTCGAATTCAGTTTTCAACACTACTACAAATTAAAAAATTCTCACTTTAAAATTCTTTTAGAATAAGTGGGACCTTTTTGAGACACTGCAGCTTATCGACAAAAGTGATTCTAGGAGAAAAATGGAAAGGAGATCACAGGAGGAGCCTTTGTACCCCTAAAAGAGCCTTTTGAGAAACTCCTGTCTCACAATGACATACTGTTGTTTTAAACAAGTCCTGCTGGAATTATTGCTGCTGTGGTGCAGATGGCAGAGAAGGACTGTCCCTGAGGATGAAATAGTGCTCCCATTCTGCACTGCAGATGGAGGTGTGAATGCTGTGGGGAAACAGGACAGAGAAGACGAGGAGGGGCGAGGAACAGAGAAATAAGCAGAAATGAAAATTCAACCTTTTTATAAATTCTATATTTCCTGATCACTGTATTTTAATTGCAGAAGGACTCCAGAAAGGTAGTATTTAATTATAGGGACATAAATCTCCAAATATGTGGAAGAGCTTGGAAATAAGGGAAATCAGATTACGCTCTGAGGATCAAGCTATAAAATCGGGGCACATAGAATGAAGATGCTGCTTTACATGTTCTCTGAGTGTATATTCCAGATTCTTCTACCCTGGCCTCCTCATTCACAGCCATACGGTTACCTCTCACTCAGGGGTCCCTCAGGAAGCTGGATCCACGAACCTCTGCTGACTTTATTGGAGACTACACCTGCCATCCCCAGCCCATCCTCAGGGGGATCACTGTTTTTTTATGTACCATATTTGCACAGGCTCTGCCCCAATTTCCCACAGTCTAGCATTTACAAATATCATGTTGTAAACTTAATGAGGTTTTACTTAAGGTGTCAGTATAAAGGAATGGGTGTAAAATAGGGAGAATAATTCATAACTTGCTCCTAAACCCAGACTCACTCTTAGGTAAATTTCAGGTCTGGTCCCTCTTTCTCTCTCAGGCTTCTACTGGGTGGTCAGGGGCTGCTCATGTCCATCCAGCGTTCACTTTCAGACTTCTCCACGCATCTGACTCCACAGGAAATTGTCTTTGGCTGCAGAGAGAAATTGTTGTTTTCCACCATCCTATTGAGGTCTCTCTTCTTGGCAACAATCTTTGTTCTTATATGTGAACCTTCTGTAGTAGTTGTGTGTATATATATACATACACACACACACATTTATATGTATAAAACATTGTCCATATATACTTTACATTATCTATATTATTTCAGTGAGTAAATTTCTTTTTAAATTCCCTTTCTTCACCAATACTTAGGGCTATCATTTGGTGTTACATTTGTATGTTTTTTGATCTTTTGGACTTTCGCTCTCTGTGGTTATCTCAGATAGTCTAGATTCCTCCTTCTGGCTGATTTGAGCCTTGACTTCTTTGCTCCCCCTTGTTGTATTAGAATAATTGGAAGAACCTAGAAACCTATCCTTGCAGTGGTAGCTGCAGCTTCACCCGAAATGCCCCCTGTGTGGTAGCACTGGCCTTCCTCTGAACTGACTCTTCTGTCTACTCTCTTTCCTAACAAGGTTTCCAGATTAAGTGCGTGAGTTGATACCATTCCTCACGCCGCTCTCTGTTAAATGGTAAGTTATCTGGCTTCCAGAGTCCCAAGTTTCCAGAAATTCTTATCTCTAAAGGCAACTTCATAATGCCTCAAACAAAGTCCATACATTAGGTAATTACCTTGCTACATCAAGAGTTTAGGGTGGAAAAGTAACAATGAAAGGAGTGATATACAATTTTTCACATAGCTAAGTGGAAGACTCCGTACAGCATAATTTAAATGGAAAATATAAAATTTTGCCCATGATGTTCTAGAAAATATATACAACTTGAACATGCTCATGTCTATGGACAAACAAAATATTTATTTAGATTTGAGGTGTAGTTATGGAAAAATATTTTTCTTGGATATCTGTTTCATTTAGAAATCAGAAAAGTGTTTCTTAACGGCCTCAAACATTTGTCATTATTACTAAAGGATTGAGAATGCAGATGACCCAATGCCTGGTGTCTAAGATTCTCTGTTACCGGCTTTCCTTTCCTGTTTCTGACAGCTGCTGTTCTTGCAGCTTCCCAGTGGTAGTTCCTCTCCAAAGTTCAAATGCCTCTTCTTTTTTGCGCCAAAGTGGATTTCCCAGAGAACACCATCGCCTTCTGGAACCTCATGGTTTCCAAAATAAACTGAGCAGTCTCCCTTACTGGCTGGCCCAGTCACTGGCCGGGTTGGGCTCCAACCTAGCCTGACACCCAACAGGCTGACACTTCTAACACTGTCATTTCCTCTGCATTTTTTTCTCTGAATTTTTTAGAAACTCAGGGTTTGAAAGACTGGACTCAAAAAGCAACCCCCTTTTCTAGATACTTCCTGGAAGATGGCAGAACAGCATTTTCAGTGTACTCAGATGTTACTTTCTCAAACACATCCACACTGCTCCTGACAGTTTCCAGTCATGTTGCTTTTCTGTTTGTTGCTTTTAATGGGCTTTCATCTCCATAATATTTTTAATTTTCTCTTCTAGTTCTTTCTTATTTTTCTACCAGCTCAGTTTTGGCTGATCTCTTTCTATTAGTTTATAATCTTTTATTTGAACACCTGTAGCTTTTTTGATTCCCCCTTTTTTTTTTAAGAGACATATGCTATCTCCAATTTTATTTGGATTGTGGTATTTTAGCGCTTCCATTTCCTTGATTGATTTGTTTCTTGAGGTTATTCTTTGTGTTCTTTTTGCTTATATTCTGTCCTTCATTTTTACAGTATCTATGCATATGTTCCATACTCTCTCCTGAGTATCATATTGGAATGGAGCCTAATATTTGCTGTAAAATATTCTAAGGAGGGCAGAGATTGGGGTTGGAATAAAGGCAGGGGGACAGGGGAGCCTGAGGTGGGATAATTCACAACTTCTGTCTGGATTTTCTTTTATAAATAACTATCCACAGAATCAGTTGTATCCTTTTCCTGGTGCCATGTCTCTCAACTGATTTTCAGCATTCATGGTGTTGGCTCATCATGTTTCCCCTCATACTATCTCATGGATAGATGTCCAGGTTGTAGACAGTCAAAATGATGGGTAGGATGGTTCCTCCTTTAGTACAGTCTTCCTGCTGTTTCCTGACACATCTATGGGATGTACCCTGGTTCTCCCAGATCACATGTCTCTATTCAAATACCCACCTGATTAGCATTTGGGGATGTGATTATTCTCAATTAATTAATTAATTAGATGAAACTCTGTATTTTGACACAGTATTTGGCAGGGACCTTTCATATTTTGGGCTTTGGCACTGTGACTATTTCCTTTTATGAAGATTAATTTCTCCCTTTTTATTATTTAGTAGTTTTTGGTAGATGCCTTTACTTTGGCATCTTTCTGCATATCCCAAGTCTACACTTTTTTAAATGAGGCTTCACTGATGTTTTAGAGAAAAATCAGACAGAAGATCAACATGGAGCATAGAATATACTTCCTAAACCTAGATCAACCCCAGTGTCTTATAGCTGGTTGCCCTATGCCTCACTCCTGTCCCGTCTTCTGGACAGCATGTGCCTCCACAGAAAGGAGCTCACTCTGTCCTCTCCACCAGCCCCAAGAATTGCTCCAAACCTCCCCAGGCCTTGTAATCTGGGCCCAAGCAACTGCTTCATTACAGTTATTCTCCAGCCTCCCTTTAAGAACTATTTCTCTGAGTGTTAATTTCTATAGCAGCATATTGAATTCCTCTTAGGAAGAATAACAAAAGAGACACCCATTCCTTTCAGACAGGAGCCTTATTTAGACATGTAGGTTTGTGGTTTAGCCTGATAGTCCAACAAAGCCAACATAAAATAGTGTAATGTCCATACATTTCCAAGTTTCTTGGTTATTCATTTGCTTCCAAATTTCCATATTACATAAAGAAGAAATGTGGCAAATAGAATGAATGACTTTCCAGCAATGTAAGGACAAAGAAAGAATAGTTAGAAGGGCAACTGTTGTTGGGGCATTCCAGGCCCTGTCTGTGGGAGGTGTACTCTTCAGTGAAGTAGCTATTTTGTCTTTCCATCGAATAGCCACCTGCAACCCCCGATCAGAATCAATGCTATTAAACATCAGAATCATATAACCCCTTATTTTGATTCCATTCCAACCCTTTCATAATTTGATTTCCTAAGTAGTTTTTCTATAGGGAAAATATATGCTTGTTTAGCCTGTAGATATTAAAGCTGTCCTTGGCAGTTAACGTTCTCCTTATAAATTAAAAATAAAAATTCTGATTTTACCAATGAGTCTTTTATAAGCTGTGATAGCATGGTTTAGCATCCCTAAGTTAGATGGCCTCCAGAACAAAGATGAGGTAGAATTTTGGAGAATGCAGGGCTGATGGCAGTCTGTGTGGTGTGGTCAACACACCAAGTAAATGCAGCTGAAGGAGGTCAGTCTTGGAGGCAAGACATGCTGCCTTGGAGAGGTTGCTTCAGCAGGACGGGGGCTGCTTTCATTTGAACCCCCACAGTGTGTACATTGCCCACCTAGAGAAAGCACCAAGCTGACACTAAACACGGGGAAAATTAGACTCATTTAATGAATCCATTGTTACAACTCAACCTTATAAACAACCCCAAGAAGCTTTCAAGCCTAAAATAATTTTAACCAATATACAATCCCTTGTAGAGATCAAAGCTTTAAAAAAATCACATCGGAGTTCACCAAGCAGAAATAATTTCTCATCCTGGAAAGGTAAATAAGTGTTTCTGTGCAAGATTAGTTTTACTTATTTAGGTGAATGTCAAATATAAGATACCTTGTAATATTTTAAATTTAAGCAAAACTTGAAATAATTTCCTAGTTTGGGTAAAAATAATTTTTTACCCTCACTGAAATAAGAAGGAAACCCATATATTGAGCATCTTCTATGTGCAAGGCAGTATGATCAGTCATTAATATGCATTATCTTTTTTAATTCTTACAACTGCCTATTTAGTTATGATATTGTTCTATTTTACAGATGAAGAAATAGAGGCATTGAAAACTTGTTGCTTAGCTGAAGTCATACAACTAATATGTCATAGAATCAGAATTATAACCTAGGTCTGTGACCCCACTGGAGAAGAAACAAATGGTAATTATTGCTATGCCAATACTTTCCATCCAGATACTACCAGGAGCACACCTGTAGTTAAATTTGGGGTTTATCGCTCATTGCCGTGAGGGAAAATGCATGTCATGGGGAACCGTAGGGCTTCTCAGTAACAGGGTGTTAGAAGGAACCTAGTATAGGATCTGGGTTTGGTTGGATGATTTGGGGAGGGGGGTCTAAGGAAGCAGGGGTTCACTGTAGATTGGATAAAAAGTAGGATTAATTCTATAATTGGGTATTTTAATTAATCATATGTAAGGAAAGGGCAGAGTTAGGGATAAAGCTGTAATGGTAAAGAGGCAGCAGTCATTCATATTAGCCTATGGGGGGGATGTCTGGGTCGCACAATGACCTTGCTTTTGTCTGTGTTGAGAAAAATTATGAAGTGGCCTTGTTTTATCTAAGTGACCCTGTCTGATATTGGTGTTCTGTGAGGTTATTTATGTTCAACAGAAGAATACACATGGCCTAACTCTGAGCACCAGGCCAGCTTCCAATAACACTAAGTCCTAGTGCTAAGTGTCAGACCAGTACCTGCATGGCAGGGGCTGCTTTCTGATTTCTCAACTAGAACTGTGATATGTCAGCAGAGTAGTGACAACAGCTGAGTTGTAAACTTATAAAACCAAAGATTCTCTGTCTATTGGCCAGAATGGTTTTCAGGCTTTGAGTGGGTCTAAATCTGCAGTTGAGGCATAGATAATGCAGTTTCCGTAAGGCTGCTCATAGGACATGGTTTCTGAGAAAGAAGTGAGAGAGAGAGAGAGATTATATTTAAGATGGAAGATGCAATCTGTCAAAAGTACATCCTACCCCATTTGCCATGTTCTGTTCATTAGACACGTAGTACTAAGTCCAGCCCAAACTTCAAAGGGAAGGGAATTAACCTTCATCTTCTGAAAAAGGGAATATCAAAAAATACGTGCACACATTTTTTAAACCATCAAAAGTACATTTATTGTTTTAGTCATTTTTATCCCATGAAGTTTTTGATATGTTCATTAAGACGTATATCATATTCTTTCTATTATAATTAATTAAGACAAATTACATATTACACACTTTAACTTAATGAAGTTTACTTAAATGCACTTAATACGAGAGAGAGAGAGAGAGAGAAAGAATACCTATTTAAATAGTGCAGGGGAAAGAAAATACAATGCATGCTACTTAATTGGATTCAAATTTGAATTAACTAACTATAAAAGATATTTTGAGGAGGGGCTGGCCCCGTGGCCTAGTGGTTAAGTTCAGCGCGCTTCCATTCGTGGCCTGGGTTCAGTTTCCAGGTGTGGACTTACACCATTGCAGGATGGTGAATTACATACAAAAGAGAGGAAAGACTGGCACAGTTGTTAGCTCAGGGGGACTCTTCCTCAAGCAAAAAAAAAAAAAAAAAAGAGAGATTTTGAGGAATACTACAGGAAATTTGAATATGGGATATTCATTAGATGATATTAAGAAGTTATAAATTCTGGTATGTGTGATAATGATATTTGGCCGTGAAAGAAAATGTCCTCTTTTGAAAGAGGTATGAAAGTTTTTCAGGTGAAATATAATATCTGTAATTTATTTTACAATGTCAATCCCCCTGAGAAAGGTGAAGCAAATATGCCAAAATTAACATTTTTCAAAACTTTGTAAAGGTTGTATGGATGTTCAGTATACTATTGTTTCTACTTTTCTGTGTTTGAATGTTTTAATAATAACAAGTGAAAAAAAACCCCAAAGAACCCACCAAAAAACCCAGTGCAGGTGCTGCTGAGAGCACAGGCAGGGAGTGAGGATAAGATGAGCGTGTGCGCTTTCCATGGGGTGAGCTTATTGCTATGTTGAGAGAAGCTCTGTTACAAAATGATATTTTATGTGGAAATGCTTGTTTATATGTTTGTATACACAAAATTGTTATATTATACTTCATGGGCTGTCTTAGGGATTTGGAAAACTACTTTGACATCATCTGAGTTTTGCCTGTTAGGATGCTTTTAGAGCTGAGATGGAAGTGACTGTTTTAACAAGAGTGTTTATGAATGCTGCCCAAAGCTGGCGTGCTTCTTGTCTGTGCATTTCCAACAACGGCAACCCAGGACTCCCCCTGGTTCTCAGCCCGAATGATCCAGTCTGGTGCAGTGTGTTAGAATGTGTGAAAAAGGGCAACCTCCTAGCTCGGCAATTGTAAACCATGATTTGTCTTTCCCCAAATGAGACACTTTTAAAGTATTAGCTTGAGCTTTGCAATGTTTGTAGCTTAAATCTCCCACATTGAAGATTTAATGTTGAATCCTTCCAGCTATGAGAGTAGAGTTGCAGATACCAGTGTTTGACACTGACAGTTTGGGATGGAGAGACTGAGAATACTGTGGAAGAGGCGTGCCTGTCAGATGAAAGTGTGACAGAGGGGTCGGGGGAGCAAGTAGCGAGGAGACTCCGATGGATGGCAGAGAGTAAGGGCTGGAAGGGAGCGGAAAAGGAAAGGCATTTGCAACTGAGGATGGAGCCAGAGACCATTGTCGAATTTAGGGTCAGAAAAATCTGTTGTTTAGATGAAGAATTAAATAGAGCAAAGACAATTGTTGCTCCAACTCCAGGTTTCACTCATAAAACAACGTGGGGTAGGTCTGCCGTTACCGAGTGGAGGAAACCTTGTGTCTAATTGATCCTTTTGAACATTTACCTGTAATGATGGAATTAAAACATGATCTGTGCAGCACTCCTGCTGAAGTGCTTCAAGCGTACAGTGCACGGGGGGTCATTCAGATCTTGCGCACCCTCCCCCTACGGCGACACTCAAATCTGTCATAACCACCCTTGGAATTCCATCGTGGAGGGGGCTCGTTCCATCTGTTTGTCATGATGGCCCATTTGCAGCCATGTGGTTGTAAGCCCTTTAAAAGTGGTTTCCCCTCAAAAGCCCTTTGTTTGTGTGTGCTTGTGTGAGATTTCCTGACAAGTCTCAGATTCAAGTTCACTTGGCCAACATCACCACTGAGTAACGAATGCTGTTTAAGCATAGTCTCCTCATGCCTGCTTGTGACAAAGCTGATTCCCGTTCATTTTCCAAAACGCCATAATAATCTTCAGAATCTTGCAGTGGCCTTGCCCACTCTGCAGTGCTCGCCTCATATTTTTATCAGTGTCTGTCAGAGACCCAGGGTTCAAACTATTGGAGGTCCAGATGACATCTGGCTTCCCAGCTCCCCCGGAATACTGGCTGCAGTGCTTATCAGTGCATTATTCATCAAAACTGATGATGCAAGGTACAACATGCTGTCTGCAGTTCAGCGTATGAGTGGAAGGAGTTGGCAGAAACGCCTGGTGTTCTGTGAGCAGCATGTAATCAATAGTCTGGGTGCTTGTTCACTTCGTGTTGATGACTATTCCCTCTGGTACATTTCTGTATATTTTTGGGTTCACTGTACTACCAGCTGTGCAATCTTTCTTCCTCCTCCGTTCCTCGTATCAGCCCTGTAGACAAAGCAGAAGGAACAACCTTTTTGTGTGGTGGGTGTCACATCAAATAATCTAATGACCAAAAACAGGGCAGCAGGCATGGGCAAAAAGAGACAGATTTAATAATTTCCAAGTGTACTCAGTAATAAAATCAAATGAGCTGCATTTAAATTCAGACTTTCTGCTACTTGACTCAAATTAAACAATACCAATCCTCCCCTTTGCTCCATCTCAAATGACAAACAAATCATTGGCTTCTGCTCCCCTCCCATTTTTTTCCTTTAAGTGTGTGTCTGTGTGTGCTACTGTTTGTAAATCCTATTCCCTCTGAGTAGAGGGAATTTACTTAGTTCCCTCTGTTAACGACAAATACTCAACATGGTCACCAAATCGGAGAGTATGAGAGGTAATACCCCAACCCGTCCCTCACTGATGATGCTGTTGGGAATTGTACAAGATGTTCTCAAATCAATAGTGAAATTCACCCAGTATGTCTGAGATGAAGCAATTAATTTTCACTTGCAAGTTAAGCAGTTATCCATCTTGTACAGTTTAACAAATTTGATTATTTATTAAGAGAAAAGGCATCCTTCGTTTTTAAGATGTAGAAAAAATGGACTCCCAAATGGAAGAAAGCTAGTTTTAAATGTTCAAATAGTCTCAAATTTTAGTCAACTTCTTAGCAATCACCTTAGAAAATCTTTAGGATTTTAATATTCTCTGGAAGTTGGGGTTTTTAAGGGCTCACGCAGAGGTCTCACTGTCTCAGGCTGAAGTGGTGTCTGTTGTCTGGCAGGTGATTTGAAGGCTGGGTGCCCGTGGCCAGTATGCACCCCAGTGTTGGTCCCATGTCTGAGGCTTAATAGCTGTGTCCATCATTTTAGTCAGGCGTGATGATCGCTACAGACCCAAACCATGATCACTACAAGACATGAACTGGTCTCCTGAGTCTGCACGCATCTTCAGCATTAAAAAACAACAAAAAAATTCTTTATTTTTAGAATGAATAAGTCTGGTTAGGCTGATTCCTAGTTGACAGTGGTATTGTTTCGATGCGATGAAGACCTCATGTGGGAATTCCAAATGCTGGGACTTGCTTTGGATGCAGTCCGTCCAGCCGCTCTGCACAGATATGACATCCTCTCTTGGCAAAATGAGTCTCTCTGGCTCCTGGGTCCTGCCCTAAAACACAGCTTCAAACGAGCAAGTGCGCAGACAATATAGCACGATGTGGTGCAGCTGTGGGCAGGATGGAATAAAAGGGGCAATGGTTACAGTAGTTACTGAGGTCACAAAATTCAATTTTGGATAGTGTTGCAGTTCAATCATGGGCTTTCTCAATTCAGACTGCCTGGGGTTCAAATCCTGCCATTTCCTAGCTCTGAGGCCACCAGTAAAGTGAATTAACCTCTCTGTTGTTCAATTTTATGTCATGTTAACTGTGAATAATAACATTACCCAGGTGATAAGGTTTTGGGAGGAATAAGCTGAGATATATCATGCAAAGGATTAGCAAGCATCTGGCACCTAGTAAGTGATCAATGAAAGTCAGCTATTATTACCAATGATTAGTGAACTAAGACTTTGTAGCATTATTTCCATTCAATTCTATTCAACTGCAACAGCATTCCTGAGCATCTAACATGTGCAAGCACCATCCTATGTGAGGAGGGGTAAAAATAGATGAAAATGTGGCTCTGACCTGCAGTTGCTTAGCGTTGTTGGGGTGGAGTTAGACACATATACACCTAACAGCAGTGAGGGCACAGAAATTCTAGAATAGAGGCACAGACACGTCCACAAACCATGAGGGTGGAGAGGAGAAAGTCTCTGATTCTTACTTGAGGTGGGGAGGAGGGTGGTGGTGATCATTAAAGCTAGTGCTGGAAGTGTAAATCAGAATTTAAAAAGGGATCGGGAGTGTGAGAGGATATTCTGATGGAATATCATAAGCTGAGAGGTGGGAACTTGTGGGCATTGCAGCCAGCGGTCTGATGCATGTTAAGCATCTATCTTGTTCATCAGGAGCCTGCATGACACAAAGAAAAGAGTATGCACCTTGGAATTGGCTTGACCTGTGATTGGGATCTTAGATTTTTCCTTGTTCCTTGGTTGTGTGACATGGAACCTCACCATATGTGAGACATATAAACCTCATTTATATGTACAATAGTGATTATAATAATCAGATATATCCCACAGTACTGTTGTGGGGATTTATAGGAATAACATATATGTAAAGCACCTGGTTTGTGATAGCCACCAGTAAATATTGCCTTTGAGGGGCAGAGAGGAGATTTGTTCATCATTTTTTAGGATAGCCAGGCTGCCCTCTGGAGCTTGCCTGTACTTTGAGGCTTAGGGAAAATTGATTCAAGCCCCACTTTCTATGGTGTCTGCATCTCTAGGTCACTCCTGGCTATGAGCCCCTCTGAGCTTCCACTAACTCTCCCTTGTGTTCTTGCTTCTCTTCCAGAAGCTGCCCCTGTCTTTCTGACAATAGCTGGGTAAAGATTGGTCCAGGCAGAAGGAATAGTAAATGCAAAGACCCTGAGGTAGGAGTGAGTTTGACTTAGTGAAGAGCGAGGAGGTCCTCGGGCTGTGGCAGAGTGGGAAAAAGAGACGGTGACAAGAGATGTGGTCAGAGCAGTAATAAGGGGATAGATCATGGCGAGGACTTCAGATTTTATCCCGATGGGGAAGACAAGTCAGGAGAGGGAGTGAGATGCTGCATCTTATGCTTAAAGAGGATCACCCTGACAGTAAAAAGGAAAATAGACTGAAGAGGCAAAAGAAGCAGGGAGACCAGTTAGGAGGCTGTTGAAATAATCCAGTGAGAGCTGATGGTGGTCTGGGCCAGGGTTGTAACAGTGAGGTGGTTAGAAAGGCTCTAGGAGAGGTGAGTTGATTCATTCATGGATAGGATACAAAGGTGAGAAAAAGAGGGGTCAAGGGTGAGTCCAAAGTTTCTGGACAGAACAACCAGAAGGTAGAGTTATCAGTTACCAAGTGGGGAAATACTGAAGGGGGAGCATGTTTTGGGAGGGAAAATCAAGAGTTCTGTTTTGGACAAGTTAAGTCTGAGATGTGTTTTCCTATTAATCATCCATCAAATGGAAATATCAAGCAGATAGTTGAATACATGATTTAAAAATTCAGGGGAGAGGTTAGGGCTCAAGATTAAATTTGGAAATGCAAGATCCTTCACTGTTAGATGAAAACATTTCATTTATAGCTCAAAACTATGGAAATAACATGGACTTTAATTTTGACCAAGAGGAAAAAGTTTTGTTCTCTGTCAGTTTGCCTTAAACACTATCAAGTACCCCAGGGGACCTAGGAGGGAGGGCCCTGGGAGCAAGGCCAGCTCCATGCGCTGGCCTGTGTGGGGTTGTGCAGTGGCAAGACTGAAGGGCCAGCAACAATGACTGTCACACACAGAGATCCAGCTTGGGAAAAGGGAAGCAGAAATCAAAACGGCTCCAGAACACATCCAGAATAAACAAGCAAAACTCGTCTTCCTTTATTTTGTGTTTTATATCACTGAGCAATTTGATTAAAACAAATCAGCAGGACAAAAAAATGAAGTTGCTTTTCTGTGGGGAGACAAAATCAATGAGAAGAATCAAGGTTGAGTAAATGTCCTATGGATACTCAGGGGAGAGAATACATTTTCCAGAATAAGAAGGGAATTCTTCAGCATTAGCTGTTTTCTAAAACACAGAGTTACTTTCCTTTCATGCTTTAAATGGGGATGGGGTGTGGGGCACATCTAAGGGTAAATAGTCCATGATCTGAGAGGGTTTCAAAAGTGTTTATGATACGTTTTTGACTTGATAAGCTGTGGAAATTTTCACAAAGGAATTTCTTTATGAAAGTAGTTGGGTGAGTCATTTGGAAAGAGTATATACCCACTCTAAATTTGACAACACTGGTGTGGTGACCTGATTGGCTGTCATAAATTTCAGCCCACGTGACCACACTGGAAGGAAATGAATGCCTGCACGTGGTAGCCTTGGTGGTGTATCACTCAGGGATCCCTTTGAGGGAAAACCCGCAACAAGGAGTGCAAGTAGCCAACAGTCTCTGGGTGTAGCTGACTTTGGGATCTGCCTCAGCTTTTAGGCAGATGTCAGGCACATGCAGGGCAGTCCCAGCCCCCAGCCGAGCAAGGCAGCGGTACATTTTCCTCCCCAATTCTACTTCCTTCCCTAGAACTTTCACAGGGGTCAGACCTACATCAGATATGGAAAGTTTTCCCTAACTGCTCTTTTTCCTTTTTCCCTTTATCTTTCACAGGCATTATCCCCCATTAATATCTTGCATTTCTAGCTGTGTCTGGGCATCTGCTTCTGGGAAGACTCAACTGACACCATGCATAACCTTCACTTCATTATGTCGGGAAGCTCACAGAGAAGATAACGGGAAAACAATAAATAAGCCTATTTATATTATCTTTTATTTATTCATATTTCCCCCGTTTACAGCAATTTTTGCTTTTTATAAAGGTATGACATACTCTGGAACATTCCTTGCCTCCAATCCCGATTTTCAGGTTTCTGCTCTGTCTGGGTCACATGAACTCTTCCTGAGAGAGAATTTAGCATTTTCTGAAAGAACACTAACATTTTTTACGTAATGAGGGGGTTGAACCAGCAACTCACTATGATCACTTTCAGCTCTTAATGTCTATAATTTTACAAAATTTAAAAGGAATAAAATGTACCTAAAGTCATCCTCCTACATGGCTTCTCCTTCTCTAAAAAGCAAAACAAAACACAAAAACATAGTCAGTTTTTCAGACAGTTTTTCCTTTATTCAAGCCCCTTCCCCCTGCGTTGTGGGATGATCTCAACAAATTTCAGAGGAATCGAGAAGACCAATTTCCAAATCATCTGGAGTAATTAATTCCGGTGGTTGGAGTTAATTATGATGAGGCAATTCATAAAGTATACAGTAGAAAAAAAAGCAGTAAATGATGAGACTTCATCTGTGGTGGGATTTTTTTCAAAGGCATTCTTCTGGCAATGTATTTCATAGTTAAACATATGTGTGCTTCAGCGGTGGGAAAACAGTTTATGAGACTATCATCAGGTGTGGGTATGAATTACGTGCAAACGACCCTATGTATATTTTTACAGATATGATACAGGCCTAATTGGTGTATAACACGGGAGAATTAATAGCAGAGACCTCAACTTCATCATGTTTTTTATGTGTAAACTGTTGTATATTTTAAAAAAATCCATTAGTAAAATGGCATGATATTATAAAATAATATTAATATCAATATGAAAAATTAACAGGAGCATATTGAGTATAAAAATGACAATTTGGTAAGTACTCTCAAATCTGTATTATAGAAATAAAGAATTTGCTACAATGTGGTAACAGACTATATTTCTGTTTTATGATTCCAATAATAAAGCACATAGGTTCCACTTTCATGGTTTATGCTGTTATCAGAACCCCCTGATATAATTAGATGGCCTTATTTTAGATAATTACTTATATTTTCTTATTGAATAGCAAAAATCCCACCGGTAAAAACACTCAATATCTTAAAATCTAAAAGCTGTGTTGCTGAAATAAGCTATAAGTTCACAATAAAGGAGTCAAGATTTTTGCAAGCTGATTAGTAATGGTAATACCACTCCCTTGCATTTTTACATTTTTAAACTCGTTTACAAATTGATTTTACTTTCACGATCTCTCTCATTTTGGTCTCTTAACACCCCTGTGAGGCAGGTGCTATTATATTCCCATTTTGTAGATGGAGAAGTTTATGCTGAGGAGTTGCAGTTGTATTAAATGGTAGAGCAGAGATTCAAACATTTATCATCCTTCCGTAGAACTTCATTCTACTCACAACCTTGGTGAGTAGAGAAAAACCATCTGATTAAGAAGCATCATGTATATGGTGTGTTTTGCGATATTGTATTTAAACGCTGATTATTAGAATCTATTTCTGACTCTTCCTCAGAAGTGCCAATACTTCACCTTCTACTTTAGACATGGATCCCTGAATTTTAAACCAGGTTTTGTTGTTAACAGACTTTGAGTCCTTAGCCAAACAACTTGCATTCTCTGAAAAGAGGGAGCTGAAGTCTTTTTCTAGATCTAAAGCACTTGATTCAAATTTTGTTAAACTAAAATTAACGTATTGCTGATTGATTGACCATGTTATTGTCATTTACGTCACCATATTGTAATGGTTATAGGATGCAATCAATGGCTTAGAAAGTTTGCTTCCATAAGGACAAGCTAAAATAAGCTTGCATAAGATGCTTCCTTGGAAAAGTATGATATCTGAAAAGTTTTTTTCTCTAAAATATCTTACAGGAATAAGGCAAAACAGCCTAGTTTTTTGAGGTAAACAATAAAAAAGAAAGAAAAGGAAGAAAAACCCTCAAACTGAGATTAGCTTAACAATGTCTTAATAATTTTCTTATTCTTTACTGATTTGGAAACCAGATCTACAGAAATGCTTTACTTACTGTGAGCGGGAAAACAATCTCACCAATCTTTTGACATTAATATAACATGTTTGCTCACATATACTTTGCTAAATTTATAGAATTGTCTAAAAATGGTACAAATGTACTTGCCACTGAGAATGTGAGTGGAGCTAAAAAATCAAATTAATTGCTAAAATGCTGGCCACACCTGATGAAAATATGAATTTGAAACAAATTTCCAACTTTATTATAAATGCATGTTTGAATTTTGCTTTTGACTTTTGTGGCATTTCAGATAAGAAGCTGTCAACTAAAACATTGCTATTTTAATGATGTATTTCAGCTCAAGTTACATGTATTTCTTGTCTTATGTATTTACAAATCCTCCCTAACTTTGCCCTCAAAAATCCATGTCTTAATAATAGCTATTGTTTATTATGGACCAGGCATTTATATGTATTATTAGCTTCTATCTTCTAAACAACCTTGCAATTGAGGTATTGTCATCTCCATTTTGCATATAAGGAAAATGAACTCAGTATTAAATCCAGGTATACCTACTTCTCAAGGCAAGTTGGTTGCATTAACCACAAAACCTTTGGTCCTGTTGGTAGCCTATTGCTGTAGCATTCTCTACATCTATGTGCTAGGAAATATGTGTTAAAAAAAAAAAAAAAGAAAGAACGGGCCTGAAATGGAGTCATGTTACCCCACAACAGCAAAACCAAGCCTTAATTACAGTTTCAGCCCCTCACAGAATGTGACTGTTAAGCAGTGAATATGAAATTTCTTGACCATCACTACTCACGTAATCTGCATGATGAAATCCCTGACATTCCCTTTCCCCCAAAAGAAGATGTCCTGGCCCGAAACAATCCTTTCTTTTCTTTTGCTAATATCTTCTTGCCCCACCCTCCTTCTGCCTATAAAAACCTTCCATTTTGTACACCTCCTTGGAGCATCCGTCTAGTTGCTAGACGGGATGCTCCTCGATTCATGAATCATTTAATGAAGCCAATTAGATCTTCAAATTTACTTGGTTAAATTTTGGTTTTTAACATATGTATACTACTGTGGTGGAAATTTTGATGTGGTGGTTTTTCTGCAGCATAGGAAAATTCTAGGAGTGTTCATCAGTAGTCCTCAGAAGTAACAATTTCCCCCCTAAGAGGACAATTCCTTTATGGTTGGAAATAGACATCAAAAACTGATGTGCTTTTGGGTTCGTTTATGCATTATGTAACTGTCCACTGGCAGACTTTTCTGGGCTTCCCTTCACCCCCTGGTACATGATCAACTTTTCATGGGCAGAGGCATGACCTAGGACACTTGCCTATTTTATATATAGAACTATAAAGATAACGATACCCTCCAGCAAATGAGGGAACCTGTGAGCTGTAAATGCCTCCGTCTCCAACTAATTCACAGAATTCCCTCCAAGGGAGGGACTTATTTTGCATTTGAACTCCAAAACACCTTTCGAGATTGTTAAACTTAACACCAGCCTGAAAATCCCAGTCGTGCTGGAGATCAATTAACTGACTCTAGTGTTCTAGTAGCTCCCCTTTAAAATGTTTGCATTTTGGAGTAAGTCATTTGGCCATTAGCACATTTGCACCAAATAAAAACACATTATTATTTTGTATGATAAGAAGTTTATTTATAATACTCAAATCCACTAGAAGCTTGCTCCTTTACCTATACTTCCCTGATCTAATAGTCAGATACCACCATCTTTTTTTTCCTCTTTATCAGTTTCAAATCTCAGTTTGTCTTCCTCTGCACACTTGTTTTATTTGATTTCATTCTTTCCTTTACACAATTGCTTATCTCATTCCCACACTGGGAATTAAATGGTCTGATACTCCCCTCTTACATATTTCAAGCCAACTTTCTCATATTGCATCAAAATTCATTACTTGACTACTGGATTCACTAATTATTTGCCATTGACTTAAATATTTTAAAATAATCATCTCTTATGACAACAATCGATGTTCATTGTAGAAGATTTGTACAATTAGATAAGGGATAAGTAGAAAGTAAGAAACTCTGCAGTACCATCAACCAGAAATAACCACAGTTGTGGTGTACAGCTTTTCTTTATTTCCACGGATATTCTAATTTACAAATATTACAATAATGAATTATGCGGTATAAACTATTTTGTAACCTTTTCCAACAATGTAACATGAATATATTTCTATCTTCCTAGATATTAATTTTCAATCTCATTCGTAATGGTTTTGTAATTCCCCATTAGATGGATATGCATAGCTTATTCAACCAGTTTCCTATTGCTAGGCTTATGGTTATTTCCACTTTTTGGCTATTTTAAACAAGCCTATGATAACCAACTTGGGTAAATAAATCTTTGGCACATCTATAATCATGTTCTTTGGGCTAATTCTTAGAGGAAGGATTACTGGGTTATAGCTTGTATGTAATTTTAGGATTACAAAAATGGATATTTTTTTCCAAAGTTTCATCTAGTATAGTTGCACCAATTTCTTCATCATCTCCAAGTATTATCAATGTTAAAGTAAATTTGCCAGGTAAAAACTCATTGATTTAATCAACATTTATTTGACTAGCTAAGAAAGTTGATCTTAAAACTTTTTCCTGGTCTATCTTTAGTTGTGTGTTTTATTGCCTGTTCATGTTCTTTGCTCATTTGCTTATTGGAATACATGTTCTTTTTTTAAAAAAGTAATTTGTAAGAGCCCTGCACATATTAAAGATAGTAAAACTTTAATGTCATATTCCAGTTTTCAAAAAAAAGTCCTTTATTTTATTTGTTTCAGACAGTTCAAAAATGTGTGGAGTTCATTTTTTCCTTTAAAATATTTGTTACTTTGATGTCACAGTTGTCAATACATTTCAACCTTAATGTTACATACATTTTCAGCTATAGCACAGTTTCTAGTATTTTTATGACTTTACTTTAAAATTTAGGTTTGCATTATTTAAAAGAGTGCAGGATCTAACAATAGATTAAAAAGATAATAGAGGGAGAGGCAGAGGAATCCTCCTTACCACCCTTCATCCCCCAAAAGAGGCTCCAAGGTTGGTAGATAGGGTTTGATGGTGGTAGGACATGACCTTAGAGGAGGTCAGGGTTAGAGACTCATCTTGTGGGGTCACCTGGAGAGAAATGTTATCAGTATCTGGATAGGAAGTGCCAAGGATGGGAGATGAAAGCCTGGTGAACACTGCTTTGCCTATTCCCCTGACTGTAGTTCAGTGCATGAAAGCTGTCCATCAACAGCATTCCTTTTAGGATCATCTCACATGCTCCAGATTTTGCTGAGTTCCATCCAAACTAAGTGTGAAGACCACACTTTTCCAAGGCAACACTTTGGAAAAGAGGAAGGGGCCATACATCCTGAGGTATGGAAAGAACAAGATGCAGCTGGGCCTGGGTCAAGTCCATCCGGGACCATTTGTTTGCAGTGTGTGTCCCCCTTAAACATCTGCTTGGGTAAGAACCAGTCTTAGTCATGATTGTATCTTCAGTGCTTGAAATGTGGTAGGCACTCTGTTTTTACTGAAATGTATAAAAAGTGGTACATGAAGGGATGTGTTGCTTTAATACCTTTTGCCATGTTTTATTAATTAATCTCTGATGTCTGCTAGATAATAATGATGGAAATCATTGGCTATTAAAATATCATGCAATTTGCTTTTTTTAAATAAGTATAACATTATAATTGGGACTATGATATAATTTTAGTCCCAACCTCTTAATTTTAATGAGAAAAGGTGAGCATATCACTTTAAACCAAGTGGAAAAGGCCAGAAGAGAAATAATAATAATAATAACAGCAAATAATTATTGGATATTCACTATGTAACAAATACTATTTTATGTGCTTTATAATTAATATTTTATTTTTTCACTAGTATTATTTTGATTCACTATTAAAATGACCAGTTTACAGATGAGAAAATTGGGATATGAAGAAGTTTGGAAAGGCATTACAAAATAAAAGAAGTGAGTGACTCAGAATTTGTGCTTCAAACGTAATAGAAGATGACCTGGATATAGAAATCGAAGTGGTATAATTACATTCAATTATATTTTGCATTCAAGTGTTTATTCACTCTCTGCTATGTGGCTAGAACTGTGTTTGGCAGTGAGCAGGGGCCACATTATTAAGCTGGTACACAGAGGTACTTATCTCAGGGTTTAAAAGAGAACCACTGTCCTACACCACCATTTGATAATCAAAAGTTAAAGTAGGACAAATGTTTATTCCAATAATCAACAAGAAAGTTCATGTATACAGGAGTTTACAATCTATTTGTGAAGAGCATGTAAAACCACACCCACACACCCACACACAGTTTCTACTTTCAAAGAGCTTCAGTTATTATTTGTAAAAAAAAAAGAAAAATAAACATAAATCAAGGGAACAATACAGGGAAATTAGTAATGTGATAAGCAAAATACAAGGTACCAAAATGTACTGTACTGACATTAAATGTTCTAGGTCATTGGGCAAGAATGAGGGCAATGTTAGCTTTAGTTTGGCGGAATGTTTATGGGAAGCCTGGGCCTTTAGGGCCTTCGTAGGATTTTGGATATTTGAATAGCAGATAGCAGTTGAATGAAGCCCTCATAATGTTTACTCTTAGGAAGTTGGAGAGAGATTATTGTTCTAATCTGTTATGACTGATTTTTATATGTACAAGTATCCCTTTGTTTTATTTCTGCAAAGATTTCTAAAGTTTGATATTACATTTTAGTCAGAGATTGAATTTTGCTGCATATAATAGAAAAAATAATAAAGAATGACTTAAACAAGTTATGGGGTTTATTTTCCGTTATATGAATGAGAAGTCCAGAGGTGGCAGTCCAGTGCTTGTGAGGGGCCTCCACATATCATCAGGGACCAAAACTTCTTCTAAATTGCTGCTCTGCCATCCTTATGGGGTGGCCTCATTTTAACACTTGAAAAATGGCAGCTGGCATTCCAATCCTTTAGCCAGAAAGAAGAGGAAGGATAAAGAGAAAAACTGCAAAGGGAACAATTCAGCTAAGACTGTCCTATCTAAAAAGGCTTACTCTGAATCTCTATCCAAAAATTTCTGTTTCTGTATTATTGGCCAGGAGTGTGTAACAGGAACATCTCTCATAACAGGAGAGGTTGGGGATTCAGGTTTTTAGATGGATACATTGGCACTCTCAACACAATTAGGGTGCTCTTAGTAAAGGAAGAAGGGGACACTGTTACTGGATGGGCAAATAGTCTCTGCTATTAATGGGGGAAAATTTGAGAATCACAATTCAAATAAAACATAAAAATTCTAAATAGTAACACGTTGAGTAGAATATTAATCATCTAGTTCATTACCTCATAGGATTATTGTGAGTATTAAATGAGGGAATGCTCAAAAAAACTTAGCCACGACTGTTGGTTATTATGAATATATTTAATTTAAATATTGCACAGAGCAAATGCTCAAAAAATATTAGCCATGATTCTTTGCTGTTATGAAAATGTTTCATTCTCTGTGATTCTTTACTTCTGCTTCATAAATGATATGAATACAATTTTATGCAGAGGTTTTTATTTCCTGTCTACATAATTATCTCAGGTTTAACCTTAAAGAAGATGGCAGTGCTTTCTAATCACGTAGCATAAAACATCATTTATGAAGAATGTTTTGGGAAGATATAGCAGATGATAGTATTTATCTGGCTTACTGGAATGCTCTATTTTATAACAGGTTGATTCATGAAGGTTTGCTGGAGTCCAGACTGCTATAATGAACACCCAATGTATGTGAGTCTATGTGAGAATACTTGATTAATATTAACTGTCTTGCATTCTGAAAGACATAAAAAAGAATAATGAATATAAAAGAAAGTATACTGTCAAAAAACGGCTGTGACTTAAAATTATAGAATCATTGAATTTTAGAGCTGGAAGAATGTCAGAGAGGAAACTGAGGCTTGGAGTGTGTAGAGTGAATAAGTGGATTGCAGAAGTTCACAAATAGTTAACAGCATTTAATTTATCTTGTCTCATGAAGTCACATCAAAGAACATAACAGTTTAGTTGTGATCTCCACTATAACACTGAAAAGTATAGATAGTCTTTGTCAAGTGAATTGATAAAAAAAAGACATGATATCAATAACGATATAGCGCTGATTTTGTATTTGTTGTCTCATCTCTCACTTTATGAGATTTTGCTTCTTACTTTTCTTTCAATTAAACTGATAATAGAGCGTTTACTTTCTCTTGTTTCTTGGACTTATTATCTAGAGATAAGAATCGAAGAGAAAAGACTAAACAAGGAGTTCATTATGATTTTATTTTAGAATCAATGGCACTATGCAAATGGCTATGTGAAGTTAGCAGATAATTTAACCACTCCAAACTTTAGTTTTGCTATCCTTACCTGGGAATAAACGTAGTATGTAATTCATTGTGTTGTTGAGGCTTAAATGAGGTAACATGTTTAAAGACATTACAGAATACATACATAGGGTGCATTCACTCTTATTATTGTGGGTAGTAGCATAACGAGTATAATAACTGGCATCTGCCTGACACATTCAAGAAACTCTGTTGAGCTGAAAGACAGTAGTTTCGCCACCGAAGTCCTCATGTCCTGTGGAAGTGGCCATTTTATTACTGTCTAATCTTCTAAAAAATCCTCTTGGCTTCAAGCACAATTTCTCTGTCAAATCTATTTTTATGTGGGGATTCTCAATGTGTGAGTGTTAGCAGAACACACGCTAATGGCATTTGTAAGAGCACAACCTACAAAGGACCACCTTAGCCTGCGGATCGCTGATACAAACAGCTGGGGCTAACATCTGTGCCTTACACGTCTTTCAAAGTCATAACAAAACTGGCCTGATTTCATAATCACAGTATGAATTTCAACTCGTGTACAGAAAAGATGCCTGGGAAGCCTGAATGGGCACATAAGATGAAGGCCTTGTCCTTTACGTCCGCATTGGGAAGCACTGATGAAGAGAGACTAAAAGGAAAGGAAAAAAAGTGGGCAATTGACAATTCCCTAAATAAGTGAATTTCACCATTCCTGGTTGATGTAATTTGGCAAATTTCTGCCCTTTTAATCATTCTCACCACTTTCAAATTACAAGTGGGATTATGTCTGAAATTGATCACTCTGATTTAGAGTCATAAAGGCAACAAGATGAGTCAGAAGACCTAAAGCGGGACTCTCTTTCCAAAAAGCATTTTATCTCTACTTCCTTTGACTACTCTGTAATTGCTAATGAGCTCTTCTGCCAGTTGTAAGTCACATGTTCTGTGACAGAGTTTCCTACATGATTTTCATTAAATGCTTTGGAATCCTGGGGTAGAAAGAAATTATGTAAATATAAGTTTTTATTACTGTTATGTTTTTATTACTTTTCTCCTCTGGTTTTTATTGCCTCATATAATACAGGTAAATATGGTGATCACATGTTGAGATGGGGGTTTCTATTCTAATGTCTCTGCTCCCATGCTTTGCATCCAATCCACGTTAATTTAATTATCCATGATTTCTTAGGCAAAGAGAAGAATGTAGACTCCATGCTGTCTGCATCTACTTCAGTCATTCCTTTACTGCCCGTGACACCATGTGAGACCTGCAGATGCCAAATGATCTCTCCCTGCACCAGCTCAAACAAAAAATGTTAACCATATGCAACTCCAACCTGTTTATCCTTAAGCAATGCAAAGCCACGCAGTGCTACAGACGGGCAGTGGGGGAGAGCACAGAGCTGACACTTCACACAGGGTTGCTTTGTGAAAAAGCAGAGCACGGAATCACAAGAATTTAGGGCAGGGATAGTAGAGCTGGGCTCCTTTCTTACAACTTTTCTCACTGATAGACAAGGGCTCCTCCGAAATTCTATTCATATGAGTAGAATTGATGAGCTGCTACTTAAATACTAGCCCCTGGATTTCAGATTTGGAGTCTGAGCTACTTTTGGGGACTATGGATTCTGAATGCCTAAATAGTCTGAGACATGGTCTATGAGCTCCTGGTAAGAACTGAGACATTCATGAGGAAAAAATAAGGAGTTTTAATTCATTTTAGCTCTTATTTAATTTGAATGATAATTTTCTATAGAATATTATTTTTTGATGTAGATCTTTTCAAAGATCTCTTCATCTTGGCAGCTGAAATTTCTGAGTACTCTCTGAAAAACTCCAGGAGATTATTAAATACAGGAAATTTAAAGAGCATTGGGAAACATAAATTACAAAATAGAAAAAATTCAAAATGATATTAAAATATAAAGTTATAACCTTCATCTTTTCTTCAAAACAGGCTTATTTATTCACTTATTTAATATTTCTCCCCCTTTGAATTGCAAAACAATATGGTTATACTAAAGAGTATTTTGGAAAAAGAAAACAATGTTCCACCAATCCAACATGTTATTTCCATTTCTCTTTAAGACTATACAAGTCTTGCATATTCTCTTTAAGATTTTGCTCCTCTGCAAACTCCTGACCCTTAACATATCCATTACTTGAGGAACCCAAACAGATCTGGTCAGACAAACTTAGGGAAGTCTTTCTAAACATCTGGAACAAAGAATCATACAAATATTAAAGATAGTGAGTTAGAGATCATAATTCTGCATTTTCGTGAAAAGAAATTGTACATTTTCTAGCTAAATGCAGTTCGTATTTGTGATCTATTTTCAGTCATCTCACATGCTGACATCCCTATAGATTACAGCATATGAGTGCCAATCTGAATCTAAATTGAACCAACCCTTGCCTCTGTCCAAAAACCAACTCTGTCAATCAGCACTATTTATTCATTTTTAGTGGCCCGAGATCTGAACACAATAGACAGTTGGAAGCAAAAATATAAAGAGAAGATACAGTTATTACTTAGGCAAGGGTATCCATATCTCAGTATATACTCCTGGAAGGTGGTGGTTAAAAGCTCAGTTACAGAGTTGGACTGCCTGGTTTAGAACACCAGCACCTCCACTCACTAGTTCTATGACCTTGATCAAGTTACATAACTTCTCTGAGAATCTGGTTTATAATTTGTATAATTAGGATAATATTAAAATCTAATTCACTGGGCTAGTGTGAGGACTAAATGAGCTAAAGGATGTAAAAATGTTCAGCACAGAGCCAGGCAGGCACATTATTATTGTTGTTATACTTAGTGTTTCACATTAAGTCACCACATTCCAGTGTGCAGAGTATTTGATTATAACTGAAATCAAATTGGTAGTCAGCAACATATAAAAAGAATTATACACTATGGCCAGATGGGTTTTATCCCAGGAATGCAAGGTTGGCTTAGCATCTGAAAATTAAACAGTGTAACATACCATATTAGTAGAATAGAGAACAAAACCTACATTATTATCTCAATAGATGCAAGAAAAGCATTTGACAAAATCTTTTCATGGTAAAAACACTCAACCAACTAGCAATAGAAAGGAGCTTCCTCAACCTGATAAAAGGCATCTAGGAAAAACCCACAGCTAATATCATACTTCTGGTGAATGATAGGATGCTTTCCCTTAAAATCAAGAACAAGAAAAGGATGTCTGCTTTCACCACTTCAATTCATCATTGTACTGGAGGTCCTAGACAGGGAAATTAGGCAAGAACAGGAATTAAAAGGCATACAGATTTTAAAAGAAGAAGTAAAACTATCTCTGTTCATAGATGACATGATCTTGTAGAGAAAACCCCGAGGAATCCACACCAAAAATGTTAGAACTAATAAGTGAGTTCAGCAAGGTTGTAGGACAAAAGAATACTATACAAAAATCAATTGCATTTCTATATATTAGCAATGAACAATCGAAAATTGAAATTAAGAAAAAAAATTCCACTTATAACAGTATCATAAATAATAAAATACTTAGGAATAAATTTAACAAAAGAAGTGCAAGACTTGTACCCTGAAAACTGAAAAATACTGTTGAAAGAAATGAAAGCAGATCTGAATACATGGCAAGACATCCCACATTCATGGATTGGAGGACTTAATACTGTTAGGATGGTAATACTCCCCAAATTGATCTACAGATTCAATACAATCTCTACTAAAATCCCAGCTGTCATTTTCGCAGAATTTGACAAGTGGATCTTAAGATTCATATGAAAATATAAGAGACTCAAAATAGCCAAAACAATCTTGAAAATGAAGAACAAAGTTGAAAGACTCACACTTCCTAATTTCATAACTAACTACAAAGCTACAGTAACCAAGACAGTGTGGTACTGGCATAAGGACAGATATACAGATGAATGGAATAGAATTGAGAGCCCAGAAATAAACCCTATTTATAAAAAGATTTGTATAGACATTTCTTCAAAGAATGGCCAAACAAATGACCAATAAGCACATGAAGAGGTGCTCAACATCATTATTCATTAGGGAAATGCAAATAAAAACCATAATAAGATGCCACTTCATATCCACCAGGATATCTTAAAAAAAAAAGACAATAAAAAGTGTTGGTGAGAATGTGGAGAAATTGGAGCCCTCGTACACTGCTTGTGTTGTAAAATAGTGCAGCCATTTTGGAAAATAGTTTGGAATTTTCTCAATAGATTAAACCTTATAATTTGCCATTTCACTTCTCAGAATATACCCCAGACAAATGAATATTTATGTCTACAAAAATACTTGTACACAAATGTTCATAAAAGCATTATTTATAATAGCCAAAATGTTGAATCAATCCAAATGTCCTTCAACTGATGAATAGATAAACAAAATGTGGTATAGCCATACAATGGAATATTGTTGGCGACAGAAGGGAATGAAATATTGAACCATGCCACAACATAGATGAACCTTGAAAACATTATGCTAAGTGAAGGAAGCCAGACACAAAAGACCAAATATTGTATGATTCCATCTAAATGAAATGTCCAGAATAGGCAAATCCATAAAAACAGAAAGTAGATTATTGTTTGCCAGAGGCTGGGGGAAGGGAGAAAGGAGAGTGACTGCTAAGGGGAAAGGAGTTTCTTCTTCATATGATAAAAACGTCCTAAAAGTAGATAGTGATGATAGCTACACCACTCTGAACATGCTAAAACCCCCTGAATTGTATACTTTAATGGGATGAATTTTATTTTATGTGAATTACATCTCAATAAATCTGTTACCAAAAAAGAAAAATGATTATAAGTTTTCCTTTATTTTTATTTTTGCCATTCTATTTTGTTCTTTCCAAGAGTTTTCGTTCAGTTTGCGGAGTCCTGGGGAAATCTCCAGTGACTACTCCTTAAGAGCAGTGTAACATCCTCCAGTGAATTCATTCCCAAGAGCCAACAGTTTCATTTGGCTTCTGAAATTTATCAAGGCAACTTGTCAGAGTTGTTGCTTATCCTGCTTAATCACAGATCTAAGGGCATGATAAGATTTGCCATGTCTGTGTTTTCATTTTTGGTTTTTTTGAACAATCTGTAGTCTGTCAGAAAAAAAAAAACAAATCCAGGAGGAGATCTTCCTTTTGATGGCAAGATCTTAGAATGGACACTTCAGTACCCTGAACATGGGCTAGGCTGACCAAAGCAGGACATAGGTTCCACGGGAGACTGATATCATACAGTATTGTATAATCTGGTGGTAACTCGTCTTAGGTCCATCCAGAACCTTTCAGCCAGAAAACTCAAAGCAATCTCTTATCAGAATGCTTACTTAAACTATTTTAACATGGCTTTTTAGAACTAAGGAGATTGATATTTATGAAGCTAAAAAATTAACTAAAAGCACTCCCCCATAAGAAAAAGGTCTCCATTATTTTATAGAATGAAGAGGAGATGTCTTCATATAGACAAGGTAAAATATTTCTTGATGGCATGCATTAGCTCTAATTCAGTAATTGACCAACCAATAATTTACATTGTAATCATTAAATTACAGAATACTTTCATTATATGTACTACCTGAAAATAAATGTTTATGAGTAACTTCTCTGTTAGGTATTTAATTTGAAACCAAATCAAAACAACATATTCTCAGATTTGTTATTTGTCAGTAAGGACATCTTAGAAAAAAATCAGAAAATGTTCAAAATCAAAATTACAGGCATAGATCAGAGAAGGCTATGTAACCATACTATTTCCTCTCCCTCTAGACCACTTCTAAATGGATAACAAAGGGATAAAATAGACTTATAAAGGCAAAGATAAAAGGAGAGAAGATAGCAGCAGATGAGGGATTTTAATATATTTTGGAAAACAGCATTTGATGGGGTCATGAGCAAGGGGAAAGCTACAATCTACAGGTCTTGCAGTGGTAAATAGTAACAAACAGTGAGCTGATTTGGACTTCAGTATCTCTAAGGCACTTGGGACTTGGAGTTCTCAGTCTAGTGCAGGGCATGGCTGAAGACCGTATTGAGTAGTTAGAAATATATTAACAGCGTCAGGTCCCAGGGGTCCCCCCTTTCCCAGGAGAGCCAGCTTTCTTCACTCCTCCTTGACCAGGTGGAAGATTGTGAGCTATTCTCTGAATAAACTGGAAGGGGGGAGCCTCAGGACCCAAGAACATTCTTGCCAATCAACAATCTTGTCTAATGACACAGAACGTCTAAACACACTTTACCACATGAATCTTAAGTATAAACAGAAACCGAGGTAAACGCAACTACATTTGGGATGAAAGTCTAAAAGACAGAGGAATTTAAAAAATAAAACAAAAAATAAACTTAAAAGAAATAAATGTTGGGAACAGAAGAAAATATGAACAATCAACCAAGCAACCAATCAACTACCACCACCGCCTTCACCACAACCTCCATCACCATCAAAAAAAAAAAAAAAATCAAAGCTGTCCAATGAATAGCCTCATACACAAAAAGGAGGATATTAAAGTATCTATAAAACAGGGTAAAATATATCCGGAAGAAGAGTTAAAAATGAAATTATAAAAATATCTTCAAAACTAGGATGAAAAGATCAAGGATAGAAAAATAAGAAAAAAAATACATATATAAAGGATCAATCCAAAAGGTCTAACATCCTATCAATAAGACATTTAGAAAAAGATGACAGAGAAAGCAGAGTGGAGTAATTGATTAGTGAAAGACAATTTCTCTGCCCTGAAGATCATGAGATTTGAGATTCAAGGCACTCAGTACAATGGGTGGAAATGAAATGACCAGATTGGGCAAAGCACTGGGTATGGCAGAGCCCCAGGGATAGAGAGACTTCAAATTCTTTGCATAAACATAATTTTCAACCTAGAATTCTCTACCCAATCAAACCATCAATCAAGAGCTGGAACAAGGACTAAAGCCATTTCTAGTGCATCTCATGTGTATCTTGTTAAAAAATTAATTAATTCACTAGTTTTAAGCAAACTACTAGAGGATATGCTTTGGCAGAAGCAAGAAGTAAATGAAGAAAAGGAAGACAGAGCCCAGGAATAAACATGTATATTTTATGAGGATTGGGAAGGAGAATTCCAGGATGCTGTCTGTGCCATAGGCCTAAAGAGCAACCAGTCTTAGAATGAAGAAGAAAAACTAAAAGTTCTAGGTAGAAAATTCCCAGAAAAAAAAGTGGGGCAGAGTGAAAAAGGGATTGCCAGAGTATCAGCTAGAGGATCAGTATGTTTGAGTATTTGAAAAAAAATGTATAACTAGTTATAAATGTACTGTGGCTCCAAAGGAGTAGTTGGAAAAAGTTATGAATTTGCTTCTAAAAACCTATTCAAGTAAAAGACAAAGGCAAAAATAAATTCCAGAAGGGTGATTGTACAAGAAAGGAAGTGTAATCATAGTAATTATTTCACTCTGCAGCTCATAGTAATGTGCACACCGATTTTTGATTTAACTATTTTTTGTTTTAATTATATTGAAATGAGGAGAAGTGGCAGATACCAGAAAGTCAAAAGTGACAAGACAAAGACATGACAACCTAAGCAAATTATTTATCAATATAGAGGTAAATGCCAGGAGAAGCAGATAAAAGAGAGAATGATTGTTTTTATGGAGAACTGGGGAGGGAGAGGGCAAGTTTCTACTGGTTTTTATTAAAACTCATTTAGTAGTATTATTGGAATAAAATTTATAACAATATCAATGGATTTTTGTACAATGGAAAAATAAAAACTCATAAAAGTCTAAAAAAGATCATGAAGAAAAATGTAATTTGCAAAGTTATATAGAATTATGGTAAAGAAAAAAAATAAAAGATTAGACCGATTTTGTTTCAAGCAGATCGTGTCCTTTTAATTTGATACATGATGAACAGTCTTATTTTTCGGCTGCACTTAACAGGCTTGGGCCACATAAGAGAAAGAATAAAGATCTATATTAACCAAAGGATGGCCATGATGAAATAAATTTTTTCAAGTCCTAGCTCTATGAGGGTGTGTTAAGCCAAGGTCATCTCAAAAGCTTTAAGGGCCTCCCTCTCCAGGCTGTCCCTCTTACCTCATGCACCTCACATTCAGCCATAATCCCTCTCCCTTCTTACTCTGCTCCAGGGACCTCCATGATTATTCTTTAAAATGCCATGCATGCTACTGCCTCAGGGCCTTTGCACTTCCAGCTTCCTTCTGCCTTAAACACTCTTTTCTTGGATATCCACAGGGCTGCCACTTTGCCTCCTTCAGGTCATTATCTAAGCACCATTTTTCATGACCATCTTATTTAAAAACATACCCCCCCCCAGAGGGATCCCCATCCTCCCTTCCCATGTTATTTTCTTTTACCCTTTATTACTACCACTTATTTTACTTATTTTTCTCTGTTAATTGTCTGTCTCCTTCAATTAGAATGTATGTTCCATATGGACAGGTGTTTTTGTCTATTTCATTTAGCCTTATGTCCCTAGAACACTGCCTGTCACATAACAGACACTTTATACATATTAGTTGAATGAATGATGGTGAATTTCCCCTTTTCTTATCAAAAAAGGAGCAGCAAAGCAACCAACCAAAGTTTCTTTCTGGTATCTATTCAGTTTTACATTAAGAGATTTGTGTTTGATTGTCTGAAGAAATTGAAGAGAAAGATATGGAATGTTGCATGAGTCTGCCCTTAGAAAAGCTACCACAAAATGGGTTCAATTAAAAATAAAATTGACAAGTGATTAGTCTGCATTATGTTTTTTCAGTTTGCATCAGTTTTTTTTTTTTAATTTTGAGAAAGATGTTACAAACTGGTTAAGACCTTTCAGTTCAGAAATGGCAAATGTATCCAACAGTAATCGCTATACCTACGGTACTCTTCTACTCTTCGTAAGATATACTGCTGGCAATTTTTGATGCGTTCTGATTCATGTAAACCAATTTTTATAGTTTAAGATACACACAACATACTGAATCTAACTATAGCACAAAGCTTTCTAATTAAAAATGTTCCCATTAACATTCATTTAATGTTTGAGTTTTTTCTTCTTATGGTTAAAGTATCTGATGTATAACTTCTTTTACCACTTAACCTATCACAATGGTTTAATAAAAAAATAGTGACATTCCTTTATGGGGAATTAACAAATATTAAATTGATGATGTTAGTATGGTTTCTCTAGGACTCAATGGGCTATACAACTTCAGATTTAATAGCTCAATAACACAACCATAACAACAACAACAAAAGTCATAGAAATGATAAGGACACTTATTAAGTTCCACACCAGGAAGCCCAGAGGTTGGGAGGAACCCTTGGGGTTGGGTCAGGGATGTCATTAGAATCTAGATTCCTTCCATATTTCTACTCTACCATTCTTAGCATAAACCACTTTTCTCATTAAGATAATAGATTCAAACCTAGCCCAAGCATACAACTACACCTCCCTTCAACCAGTGTAAGAAATTTCTTCTGTCCCATGTAGTCTCCTTCTGATTAGAGTTGTACCTGAGAGGCAGCCCTTCCAGGTACTCAGAAGTGAGCATCCCTAGAGCAGAATGCACAAGGAGGCAGCTGACAAAGAGGTGGAGAGCATGTGTGGTAGATTTAGTCTGCCAGTGTTCAAATACTGGACCCTCTTTAAGCATGTTATCTTGAGTAATTGATTTCTCTGTGTCTCAGGTTCCCTATTTGTACAGGAAGATGAGTACCTTGCTCCAATAGATTTAAAGTGTTTAAAACTATTCCTGACATATGATAAGTGCTTAACAAATGTAAGACCTCATTATGATCTCCCAGTTATGATAGATCTCCCAAGTTCAATATCAAATGAGAATTGGCTATTCTCTGGACAACATAGACAATATTTCAGGCCCAAATAGTTACTTCTTCAAATATTCGGTGCTTTTAGGAATTAGGCATTTCATTTATTTAATTTACCTGGGTAATACAATGTACCGTGTTATTGAGTTAGTGATGAGCTTAAAGTTATGGCATAAAGATTAATAAGTATCTGGTAGACAAATGGATTGTAGTTAAACCTACAAGTGACATCTAATGAAGCCATCAGGCTGTCAAACACCGCTCAACCCTACTACCAAGCTATGCTATGTGTAGATCCTCTGGACAGATTGTCTTAGGAGGAAGTTTTACATTGTTTAGTATTTCACACAATACCTGATTAAATTTCTTGCATGTACACAAATATGTATATATATGTTTGAATATTCAAATACAAGTAGAATAGAGAGAGAGAGAAAATGAGAGAGATTGAAAGACAAAGAATATTGTTATTACAGACTTCATCATTTAAAGACCTAGAGAGAACTACAACAGGCTAAAATATTTGTATAAAACCTATGGAGCGATGGGTTTTTTAGAGGCAACCCTGATCAAAGCAGCACCTCTTGTTCATTTTTTTTTCTTTTTAAAGTCCTCCACTTGCTGTTCTTGGCCCTTGGATACAGAAGTGCAGCTGTTTTACAAATGAGTATTGCTCCTATGTTTTTTGAAAGCCAGAGGAAAATAAATCAAATTCTCTGCAGTTGATACTAGAGCTTTCTTGAGAACAAACCCACCTGTCTACTTCTCCGATAGAGCAACTTTTCAAGCACTTTCCCTTCATCATAAAAGTGAAAGATGGTGTTATTATTACACATAATTATCAGGCTATCTGCTCCCTTTTTCTACAAGAAAAAAGAGTGGGGTATTCATCTTGCAAGTACCATTTTGGTTTTAATAAAAAGAAAAGTTTCTTTCTTTTTAAACATTTTGGTTAGATCCTGATATACACAACCTTAAAACCATCCACTTACTGCTGCTGGGAAATCCCCCGAAACCTAGGGCAGTGTGAAAATGGGAAGAAGGTAGTATTTTTTTAAAGCAGGTGGTTGATTGTTTTGGTCACCTTTGTTCTGTGATCATGGAGAGACTACCCCTTCCCCCCACCCCATGACACCAAATTCTAAGAAAACAGTTTTGGATCAGCTCTTAAGGGACAGCAGCTACTCAGGCCTTCGTCCTTCTTACAAGATGGATATTAGCAACCGAGCAGGTTGTAGAAGTGTGTTTGCTTTCATTCTGGGCCAAAAAGGGGGACAATCATGCATGCTCTGTGTATGTGAGTGCGTGTGCATAGAGTCATGCAACCTGTGTGTGTGTGTGTGTGAGAATAGGGATTGGATACAGAATTTCCCATGGCCTTTGTTAATCAGCAAATAAGCTGTACCCATTTGGACATTCTATCAGAATTCTGAATTTCTGGTTAAAAATCTCTCTGCCTGAACATGTCTGTCGGAAATCACTGCCGTTGCTATTGCCAGGGGTCATTAAATGTACAGGGAAGGAGGCCAGGCAGAGATGCTCTTCCTTGTCTTAAATGAGCAAGGGTTAGTGCAGAACACTGGTGGAGGAGCAAGTTATATACAATCCCAGCGACTCCAGTCCCCCTCCTGGGGACTGCGAAATTCTATGCCACTGTGAAGCGGCTTAGAAATGAGCCGACAAAGAAGTCCATTGACTTTAACGTGAATATGCTTGAATCACACAGAAGACAAGAATAAATCACCTTACAAATGTGTCTGGTGTAATTTTCTCGTCTCCTTCCACTTCCCCCACCCCCACCCCTTTTGTTCTTTGTGGATGTTTTTGTTATCGGCTGCATCTATGAGAAGTCGCCTTTTCGAGATTTTTCTAAGGGTGACTAGTGTGTGAGCTAGGTGCTGCTGCAGTATGAATCTTTTAAAAGCCGCCTAAGAAATATTTAAGACCGTGGTCTAGGAGGAACGGCTCTCCCAGGCATAATTTTTGGTGCTGGTTGCAAGCAGGGAGCGTATGCTGGGAGGAAAGTATTATTTTTCTAAATGGAAGGTGTCAGATGGTCACGCAATGTGACTGCATGTTCGAGATCACTGCCTCCCATCTGCAATTTGTGACGTGTGAAAGATTCTGCCCAAATGTGCTCACCAACTGGAAATCCTCGGCACTTTTTTTCCTTATCAGGAGAGACCAAGATAACCAATGGTTTACAGATCAGGGATCCTATCAAATTAATATCACTGTAGGATAAAATCTGTTTTAAATACAACTCCTAAACTCCAGCAAAGTTAACTAGCACAAACAAGTTCATTCATCTGATTAAGAATCGCTGCTCGGGAAACAACAAAATGAAATCTGCTTATCACTGTACCTCACCTCAAAAATAGGCTGGATAGAAAAGATGATATAGTTTTCCATGCTAATTAATGCCGACCAGCCCCAGGACTGAAGGGAAGCATTTTTGAATCAGGGTCCTTTTCCCCTTGCCTTATATACTCCTGAGTCTCTTTTTCAATTAAACACGGCAAAACTCAGAAAGGACAGACTATGTAGCCTTTGTCTAAATCGGGCTTTCGCATTTTGAACTGAGTTCGAACCTTGAGTTCTGTTTATTCTTGGCTAGGCATAATTCCCAGCTTCTCAGATAAAAGGGTCGTAAAAAGGCTCATAAGGTGCTTCGGACATCAAACAGCTCATACAAAACAATATCTTGATGAGTTAAGTGCAAATGAATCAGAAACATAATGGGCTAAAGTTCCCTTGCTGTGCACAGGGGTTGACGGCTCAAGGAGAAAAGTGCTCAGCCCTGCAAAGCACACCTTGGGTTTCACTCCCCCCAGACCTTGGGGAGGGAGTTTCTACATTTGGCCTGAGGGGTGCGCTTCGTTTGCTCTGCTGAATTCTCACCCGAAAGAGTACAACAAAGGGAGGGTCTTCCTCAGGTTTTCAATTTCTCATCTGTATCAAATGGGGAAGGAGAAAGAGCTAGAAGGAAAGAAACCCCTCAGGTGAGTGCGAAAGCCGCACTCATCCCCAGATCATTTTATATTGTGTATTTTGCATCACAAAGCTCTTCACAATCGGTGACAAAATACAGAGGGATTACAAATTCAAGAGATGGATCACCATCACCGTTTTGTGAAGCAGCGTGCTGCCGCAGCTGACACTACACAGGGAATCGCAAAGGGCTGAAAGCCCCCATGCTCAGGCATCCGTCTGAGTACACAAGGCATTGGAATGATATCTTCTCCCAAAAGAAGTGCCCCAAACAGCACTTCGGGGTCAGAGAACAACATGATCTGATGGCTCCCACACTAACCACTGACACAGACCGAGGCCTGCCTGGCTCTCTTCAGGGGAGACCCCTGCACGCCAAGTGAAGAAAACAGTGTTGTGAAAAAGAATATGGCAAAACATACCTGATTTTGTTGAAGGGAGAGAACATGTGGCTAATAGGAGGATGTTCCCACATGACGTATCAGAAAATAAAGGATTAACAGAGAAAAAGAGGCCTTTACTCAATGCCCTTTGCATTGATTCTCAGGGTTCCTTTATCAGTAAAGCCCTTCTCTCTCCTCTCAGCCAATCCAAATCCTGTCCATTCTTTAAAACTCAGAGCAAATCCATCCTTCTTCATAGGTGCTCCCTCATTGTTAGGAGCCCCAAATGAGCAATATGTTGTGTTCTTCCTCCTCTGAACTCACTCTCCAAGTTTTGTCTCTGCAACCATTTTGGCGATTAACCATTATCTGGTGCTGCCTTGAACTGATAGTCAATAATTATTGTTATTATTATTTTTTTGGTGAGGAAGATTGGCCCTGAGCTAACAGCTGTTCCATTCTTCCTCTATTTTGTATGTAGGACACTGCCTCAGCATGGCCTGATGAGTGGTGTGTAGGTCCGCCCCCGGGATCCGAACCTGTGAACCCCTGGCCGTGGAAGTAGAGTGCACAAACTTAACCACTACACCACTGGGTGGCCCATGATAGTCTATAATTTTTTAGTGAGCTTGAACATTTGATAAATTTTTGCTGTAATTTTCTATTTAAATTGGAGGTTTCTTGGGGCAACGCCTTGGCCTTATTGACCTTTTATTTCCTTATTCAAGTGGGGAAGGATGCCAACTTTGTGCCAAGCACTTACCTCCTTTACTGTATTTACCTATAGGTAGGTGTCCCTGTGCCCTCTTTAGAGGCCAGGAAATTGGTGGAGCCAAGATTTGAATCCTGACTGATGACAAAGCCCTTCCTTAGATGATAAACATGGCAGATAGGAACCAAGTCATTGATTTCTGATTTAACCTCAAAAAAGCCCAGAAAGAATTCTCATGAGCATGTTCATTCTTTTGTTGCAGAGTGAGAGAATTCCTTAACATCTCTGCGCTCCAGAAGCTTGTCTTTGCTTCCTCCAGGGGCAGAGATGGCATAGGTAGCCATCACACGGATTCCAATGGGAGTCGCTGGCTGTGGTGGTTTGGAGTCTGCTGTCAGATGAAGGATGTGGCAGCTAGTGTTTTCAGTGGCTGTCAAAACAGAAGTCAGCCTGCCCCTGAGCTGAATCTCACCATCAGCAGGTGTACCACACAGGATCTGTTCTTGAGCTTATGTGTGGTTTTCAACCCTGGCTGCACGTTAAAACCACCTTAGAGGCGTTTTAGGGAAACAGCAATGCCGGGACCTGAATCCCCGAGATCCTTACTTAGTTGGCCTGCAGTGGGACACAGGTATCCGCTTGTCTTTCATAAGCTCCATAGTGGCTTTTAATATGCATTTAGGGTGAGGACCACTGAGAGACCATGCTGGAGACTTAGCAGGTGAATTAAGAGAACTGTCAGAGGAGAATTTAGTGCTGATGAAAGAGACCCTTCTGACAGCCCTGACTTCTCTTACAGAGTAGCCACTGCCACACACGTGTTCCCACTCAGCCCGGCGATCCATGTGGATCCTGGTTTGGAAACTGCCCGTCTATGGATTAAGAGCCTGGATGTCTGTTGTCCCCTTTCACGCTGTGATGTTTGGGGGGCCTGCTGTTGATGGAAATGTGATTTGTAGCATGTGGCATATAAAAGAGACAGCCAAGCAACACACTAGAAGTGAGTCCCAGCCATGGCCTCATGGTGATTTCAGATTTTTCAGAGTCTGCTGAAACAATGGGAGCTATTATGTCTTCCCACCTATTGCCTCAGAGGCATGGAACTGGCAGGTACCTTTCATCCTTTGTGCCTCCTGGGCCCCAAGATACTCCAGCTGACATTTCTAAACTCTCAGAAACCCAACAGAGAGGATGATGTGCTGACATTTCCAACATGCAGCAGCCATATCTATGAGATTCATGCCTTCTTGCATATGGAAGTCTTGTCTGTCCTGATCTGTGATCGTCCCACATGATGAAGAGGAAGGCACAGCACAGCTCCCAGAGGGGCTCACCTCCCTGCTAATGGGGACTGCCAGACTTTTTACTTGATCTCTCTACTCTCCCTTTGATAGTTTGTGATGGTTGCTACATGGACGAAGGTGTCGAGGTGAGGGGAGGTGAGCTCATCTGCGTTCACCCCGTCAACTGTTACATTATTCTTCTGGACATTTATTTATCTTGCTCCTTTCTTTCTGTCTCCTTGGAGATGCCAGTTACTCTCTCAACAGGAGAACTGGTGGCAGCATTTATTGGGGATGATATAGAATCAATGCTTCCTTAAAGATCAGAGAAAGGCTGAGTAGTTACTAAATCCAAACCATGGGGCAGAGAAGAGGATAGGAAACAGGAGAGAAAGAATAAGAGCAAGTAGAAGAAGAAAATATGTTTGCCACATTTTCTTTGTCTCTTTGGAATCCTCAAAGCTTTTCTAGAACTTCAGATATTGGTATTCCTCTGTCCCCAGCCCTTATCTCTTCTCATTTTACATACTCTTCCTGACAGATTTCATCTACTTCCATTGCTTCAATTAGCTTGTTTTTTTTCCCTCATGATTTCCAAATATATACCTTTTAGTTTACAATTCCTTTCCTGAGCTGCAGACCTGTATATTCACCTACCAACTGACAGCCCCACTTGGATTTCTCATAGGCATCTCAAATTAGCATGTCAAAAATTGACTTTGTTATTCTCCTCCCTTCCTCAAAACCTGCTTCTCTGCATAGCCTTTCTCAGAAAATGGCACCACTTCTTCCAATCGATCAAGTTAAAAAGCATGGTGTTTGTTGGACTTTTCTATTACCCTATATCCATAACCAGTCAATCACTAAATCCCAATTCCACTCCTTGAATACTCTCAAATCCACCCACTTCTCCCAAGTCTCTTTTGGCTGGACATTTCAAAGACCTTGTGGTAGGCTGAATAATGCCCACTTGCAAAGACATCCACATCCTAATCGCTGGAACCTATGAACATGTCACCTGCAATGCAAAGGGCTTTGCAGATGTGATTGATTAAGGATTCTGAGATGGAGAGTTTATCCAGGTAGGTCCAATACACTCACAAATTTTTATAAGAGGGAGGCAGGAGGGCCAGAGAGAGAGAGAGAAAGAGATGTGATGACAGAAGCAGAGGGTGGAGTGATGTGAGGTCATGAACCAAGGAATACAGGAAACCTCTAGAAGCTGGAAAAGGCAAAGATATGGAGTTTTCCCTCTAGAACCTCCAGACGGAATGCAGCCCTGCTGCCCCATTTTAGATTTCTGAACTTCAGAACTGTAAGAGAATGTTTACTTTGTTTTAAGTCACTAAGTTTGTGGTAATTGTTTTACAGCAACAATAGAAAACTAACACAAGCCTCCACTGTTTTTCTTGTCTCTAGTTATGCCCCCTTCCAGCCTATTCCCCACACAGTGGCCAAAGGAAGTATTCTAAAACACACATCTATGATCATGGCCGTTCCAAATACCAGAATGCCCTGTGCTAGAATAAATCTTTTTTTCTTATTTTTAGCTTCTCCTCCTCCACATTCTGGGGTATGCTATACTCCAAAATGCAGCAGTATAGGGCGTTTTCCCCTTAACCATAAACACCTTCCTGAGGCATGACACATCCACTCCCTTTTAGTGCTAAATCTCACCAAGAACAAAATGGCGGCTGTCCTAAAGCAGCTGTAAGCAGAGAAAAGGAGCAGAGGAGCTTCTGGCATGATAACTCTCAGGGAGCTGCTGTGACAGTCTTTTGTCTTTACCCCTTGTCTGAGGCCAGACCTCTGAAGATTGCTTAATTTCCTTCTCCTCTTCCGTCCATGAAGTGGAAGACAGGGGTGAAGGAACCCAAGAGACCCAGGGAATCTGACAGTTGGTGTCCACATAGGGGTAGGACCAGGAGATAAGTATGTGGGAGGATAGACCTGTATAATTAAGAAGCTGGGGGGGAAGATAAAGAGATGACAGAAGCTAAGGTGGACTCTGTGTAGATTGCCATAGAATATTAGAGCCTAAAATAAATTATTTTCCTGAACATTCTCTGATGACCTGCATGCAATTGATAATAGAGGACATTGTGGTGATGGATTGTTTAGGTCCCATCCCCTCTCTGTTTAATGATGTTAAGAGTATTTTAAGGAGAATCTTGCCCCATTGCCCCCCTCTAAAAAAAAATTCAACCTTGTAAGATCAGCATATAAGACCTTTCTTATCTGGTTCCTGCTGATTATTCTCAAGTATTCTCTCAGCACTCCTCCATTCTCTCCATTCTCAAAAATCTATCAAATGTGCAATTCTCTCTATTCCACAGTTTCAGATTAGACATCATGTTTTCTAATGCCCAAGTTTGCCTTGTACACTGTTTAGCAGTACATGCCCACCTCTACAGAGGGGTTCATTATACAGTATTTTAACCATCTTTTCCTTTCCTGTCATTCTCACTAGACTTTAAACATTTCCAAGGGCAGGGACTGTGGCTTTCTTATTAAAGTATCAAGCATAGCCCTATTTCATGGGGGATGGTCACTAAATATTTGCAGAATGAATGCATGAATGAATGAAGGGAGGTTGGCCAAGCTATGTAAGGCAGGGAGATATGATGGCATACTAGAGAGAGTGCTCTAATTTACTAAATAGGGTGAGCGGAAAGGAGGCCAGGACTAACCAAGTTCCTAGAGAAAGACCCTCTGTGCTTTGCACAAAGGTTAAGATCTTGCCTTCAAAGGTTAAGTATTTTGTTACTCTTCATTGTAATAATTTGTGCCTCATTTCATACCTCTGATTCACTTGTGTCCTGTTTCCCCTTTTAGCCAATATGTAACTGAAGGACAGGAATGTATGCTTTATGCTGTCTTTGAAAGTCTACAGCAGTATTACTGTGATTTGCTCACTGGGTATGTACAATGGTGGTTCATGACAGATGTGTTTAAGGCCCAGTAGAGACCCTTAAACCAACTCCTATGCTTTGGAAGATCATCAATCGCTAGTCCCTTCTTAATCTTGATGCTTCTTTGAGTCTGCCACACGTGAAACTTCTCTGCATCTTGGTGTCATCTTGTAGGTCATACACCTTCTGGTTTATATTTACAGAATTCCTGTAGTTCTTTCCTTATTGTTAGAAACAGCAACAACACATTTGTAGTCCTTGTAATTGCTCTTCCTTTTAAAATGAAATTGTCTTATATATTTTTGCTGGTACCCCAAACATGGAGATTTTCAAGAAGTATTATTAACATCAGTGCTATAATATTTGGTGACTGTAGTGTGTCATACACTGTTGAATGCCTAAATATTCTTGGTTTTATTATATTTAATTGATATAGATTGAGAGCTCTGACAAATTATATGAAGACTAATAATAGCAAGTTCCTGCTTCCTGAGTAATGCCTACAAGAGAAATTAGAGGATAAAGGATTTAGATTTTATTTCTTATTAGATGTAATACTGTCAAGAGAGAGTGAATTTCATAGTTGGAAGAACTCTGCCCTAGAAGCACTGAGTTCTAGAATAGTTTCTACCACCATTCAGCTGTGCTACTTTGGGAAAACTATCACTTCATTTCTCTTGGATTCTGTTTCCTCACTAATAAAGAATTGACCCCTTTCCAGTTCTAACAATTAGTGATGAAGATAATTATAACTCAAGACATGAAATGCTTGTCCTTATTAAAAAGGGGCAGAAAACTTCTGCATTAGATCACCATGCCCAATGATGCCCTCTGAATAGATGATCCTAGGGAATAAAATATAAGAGCTCTAAAACAATACTGGGGCTACAACATTTTCATGATAAAATTTGAAGCTATAATCCAAATAAGTTCCTGTAGATAGGAAAGCGGCATCTACTCAGAGAACAAGGGAAAGCCAATTTCTCAGAACTATTTCCTGCAAGATTAGAACACTCTGAACTCAATTTGCTATTAAGAACTGACTTTTAAATCAAAACAATGGATTTGTGAGTTAACGCACAACTTCTGACGTAACATGAATATTCCAAAAGCCACAATATGCTAGTTTCTCCCTAAGGCCCTGACTGTCTTAAAAATTATTTAGGAGAAGCGAATTGGTAATCTTATAACAATTTTGAACCCAAGCCTGCCATGATGCTCTTGCTCTTAATCTTTTGGCATCTGACATTGTTGTTGATCCCCAAAGAAGACATTGTTACATGTGTAAGTCAAGGTGGAGACTGAAGGAGCCTTCCAACACGCAGGGCAGATGGTGAGATGTCATGATGAAATCGATTCGACATCCACATGGATTAGGTTTGATGCCACTGAAGCTCTATAAGAGCTATCAGGAAGATAAGGGTGCTTGAAAACTGCTCAGTGAGAGAGAAGATGTCAACACACATTGAAAAGAGCATTTCAAGGTCTTCAGTGGAAATTATTTTATCAGTGGGAGTGTTTTCAACTCCATCCCACCACTTCCAATCAGTGGCAATCTCAAAATCCCTCCAACTCTTTATGAGGTGAGGAAAGCCATCAAGCAGATGAAAAACAACAAGGCATCTGGAGCTGATGGAATCCCTGCTGAAATCTTCAAATCGGCTGAGGAAAATGCACACTATGGCTCCTAGCTCTCATCTTGAAGCTTGAGAATGATGAAGAAATTCCAGATGACATCAGTAATGCTGCAGTTGTGACCATTTTAAGACAAGGACACAAAGATAATTGGAAAAAGAACACCCTCCCTCTTTTTTCTCAGCAAAGTTCTTCCTGGGAGTGTCCATGCCATTTTTTGAAAGACGATTGATATGTGAAAAATGTTTATTATTTAACTTCAATTGTTTGGTAGGGCATTTTTCTTTCTTTTCTTTTTAAGTTTTTTTTTTTTTTGAATTGCACTGATACCAAACAGTGCAAGCCATTGCAGATACCCACTGCATTGTTATTATATTGTTATTATTTTCACATGTGTCTGATCATCCCTAGATGTCTTTTTTTTTTCCTGAGGAAGATTGGCCCTGGGCTAACATCTGTGCCCCGGCCTCCTCTATTTTTTGTATGTGGGATGCCACCACAGCATGACGTGATGAGCGGTGACATAGGTCCATGCCCAGGATCCAAACCCACGAACTCCGGGCTGCCAAAGCAGAGCTCACAAACTTAACCACTATGCCACCAAGCTGGCCCCATCCCTAGACATATTTTAAGGCAATGATTGCCTTATTTACCTTTCTGTCTCCATAGAACCTGTACTTAGTAGGTGCTCAAGAGATGCTGAATAATTAATTAATTACTTGTACGTTACTAAGGGTAAGATTAGTGGTATGCATATAATATTTAATCCATAAATGAGGAACAACGTTGCCATAATGCCTCAGTCTCCTCTGGCTACGATGTTAGAATGGCGGCATAGAAGAAGACAGAGTCAGATTGTACTCAGGCATTCATGGCCACTTTCCTTAATTGTCTGCATGAGCGAGGACTGGTGGTAGAGAAGACTACAGAGTTTAAGATTGGTAATGGACAGGAAAACAGGGATAAGGAAGCTTGAAGTCAACCTTTGCTTTGGTTGCTGCTGACCTAGTTTCCAATCAGAATTGAGCAGTAAGCTTCCTCTGGGTCATAATGAGCAGTGCTAACATTCCCACCCTGCAGATGAGTGAGTTGAGTTGCAGAGGTTAATTGATTGGTCATTCCAAAATTCAGAGCCAAGCTCTAATTTGGCTATAAAGTTTGTGTCTCTCTGCCTTGCACCAAGGCCAGAAGGCTGAACCGAACTGCCCCACAGAAGCTATGTGTGGACTGGGGCGGGGACAGTGTGGGTCCTCTCTCTGCACCACAGACACAGAGATAATGCAGTGCACTATGTTAATTAACACTTAAAGCTGATACAGACGAAAATAAACAAATGTGCACCCATTCTGGTTCCACTTCTAAGACCTCATCCCGAGACCGTAACACAGTTTGTTTTACAGCTTCCCAGTCACGTGAGAGCCAGCATAATGAAACCTCTCTAATCTCTATTTTTCTAAAGTCTGTGTAGATACAGATGGCTCTGTTTTGGTCTCTGGGTTTTATTCTTATTTTGCCACAATTTTAACCTTTTATGTATCTCTTTCTGTGAGATATTCTCACTGTTTCTTCACTGCCTGGAGGCTCTGAGAGGCCTTTCATTTTCATTTTCCAATGGTTGTATCATATTGTTCTTCAGAATATTTGGGATTTTTTAAATAACAGAAGATGTATTGCCATTGTTACTGGAGGATTCCGATACATAGGGATGTCATTCCCTGATTCATGAGAAAGTTTGTATCAGCTCCACTTTTTAACAGGAGCAGTTGAAAAATAGATGTTTCATTTTCGAAGTATCCATAATCAGTTGTGCCTGGAAGGCTGTGAGCAGCAGAGGAAGGACACAGGAGAACATCACCTCCCGTATGTGTCTTATGCTTGTGGGAAGAAAGAGAGAATATGAAGGAAGGAAGAGAGCCATAAAATTAAGAGAGCTGGATCTGACACATGTTCTGAAAGAAAAAAATCAGGACTGTCGAGCCTCACATGCAGAGTCCAATGCAGAAAAAATGGCAACATATAAACAGCCTGCAAAGCACAATACTCAGTCCCATCAATTCAGCATATCCGAGCACCAGCTTCCAGTTGCAGTAAGAGAAGAGACAAATATAAAAATGACCAAAGCACCCCCACATGTTTGCATAAGTGAGGTAAGCAGCTCAGAGGAGGGATTGAAAAGAGGACTCTGCATTGTTCTTGGAGTCACTCAAGCATAGTAAGGGTGGAATTCCATCTGTTCAGTTCAGTTTGGTTCAGTGAACTGGGTCACTTTTAATGGTTCACTAAATTCTGACTATCTAAAAATTACAGTTAATGTGTTTTAAAAATCTTGAGCTGCATGACAAGAACACCTTATTACTTGTTCTTCCCTGCCCTTGGGTTGATCACCTCCGAGAACGGGTAGACTGGAATGCCTTTCCTGAGATGGGGGAATTGGGTCATTGTATCCCATGGCAGGTGCCACCCACAGCTCTCCATTAAAAACAAGAATCAAAATCCATTTTGTATCCCTTACCCGATCTTCTCCCTGACTGGAGTTTGGAGGCTGGGGTGACTATTTCTCACTCGTGTGAGATCGATCTGGGAACATCCTTTCTGAGGTAGAGGAAGGAGACGAGCACAGAACCAGAAAGCAGAAAAACCATTATAGAAAAATAATTACATGAGGGAAAAAAATCTTAATTCATGTTTCAGGGGTAAGTTTGAAAGTCTCAAAGCACAGGACACTCTAGGGAAGTATTCCTGGCTTTTGGCTTTTCAAGGAGGTAGTTTGTATCCAATTACATGTGATGTAAACATTTCCCAGTCTTCCAAGGACTGTGTTGCTTTTGTGGGTAAACCTAGGAAAATAAGAGAATTGTATCCCCTGGATTTGTGATGAGTGTGTTGGTTAACACATAACATAACAAGCATAACAAAACAAGCCTCTTACCACAAAATCAAGATACTTTTTATCATGGGCATTATTAAAGGGGAAGGGGGTTGAAGTATGAAGGAAATATCTTTATAGAATGGATGAAAATGTTATGAATTAGAATGAGAAAAAGGGAGTGGATTTTGCTCTACCACTGGATTTGAGAAGCCTTGTTTTATTCTCTATGTCATCTTTACATCTTAGAAACAGCTCTCTCCCCTCCTGGCTACTGGTCTAGGTGGCCTCTAATTGCAAGGTCCTACTTGATAAGCCAGTCTGACAAATCACCAGTGACGGAGAAGAACAGCAAGAGTTGAAAGCAACACCTGAAGTTTTCAAATAGGAAATGACATAAAACTGGATCAAGGTCAGCTGCAAGTCTAAAAAGAACACTTCTTCCAAATACAGTTTTTAAAAAAATAAATAGATTAGAAATAAATATATGGAAATTGGGGCCATGGCTACTGAATAATGATGATGATCAATTAAATCTTTGATGCTGATGGTATGCTCACTTTTCTATTGTAACATGACTAGCTTAGAATTATTTGGTCAAATTGAAACTCAATTTTCAGAGGGCTAGATACATGTGGACTAGAGGAAACTATGCTTATTTGATTCTCCACGGCACAGGTGTCCTTCTGAAGCATGACAAGTTATGGTCTTTTCTCATCCAGTAAGTGTTAAAGCTCATAGAGAGCTGCAGACGAGGGCACTTCTCCTTCAGCCTTGTATTTGCACGGGGCAGAGGACACAGTGATTTGCGGATGTAAGCTCAGTCTTTCAGGGAAGGGACTGCCCCGACCTCTGGCCCTCCTTTGCACAGTTTTCACACCTGCCAGCTTGTGAGGGCATGCTCACATGTCCCTAGAGATGGTCCATCAACCTCTGAGCAAGGGCTCTGCATGGCTGTGGTCTCTTCTCCAGCCTATTTCCTTCCATAATCCCCATTGTAGAGAATATGGCTGAAGGGACTCTCTCCTGTGCCCTAATTACTTCTTGCCTAGTCTCCCTGGCTCTGTTCCTGACTGATCTAACCTACTCCCTGCACTTCCATCATGGTGATCTTTCTCAAACGTTAATGTGATGGAATCCCTCCTCTGCTTACAAGTCTTTGTAGCTCCCCATTGTCCATAGGATAAAGAGTAATTTCCTTAGCACACATGCATCTCTTCATTATAACATTATTCCAAGGTTCTTTCCAGACTCATTATCATTTGTTCAGTTTTTTTGCTCATCCTTCAAGGCCCAGCTTTAAAGTCTCCTCTTTTGAAGACTTCTCTGGTTACTCTACTCAGCCTTTCTATCCTCTTCCATACCACGGATACCTCCATCGGAGCAGCCGTGTCAGGGTATCATAATGATGTGTCCATCTTTCTTCCTATTTCCCCATCTAGATTGTGTTGCAGTCAAAACAAGAATGCACCCATGCCTAGCACAGTGTTAAGCTTGTTGAAAAAAAGTTTAATTGAAAGGGAATTTCTGGGTTTTTTTAAATGTGATTTTCTCTCTGTTTTCTATTCCAGCTACCCAATTTAACATAGTCCCAAGGTGATTATTCCCATTTCTGTTACTTTCTTTCATAATATTTTTGAATATAAGTTTATTTAATCATGTGTTTTTTATTGATTTTCTCTATCAGTAAAATATAAACTCCATAAAGGCAAGGACGTCATCTTTTTTGTTTATACTATATCTCCCATTCCTGGCTTGTGCCTGCTTAGTAAATATTTGTTGAAGAAAACAATGAATGAATTAATGAATTCTCTGGCAGAGTATATTGGGGTTACAAATACCTTATTTCTAATTCACTAGGTAATGACCAAACTTATTGCTTTTTCCCCTTATTCACTTTCTTCTTGATTTTGATGATTCTTTTCTACAGTTTCCCCACTGTTTAAAACTAAAAAAATCTTACAGCAAGGGAAGAATAAACGTGAGTGGGAAATGTACAAAGAACCCTTTTTACATGTTGACTATAGAATTCTTTTGTGAATGGCTGAGTTCCCTCAATTCATGCACCAGTGATTACCCCTTCTCCTTCTTCTGGCTTCTTCTTTTTCCTACTCGCAGGTCTGCCCAGAGCTGGCTAAGCCGTCTCAAATACAAAGGAGAATTAATATTGTAGGACATTTAGAATTCAGTGCCTACTCCATTGTAATGTTTCAGATAATCAAGGTAGGGTTTTAATCCTGATCAAAAGGGGAAATTTTAATATATTTGGACTAAACTCATCATAGTCAGAGCCTATTTTATGAGTTATTGTCTAATATTGCTGGCAAAATTGAAACTCTGGAGCAAATAGGGGGCCTGAATTTTGCCTTCCACTTTAGCCCTACATTATAACACTAGGTTTAAATTGAGAAGGAGTTAGTGTCCAACACTGAGGGAAGTATGTATGTGTGTGTGTGTGTGTGTGTGTGTGTGTGTGTGTGTGTGTGTGTATAACTGCGTGTATATCCAGGGATGCCCCTAAATTAGGTCAGTGGCCCAATCCATCTCATAGACACTTAATTGCATGATTTGAGGGGCTCCTGTGAGTGAGCATGCCACCAGAAGGAAGAGTCCAGCCATCATGGCTGTCCCCAGCTATTTCCTCCTCTCTAGTTTCACCAGTCCTCTCTTGGCTCTCCAGATAATGGGGTCTGCTACCAACACAGCATCTGTCTCAATCTGGAAGCTGAAACAACCGCAAACCAGGAAATAAAAAGGTACAGATATATCTCAGTTAGAGTTGATACGAGACAAGTTATTTAACCTTTATGAGCTCAGTTTCCTCACCGAAATTAACCGGATAGTCACAGTGACTACTGCACAGGTTGTCGAGAGGATCAAGTAATGTGTAAAGCGCTCAGCACCAGTAACTGGCTTATTACAGTAAAGTGCAGGAGCCATTATCACTATTACTTAGTTCTGTAAATAGAATAAACCTGGGTTGTCTTCTTCTCTTCTTCACATGTTGTCTCATTAAAAATAAACAAATATCAGACTCCAGAATTCAAAGCCCTAGAGGCCAAGAGCACAGATTCTGGGACCAGGTTCCTTAACTTACTGGTTGGGTGGCTTTAGGCAAATTATTTATCCTCTTTGTGCTTCAGTCTCCTCATCTGTAAAATGAAGACAAAGCCTGAACCTATTTCCTTGGTATGTGGTGAATATTAACTTCTGTAAAGAGTTTGGAATAGTGGCAAACATGTAATACCTGGTAGCTATCATTAATATTGTTCTTGTTAATGCTGAAGTCCCGGGGAGTCACCAGGGGGCATTGCATTACATAAACTCATTATACAACCTCCTCAAAAAGCTCCCAAGCTACACAGCACAAGGCAATCAGCCGCCCTCTGGTTCCCTTCCACGTCTCTGGAAGACTCTTCTCCCCACTCCCCGGCTGAATCCTTTTCCCTTTTAACCCTTCTTTTTCCAGGCCATGCACCTGTGAATGTGTCAACTAGCCTAATCCTGACAGCCTTCTTCCTACTGAGGAGAAACTCAATCAAACAAAAAATAAATAAACAAATAATTCCCTCCAAGAGAGGGCCACAGCTATAAACCCCACACTTCAATATTCTCTCCAGATCGCATGATTACACTTAATGACTTATCTAGATACATATCACTATGGCTGCAGAGTGGCTCTTTATTTTTTTTTTCCGGTCAGGAAGATTCACCTTGAGCTAACATCTGCACTAATCTTCCTCTATTTTGTGTGTGGGTAGCCATCACATCATGGCTGGATGAGCAATGTAGGTCTGCACCCGGGATCCGAACCCGTGAACCTGGGCCACCGAAGCAGAGTGAGCCGAACTTAATCACTATGCCACTGGGCTGGCCCCCAGACTGGCTCTTTTGCTCCTGACTCCTGGGCACAAAACCTTGAAGTCCTTTGGCTCTGTCATATCTGACTTGGACCCACACTGCTCACCTCTATTCCTATGTCTGGTGAAACTCTTGATCTTTATAGAATTTATTTCCTATTTTTTTCTCTGTCTGTGGACCCCAAGATTAGCTCTTGTGGCTCTGGACTTTATTTCAGTTCTGCACCTGGAGTCCTGTCGTTATTCCTTATCCTTCAGGAAAGAAAGCTATCTCCCTGTTTGAACACAAAGGATCCTCATCCTCTTTTGTGCTTTATGCTGTCAACACTGAGGGAAATGAAAGTTAGCTAAAATATATTGAAAACCCAGTGTTCCAGACACTTTATATGTGTTTGAATTTCACAGGAATCATGTAAAATAAGTTTTCTCTATCAGATGCAGAAACCACGTCTCAGAGAGGTGGAGTGACTTGCCCAAAGTCACGCAGTAAATCAATGATAGAGATAATATTTAAACTTGAGTCTATTTACCTTTCAAAAACTGCTTGTTTCTTCCATCGTATCATATAGCTTCATTATTTTAAAAAAATGGTGTTCATTGTTTAAAATTTTAATTTGATATTCTATTTTAATTTTACATGGTTTTTATACTATTCTCCCGGAGGTGAGATTATGAATGGGATGGAAAGTAGTAATACTACCATGTAATGAGTATTTTCTCCCTTTGTCTGGTCTCTCTCTCCTGCTTTCTCTCTTACTTTTCTCTATCTATCTATCATCTATCTATCCATCTATCTAATCTATCATCTATTTATCTATCTGCTATGTACATATATATGTATGTATGTATATTTATTAGATACCATCTGATATTTACTGAAAAGCCACTTTATGTGAAGCTGATGAAACTTTCTTCTTCACCTTTTTCATTATGACAGAAACTTAGAAGCTCTGTCCTTGCCTTGGGATAGTCAATGACCAGCATTGAGCGGCATGAGCATTTGGCAAAGCCTCCCTTCCACACTTGCTTACTGGGCTAGCACAGAAGCATAGGCTGCCCCTGGAGTTGGGCATCGTGTCCTTAAGAGCTCTTCTATCACAGACAATGTTCCTGCAAAGGCTGGCTGAGGAAGATTACCTTTGTACTTGGCAATGCAAACTCCCTGGTGAAATTCTCACTGAATTCCTGTTTCAGATTTAAAAGCTGGTTCTAACCTCAACTGATTTGCACAACTGAGATGAACTGATGAATACTAAAACCACTCTCCCCTGATGTTAGTTATTTCTGCCAATTTCCTCACTGGTTAAATTTGAAGAGATGCTAAAATGGTTCCAAGACTCAATTTTCAATGTGTGGAAGGGGAGTTTCCTACACCAACAAGCGATTCTCGGGACACCACCTGGGTGCCCTATAATTCAACTCAATTCTGACACTATCTACTGGAGACAGCACCAGATTCCACAGGTTCGGTCCTACAAGACTGCCCCCCTCAGACACACTTCAGACACCAGTTGCAAGCCCAGGTGCTTCGGACTGACCCGATGTGCTTCTGATGGACCAGCTACAGATTGGAGGTTCACACGACCTCCTCCTCGGACTTCAGACATCAGTTGCAAGTTCAGGTTGTTACCTGTACTTCTGACTGACTGGCTATAAATCAGAAGTTCCCAAGACCCTCTCTTTGGGTTCAATTAATTTGTTAGAGTGGCTCACAGAACTCAGAGAAACATTTTACTTACTAGATTACCGGTTTATTATAAAAGAATATACTTCAGGAACAGCCAGATGGAAGAGACACGTAGGGTAAGGTGTGAGGAAAAGGCATGGAGCTTTCATACCCTCTCCAGGAGCACCACTCTCCCAGCACCTCCATGTGTTCACCAAATTGGAAGCGCTCTGAACCCTGTGCTTTTGGGTTTTTATGGAGGCTTCATTACGTAGGCATGATTGATTAAATTATTGGCCGTTGGTGATTAATTCAACCTCCAGCCCCTCTCCCCTCCCTGGAGGTTGGGGGTGGGGGTGGGTACCGAAAATTCCAACCCTTTAATCACATGGTTGGTTCCCCTGGCAACCAGCCCCCATCCTTAGGTTACCTAAGGGCTTTCCAAAAGTCACCTCATTAACATAACGAAAGACACCATTATTGCTCTTATCACAGGAAATTCCAAGGGTTTTAGGAGCTCTGTGCTAGGAACAGGGTCAAAGACCAAATATATATTATTGCTTATTATAAATCACAATATCACTGTAGGGGAGGAAGAAATATTCTACCTTTCTAGGTTCTTCTGGCTGGTCTAAGAATTAAATTGACATGAGACAGAATAATAAGAGAAAAATCAAACAAATTTAATAACCTGTATACATGGGAGAAACCCAGGAAAACTGAGTAACTTGCCAAAATGGCTAAAGCTACCACTGTAAATACCATCTTCAGCTAAAGACAAAGGAGGATGTTGGGGGTAGTGGTTGGGGACTTCAAATGGGAGGAAGGCAATTCATGTGGAGATGGAAAAGCAAATGTTTGGTAAACAAATGTTTGCCATGCCTCCAAAGACAATGGGACATGGAGAGGACTTTGATCAAATGGGCCTTGCTAGGTTCCTCTGTCTACCACACCTAGTTCATACTATACTGGAGTTACCTATAGATCCTTTCTGGAACAGGCCTTCTATCTTAAACTCTTTTAGGTAGTTAGGGGTAAGGTCAAAATTTCTTCCTGAGTCTTTTGTTCCTAAAAGTAATCAAGCCAAAGAGATACATTTTGGGGTGGCAACTTCTGCTCCCCTACATCACAGATGCCTTTTTGAAGACCTACTTATCCAAAGAACTCGGTCATATGTCTGCCATGGTACCCTTCCCTCTATTGGAGTCATTTATCTTAGTTGCTTAAGGTGGTACATTTTCTTTTAAATGAAAAATTATAAAAAATTTCCATGGAAACTATATTAATATGTTATTTGGAAGGACTGTACACATGAACATGAAATATCAGAGGGCAGGATAAAAAGGCAGGAGACACTTCTGGTCTATTATGGCAACCTGGAGTTCTGATTAAAGAAGGTCAAGTTTGAAAATAGGCCACTAACTGAGGACCACTGTTATCACTGCATCTTCTTTCAGACCGTAAATATCCAAAAATACTAGAATGAACATATAACCACCATGAAATGGATCTTAGAATAGTGATCAAAAATGGTTGTGTATGGGGGGAGTGCATGCATGTATCTATGAAGATAATTTCAAAAGTGGAATGTCTATGATTGGCTGCAGTAGCCTTGAATAAGTACACTGGCTCCCCAGCCCCTACACACACTTTTTTGAAAGATCATTAAAATCAGAAAAGCCAGTGAGGAGGGTATCACAATATAGCCAGCAGTAAAGACAAGCATGGCCTCTGCAGTATTTGGCCCTTCTCTTCTGAGAATACCCCCTTCTTTGTCCTGCTCATCCATGAATTGTCTAACCAGATGGGGAAAATGAAGAGGTGGCGGAAAAGAGATCCGTAAAGAGGGGCTGGGCCGGTGGCATAGCAGTTAAGTTTGCATGCTCTGCTTCGGCAGATGGGTTTGCAGGTTTGGATGCCAGCTGTGGACCTATGCACCGCTTGTCAAGCCATCCTGTGGCAGGCATCCCACATATAAAATAGAGGAAGACGGGCACGGATGTTAGCCCAGGGCCAATCTTCTGCAGCAAAAAAGAGGAGGATTGGCAATGGATGTTAGCTCAGGGCTAATCTTCCTCACCAAAAAAAAAAAAAAAAAAGATCCGTAAGAAAAAGGTTGAGCAAGACAGGCGATCAAAAGCAGGTAAATGGTGGCAGAGTGGACGGGGGAGAGCCAGCAAGAGTGGGCAGCTGAAGGTAGAAGCTCAAGGGAGATAAAAGGAGAAGCTCATAAGGAAATAGGATTAACCTTATAGTATTTAGTAGAAATGAAGATGCTGAGAGCAAACCCACACATCAAGCCTTTTTAAAAATAGAAATATTTTATAAACTAGCAAGTGGGTAAAGAAGGTAATTAGAGCAAGTGTCTGTTAAGGGAAATGGGAATAGAGGGAAGGAAGAGACACGCAGTCCAACATGGATGCTTCATCTGTTAGTTTAAGGTCAACTTTGTCTGTGGATTTGGTTGCATCATTTAAAAAGGAAAAATGTAAATTGGTTTTATGTAATTTATTGTTGTGTATTAGTTTTGGGATCAAAAAGCACTCATATCTATTGTTATTGCTATGTCAAAAGCCCTATGAAGTCCGAGTCAGAATCTTCTATTTTTGTTTCTGTAAGTGCTATTTGTTAACAATAACATATACCTTGTAGAATACCTTGGGCGGAGGTGTGCAGCTTGACGCTTAAGTGATAGATACCCACACCGCGATACCAAAACCACGCTACCTGCTCAAAGTCATGCAAGGAGGAAGGTAATCAAAGGTAGACGTGTCGTATCCTGGAAGAAGAGACAAGCTGATTTCCCTGTCAGTGTCTTTGAATATCCTGAAAATGAAACATGATAAGGTTTCCAAGTGTTTTTGTTTTTCATAGATTTTACACTTTGTCCTTAACAAAGAGAAGGAAGCTGTAGGCTTATCCTTCTCTCTGCAGCCGCAAATGTGACCTCCCTAGGAAAAGCCAAAAGGACAATTCTTTCATGATTAGGAAGTAGGAAGTTTGACAGCTTCCGAAAATAAATGCCTGTATTCCATTTTCTAGCAGGCTGTTGTGGCTCGTCCCCTGTCTGGGAACCGGATAAAAACGTCAGTGAATACTTCAAAGGTCAGAATTTCAGAACTGCTGCCACAAATGTATTGTCACCAAGTATTAATGACTCTCTCACTTGTTCTCTTTTTTGAAGAGGCCTGGTCATGTCCGGGGGAATGCCAGGTACATTTTTCTTAATGTATGAGCACAAGTTACATATAACAACCTAACAACACAATACTGCCTCTTTAATGCTAATCTATTCCTTGCAATCTACTAGATACATGTAGAGTCATTGGTGTGTATCAAGAGAGCAAAATCAGATTCTGAAAATATCTGAAAGGATGCACTAGAGTGTACATAATAATGTATTTTAATCTGCCAGGCCTTAAAATTAATCATGAATTCCCACAGAGATTTTAATAATTTTGAGATGATGTTTTTTTTTTTTTAACAGAATAATATTCTTGGACAGAGTTTTCTAAATGCTGCATAGGGAAGAAAGTTGGTGGGGGAGGGGCAATTTCTCACTTGCCATGGTGCAGGAGGTATGTTTACCAGGGGAGCGTGTTTTCTTTTGCTCCTAGCCAAAAAGCAAGGTAGGTGTTTCAAAGAAGGCCTTTATTATTCCAGAAAAGCTGGCAAATCACAAGAAGTTTATTAGGGGTAAGTCCTGAAGGGAAGAGGTCCACTTTGGTGAGGGGGTGGATGCCTGGGCAACGTTAGGGAATGTAGCTGTCAGCAGTTGTACTTGGTAGTCAAATGGCACTAGGCTATAGAAAGTGTGACCATATTATTTATTGTCCAAACTGGGTCTTTTGAGAGGAAAATAAAAGTTAATAATCACACTGGGACATATGCTTACCTTAGTTGGAGGGCACAAAGCTGTGGTGTAGAGATTCAGGTCTCTGATTTAGCACCATCCTTGCCTTTCAAAGAGGGGTGATCATATCTGCTCCTCTTACCTCACCAGGGTGCTGTGACTGTAAACTGTTTAGGCTCTTACGACTTTATCCATCAAAGATACTATGTAAACTTATAAATAAATAGCATTTTTTCCTGAAAAATGAACAACTAAAAATATTATGTTCTAAACTGATGATTGTTCAGGGATTTTCAGGGTACTAGAAAGAAATAAGCTCATTGAGGATATGTTGGGCTTTCTACTTTTTTTTTAAGTGAGGAAGATTGGCCCTGAGCTAACATCTGTGCCAATCTTCCTCTATTTTATATGTGGGTCACTGCCACAGCATGGCTGATGCGTCGTGTATGTTTATTCCTCGGGAACCACACCCACAAACCAAGACTGCCAAAGCGGAGCACCCTGAACTTAACCACTAGGCCATGGGGCTGGATCCCTCTACATCTTTTTAACTCCCCATAAAATACCCCACTACATGTCTGGCTACAGGGAGAAGCGGTTGACCAACTTCTCTCTGTACAAGTATTTCTACATTTCTACAACTCTTATGGTTGATCAAGTATTTGGTAACCCCCCTTGAAATGTAGTTGTCAGAACATGTCTTAGTCCTTTTTTTCTTCCTATCCATTGAAAAGCAGTTTTTAAAAAGTGTATATTTAACTTCCCCCTGTCCCCATCTGAAGAATTTCCCGAGGACTCAAGTAGAGTATAGTTTGTCAGAAGTAGGTGAAATGCTGGGATTGACCTCATTATTTTGGGAGGAACAACTCATTTTTCTTGGTCCATGGATGTGTGGAGTGTGCTTAGAAATTTTAAGTAATGGAAAGTACACATGTGAGAAGGAGGCAGAGACAGGAGAAGGTCCAGGGAACAGATGTGCGATTATAAAGACGGGGAAAAGGATTTTACCTGAACTACATTACCTTCAGATAATTTGCAGGCTTGTAGAATCAGGAATCTCACTAGTGTGTACGCCTGTAAGAAACTATTTCATTATCTTTGGGTGGGTGGTGGAATAAAATTCGATTTTAACTCTGGTTTACCCTTCACTTCACTTCCAAATTTACCACCTTTCTCTCTCTCATTGAATTAGTAACATTCATTGCCTCAAAGGACACTTTTTGAACAGAGTACAATAGGACACAAAAGAATAGTAAGTAAGCAAGTGAAAAGCTTGATTATTCAGACCCTTGGGGGTAGAGAAATAATTTTCAGTTTGGGTAGAGTTGCTTGTGAGAGCTTGTCCCCGTGAAGAGCGTGTAGATATGTCCCTAAGACAGGGCCATTTGGTTGCTGCAGGGGAGGCCTGAGATGCAGAGAGGGGATGGACATGATGGAAACCCAGGCAGAGTCCCTCTGGGAAGTCCACCATGGCCCCAGGCAACGGTAGTGGAAACAACGAATTGGCTGCCAGGAACTCAGGACATCCAGGAAGTGTCCTGAACAGGCATTTCCTCTCCTCCCCGGAGCCACCCACAGAGGTGTAGGAGAGCATCGAAGTTTACGTGCTTCCCGAGAGAGATGTGGAGCACCACTGAGAGGGCTGGTGAAAGCCAAGGAGCCTGGGTTTGAGATGTGTCACCACAAGAACCCAAGGAGCAGTGGCCACGTGGGGACCCGAAATATCTCCATGGAGCAAAATTAGAGCAACATGAACAAAGACAAGATAGAAGAGTGAGTCTCATTGAGAACTTGCAGGGAATGGACGATGCCTGAATTTTCATAAAGCCTCCAGGAATTTTAATGCCACAACAGGGAGAAAGGGAGTATTGGTAGGCCCGTGAACTGACTGAGCTTGCCCTGAGGAGACCGAGACAACACTGAAGTGTCTGAAAATCAGACCTGAGTTAACCTGAGCTGAACTAAAGCAAATTTCCTTACTTAGGTGAAATGCGGGTTTAAAATGAGGATTATATGGAGACAGGAAAACGTTCCTTATTTTCCACACCTGAGTATTTGCTTGTGACATATCCAATCCACTACACTGGAATTCCATTACTTAGCATTTTGCTCATTGTTTAGCAGACACCTTGTAAATATCTTTTCATTGCACAAATGGAATGAAAACAACTCTGTCTCTAAAAAACAAGTCAACACAACACAAGGAAAATCCTCAGTAACAAGTACATGAATGTCAAGTTGAATATTTGTCTTAAAGATTTAAAGAGCTCCTCTAGGAGAGAGTTTATTAACCAATGCCAACCTCACTGGCGACGGAAAAGCAGTAAAGGAACTTGACACTTGGTACAAACTGAGCTCGTCCTAAAGGAGCAGGTGCTATGGTGATATGCTAACCACAGGAGAATCAGACTGAAATTTCTGGAGATCTTTAAAAATGGGACAGACAAGAATCTATCTGAAAATCACTTATGTAGTCCTGCTTAGAAATAAGGGAATGATGATTTCTCAAGAAATTTATTTTCAGCTATAGGATATGATTTTAAACCTAATCAGAGGTCAATTTATCTTCATTTTAGTAGTCCTGGTTATAACTCCATTCATAACAGCTATTTTAGAACCATAGCTGCAGTTTCTACTGAACATATTATTTTAATTTTTTATCAATATTGTGTGTGTGGTAACAGATCTTGCATTTAAAGCTAAAAACGCCATATGCCCTGTAGGGAGCCCTTTATTTCTAGTGACATATATTGGAGTTATTCTTCTTTGTTCATATGATTTACCTTCAAAAATCTATTGAATGTGCCCCCAGAGAAGTGCAGATGGCTGTTTTAATAATCATATTGGTATTCGGGTGGAATGGAGTGGGATAGAACTGAAAGAACTTGCAGGGAATATTCTTCCTGGAATCCTTGGTTCCACCAGCCTGCATGTAATATTTAAAGCACAGTAGTACAGCTAGAGTTTGCAGAATAAAGTTAGCAATTCCATTCTTGTAGATACTAATCTTTCACCCTCCTTCCAAGCTTTGAGAGCCCTTAGATCACACCAGAAGTGGCACAATATGCTGCTAGGTCATATGCTGGCAGGGTTACACTATCTCTTTCTTCCACCAGGGGCAACAGAGAATTTACCCAGAGTATTTGACTGTCTGGTGTCCAGTGCTGGCCCTAGTAGAACTGGTATTTGGATCTCCAAGTTCTGCCTCTGACCCCAGGGATTCTGTACTATCAGAAGGTGCTGGTGAACTGAGATAGCCCTTCAGCTTGACCCTCACTGGCAGCATACCTACCATGGTATGCCTATGAAAGTAATGGAGACTGGATTCTTTAAGTACAGCATAAAAACATAAAGTGGTAGAGGAATAGTCCATTTTAATATCACTTGCTTATGATATTATTCTTGGGCTATCCATACCACCCATAACAATCTGGGTCCTATATTGCACCTTTAGGCTATATATAGCCTATATAGATAGCATTTACATATATGATTTCATTTAATTCTTAACACAATACTCTACAAGGCAGATATTATACCCATTATACAGATGAGAAAATTGAGATCTAGGAAGGTGAAACAACTTGCTCAACATCTCATGGATAGAAAAGAGAAGGGCAGAGATTTGAAATCAGGTGTGTTTATTCCAAAGGCTGTGCTTGCTTTCTATGCATGAGGCTTTCCCAGCATAGGTGCTGCTCCTTTATATCAGTTCACAGAAGGGTGGTAGAGTTTACTTGTGGCCTGATTAAGCTGATAACTAACTTTTTTTTTTCCTGAGGAAGATTCACCCTGAGCTAACTTCTGTGCCAATCTTCCTCTATTTTGTATGTGGGTTGCTGCCACAGCATGGCTGAGGATGAGTGGTGTAGGCCCGTGAACTCGGGCCAACAAAGCAGAGTGCACTGAACTTAACCACTAGGCCACGGGGTCGGCCCCTAAGCTCGTAACTAACTTTTTGATGTGGGATTTACAGTCTTGTCCAGTTTACTTTTATTGTGGTCTCCCAGTTCTGGTGAGCGATAGTGAGACTTGCTCCACCAAGGCACAGAGCCTCTCAGGATGTGGGCATTGCACAGCAAGACCGTGGCAGAGGTAGAAAGGGAATCCTGGCTACTGAGTCTCTACCTGCTACACCATCTCCCATTTATAATATCTGAAAGGCAGTTCCCTTAAATTTACTTCTATTAGCCTAGGTCCTTGTATGGGAGCAATTAATTTTTCCAGGTTCTTCTCAGCAGTTTTCAGCCACTTTCAAAGACCAACTTTTTAATGTTCTAATTGAACCATATCACTTGGGTTTCTAACATTGATATGGATTTTACACAGCTGTTTACACTAACATGTGTTAAAATGCCTAATTACCGCTGCAATCACAGCCTAGCTCAATAGTCTTGCCAGCTTTTAAACATATAGTCATGTCTTAATCAAACACAAATGTCAACGAGCATCCTAAACTCCTGTAATTTGTAAACTGGATTAAAGGCAGTAAACGTAACCCTTCAAACAAGAACACAGAATTTTGCATATTTCATGCTAATATGGTCGTCTGTTTGTTTTGTTGTTGTTTCCCAGATTTTCAAAAATGCTTGTTGATAAAATGAGGTCAGAATGTGAGATGAGGGGGATGTTGATAGTGGGATTGAGGCAAAGGCTTCAAAAGGCCTGAAAAAGGCTGCATGTTTATCATAGCATTTTTTACATGTGGCTCTATATTTATAAACTTAAATTGTTGGCTGATGATTCTTTAGCCAACTGGGTAAACTTGTTATTACTTATTTTTTAGCAGGTTTTTGAGAACCTGCTTAGGCACTATGATAAGAGCTGGTAATTGCAGTATAATGTCAGAAGAGTCAGAGTAGCAGGTGTAAGTGTCTCTGGAAGCACGAAGGAAGGAGTAGTTTGCATTGAGAGTTCAGGAGAACTTTCATAGAGGAGATAGGTCTGCATTGGAGAAATGGAGGATTTTCCAGTAGGGCAAGGAGGGGAAATATAGGAAATGGAAAAAAGCCACCAGCGAAATAGAAGAGAGCATGGCAAGTTCTGGAAACTACGGTAACTCAGTATGGCTGAGGAGGAGAGCGCTGCTTGGGGAAACCCATTAGATGTCACATCAGAGACATTGTTGTAAAGCCTGTAGATGATGGCACATCTCATAATTGTGAGAGGATGTGTCAGCCATAATATACCAAGACAAGAGAGTTAATTGGAGAGCTGCCATCTGACCCTGGGAGTTTTGTCAGTGGTCACCTGAACCATCTCCAAAAAAATATGTGCCCCCAACATCTAACCAGCTATATACTATAGAACTTATGGCAGTCCATGGATATTAGCAGGGAATCATTAGGTTTCTCTCTCTTTTCATTGGTTGATTTATTGATTGACTCATGTACTCATTCTTGCATTGATTCAATACATGTCTACTTAACCCCTACCATATTTCAGTATTTGTGCTAGTCACTGAGGAATCGACAGTGATGCTCTCTTCTGTCTGAGAATAAGAGATTATGGGATAAAAGCATCAGGGGATTTGGAAAAGAATGAGACCGATTTTATCATCCTCATTTATTTCATCAATAGAAACATGCCACTTTCCTGATTTTATAGATTCTCTAATTTCACCTTCTACTTACTCCATTTAAGAGAATATTTATTTTTTACAACAAACTTCTATTTATCTAAAATTAAATACATGTAAGACTAAAATAACTGGAATTTTAAGAAAGGCTTCATTGTTGTAGGGGGGAAATGGTAAGGAATTGGGGATTTATTAAAAATTGAAACTTAAAAAGGATATCCTGGAATTACTGTATATTTACTTGTTAAATTAATTTCTTATATCTTCTCATCTAAATATTGCACAATAAAAACATGTTTAGAATGGAGATTACTAAGACACGTCATGTGTACTTCAAAATCCACAAAGGCTGAATTATGAATAATATAACATTTGGGACACATGCACATATTTGTAACTTGCATAAGGTCAGAGATCATGTTTGTCTTATTCACTACTGGATCCCTAGTGACTGGCACGTCATGTACTCTGCAAATAAGTTGTTGAATGCATGACTGTTTATGGTAATTTCCAGCTGTGGTAGATTATACTATTGTTTCCAACTCTTCTCCTTTCCCTCTATCCACACACTTTGCCATGTGCCCTTGCAGTCCCTCCCACCCCAGTGATGTAGTTCTTGGCTGCATGATTTGTTTTGGCCAGTGGAAAGTGGTTGGGAGTGACGGTGAGACAGAGCTGAGCTGCGCTCTTAGAAGGGAATCCCTGCTTCCACTCGGCTTTGTGCACCTGTGCCCTGGACATGAGGTGTACCTCTGCCAGTCCCATAATTGACAACTCCTGGCCATTCAGCTGACGGAGCATGGGCTGCCCCAATTCGCCTTGCACCTCTTTCTTTTTGACTACAAATGTAACTGGTACATGTCATGATGCACAGGGGCTTCTATACTAGCAGTGAAGACACATGAGATACCTTAGTTAGGTTACTCTGAAGCAGATCCTGAGTCAAGGATTTAGACGCAAGTAGTTTATTGGGAGGTGATCCCTGGAAGCAGTCTTGATAGAGCAGGAAGGAAACAGGGAGGAGCAAAGATAATATATATGCACTATTGATTGATTCTTGCTGTGGGCAACTAGGTCTTAATCCCACTGGACTCTTTGAGGAAATGTATAGAGGGTACAACTTAGAATTGTCTCTTTAAAACATGGGATGCTAGGGCATTTATTCACTGATGCCTATGTCTCATTAGTTAAGGATTCTACCCTGCCCCAGGGATATCATTCCCTACCCAACTCTCACACTTCCTGGCTGTGACTGTTGTGAAACTTTAGAGAAAGTCCTGAGGCAGAAAAGAGGAGAGAATTTGTTGCTTGGGCTTGAGGAGGGATGGTGTCAGAGTAAGTACATGGAAGTATCTACCACAGCTGCTCTGAAATCACAGGTAGGCCAAGTGGATGCGATGAAGGGCACAAAAAGAGTCTGTTTTGAGATAATGTTTATGCAAAGCGCTTTGTGGACCATCAAATTCCAAACAAATGTTATTGGTTATTAATAGTGGAAAAATTCAAATGTTCCTATTTGTGATAAAAGTTTATCAAATAATATGACTCATCCTAATTAATAATATCTGTGATACTATTGTGCAGGGTTTTACTAGTCGTTTGTTTGCAAAAGGCCAGAGACTGGGTGGAATATTCATACACCCATTGCTACTTCCCTGTCTGGATTTTCGTCTCTCCCAGAACTGCCATCTAGCTACCATGCAGTTAACACACACACACACACACACACACACACACACACACACACACCCACCAGGAATCTATGCACCCTCTCATTGCTCCTAGATGTCCTCATTCCATTGAGCATGTTAAAAACCCAGATGGGAGGAGAGAAGGGAATGGAGAATATTCAGTTCTTCCTTCCTCCCTTCCTGTAGGTTGGGAGGCAGGAGGTTATGATTGAGAGGTCAATCAAACACATTCTTTGCAGAACTGCTCTCTCAAGAGAATGGCCAGGAATCCCACACACTTGCTACAACTCTGCTCCTAACCCACAAACTTGTCCAGGCCATAATTAAGTAATATTTCCACAGTTCAGAGTCTAGGCCTATCATACTCAAACATGTATGATTGTATAATCATCAAGGAATATTCAGTAATTGCTCATAGAGCTCTGCATGGGTTCTCTCACTCCAAAGAAAGTGGAATTATAAGAAGACTCCGTGTGGCAGGGCCCATAAGGGAAAGTGACTCTTATGGAATGAATACAACATGCATGCCTCTTTGGAGAAAGATGTCACTCAGCTGTGAAAGATCATCGTGACCCCTACTTCACATTCCATCAAAAAACTGTTAAGTCCATCAGCTTAGTTACCCTTTAGCCTTGCACGGGCACTGACTCAGAGCTACTAAAAGATCAGTGTGAGTATGAAATGTTTAGCTCCAGATTATCATTCCCTTAAAGTGAAAAATCCTGAAATTCACTGGCAAAAAAGAACAAAACTCTCCACCTGTTTCTAAGTTAAACCAGTGTTGTTAGAGTTGGTCTGCTATTCTCATAAATAACTCTACAATATATAATATTGATATATATAATATAATTGATATAATCATATAATGAAAGGTTATGTCTTACCCCTATCAGTCCGTTGGATCTGGGGTGTTGGTGGGTTGCTGCTCTCAGCAGTCGTCCAAGGACCCGGGCTTCTCTCATCACGAGATTCACTTTCATTCAGGTCCTCTTGCTTCAGCTAGTGGACAAGGAAGAGAAACAAGCCTATCAGGTGGGCCAGGAAGTAGCGCATGTCACTTCCACTCATATCCCTTTGGTGAGAACTTAGACATATGGCCATACCTTAGTCATATGGCCTAACTGGAGGAGAGGCTGGAAATTGTAGCCTAAATGAAGGTCCAGGAAGTAGAGGAGAACTCAGATGTGGGTGAGATCTTGCAGCCTCTGCTAATTAAAGAATAGAAAGGTGGGGCCTAATTGAACAAAGAAATAACAGTAGGCAGCTTCATTTTTTTTGTGTGTGTGGACCAGTAATACATTTAGCAGTCTCATCTCCAAAGACAGGCAAGGCTTTAAGTTTCATCTATTATGTAAGAGGTTCTACTCTGGACATGCAGACAATTTCTTTCCATGTGAGGACAGGTCACATTTCTGGTATTGTCCTGTTGCCTCTGGTCCAGCTTTGGTATTGTGGATGGAATAGAAGATGGAGATGATTCTATTTTCACACAGCTGAGGCTCATGGTTGGCCTTCTGATAATCAGCCAACTTCTGGAACAATCACTACTGAGGCAGGTAGATTTTCTAAGTATCTAGCAGTTGTGATGAATGTCTGAGTCAGGGTTTGAAGAGGTGAAGAAGGAAGGATGCTCACGAATTAGAATCATTTAGGAGCATTTTCAGTATATTCATGTTGGTCTCAGGGTGAATCAGTATCAGATGCACATTTCTGAGGGAAGGGAAGTGAGAAGTAGATTTTGCAGAAGCTCCCCTTGAACTGGCCATACTTTACTCTGCTGAAAACCACCACTTGCAACTCTAAGTTGCCCTCTCTGCAGTTGTCTCTCTTTCTCCAAGTGGTGTATTCATACTATCTCTTCTTTTATGGAGAGCAATTTTCCTACTTGGTAATCACTGAAGTTCAGTGTATTAGTCTGCTAGGGCTGCTATAACAGAGTACCATAGACTGGTGGCTTAAACATCAGAAATTTATTTTCACAGTTCTGGAGGCTAGAAGTCCAAGATCAAGGTGTTGGCAGGTTTGGTTTCTCTTAAGGCCTCTCTCCTTGGTTGCAGATGACCTCATTCTTGTTGTGTCCTCACGTGACCTTTTCTCTTTTCACCATCCCTGGTGTCTCTTCCTCTTCTTATAAAGACACTGGTTATATTGGATTAGGGTCCCACCCTTATAACCTCATTTAACCTTAATTACCTCTCTAACGGCCCTATCTCCAAATACATTCATACTGGGGGTTAGTGGGTCAACATATGAATTTGGAGGGACACCATTCAGTCGATAATATTCAGAATGTGAAAAGGTTTCAGGCAAAACAAACTTCTTTCTGACTTCTCAAGAGCCGACAGTTTTAAATTTTCTTGAATCTTCTGAGTCACAAAAAATCATCAGTGGCAATTATACTCAGGATTCCAGTTAGAAAAGTAGGATCGGGTAAATTGAAATTCGTTACATAAAATTTAGATGAGTTCAGTTTCAGAATATTGAGCTGTGCCTCGTTACCTTGAAGTAACATTTCAAGTACAGAACTGGATAATTTGGATGAGTTAGGCAAGGTTTCCCCTGCTCTCCCAACTCCATTCCTAAATTCCATTCTTAAAGCGCTTCCCTACTTCTTTTCAGTGTCTTTCTCACAGATGTGCTCTTCACTTTGAGGCTTACCAGATTCCACTATTAGCCCCATCAAAACCTGTGCATCCTCTGTCTCATTCTTTTAGGTACTTGCTCTGGAGAAATGGCCACTAACTAACATGATAAACAATTCAGATAAATGTGCAGGTGGGAGATGAGTATTTTTAAGCTAGAGCCCTTCTTATATTTGCAACTCGAAGGCTTTATCGAGATGGAGTGAACAGTTCACTGAAGGATCTCATTGTTCACGATCCTTGCAGTACCTGAGGCTGGTGAGTGACGAAGGCCCTCAGAACATACTCTCCAGTCAGTCCCTACTCCCTGAGTGTAGAAAAATCAGTCTTGCATTTTCCCTCCAAAGAGCTGACCCATGCAGCTATGTTCTTAGGAATAGATCATCCATTTCAAATGAGTACATTTCATTACGATCTACAGGGCATGGTTTTTCGCAAATGCATTTAAAAAAATCTCCTAGTTCCCCCTTCCCTTAACTCCTTCATGATCTACTTATAAATTACAAGATCTGAGGGAGTGGGGAAATGTGTCTTGTTGGCCTTTATATCTTTAACGCCTAGCATATTATGAATATAGTTGGTGCTCAGTAAACATTTGGTTGAATACATTTGTGCTCTAGGACAGTTTTTTTGGCAAATACCATTTTCATTATCACAGTTTTAAAAATGTGCAACCCAAACAGAAAAGAGAATGATTCAGATTTTGGAAGCAGATTTGGATTATATAAACTGATTTGAGGGCCAAATCTATTTCCACCTCCAAGTGTCTAAACCAGTAGGGCTAAACTCATGCTATTTGAGTCAGCATTCCCTTTGAACGGCATTATTATTATTGTTTATCATTGCCTCAACTTTTACAATATGCTCGGTGCTGCAGAAGACATTAAAAACACACAGTTCTTGCCTTGGGGCTTACACTCAGATAGGCAAACAAACAAAATGTATGTAAGAAGAGGTAGATTGATCACAGGGATGCAATTTCCCAGGTGTTTGTATTTGTGCTTTGGGTTCGTTTGTCTTTTAACCAGCTGTGGGCTAGAGAAATCTCTAAACTTTACTTCAGAACAAGGACATAAATGACAAGAGTTCAGAAGAAAATACGAACCTTGACATGCAGAACACGGGGCTGAGCTTACAAACAAGCTAATTTGGGGGATCTCTGTGGTCTTGAATTGCTCTCTCCCCTTCTGTCTCTCAACAATTCGTGCTTCCTGTGGCTTCCTCACCAGAAACCAAATCTTTAATTTAAAAATGGATCATTGGGTCCGGTCCAGTGGCATAGTGGTTAAGTTTGTGCGTTCCACTTCGGTGACCTGGAGTTCGCAGGTTTGGATCATGGGTGCGGACATACACACCGCTCATCAAATCATGCTGTGGTGGCGTCTCATGTACAAAATAGAGGAAGACTGGCACGGATGTTAGCTCAGGGCCAAGCTTTCTCACAAAAAGAAAAAAAAGGATCACCAAATTTTATGGCCCATTTTCAAGCATTAGTCCAGTTCTTTCCTATCAAATAGTGTTTTAAAAAATCAACTAGCTCTCCTTGCAAACTGAGACATTTATTTCCACAAAATTTAGGAAAACTTTTATTTGAAGGAGATATAACCCTCAAGTTTAATTTTTGAAAATCCAATTTATAAGCCAAAATGAAAAATGTAGTTTGTACTTTTTACTCATTTCTTTTGGTAAACATTTAAAAAAAATTCTCTCATGTAGTTATAGGGCAAAAACAAATGTGTCTATTTTGCATGTGATCTTTGGTGTTTGTGGAAAATATTGGTGTGTGTGTGTATGCACATGTAGAAAGCATCTTCACCTTATAAATCTAAATACTGTGTATGTTTGTTATCAATGACATCAAATACCTGCTTCTGGGAGTAAGCCGGTGCAAAACTTGTTTCACATGTAAAGTACATGAGGAAGTTGATCCGCATGTTTGGTAAAGCTGTTGAGATGCCCAGATTGCAGAGGGGGTGGCAATAATCTTCACTGTGCAGTGGAGAGTCGGGTTCCACTTCATTTGGTCACCATGGTCTCTAGGTGCACGGAGGGGTTTCTCACCAGAGTCTTGATCCATGAAAAAGATGTAAGCACCCAATGCATGCATATTTAGACCTTGGTTTCCAAAGTTTCTGTTTAATTCCACTTTCTCATCACATGCACGAGTGTGGTATGCCCTTCCAGATGGCCCACGCAAATGCTTTGTCATACTTCGCTCACTCTTTGCATGTCAAGCATCTCTGGGACTACATACATCACCAATTAGCATCTTATATTCATTTGAAAGGAATAGTTCTGCAACATTTTGTACAGTTTTCTTTGATAAAATTTGCATGTTGTGGTGTTCTTCTCTTATAAGAATCAAGGACGTGATTGTGGAATTTTCCTGCCATCTCCTCCCTCTGTCCCTCCAAACATTTTCCCCTAGGCAGCACCATTTGATCTGTATTTTAGGGGAAATGTCTTTGGTTTGACATTTCTGGAACTTGGTGAGACCATTTTAGAGTGTTTACCAGTGCATAGTGTAGGCATTTACTATGTCACATCTTTTCAGGTGGCTATTTTCCTGTTTGTCCACTCTCATTTTTCAGATTCTAGATCATGAGACCCTCCTCATTGATCTATGGATTTGGCACTGCCATCCCTTCAGCTTTTTGCAGAAGTCTCCCAGCTAGACATTCCTTATTCTGAGTTCTGTGATGAGCATTTATTACAGTGGACTTCGTGTGTTGGCCCTGATAGTAAGGAGCAATCCTGACATATCAGAATCACATTTAGCCAATACACCAAAGAGATGCTATGCACCAAAGGGATCAAATTGTCTCCTAGAAAATGGTGCCAGTTACTTTCAAGTTTTCCACTGTAAGCAGTATTGAAACATTGGTGAACAGGTAAGTGGAAGACATAGAACTCTGTTGGGTTGTGCCTTCTTGGCATTTCTACTTGGATGTCTCACAGGCATTTAAAACTTTACACGCTCACTTTCAGTATCCCCGAAACCTGTCCCTCCCTAGTTTCCCTCATCTTAGTAAATGATATATTGTCTACTCAGATAATCAGTACAAAAACCTGGAGCCATCAGGAATTCCTTCATTTCTTTCATCCTCCCCATTCTCCTGTCCTTCTTCCCCCAAATCTATCTTTAAGTTCATTTGGTTCTGCCTCCATATACCTTGAATTAATTCAATCTTTGCCAACTCCACTGCCACCTCCTGCCTCATCTCCAGTTCACATCCTAGTTTCTGGAAACTTCTATAACCTCTAAACTGGCCTCCTTGCTATAAGTCTGATACTCCTATATTCCCCTTTCCACTCAAATGTTAGAGTTCTTTATAAGATAAATTGGAGCAGGTCTCCTCCTTGTTTAATATCCTGCATTTGTTTTCTGTTGTGCTTAGAACACAACCCAATCCTTTCTCCATCTACCCCCCCTGTGTGTTCTGACTATATCTCTTCAACAAGCACAGGCTCACTAGGCTCTAACTGTTGCACTGAACTTTTGGGGGTTCTTGAAACTTTTCCAGTTCTTTCCCATACTTGAAGATTTTGTACTTGCTCTGCCTCCAGCCTGAATTTTTTTCCCTCTGGTCCTTCATTTGCTTGGCTTCTCCTCATTCTTTGGAACTTTTCTTGAATATCCATTCCTCAAAGAGGTCTATTAACCCTGGTACAGTACCCTGTTTGTTTCTTTCGAAGCACTAATCACTGTCTGAAAATATTTTGGTTATCTATTCACTTATTTGTCTGCTATTTATCCTCCATAGTCTAGGATAAACTCTGTTCTCAAGGTCAAGGGCTTTCTTGTTTAATTTACATCCTTGGTGCTATGTACCATGCCTGGCACTTAGAGGCACCCAAAACATATCCGTTGAATGAATGTCTCTAAAGAGTTTTGATGAGGAAAGTTGAGTGTATGTGTGGGGGGAGGGTGTGTGTGTGTGTGTGTGTGTGGTAATGGTTAAGTTAAAGGAAGTAGTATTGACTGAATGTTTGTGTCTCCCCAAAATTCATAGGTTGAAACTGAATCTCCAATATGTTGGTTCTAGGAGGTGGGGACTTTAGGAGGTGGTGATGTCATGAATGGGATTAGAGCTCTTGTAAAAGAGGCCCCAGAGAGCTTCCTCCCCTCTCCTGCTATGTGAGGACACAGTGAGAAGACTGCTGGGCCCCCACCAGACTCTGAATCTGCTGGTGCCTTGATCTTGGACTTCCAGCCTCCAAAGATGTGAGAAATAAATGTTGTTTATAAGCCACCCAGTCTATGGGATTCTGTTATAGCAGCCAGAATGGACTGAGATAGGAAGGAAGTATATTTTAACTAGGAGTAAGAGGAGAGATAGGAAGGCTTGACATCAGCATGGCAGGAAGTCAGATTAGCTGAGGGGGTCCCAGCACAGGGCTGATACATGAAGCCTGGGTCACTGCAGAATCACAGGCCCTGGCTCATAACCCTGACAGTTTGCCGGAGACCAGTCAAGTATGTACCGATTGGTGCCTAGGAAAACAGCACGATGTACTTACACAGAGAAAATAAGAGAGCCACAGCTCCAGGGTAAAACAGAGCACAGATCTTCAAAGCTATCACATGACATGGCTAAAGCCACATCACCTTCAATAAAAGGAATGAACTTCTACTTCCACGTGGAAACATGTATATGAGTGCTTTTGATCAAATTCACAGTCCTTATCATCTGCAATTTAGTTTTACAAATAGGGAGAGAGCAAAATGGGTAAGAACGGTAAGAATGGTAAAGAAACACATTTACCAGATCAGAGTAGATAGTGGGATGAAGTCACATGGGTGAGAACTTTATAGGAACACTTCAACCACACACTACTCAAATTAGGGGAAAGAAGCACATTCTTTAGTGAAAAGAAATTCACTGCCCTTGTCAAAACCTGACTCTTGGAGGCACACAGGTAAAGTGAGTAACAATAATCGTACTGCTACATAGCATTGCATGAGCACTTACTATGTGCCAGGTGCTGCATTAAACTGCTTACATGTGTAGGGGGAGCAGCATTTGTCACCCCAAAAATATGTCTCATTGGCTTGATTATTTTATTTATTTTTTTGCAGGGAAAGAGTCGCCTGAGCTAACATCTGTTGCCAACCTTGCTCTTTTTTATTTTTTTCCTCCCCAAAGTCCCAGTGCATAGTTGTATATCCTAGTAGTATGTCCTTCTAGTTCTTCTATGTGAGCTGCTGCCACAGCATGGCAACTGACAGATGGCTGGTGTGCTTCTGTGACCGGGAAGCGAACCCGGGCCACTGAAGAGGTGAGAGCACTAAACTTTAACCACTAGGCCATCAGGGCTGGCTCTGGCTTGATTATTTTCAAGAACAAAAGACCCAGGAAGAAACTCTGACTTTCCCCCTAACTACCTAAAAGAATTCAAGATAGAAGGCCTGTTCCAGGAGGGGGCTAATACCATAGATAACTATAGAATAATATGAACTAGGTATGGTAGCAGGCAGGACCCCAGCAAGGTCCCTTTGAGCAAAGTCCTCCCCATGTCTCATTGTCTCTACAAGGCATGGCAAACATTTGTTTACCAAACATTTGCTTTTGCACCTCCATATGAGTTACGTTCCTCCTCTTTGAAGTTCCAAACCATTACCCCCAACATCTTCTTTTTTCCTTAGCTGAAGATGGCATTTAAGGTGGTGGCTTTGGTCATTTTGGTGAGTTACTCAGTTTTCCTGGGTTTCTCCCACGTATATATGTTATTAAACTTTGACTTTCCCCTGTTCCTCTGTCTCATGTCAATTTAATTCTTAGATCAGTCAAAAGAGCCTAGAGGGTAGAGGAAAATTTCTTCCTCCCCTACACACGCCTTATCTCACTTAAAACAATAAACCTATGAGGTAGGTATGAATAGTGCACTATTTTCACAGAAGAAAAGCACAAAGTTAAGAGAAGTTAGTTATCTTGCTCTCGATCACACAGCGAGTGTGTGGGGGGGATTCAAACCCTCATCTATTTACATTTAAAGCTTGAGCTCCACTGTCCTCTACTGACTGGCACACCACTGGGTAAGGGCACTGCTTCTGCCCGGGAAATGTCAAAGTGCACAATGGCGGTCCTGATCTTGCCGATTTCCAGGAAAAATATACCCTCTGATTATACACCACAGAGCATTTAATATATTGTGCAGTGATTTTTTTTTTTCTACTTGCCTGTTAGATTGCAACCAACTTCAGGTCCTCGCAATGTCTCCTCATTCCTGGTACTTAACACAGTGTCTGCAGCTCAGCTGAGGGCAGAGGTAGGAGTCTGTCCTGAAACCCCGATCTGTGAAAGCTGTTTTTTTATTTGATCATTTCAGTCTTCCATTTACATGAACTAGTTTAATAAAACAAGTTACAGCCATTTAAGAGTAAACATTTTTAAGAAACTTCACTGTACTTCCTAAAAATGAACAATAAATAAACCTGATGAGGAATGTCACTGGTTAAGAATGGTTAAATCAAAAGTCTGAAGAATATGCTTAAAATTCCAAAGAGGATAATATTAATTTTCAACATTATTTATTTTTAAAGTGTTGTCTATCAAAGAAAGACGTTCCCAGAAACTGAGAAAAAAGAAAATAAAAACAAAAGAAGACAGAGAAATTAATTTAGTTTTGGAAGTGTCACATAGGGAGAATTTCAAAACAGAATATGAATTTCTGACAAAATTCGCCCTTCTCATTATTTCTATTTTCAGGTAAAATGCAAACTAGATGCAAGCAGTTTTTTAAAACACCGTGTTATGTGTCTCATAGGCCAGAACAATTGAAGCAAATCAGATCTCTCATTTTAATATGCATTTACACATTTAAAAATTTATGTTATTGACCACGCTGAATGCCGTGACTTCTGGAGAACCATTAGCGCTCACAGGACAGCTTTTTATTTGGCATTGCATCAATTTGAAGCTCAGAATGACATGATCTTAATGCAGAGAGAAGATATGCATATGTAAAGCGGTATGGAGAAAAAGGTAAGGTGCACAGGCAATAGGCAATTTTCAAATGTCATGGTTTCAGCTCGGGAAAAAAAAGGAAGGCACACATTGAAGGGAACGTTTTGCTCCCTGGTCTTTGCCAGGCACTTCTGTCTGCACGCCCCGCGCTTCTCCCTTCCGCGCCGCCTTCACGCTGCAGCGCATGGAGGACCATTTGCCCCTTAAATATCACACGTAGCTAATTTGCATTATAGACTATGGGCCCAAGAGGGAAAAACGCTTAATTTTATTAATAGAATGGATTTTAAATCTCTCTACAGGAGGCCACAGAACACCCCAAAGGGCTAATCTGTGTTATGGAGAGATGGCAAATCAGAAAAGCCCCAGGGCATTTTTTTCCCCCTCAGAATTTGTTCCCAGTGAAAGCTACCACTAGGCCGATTGGCTCTGATCATCCTGTTTGAACACTGGAATTGTTCTACACCTGATGTACAAATACCTAAGCCCCTGAGATTTACAATAGGAATGCTAATGCGTGGCGTAAGCCTCGCTGAAACAAACAGAGCCAGGATAATAATTTTGTAACCTCATGTTGACATAACCCACCAGCCTGCTGAAGAGGCCCTTCATGTAGAGGAAACAGAGAAACTATAATGATTTTCAGATACAGTTGACAAGAGACCATTTAGTAAACTTTTATTTTTTTTTAACTAACAGTATGCAGGGATGTTGTATTCTAGGCTGCTACTAATAATCTCATCAGAATGCAAAAGCAGCGACTGTGTTATAAAACCAATGATCTGTTATATTCTGCAAGAATTTACAAAAGCCTAATGTCATTTACTACACCATGAGAACCATACTTGGGTAAAAAAAAATAAAACACAACAGAATTCAAAAACTGATTACAGCTGACGAAAAAATAAACTGTGTGCGAATGCAATGCTTTAAAGGTAAAACATACCACAGTGACAGACATGGAGCCCAGGGGTGACTTCAGAAGGCAGGAAGTTTGTGTTTGGGAATGGATTAACGTGCGTTGTCATTTAGGGCCCTGTTGGGATCAGGGCATCCATTCAAGCCCGGGAGTCTCCGGGCCACGGTTACTGTTGAGTGTGTGTTGTGGGCTCAGGCTGCATGGAACCTGGGTCTCTAAAGAGTTTGCTTTCTTTTTTTCTTTCTCAGCAGCATTTTTGACAAAAGCATATTTCTAGCAGTCTTAAATATAGAATTTAAATGATTTTAAAAGGGAAGACCTTTGTTTGGGGACATTTGGATTCGTAACGTCAGCTGAAAAGTCAGTGGCAGGGATCTGTCAGGGTCTTTATGTAGCTGGGACTCAGATGGCCTTTCCTCTCTCTCAGCTGGTACCCTAGGATGGGCGGAGACTGGAGGCAGAGGCAGGCTTCCCTCAGATCATATGCTTGCTGCTCTTAAAGGTTTCATGGATTCCATTCTGGCAGTTTGTGGCACTTTAATTTTATAAGGAAATAAATGTGTTTAAAGATTCTTTCCTTTGATGCCCAAACCAAATTCTTCTGCCTTTTCTTTCAGTGATGAAAAAAATCAGCTTTCTAAAGGATGATGTCTACCTTTCTTTCTATCTCTATTGATATGGCTACCTACATCACTATATCCATCTATTTATCTATCGTTCATACATCTATCTATCCACTGAGAGAGAAATCTTAAAGTTCCTAGAATTGCTATAATATTTGGAAGAAATTTATTTATCCTCTCCTTTGCAAATTAAGTTCTTTGGAAACATTTTTATCTCCAGGATGGAAGTGATAGAATGTGAGAAGCACAGGGTCCTTAATATTAAAACACATTTTTACAGTATTGCTAACCAGCTTCCAGCAGATTCCTTGAAGCAAATGTATTCTTGGATGTCCTTGAAGATACACTTGGTCCTGCAAACTTGCAGGGAGTCATTTTGAAGTGTTGACTTAGGTGCCTGTAAGACATCTGGTAATAATGAAGATGGAGCTTTTAATGCTTTGGGATTTTGTGAGGGAGTTACAGTATAGTCACTGATGAATCATTAAAGTACATCTCTACAGAAGGAGGCTGCCCATAATTTTTGCCTATTTGTTAGTTGCATATATTGACAGTTGTCCAGAAGGAAACTGAGACTTGATGTTAAGTCTGAATTCCCTTCAGATCAACTAATTTAACAACCAAATGAAGTGATGTTATATTTCAGGAGAGTCTTGCTCACCATGGATATGTAGAGGTGTTTCATAGAAAAGGCAAGTCTGTTCATTAAGGAGTCTGAATTACACAGGGTAACAGTTAAATGTGTGAACTATCCCCTTGCCTTTACTCATGCTATTTTTCTTTCTCCTGAATGATTGGAGGAAGTCACTGTCCGCCTGGTAACCTTCCATTCATCCTCAAGAGCAGCCCCAATGCTGCTCCTTCTTTGTGACACTCCCAAGTCTTCACAGATAAAGTTGACTAATTTTCTTTTACTCATCCACAGCACTGTATACACAGTTCTCTTAGATCTCTTGTTAACTGTCTTATAAGGGTGTGTATCCTACTAGAGTATAAATTCCTCAGTGTTATTTTCTATTCACAGCACATAGCTGAGGTTCTGGCGTATAACAGGTATCTAATAAATGTTCACTAATGAGTAATTACAAAAAGATTTAAGTAAAATCAAACTTTTAGGAAAAAGTTAGGAAATGATATCTACAATTTAATAAATCTGGACTGATTATCAATCACTTAAGAAGCAGATTTAGTGGATTCCTAAACAATTAGGAATGCTTAAATTTAAAAGCAAACTTAAAAATAAACATCTTTTTCTTTATTCTAAAATTGTATGGTGTTAGGGATCTGAGGGACAGATCCCTTTCCCCATCTAATAGGCAATCAAAAAATTACACATTGGAAGGAAAATATTTCACCTGCTCTTCTTAAGAGACTATCCACATACAATTAAAAAATTATTGGTCCTTTTGAGAACTGAGAGGGAGTTTGAAAAGAGTGATTTAGATAGCCTCAGTAATTTCTTTATTCAGCAAATTTGTATGGAGCCCCTGGTGTGTGCCCAGTTCAATGTTAGGTACTGAGAGCTCAGGCATGAACCAGTGTGACCCGGTTCCTGCCCTCCTGGTCGTACAATATAGTGAGTGAAGTGGACTTCAAACAAAAGACTTTCTAAAGGTCATGTTATCACAACTGTGATAAATACCATAACTAACAAGGTCAGATACTTTGATAGCACTCAAGAGGGGAATCTGCCCCAGAGAGGGGATGTCTTCACCGAGGAAGTGGCAATTAAGCAGAAACTAGAAAGATGGTGAGGGTGGGGAGGACAGGGCTTTGGGGGAAAGTGTGATGAAAAGATGGGGGATACAGGCAGAGGGAGGAAACAGCAAATGTGTATATGAACCTGGTACATTGGAAGAAGGCAAGGATGGGGCTTGGCAATGAGGCTTCAATACAGTGAGTGAGGGGAAGCGAGATAGAAGCTGAGAAAGTTAGGAGGGATCAATGCTTTCAAGGGATCAAAGGATGTGGGATGGGACAATGGATGAGGCCAGGAGTAACATGCATCCCATGCAAATGCAGCTCCAAGAGAAGTCCCCTAACCCCCTCCTTCCAACCAGATAGCCACCCTCCTCCCTCATATTTCCTCCTTGGTATATAAAAAAATCCAGAGGTGCTACTAATTTGACAATTTACCCTAAAAGGAATTGGAATTCATGGGAGAGTTCTTTAGTTTATTCATGTACTTCAAATATATTCACATTCGTACAGAACACATTTCTGTTATATTTCAGGGTAAGGGAGTAGATGGTCATTTTATTTTATACTAGTGCTTATTTTCTTATAGAAACTTCTTTGTACAAAACCCATGTATCCCAAAGTATCAAAAAAATGAGTCATTTTCTCAAAATATACTTTTTTGTGTGTGAGGAAGATTGCCCCTGAGCTAACATCTGTGCCCATCTTCCTCTCTTTTGTGTGTGGGATGCTGCCACAGCATGGCTTGACGAACGGAGCGTAGGTCCGTGCCCAGGGTCTGAACCTGTGAACCCTGAGCCTCTGAAGCAGAGCACGCAAAATTAACCACTACGCCACCAGGCCAGCCCCCATGGGAGAGTTTTAAGAAGAGAAAAGACCTTCAAATTAGAGTTTGTGAAAGATTGCTAGAGCAGGAGGAGAACAGGTTGGAGGAGGCAAGGGTCAATGTAAACAAAGTGAAGAGGTAAAGGATGGCTCACATCAGAGTTGTTGATGGTGGAAATAAGTAGAGAGAAATTGATGAATTAGAGGTATATTTAAAAAGAATAATCAACAAATACAGGGCGTGAGGGAAAGAGAGTTGTCAAGGATGACTTCAAGGTTTCTGTCCTGAGCATGTGAGTGGATATTTGGCCAATTATGGAAGTAGAAACACTTGAGGAGGAATAGTTTGGGAAGGAAACAGGGTGAGTTCAGTTTTTGGAACTGTGGTGTTCGAGGTGCCTGTGGAACCTCCAAGTAGATCTATTAAGGAGGAGCTGGACATAATGTTATAAGAATTAGAATAGAAATCAGCATGGACACAACAATTTAGGCATCATGGGCTTACAGAGGAAACATGGGCTATTGATAAAAATTTTGGTAATATAGACCTTCATCTTTAGATGAGACTATAGATCATGGGGGAGAAAGAAGTAATCCTAGATGTTTTCTAAGAAGTGATAAAGGAAGCTTTCTTTGTTTTTACACATTACTATAAATGTATTGCCAACTTTTTGTAGTAACATGTTTTGGCTTTTTACTATCTATTATTGGCTACATTTAAATGATATTTACTATGTGTTTTGTGTTGTACTAGTACTAGCAAGTATGAGACTTTCCCCCTTACTCTGGAGATCAGACAATACAGAAATTATTAGAAAATTATCAAAGATATTCTTAAATTGTTTGACACAGATAATCAGTGAAATAGCCATTCAGAAAAGTTAAAGAGGGGCTGGCCTGGTGGCATAGTGGTTAAGTTTGTACACTCCACTCCAGTGGCCTGGGGTTTGTGGGTTCAAGCCCCAGGTGCAGACCTATGCACTGCTCATCAAGTCATACTGTGGTGGCATCCCATATACAAAATAGAGGAAGATGAGCACAGATGTTAGCTCAGGGCTAATCTTCCTCAGCAAAAAGAGGGAGATTGGCAACGGATGTTAGCCAAGGGCCAATCTTCCTCACCAAAAAAAAAGAAAGAAAGAAAAGGAAAGTGAAAGTGTCAGATCTAGATATATATGGAAAACATGTATCTCTACATACTTGTATATATACACACATACAAGCGCACACACACATACGTCACTAAAGACATATGTTATCATTTTATAGATATTGATAATGAAATTCAGAGAGGTTAAGTGATGTCATATAGTTAACACGTGGCTGAAGGCAGACTTGAAATCTCTACACTCTTTCTACTTTCTTTCTTTCCACAGTTCGTTCTACTCTACCACTCCTAATTGTTGTAATAGCCAATATTAACAAGTCCTTGTGCAGTTTACTAAGCACTTCCACCCTGATTACAACTCTCTGAGGTTGACAGATTTGCACTGCAGTGGCAGCAGTACATAAAGGGAAGCCTTCTGACTTCTAGTTGTATCCCACACTCTGGAAATATCTTGAGTTCATGCAAAGCTAGCCTTGGTGTTGTACTGAAACTATGCATATTACCCGTGGAATTGATGAGTAAGGGTGTGCCATTCACAAGGTCTACTGTAATGACAGTGGAAACACAATCAGCAGGATCTGGGCCAAAATAATTAGTATGGAATGCATCAAAAAAAAAAGCCACCTTCAAAGGGCTCAATTTTTGATGTTATGTGCATAAGTAAAACCCATCTCACTTCTCCCCTGGGGTTGAATTTTAAGAGCACAATGAGTAAGGACGTTTATAACATCTATGGTTTAAGGTACCTAGGGGAATAGGAAGGGAGACGAGAAGAAAAGGAAATAAACATTATTCAAGTTTCAGGAACTCTGAAAGATAAGAAGACGGGGCAGGTGAGAGAATAATAATAATGATATTGATGGTGATGATGACAGGAGAGAAAGGAAGAGGAGGACCCAGTACATTCACACATGTTTCTGCTTTAAATCGTCTGCTCATTTTTGACCTAGAATTTTCCTTCTGGTAGTTAGGATGCATTTAAAGTATTAGCCTTTGGTTTCTATAGTGTACATGGCTGGCCTCGTGTGATTGCGAGTGTTAGACTCACTAGGATGAGAACAGGGCCATGGTACCCCTCATACTCTATTCCCCAAAGGAAAGCGGGTCTGGCTGTCTTCCACTGGAAAACATCTTCCTCACAGAACGAGTTCATTTTAGCTGTCAGCTATGGAGTTTCTAAGAATCTCTGTATGCATGCAACATTGCCAGCAGGATGCCCACCCACCTCCACTGGGGATAAGAATCCCCAGTGGGGGAAAAAGTCTGCTTCCAAGTGAGTGAAGCAGCTGTTGTTTTACACAGAAATGTCAAAAGCACAAGCAAATTTCTCATCACCAATTGGTGGTGTCATGGCCAGTGAAATACTTTGTGGTTTTTATGTGGTTTGGTGAGAAGCAACTGGTTTTGTGAGGTTTAAGTCATAGATAAAAACGATATCTGGAAAGTAAACCCTTGGTTAGAATTCGTTTTATTGCTAATGGTGGAATTTGAATCTGAAATATGGAAGGTGAGATTAAATTAGCCACATGTCTTTGAAATTTTAAAAATTATTTTGGTATCTTTTAGTTACATTTTTCTTAGAAGTTAAATGAGTATGAATATAAATGAATATAAAAATGTATAGAATTGTCATATGTTTCTATTACCTAAAATATTGCCATGTCCCAAAATCAGTCTCTGAAAATAAAAAAATTAGAAGTTTTCCAAACTCAAAGAAATATAAACTTTATTCCGTTATGTTTCTATTGACTTTCCATTTATTCATATGTTTATTCCTCCATCCACCCATAATCTAGTCATTCATCTATGCATCAATTCATCATCTAACAGCTATTGATTAAGCATCTTGTATCGCTGATATACTGTGTTAGACATTATAGGATACTTAAAGTAACATAACTCCTGTTCTCTGTTTTCTAGAAACTTCAAATTATTTTGACCACCTATGGTGTGAAGAAGAGTAAGCCACCTTATCATTGCAGCAGACATCTGTAAAAAATAAGGAAAATGAAGCAAACGCTGTCTCCTTCCCAACCCAATGAGACAGAGATACTGAGTCTTCCCGTGGATGTGGAGCCAACCTTTAAATCTCTTTGAAGACAAGCCCTGTGCTTGTCTTTATGCACCTGGTAAATGACAATAAAATGCATATGATCTTGAGAGTATATAAAGACTGTAAGTTAGCTGTGATTTAGATTATGAGAAAATAGATGGGAGTTCAATATAAAGCAATAAAATCTAACATAACATATGATGTCTTTATGAACCTGTAAATATCTCAGGCATTTGCCTTGATCTGCCCAATTATATGATAGAAATAACAAAGTTACTCAGTAGTTGTCTTAGTCCGTTTGGGCTGCTATGACAAAAATACCATAGAGTGGATGGCTTAAACAGCAAACATTTATTTCTCACAGTTCTAGAGGTTAGGAAGTTCAAGGTCAAGGTGCCAGCAGATTCAGCGTCTGGTGAGAGCCCCTTGCTGGTTCATAGACGCCTGTGTTTTCGCTCTGTCCTCACATGGCGGAATAGATGAGAGAGTTCTTTGGGGCTTCTTTTATTTGGACACTAATCCCATTAATGAAGGCTTTGCCTCATGCCCTGATCATCTCCCAAAGGCTCCTCTTCTTAACACCATCATACTGGGGGTTAGTTTTCAATTTAGGAATTTGGGAGGACACAAACATTCAGTCTATAGCAGTATTTAACATGTGTCACTACAGTAAGTTATTAAAAACTGTGCTTGAAGTTTTACCTGGAGTTGGAATATTTTGAGTTGGAAGCTTCCTCAGTGATCATCTACCTCAATGCCCCCATTTGGCAGGTGAGGAAACAGAGGCCAAAGAGATTGTAGAACTGGCTGGGAGACCCCACCCAGGTCTTCTAACTCCAGGTCAGAGCCCTTTCCACTCTGCCTCTCACAAAGCTTTTTTATGCAAGATGTTTCACTGCTAACAACCAATAATAGGACCAATTGTAGCCTAAGTTGAGGCATAAGAATCTTGTTTTAAAAGTCATCCTTCTACATTTTTTTTTCAACTGCCTGTCTCTACCCCCATCAGCCCCCTACCCTGTTCCTTTTTGCTTCTCACCTCTGCTTTTCCCAAGTGGGACATCTAGTACCTTCATATCAATTTGCATTGCAAAAGCTCCCTTATCCCCCATTTAACTATGTCCATCAACATGGTTTTTTAACCCAAATTAATAGTTCTGATAAGATTCACAGGTTACCTTGGGATAAAGCAACAGCAAGATTTGGCCAATGGAAGAATGAATCTCGGGTTTGTCTTATTCTATCAATTACATGTATAAACGACTGTTAATTTTACTTAGTCTACAGCAGGCCTCGAACTCTGCGCACTTGTGCCCAAAGACTGATGATAGATAGCATGTCAGATTTGCCAGAGTTCTGGGGAAGTGCTTTAATTCAATTTCATACATTATCAAAAGCATTGACCCCTTAGTCACATAAACCCACACTCTAGACACTGCACACACACTGACATGGGGCTTAGGCTCATCTATCTCTTCCTCTTTTGCTCTTTCACCACACTGCCATGGCTCTGGTGCCCATAAGTGTGCAAGTCCCGTCTTCTGCCTACTCCATCCAAGGACCACAATGAAGAGGAAGATATTTTCCCAAATGAATACTCATAAAGATGCCACAAGATCTTCCCATTATACAACATCTGTTTTTCTTCCTTTAACAAAAAGGGTGGGACTTTTAATAGCTCCTTTAAGTTTATTTTCACTGTATTCTTAATTATATTAAATACCCATATATTCCTTCCCTGAGTATTCACTTAGAAAGAAGATTTTGCAATAGTCACATTTAATTTATCAGGGTGCAATAATTTGTGTTTCCCAATCATCTTGCTGACTTTGGTTCATTATACTATTGTTTCACATGAGTAAGTTAGCAAAGTTTGGATTGATTGACTCTAATTAACTAAAACTGGTTCCAGGCTGTGCATCTATTGTCATGGTAGCTAGCCGCAAAGCCCTAAACTGCACAGTGATGGTGATATAAGGTAATATCGATTCGAAAACTGTAGATAATATGTAACCTTGGGCTTATCGCTGTTTGGGAGATAAACTAAAAAAAAAAGGATGGAGGAAGGGAGAGGTATTAGGATGAGTTTTAAGGACACTTGGGAGTATAAATTGGAATTTTCAGTGGGTTCACTTCTTTTTTGTTTTTTCTGTCCAGAGGTCATCACAGATGTGTTGAATTACAAACAAATTCTAAGTTCAGCCACTGGAAGACTAAGGATTTCATGGTTTTTGAAACTTGGAAGAAATGAAATACGCTTGCTGACAAACGGTCCAAGATCCACCAAAAAATTATGGGGAGACCTCTATTTTGGTAGAGGAAATCTTTCTATACATTACTCATAGAAAAATGGGATTGTTTGAAACTTAATATTTTTCTCTGTTGCTGATTTTTATGGTCAATAATGATCTGTGCCTGAGAAAAATGGTTTTTAGACAGTATGGCCAACTGGAAAATGATTGCACGTACAGCCTGTAAGCATAAACAAATATCACCCTTGCTCTTTAGCGCTGGACAGAAATCAAGTTTAAAAAATTGTAGAGCAGAACGCCATAAGTGAGATTCATCAACGAATTTCCAGCCTTCCTGTGCAAGATGCTGCAGCTTCTGTTGCTTCTGTCCTAAGGTACCAGTCAGGGTCTCCTTACATTTGATCATGGTTGCTCAATTTTTCAATTCCATATTCTTCATTTTAAGAGCTCCAGAGCCCCTGTTTTCCATGACACCCTTATTAACTGAGCTGCCTTCCCCTTCAATCTTTCATTTCTCACCAAGTTCAACAGAACAGCCTTTCCGTCCTGACAGACAGATGAAGTGAAAGTGTAACTTGGGTACTACAGAGACTTGCATGAGAAGCTTTCTGTCAGAGTGGAGAAAACACTGGAAGCACTTCCAGTTTATCCAGCTGTTTCCTTCATTTGCACAGTGCTGAAGTCTCTTCGGAAACCGAAAGCAGGCAACTTTTACGTCAGCACCTTCTCCATTTGATTATGTGAGTTTCTTTCAATGTTTTGTGGACATTGTGGCCATGTGAGAAAAAACCAACTTCCAAACTGTCATAGTGGAAGGAGAGAGATTTTAAGGAACTGGCTCAGGGGATTATGGAGGCTGGCAAGTTCAAAATCTGCAGAGTGGTCATCAGGTCACCAGGAAAATTTGATGTTGTAGTTCAAGTCCAAAGGCCTTCTGCTGCAGAATTCTCTCTTGCTTGGGGGAGATCAGTCTTTTGTTCTAATCAGGTCTTCAACTGATTGGATGAGGCCCACCCACGTTATGTAGGCTAATCTGCTTTACTCAAAGTCTACCAATTTAAATGTAAATCTCACCCATAAACATTCTATCAGAAACATTCAGAATAATGTTTGACCAAATATGTGCCCACGGTGGTCCAGCCAGTTTGACACAGACACATCACAGAGCCCAAGTCTCACATAAAAGCACAGTTGAGGAGCCAGAGAAGAAAAAGTTGAGGAAGGAGAGTGGCACAACTTTGTTTTTGAACAGAGAAAAAGGAAAGGATATGGCTATTGATTCCTCACAGGTTTGGAAGTATTTTAAATGATTGTCACACAACATCACACAAACATGGTACATACAACACACACTTGTCTTCCTGCATAGCTTAGTAACAAGGCGCCCCCACACTCTTTTGTTCTTAATTGCAGGTAGGGGTTGTGGTAGTTCTGAAGCAGTGAGCACCCGGGGCAACATGGCGAAATGACGGACAGTAGAGGCCTTGCTCAGACTCCTCCCTCTAACTCCCTTTAATGGATGAATCGGTGGCTGCACAGATCTATCTCAGAGAATTTCTGCCTGGCCCTTCTTTCTAGAATTCAAAACAGCAGTCCAAAATATCTCTGCCATGTTTGCCATTTCCTGCCTCGTTAGCACCAGTTACACTGACTCACTTCTTATCAAATAGAAAGCAGGTATAACATCTCTTGCTGGTAAAATATTTGTTTTAACATCTTCAATAATCAAACAACAAGCATTCCTTAAGTCCCTAATAGACCCAGCAACGAGGAGAATGCAAAGGAGGAATCAAACATAGTCCTTGCCTGTCAGAGTATAATTTGGGGAGAAGCAAGTCTAATACTTAGCAAATAAATAGAAGATATCAAGTTATTAGTGGAAGTCTTCAGGCAAGAACTTTGTTGGAGTTCATAGATGATGGACATAAATATGAGATGAAATGGCCACCTTTCTGTGTTGCTATATTTGAATATATGTTGCAAAAATTGAGGGATATTGTTTAGATTGATTGTGTCAAATCACTCCAGTTTCTCTCAATAATTGTATGTTTTCCTAGTGTCCTTTTTCCAACTTATTCAAGTTAGTACTCAAATTTATCAAAATCATACGGAAACACGTAAGGATGGGTTTTTGGTAGAGGAGGTTGTTTGGAGCTTTTGCCTGTAAAATGGAAAACATCTCTATACTTGTAAACTCTTAGGGTACCTGCTGAGGAAGCATTCCATTTTCCCCAAAGACTGTAACTATCATTTCTAGATGAATCTGTAATATCAGTTTTATCAATATTCTCCTCTAACTTTTACCTACAGAAGAAAAATAGACCGTGTTTGGAAGTTTCATTGGACGAACCCTGCCTTTCTAATAATTTCTGGAAACCTGCAATTATTCTGGGTCACCTGATATGGCAAATTGATCTCAGTAGTCTTGATTTGTCCAACCCGCACTCAGGACGGAAGGACCTGGTGGCAGAAACAGTTTCAGAGAGACTGACCCTGAGCTGAAAGGCAAGAGTGTTTCCTGAGGAGCCCGGGTCCTCACAGTGGGGGGAATCATAAGGAAGAAACCAGGACCATTGCTGAAATACTCCAAGGTTGAACCTGGAAAAAAGTTCTAAATGTCAAATCTGAAGGGCAAACAAAACAAAATCAGCACTGGAGAATGAGGGTATAAGAAGGGCTACGACAGGATGGGATTAAGTGTAATGGAAGGTCAAGGAGAGTAGCTCAGAATTCAGATTTTGAATGAGGATTGTACACTGGTGTATTCTTTTCACATGGTTTGAAGTTTCTGTTAACAGGATGGGCAAAGCAGCTTAATAAATTTCATCTGGATGCAGTAGAAGGTGGGACGCAGAGTCAAACTCAACTCCGTGCTCTCACCCTTCTAGTGATAATCTGACAAGAAAATGTCTTCTAATTTTGTTTCTTTATCCAAAGGTGAGACATGCATCTGAGATGACACAAAATAGATCTGTTGATTCTCACTAAAATCAGAGAATGTTGGAGAGGCAGTGACCTCAATGCCTTGCTAATCAAAGTGTGGGCCACAGAGCAGTAGCATCTGAATCTCCTGGGAGCTTGTTGGAAATGAAAACTCTGAGGCCTCAGCCCCAATCTACTGCATTAGAATCTTCAACTTACTAAGATTCCCAGGTGATTCATGTGTACATTAGAATTAAGGAACACAGATGTTCTCTCTTCTGTAATACCACTCATAGATAGTCATCTAGTGTCTGATGACAAACCTACAAGTGATATGGAGCTCACAATTTTTAAAATCACAGTGTTTGCTAATAAATTCTCCATTAACTTTTAGAATCTAGCACAATAACAGAAAAGTTATATTTGATCAATAAATATTGAGCTAATGAATGAATGAGTCAATGTTTCACCTTGAACTGAAAGTTGTCCATAAAGTATTTGGAGTAGCTAGAGAATAAATCAATCTGTATTCCACAGTCAGCCCTAAAATTAAGTTAAAAAGACTTTTTGTTCCACAAATGCCTCTGTTTTCTAGGCTAAATATGTCCAATTCCTTTAACTACTTCTCATATGTCAAGATGTATGAGTTCCTCACCATCATTGGTATCACCTTCTTGCTGCACGTTGGATTGCAAGTGTCCCTCACGGAATATGTGACCTAGGAGTAAACCTGTCCCCAGATGTGCCCTGAGCAGCACATAGTGCAAGAAACACAGCCGATGACATTTCTCTGCTTCTGCTCTGGGCTTTTCTAATTTAGTAAATTGGCTATCACATCACTAAAAATACAAAGTTTGAACTTGGGCTCCCTTTTTGTCTGAGGTTATTTTGCTTACCACAAACGAAGGCCATAGAAGCTAAATATATGTCTACTTGAATGATGACTTTATAGCAATAAAATGAGCCCACAGGGGCTAATGACTCTGTAATCAGCTTTTTCAACCACTTTTTATATTGGGCATAATTTTCTCTCTCTCTGAGAAATTCTACATCATTTATCACTAGACTAATGTGAGCGAAAGGGGAAAGGTATGAGCTGAGAGATTAGAGGCCACCGCCTGTCTGTTATTAAATCATTACAGTAAATTTGCCTGGAGGAGACTATTTGATTTTGGATACTGGTACAGTAGACTCTCGTATTCTTTTTTATTTCAAAATTCTTATTTTGGAATTGGTTTAAGAAATTGGGTTTAAGAAGAATTTATTTTGTTTTTAGTTTAAAAATGATCAACAATATACCAACTCAGGACCATTTTTAAAGTTCCTTTTATTGTTCTCTACCACCTCCTGGTTGCCATCAAGGGAGGAGTATCAAATCCCTCCTGGTGACCTGCCTAAAAATTGGTCTTTGGTAAATTTGAGGTCACTTTCTTTAGGTGGTGGTGGTGGTGGGGTTATTATAAACGTTTTGGTGTACTTGTGCTCCAGACAGCATCATTTGAATAACACTTTCTTCCCTATCTATTAATATCAACTTATTTAGACTCTCCTCCCACAGCTTGAAGCTCAGCCCTGCTCCATTGTCAGCTATTCCTTTCCAGAGTTCACTGCTCTTGGGCCCATTTGTAGTGAAAATCCTCCGCTTATTCCTCCCGATTCACTCTCCATCCCCCTCCTCCCTCGTCTTTGCCTTGGGAGGCTGATCTGTACAGATTACATCAATGGATCTCTGTGCCCACGCCCTCCCCCCTCTCTCAGGAATCCAGGATTCTCTCAGGAAACCAGGATTAGGAAGGAATTTACTCAATCTGAAGAAAGCATCTATGGAAGACCCATAGGTAACATCATACTTAATGATGAAAGACTGACTGCTTTCTTCCTAAAACTAGGAACAAGACAAGGATGCCCACTCTCACCACTCCTATTCAACATTGCACTGGAGAGTCAAGCCAATGCAATAAATCAAGGAAAAGAAAGAAAAATCATCCATATTAGAAAGGAAGGAGTAAAACTTTAATTTGCATTTCTACATGGTTATTTGTGTACAAAATCACATAGAATCCTCAAGAAATTTAATAATAAGTGAGTTTTGCAAGATTTTAGGATACAAGATCTATGTACAAATGTATTTGTATATACTAACAATAGACTTGCAAATTAAAATTTAAAATATCTCATGTATTATAGTATAGTATGAAAAATACAAAATACTGAGGGATAAATCTGAGAAAATATATGAAAGACCTATGCAGTAAAAACTATGAAATATTGCTGGGAGAAATTAAGAAAGATATAAATAAATGGAAAGATGTACTGTTTTCATGGGTTGAAAGCTTAATATCATTTAGATATTAGTCCTCCAAAAATTGATCCATAGATTCAATGCATTTCCAATCAAAAGCAGGATTTTTGGTTTTATTTTTTGGTAGAAATTGACAAGCTGGTTTTAATACTTATATGGGAAAAAGAAGAACAAAGTTGGAGGGCTAACACTTTTGATTTTAAGACAATAAAATTACAGCAATTAAGATAGTGTGGTATTAGCATCAAGATAGACAATAGAACAATGAAACAGATTAGAGAGTCTATGGACAACTGATTTTGAACAAAAGTGTAAGGGCTAATTCTGTGGAGAAAAGGTATTCTTGCCAACAAGTGGTGCTGGAAAAATTGTATATCCATATACCAAAAAATGAACTTTGACCCAGACCTCTCACCATATACAAAAAATATGTCAAGTGAATGATAAAACTAACTATAAAACCTAAAATAGTAAAACTTCTGGAAGAAAACAAGTAAGACAATTTTTATGATGCTGACTTACGTGAAGACTTCTTAGACATGACGAGAAAAAGAGGATCCATAGAAGAACAAATTGATAATTTGCACTTTATTAAAATTAAAAACTTCTGCCTTTCAAAAGACACCATTAAGTAAAGGAAAGACTAGCCACAGATTGGGAGAAAATATTTGCAAAGCTTTTATCTGTTAAAGAATTGTAGCTAGGATAGATAAAGAATTCTAAAATACAATAACAATAAAACAAACATCCCAATTAAAAATGGGCTAAGATCTGAACAGACAGTTCACCAAAGAAGATATGTGGATGGCATAGATGTGTATGAAAGATGTTCAACAACATTAGACACTAGGGAACTACAAGTTAAAAGCACCGGAAGATGCCGTGACACAACTATTAGAATGGCTAAAATTTCAAAGTTTGACCATATTTAATGTAGACAAAGATGTGGAAATGGAAATCTCATACACTGCTGGTGAGCACATAAACTGATAAAACCAATGTTGGAAAACAGTTTAGTGGTTTCTTAATAAATGCATACCTATCATATGATCCAGCCATTCCACTTTTAGATATTTACCCAAGAGAAATGAAAACATACCAAGACTGTACATGAGTATTCACAGCAGTCTTATTTGTAATTGCCCAAACTGGAAATAACCCAAATGTTCATGAACAGATGAATAGATGAACAAATTTTGATATATCCATACAATGGAATTCTGCAGCAAAGAAAAATAATGAACTACTAATATACACAAAAACACGATTAATCTCAAAATAATTATGTTGACTGAGAAGCTAGACAAAAAAGAGTGAATGCTGTATGATCTCATTTATATAAAATTCTAGGAAATGTAAACTAATTTATAGTGACAGAAAACTGATGAATGATTTCTTGGGGACAAGGTGGGGGTAGGGGATGGGGAGAGTCTAGTGGCTTTACAAAAGGGCTGAGGAAATGTTGGGTTGGTGGATATGTTCATTATGTTGATTGTGATGATGGTTTCACAGGTGTATACGTATGTCCAAGAATCCAATTGTACACTTTAAATATGTGCTCTTTATGTTGATTATATGTAATTAAAGAGAGAGGAGGGGGACGATGGGAGGGAGAGAAAGAAAGACTATGCCCCAGGTAAGTTATGTGATTTAGTAAGAGGCTGATGATAGTTTCAAGACTGAAACACAATTTCTCTGCATACTTACAAAATAGGCGTGAGCTGTGAGTGGCATCCATACTCCTTTCCTCCCTCCTGTCTTCCTCATTCTTTCCCTTCTTTCCTCCTCTCCTTCTTCTCTCACTCCTTTCCTTCCTTCCACTGTGAGATTAAAAATTCTATTTTAGGGGCTGGCCTGGTGGCATAGTGATTAAGTTTGCACAGTCCACTTTGGTGGCCCGGGGTTCATGGGTTTGGATCCCAGGTGCCAACCTACACACTGCTCATCAAGCCATGCTGTGGTGGCGTCCCACATGCAAAATAGAGGAAGTTTGGCACCGATGTTAGCTCAGGGCCAATCTTCCTCACCAAAAAAACCCAAAATTATATTTTATCCTAATAGTTAGTAAAGACTTTAATTTCTGAAAGTAATTCTATAAGTCCCTTAGGTTTCAGGTGATACCTGAGCACCTGGAAGAGCAGGAGAAAAGGAAACAAAAGAAATAGCTCAATTGCTCTGTATTAGAAAAGAACAGACACTGAGGAGTGGAGAGAACAGAGAATAGACAGAGAGAATGGATAACATGGCAACATTGCTGAGGGACTTTTCAGTCCAGAGATGTCTAAGATTCAATTTTAATGGTTTGTGTTGGTGTTGCGATGATGTAAAACCTCTCTGTGGAAAGGCTATTTTGGGTCAATGTCAGGGCAGAGGTAAAAGAGCAGCTGCCCTATGCAGGGCACAGAAGAAGTCATTGTAGGCACGTATTTTCAAGAAGGAATTGTACCTAGAGGCCTCCCTGTCAATTTCTGGGAAGGCATTGCATTTTCCACTGGAAATAAAATAGGCACTCAGGTGATATCTGGATGGAACTTTTTTCTCTCTCTTTTTTTTTTATTGCTATATACCAGTACGTATGCTGAGGACTGGGAATTCAGAGATGAATAAGATATGCCCTTGTCCTCTCACAGCTCTCAGATATGTTAAATTTTTAAAAATTCGAATATGGTGTGATGAGTATGACGACAGTGGTCATACTTGAGGTTAGTTTGGTGTGCTTGCTCCAGATTTTCTCCAGGGGCTCACCTAGTGGTAGCCATGTGGCTGTACAACATGTGGTTGCGGCTTAGAAGCAAGCTATCTATCTATCTATCTATCTATCTATCTATCTATCTATCTATCTATCTATCATCTATGTATCTATGTATCTATCTATCGATCGATCTATCTAATCCATCTATAGCACTTTGCATGTTACATAAAATCATAACAAAAATAACAAAATTAAAAATAGTAAAACAATATGCCCATTATCCACATCAAGTAATGTCAGACAGCGAGATTTTTGAGGGTTCTGAGGCCCTGGAACCTCATACACGCCTTGGTACCTCTGTGCCTGAGATGGCACAGGGATTCTCTCCAGGATAACTCCCTGGATTCCCCATTCAGTATGTGATGTTGGAGGACATGTGGGAGCTCTCAAGGCAGACATCATGGGGTGGGGTTTCTGTACAGAGTTTGTCAGTGAGAGAGTTCCTGTTTGTGAGTTTCTGCTTGGAAACTAGGATTCATGCTCATCATGGTGAGAACCAGGTGATTAATTGTCTTTTCTCCCTAGCTGTCGTGGAATAGGGGAAAGCACGTGGACTTTGGACAATGATTCAGATTTCACCTTTGCCCCATCTATATGGCTTTGAGCCTCAGGTGAGTAACTCCATCAAAGTCTCAGTTTTTTTCATCTCTAGTATTAGGAGAAATAACACTATCTTGGAAGAAATTATAGGCTTAGAAACAATACACGTATAAAAATACATAGCACCTGGTACCTAGTAAGTATGTAATAATTTTAATTTATTTTTATTGTTGCTATCCCCAAGGCTCAAATTATTACCTGAGATCAAAGTTCAACACTTAGGGAAGAACAAGAGGAGTTCCCAGATAGAGCAGTTATTCAAATCAAAAAACAGAAAAAAATATGGATTCAATTCTTACTGAGCATGCCACTCTGCCTCTGGCATTTGTCAGGATGCACCAAAGATTTCAGACACATCTAAGAAGTCCTTGAGTTGGAAAAGACCAAACTAACACACTTGAAGCAATTAGACAACAGTATCATATAATCGATTGCCAGCCTGTGCTGTATAGGCAAGAGATGTCACAGCACCCTGATGTTATCAGCATCCTGTTGTCTTTCTTTAGTATGTGCAGAGTAGTGTAAGCAGTTCAGTGCAATGTGCAAAGTACTAAGTGGTCCCCTAGTGGCCAGAAAGGGTTAATACTACATATACCCCGAGTGGAACAAATAAGAACATTATTTACTCTCACTTTATTTACCTCCCAGAGTATCTTCATTTGAGCTCATAAGAGTTTCTGATTCTAAATCAACTCATTCTTCAATGTTAGGCAACTGAAACTATTTTCCCAAATATTATTAATCATACTGACCCTCCTGCTCCCCAGTGCACTCCTAGACTTACATTCCTCATTGTCTACCAATTTATACAGATTGTGCATTTATGTGTCAGGCTTCCTATATTAAGATATGAACCATTTTGAAGCAAGTACCTGGGTTAGTGCTATCGAGGGGCAGCATGCATTCCAATTTTCCCAGGACCATCCTGGTTTATGCTTGTTTTCCCAGTGTAATTGCTAGTATCCCCCTCTTTTATGATCATAATTGTTTCAGTCTTAGTAACAAATTATACGGTTGCCTTATTGCTATCTCTCACTCCTTCCCGCTCCTTTCCCCCCCATTGGACATTCTATAAATACCAATATAACTCATGACTGGACATGAGGTCAGTCTGGATATGATCTCTCACTCCAGGATTTGTTTAGCTGACCTGGCTGGTTAGGAAGCTGTTCTCTTTTTTCTTAAATACTCCCCATGCCCTCTTTGATAAGCTGCAATCTCAATCAGAGAAGAGGACCACTACTGATTGTTGGGGATGTATGTGCCACTTAGCTCTCTTCTTTGGCTTTCCTTACAGGCTCTCACATGTTCTAAAAGTCACCTCTAAGCCAGGTCTAAAGCTATGACACGTTGGTTGGGCATGATATACAGAGCCTGGGTGAAATATGTCCAGCAAACACCCAGCCTATGAAATACACTACTGTGCAGGCTATGATGGTAAAATGAATGTGCTAATGGGTGAAAGATGATCTAGACACCAAAACTGAACCGGAACAAAATGAAATTGTGAAGATTTTCAAAATACAGTACCAGCTTATCCACAATGGCCCAAATGTTACCTTTTATCATAGTCAGAACAATATGGACACCTGTAAAACTCAGCCAGGTGAGAATTTCAAACTCAAATTTATGCTTTATGTATCAGAACTAAATTGGTACGTTTATAGACTAGTTGTGTGAATGCAACACAGTAGAATTGTTTTGGAATCCAGCGATGGACTTGTGAATGCCTGTTAAAATGAAGTACACTTGTCTTGCCCAGAACAGATTTCTTAGGAAGCATGCCTATCTCCTTACATGATTTGTTTCAGATGATTTAATAAATTCAGCAACTAAAACAATATCTTAATGGGTGATTCAATTCGAAATGCCAAAATAAAATTATTGCAAATAAAGAGGCATATACAATTACGCTCATATTCAGAAACTGCTTTGTGATTTTAATGAAGATTCAGAAAGAAAATATTTCTCTAAATGGCTTAAACAATACATTTCCTTTTTTATTTGTTCTCTTTTCCTTCTCATTATCTCTGACCTGTTTCTCCCTCTTCCATGCTGTTAGTCACATCTTAACCATACACATTTTACATGTGAATGAGATTATGAATTTATGACTCCAGGAGAGAAATGCAGATGCATATACTATAAATGGTATTGCACTGTTTTCTTTGCACCTTGTAATCTTATGAAGAATAAATCTTAAAAATAAGCATCTGCCAAATAGGTATTGTAATATATAATAAAATGCATTAAAAGTTATATTTGGAATAATAAGATTTGGAGAATTTCAGCACCAAGCAGTTACTTATAAAATACCGATTGGAATAATTCTGGATTCATTGCATAATTTACTGAGTAAACAAACAATCGCATTTAGTAAACCAATGAAGAAGGTCTGCAAAGGCCTAGATGGGAAACATTCTGAGTTGATTACGGTCATAGACTGGAGAAAGTGAAAGATCTTCAGTGTGACTGTAAGCAGTTAATTCTGCTAAAGGATTGCAAGGAGAAATTCAGAGGTTATTATTTTATTGTTGCCAAATTTTCACCTAGGATGTGTATTCATTCTTTCATGCAGTGAATGTTTAAGCTTTTCCTCTTCTACCAGGGATAGAGTATGCCTAACACGGGGTATACAGAGTTGAACATGAAACCATTATAGTTGAATGTTCAATGAATTATGATGCTGTA